>JARWLC010000004.1:71283406-72608406 GCA_033318265.1 Phyllotis vaccarum | reverse complement strand
TCAAGTTCAAGGTTTCCTGGGCTACAGGACCCTGTCAAAAAAAAAAAAAGCAGCCTTTACAATCTCCCCAAACTATGGCAAAATGACAAGCAAAGGGCAGGCAAGGCAACATCTCTCATACTATAAAGAAGCACAAACCTGCAAGATATAGTGATCAGTGGCAAATGGCCCAAGCATTACAACCTTGACATTTATGAAGCCCCTTGTAATAGAATTAAGAGAAGACACAGAAGCCAAGGACCATAGTTGGGGATGTTAGCATGTACCCAAAGCTGACACATCAGAGAGACTTCCTCGTCTCCAAAAGAGAAAAGTTTACTAATATGATTGTTTCTTTAAAATTAGTGGTGGTAAATTTAATTTCACAGCTGGACACAAAATATATTCTAAGCACACCCAGAAGAGCTGCACCATTATTCATGTATGGATGATATCACCAACAAAGTCTCTGTGTATTTGTGAGAAATGACTTTGTGTGACTTATCTTTTGTGGTGGAAAGGTAAGAAAACCAGGAGGAATCATGGCTCACACATTTGGGCATCCACACTTAAACCACACAGAGACTGTGACTGTGCTGCTGGACAAGGTAAAGATGTGGTTGATGTTGGGAGCGTTGCCTGGATTATGTAGCTGTCAGGAGAATCTTTCCCAGCAGGAGGCAGAAGGAGATGTGGCTGTGGAAGTATATTAATGGTTTTTCCTGCTGCTGTGATAAAATACCAGGCAAAAACAACTTTGGGAAGGAATGGTTTCTTTTGGTCGCCAGCCATAGGGTGCAGTCCATCATGGTGGGGCAGGCATGGAGACAGGAGCAGAAGCCACTGTTCACACTGGTTACACCACATAGTCGAGAGCAGAAACGGGCAAGTGATGCTGCTCACTGGTTGTCTCCTTTCTAAAATAAAATTAAAAATATATTTTTAGATTTTTTTTTTATTTTACCTATATGAATGTTTTGCTTGGATGTATGTCTATGTATCATGTGTGCTTTGGAAATGCAGTTATAAGTAGATGCTGGGAATCAAACCTGGGTCCTCTGCAAGAATAATAACTGATCTTAATTACTGAACTACTTCTCCAGCCCCAAGATACTTTATTTTAGATACACATTTGTGTGCATGTGTGTGTCTGTGTGCAGGTATGTGCACACGTGAGTGCGGGTGCCTATGGGGTCTCAAAGAAAGCATCAGATCCTCCAGAGCTTCAGGAGGTTGTGAGCTACTCAACATAGGTGCTAGGAACTAAACTGGAGATCTCTGTAAAAACAGTATATACTGTTAACTACTCGACTATCTTTCCAGATCAAGCTTTATTTTTTTTTATTCAATCTGGGACCCAAGCCCATGAAGTAGTGCCAACCACATTTATATATTCCCAAAGCTTCATGTCCTAAATGATTCTCTCTTTCTCTTTCATCTCTCTCTCTCCCTCTCCTCTCTCTCTCTGTATAAGTGTGTGGTATGTGGAGTTTGTGTGGTATGTGTATATATGTGGTATATGATGTGTTTGTGGTATGTGGTGTGTGTGTAATGTATGTGGTGTGTATGTGATACATGTTTGCATGTGGAGGTCTGAGGTTGACATTTGGTGGCAGGATTCTGACCTCTCAAGCAGTCCTCACTGGCCATTTGTCAGAGATGCCAGTTCCTTGCAGTGTTGCAGCAAGACAGGTTGTAGTCTTTTGGAACCTGCTCCAAGGGAAATGCAGAATTCTTGGGACTAAATGAACCAAAGTGGTACAAGGTGATGTTTTTATGATACAATTAAAACTAAACTAAGAGGGAAATTCTTAGATATGAGTGTGATTGAAAACAAGCAAGAGAGATGATAAGAGAGCTCAGCATCCAACTCCAATAACCAGGACAGAAAAAGAAAACCCCAGAGGAAGTTTGGAAAAAATCATGATAAGCAGAATTTCATGGAAGAATGAAGTAAATAAGTGATATGCGTTTTCAAAATCTAAAGCTAGATTTTGGCTAGTGTGTTGGAATTAAGAGTTTTTGTGTGACTTCCCCAGTTTGTCCTATGCCCCAGAATGTGGAAGGTATGAAGAGACCATGTCTTCAGTGTGGTGATGAGGGGGACATCTAAGAGAGGTGGTTTAGCAGGAGCCCAAGGACTGCAGGGCTATTAATTATCCCAAATTGTCGACACCCAGACTTTTACGTGGGAATGAATATGTATTTGCCAGTTTTTGTTCATTGTTAGTTTTTTGACAGTCTTACTTTATAGCCCAGATTGGCCTTGAACTCACTAAGTAGCCATGGCTGGCTTCTAGTTCTCAATCTGCCTCAGTCTCCCAAATTCTGGGATTATAGGTGCACACACTCCCTCCCCATCCCTGGTTGAATTTCCATCTTCTTGAAGCCATGGTTGTATCTCTTTCTCATAAAGCTGAATCTATATCATAAGGAATATAAGGTCGAGGCCTGTATCATGTCAGAATTAGTTATTAGATAGTATGAGATTTTACACAATAAAGGGAACAGAATAGACAAGGCATTAAAATTAATAAGAGAATTAAAAGTTCAGCAAGATGTGGGGGTAAAAAGACCAATTCCAGTGATACCTTTTAATCTGGAAATAACTCACTGTAGAATGTAAAAGAAAATAAGGTACCAATTAAAATCACAGAAATACCCAGCCGCGACAGATCTGTAAACTTTCTAGGAATTAGCACAATAAAAAGCCTCAAGACCTCTATGAAGAAAAATCTGAAACACAGTGAAAGGATATAAAATAAGATATAAATAAAAGAGGAGCCACAGGTGGAAAGACAGTTATACACGGTCGAGGCTCACCTCATTAGTCTACAATTCAATGCAATTCCAGTTAAAAATCAAAGGCTGTTTTTAGGGGACTTAATAAAATAATTCTACAAATTAGATGAATGAACCAAGTTTTGTGAATAACTAGGACTGTTTAGAGGAAAAGAAGTATGAAGAGGACACTCACAGTTCTTTTCTTTTTGACTTGGATGTTTCTATTTATTTATTTGTCGGTTCTTTTTACTTTTTAATTTGCATATTCTATTGCTGTGAAGAGACATCATGAACATGGCCACTCTTACAAAAGAAAACATTTAATTGGGACTGCTCTCCAGTTTCAGAGGTTTAGTCCATTATCATTATGGCGTGACATGGCATCATGTAGGCGGACACGGTGCTGGAGAAGCATCTGAGAGTTCTACATCTTGATTTGCAGGCAGAAGTAAAGACTGTCAAACTGGGCATGGCTTGAGCATATATGAGATCTTGAAGTCCACCTCTATAGTGACACACTTCCTTCAAGGCCACACCTACTCCAACAAGGCCATGCCTCCTAATAGTGCCACTCCCTATATGGGCCAAGCATTCAAACACATGAGTCTATGTAGCTATTCCTATTCAAGCTACTACAATATTGTTATTATTATTCTTAATGTGTATGGGCATACAATGTATGTGTGTATGTGTATATGTATGCATGCATGTATGTAAGCATGTAGAAGCCAGAGGTCAACAATAGGTATTTTCTTCAGTTGCCCCACCTGGAGCTCACTGATTTGGCTAGGCTGGCTGGCTAGCAAGTCTCTGGGTCTCTGTCCCCAGGGCTGGGATTACAGGTGCTAAGTCCTCACATGTAGTTTTTATGTGGGTGCTGGGGGTCAAATTCAGGTTCTTATTCTTGCACAGTGACAGCTTTATTGATTGAGTCATCTACCCAACCAAGTTCTTTTTTAATTGGCATGATCTGTAAGTGAGGCAACTAAATTGTCTTAGTTTGAGTTTTTATGGCTGCAAAGAGACACTGTGACCACAAACACTCTTATAAAGGAAACCTTTAATTGGGAGTGACTTGCTTATAGTTTCAAAGGTTCAGACCATAATGGTCCTGAGAGGATGGTAGTGTGCAGGCTGATGTAGAGCTGGGTTGAGAGCGCTACATCTTGCAGGCAACAGGAAGTTGGCTGATTGGCACACTAAGGGAAGGAAGCTTGAGAAACAGACCTCAAAGCCCACCCCCACAGTGACACACTTCCTTCAATAGGCCACACTTCCTAATAGGGCTATTTCCTTTGGAAGTCATTTTCTTCCAAACCACCTGAGAGACACATTTACAACTTGTTTGGGTAGTGTGATGGCTAGTTTTACATCAGTTTGACACAGCCCAGAGTTATCTGGGAGGAAGGAACCTTAACAGAGAAAATGCCTCCATAAGACTGGGCTAGCCTGAAGAGCATTTTCTTAATGTGATTGATGTGGGTAGGGCCACCCTTGGGCTGCTGATCTTGAGTTCTATAAAAGTATGCTGGGCAAGCCCTCAGGAACAAGCCAGTGTTCCTTCATGGCTTTTGTTCAGCTGCTTTCTCCAGGTTCCTGCCCTGACTGCTTTCGGTGACAGAAGTATGAGTGAAGTAAGCCCTTCTCTCCACAACTCACTATTGAATTCATGTGTTGGCCATCTACTGCTGGGTATGGGGGTTGTCTATGAGTGCTTTGTGTACCCAGTGAAATTCTGTTGGAGGAAACTAGTTTTTCCTTTGTGAGCAGTTATCAGTTGGAGATCACTTCAGGGTTAAAATTGGGAACCGGTATCCATTTCCTCACTCAGTGCTGGGATTCCATCTGGGTGTTACAACGAGGTTTTTTTAGCCCCAGGGAGTCAGAGGTCCAGACTCACAGACCTACCATCCCAGAGTGCCTAGCTGTCTGCTGCTATTTAGGCCTCTAAAAATGGCTCAGACACTTATATTAGGTTCATGCTGTTTGGCCTATGGCTTAGGCACACTATTAGCTAGCTCCTGCATCTTAACCCATTACCATTAATCTATCCTGCCATGTGGCTTGTGACTCACCTGTGTTCCTTACATGTTGCTTCTTCAGATGTCTGGCTCTGTCTGTCTGTGACTCCGCCCTTTTCTTCCTACCTATTCTGATTCCCCACCTACTTCTTCTATGGTGCTCACCAAAGGCCAAAACAGCTCCTTTATTTAAAGATTGATATTTGCAGCATATAGAAAGACATTCCCACATCACCTCCCCATTTCTGTCTAATCAAAAATGAAGGCTTTAATTTTAACATAGTAAAAGTGCATATAACAAAATAGTCATCAAGCAAGAATTATAGTTATAATATCTAATGTATATGTACTTAGCAAAATTAAAGAAAATATTTTATTATCTTTTATTTTTTGAATCTAAAGTTTATATCTAATATATCTTTTAAAATAACTAAGAAAAACTATACTATAACTATCTAATCTTTAACTACATCAAAGATCACAGAAGTATATAATATTACCCAAGTAAACAGAGTGTGCAAGCAACTTCCAAAATCTAGAAATGACAGATTTGACACCTATCTGCCTGGACAGTCACCCAAAGTTTTTTTTTTTTTTTTTTTTTTTAATGTTGGGGCATCCATCTTCAGCCTATAGGCCCAGAGTCTCCGGCATACCTTTCAGTGAAGCAGGAAATTTGAAAGAATATTTTATTTATTTTGGTTTAGTTTATTAGTTGTTTTTTTTGTGTTTTGAAGAATTTTTGGCAGTTTTTTTGTAGTTAGTTTATTAACAGTTAAAAATTAAACAAAAGCAGAATAATAATTATAATTTATATTTTGTGCTTATTTTTTATTTTTATGTAGTTTATTATATTTTATTAGTTTATTTTTTAGGGACTTATTTTTTTGAAGTTTATATATTTTTTATATATTGTAACTTGTTTATAGGTTTTTTTATTTGAATTTTCTTTATTGTGAATTTTTAATTATTTTTTAACTAGAAGAGTTTTTAAAATATTTGTTCTCTTTTAAAGAGTTACATAGCTTTTGTAGAAAAAGTTGAGTCAGGAAGTTTTTTTAAAGGGGCCATGTCTCTGTTCACCGCCAGCAAACAGAGCAGACTTAAGAAATATTGTTATTAAGAAATTTTTTTTTATTTTGTTTAAAATAAATAGAAACCTTAAATCAATGATATGTTATTGAGTCTTTTGTGAGGCTTTGGGAACAGGCCTACTTGTAGCTTATGATCCTTGTTGCTGGTCTGTCGTTATTTTGTTTGTGGTCTGGACACTATGTTATTTTTGTATAATGACTTGTTTTAGATATATAATTTGAAAGATATTTTAGTTTAGTTTTTGTGATTTAGAATTAAAAAAAAAATTTTTTTAGCCTCTATGTGGGTGCTCATGCCACGTTGGGCACCATCTGTTATAATAAAGCTTTTTAGCCCCGGGTGGCCAGAGGTCCAGACTCACAGACCTACCATCCCAAAGTGCCTAGCTGCCAACTGCTGTGTAAGCCTCTAAAAATAGCCCAGACACTTATATTAACTTCATGCTGTTTGGCCTATGGCTTAGGCACATTGTTAGCTAGCTCCTGCATCTGAATCCATTTCCATTAATCTGTCCTGCCATGTGGCTCGTGACTCACCTGTGTTCCTTACATGTTGTTCCTTTAGATGTCTGGCTCTGTCTATCTGTGATTCCGCCCTTCTCTTCCTACCTATTCTGATTCCCCACCTACTTCTTCTATGGTGCTCACCCTCACCAAAGGCCAAAACAGCTCCTTTATTTAAAAATTAGTATTTACAACATATTAAAAAAACCATTCTCACATCATCTGGGTTAGACCCATGTAGGCTGTGTGTATGCTGCCCAGTCTCTCTGAGTTTATTTGTGGACCTGCTGTGTTTAGAAGGTCCTGTTTCCTTGGTATCCTCTATCCTTTTTGACTCTTAACAACTTTCCTGCCTCCTCTTCAGTAAAGTTCCCTGAAGATCAGAGGGCAAAGCCAGCTACTAGTTCACGTAGAGGCCAGGCAATGGTGGCACACACCTTTAATCCCAGCACTTGGGGATATCAAGCCTTTGCACTCAGTACTTGGGAGGCACACACCTTTAATTTCAGCACCAGGAAGGTGGAGACAGGAAGTGATATATATGGCTGGGCAGAGGGGAATATAAGGTGTGTGGGGCAGGAGGGAGGGCAGGAGCTTCGTCCTTTCAGCCTGAGGATTCAGTAGAGGTAAGAAGTCCTCAGTGGCTGCTCTCTCTCTCTGATCTTTCAGCATTTATGGCAATATCTGGCTCTGGGATTTTATTAAGACAAATTAGGATTCATGTTCCAGTTCCCTCAGCCTCGGAGGGGAGGGAATTGATGGAGACATTCCATTTAGGAATGCATATTTCAAAGTCTCCCATTCTTTACACACTGTCCCATTGTGAGTCTTTGTGTTAGTTCTCATCTACTGCAAGAAGAAGGTTCTCTGATGATGGCTGAGTGAGACACTGATCTATCAGTACTGCAGAATATCATTATGAATTGTTTCATTGCTATGTTGCTTTAGCAGAATGTAGTATTTGATTTTTCTCTATGTCCCTGGCCTATTTGCAGTTAGGTTCTTGAACACCCTAGCAGTGTATGGGTTCCATCTCACCAAGTGGGCCTTAAGTCCAGTATAATATTGGTAGGTTACTCCCAGGAGCTTTCTTCCACTATTGCATCAGTGTTTTCATCCGGTAACCATTGTGGATCAAAGGTTTGTACCTGGGTTGGTGTTTACCTTTCTCCTCCAGTATCACAAGAAATACCTTCCAGTACCATGAACACTAGTCAGTAGGGGTAAATGCTCCAGGAACTTACCAGCTGAACTTCTCTGTGTTTAGTGTGTTTTGTAAGTGTTGTCTTCAGCAATAGAACCTCACCGTCAGTTTTTGGATAGCAACCAATAGCCTTGGCAACAGCCCAGATTGTTTGGGGGCTTCCAAGAGGCCCCTTTCATCAACAACTTGATAGATATCACCAATTCCCAGAAGATGAGAGATGTCTAGTTGGGACTTTGTCTCTCCTGTTATTTAGTGATTCCTTTCATATATGTTTACACTTTAAGAAGTTTCTATCATAGTGGGTTTCCATATGACCCCTCAAAGGGCTCTTAGTTTTAGCTGATCCCCCATATTTCTTTCCTTACTGTCCTATTCCCTCCCTTCCCATTTGACCCTCCCATTCTAGTTTCCTTTCACTGGTAACTCTCTGTTCTATTTCCCTTTTCTAGGGGATCCCTCCCTCTCTCCTGGCCCCTTACTCTATACCTAAACTCTGTGGTTATATGAATTGTAGCCTGCTTATCCAAGACAACAAATAATATCCACATAGAAGTGAGCACATACCTAATATTTGTCTTTTGGGGTATGAGTTACCTCCCTGAGGATGATTTTTTTAGCTCCACCTATTCATTTGCAAATTTCATGATTTCATTTTTAGCAGCTGAGTAATATTCCATTGTGTAAATGTATTACAATTTCTTTATCCATTCATCCATTGATGAACATATAGGTTGTTTCTGATTTCTGGTTATTATGAATAAAGCAGCAATGAACATGGTTGAGCAAGTGACACTGTAGTAAGATGTAAAGTCCTTGGGGAATATGCCTAAGAGTGGTATAGCTGGATCTTGAGGTCGATCTAGTCCCAGATTCCTGAGGATCCACCAGACTGATTTTGATAGTGGCTGTACAAGTTTGTACTCCATCAGGATTAGATGAGCATTCTCCCTACTCTACATTCTCACCAGTATGAGCTGCCACGTGCTTTATTGAGCTTGGGCATCCTGACTGGAGTAAGACGAAATCTCAAAGTAGTTTTGATTTGCATTTCCCCGAAGACTAAGGATGTTGAACATTTCAAGTGCTTCTCAGCATTTGTATTTTCTCTTTTCACAATTCTCTGTTTAGATCTGCACCCTATTTTAATTGAGTTATTTGTTTTGTTAACATCCAGATCTCTTTAGTTCTTTATGTATTTTAGATGTTAGCCCTCTGTTGGATGTGTAGTTGATAAAAAGTCTTTCCTGCTTTGTAGCCTGCTGCATTGCTCTAATGATGCTGTTCTTTGCCAGATCATGAGGTCTCTTGTTAATTGTTCTTAGTACTGGTGCTATTGCTGCTCTATTCAGAAAGCTTTTTCCTGTGCCAATGATTTCAAGACCACCCTCACTTTCTTTTCTATTAGATTCAGTGTATCTGGACTTACACTGAGATCTTAGATCCATTGGAGCTGAGTTGTGTGCAGAATATATTGTAACTATGGATATATTTGCATTCTTTAGTAGTCAACCATCTGATTTTGAGTAGCACCATTTGTTGAAGATGCTGCATTTTTTTCCAGTGTGTATTTCTGTTTTTTTTTTTTAATATAAAAAACCAGGTGTCCACAGGTGTGTGGACTTAAGTCTGGGTATTCAATTCTATTCTATTGATCTATGTGTCTGTTTTTATGCAAAAACCATGCTGTTTTTCTTACCAGAGCTCTGTAGACTGGGGATGGTGATACCTCCAAGAATTTTTTTTTTCAAGAGTGTTTTAGCTATCCTGGGTTTTTGTGTGTTTCCAGATGAAGCTGAAAATTATCTTTTAAAGTTCCATGAAGAATTATGTTGGAGTTTTGATGGCAATTTTATTGAATTTGCAGATTGCATTTTGGTAGGATGTCCATTTTTACTATATTAGTCCTACTAATACATAAGCATAAGAGATCTTTCCATCTTCTTGTTTATATGACGAATTACATTTATTAACTATTTTTTCTTCAGTGTCTTAAAGTTTTTATCATACAAGTGATGTGGGCTGATGTGAATACTATTGAATAATAAAGGAATTGTTTTGGCCTATGGCAGAGAAGCTTAGAACCAGGTGGGAAATCCAAGCATAGATACAGGGGAAGGAGGGCAGAGTCACAGGAGACGCCATCCAGCTGCCCAAGAAGCAATCTATAATGGAGTACAGATAAGCCACGGTCCATGTGGCAAGACAGAGTAATAGAAATGGGCTGAGTTCAGATGCGAGAGCTAGTTAGCAATAAGCCTGAGCCATTGGCTGAATGAATAGCATGTAATTAATATAAGCATCTGACTCATTATTTTGGGTTAAGCATCAGTGGGGCTGCAGGCAGGTTCAAATCTCGGGCTAGGCCAGGCTGCAGGTAGGAGAGATTCTTCTGGACTATGGGCCTAGGTCAGAACAAATAGGCCAGAAACTTCAGACTACAACATACAAATCTTTCACTTGCTTGGTTTTATATATATATATATATATATATATATATATATATATATATATATATAGAGAGAGAGAGAGAGAGAGAGAGAGAGAGAGAGAGAGAGAGAGGCTACTCACTGTGAAAGTATTGATTATTTGCCTGACTTTTTTGTCTGTTTGTCATCTGTATATAGGAAGGTTACTAATTTTTGTGTGTTAATTTTGTATTCTTCTATTTTGCTGGAAGTTTGTAGGAGTTTCCTGGTAGAGTTTTTAGAGTCAATATGTATGCTATCATACCATCTGCAAATAGAGATACTTTGACTTTTTTTCCTTCCTAATTGTATCTTTTTGATCTCTTCAATCATCTCATGGCTCTAGCTAAGACTCCAAGTACTATATTGAATAGGTACGGAGAGAATGGGCAGCCTTGTCTTGTTTCTGACGTTAGTGGAAATGCTTTTAGTTTTTCTCTGTTTTGCTTGACATTGGCTGTGGGCTTGAGGAAAATCATCTGTATTATGTTGAGGTATTTCCCTTGTATCACTCGCCTCTCCAGGGCTTTTATCATGAAGGGATGTTGGATTTTGTCAAAACTCTATTGTGCACCTAATGAGATGATCATGTTTTTGTCTTTCAGTCTGTTTATATTTACTATATTTATCAGTTTGTGTATGTTGAACCATCCCTTCATTTCTGGATAAAACCTGCTTGGTCATGATGGATGATCTTTTTTGATATGTTTTTATATTTGGTTTGCAAGTATTTTATTGAGAGTTTTTGCATCTCTGTTCATAAGGGAATTGGATCTCTGAGAGTTCAAGGCCTTATAGAACCAGGCAGTGGAACCACACACCTTTAAATCCTAGCTCTAGGGAAGTTGAACCAGGAAGTGAGATGGCTGGGTGGAGAGACAGGAGAGTGGAGCTCAGCTTCCCCTGGTACTTCCTTTTTCTGCTGAGGACGGAGGGACTTGTAGGCTGAGGATTCCCGAGTCAGGATGAGGAGTTGGCTGGATGAGAAGTGACTGTGGTTTGTTTCTCTATCTCTCTGATGTTTCAGCTTTTCACCACACCTGGCTCTCAAGTAGAATTTATGCAATAGGTCTGTTTAAATTACTTATCTGATCTTGTTTTAACTTTGGTAAATGTTATACATAAAGACTTTTCTGTCCCACCAGGCACTCCAAAATAACTACACAGATACTTAATATTAATTGTAAATGATCAGCCAATAGCTTAAGCTTGTTACCAACTAGCTCTTGCAACTTTAACCCATGTTTCTATCTGTGTTCTACCTTGTGGCTCTGTATTTATCTCAGTATGGCAAGTTTTTTCTTCTCTTTCTCCCATGTCTTGCTCATTATTTCTGCAACTCTACCCTCCTTCTTCCCAGAGTCCTCTCAAATCCCCAAATTCTGCCTAGCTATTGTCCCTTCAGTTTTTATTAAGCCAATACAAGTGACAGATGTACATCACAGTGTACAAAAAGATTGTTCCACAGCACATTCCTTTTAGATTTTCTAATTTGGTAGAACATAGGTTCTTAAAGTATGTCCTTCTGACTCTCTGGGCTCCTTGGTGTCCATTATTAGTCCACTGCTTTGTCTATATTGGGTCTTCTCTCTCTCGGTTAATTTGGCTCAGGGTGGGCCGATTTTATTTCCTCAAAACACCAGCTCATTTGTTCAAAGATCTTTGTATTTGTATGTGTTTCTATTTTATTGATTTCAGCCCTGAGGGTTTTTTTTTTTAACATCCACTCCTGGGTGTCATTTCTTCTTTCTCTTCTAGAGCTTTCAGGTGTACTGTCAAATTTCTGGTATGAAATCTCTCCAATTTTTAAAGTAGGCACTTAGTCCTAGGAACTTGCGGCGTAAAACAGCCTTCATTGGGTCCCATGTGTTTGAGTTTTGTTGTATGTTCATTTTCATCCAGTTCTAGAAAGTTTTAAATTTCTGTCTTGACCTATTTTTCATTCATCAGTGAGTTGTTCTTTTTCCATGAGTTTGTAAGCTTTCTATTGTTTTTGTTATTGTTCATAACTAGGTTCAATCTGTAGTAGTCAGATAGGATGCAGGGTGTTATTTCATTTTTTTGCATCTGTTGAGGCTTGCTTTGTATCTAAGTTTCTATGAGGTTCTGAGAGTATTATTTTTATTTGGATGAAATGTTCTATAAATATCTGTTAGGTCAGTTTGCTTTATGATGTCATTTAGTTTTGGCATTTCTCTGTTTTTGTCTAGATGATCTGTTTATTGACAAGACTGGGGTTTGAAGTCACTCACTATTACTGGGGTGGTTTGAATGTAATTGCCCCCCATAAACTCATAGGGAGTGGCACTATTAGGATGTGTAGCTTTGTTGGAATAAATAAGGCCTTGTTGGAGGCAATGTTATTGTGGAGGCAGGCTATGAGGCCTCATGGTCAAGCCATGCCCAGTGTTCAGACCACTTCCTGTTGCCTGTGAGTCAAGATATGGGATATAGGACTCTCAGCTACCTCTCCAGCACCATGTCTGCCTGCACAGCAGTCTCACCATGATGATAATTAACTGTACTTCTAAACTATAAGCTGTAGTAAGAGGTTTCTGGCCTGGACTTTTGGGCCTAACCTCAAGGTTTAGGCCCACAGACCCACAGACCCACAGAGACATACAGATGCTTACAATAGTTTTAGGCTGATCCACCTAAGGCCCAGGCATATCACTTGCTAACACTTTACCCTTAATCTAACCCATGACTCTTATCCTATTCAGCCATGGGGCTTGGTACCTTTTCTCAGAGCAGCATAGTTGTCTTCTGCATCTTCTGGCTTGTCTGGCAACTCTGGAGTCTCTCTGGCATTCCCCTCTGTTCTGCTTGTTCCTAGAGTCTTCTTAGTCTGGTACCCCCTGCCTACACTTCCTGTCTGCCTTTGACCAATCAGGGCTTTTATTTTATTAAATCAATGGATGGGACAATTATTTACAACGGAACAACATAATCCCCCTACAATAAGCCCCAGTTAAATTTTTTTTAAATAAGAGTTGCCATGGTCATGGTGTCTCTTCACAGCATAGAAACCCTAACTAAGACACTATGCAAGGGTCAATATTGATTTTTTCTCTTTTTTTTTGCTGTAGTAGTGTTTATTTTATAAACTTGGGTGCTCTTATGTTTGGTGCAAGAATAGCAATATCATCTTGGTGGATTTTTTTCTTTAATGAGAATATAGTGCCGTTTCCTATCTCTTCTGATTAGTTTTGGTTTGAAGTCTATTTTGTCTAATACAATAATGGCTACACAAGCTTGTTTCTTGGATCTATTTGCTTGGAATATCCTTTTCCATTCTTTTGTCCTAAGGTGATGTCTATCCTTTATGTTAAGGTGTGTTTTTTGGATATAGCAGAAGGATGAATTTTCAAGTTTAATATGTCTGTGTCTTTTTATGGGGGCATTGAGAACATCGATGTTGAGAGTTATTAACGAGCAGTGTTATTGATTCCTGTAACTTTGTTGTGCTGTGGTTTCCCAGCCTTTAGGTTTGTTGGTCTGAGATTATTTATTCCTGTTTTCCTTAGTGTGGTCAACCTCTTCAGATTTAAATTTCCCTTCTATCACCTTCTGTACATCTGAATTTATATGCAGATACTGATTAGATTTGATTTTATTATGGAATGTTTTTCCATTGTGACTGAATGTTTTGCTGAGTGTTTAGGCTGGCAGCTGTGTTCTCTTAGAGTCTGTGGAACATCTGTCTAGTGACTTATGGCTTGAGAGTCTCCATTGAAAACTCAAGTCTACCTTATATGCTGCTTTGTCTTTTCCCTGTGCAGCTTTTAGTATTTTTTCTCTGTTCTGTTCTATTCATTTAGTGTTTTGATTATCATGTGTCATGGGAGTTTCTTTTCTGGTTCAGTCTATTTAGTGTTCTGTAGATTATTGTACCTTTATGGGTATTTCCTTCTGTATATTATGGACTTTTTCTTCTATAATTTTGTTAAAAATATTTTCTGTGCCTATGACCTAAATTGTCTGTCATTTTTTCTATTTTATCATTTGTAGATTTGGCCTTTTCCTAACGTCCCAGATTTCCTGGATGTTTTGTGCCTGATTTTTAGATTTTTTTTCTTTTTAGATTTAACATTTCCTTTGACTAACACATCCATTTCTTCTATCTCTCTTCAATCTCTGAGATTCTCTTTTTCATCCTTGCTTTCTGTTGGTGAGGCTTTTCTCTGAGGTTTTTGTTTGACTTCCTAAATTTCTATTTCCAATTTTATTTCAGTTTGGGTTTTTCGTTCGTGGTTATATTTCTACTTTAATGTCTTGGACTGTGTTTCCCCCTCATTTTGTTCCATTGTTTGTGTATTCATCAATTTCGTTAGTGGATGTGTTTATGTCCTCTGTAAGGTCCTTCATAATAGCCATTTTGAAGTCCTTGTCTTGTGCTTCAGCTACAATCTATTTCTCAGTGCCAACTGTAGCAGGCTTGCTACATATTAGCTTAGTTGTTACTAACCGTGTTTTGTGCTGGTATTTAGGCACCTGGGTTTAGGGTGACAGTGATTCTAGCTGGGGTTGTCTGGTTTAGTCTTTGTTGGGTGCCTGTTCCATTTCTTGATTTCTGCTGCCCTCTGAATCTTAAAAGATTCTGGTGGCTGTGGATTGCCTGGTAAGGAATGCTTCTAAGTTCCTTCTGGGTGTGGCCACTGGAGTTTGGGGTAGAATCTATTTCTAGGAACTGTGGCCTGACGTAAAGGAATGGCGATGGGTTAGAAGTTGGGGTGGCTGAAAGGGTCCAGAGAAAGGGAAGCCGGGTCTGCTGTGAGGTTTTGCAGAGTCCCTAGGGAGTAAAGTAGGAGAGGAGGACAAGCCCTTCAGGTGGTCTGTTATAGAGCTGGGGATGAGAGTGGGGAATTGGAATTGGAGGGGTGGAGGGAAAGTGAAACTCACACATCTGATTTCCAGGTCAGAGCAGCCAGCAGGATGAGGTGAGGGAGGAAGGTTAAAGAAGAAGTTCTGAGGAGTCCCCTGGGAAGGGGTGCTGAGAAGGAGAGGCCCCAGCAGGGATGCTACAGGGCTGGGGACAAGACCAAGGAACTGGAAGGCAGGAAGGAGAGTGAAGGTCACCTACCTCTGGTGACATTATTTTGATGGTTCCTTGTTTGTCATGACCTCAGCAGAGCCCTGAGCTGTGTTGAAGATACTTTGTTGTATTTCTTTGACAGGGACCCAGTCTTTACACAGGTTGCAATGCTTATTCCATTCACTAATAAATTGTGTAGTCATTTGCCCCAGCATTTAATTTCTCCATTCCCAGTGGATGGAAAGATCCATGAAGTAGGAACCATGCTTGCTTTTACCAACTTTGCATGATGCCCGGTATACAGTCACTCCATTAATATATGCAGAGTAGATTAACATACATTTCATGTCTTAGGGTTTGTAATGCTATGATGAAAAACCATGGCCAAAGGAGCTTGGGAACAAAGGGTTTACTTGGCTTATGCATCCATGTCACCATTTATTGTGAAGGAAGTCAGGACAGGAACTCAAGCAGGGCAGTATCCTTGGAGGCTGGAGCTGATGCAGAGGCCATGGAGGAGTGCTGCTTACTGGCTTGCTCCCATGGCTTTCTAAGTTTGTTTTTTTATAGGACTGCCAGTACAGAGATGACACCACCCACAATTTGCTGAATCTTTCCCGATCAATCACTAATTAAGAAAACGCCTTATAGGCTTGCTTACAGCCTGATCTTATGGAGGCATTTTCTTAATTGAGGGTTCCTCCTCTCTGATGACTTTAGCTTACATCAAGATGACATAGAACTATCATCTAGCACATTCTATATGTTAATTAATACTCTATACATTAAATTAAGATGTATTCATTATTACAGTATATACATATATTTATAATGTGTCTGAGTGTAGGTGTGCCTTGGTGGGTTTGTGGCAATCAGAGGACACCTTTTAGGAGTCACTTCTTGACTTTCATCCTGTTGAAGCAGGGTTTCTTGTTTCTTCTACACTGATTGTCCAAGCTAGCTGGTCTATGAGGCTATAGGCGATTTTCCATCTCCATCTCTTCAAGTGAGTGCTGAAATTCCAGATGTTCACCACTGCATTTGGCTTATGTGGATTCTGGGACTTGAGCTCAGGCTGCCAGGCTTGCCCAGCAATCACTCTTACCTACCGGCCGTCCTGCCCATCCTTTCCATATGTTCTGGCATTCAGAGGACTAGGTGTTATGCCTCAGTTAAGCCAAGTGTGATGTCACATGCCTATGATCCCAGCACTAGGGAGGCAGAAGCAAGAAAGACCATTTCAAGTTCAAGGCCATCCTGGTCTACATAGTGAATTTCAGGCCAGCCAGAGAACAAGAGACCTGGTCTCAACAGCCTAAATACATAAATAATAAAAAAGAAGATTTGATTGCAACAAGACCTCCACAGATAGTAACTGCTATTTTCCAGGCACATCGTATTTTGCCTACACTAGCTTAGTGTTTCTTTAGTTCAGTTACATAAAATAAAGAGTTATGAAATTCTTTACAGAGGACTTTACCTGGGCTGGAAAAATCAGGTTTGGTTTTGAGAGTCAATTGTTTCTACTTAGTTAAGCGTAATGCAGTTGACGGAGAAACTGCTTCCAGAATGGCCACAGTAGCAATTCTAGCCATACGCCATTGAAACCCAGCAAGTGAAGGCAGCGGAAGTCAGCTCAGATCTCTCAGGAGCAATGTGTGCATCAAAAAACAGAACGAGTTAATCATGTGGGGCCAAGCAAATCCCAGAATCCCTCAAGCTCCCGTGTGACCTGTTTCCCACGTTCAGTCTAATTCAACACACTGTATGGCATTTTACTCCAGTGCAGGCTCCATCCCATCCCTTAACATCGGAACTTAACTTTCTCTGTCTTAATATTTCTCTGCACTCAGCCAGGGAGGGTCAGTTCGTGCTCTTCAGTCACTGGGCTACTTCACGGTTGGAGAGCACAAGGTGGTACAACTGGGAAGATAGGAAAGTAAATCTTAACGGAATCTGGGGCCCAGCTGAGGTGAGCTGCTGATGTCTGTGGCAGCCCAGCAGATGATATTAAGGGCTTTATGAGATGGATTATAAATAATTTAGAAATAATAATAAATTGGAGTTAACTTCATCTTCTCTTCCAGATTAAAACCGTTGAATGGGTATCTTACCGAAGACACAAAAACCATTCAGTTTTGGACTCATGTTTATCTAAATTGAGTAAGTGGCATTTCTTTTTGTTTTTTTGCATGTGGAGGAAATAGAAACATGTTTCAAAGTGTGACACAGATAAAGTCTTTATAGCAGAGGTCCAGGACTGAGGCTCTAATATGCTGGCTTGTGGCAGCGGTGCCTGATGAATCAGGGCTGTTTGTTTGCTTTATAATAGATTTTCCATATTTTTTTTTTTTTTTTAGGAGGAGGCCTCAGGGAATTCAACTTTAAATATATCTGTTTTCATCCATGACCCTCTCTGGGAAGAAATTACTCTTGTCCATGATTTAAATTCTTTGCTTTCCTGACATTTTCATTTTTCTACCTCCAGGTTGTGAGTCTGTAAGAGGACTACATTCATTTCCTCATCCGGTGGTGCTGAAGCCTGCCTTGGACTCCAGATAACTAGGTCTATATCTTGCATATCTTTACATATTGAATGGAGAAACACAGTATTGCACATGATATTGTGAGGCAGAGAGCGGTTTACTAAGATGTGGTCACTCTTCATGTAGCTAATGAAATAAAATCCCATGTTCTTTGTCACTGATGGTAACAGTTTTTTAAACCTTTATAAATATTTTATCTATTTATTTATGTGTGTGTGCACATGCCATCTTACATTTGTAGTGGTCAGATGACAAGTTGTAGAAGGCAGGTGCTCAAACCATGTGGGTCTCAGTGATTAAGTTTAGGTTGTGAGCTTTGGTAGCAGGGACCTTTATCTTTTCATCCCCTGACATATCTTACTAGCCCACTGTCTGTCTGTCTGTCTGTCCATCCGTCTGTCTGTCTGTCTATCTTATTTTTTTTTTTTTTTGAGACAGAGTCTCACTATATAGACCAGACTGGCCTTGAACTAACAGAGTTCTGTTTGCTTCTGCCTCCTGGGTGCTGGGATCAATGGTGTGTATTACTATGCTTGTCTTTATTTTTATTTTATGTGTATGAATGTTTGCCCGAATGTATCCATGTGCACTGCGTGTGGTTTTGGTGCCTGTGAATGGCAGAAAGAGAGTGTTTAATCTTTGGAACTGGAGAAGGTACAGATAGATGATTGTTAAGTCACCACTTCGGTGCTGGGAACTGAACGTTGTATTTTTTTTTAAATGCATGCTTTGTCTGCATGCATTGAAGTGTACCATATGAGTGCCTGAGGAGATCAGAAGAAGGCATTGATCTCATGAAACCGGAGTTATGACTGTTTAGGAACCTCGATGTGGGTGCTGGGAATTAAACTCGGGTCGCCTGCAAAAGCAGCAACTGCTCTTAACTGCTGAGCCACCTCGACAACTCCAAAATCAAGGACCTCTTCATCTTCCCTCCTTCTCAATGGATTGTGGTCAAGGTGTCACATCGCTGTAGACAAATGGTTCTCAATCTGTGGGTCACTACCCCTTTGTAGATAACATAGCAAATATCCTGCATATCAGATATTTTTACATTGTAGTTCATAATAGTATCAAAATTACAGTTACGAGGT
The DNA here is from genome assembly GCA_033318265.1 of Phyllotis vaccarum. Taxonomy (NCBI): domain Eukaryota; kingdom Metazoa; phylum Chordata; class Mammalia; order Rodentia; family Cricetidae; genus Phyllotis; species Phyllotis vaccarum. The sequence continues at coordinate 72,589,677 of JARWLC010000004.1, read as the reverse complement.
AGCTGTGGGGGTCACCATGGCATGAGAAACTGTATTAAAGGGTCACAGCACTAAGAAATCTGAGAAGCACCTGACACAGACAGCTGAGGGGCAGTCCTCTGTGTGTAGCAAAGCCACAGATGAGAGGTGCTTAGATCCCTGCATGCACTGTGGCAAAGAGCCTTCTGCTCCTTCTCTTTAACAGCACTATCACACGAGAAACAACCTTCCCTCTTGCTTAAGCCATTTTTCTGGAGGCATCTCTTACCCAGCAGGCAGATCTACCTTATAGCCATCTAGCCAGCTCTAGACTTGAGGACTGGGAGTCAGAGTGTGAGATGTTCTGTAGGAGAGGCCAATGAATGCTTTGAAGGCTCAGAAGAGTGAGTTTATATTCACTGGGTGGCTGTGACCGTTCATTCTAAGTGTCAACTTGACACCACCTTGAATCACCCAGGTTTGTCTTTGGGGGATTGCCTTGATTGTTAACTGGTGTAGGAAGGTGTAGTCCATTGTGGGCAGCACCATTTTATGGGGTAGACCCTGGACTGTGTAAGAGTCAAGCCAGCAAACAGCACATCTGCATTTTGTAATTTTTCTGCTCTTGGATGTGATGTAACTGAGTTGAGTTCCTGCTGTCTGGACTTCCTCTCAGTAATGGACTGTGGCCTGGAATAAAAAGGATAATGAACTTTTTTTCTCTCTTAAGTTGTTTTTGTCAGGTTATTTTATCACAGAAGCAGAAATAAAACTAAAACACTGGGTGAGAAAATTAGGAGCAGAATGAATAGTGTGTGATGGGCATGGGTATTGTTTACAAAAGCCCTGACTTTTTGTGGATGTCTGTCACATTGCTTCTATGGCTTGAGAAGACGAATTAGCTCACATGGTTGGTGTGTGTGTGTATGTGTGTGTGTGTGTGTGTGTGTGTGTGTGTGTGTGTGTGTGTGTGTGTGAGCTTTCTGAACTAGAATAAAGAGATGGGCTAAAGCTGTTTCTTCCAAGCGTGTGGACTGAGACTCCTCACAAATACCAAGATGGTTGGTCAAGAGTATGGGCAGATGTGGTTTACTGCCAATTACCAGTGGTGACTCTGAACAGAGCATTGAAGCCATTGATGATCTAGTTTCTCAGGTTTGTATCTATGTTCTGCCTCATATGAGCAATACAATATGCTTAGCCTTTCTGAGATGGTTTTCTTTTTTTCATGAATGAAATGGAGATTATAAAAGCATCCACTTCATTAGACTGTTGGGAGAGTGGAGTGAGGAGCCCTTGCAGTATCAAGTCTTCAACACACATTTAACACTTAGTTTGTACCAGGCACAAATGAATACACACACACACACACACACACAGATGCACACACAGACACACATACACAGACATACACACAGATATGCACAGACACACATAGAGACACACAGACACACATAGAGACACACAGACACACAGACACATACACAGACACACACACACTGACAACGTAGACACACACACACTTTTTCCTTTGTTTTGGGACAGGTTCTTACATTGTAGCCCAGACTGACCTGAAACTCAGCACTTTAGTCCAGGATGACTTGAACTTGATGGCAATCCTTCGGCCTTAGCCTTCTCAGTGGTGGGTTGAGAGGTGCGTATCACTACACCCAATTCCCATTATATTTTTACTTAAGGTGCATGAGTAGAATAGTGTCTTGTATGGTAAGTACTTAATGTTCCTCTTAATGTATTTGTTGTCTGAGTTCTTAATGTCCTGACATTCACTTTACTTTTATATGAAACACAGTTAAGGATATTTTATTTCCTTGTCTTCACTTGTAAAGGAACAGCTAGCTAGCTCTTAGGGTCACATTATTAGGACCATAAGCCATACATGTGGTGTTAGGTACACAAGATTAAATATTACTACATAACTTTGAAGTAAATACCTAAAATTTCTCCATATATTTTCTGTGATTTTTAAGGAGAAATAATGGTTATATGAAATTTATAGGGAAGCTGTGATTTCTCTCGGATAGCAGGTGTTTAGCCTAATGTGTTCCAAGCTAATCAGCTGGTATTGGGATGAAATAGGGGTGACCTCCGTTCCCTGCGGCTTCTTCAGTGGTTCACCAGAGCCTTAGAAAGGACCAGGAACTAAAAAAAGGGGGAATTTAGAGAAGGGAACTCTCCTGCACACCCCACTGCCCCAAGTTGGCTCTGGGAACTGTTCCCTGTCTTCTGCATGTTTGCACTGGGATTCCCTTGAAGACCTAAGTGCTGGGAATGGAGTCAGGAACTGAGCAGGTGTGAAGATGTCTCTGAGGTCTCTGTCTACCAGGAGTACCAACCAGACTCCTCTCCCTGTTGTAGCTGTCCACAAAAGTGCCTGACCAAAGGAACCCTGGGTCCCCATGGTGGCTCCTCCAGGGCTGCTCTCATTAACTTCTGTATGCCCTGAAAACGGAGGAACAATCTTTCTCTCCTCAGACTGGGAAAATTCCCAAAGCCCTTAGTGTCTCCAGACCTGTGGGTGTTGGTGGATATGTTGACATGGTCAGGGAAGGATATCTGAATGACACCATGGTTTCTGGATCTTTATGCAAGCATTAGCTCAAGACAGTCCAATTCCCTTCCCAGATGGATCCCTGCCATCTTTTCAGGGCTGTCCTAGAAGCTAGATGTTGAAGAATTGCAGAGTCAACAAGAGAGACACCTGGAGCTGGCTCAGAAGAGACTAGGCAGACACTGGAGCTGGTTACACAAAACGATGGGTTTTTCTTCCCATGAGTATCATGCACCTTGATCATATTTATCCCTATTACCCTTCTACTCACCTTCCTCTTCTCAAATAGTCCACTTTCAGCTTTAATGTACTTCTTTTTCTTCCCTCTTTCTTTCCTTCCTTCCTTTCCTTTTTTCCTTTTGGACAGAGTCTCACTGCGTAGCTTTGGCTGGCTTAGAACTTGCTGTATAGACCAAACCTTACCCCCCTCCTGCCCCCGAGATCCACCTGCCCCTGTCTCCTCGAGTACTAGGATACAATGCATGTTACCACATCTGGCCTTTCATAGACACAGTGCTATGTGTGTGAAGACAGAAGGATTCCTAGGTTGGGCTTGCTGGCTACTAGCCTTGTTTCAAGTTCAGTGAGAAACCTTGTCTCAAGGGACTGAGGAGAGTGGTTGTGCAGGACACTCAGCATCTCCTTCCTGCCTAGGAACGCTCCTGTAAGGGCTTGGATGTTGTATGGCAGACGCCACACACTCATGTCTGCTCATCCCACATAGGGAGCCCAGGGCAGACACCACCGAAATTCAGTTTGGTGAATAAGTCAGTTTTATTGGGATTACTTATGGGAATATGGGTGAGGAGTTACAGGAATGTGGGTGAGGGGTTATTTATAGGAGTGGAAATGACTCAAAGACATCTGCATGTTTTTTGCTAAAAGTGTTAAAAGATATTTTGGATAAAAATAGAGTTTTATGTGATGAAATAAGATTTTGTACAAAGAATAAAAAATGTAATAGAATAAAACCATGAAAACTTAAAAACCAAGCCTCAGAAAATCCGAGTAAGTTATACGAAGTTTATAGAGGATAGGACTTAATAATATGTTTGGCAGTTAATATTTATAGATTTTCAAGGGATAAAATGATATATTCATGTTAATAAAAACTGACTTGAAGATGTATGTCTAAAAAATAATAAAAAACGAACTAAAAATGATGTATATCTAATTACATGTCTTTGTTAAAAGTTTGTCAAGTTTTAGTCTATATGGAGAAACTGAGTCATATAAAAAGCTATGATATTTTGTAAAAGTACATTATAAAAGGATCAGGCAAGTGAAGTTCTCAGACTGTCTAAGGGCTGTACCAATGGTTTAAAGTTTATTTCAATACTAAAAGAGCTTCAATCCAAAATTGTAATTTTTAAGGCTCACAATCTGAACAGATAAAATTGTAAAATCCTGAACTTGTGAGAGTTACTAATTTATCGAAAACTGTTAAAGATAATTAAGACATAAAAATTAATTACCAGTCACCTTATAAATGATCAAATATCTTTAATGTGTGCAGACCTATATTTATAGTCATGCTAATATAAGTATAATTCATTTAGAGGCCAGTTTACATCATCCATTATGTATGTGTCAGTAACGTTCAGCCTTTAAGACAAGTTTAAAGTAAACTTAAAGCTTATTAAATATAAAATAATATTAAAAATCAGGTGTATTTAAAAACGCTGTTTGTAAAAAACCTGAATTGTGGTCAGAAGTTTTTAACCTGTTCAGGCCTATAGTCTTGGAGACTCTTCCCACCCAAGGTCCTGCAACCCCTTATAAAATAATTACACAAAGGCTTACATTAATTACAAACTGTTTGGCTTATGGCTTGGGCTCATCATCAGCTAGATCTTTCTTTTCTTTTTTAAAAATAATTTTATTTATTTATGTATTATGTATACGTTGTTCTGTCTGAAGGCGTGCAGGCCAGAAGAGGGCACCAGATCTCATTATAGATAGTTGTGAGCCACCATGTGTTTGCTGGGATTTGAACTCAGGATCTCTGGAAGAGCAGTCAGTGCTCTTAACTGCTGAGCCATCTTCCCAGCCCCAGCCAGATCTTTCAATTTAACCCATTTTCATGAATCTGTGTATTGCCACATGGCTCATGGCATACATGTGTTTCTTTATGTCTTGCTTTCTTGGGTGGCAGCTTGCACCTGACTTCACCCTACTTTTCCTTTATTTAGGTTGAATTTCCCACCTGTCCCTGAGATGTCTTGCCATAGGTTAAAATAGATTGAAGGGGAAGGTTTCAATTTCAACATACCAGAGTTACATATAACAAAAATCACCAAGCAAGATTTACAGTTAAAATATCTAGTCTATTTTTATTTAGCAAAATTAAAGAGAATATTTTATCATCTACCTTATCCGTGTGAGTCCAAAGTTTCATATCTAATTTACCTTTTATTATAACTAACGAAAACTATAATTATAACTATCTTCAACTCCATCAAAGATCACAGAAGGATATAATATTACCTGAATAAATAGGAAGTGCATTGCAAGCAACTTCTAAATTCTGGAAATGACAGAAACATCTGGCTACCTGGACAGTCACACACAGCTTTTTTTGCAACATTGGAGCATCAAATTTTTTTGGCTACAGGCTTAGGATATCTGACAGATCTTTTCAGAAACAGGGTATTTGGAGACACTTATCCTGTCTTGGCAGGTTTCAGCAGTCTCTATCTTCTCATCCTGTCCATCTGGACTGGACAGTGTGCTTACTGCTAGCAGTTAAGGCAAGGGCAGTTCTTTATCTACCAAGGAAGACAAACTCCAAATGGACTGTCTGTGATGCCCAACATCATCTCAGGAAAGGAATAGTGCTGCCAGGAGCAATCGTGTCTCTCATGGCCAAATTCTGAAAAACAAAACATTAAATGTCATATTCTCTAGGTCTACAAAGTATTTGAAGACTCCTGTCTGTCAGACATATTATACTATATATGGAACTATACTATAGAAGACCTAATTAACATTACTATTATATGATTAACATAGGTTAACTATGACCTGTAATTCTTATCAACCTAGATAACCTAAAGACTAAGGTTTATAAAGGTAGACAATCTATACACAGATGTACAGTTTGGGACAAAGACTTCAGGTGTGACAATCATACAAAGCATCTCAAGTAGAGGTAGAAATGTACAGTGCAAAATGACAACAGTATCCTTAATATATATCCTTATACAAAATATTTTAAACAGTGGTAGAACATATATAATATGATAAATATAATTAAAGAGAGGTAGAATTTGTACAGTGAAAATGCCAATATGCTTAATATGAATAATGTACAAAATATTTTAAACAGAGGTAGAAGCATGTGTACAATATGACAAATACATATTTGAATTTGTATCAATATACAAATTATCTTAAATAGACATAAAATAATTTCAGATTTGAGTTTGTATCAACATACAAATTATCTTAGACATATAAAATAATCTTACTTTTGTGTTAATACACAAGAATCTATACCAGTGCAAATTGTCTATGTCTATTATCTGGCTAAATTTGTTTACAAATAGACACAGTAATCTACCTACATCTGCCTATCTACTCTCATTTCTTCTTCAAAAGGGATTCTTGAACTAATTTTATTGTTTCACTCTCAACCCAAATATAACTTATAACCACCCCAATAAAATAATAATTATTCATAACCTTTGAAGACAAAACTTATTGGGAGAGGGGAGTAGTTTTTCTTAGAATTGCTTCCTGCTGTCTGGGGGTGACAGTATCTCTGTGGGGTCCTGTAAAAAACTAAATCAGTGGTTAAGTCTCAGTGTACTTGATAACATCTGTAGCCAGTCTTAGTGTACTTGGTAAGGCCATCTGAAGTTCTGGTTAGAGGTATAATATGATGAATGACTATAGTAAGCCATCTTGCAACTCTTCTGAACAGTCTGTAGTTCAGAACCGGTCATTGAGTGGTGGTCACCAGCTTAAATAATCATAATGAACCAAGTAGAATCATTGTGGAAGGGCTCCTCTTCTTCCTGGATGCTTTAGAGATTGCTGTTAGGAGAATTTGTCATTTATTATGGAAAGCTTAAGCATTGTTGATATCAACATGGAAAATTTAAATTTTTGAAGAAATTATATACAAAGAAAGTTTTAAAAGGTCAAGAATAAGTACAGAGAGAAATAGAATTAAAAATAAAATTATGATAACAATAGTCTATATATCTTGGCTGTCTTCTGTCTCACATTAGGTGGCAAACACCGTAGCCAAAACCAAAAACATAAATAAAAAAAACAAAGTCAAAGACAAATCAAACCAAATGCCCCCAAACACACCTTATCAAAAACACAAATAAGCCACAGACCACATGACAAAACAATTAATAAAAATAAGTTAAATTAAAATAAAATAACCAATTAACAACATACCTCAGCCATAAGCCAGACAATAAAGTTAATATAAATGTCTATGTGTTTCTTTAAAACTTTAAAATTACTAGTCCAAATAAACAACAAACAAGTCCAAACCATAAGACTAGTTCAAGCCAAAAACAGGTGGCTTTTCTGATATGAAACAGAGTCTCTTAATGTTTTCTTTTATCAGTGTGCTTAGGTTTAGAGGAGCCACTTATTCCAACTCCAAAGTCAGCTTAATTTGTAATTGAATTGGGATCACACTTTTTTTTTTTTTTTTTTTTTTTAAGGTAAAGAGATACAGATGCTAAGCAGTGAGAATTTACCCTGTAAAGTATATTGGTACCAACTGTAAACCTTTCAGAATTGATTTTCCTTCAGCTTTAGACGTCTAGGTGTCCAATGTCTTAAAGATGGTTATGTCTATCTTTCTGTAAAGACAAAACCAAAACCTTGCCCCAACATTTGTAAGTGAGTTTTTCTTACCTCTTAGAGAATTGTCAAATTGCTAGACAAGCCATTCTTTATCTTCAAGAAGTGTCTCCTGTTTGAATTGAATCCTTATTAATTTTGTTAGTACCCATAGTTTTTCATCTTCCATGGAAACAAAAGCAAAACTGCTTCCCCAATGAAGCACGTATCCTGATTTCCACTCTGAGGTAAGCCCATCCTTGAAGTAAACAGGTTGGTTTAAGTGAGAAGTTTTTTCTGTTATCTAATATCTTTCCACAGCTATTGTCATATACATTAAGAAAAGTCAAGATTAGTAAGGCAATATACAATATATCTCTGGATGTTTTTGTTCCTTCTTTTTGTTTATGAAGCATCTCTTTTAAGGTGCGATTGGATCTTTCAACAACTGCTTGTCCTATAAGGGTTTTTGAGGGGTCCTGTAAAATTGATTAGTACCAAAATAATGACATACAATTCTGACTTTTGTATAGAATTGTAAGGGTCTTGAACCACTTTACTTAAGTTTCCTGATGTATATCCTGCCTTTACTGATTTATTTGCATCAATATAGAATGTAGGGACTCTAGAAATTAGTTTTTGTTGTACATATTGAGGAATTATCCAACTTGTTCTTTTTAGGAATTTTTTTTAAATTATACATATATTTTATTTAAAAAGTTTTTCTTCCATGTATACCCATGCCCACCCTTCCTTCCCTCTTCCTAATCCTTACCAGTCCTGCCTCAGCCTCCCCCCACTCCATCCCCCCATCCATTACCCAAGAAGAGCTAGGAGTCCCGAGGTGGGCCAGTTCAGTCTGATGTATCCATTTGAGGTAGGTCCGATTCCCTGATCCCAGTATTATGGATGGGTTAGGTGTTCCTCTGTAGAGAATGGGCTCCAAGATGCCAGTTCATGCTCAGGAACATAGTCTGATCCTACTCCACGAGGTTCCACATACTGTCCATAGCATTTGACAGTCACCTACCTTTGGAGTTCCTTTTCTTGAAGATTTCCCCAGTAGCTGTTTTTGATTCAGTGAGCTCCCAAAAGCTCCAGCCAGCCATCTCTGTGGGACTCCTCCTCATAATCTCCATCCCTTTGCTCATATACATTCTTCTCTCTCTTTAGCTGGACTGGGAATTCGACCTGGTGCTTAGCTATGGATCTCTGCTTCCACCTCTATTCATTGCTGGATAAAGGTTCTGTAATGAAACTTAGGGTGGTCATTCATTTGATTATAGGGGAAGTCCTGTTTAGGCACCCCCTCCACTATTGGTTGGGGTTCTAGCCAGGGACATCCTGTGAGTTCTTGGAGGTTTCCTTAGCACCTGGCCTCTTTCTAACCCCACAGTGGTTTCCCCTATCAAGATATCCATCCCTTTTCCCCCCTGTTTGTTGCTCCTCTCACTCAACCATCTCCTTCTCTCAAGATTTGTTCCCACCTTTTCTTGGTCACTCCCCATTATGATCCCAGTTTACTCAGAAGATCTCTTCTATTTTCTTTTCCTGGGGGGTCCTTGAATGTCTCTTCTAAGTTCCTTCTGATCCCAAGCTGTTCAGGGGTTATGGTTTGCAGCCAGAATATTCTTTGCTTTTGTCTAAAATCCACTTATGAGTGAGTACATCCCATTCCTCTCTTTCTGGGCCTGTGTTACCACACTCTGGAGGATACTCTCCAAATCCATCCATTTGTCTGCAAATTTTAGGATGACTTTTTTTTTTTTTAACTGCTGAAGTAGTATTCCATTGTGTAGATAATTAATTCTTCAGTTGAGGGGCATCTAGGTTGTTTTCAGGTTCATGCTATTACAAATAATGCTGCTTTGAACATAGTTGAGCTAATGCCCTTGGAGTAAGATTGTGCATCCTTTGGGTATATACCCAATAGTGGTTTTGCTGGATCATTGGGGAGATTGATTTCCAGTTTTCTGAGGAACCACCATACTGCTTTCTAAAGTGGCTGTACAAGTTTACATTCCCACCAATGGAGGAGTGTTCCCCTTGCTCTGTATCCTCTCCAGCATAGGCTGTTATCTGTGTTTTTGAACTTAGCCATTCTGACAGGTGTAAGGTAGTATCTCAGAGTTGTTTTGATTTGCATTTCTCTGATGGCTAAGGATGTTGAGCAATTCTTTAAGTGCCTTTCAGCCATTTGTAATTCTTTTGTTGAAAATTACCTTTTTAGCTCTGAACCCCATTTTAAAAATTGGATTATTTGGGTTTTGGCCTCTAGTTTTTTGAGTCCTCTATATATTTTAGAGATCAGTCCTCTGTCAGATGTTGGGTGAAGATCTTTTCAAATTCTGTAGGCTGTTGTTTTGTTTTATTGACTGTGTCTTTGTCTTACAGAAGCTTCTCAGTTTCAGGAGGTTCCATTTATTAATTATTGTTCTTAGTATCTATGCTACTGGTGTTATATTTAGGAAGTGGGTCTTCTGTGGCAATGTGTTCAAGGGTATTTCCCACTTTCTTTTCTATCAAGTTCAGTGTACCTGGGTTTATGTTGAGGTCTTTGATCCACTTGGACTTGAGTTTTGTGAAGGGTGATAGATATGGATCTATTTGCATTCTTCTACATACCACCACCCAGTCATGCCAGTACCATTTGTTGAAGATGCTATCTTTTTTCCAGTGTATATTTTTGGCCTCTTTGTCAAAAATCAAGTGTTCATAGATGTGTGGATTAAGGTTGGGGGTCTTCGATTTTATTCCATTGATCCACATGTCCATTTTTATGCCAGGATGTTTTTATTACTATAGCTCTATAGTATGGCTTGAAGTCAGGGATAGTGATGCCTCCTGAATTTACTTTATTTTGGCAATCCTGGATTTCCTGTTATTCCATATGAAGTTAGTATTGGTGAGTATTGGTCAGTAAAAAAATTGTATTTGGATTCTGATAGGAATTGCATTGAATTTGTATATTGCTTTTGGTAAGATTGCCACTTTTACTATGTTGATCCTACCTATCCAGGAGCATGGGAGATCTTTCCATTTTCTGATATTTTCTTCAATTTCTTTCTTCAACAACTTAAAGTTTTTGTCAAACAGGTCTGCAACTTCTTTGGTTTGAGTTACGCCAAGATATTCAATGCTATTTGCAGCTATTGTAAAGGGTGATGTTTCCCTTATTTCTTTTTCAGCCCTTTTATCCTTAGTGTATAGGAGGGCTATTGATTTTTTTTGAGTTAATCTTGTACCCTGCTACATTGTGGAAGGTGTTTATCAGCTGCAGGAATTCCCTGGTAGAATTTTGGGGGTTATTTATGTATATAATCATATCATCTGCAAATAGAGATAGTTTGACTTCTTCCTTTCCAATTGTATCCCCTTAATCTCCTTTTGTTCTCTTATTGCTTTAGCTAAAACTTCTAGAACTATATTGAATAGATAAGGAGAGAGAGGACAGCCTTGTCTTGTTTCTGATTTTAGAGGGATTGCTTTGAGTGTTTCTCCATTTAGTTTGATGTTGGCTGTCAGCTTGCTGTATATCGCCTTTATTATATGTAGGTATTTTCCCTGTATTCCTGATCTCTCCAGGACTTTTATTATGAAGGCGTGTTGGATTTTTGTCAAAGGTGTTTTCAGCATCTAAGGAGAAGATTATGTGGTTTTTTTCTTTCAGATTGTTTATATGATTGATGAGATTCACAGTTTTTTGTATGTTTAACCACCCTGCATCTCTGGGATAAAGCCTACTTGATTGTGATGGATGATTTTTTTCATATGTTCTTGAATTCGGTTTGCCAGTATTTTATTGAGTATTTTTACACCAATGTTCATGAGGGAAACTGATCTGTAATTCTCTTTCTTTGGTGCATTTGTAAGTGGCTTGGGAATCAGGGTGGTTGTGGCCTCATAAAAAGAGTTTGGCAATGTTCCTTCAGTTTCTACTGTATGGAACAGTTTGAGGAGTATTGGTGTTAGTTCTTTGAATGTCTGATAGAATTCTGCACTGAAACCATCTGGCCCTGGGCTTTTTTTTTTTTTTTTACTTGGGAGAATTTTAATAACAGTTTCAATTTTCTTGGGGGTTATAGGACTATTTAGGTAATTTATCTGGTCTTGATTTAGTTTTGATAAGTGGTACCTGTCCACTTTTTTTAGGTTTTCCATTTTAGTGGAGTGTAGATTTTCAAAGTATGACCTAATGATTCTCTGGATTTCCTGGGGCCCCCTTTTTATTTCTGAAGTTTCTGATTCTATTAATTTGGATACTCTATCTTTGCCTTCTGGTTAGTTTGGATAAGGGTTTATCTATCTTGTTGACTTTCTCAAAAAACCAACTCTTTGATTTGTTGATTCTTTGTATTGTTCTCTTTGTTTCTATTGTATTGACTTCAGTCCTGAGTTTGATTATTTCCTGCTGTCTGCTCCTTCTAGGTGAGTTTGCTTCTACTTGTTCTAATGCCTTCAGCTGTGCTGTTAGGTCTCTTGTGTAAGATTTCTCTAGGTTTTTCATATAGGCATCTAGTACTGTGAATTTTCCCCTTAGCACTGCTTTCATTGTGTCTCATAAGTTTGGGTATGTTGTGAATTAATTTTCTTTGAATTCTAGGAATTTTTGATTTCTTTCTTAATGTCTTCCTTAATCCAGAGTTGGTTCAAATGAGAGATGTTCAGTTTCCAAGAATTTGTAGGCTTTCTGTGATTTTTATTGTTGTTGAACTCTAACTTTAGACCATGGAAGTCTGATATGATAGAAAGAGTTATTTCCATTTTTTTGTATCTATTGATATTTGCTTTATGACCAAGTATGTGGTCAATTTTAGAGAAAGTTCCATGGGGTGCTGAGAAATAAGTATATTTCTTTGTGTTTGGGTGGACATTTCTGTATATATCTATTAAGTCCATTTGAGTCATAACATTTGTTAGATCCATTATTTCTCATTGAATTTCTGTCTGACAGACCTACCTATCCATTGGTGAGAGTGGAGTATTGAATCTCCCACTATTAGTGTGTGGGGCTTGATGTGAGGTTTAAGCTTTAGTAGTGTTTCTTTCACAATGTGGATGCCCTTGTGTTTGGGGCATAAATATTCAGGATTGAGACTTCATCTCGGTAAATTTTTCCTGAGATGAATAAGTAATGTTTGTCTGGTTTCTTTTGATTGATTTTAGTTTGAAGTCTATTTTTTTAGATATTAGTGTGGCTACACCAATTTGTTTCTTAGGACCATTTGATTGGAAAGTCTTTTCCCAACCCTTTACTCTGAGCCTGTGTCTGTCTTTGAAGTTGAGGTGCGTCTCTTGTATGCAACAGAAGGATCGATTCTGTTTTTGTATCCATTGTGTTAGGATGTGTCTTTTTATAGGTGAATTGATTCCATTGATATTAAGGGATATTAATGACCAATGACTGTTATTTCTTGGTATTTTTGGTAGTTATGTGTATTTGTTTTTCTTTTGTGGGATTATGAATTGCTTATGGTTTCATGGGTGTATCTGGTTTCCTTAGGCTGGAGTTTTTCCTCTAGTGCTTTCTGTAGGACCAGATTTGTGAATATTGTTTAAATCTGGGTTTATTGTAAAATATCTTGTTTCTTTTAGGTATGGTGATTGATAGTTTTTCTGGGCATAGTAGTCTGGGTTGGCAGCTATGCTCTTTTAGTGTATATCATCTGTATAACATCTGACCAGGACTTTCTTGCTTTCATTGAGTAATCTGGGATTATTCTGCCTTTATAGGTAACTTGGCCTTTTTCCTTTGCAGCTCTTAGTATTTTTTATTTGTTCTGTAAGTTTAGTGGCTTGATTATGTGGCAAGCAGAATTTTCTTTTTTGGTTTAGTCTATTGATGTTCTGTAAGCTTCTTGTACCTTTATAGGCATTTTCTTCTTTAGGTTGGAAAACTTCTTTAAGTTTTATTCTATGATTTTGTTGAATATATTTTCTGTGCCTTTGAGCTGGTATTCTCTTCCTTCTTCAATTCTGTTTATTCTCAGGTTTGGTCTTTTCATGGGATCCCAAATTTCCTGAACGTTTTGTGTTATGACTTATTTGATTTTGGTGTTTTCTTTGACTGACATATCTGTTTCTAGTATTGAATCTTCCACTCCAGAGATTCTCTCTCCCATCTCTTGAATTCTCTTGGTGATTCTTGCATCTGTAGTTCCAGTTGGTTTCTCAGGTTTTCTATTTCCAGTATTACCTTGGTTTGTACCTCCTTTATTGCTTCTATTTCACTTTTTTAATTTCTGAAATGTTTCCTCCACCTGTTTTTCTTTTTCTTTTATTTTTATATTTTTATTTCAGGTATTTGTTAATATCTTCCAATTTTTTGTTTGTATTTTCTTTTATTTCTTTAGGGAAAATTTTATATCCTCTGTTAAGGCTTCTATTATCTTTATAAATTTGTTTTAAAGGTTATTTCCTTTTGCTTCTTCTGCATTACCATGCTCAGGTCTTGATGTTGTAGAACCACTAGATTCTTCCGGTGGTGCCATGTTATATGTATTCTTGTACTGGCATCTGCCGATTGCTTCCTTGGTTCACAGAAGAGTTGTCTGAATCTCAGCTAGCTGATTTTGGTGCAATCTGTTCTGAGTGTGTCTGTGTCTCAAGGAGACTCTCTTGGTCTTGGTCTATTCTTAGTCAGCTCTTAGTCAGCTATGGGCCTGGGGTCTGTGGGTTTCCAGTTTTCACAGAGGTTGCTGGGATCCCTGTGTGATGACATGGGTTGGAGATAGGGTGAGGTTTTGGCTGTGGGATGTCCCACGGGCTGAGTTTTGGTGGGGGTTTAGGCTTGCAGGGGTTCTCCCTGCTGGTTTGGGTTTAGAGTGGAGCTGGGTAGGGGTGGGGTTCCAGAGTCTGTGTCCCTGGGCCAGGCTTCAGAAACTGTAGACTCTGCTTGGCCTGGGGTGAGGAAGGCCACTCACTGTGGGGATATGTTTCAAATATAATAAAAACAGTCTGAGATATCAGAGGACAGATCCACCTCTTCCAGTCTTTGTTTGTTTGTTTTTTTTCAAGACAGAGTAACAGTCCTGGCTGTCCTAGAACTTGCTTTGAAGACCGGCTGGTCTTGAACTCACAGAGATTTTCTTGCCTCTGCTTCCCAAATACTTGGACTAACAGTGTGAGCCACCACTGCCTGCCCGGGAGCCTGGAACTCCTTCCATAAACTAAGATGACCTCAAACTCAGTTTTAATTGGATTAAGGGCATAGGTCACCACTCCCCGGATAGTCCCTGTGCTGGGACTAAAAATGTGAGTTACCACTGTCTGATCCTCCTAAACTGACTGTAGATAGATCCCTCTGATAGCTCAGGCTGTTTTTCTATTAAATTTGAAACATATCCCCACAACCCACCTCTTAGTCAGTTGTGAGCCAGAGGTCTGTCTCTTTTTTAGGAATTCTATTCTATTGCTTTTGGGATAATAGTTAATCTCTCCCCAAAATTAATGCAAGCTCTTTGCCAATATTCATTATCCTTCCATAGATAGGAAATTTCCTCACTAGTTAAAGGTACTACGATTTCTTCTGGATCCATTCCTGTTAATTGACAAAGTCTTAATTTTCCTTTCAAAATCAAGTCAGAAATATTTTCCACATATGTTCTTAATTCTTTATTCTGCCTATGTGGCAGGAATATTTATTCTAAGATAGTATCTTCATTCTGCATCAGGAGACTTGTTGGGATAATCTAGAGGGTAATATAACCAGAATTCAGTGAAGCTCTGGGCTCATACCATCCATGTATGCCCTTGTAATTTCTTTTCTACATAAACCACTTATCCCCTCAGCCTCAGCTGATAATTCTCTAGGACTGTTTAAGACTTTGTCTCCTTCTAGGGTACTAGTTCATGGTTTTCTACCCCAATAATGGGCAGTAAATTAGTGATGTTCTCTAGCAATTTCTGAAAGTCATTAAGAGTCTACAATCTATCTCTCCTGAGCTGTACCTTCTGTGGCCCAATTTTTTGTAGCTCTATTTTATAGCCTATATAATTGATAGAATCTCCTTTTTGTATTTTCTCAGGGGCAATTTGTAATCCTCAGAGAGGTAAAACTTTCTTTACTTCTACAAACAAATTTTCTAAAGTATCTGAAGTTGAATCTGCTAATAAGATGTCATTCATATAATGGTAAATTATAGATTTTGGAAATTATGCATGAACTATCTCCAACAGTTTTTGCACACTATATTGTCACAGGGTGGGGCTATTTAACATTCCCTGTAGGAGAACCTTTCATTGACATCTCTTAATTAGTTTGAGCAAAATGTGTTAACTTTATAATACACGTGCACAGTAGGACATCCCTAGGCTCAAGAAGTACTCTTTCCAGCTATGCAGTCTGGACCAGCTGTGGATATGTAGGCCAGACTAGGAAAACCTCCCAATGATCTATAGGGAAGATGAATTGCTTCTCATTTCTCACATGGTAGGGGAATGGGTTCTCTTGTTCAGTGAATAATCTTAGAGTCTATACCCATATCTTAAAAGCTTGAGGCAAATAGCAATTATTGTGTCTTCCATGTCTTCTGGGCTGACATATGAAGATGCTGTGAACAGGGAATCTTGATACCTAAGCTACCACCTGACTGGTACAGGATCTGTGTGCTAGTTTGATTGGCTATGCCCTATACCCGGTATTCAATTCTTCTTCTTAGCAAATTGAATTCTAGGGTGTACACCCCAACCACCTGTGTCCCTGATTAAAGGAGGCTGCCAGATACACTATGGTCAAATGCAGCTTTGGAAAGTTATTCAGGACATCTAAGCAATGTCCTTGGAATGTTGCTAGATGATCTTATAAAAATAACTCAGTAAGATTCTATTTCTCTTTCAAATTGTCACTTAGAGGCTGAATTTACCTGGCTTCATTTACAAAGCTTCTAGATTTTGTCCTTCAGGCAGGAGTCTGATGTAATAAAAAGCGTGTTACAGTTACCTTATCCTTCTATAGAACTTTGGTACAGGCTCTAGCCTGTTATATAATTGCATTTAATCTTACTAAACAAAGCTTATAAGTTAATCTTGATGTAAAACAGTTTCCTCATCAATTTTTTCTCTTAATGTTCTCCACAAGAGTGTACAGTTATTACTTCCTTCATGTAACACAATCTACAAATATATGTTATCACGGCACGGCTGACTTATGTTCTGGATCGTTGCCATCCGTTACATTTTATTATGGTCCCTTGAACGGATAGTCTTATGAGGTACCTTAACTGCCCTTTCTACATTACTCCTTTGTCAGCTCAAGGCAGTTAAGAAAGATCTGCACCCTGAAACGTCTAAAAGCAGTTTGGGCGACCTCAAAAGAGGGGACTAATGGACCATGGGTCATTCACTTACCCTCTTCTTGCCACTATGGACAGTCAGGGATGCTGTGGTGTAATCTCACTGGGGTCTTAAGAATGCTGCAAGAACTTCTGGGAAACTGAGTCATTTGGTTGGGGAGAGGAAAATTTTATTGAGCAGTCGGTCATGCTCAGATCTCTGTAATGGTGCTGGCCTCCTGTCTCAGATTTAGCAGCCTTTTATATCCAGGAGAACAGAAGTGAACGAGCAGGAAGTAGAGGTACAAAACCATGAACCTGACAGAAAACAACGGTGGCTGGTCAGGGTTCAAATTCAGGTACCCCACCCTTTCAGTACCTGGTGCCCTTGGAGCTACAGTGAGTGGGGTGGGATGCTCAATGACACTGTCTCAGCATGAAGGAGATTTCTATTTCATTTCTATTTCCATCACACCACCTTGTTATGTGTTCTTTTAAAGTTTATTTGTATGTGTGTGGGTATTTTGACTGTATGTGTGTCTGTGTACCTTATGCATGCAGTATTTATGGAGGCCAGAAGAGGGCATCAGATCCCTTGGGACTGATTACGTATGAGCAGCTCTTAACCACTGATCCATCTTCTTCAGTCCCTGCTAATATCTTTCATATCTTTTCTACCTTTTAATAAATTAAAAACCATCTCTGAAGTACTGAAGCCCTTGTTTTGTCTATAGCCTTGATTTATGATCCGATCAGATGACTTCTCACTTTTAACTCCCTTTAACTCAGTCTCACAGGACAAATGGGCTAACTTCAAACCCCGAAACAATAAGTGAGCTTCCGGATGTACTATCAAGGTATGTTAACAAGACTTTGGCTTAAGGAATGCAGTGAAGTCTTGTAAAAAGGCTGAATGGAAATTCAATTTATTATGGAAATATCAATGGCTGTGTTTACCTCCCCGATGTGAAATCAGCCTAACTGATGTGTGTGTTACGATGTCATTCCCCTGAATGGGCACAGTATAACGGCAGCATAAATTACAGAACCGAAGGCCGTGGAGCATCTCTTCCCATTACCAATGTTCACTGTCTTTGCTAAGAAATGAAAGGTAATTCTGGAGAAAGGAATAAGGACAAATGTTCTCTCTACACGTCTGCTACATAAAATATACACATTCCCTCCACCTCCTGAAACCCCAAACTCCAGCAGGAAATGCTCTGTGGATTAGCTGGCTTTCAGGATGCTAAGAATTGTGGGTAATTTCGATGCTACATGGATGATGAAAAGGTACCAGAATCTATCGGGCTGGAGTTACAGGGGGTTGTGAGCTGCTTTATGTGGATGCTGAGAACTGAACTTGGGTCCCCCGGAAAAGTGGCAAGGGTTCTTAACTGATGAGGCATCTCTCCAGCCATCCACTAAGGACTTGGTTGCCTTCCTGTTCTAGCTCTGGAATGTAGAGTGTATTTGTGTTGCTTCTAATTGTCCGGAGTGTCTGTTGATGGGTGACAACAGGGCACAACCGCGGGTACTAAGGGTGTCACCTACACAAGCTTACTTTATCCTTACAACAGATCCGTGAGTTACCCATTGATGCTGTCATCCCTGTAAAGATGCTCAGGGTTCTACAACAGGTGAGTAGCAAAACTCAGATCCAAAGTCATTTTTTTCCCTTACCCAAAGTCAGATTTTCACCTTGTCCCTGGAGGCGGGTGCTGGTGGTTACTCCAGTTCCCCTTTAATCAATGCAGGAGTCTTTCCCCTTCTATGTAGGAAGTGGTTTGTTTCTCTGCTTGTGGAGCTTACTTTTAGGTGAAATAGTACCTGCATGCTCTGCTGCGAAGCAAGAGGGACCCTGGTGGGGTGTTGGCTGGTACCAGAACCTCACTAGTGGCTACAAAATAGACTAAGGAGAAGAGCTGCTGCTGGCTGGAGAAACACCAATTTCTCAGCAAAGACCAACCTTCCAGCACAAGGGAGTATGGGCCCTCTGCCATGTCCGCAGTCTGGGCTGCCAATGGGCCTGCCTAAGCTGTTGGAGACCTAAACCAGTGGATTGCACCCAACTGTGAAGAACCAGGATACAGAAGCATTGGAGGCTTTGAAAGGACCCAGGTGGGAAGGGCGGAATGGTAGAGGTTGTAGGAGGAGCATGGTAGGAGGGGTGGGGCATCAGAACTGTGGGAGGAATCTGATAGAGGGCCCCGGCATCATAGGCAACAGGCATTCTAGGCAGAGTGGTACAGGAATCCACTATTCTTGTAGTTTTTTTCTCTTGCTAAGAGTTGACACAAAAGCTACTTGGAAGTGTCTTAAGCATAGAGGGAACTTAAAAACACCTAGAATTCCCTAGAGAAATCCTAGGTGGGCAAGATTTTCAGGAACTGTATTTTTCAACCGATTCTAGGTAATGGAGACAAATTCCTTCTGTGAGATTCAGGGAACAGTCAAGTCATCAGCATTAAAAAGTTTCCCAGGATGCTTCTCCCTGAAGATGTTGAAATGTTCTTGCTTCCCAGAAACACACCCTGGCTTAAGAAGAAACCGCAGGAAGAAAGAACAGTTTAAAGTGAGACAGAAAAGTGAGTTTAAAGTTTCATTTAAACTCATCCATCACACGTGCAGTTTGGCAGGTTTATGGTCTCGGCAACCTGGATTACCTCTTGCTGATCATGCTGCTTATTTATCTCCAATCTTCTCTGAACCACTCTCTGGTCTCGTCTTGTTTAGTGTCTCAGAACTACTAATGAGCTAGCTTATCTTCCTTGCTGACGGCGGTGAGAAAGGAGGGTTGGGGCGGTCCCCCTGAGTCTTAATTCACCCACTAGGGAGTTGTTTACACGGAGAGTTGGACAACTACTCATTTATTGCCACCTACTCACTCCCAGGCTGCATCTCAGGATAGATCTGCTGAGGAGGCAGAGAAGCAAGCGTGACGAGGCAATAGAAACAATGTGGTGGAACGAGTGAGCGCAGTTGCCATTTCATAGCGTGGGAGAATCACTGGTGCCAAGGGGTGCAGATGCCAGAGGTGGAAGGGGGGTTGAGATTTGGGCTGACACTTTAATAAATTAGTCCAGATCGTGTAGGCTTCTCCAATTAAGGAGTAATTATGTGCATATTGTGATTTCTGTCTCTTCACATGGTTTTTTTAAGGAAAAAATTTCTGAAGTAATCTTAGTATTTTTGCACAGCAAATTGGAGGGTTTTTGTTTGTCCTTTTATTTTCCTGTGGAGGCTTATGTTTGGCCGGCTGTGTAACTAATTAACCCTTCCCCCGGTGGCTTGTTGTTTGTGCGGAAGTGAAAAGGAATTAGAAATCAAGAACTCAGAACTCTCAGTCAAGGGGAATTCTATAGATGTTTGGTAACTGTTCTTTCCTTCCAGAATTAGAAGTTGCATACAATTAGGACTTCCTGTTACTCAAAAAAGAATAATCCAAATGTGGACAAGTCTCCAAATTAGTATTGAGAGAACAGTATATCGTTCAGGGCTTGGTCTAATTAGGATGTACTTCATATTAAGCATACATCTTGTCATAGACCTATATTATAAATGTATATGTGAACACAGGTATGCAAAGTAGCTGTCTCAGAGGGTTTCTAGAAGAATTTAAGGATTGCACACATATATGAATTTAATTATATATGTATATGTGTGCATGTGTGTGTGTCGAGGTGGGGGGAGGGATAATGGTGCTGCTGGTGGGGCTGTGCACATGCGTATATGCCATCAGAGGCCAGAAAAAGGATCCCCTGGAGCTGGAGTTATAGGCACTTACGATCTGGGAACAGAATTTGGGTCCTTTGTAAGAGCAGTGCATACTATTAACTACTAAGTCATCTCTCCAGCTCCCAAGAAGAATTTTAAAAAGATGAAATGTCATTAAGTATAAAATGCTTAATCAATGATTCTCAAGGGTTGCAGCCCCTTGGGGGTTGCACATCAGATATTTACATTATGATTCACAACAGTAGCAAAATTACAGTTAAGAAGTAACAGTGGAATAAATTTATGGTTGAGGGTCACCACAACATGAACACCGCATCAAAGGGTGGCAGTGTTAGGAAGGTTGAGATCCACCAGTGACTAGTCAGGAGTGATGGCTATTATAGTGTTACAGCCCTTTTAGAAAGAGCTGTACTGAATTTGCAGCCAAACTTGTTACAATGGGATGGGATGGATGGATGATTTCAATTTTAGCCTTGAAGTAATGTTCAAATAATTGTGAAATGAAGAGGTATGCTCAAACATTACCTGTGCGATTAAAAATTAATAGACTTTGAGAACAAAAATTTAGATGTATTAAGATAAAACTTTAAGAGTGGTGTTGGGTTTGATCCAAATGAAGTACCCTGAGCCCTGGAGACTCAGAAGTGCCTGGGTGTTGTCAACGCACTCCCTCATAAGTGGCAGAGAATAGACAGGCTGTTCCACCACTGAGGAGATGGCACTCAGGGCAGATGTGTGTGATTTGCATCCCAAATGTCTGATTTGGCAATGGTCCTCCATGTCTCCTAAGCCTCGTCCTCATAACAAAGGCTGTTCTAGCTTGTGTCATGACCCCAAGGGTTCTTCCCTTGTCTGCAACACTCATATTTGGGAGTGCAAGGGTGATTTGAGCAGCAAATCACTAAGAAAAAGAAAGGACAGTTTGATCAGTTTTTCCTAACTTACCTGTGACAGGTTTTTGCATAAAGAGTTTCTGTTTCCCTGTGATACCAAGTGTTCATTTCCCAGAGTCTCTTTGTGATCCCATGCTTGGTTCCAGAGGTCTCCATAAAGCAGTGACGTTTGCAGAGGTTCCACCTGGCAGCTGAGGTTGACTTACAATAGTAAAGCTGTATATTAAGGCTGGGGAGATGGCTCTGCTGGTAAAGTGCCTGCTTCCCAAACACAAGGACCTGAGTTTGGATTACCTGTGTTTAGGTAAATCCAGTATCCCTATAACTGTAACCCCAGTGCTAGGCAGATGTGGAGGCAGGCAGATCCCTGGAGTTCATTGGCCAGTCAAACCTAGCCAATCAGTGAGCTTTTTTTTTTTTTTTTTTTTAAAGTGATAAGTGACAGTGAGAATACTTCTGGCCTCTGTGCACAGATGTACACATGTGGATGTACACCATCGTATACATGCACATATTCTTGAAAACACACACAACATTGCATACTCTTCTTCATTTTGTGTTGTGTATGTCTAAACATAGCTGAATAGCGAGCGATATCAATTATGTAGGCAACTAGATAGAAATTGAATGCTAGAATGAATTTATTATATTTTCAAGAATTAGATACAATTTCATCTTTCAATATCATTTATCAAGGGGTGTATCTTAGTGATAGTTCTTGCCTAGCATACACAAAGTCCAGAATTCAATTAAGAAACTATCAGTCTTGAGGCTGGAGAAATAGTTCATTGGTTAAGGACAATGACTACCTTTCCAGAGGACCTGGGTTCAAATCCCAGCACCCACATGGCAGCTCACAACTGTCTGTAACTCTAAGATCTGACACTCTCACACAGATATATATTCAGGCAAAACACCAAT
This sequence comes from Phyllotis vaccarum, assembly GCA_033318265.1. NCBI lineage: Eukaryota > Metazoa > Chordata > Mammalia > Rodentia > Cricetidae > Phyllotis > Phyllotis vaccarum. The sequence continues at coordinate 72,567,520 of JARWLC010000004.1, read as the reverse complement.
GCACATAAAATAAAAGTAAATAAGCTTTAGAAAAAGAAAAAGAATTAAGAAAAGAAACTATCAATCATATAATTTTGTACTAATTACATTTAATAACTTACATATATGTGTATCTTGGAATATATTTGGAAAAATGGCCCATTTTTGAAAGCATGAAAATATATGATGTCAAACTATTCTAATAAATGTTTTAAAAATTTGTTTTCAATTTATACATTTTGAATATCGTATCTTTTAGGTTGTGGCCAATATAACACAATTTACATAGAAAATATTGATTCTAAGAACAAAATGAACATTTTACTGAAATGAAGCCAAGAAAAGTATCATAAACATGTAATTTATTCTGGGCTTGGTGATGCACACCTATGATTCCAGTATTGGGAAGCAGAGGCAAGCAGGTCTTTATGAGTTTGAGACCAGCTTGGTCTACATATGGAGTTCCAGGCATCCAGAGATACACAGTTGGACCCTATCTTAAAACAAAAATGTAACTTAGGAAGTTACTTACAAAACCCTACCAGCTCATTAGTGATACTGAATCCAGTTGTGTTTGACATTTTGCCAACTCTCCTAGTAAACATCAGGTCAACTTAACACAGCCCAGATTTATTTGATGGAATCTCAATTGGGGGATTGACTCAACCAGGCTGGCCTGTGGGCATGTGTCTGGGACATTTTTCTCACTGGGAATGTAGGGAGGATCAGCCCACTATGGGTGGTACCATCCCTACATAGGTGGGCTTAGGCTGTGTAAGAAACAAGCTAGAGGGAGCAAGTCAGTAAGAAATGTTTCTGAATAATTTCCCAGAGCCTGTCTTCAGGCTCTTGAGTGTGGAGGTCAAAAGCTTGAACCACCACACTCAGCCGAACATAACTATTTTTATTGTGGCTTTCCTTGAATGTGTTTCTGAGCTTTCATGTTTGTTCTATGTGTATTTTCAACTTTTTATTATTTTGTGGGTGGAATATTTCTTCATATGGTTATATCAGAATTTTCAATTAATTAACATTTGGAAACTTACAGTTTGAGGCTACTATGTGTGAATAAAGCTACCTTGAGCATTTGTATGACAGTTAGTGAGAACTTAAGCCCTTCTTTCTTTGGGGGTAAATATTAGAAGTAGTCTTGCTGGTTCTTTTGTAGCTCTTTGTTAATATTATAATATAATACGATATTTTTCTGAAGTATGTTACTTTATATTCTTGTCAGCAATTAATGAGAATTTGCTCTACATCTTTGTCAGCACTTGGTATCGTCAGTCTTTTTAGCTTTATCCACACTGGTGAGTGTGGTGGAACCTCACTGGCTAAGTATGTGCATTCAGTGTGTGTGTGTGTGTGTGTGTGTGTGTGTGTGTGTGTGTGTGTGTGTGTGTGTGTGTGTGATGACATCTTAAGAAACCTAGGCAGGGAATCAAGAACGCTCAGTGGCTAAAGGGACTCAGCACCAAGCCTGACAACCTGAACTTTAATCCATGACCCACAGAGTGGAAAGAGGGAACTGATTCTGTGAATTTCTCTTCTGACCTCCACACATATGCCATGGGTGCACATGAGCTCCCAAGTAACTAAACAAATAACTGTAAATAAAAATTAAGAAGTCTGACAAACCACCATCAGATATTTCCTTCTATGAATTTCATAATATTGGCCCTCATTTTTAGGGCCACATTTTTTTAATATGATGTGATATAATGTTTGACTTTTTTGGTGTGTGTTTTGCATGTAAATGCTCCGTTGTTTCAGCCTTCTTCACTGGAGAGGTTGATTCTCACCCACAGAATTGCCCTGGCACTGTTGTTAAGACACAGCTGACCATCTGCGTGTATTTAATTCTGGGCTGTATTCTATTCCATTCAAGTGCTATGTTATTTGTGCCATACATGCTACATTATTTTATTTCATAATTTTAAAACTAAATTCATTTTACCTTGTGTGTGCGTGTGTGGGGGCATGCGTGCTATGGTTTGTAAGAAATCACAAGACAATTGGTGGGAGTTGATTTTCTCCTACCTGCTGGGTTCCTGGACTAGAACTCAGATCCTCAGGCTTGGCAGTAGGTCCCCGGCCAGCTGAGCTGTTTTAAGAAGAGACCATGAAAGCTTGTGCTTAGCTCATTTTCTTCTTTTTTTAAAAAATTTTATCTTTCTGTTTTTCGAGACATTCTGTGTAGTCCAGGTGTTTCAAATTCTTGATCATCCTTCCTGTCTTCCCAGTGCTGGGATTTGGAGAGAGAGCTCCTGGATTGTCCCAAATCACATGGACGACTTCATTCCCCCCAGAGAGTTTCTATTCTGGGATTAACTTATTTTTTGAGGAAGGCCGACCTTGAATGTAGGTTGCCAAGCCTCCCGAGTGCTGAGATTAGCAATGCACACCTGCTTTTATTCTGGAATTAAATCTTCAAGGAGGTTTTCCTATAAAGTTGCTTCTACAACACTTCAAGATATCCTAACTCAGGGATACCTCTATATTTAGAGGTTCCTAAAGTAATTCACAGTGAACTTATAGATTCAACTCAATGGGAAATAAACGTTTGCTACCCAGCATAGATGGCATGTTAGGGGGTAGCTGTATTCTCTGTTTTGACTTAGAAGGAAAAGACACTCTTCTTGTTGCTGTGAAAAGTGAACTTATTTATTTGTGTTCTGTTGCTCAGGTTCCAATATTTCTGTCTTTGATGGATAGTGTGACCTTGGCCATGAACTCCTTCCCTGGGAGGCTGTCCAGTCTCAGTGGATAGGCTCACAAAATGGCAAATTTTGTTTGGTGCTTGCTTTAGGTCTCTATAAGGGTAACCCAGGAGCTGAGCACAAACCCGAATCAGGTCAAAGGGCATCTGCGCTCACAGTTTCAATATATTCTCTGAGTACATGGTGTATTTCAGAAACAAAGACACATGTATCAAAGTTGGCTTTGTTCCCCTGGAGTCACAGAGCGAAGCAGTCAGAGCAGAGCTGGGGGGGGGGGGCTGCCTCACAGGACACACTGACCATCAAGTTATCTGAACCCAGTGAAACCCTCTCTCCTCTCTCAACCCTGTATAATCCTTCCTCTGATAGCAGCATGGACAGAGAAGGCAGAGTTCACAAGAATTCTGTTTTACTTACTCAAGTCATTTATGCTTCAGTTACATTGGCTGAGCCTCGGTTCCCTACATGCTTCATAGACGTGTTAACTTGAATAGTTCTCATCAACATCCCTTTAATAACCAATCTTCTAGACTAATTCTACTCTTGTCTTCATGTGACTATGTGGGAACACAGTCCACAGGGGTGGGGGGTGGGTGCGGCTTGCTATTCAGGCGAGAGCTTCTTGCTGTGGTGACTACTCTGATCAAACCTTTCCAAGGCCAAGGGCTGCTGCACATGAGAAGGATCCCGAAGGTTTACTAACTCATGTATTCTGAAGGCACTCTCCACCATTGTTGGAGAAACTGATTAGGGCTGACTGCAGTAAATTAGGGAGCATATTAAAAGTCTAGAGCAGCGCTTCTCAACCTTGTTAATGCTGCAAGCCTTTAATGCACTTCCTCAAGTTGAGGTGACCCCCAATCATAAATTATTTTTGTTACTACTTCATAACTGTAATTTTTCTACTGTTATGTAAATAAATATGTTTTCTGATGGCCTGGGAGAGATGGCTCAGCAGTTAAGGGTGCTTACTGTTTTTTTTTTTTTTTTTTTTTTTTTTTTTTTTTTTTTTTTTTTTAAGAGAGCTGGAGGTTGACTTCCAGCATGCCTTGTGACTCACAACTCTCTATAATCCAACCCTCAGAGGACTTGGTCACTTCTTCTAGGCTTTGTGAGCACACACCTCCCAATAAACAAACAAACAAACAAATAAATAAATATCTTTAAAAACAATCTAGAAGGAACATGAGAAAAAAGTCCCTCAGGGATTAAATTGATCTTATAGTATACCTCAAATTAATTCATAACTTTATGTCTCTCTGTGTGTACATGTGTACGGTGACACATATGTCATTGTATATGTGAGGGTGCACCTGGAAGCCAAAAGTGGACATTAGGTATCTTCCTCAATGTCTTTCCACCTTTTTTTTTTGAGATAATTTTTTTCTTTGAACTTGGAGCTCACTAAGTCAACAGATTAACTGACCTGAGAGCTGTCTCTACCTCCTGCTAATGGTGTCCTGTAGTGAGCAGTTTTCATGTGTGCTGATGATCCAAATGCAGCTTCTTAGCTGAGCTGTCTCTCCTGGCCCCTAATTCAAACCAAAAATGAAAAGTAAATGAAAAACATTTCCCCTACAGAAGAAAGCTTTGTACTTGTGTTCATGGTGCATGTATGTGCATGCGTGTAGGCATGTGCATACCTGTTTGTGTGTGTGTGTTGGGGAGTGAGTAGAGCCTGTCTCTAACAATGCTGTTAATTGAAGTAATAGGTTGATTGATAGTATTAGAATTGGCTTATCTGAAAAAGTTTCATTTTACACATGGAGAAAATGGACACGTAGAGAGGTGTTAATTATTTGAAGGTCTTATAGCCTCTCCTAGACAGTGCTAGGGCAGCCCAGACTCAGAAGTTGTGATGATTTTAGTCTTGGAGTGATGTGCTAGTCAAATTCTCCACAGAAACAGAAGTGACAGGAGAGAGATTGTTATTGGAATTATCTGGTGTGATTCTAAAGACACGGCATACCATGTTCTGTCTTCTGTAAGCTGGAGACTGAGAAGTCTAGTCTGTCTGAGTCCAAAGGCCCGAAGACCAGAGAGCCAGTGAGGAAAATTTTCTGTGTGGTGATTTATCTGAGTTAAAACATTCCTTCCTGGAGGGAGGAGGAAGGGAAGAAGATCTTAAGACTCAGGAAATAAATAAAAATTCACAAGACTGACAAAGTCCTTACTCAGAGTTATATAAGAAGCAAGAATTGCCCAGGAGCAGAGACTCTTTGGCCTGGGGTGGGAACTGCTTGAAGACTGTGCAGGGAGCTCCAGGGATACATCCTGCATACCACATGAGCTAGATGCTCTTGCTGGTGATGCAGCTGCTTTTGAGTTATCCATACTCTTACAAGTAACCTCACCTATAGACCAGTAAGTTATCCCAATAATCTCATTGGCTAACTGAGGCAGATATGGGCAGAGGCTTTCCTTTTATCTGGGGAGATGGGTTGTTCTCATCTCCCTAGGAAAAGTCACACAATAAAGCCCTAGCTTGAGTTGTTTGGTGTCAGTTACTTTCCTATTGCAGTGTCAAAACACCATGACCAAAGCAACTTATAAAAGAAAGCACTTCATTTGGGTCTCAATGTTAGAATCCTTACCATCATGATGGAAAGCATGGCAGGCAGGCAGGTAGGCAGGTAGGCAGGCATGGCAGGCAGGCAGACAGGCAGAAAGACAGGCAGGTAGGCATGGCAGACAGACATGGACAGGCAGGCATGGGCAGGCAGACATGGCAGGCATGCAGGCAGGCAGGCATGGGCAGGCAGACATGGCAGGCAGACATGGACTGGCAGGCATGGGCAGGCAGGCATAGCAGGCAGGCATAGCAGGCATAGCAGGCATGCAGGCAGGCAGGCAGACATGGCAGGCAGGCATGGCAGGCAGGCAGACAGGCAGACAGACATGGACAGGCAGGCATGGGCAGGCAGACATGGCAGGCAGGCAGGCAGACATGGCAGGCATGCAGGCAGGCAGGAAGACAGGCAGGCAGGCATGGGCAGGCAGACATGGCAGGCAGACATGGCAGGCATAGCAGGCATGCAGGCAGGCAGGAAGACATAGGCAGGCACTGGCACAGAAACTGAGAGCTTACATCTGATCCACAAGCATGAGACAAAGAGAGGGAGATAATTAGAAATAGCTTGGGCTTTTGAAACCTTGAAGTCTGCCCAGTAACATACCTTCTCCAGCAAGACCACACCTCCTAATCCTTCCCAGACAGTTTCAAATAGTTCCAGGGGACCAGATATTCAAATGTTATGACTCTATGGGGGCTGTTCTCATTCAAACCAGCACAAATGGCCCATGACCCAGGAGCCCGATATCCAGGGCAGGAAGACTTGTACGCCCCAGCTCAAGAAAAGAGAGAGAGGAAAGGAAAGAAGGAGAAGGCACTTAGCCCTTTATCTGCCTTTTGATCTATTTGGTAGTGATTGAGTCAGAGGACACCCTGAGCTAGGTATCTAGTCACAAGGGTTTGTGATGACACAAACAAAATCATCATTTTCCAGTGATGGGAAACAGCAACTCTGTTCTGTCCTGATCTACGGGACTTCAATGGAGTCCCAGTCACCTGTAGGGAAGGAATGATAAAGGAACAGGAGGCATGAAGAACGACCACAGGACTAGCTGTTCCAGTGGTCAATCTTTATTATTTCCAGGCTGCTTATATATGCTTTTGCAGGGCTGCAGGTGCAAGGAGAAGGGAGGGCTAGTGAGGGAGATAAACTTGGCTTAGTGTTAGGCAGTTAAGAGCCAAGGGCAGTGTGTTACCTAGTATTTTTTTCCAAGAACTGTCCTAATCTAAAGAATGGCAAAGAAGGGAATTCTTTAGTTGACTCTTGGCTAATGAACTAGCTCCTGACATTTTCCTCCCTTTATTTAGACTAAAAGATGGGCAAAGCTCAAGGGAACTTTAGAACATTAACCCTAGAGGGGAAGCAGAGGTCCCAAGCCCTTTTCTTATCATATAAGGCTGCTACAGAAGATGATTTAAGCTGCTAAGGCTGAGGCTGATCGTAGCCTGTACCATCAGGGCCAGCCGGCATGTTTTGCCAGGGAGAGGATTGGTGCATACTGAACCTCTATGTTCTTGGGCATGTTTCTCGAGAGACCCAAATGCAGAACACTTGGTCCTCTCTACAGTTCCAGCTGCACCTCTTTGAAAGGGTGCCTACACCTTTCAGGGGCAAGTGTGTGTTGGTTTGGATCACAACACAGTCTCTGTATGGAGCCCATCGTTTCCAGGCTCTTCAGAGCCTTGGTCTTCCAGTTCAAGGTGATGGTAGCAGACCTGAATAGGTTTAGATGCCAGGGAGTCAATCTGTTGTTTAATGAAGCCTGTCAGTTTGTTAACAATCCAAGGGCCAAATGAAATCAAAAGTAATAGTCCTCAAAGGGGTCCTAGGAGTGAGGGGAGCAAGGTGGTCAGCCAGGGGGAAGTGGAGAACCAGGCTTTAAACCATCATGCTTCTTTTTCTCTTTCCCTTTTTCTTCTCTCTAGGCCTTCTCTAACCTTGGTCATGTTATCTCTTGCAATTCCTGTATTGTCTGTATAAAAACAACACTCTTCCTTAAGGGCAGCACAAAGTCACGTAAGTCAGGATAAAGGTCTGGCCACCATCCTTGATGGGTGACTTTAGATGTAGACCAAATTATGTCCCCCTCCCTGTGATGATCTAGGTATGATTGAGGGTCTGATGGGGGTTAAGAGGGCATTGAATCCTTACTGTCTTGAGGGGTGACATCAGGAGAAGCAGGCTCAGGAATCTCAGCATCCTCATTGGCTGGGGTAGCATCTGTTGAGAGAGAGGGGTCATCCTCAGGGGGAACTGAATCACCCCTGGGTGCAGGTGAGCAGTTTACTTGTCTGATCAATTGCTCTGGCAGCCATCTTGGGGCTGATTGGGTTTGATCCAAGATGCAAGATGAACCTGGTCCCTAAATGAGCACAGGATCTGGTCCCTTCCATGTCCCTGTGAGGGTGTCGCACCACATAGCCAGCGGGTGACTAGTGCCAAAGGGGGGGTGCCAATGCCTGCCTGCAGCTGAATGATCATGAGCATCCAGAGTGAGGAAATTCAGGACAAAGAGGGCGTGACTCAAATGATCTGGGGGTGGGGGTGGGGCAAAAGGGAGAACAGAGGACTTGAGGCAAGTGAGCCATGTTTTCCGGGTCTGACGAGCTCTCTCCACTATGCCTTGGCCCTGTGGGTTATAAAGGATGCCAGTAACATGGCAAATGTGGAGGGCTTCACAGAACTGCTTGAATTTGGAGCTGGTATATGCAGGACCATTATCTGTTTTAAGTTTGACAGGCTTTCCTAATACGGAGAAGGCTGAAATGAGGTGGGAAATAACATCCTTGGCAGCTTCTCCTGAGTGGGGAGAAGCAAAAATAAATCCATTAAAGGTGTCTACTGAGACATGGAGGTACTTCTGCCTTCCAAACTCTGGAAAGTGAGTAACGTCCATTTGCCATATTTGATTGGGAAGGAGGCTGTGTGGATTTACTCCAAAATGATGTACAAGGTGTGAAGTCACACAAGAGGGGTATTCTTTTACTATTTTGTGGGCCTGTTGGTGAGTAATCTTGCAAAGCAAGTGAAGGGTCTGGGCATTCAAATGATGCAATTTATGGAGCTCTCGGGCTTTCTGTATGGACCCAATTAATACAGGAAATATAGAGCAGATGGCATCGTTGGCTTGGGCATTTCCTTCTGAGAGTGGTTCTGAAAGGTCAGTATGAGCCCTAATATGGCCCAGAATAAAGGGGTTTTGGCAGGTCAAAATCAACTGCTGAATTTGGGCAAATGGGGGCTGCATTTGAGGCAGGCTTTATGACAGGGGAAATTTCTTGTCGCGCGTAACCTCGCCAGCAAGGACAACGTGACACCAGGCTCTATTCAGGAACCTTGAACAGAGCTTCTGCTGCTGGGGAAAACCTGCTCCCAGCTAAATACCTTCTGGACAGCCAATCACGAGGCGCCATTGGGCCATGCCAGTAGATCCAGGTGCGTGGAAGCAAGCCACACCTGGAAGCAAGCCGCGAGCTTAGCCTTAGCCAAATAAGGAGTTGTTTATCTCAGAGAGTGCTCACCATCAGGAGGGTGGAAAGTGGAAGTCAGTGCCATCTTTAAGGTGCGGCCATGCAGCTCTCTACAATTTCTAATATAGGGATGGAATGAGCAATGTAGGCACTATCTGTGTATATGTTAATGGGTCTATCAGGAAATGCAACAAAAACCTGGAAAATTGCAAATAACTCAACAAGCTGAGCTGACAGATTTTAAAGTGGTAGGGTGTCCTTCATACAAAAGCAACAACACCATTAGCTGACCCGTCTGTAAATATAGTGAGGGCCTGAGGGATGGGGTTTTTACTGGTAACTTGGAGAAAAATAAATGGGTGAACTCAGGCAAACTGCAGAACAGAGTCATCAGGTAGATGATTATATAACATCCCCACAAATCCTGACAAGGTGACATTCCAGTCATCCCAAGTCTGTAACAGAAATTGTGTTTGTTCTCTCATGTAGGGAACTAGAATTGTATCAGGATGCTTGCCAAAATATTGGTGAGAGGTCACACGGCCCTTGATGATAAGGGATACTGCCTGGGCAGGATAAACAGCAATTACTTTGGTGGAGGATGTAGGGAGATGTACCCAAAGCAAGGGGTGCTCTTTTCTTTTAGAACATGTGGATTTCTGCCAGAAGATTTCAGTGGGTGTATGAGGGGTGGCAAGAACAACAAATACCAGAGGAAGGGTGTACAAAATCTGAGAAACAGACTGCTGGCCAATGGCCTCAGCTAATTGGGTCAAGGCATCTTGAACAGTGGTGGTGAGCATGCGGGGGGAAGAGGGATCGGGGTCCCCCTTCAGAACCTCATTAAGGGGCAGGAGCACATCAGTGGGTAATTTTAGGTAGAGCCTGAGCCATTAAATGTCTCCAAGCAGCTTCTGAAAGTCATTGAGTGTATGAGGTGGTTGGAGCACAGTTGAATGTGTGGAGTTAAGACTTGATCTTGGTGCAACTCCAGGCCTAGATAACTATAAGGATCCTGTATCTGTACCTTATCTGGGGAAATCTGAAGGCCCAGGCCTGTAAGGGCCCTGGTGAGATCTAAGAAGCAACTTTTGAGGTCTAAATTCTCTTGTGCAGCCAATATCAAGTCATCCATATAATGCAGAATATAAACCTGTGGCCAGCGACTCTGGATGGGGTCCACAGCCTGAGCCACAAACTTGACAGAGGGTAGGACTATTGGCCATTCCTTGTGGCAAAGTTTCCATTGGAACCTGTGCACTGGCCCTTGAAAATTAATGCAGGGTAGACTAAAAGCAAAGTAAGCTCTATCCTCTGGGTGCAGGAGAATGGTAAAGAAACAATATTTTAAATCTATAACCTTTTTGTGGTATTCATGGGGAATTGTCACAGGTGTGGGGATGCCAGACAGCAGGGCTCCCATGGGTCTCATTATTTTATTTATAGAACACAAATCCTGCAGGAGTCGCCATTTTTCCAACTTATTTTTTATAACAAAAATGGGAGTATTCCATGGTGAATTAGAAGGTTCAATATGGCCAGCCTTAAGTTGCTCCTGTACAAGCATGGAGGCAGCTTCTAACTTTTCTCGGGTGAGGGGCCACTGATCTACCCAAACAGGAACCTGGGACTCCCAGGTAATTTTGTCTGTGTGGGGTACAGGAGGGTCAGCAGCCAATGTCAAAAATCCCAAGTACCCAAGTCCATGTCTGTCTATTTTCTGGGTGGGTCGAATGGATTGGGTTATTCCCTGTCTTGACTTTCCAAGCCCTGTGCCAGGAATGAAGTCTATGTGCAGCATCTGTTGTGTCACTATGGAGTTTGGACTGCAGAGAATAATGTCCATTTGGGCAAGAATGTCACGGCCCCAAAAATTTACAGGGAGGACAGGTATAACAAAAGGAGCCACAGTGCCCCTATTTCCTTCTTGTCCTCCCAATGGAGGGTCTTGGCACTGACTTGTGGGTTGCTGGATTGCCCTATACCTTGGAGGTCTGTGAGGGATGGTGTCAAAGGCCAGCTAGGGGGTCAGTGGGTTTGAGAAAAGATTGTTGCATCAGCCCTAGAAAACTCTCTGCGGTGAGACTAAGCCTCGAGATAAAATCACTATAAGGCTTATCAGGTCCTTACCTGATCTTTGTTAAAGATGTCGTTACTGAGCCTTTCTGAGGTAGGCATGACCAAGAACGGAGTCCAGCATTCTGGACCTGTGCCAGGAGTCTGGGAGCAAATCTCACCTGAGTTTCATTCTTATCAAACAGCAGGCTATCCAGGAGTTTTTTCAAAGACCATGTCCTTGAAGAAGGTTTCTCGGCATTCCTCTGAGCAATTTCCCTGCAATTCTCCATAAAGTCTGTTTTCCACAGAGCATAATCACCCCCACTGAGTGTGGCTCTGGTTAAAAAAATACCAGTCATTAGGAGTGAGCCAACACTCGCTTTGATTTTCTAACAAGTCCATGGTATAAGGGGCTGTAGGACCGTATTGGGCACAGGCAGATTTAAGCTTCTCAAGAAATCTAAGATTTAATCTCCTGTAAGATTGTCCTCCTGTTCCAGGATCACCCCCACTTCTTCTTCTCTTTCCTCTTCCTCCTCCCCTTCCCCTCCTCCTCATCCTCTCCTGCCTCTGTTTCATCACTCTTAGATGACGTGGGCTGGAAGGGTCTGCCTGTCTGACTCCTTGTTACTGGGAAGGCAAGGACCAGGCAGGACCGAGTTTTTAGTTTTGTTTTCTGGATTGTGTCTGCTGTTCCTTCTAGGGTGAGGCTGTGAAGCTCTGTATCTAGGGACCACAGCTCTTTAAGGAGCTGATTGTGCTCATGCCTAACCTGCAAGGAGAGACGGAGGGAAGACAAGTCTGGCACAGGGGGTGTTACTTTGGATGGGGCCTTTGGCATCTCCAGAGCAGGACTGCAGAAAGGAGAATAAAGAGTGGCTGGACAAAAGGGAGAAACTGCTTTTTATTGTACACTAAAGAGGGCTGTTATAGTAGAAGCTGGAGGTCGGCTCCTGAGGGTCGGGCAGTCAGGGTTATGATAGCGAGCTGCCTCCTCCAGATCTGCCTCCTCGGCCAGAATTAACTGTTCATCATCCTCAAAGTGGAGGGAGGGATAGATCTGTGACAGCTTAGAGTTGTTCTGCTTGTCATGTTTGCCGGACAGAGTTTTTGAGGAAGGCTGACTGTCTGGCATATTGATAGCCACGGAGGGGCAGGCTGAGGGGGTGGGGTGGAAAGTTTGCTTTATAGCTTGTTCTCCCTGAGTTATGACCTCAAGCACTGCAGCATGTTTGTGGACTCTCAAAATGTCATTAATTAAATTCCAGTGGGAGAAGGTTGTTATGGGACCTTTTCAGGCCCCCCAAAATCCTACAATAATCATTGAGACAGTCTCTTACTCTTTTCTAGTGGTTCTCATCTATCATTCCTTCTAGACATGTATCTCCTATATAAACAAATCTTTTCTCTTAACCTGTATTCCTCACGTCTTGGATGCCGGGGAGTGAACCCAGGGCCTCTTTGAGATCTGAACTGTACAAATCTTGTGACGATATTGCCTGTCCCATGGCTCATCACCTCTTACCTTGCATCGTCTCCTCTCCTGTGTACCGATCTGTCTCTCAGGTGGGTGGTCCTGAGGCGATCATGAACTTCACTTGGCTGCCAAGTTTTCCTGGAAGACGATGTTCTTAACCCATAGCAGGTGGTGGGGTCTTCAACATTGGGTGCCAATGTGTGCTATGTTGAAGAAGAGACCAAAAGAGGTCCACAGTTATGAGGTATGGATCCTACCTGTCCTTCCATGTGTCCCTTCTAACCCCCTTTGCTACTGCCCTGATACATGCTGGCTGTAAAACACCTTGATGATAGGTAGGAACAGTTCCTGGACTAATGCCATCACTGTGTCAGCAGACTGCCATCTCACTTGGAGATGTAGTGTATGACTCTGTGTATCCCAGGAGGAGGTGGGTTAAGGCTCTGGAGGTGACAGTCTAGGTCGGATCTTCATGTGCTTCTATCTCCTCATAGGTCAATCATTCCTGTTGATAAGTTTGCCTCTTTAAAATGGTGGATAATCAGAGCACCTGTGTGAGAAGGTTAAGCTTCATTGCCAGTTTGACTGGATTTGGAACCACCTGGGAGGCACACCCCTGGGCATGGTTTCAAGGGCATTTCCAGAGATGATCAAGTGAAGAAGATCCATTTTGCATGTGAATAAAAAGGAGAAACAAGGAAGTACCTGCTCCCCTTCTTTCTGTCTCCCCTAATATGTGAACAATCAATTGCTGTACACTTCTGCCACCACAGACTCATCCCGTGCCTACTATGATGGGCTGCATCCCCACAGACCATGCTGCTTTTGTCAGACATCCACCCCATAGTGACACATGAGAATGTATGGAGTATATACAGTGGCTCTTTGTTGGGAGTAGCATCAAGTAAGTTATTTGTTGGTTGACAGATCTGGATGCATATTCATAAAGCTAATTTCTTTGCCGTGACTTTTCTTCATACATCTGCATTTTAAAAGAGAGCATGGTTGTGGGGAGATTCCTTGGTGCTCAGGCTGCTAAAGGATTCTGTCTGTGAAGCTCATTAGAATTCTAACAGCAGTGGGGTTTGCCTTGAAATAGAATCTTTAAGTACAAGACCATCTGATGGTGTCTGTGGAAGATTACTCCTTGTAAGTGACACTTTCCCAACTTTGAACCTGACCATTTAATACAAGCATGTTAGCAATTAATAATAGTTTAAAAACACATTAACATGACAACTAATTTTAGTTTATTCATAGAATATATTACATATAGTATATTTCTAATTAGATTTAATGTATAATTTGAATTTTATTTCTCTAATAAAGGTTAAAGCTGTTAGATGAGTAATATAGACCATGCACTTCACTTTCAATATTTCATATTTTATGGGGATATGTTTCAAATTTAATAAAAACAGCCTGAGATATCAGAGGACCCATCTACCTTTTCCATTCTCCCCTCCACCCAAACAGAGTTTTCTGTGTAAAAGTCCTGGATGTCCTGGAACTTGCTTTGAAGACCAGGCTGGCGGTGAACTCACAGAGATCTTCCTGCCTGTGCATCTCAAGTGCTGGGACTAACAGCATGCACCACCACTACCTGCCTGGGAGCCTGGAACTCCTTCTGTAAACTAAATGACCTCAAACTCCGATTTGATTGGATTAAGGGCACAGGTCACCACTCCCAGATATTCTCCGTGCTCGGATTCAAGGTGTGAGTTACCACTGTCTGATCCTCCTAGACTGACTTTGGGTAGATCCAGGCTCTTTTTATTAAATTTGAAACATATCTCCTCAGTGTTTCTTGGTATATAGCGCATAAACATTATTTTTGTAGCAGAATACATCACAGGATGACTCCCATAAGATTCCTGGAAATAAAGTAAATCAAGATCCTTCTATCCTTATTTAAAGTGTAAAACTGGTCAAATTATGGCAGCTTCTGCATTTCTAACTTTTGATGAAGGAATATAAACTACAGTTGGGAGAAAGAATTTTTTTTGAGAGGCAAAACTTTATTTTTTTCTCTTTACAAATGAGAAATTTAGACAAAGGATGACTGTATTTACTGATACAATGGTTTCCACATAGTTAGACCAATGTCTTTCACACTTCCAGAATGGATCCAGTAGCTAGTCTTAAGGACTGCTTTTCAGATACATCTGAAATCCCCTAGAGGACTGGTAAGGCACAGCTGCAGGTGTGTAAGGGTACATGAAGTGAGAGAAAACCTACCCTACGTCGATGTGGGAATGCTTTTCTGTATGCTGTGAATATCAATCTTTAAATAAAGGAGCTGTTTTGGCCTATGACAGGCACCACAGAAGAAGTAGGAGGAGAAATCAGAGCATAGGTAGGAGAAGCAGGGCAGAGTCAGAGAGACCAAGCCAGAAGCCCAAAGGAGCAACATGTAAGGAACAGAGGTGAGCCACGACCACGTGGCAGACAGATTAATGAGAATGGGTTGAGTTAAGATGTAAGAGCAAGCTAGCAATGTGCCTAAAGCCATAGGCCAAACAGCATGAAGTTAATATAAGCGTCTGAGTCATTTTGGGGGGCCTGAGCAGCAGCAGTGGGTGGCTAAGGGGTCTGGTGCGGCAGGTCTGTGGGTCTGGACCTCTGGCTTCCTGGGACCAAGAAACCCCACTACAACACTACGTAGACCAGGCTGGCTTGGAACTCACTCTGTAGACCAGGCTGGCCTGGAACTCCCAGAGATCCATCTGCCTCTGCTTTCTATGTGCTGGGATTAAGTGTGCTACCACACATGAGTTCTTTTATATTTTTGGTACAAGACATTCTGCCACATCGAGGAGAAAATTAATCCATCCTTTAGCCATCAATGGGAGTTGCCACTCAGAGCACTCCACCTACATGCACTAAGAGGACATCTGACCAACAATAGTATCTTTTCATGAGTTTCCTAGGGCTGCTGCTGTAACAAGACACCATGGCTGAGTGGATCACCACAATATCAATTTATTTTCTCATAGATGTTAGGGTTACAAGTCTGACATCAAGGTGGAGGGAAGGTTGATGATTTCAAGGTGTAGGGGTATTGTGTTGTTTCATGGCAAATAATTGTCCCACCCACTGGTTTAATAAAAAGTGCTGAATGGCCAAAGGCAGGCAGGAAGTGTGGGCAGGGCTACCAGACTAAAAACTCTGAGAACAGGAAGCAAAGAGCAGAACGCCAGAGAGCACCAGAGAGAAGCCGCAGGAAGCAGAGGACAACCATGCTGCTGTGAGAAAAGGTACCGAGCCCCATGGCTGAACAGGAAGAATCATGGGTTAGATGAAGGGTACAGAGTTAGCAAGTGATATGCCTGAGCCTTAGGCCAATCAGCCTCAAATTAATGAAAGCATCTGTGTGTCTCTGTGGGACTGCAGGTCTGTGGGTCTGCGGGTCTGTGGGCCTAAACCTTGAGGTTAGGCCCAAAAAGTCCGGGCCAGAAACCTTGTACTACATCAAGGGAAATCTGTTTCAGGGCTTTCCTGAGTTCTGGAAGGTTCTGAAAGTCCCTGGTATTCCTTGGCTGGTGGTCTACCCTCTTGTTACCACATGGTGTTCTCCCTTTGTGTGCATCTGTCCTAGCTTCTCCATGCTCTAATCCAATGTGACCTCGTTTTGGCTTGGTTACTCTGCAAAGATACTACTCACCAACAAACCTGCATTTATACACACTAGAAGTTAGGACACAGACACATCTTTTGTGAGAACATTTCAACATAAAGTTTTTTTTAGCCATTTCAATTAAAAATATTTTTTAAAGATTTTATTTTATATGTATGAGTGTTTTGCTTGCATGCATGTCTATTCACTGCCTGGATGTGGTGCCCTCAGAAGTCAGAAAAGGGCATCAGGTTTTCTGAAACTGGAGTCATGGATAGTTTTTAACTCCCATTTGGGTGCTTGGAATCAAATGTGGGTCTTCTGCAGGAGCAGTAAGTATTCTTAACCACTGAACAGTCTTTACAAGCCTGGAAACATTTCAACTTTAAATGCCCCCCCCTCCAGCCCTGTGTGCTCACACATGTGCGTGAATGTGTGTGTGTGTGTGTGTGTGTGTGTGTGTGTGTGTGTGTGTGTGTGTGTGTGTGTGTGCAAGGGAGAGAACAACCTTGGATATTGCTCCTCAGGCACTGTACTATACTCTCTCTCTCTTTCTTTTCTTTTCTTTTTTAAAACTTTTTTTTTTGGCTTTTTGGGACAGGGTTTCTCCGTGTAGTTCTGGCTATCCTGAAGTTCACTATGTGGACCTTGATCTTAAGAGACCTGCCTGCCTCTGTCTTCCAAGTGCTAGGATTAAAGACGTGTGCCACTACCTAGTTTCTTCCTTTCTTCCTTCCTTTCTTCCTTTTAGACAGGATCTCTTATTGAGTTGGGACTTGCCAAGTAGGCTAGGCTCACTTGGCCACTGAGCTTCAGGGCTCCCATCTGTCCCCTCCTCACCAATAAAATATACCTGGGTTTTTTTGTTTTTTTTAAAATGTGGGTTCTAGGAATTGAACTTAGGTCCTTATGTTTGCAAGGCAAGAACTTTATCAACTGAGCCATCCCCAAATACTCTTTTTCATAATGATTGGTCTAGAGACCATGCTATTCTCAGGGTTTCCACTTGTAGCTTTCCCCTGCAGTTGGTTGCTTTCTGTCTGACTATTGGAGTGTTTGCTGCAGGGCAGCTCGCCGTTATGGCTTCAGCATCCCAAAGCATCTTAGGGAGAATGAAGCTATGTGCGTAGAAAAGCATCAAGAGAAGTCTGGATTGGATTTAACTCTCATAGTCAGGCTTGCTTGACACACTCCTGTGAGCTATTACAACTGCCTCCTCTTCCTTGCCTTTCTGAACAAAGCTGGGATAATGTTTTAGCCATTTATTTGCAAGCAAAGGACACTGGACGTACAAATTAAAGATAGGGTTTAAGGGTATTTTTGTGTAAGGATTTGTGAGAAAGGGTCATAAAACGGAAGTATTGTTTCCCAGAAAGAGGAGTGCTTAGCTGAGACTGTTTTTAGTGTGCTTGTGTGAATCCAGTTGGTGGTTGTGTGAATTCCAGGATGGTTCCTGGCTCCATATGGTATGGAGATGTCTGTCCACTATGTGGCTTCCTAGGAGTTTGATCTGGGTCACTTTGGTATCTGAATAAGCTCTCAATTCAATTTATTCTGTTCTCCACACAGACTAACAGAAGAGCCACCACTCTAATAAGATCTTACAATTGGAGCATATTCTTAACCCTTTGCTTTGTTTTAGGCCTAACTATGGAGAATGGATATTTAGAACTCACTTTTCCCTATCAAGGTCTTAAGAACAATGTAGAAAACCACGTATGATGGTAACCGTCGTGGCCAAACATGGTTTCACAAATTTCAAGGTTTGCTGCTATTTAGAAAAATTTCTTAGGCTCTCTCCCCATGGTTGAAGATGGGGAGAGAGGTGTGGACAGACTTCTTGGTAGACCAGGTACATTACTCACACAGTGATCAACTCTTAATTATTAAAGTTCAATTGCCCTGTGAGGGCCAAGGCAAGCAGCTGTGAAAGTTGCTGGTTAGTGTGTAGCTTTGTGCATAGGTCCTGGAGGAAGCTGGCTTTACCTCCACAGCACAGATTCTGAAAACCTTGCTCACAGCTCCTTTTTAGAGAGAGGAGAGAGAGCTGATCTTGACAGGTGGGGCGTTGGAGATTAGCACTGCATCTAACAGGGTGTTGACCTGATCTTGACAGGTGGGGCGTTGGAGATTAGCACTGCATCTAACAGGGTGTTGACCTGTGGCAGCCCAAGTTCTTGGCATTGTGTGAAGTGGCTGGCAGAGTATGGGCTGTCACAGCCTAAGCTTTCAGGGTGCCAGGTGATCCCTTGAGTTTATATGAATTTTGAAGTCCAGTGGCTGAGGTCATATGAGGGATGGGATATCTGATAGGTTGTGGTGTGTCATAGTCCTCTGGGATGGCAAGTTCATGTCAAGTTCTCCTGTGTGAGGTCTGATGAGCCATTACACTTAAAATAAGTGGAATAAAGAAAAAAAAAACACGAACTTTGAAATGTAAACATGTAGCAAACCGCATCAGTATTTGGAATTACTTCAAAGCAGTGTGTATTTCCTCAGGTGATAAAACAGTTCTGTCATGCCATAAGGGTGTCCTCTCTAGTGGCCAAATTCACTGCGAGCATTAGGAAGTCACACTGCAAGGTGATGATAAAACCGCCAAATGCCACTCAGGAGGCAGCAATCTCGTCTCCTGGGACGAGGCCAGTATGGCATTTTCAGCTGCAAATAACAAGCTTCATCAAAAGCTGCTTAAATGATAAGCAGCTTATCGGACACACACAGATCAGAGCTGGAGCATTGCCTACACCTTGCTGTTCCCCCACCTCTGCCGTCTGACGCGGTTCCCCTTCACACAAGGCAGCTTGCGAGGCTCTACCTTGGAAGGTTATGAGTGGACGAAAGACAAGCAGAATTTCTCTCCTTTCACTTCTTTTCCTGAATTCCCTTCCTGCTATCCCAGGCAGACTTTGCCCAGTCCCAGGGACAAAGAGAGGCTGGTACTGGATGCTGGCTAGGAGACTGGATTCCCACGGGGAATCTTACACAGACTTCCCAGGTGGGAGCTGGGAACAGTCGGTGAAAGTTGGTAAAGGGAAGTGACAAGGCAAATGCTGACATCTGCTGTGGTACTCAGTGGGGCCACTGGTGGAGACCTGATAAGCCCCGAGGTCTGTTTTACCCAGACTGTTGTCCGCTGTTCCTTTGGCCAGTTTGGTTCTTTGAAAAGTGAGTGAAAATAATTTCAAAATTCTAGAGTGACTTAAACATTAGAAGAAAAAAGCAGTAGGAATGCAGATACTCAGGTATAATAAAAATGACTTTAAGTTTATAAAAATCAGCTTTAGATGACATGGACAAATTTATAGAAGCATATATCTTACTGCAATGACTCAAAGAATCTCTTAATTTTTGTGTGTGTGTCTGTCCAAGTAGTATGTATGTGTGCAGAAGTCAGAGTGAATATTGGCTAGCTGTCTTCTTTACTACCTTTCCTCCTTACTTCTCAAATCTGGAGCTCACTGACTTTGACAAGCTGGCCAGTCGGCTCCAGGGATTCCCCACCTCTGCTTCCCAAGCCCTGGAATTACAGGCTTATAAAATTAAAGCCCAGCTTTAACTTAGAACAAATTTATTTATTTTTTATGTATTTAAGTGTTTGCCTTCATACGCGCGCACACACACACACACACACACACACACACACACACACACACACACACACGTGTGCAAAGTCCAGAGAGGTCAGAGCAGGGCGTCAGATTCCCTGGAACTAGAGTTATGGATGGTGTGAATCACTATGTGGGTGCTGGGAAGTGAACCCAGGTCCTCTGTAGGAACAAGTACTCTTATCCACCAAGCCATCTATCTGGGCCAACCTTAGCTTTTAAAGATAAAAAAATTCTTTTTTAACTTTTGAGATTATAATATAATCACATTTTCCCCTTGTTCTACAAACCTTCCCATATACCCATCTTCACCCTTCCTTCAAATTTGAGGTCTTTTTTCATTGTTATTGTATGCATGTGTGTATATACATATAACTTATTTACTACATATAATTTACTTGTATTCGTGTGTATGGGTGCTTTGCCTGCATGCTTGTCTGTGGTGCACATGCATGCCTGGTGCCTTTGGAGGTCAGAAGAGGACATCAGATTCCCATAGACCTGTAGTTAGCCATGTTACAAACCACCATGTGGGTGCTAGGAATTGAACCTGGGTCCTGAAAGAGCATTCAGTGCTCTTAACTACTGAGACACTTCCTCAGCCACCAAATAGTCTTATAGTTAAATGGAATTTGAATTATTAGAAATCTTGTCATAGAGAATAATAAATATGTATACACATATGTAGTGGGAATTTATTAGACATTCAAGAAACAAATACTTCTATTTTATATGATTCCAGAATATTGAAAAGGAAGGAAAACCTTCCACTTATTTTGAGGTGTGTGTGTGTGTGTGTCTGTGTGTGTGTGTGTGTGTGCACGCACACATGAGCGTCAAGAGGACAAATTTGTGGGGTCAGTTATTATTTCTTATCTTTACACAGGTTATGAAATTCGAACTTCGGCCATTAGGCTTAAGAAGTGAGTTCATTTACCCAGTGAGCCAGCTCACTGGCCCTGACTGCAGCAAACTTTATGTTGGCAGATCCTGTTTCCAGATGAGCGAGTGCATCATAAGTTCCTGGCTACTTGGCTAGTTTTGTGTAGGGTCTTGTTTAGGCAACCATATTGTTGAAATCTCATGGATGCAGCATCCCTGCTATGTAGAAAATACTGTCTCACAGCAGGCATCCTGGTCTGCTGGCTCTCACAACCATTACACCCCATTTCCTGTCATTTTCCCTGAGCCTTACATAGAGGAGTTGCATTGTGAATGTGCTATTTGGGATTGGGTGTCCCATGCTCACTTATTATTTGCAATTTGACCAGCTCTGGGCCTTTGTAATAACCTCAATCAGGTACAAAAGAAGGCTTTTTGATGAGAGAGGAGAGCTACATTTATCTGTGATATCTTTACCCCTTTATTACTCTTCAGAATTAGTGAATGGCTGGCTTGCAGAGAGAATGACTTAATTTTAGCTGATTACCTTTTGAAGTGAGATGAAGTTAGTGGAGTCTTGAAATTTTAGGAACACAAAAAGGAGTATTATTTGAATAAATCAGTAAGAATCAGTACAACAAATTCTAACAGCCTCTTTTGCAAGCAGCCCCTCCCCAATCTTTCAGAAGTTGTCTTGTCTAGCTCTGGAGAGCAATTCACAAATTGCCAGGAGATGGCGCTAGAGCACGCACTGTACTCCAGGAGAAAGCTCAGGGATCTGCTAACCATTTAAGCAGGAAGGGAAGCTCAGCAGGTGCGGTTAGTGGTTGTGAGGTGATCCTGACAACCCAGTTCTCCCTCCTGGATTACCACCACTAAGGCAGAGGTTGTCATTTCAGAGTGATGTTGACAAGTTGGAGGTAATGCTTGGAGGCTCACGTTGGGTGGCGATCAATTGTCGCACCTGCATTTTTGACAAATAAATTGTTGTGATAAGATATAAAAACTTGGAAAGTAGAAGCAGGAGGATCATGAGTTCAAGGCCAGCCTGGGCTACAGTTTGGAACATTGGCTCTGCTGCATGCTAGCCCCGCTGTGTCACTTCTGGTCACCAGTGGGATCTCTCCCCTTTGGAAGTCCTCCAGCTTTGTGGTCTCCAATGGCATGCAGCTCCTGCTCTCTGGGCAGTCTTCCATTTATTAACAGCTCCCCTGGGATTTAGGGAAGAGAAAGTTAAATCGAGCCCCAAACCCCAGTTCGGCATTTGGCAGGAGCCAGGCTGGAATAAATGGACTAATCTCACAGAGGGATTTCCATTTGTCCTGCTGCCAACACCGATGTCACAGTCACCGCTCCAGGGGTACTTAAGACAGATCCATACTCTCACTGGGGAGCAAACTTGAAGGCTTGTTCCCCAAAGTCACTGCTCAGAGGACACATTTATTCCCAGGAGTGTCTCTTATCACAATAATAAAATACCAGAGGGAGTTAATTTATGAAGAAAAAGGTCTGTTTGGGCTCATGGTTCCAGTCCAAGGTTGGACAGATTACATAATATATTATATTCCTCTACTTCTGAGGAGAGCTTGTGGAGAGCAAACTGTTCACCTTGTAAGACAGGAAGCAGAGCAGGACAGGGAGAGATGGGAGTTTCGCAATCCCTTAATGACATAAGGACTTTCCAGGAGATCCAGGTGCCTCCCAATAAGACTTTAAGTCTTGGAGCTTCGGGAGACACTACCCATGTTAGAGAAAAGCTAATTGTGCAGGGCATTTGACTGTCCTTGGCAGTAACAGAGAAAAGCCCCAAAGGAACCCAAGTGAGAGATGCTAAGAGTGGGTGAGTTTCCAGGGTGGGACGGATGACCTCAGGTTGTGATCATGGCAGATAGTTAACTCAGGGAGAGTGATTGAAAGGGTCCAAATGAGGCAAGACTGAAAAAGCCACAGGCAGCCAGCCTCCCTTCTGCCTTGGGACTAATTAGGACACGGTGTTTTACTATTCACTCAGTGTCATGGTGATTGTTCAGTGGAGAGTGACCAACTTCTGGAGGGACAAGAATTTGCCTGTGAGTGACTAGATCACTTTATAAACACATGCACTTCTGTTTTATTTTTTAAAAATATTTCTTAAATTGAATGTTTGAGAATTCCATTCATGAATACAGTGCCTTTTGACCATGCATACCCCATCTCCCCTCCTCCAACCCCAACCCTCCCAACATATTCCTTCCTTAGTTTCAAAGTTGCCTCTATTTTCTTATCACTGAAGTGAGTTGCCACCCTCCTATATAGTGAGCGATGCAGTATACTTCTGTTATCTGGTGCTGCCTTATTCCCATCCTGCCTCCCTGCTCTCCGTCTCTGTGAACTGGGACCTCAGTCTGGAAAAACTCCCCCCCCCACAAAAAACCAGGAGAGACTCAGTTGAGCTGAGTGGGGAGAGGTCCGAGGGACATTATAGAAACTCAGCCCCGTGACTCTGACATCTGCTTCCCAAGTTGGGATAGATGAGACACACACAGATGAGGAACTTCAGAAGATTCTAGAGAGCAGAGCTGGTCCCACCTGGGGAAATGATGCTAGACAAATCAGCAGCAGCTGGTAAGAAAATTGTATTGAGGGCTGGAGTCTTGGGAAACCACGGGATGCTAATGACTTCATTCAGTTCTGTTACTGTCTGCAAACATATGATGTGAATTTTAATTGTAAACTTCTCACATTTTGATAACTGTGGATGCCATGCACACCCAAGGGAGATAAGAGAGTTTAAGAGATTTGTTCAGTCAGAATGGATATGATCCCAAGTCTCAGGTGGCTCACAAAACTTAAGTTCATTTCACTTAGAGTAAGTGTGGTGTTTGTAATACCTGACATACTTGATCTGGCTTCCCATTGTGAATCAACCAATCTCTCTCTCTGTAAACTTGACAATCGCTTTTATATCGTTTTGATAAAATTTGAATAAGTCAACTTATAGAAGAGTTTATTTGGGTTTATGGGACCCAGAGGGTAAGAGTTCATCATGGGAGCAAATCGTGGCAATAGGTGAGAAGAAGAGCTGGGAGCTTGAACCTTGAACCTGCAAGCAGGAAACACAAGACTGTGTCAGGCCATCACAGGCTAACTTCCTCAAGGGCTTCTCCATCTTAGTTTTGAGACCGTGTTTAGCTGTTGAGCCCGTGTGATCTTCCTAATTCTGCCTCACCAACCCCAGCTGCCAAGCGCTGAGGATTATAGTCTCACACACTGCAGAGCCTGACTTTTTTATATGGGTGCTGGGGATCTGAACTCAGGTCCTCATACTTGAACAGCCAGCACTTTACCTACTGTGCTGTCTCCCAAGCCTAACTTAGATTTTACAACACTGTCAGGTGGCAGCCCAGGCCTGTGATTGCAGAACTTCAAAGTGCAGGCACAACCAGGCCTGGGCTACACAAGACTTTGTTGTTAAGAAGGATATGTGGTTCACATCTTTAATTCCAGCATTTAGGAGGCAGATCTCTGTGTGTTCAAGGCCAGCCTGTCTACAGAACAAGCTCCAAAGCTACACTGTCTAGAAAAAAAAGCAGAAAAAAGAAGGATATGTAGACTAGAGTATAGTGGACATGACAGCAGCAACCAGGGGCCAAAGGAAGGCTTTGTTTCTTCATTTGATCTCTTGTGGGAGCCTAGAGTTCTTTTGAGTTAGCAGTCGCACTGAGGTTGGCAAACACACTGTCCCCTGTCTAAATGATACACACAAATCCTTTGTGTAAAATCTAAGGGAGTCCTTATGCTCAAGAGTCCATCTCTGGTTAAGAATTTCTTTATATGGACCACTAAACATCTCACGTTCCTTGGTGTGAAGGGAGATTTTGAGAAAAGGCTATGGTTGTGGTTTAAGGTAGGGAGAAATGAATTGTCAATATTTTACTGTTTTTTATGGATTCCTTTCCCATCCAGAGATGTGCAGAAAATTCTAGAATGGGGAGAGGAAACATGATGGCTATGGTGTTTACTGATTTCCTAACGATTAATTCAATGCAACATATGCAGTGGGATTATGTTGTTACATTGTAAATAATTGTCCTGCCTACTGTTTTAATAAAAATGCTGATTGGCCAAAGGCAGACAGGAAGTGTGGGAGGGACTACCAGACTAAGAAAACTCTGAGAACAGGATCAATAGAGCAGAGATACCACAGAGATGTGGCAGATACAGAGGACAACTATGCTGCTCTGAGAAAAGGTACCGAGCTACATGGCTGAAGAGGATAGGAGTCATGGGTTAGATTAAGAGCATGAGCTAGCAAGTTATATGACTGGGCCCCAGGTCAATCAGCGTACAATTAATACAAGTGTTTGTGTGTTTCTGCAGGTTCGGTGGGACTATGGGTCTGCGGGACTGTGGGTCTGTGGGTGTGGGCCATGTGGCTAGGCCGGAAGGTCTGGCCCTAGAAACTTATTACAACAAACATGTATATTTACTTGCTGCTTCTTGAGGAAGATATTGGTAGGAGAATTTGGTCAGGCACATTGGGCAGTTGATATATTGCAGTGTGTGCCATGTCTATATCTGCCGAAATGGTTCCCCGGGGTAGGTAGTTTTTAGAATAGTTGTATCTTCCTACCAACACTGACAAAATGGACTTTCTGGCTACAGTATCTAGAAATTTCTAAGTGATAATGTTCTACAAATGTAGCTTTTTTTTTTTTTAAAAAAATTGTGCTCAGCTCCTGACTGTAACTATATTTGCTGATGAACTGTTCTCTGTGAGCACCCAATTTTCTACTTTCTCACTACTGTCCTGTGCAAATGCTTAACTTGAGAACTGTGGGAAAGGAGGATAATGGCTCCACATACCCCTCCCGCCCTCCTGCAGGAACTCTTCCTCTGCGAATGTATACAAACTTCTAGTCCTTTCTTATATGGCAAGGAGGAAAAACCACAGTCAAACTTGGGGTGTATCAGGCTTCCAGAACTTAGCAAACCAACTCCACATTAGTGGTACTATTCTTATATTAAAGCTCAGCACACAGGCATCAACATCTGCCAAAACAGGAACAAAGACCAATCCATCAAAGACTGGGTCTATAGTTCCAGGAAATTCCCTAAATATACTAACCTTGATTTTCAGATTCTGTAGTTCTGCTTCTTGGTAACTAAAGTGTGACAACCAGAACATGCTTTTTGTGCATGAAAGACAAAAGGGTATAAAGCTTGGAGCATCATGCTTTGGGCAAGTGCCCCATTTAGCCACCAGCCTGCAGCAAAGGCTTTCTTACCTAGCACAGGGGAGGGCTTCTTACCCTGAAGCAGCCTTACTCCTGCTACCTATGTCTAGTCGATATACTCCAGCACCTCTAGAGACCAGGAGGCCGCAGGCAGTCAAGACAGAATTTTATACAGCTAGCTGGGAAATTAAGGAGAGAATGGCTGAGATCAGGTGAGTGAACTTTCTTATACCCTTCCTTCTGTGAGGTGTAGTCAGAAGTTTCTGACCCAGGCTAGACCTGAGTTCCAGACCCACAGTCCCAAATAATTACACAAAGGCTTATATTAATTGCAAGCTGATTGGTCTATGACTCAGGCTTATTACTTGCTAACTCTTACTCTTAAGCTAACCCACAATTAGCCACACGACTTAGTACCTTTTTCTCAGAGCAGCATTTCATCTTCTTTCCTCTGCATCTCCCTGGCATCTCTGCTCTGTTCTTCCTCTTCCCAGAGTTCTCTTAGTCTGGTAGCCCCCATCTATACTTCCTGTCTGCCTCCTGGCGGATCAGCATTTTATTAAACCAATAGAAGGGGCAAGTATTTACATGTACAAGAGCACAGTCCCACACCAGTGAGGGGATGCCACAGTCAGCAGGCTGGATCGAGGGTCTTTTTAAAGAATTCATAGTTGCTCTAATAACAGTAATGACTGTTATGCCCTGAGGTTTTCACTCCACACACCTCCCCATGGGAAAAGTCCTGTGCTCAGAAATCCAGCCACCATTTTCTTTTCCCATTTGCCTTTGAACCTTCTTACAGTAATTCATTAGCATTTCTGTCAAGGTCAGCTGGGTTATTTTAAAGTCCCTAAATGTTATCTTGTAAGCTAGGCAGGTTTGGACTCTAGGGCATGTCTCTCCAAGGTAGGAAAGGAATGGATAGTAGAGGCCCAGAATGCATGATTAACGTGTCTGTCCTTTATAGAACAGGACAGGCTTTTGGGTGGGATTCTGTAAAACACACATCATAAAACTTGAGACAGAACAAGGTGAGCTCTCCAGTGTTTTCAGGCACTTTAAGTTGGTGAAGATTCTGTTCTGTTTATCTGTAGGGGTTGGGCCCTTTGCAGGCAGACTCTGCCCTCCGGTGAGTTCCTAAGCACTAAAGTATTCAAGGCTTTTGTCCATCCTGGGAGCCAGCCTTCTTGGTGGATGGTTCATGACTATGGATGCCAAGCCACCAATTGCCACCAACCCCACCCCCATAGGAATTAATGAGAAATAAATAATACCAAGACACAACTTTAAAGAAAGGAGTTTGGGAGGTAAAGCATTTGTATTTTTGTATAATTGATATTGGCTGGAATGTTGTGGTTTATAGATTTTCTACTCAGTTCAAGCCATAGCTCTTTGATTAAATCTTGTTTTCTTGGAAAACTGTGACCTGGGCCTGGAGAGATGTCTAGGTTCAGTTCTTAGCACCTGGTGTGTGATTATGCTCTTGTACATTGTTAATATTTGTCCCTCCTACTGGTTTAATAAAACATTGATTGGCCAGAAGGCAGACAGGAAGTGTGGGTGGGGCTACCAGACTGGGAAAACTGGGAAGAGGAAGAAGAGCAGAGATGCCAGGCAGACACAGGGGAAAGAAGACAGAAATGCCGCTCTGAGGAAAGGTCCCAAGCTACTTGGCTAATCATGGGTTAGCTTAAGAGTAAGAGGTAGCAAGTAAAATGCCTGAGCCATAGGCTAAACAACACGCAATTAATATAAGACTTTGTGTGATTATTTGGGACGGCTGGTCTGGATCTCAGCCAGAACCAGTACTACATGGTGGCTCACACTATCTGTATTGCAGGGGACCTCTTTTGATCTGTGCAGGCTCCTGTATACACATGGTGCACATAAACCCACCCAGACATATACACATACACACAAAATAAGTATTTTTTAAGAAGGAAAAAACTTGTGACCTGTCTAAAGGATTTCCTGCCACACATTTGTTTGTTTGTGTGACAAGGTATCACAATAGCTCTGGCTGTCCCGGACGGGGTTGTGTTGCTAATCTATGTAGACTGTGCTGTTTTTGATCTTGCACAGCTCTTCCATCGCCTCTTGAGTGTGCGATAACATGTGTGTGCCACTGTCTGATTCTAATCCACGTTCGAGTGATGTGGAGGAAGGAGGCCTGCTCTCATAGTTTCGCTTTTATGAGGTTCATTTCTTAGACTATCCCAACTCTTCCCCTTTTTAAAATACTCTTTATTTATTCATTGTGCCTTTTGCATCATGCATCTCCATCCCGTTTATTTCCTCTCACATATCTGCCCTCTTCTCCGGCAACTTCCTCTCATAAAATAAAATAAAATTTAAGAGAAGAAAAGAATGAAAAAAAATGAAAACTAATCATCTCATTATGGAAGCTGTAGTGTGACACAGTCACCCTTATATCCTTATATCATTGCAAAGAGCCATTGGTCTGCTTCATGGCCTCTGGTTTCTGATGCACCATCGATACTGGGCCCTCACTGGGACCCTCTTGGATATCCTGTAGTTGCCCTGTGCTGTGGAGATCATGTGCTACAGCAGATCATAGATGGGCTGGATGTTGAGGTGACCGACTCGTAACCCTGGTTCTGGGCCTGAGTAGTTGCAGGATTGGTCAGCTTTCCCTTGTCCTTACCACCAGGGTGAGCTCTCCTGCATTCTTCTGGCTATTTCACCACTGGCAGCAATGAGCAAGGGGCACGGCCAGTTCTCCTGTTTTTCAATTCTCTGTTGGTTTTCCTGTACCTCAGGGCCAGCTCTACTGTATTGCCCAGGTGTGGTTTTGGGGCCGCTCTACCAAGTGCTGCAACAGATGGGGGAGGGGGTAGAGACAGTTCTTCCACTCTTATGGCCTCAGGGCCAGCTCTCCCACCTGCCTCAAGCATTTATGGGCAGGGGTGGGGTGGAGGAGAGCATCTTTGCCCTGACTATGGGGTTACTTGACAGATGAATAATGGGACCAGCTCTCCCATGCTCACAACTTTGGGTCGGGTTCACCCACACTTCCACCAACTGAATTGACTCTATAGTGCTGCTCAGGCAAGGTGGAGGGCCTGCTCTCCTGCTAACTTTTACTCTTTTCTTAAAATTTCCAGATAGCAGTTTTTGGGGGTGGGTGGGACAGGATCTCATGTAGCCCAGGCTGGCTCTATACTTGCTTGGTCACTGAGAATAATCTCAAACTTCTGATCATCCTTTCTCACTCCTCCATGCTGAGGTTACAGGAGTGTGCCATCATAATAGGATGGAACTCAGGGTTTGCGCATGCTAGACAAGCACCCTACCAAGTGAGCCACGTTTCCAGCCCCCACTCTGGCACTTTTAAAGATATAAGCTTTTGAAACTTAAAAAGCATTTTTAAGTAAATGTTTTATGCCATATGCTAATTGTATAAAACAATGGATTTCACTGTGATAAGCACACACACGGTGTACTTTGGTCTTATCCCCTTCTTACCAACCTCTCTTATGCCCCTCTCATCGCTGCTTTTTCTCTCCCCAAATAGTCTCTATTCTCATTTTCAGAGCCTAGATTTTGCATTTAAAATGAGTAACATTTGTTCTTCCAAGGCTCATTTTGTTTAATCTGATAATACCTGGCTCAATTTATTGTCCTACCAACCACATGATTTTATTTTTCTTTGTGCCCCAATAATACTCCATTATGTATGTATGGCACATTTTCTTTATTGTTCATCCATGGGCAGACACGTAGGCTGTTCCTATAAGATGGGTGTTGTGAATAGTGCTGCATTATACATGCAGACTCGCTATTGTATGCTATTTGGGTTCTTCTGGTTCTGTGGGAGAATGGTGTGACTGAATCTTATGGTAAGTTCTACTGTTAGAGTTTTGAGGAATCTCCATGCTGATTTCTATGGTGCTTCTACTCTCTCACGCTTCTACCAGCAGTGACAAAGGGTCTTTCCCCATTAGCATTTTATACATATGTTTTCTTATGGGGTGAGATGGAATTTCAGTGTAGTTTTAAATTCGCATTTCCATGATGGCTAAAGACATTGAACATGTTTTTATCTTTTTAATAGCTGTTTTCACTTCTCCCTCTGAGGAGTGTCAGTTATACTGTTTTCATTGGCTCCCAGAATGAACTTTGGTTTGTCATTGAGACCTTGTGAAGAGGCATCAGATGTTAGATCTTCTACCACCCCCAGGAAAAGAGTCTCACAGCAGTATTCCACTGCTTACTTAGAGATTCTGAGAGGTTAGATCTTAAGCGTCTTCATCCCCCAATACACAAGACACACATATGCATGCACACACACACACACACACACACACACACACACACACACACACACACACACACACAGACTCACTAATTGCTGTGGGAACTGACAACTGTGTTTATTAGTCTGGTTGCAGCGGCTATTAAAAAATATGTATCAAATTCTAACACTGAATATCTTTTTGTTTTTTGAGACAAGGTCTTACTGTGTGGTGCTGATTCACTTGGAACTTTCAATGTAGACTAGGCTGGCCTTGAACTCACAGAGGTTCATCTGTCTCTGCTTCCTAAGAGCTTGGATAATGGAGTTTTCTCACTATGCTTGGCATAAATTTATTTATATTATGTTGTGTGTGCATGTGTCTATGTGGAATAAGTGTATGCAGGTGCTGAGGGGGATATCAGTTTCCCTGGAACTAGAATTAGAGACTGTTTCAAACCATTTGATGTGAGTTCTGGGAACAAAATGTGGCTTCTCTGCAAGAACAAACATGCTCTTAACCACTGGCCAGCTCTGTAGCCCATAATGTTGAATATCTTGGATGTATTTAACTTTACTTGTCAACTACACTGTCCTAGTTATTGGTATGACAAAACATCATGACCAGGGCAGCGTATAAGAGAGAAAGTTTAAATGGAGGTGTGCTTACAGTTTGAGAGGGTTGGTTTATCATCATTATGGCCAGGAACATGGCGTCAGGCAGGCAGGCAATGGAGTAGTGGTTGAGCGCTCATATCTGATTGGAAGTTGCAAGGACAGAGGGAGAGAGGAAGGGAGGGAGAGAGAGATTGAGACAGAGAGAGAGACACAGAGAGAGCTTGGTGTGAGCTTTTGAAACCTCAGAGCCCACCCCCAGTGCCACACCTCCTCCAACAACAAGGCCACACTTCCTAGTCTATCTCAAATAATTTTCCAATGAAGAACTAAATATTCAAACATATGAGTCTGTGGAATAGTTCTCTCTGTGTGTGTGTGTTCAGATTCTATGAGTAGAATACATATTCTTGTTTTTCTGAGCCAGGTGTGGTGTTCTGAATGAGAATGGCTCCCAAAGGCTCGTAGATTTGAATGCCTGATTTGAGATAGATTAGGAAGTATGACCTTCTTGGAGGAGGTGTGTTATTGGGGACAGGCTTTGAGATTTCAAGAGCCCACACTAGGCCAACTGTCTTTCTTTTTTTCTTTCTGCCAGAAGATCCAGACATAGAGCTCTCAGCTATTTCTCCAGCGTCATTCCTGCCACGATGATCATGGACTGACCCTCTGAACTTGTAAGCAATTCCCCGATTAAATGCTTTCTTTTATAAGGGTTGTCTTGGTCATGGCGTTTCTTCACAATAGTAGAAACACTAAGATATGAGACTTATTTTATTTAACATG
Source organism: Phyllotis vaccarum (assembly GCA_033318265.1). Lineage (NCBI taxonomy): Eukaryota > Metazoa > Chordata > Mammalia > Rodentia > Cricetidae > Phyllotis > Phyllotis vaccarum. Next base: position 72,536,268 of record JARWLC010000004.1, on the reverse strand, counting down.
ATGATTTCCAGTTCTATTCATTCCCCTACAAATGGCAGAATTTTGTTTTTATGGCCAAACAAATTTATTGCATGTGTATATGGAAAGTACTGAGTTTATACACTTGTCCGTTGATGGATATTTGGCTGCTTCTGCCTTTTGATTACTGATGACACAAGAGGATCATGTGACAACTTTTAGGATAGTTGGTTGGATAATTTTTGGAAGCATCCTTGCAGAGCACACAGTGAGGGTCAGCGGTGACTCTAGCAGATCTAGAGAAGTAGGAGAAGAAAGTCCAGTTAATTGGCAAGCCCCAGGATGGCTTTGCTTTATCACTCCGTTATTGCCTTTGATTCTAAAGATTAATTAGACAAGGCTTAATCCAGACCAACTGGTGATATTTTTCAGCTCTCTTGATTCACAGTTACCTTTACCAACCCCCAGCAGAGTAGGAGTGCTATAGATTTCCTTTTGACTGTAGACTTGCCTTTTAGGAAACATTTGTCTTTATTTTGATAGATCCTTGTTCGAGTCAACTTTCCTCAAGCAATCCACATTGAATTTCTACAAATAAACCACATTTCCTGACACTTAGGGAGGTAGAGAGTCAAAAACAGAGGGAGCCCTTAGGCTTCAGTTTCAATTTCATTAGTAGTGATCCTTCCTCACTGATGCTACATTCTAAGGCTGTTGTACAAAGACCTTTTTCTGGATGAAAAATAGGAGCTGACCTATTTTCCCTTATTAAATTTTGATATGCTCTTTTCATTAATTTAAAATACCTGCGCTTGGTGCTTTTGAGATTTTTCCTTCTTTTTTGATCCAATAGAAAAATGTACTGTGGTGAGAAATAGTCAGACTGTATATGCCAAGACTCAGAGGTAGGTTCTTTGAACCAATATATGTCATTTTATTTTAATGAAACTCTCATTGTACATTTGTTAGACCATCACTGTAATTTTTAGAGACCATGAGGCTGAGGTGGGGAGTATAGAGTCACCTTTCCCCAGAGGGAATTTTCTGAGTCTTCCTCATCCTTTATGTCTTGGAGATTTTGGGTTGTACCGTGGTCTCAGGGAATACACAAATCCTGGTTAGGAGCCTTTGCTGTAGAAGGATGTGCAGAGTTACAAACCCCAAGGTGATTTTCTTTGCTGCCGGTGATTCAGGTTGTTATCAAGACACTCTTACTATGGTATTAGACATATTGTGTCATGTTGAATTCCAGCTGAGAGGTAAGTCATAATGGCTTTTTCCTTCCTTTTAGCCCCAGGTTCCAGTTTCTAGTTTTGTGATAAATGCCAAGGAAATAATGAAAGAAACAGGCACCCTTGGAGTGGAAAAAATGTTGAATAGGGATGCAATGAGATGAAGTTATTTGTTTTGGATCGAATATTCCTGTCATCCCTCATATAAAATACTGTGTGTGTTTGAACACATTTTGGAGGCTGTGGAAAGGGTAAGTAATGGACACACAAGTCTTAAGGCTGTCAGCTCTCCCCACTTCCTGCCTTTCTTGTTATGTAGGGATGAGATAGGAGCCACCAGTTGGCTCACAAATCTACCACCATAGAATGGAATATTTCTGTGGCTTCCCTGCCATGAAGCAACATCCCCTCAAACAATGAACCCAAAGACACCTCTCTTCACTTAAAATGTTTCTTTTTTTGAATATTTTATGTGTATGGTGGTTATTGTCAACTTGACACAAGTTAAAATCATCTGAGAGAGAACCTACTAAGAAATGCCACTGTAAAATTAGGCTGTAGGAAAGCCCATAGGACATTTTCTTAATTAGTGATTGATGGGGAGAGACCAGCCCATTGTAGTGGTGCTGTCCCTGGGCTGGTGGTCCTGGTTCTATAAGAAAGCAGGCTGATAGGTTTGGCTGATGTCTGAGGGAGACCTGTTCTTTTCTGAGACAGAGAAGAGGTGGATCTGGAGGAGAGGAGAAATGGAGGAGAGAGACTGGGGAGGTCAGGAAGAGGAAACTGAGGTACAGTGTAATATATGAAAGAATTTTTAAAAAGACATACTAGAAAGAAGAAGGAATAAAAGGAAGGAAGAAAGAAATAAAGAAGGAAGGAAAGAAAAACAAAGAAAAACTGAGCAAGCTATGGAGAGCAAGCCAGTAAGCAGCACTCCTCCATAGTCCTTGCATCAGCTCCTGCCTCCATGTTCCTGTGCTGCTTGAGTTTCTGTCCTGACTTTTTTTTGATGATTAACAGTGATGTGGAAGTGTAAGCCAAATAAACTTTTTCCTCTACAAATTGTGTTAGTCATGTTTTTCTTTTCTTTTCTTTTTCTTTTTTTAATCACAGCAGTAGAAACCCTAATTAAGACGAGTTGGTACCAGGAGTGGGGTATTGCTGTGACAGACCTCACTATATTTTTGAGAAGACTGTGGAAAGACTTTTGAATTTTGTATAAGAAAAGCCATTGAGTGTTCAGTGTTTTGTGATCTGTTCTGTGGGAAGATAAGAATGTTAAGGGCAATGCAGGAGATGGAGATCTGGCTTATGAAGTCCAAGAGGGAAGTGTAAGGACATTATTGAGGTCCATTGTTATTTTGAATTAAGATTCTGTGGTTCTGGTTAGCTGGGGCCAAAGAATTATCTGTGATCAATAAGATATCAGAAATACTAAAGTGAAACCTTTGCTTTGCTGAGAGACTCACTGCTGCTTCACTGGAGCTGAGAAGATCCAGAAGAGACCAGCATCATTGAGATGAAACCCTCTGGGATGTATTTCCTGAGAGTCAGCACACAGAAGCTGTGTTCCAGAGGTTGCCAGTGTTGTACCTCATGCTGGCACCAAACTTGGTAGTATAAGAGTCTCCCAGGTGATACTCGCTCTAAAGGCGTGTAGAGGTCATAGAGAGCAGCTGAGGCCATTGAAGGTGCAGCCTCTGTGGAAGTTGAAGGCCCAGGGCTGAAGGGAGGAGTTGAGGCTTGGCACCATGGGGAAAGCCTATGAGAGGCTATTGGTGAAGGTGCAGCCCACTTTCAGCAAAAGACCCCAGCATTTTGGAGATGCCAGCACCACAGAACAACAGTAACAGTGGAGTGGAGGTAGCCAGAGCCTAGAAGACAGGCTAGGCTGTGTGTGCTGCAGAGGGTATAGTCAGAGGAATGACTTCAGCCTCTTGGAGGAGCCCAGAAGATCGTGAGTGAATTCCAGGTATTAGATGTTGACTTATTTACACTTTTGGAATTTGGTTTTACTTTAATTTGTAACTGTGCTCTAGTTCTTCCCTCTTGAAATAAAAGTGAGAGACTTTAAATTTTAAAAGACTTTGGATTTTTAAGAGATTGGTTATTTTAAAGAGATTGAGCTTTTAATATGTTTGAATTATAAAGACTGTGGAATTTTAAAAGTAATTTATGTTTTTAATGTAAAATCTTGGGGCTGAATGGAAAAAGACAGTTTGTGATTTAATGGTGATATGTTTGTGTGTTGAGTTGAGAAGAGAAGGTCAATTGTGCTGGATAGTTTTATGTTAATTTGAGACAAGCTAAAGTCAAATGAGAGGAGGGAATCTCAATTTAAAAAATGCCTTCATAAGATTGGTCTGTAGTCAGTCTTGTAAGACATTTTCTTAGTGAGTGACTAATGGGGAAGAGCCCAGGCCATTGTGGGTGGTGCAATCCCTAGGCTGGTCATCCTTAGTTCTATATGAAAACAGGCTGAGCAAGCCATGAGGAGCAAGCCAGTAAGCAGCCCGCCCCCCACCCCATAGCCTCTGTATCAGCTCCTGCCTACAGGTTCAAGCCTTGTGTGTGGTCCTGTCCTGACTTCCACAGAGATTACACAAAGTGTAAGCTAAATAAACCCTTCTCTCCCAAACTTGCTTTTTGGTCACAGTGTTTTACTGCAGCAATAGAAACCCTGACTAAGACAGGGTGGTTTGTCTGCATATATTTCTATGCACTGTGCTCATGCCTGGTGCTAGTAGAGACCAGAAGAGGACATCAGCTCTCCTGGATCTGGAGTTACAGCCAGTTGTGAGCCTTCATGTATGACTGGGAATCAAACTCAGGTCCTCTGGGTAAGAAGCCAGTGCTCTTAATTACAGAACCATCTCTCTAGCCCTTAAGTTGCCTTCTCTGTATTTGGCTGTAATGTGTACCCATGGAGAGTTTAATGACTGATTTAGAATCTGATACCCTAGGTTGGGCTCTCCCACTAAATGTTGCATCACTTGAGAAAGTTATCTGACTTATCTACCAATTTGTTTATCTGTAAAATTATAACAAAATTTCCTGGTCGTTATGAGGATTAAGGTTGCAGACAGAAAATGTTTAGTTTGGTCCTAGTAAAAGGCACTTATTTGAGTGTTGTTGAATACCCCTTGAGGTCCAAAACACATGTGATGATCCCCTAATTGAATATTTATGTCACAAGATATCATAGAGCCCACAGAAATGCGTGTGGTCTTGTCTTTCAGGGCAGCATAATAGAGATAAATGGAGCAATCTCAAGTTCAAATGGGAAATCTGCTTGCTGTAAGGATGCCAGACACTCTGAGGCAGGCAGAATATAAGGGACTGGAACTGGCTGCTGAGAAATGAGATTCCAAGGCAAGAACAGCTGTTCAGTAGCTTGAAGAACATATCTATAGTTCACAATAATTACTGTCTGCTGCATTGGAGACTAGCAAGGATTTACCTTCTTTAAAATTTAGGCATAAGCCCAGCAGATATGCTTTGGATTCTCATAACCAGCCATGCACAATACTGATACTAGGGAGCAGAGTCCTTAAAGTTCATAGTCTAAATAGGGAAGATGGCAAGAACTATTGTACAGAGTGTATGTTGGTTAAGTTTTGTCTACTTGACACAAACCTAAGATGCTTGGGCAGAGGGAATCTTAACTGAGAAGTTGCTTCCGTCATATTGGACTATGGGAATATCTGTGAGGTATTTTCTTAACTTCTAATTGATGTAGGAGAGTCTATTCCAATGTGGGTGATGCCATCTCTAGGCAAGTGGTCCCAGTACCTACTTAGCCATCTCTCCAGCCCCGATCCCTTTTTAATTTTTATTTCTTTTTAAAAGAGTATTTAATGGTGATTTGTAGTTATCTTTAAAAGCGTTCTTTTTATCACATATGTGTATTTGTGTGTGAGTTTGTGTGAGAGAGCAACTGGAGACTAGAGAGAATATTAGATCCTATTTGATCCTCTGCAGCAGCAGCAACAACATAGTAAATACTCTGATCTCTTTTAGCAAGGCCAATTTTATGGAGAGCCTATGTGGCTTAGTGACAGGAACGTAGTATCCTCAGTGTTGTTGCAAGTTGGTTGTGTCTCTTGTTTCCTTCCTGTAGAGCTCAGCTGCCTCCTGGATCTTCATCAGGCATGGGGTGTGTGTGTGGGGTAAGGTCATTCTGTTTACACATGGCTGTTGCCACTGGAAGCCTAATGATGGTAGGGTCTCTTCTCTGTCTTTCTTCTCCCAGAATTCTCCTAGTCTGGTTTCCCCGTCTCTCCTTCCTGCTTGCCTTCTGGCTAATCAGCGTTTTATTAAACAAATAGAAATGAAACATATTTAGAACATCATTCCACAAGTTTGAGTGCTTAGTCTGCGGCTGGGTCCTGTCATCACAGGCTTACCAGTCTTGTATGGAATGGGATAGGTGCTGAGGGGACATTGCAGAGCTCTCAGGTTCTACAGCAATGAGTGGCAAATAGATATCTCTAGACATAAGGAATGGCATGTCCCTTATCATGTCTCCATTCTCTCTCTCCCTCTCCCCCTAATAATAAATAAAATGGAATAGAATAAAGAAGTTTCAACAATTGAAAAACTGGTGATTGAACTTAATGGGTTTGATTTGGTGCACATATTGTAAACAGCTTACTATAGTGTGAATGTAAGATGTCTTCCATAGGCTCATGTGCTCACATAGTTGGTGTTGGAGGTTCTGTTTTGGAAAATTGTGAAATATTTTGGGTATAGGAACTATCTGGAAGCTGTAAAGTCACAGGGGTGAGTCTGATAGGCTCTAGGAGGTCTCATTTCTGTCTGTCTCCTTGTTTATCTACTAAGATCTGTTCAAGTAGCCTTATTCTCCACCCACTGTTGATGGAGTCCTTATAGGCATGCTTTCTCCACTATGATGGTGTCCAGTCTGTCGCTGGATCTCATGTACGCACTAGCCAAAGCAAACCTTTATTAAGTTGCTTATGTCAGGAACAGGGTCACAACAATAAGAAGAGAAGTGAATCACTATTCTATTCTAACCATGTTCCTAGTATCAGGGGCTATCCTTCTCAGCAGACAGCCCATGATATGTAGATATCTTGCTGTATTTAAGTCTCATAAGTTCTGTGGGTAATACCAGGAATTGCAGATCTGATCCTTGGAAGTGCTAGTCTGTTTCATTTTAAATCAGGTTACCCAAATTGTGGCCCATGTCACCTATGTGTGTGTGTGTGTGTGTGTGTGTGTGTGTGTGTGTGTGTGTGTATGTGTGTATAACATGGTATCACTGTAAAAACTAAACACAGGGATTTGCATTGTATTCTGGAAAGAATCAAACACCTTTAATAATTAAAGAAACTGAAGTCAAAGGAAAAAATAAGGGTATGGAAAAATTGATATGAAGTAGGGTGACCATATAAAGCACTCAGGCCCCAAAACACACCTATGAGCTCCTTATCCTTCCAACTACAGAAATAAAAAGATAATAAGATTAAGCATAAACTAGTGGCCCAGAAAAGTATAGCTTTTCTTGCTATAGGCTTGCTGGCAAATTTCTCTTGTGGATCTTCAGTAGGAGGCCGAAAATAACACCCTCAGAGACATTCATATAGAATATATAATAATGAATTTTACAAGGTTGTTTCCTACCATATTTTTCAATGTAGGTCAAGAGTATACTGAAAAAAAAAAAAACCAGTTTGGTAAAAACTTATATTAGAAGCAAAAGTGATTGAAGTTTTCAAGTATCTGGCAGATTTTAAAAGTTAAATTTAAAATTGAAGGAAAAACTGGGTGGCAAATTCTCTATGCATTTTTCTATTAAAATTATTTTTGCAGATAAGTAGGAGGTGCTATTAATAACTACAGGCTAGCTTTGAGTTTGATATCTGTCTTCAGACATATAGCTCCGTAGCATCAACCAAGAAAACACTGAAGCAGCTCCTCAGACTAAAGACATCAGGGAAATCTGGTCAAGAAGGCAAACTCACTTGTCCGTGGGGGTAGCTCACAGAGAGACTTACATTTTTCTTAGAAGGCGACACTGGATCTGTTATGGTGTACTGATAAAGGATTTAAACCCCAAAGTTTAATACTTATCTAATCTTAGAGGATGTTTCATCATATTCTTTCACTGTGGGCTTTGCAGAAGTTCTGTACTGAGCTGGGAGTTCCTAAAAGAGATAGAGTCCTTGCCTATTGATTTCTAGTAATGGAGGATGTGGAAAAAGACAACAATGATTGAATAAGTTAAAATATTGTAAGTTATGCTAAAGACTGGGAGATGGACAGGGTGAGTGAGGAGGTCATTCTATATGGGAAAGAGGGCATTTATAATAGGAAGAGATAATGAGGCTCTGACATAGAAGAGGGATGACCTTGCAAATGTCCACGTGAGAACCTTCTAGAAAGAGACGAAAGGCAGCTGAGGTTGAAGGGACTAAGAGCACAATCTGAGAAGAAAAGGAGGGAATGTTAGATGAGATGAGAAGCCTTGGTGAACCACAAGCCGGTCTTGGTTGCTTTGAACTTTGAACTTTTATATCCTTACAATAATCTAGCTGTCTACTGTCCCTGAAGTAGTTCAGTGAGTGAGTTCACTGTCCAGGTTGCTTAGCGTCAAACTTACAATGAAAAGCTGGAGGTGATGTTGGGGTTTTTGTGGTAAGTGAATTATATCTCAAATTTAACATTGTTAGGAGAAAGAGCCACAGTTTAGTGATCAGTGTGGCTATCTATCCAGCTGTTACAAAAAATGATTCTGATAATTATAAAAAAAATAGTTGGGCCAAATGTGGTGGTGCATGCTGTAATCCTAGCACTTTGGAAACTGAGGCAGGAGAATTTTGAGTTTAAGGCCAATCTACATAGCAAGATTTATCTCCAAAAAAAAAAAGAGGCAAAGGGGGCAGTCTGAATAATGACTATGCATCAGAAGAGACGATGTTCAGCCCTTCTGATGGCTAACCTCGTGCATGGTCTGTTTATTATTGCTTTACTGTTAGATGGCATCAGTGGCTTGTTCTGATTCTTCTTTGTATGTGAGTGAGACATTACATCTTTTGCTTTGTGGCCAGGGTTGTTATACAAGGTTTCAGTTATTCCAGAAGATATGAAATCAGAGACAAACTGAAATTAAAATAAGATGTGGGGAGAGAATTACCAAAAAGAGCCAGTTTGTGGAATAGCAATTCTTGCTGGTCTTGATTATTGAAGGGGATAAAGCAGAGGATAAAGAATACTTAACCCAAAGCTGTGCTGCTTCAGAGAGGTTTGCTTCTTGTGTGTCACCTGCTGAGTATCTGCGTGTCTACGGCTGCTCCAGGAGCAGTGGGAAGAGGTGAGGTGGGAAGGTGGTATGGGTGGGAACCTTAGTGACTGAGTCTCTGCAAATCACACATCTTTCCTCAGGGCTTTCTAGAGAAATCATTGATTGGGCACAAAGTTAATCAAAACTCATTGATGATAGGACTAGTAAACCTCAAGGAGATCTGCTGGATTAATCATTCCTTGTGGAGAGTGGTTGAGGGACAGACCGCTCCTCATGGTTTTCTTTACCCAGTTGTCATGATGGTTCCACGCCATGGTGACAAGGGGGTATAGTGGGAGCACACCAACAAACAGGGTAGGTGTAGTCCTGACAATATCAGTCTTTCTTGGGAGGCATTTTCTGTAAGGAGCACCCATTGTCTCTTTTGGAGAGAGAGAGAGAGAGAGAGAGAGAGAGAGAGAGAGAGAGAGAGAGAGAGAGAGAGAGAGAGAGAGAGAGAGAGAGAGAGAGAGAGAGAGAGAGAGATTATGAATAATCTTGACACTTAACACTGTTTTTTTTTTTTTTCCAAAGGGACTGTTGCTGTTTCTGTACATAGCTGGCTTCATAAATATAAAGTTTTGTGACTGAATGCAATGAATTCACATCTTGGTTAAGTGCAGAGTCAAATAATCAAAGCCAAGGAATATCAAGAGCTTATTTCAAAGCTTTCCTTGAACAAAGGAACAATGGGGGTTTTATTTGGGGAAGCGTGTATATTTGTTTAGGAAAGAGTTTTAGGGGTGAACACATTCTCAAGCATGGTCAGTTCAAGATCAGAGTTCAAGAAGGAAAGGTAAGATGGAGAATTATAATTTTGGGGCATGTTTAGCTCAAGGCTATGACCTTGTACAGAGGATGAACTGGAGGACAGAAATGCTTTTCAACTTGCAGAAGAAAGACGGTAGATGGGGACACATGTGGACATATTCATCCATGTCCTAACTCTGTATCTGAGCAAAAGGACAGGACATTTTGAAGCTATGTTACCATAGGAAGCTGCCTCTAAAAGTACCTGACTTATTTAGTGGTTTACAGTTTCTCCAAAACGGAAACAAGTTCTCTGCTTTCTTCCTGCCATCACTATTTTATCCAGCAGAAACCTCTCAGCTAGGATTGAACAAAGAGAAGTTGAACTCAAGAGCAGTTAGTGGTCACAGAAGCCAAAAGAGAGGCCAGTGTAGTGTTGTTGGATTGGAGTATGCTCTGCCAGCCGGTATCTCAGAAACTTCCAACGCCTGTGATTATGTCAGGTATCTTTTCTGAGTGGCAGATCTGAACCCCACTGATTACTGACCTTGGAGAGATGGCTGAGATTTTAGCAAGATGGCAGAATGGAGAAGTTAGCGATAAGGTTCTATTTGTTCTGAGCTTACACTCCTTCAAATGGTACTGACTGAGAAGTCTCCCTCAATCCCTTCTGTGTTCTGAGATGGCTGACCAGGGATGATCACTCTCCTCTTCACTACTGTAGCATATTCCAGACTAGAATCATCTTTGATACCAGAGAGGGGCCTGTATGAATGACATAGAAGAAACAGAGGTGAGACCAAGCCAAGTGCTATGAAGAAGGCAGGCCAGATCTCATTCCTGGAATTTTAGCTGAGCAGGAAGGTGCTGCTGCTAAGAGGTGACTTTCTCTATGAAGGAAGCAGCTTCTACCAATGGCTGTCAAGTAATGTTATACATGGGCACAGTTTCAAATGCTGTTTTTCTTCTTGTGTACAAACATCTTGGTCTTAAGGTTTGAGCATCCAGGTTAACCTGGGAACCACTGAATTAGTCTTATAGAAGACATCTCTGCCTTCCATAAACAACTTTGCTTTCTGACTTGATCTGGGCCTGTAATAAGGCTGACAAAGCTGCACCTACTTGAGCTGCTAAGAAAACGCAAGGATGGTTCTAAGAAACACGTGCCATCTCCAGCAGGTCAGAGGTCAACTTAATCCCGCATTGTAGTCATAAACAAAACACTTTTAAAGTGATCAGCATGTCTTCATGAAGAGCTGAATAGAGTTTGACCCAAGAATTAAGGCAGCAAAGAAGGCATCCACAGTATGAAGATAGAGATGGCAACTTCGTGTCTCATTTTCATTACCTACCAGCAGTTTTTAGAGGCTGAGTGAGAAGTCATTGGCTTTTGACAAAAGCAGCCTTCAATACCCTGCAAAGTCGCCATAGCAGAGTGTCATTGAAGAAAAGTTATTGGGAAACTAATAGTGAGCTGTCCATATGTGTGATGTCCAGCATTAGACATTTTAGTTTTTAGAATTTATTTTTATTTTATGTGCTTTGTGGTTTTGTCTGTGTGTGTATGTCTGTGTGAGGATGTCAGACCTTCGAGTTACAGACAGTTGTAAGCTAACATGTTGGTGCTGGGAATTGAAACTGGTTCCTCTGGAAGAGCTGACAGTGCTCTTAACCTTTGAGCCATCTCTTTAGTCTAGCATTATACCTTTTTAAAGGAACTAAGAGAAAGTTCTCTGATTTTGCCCTGACAGATCGTCTGTCAGCTTAGTTTATTCAAGGAACCACCAGAGACATCTTATAGTGACAATTTCCCCATGTCTGTTTACTCTTAATATTTCAAAGGATTTGGGATATATTAGAAGTCATTTGTGTGATAACTGAGATCAGATTGTGCCCTGCTCCAAGTTACTCCATATTGTGTAAAGCTGGTGATTTTAGGCTGCATCTCGCCTTGAAAAACCCATTTTATACATAGCATTTGACTCTATTTGTGAAAGCACAGGCAGACTCATTCTGCACCTTGTACACATAAACAACATTATCTGGTAAGCAGTACTCACAAGGCTCAGACTGATAATATCCTGTCCATAAAAGTAAAAAAGGTGACACCCTATGTGGGATAATGCTTTTGAACATTGTAAAAATTTTTCACTTTTATTGGTTTAATATAATACTGATTGGCTAGTAGAGTCAGGAAGTAGAGGTGAGTCTAAGTAGTATTTGAGCTACATTAAAATCATAACCTGAGAGTTCTTCACATAGCTGTACTTAAGTTCAACATTTGACTGGAATAAGATTCCAAAACAATTGGTTCAAAGTTAGTATTGAGATGACTGCTGAGTGTAACTTTTATCTTTGTACCTGGTGCCTGGTAGATGCAAGCTTTACACCTTACTAAAGTCATTTTTGGGTGGAAGAGAACAGGATGGAGAGGCCTATGTTTCATATTGACCGGGACAAACCCAGGACAATTGAAAGGTTTCTACTGGAAGTGGGAGATTGTTCATTAATGATGGACCATCTTAAAGATGAAGACTTTACAGCAAGGGTCATTTTGGAATAGTGGTCTCCAAAATAGAATAGTGCTTATATTGGAATCTGGGAGACTGCATTAAGGGATTTCTCAACTGTTGCTGTTCATGGTAATTTATCCAAGCACAGAGCTCAGATGAAGCATGACACTGGTATGTTTATATCTTTAAAAATAAAATTGAACACAGACCTGCTTATCAGTTACTTTTCAAAGTCTTTTTCCAATTCTGTTTATGTATTATCTCTGACATGTGTAAGTACTGTGTGTGTGTATGTGCATGTGTGCACTTGTGTGTGTGCTCATGTGTGTACTTGTTTGTATGTGTACACATGCATGTGGAGGTTGGAGTTTGAGGCATAGTGTCTTCTTCAGTTCCTTCTTACCTCATTTTGATAGTCTCTCCCTGAACCTGGAACTCACTGTGTTCAGCCAGGCTGGCTAAGCAGCGAGCTTCAGAGACCTGCTGTCTTCACCTCTCCAGTGATTATGGTATTTACCACGTTCAGTCTTTTGTGTGGGTGCTGGAGATCTGAACTCAAGTCCTTATACTTGGGGAGCAAGCACTTAAAAATCAAGCCATTTCCCAGGCTACTGCCCTCTGCCTACCCCTCCCCCCCTTTTTGAGACAGGGTTTCATAGCCCAAGCTGGGTGAGGATGACTGTAAACTTGTGTGAGGTCTGCTTCCAACTCTAGAGTGCTAGGGTGATAGACGGACACACTCCATCATGCCAGATTTCTCTGTGTGTATGTGTGTGTGTATATACACATACATTATAATATATATAAAATGTTCTTCATAAACTCAATTCTATCACTTGCATTATCTTCTAGAAAATAATTCCTTTGTCTTCAAATAGAAAGTGATTAAACCTTTTCCCCTAACATATGTGATTTCTTTATAAAACCATTTTCATAATTAGCAGCTCTTTCAAGTCAAATGGAAGTGATTATGGTTAAATCCACAGCTCTTTCTTCTGTAATGGCTTTAACTGGAGTTTGCATCTCTAAATTCTTAGGTACAACAAATCCCAGTTCTTGTTTTGATTTTTCTCCTCTTGGGAGTCTCCATCTCATCATCTCCAGAGAGACCCAAAAGCTCTGGTCCAGTATCCTCTCTTTCCTAAGGATTGGTTCAGCTGGGGATAATTTAATGGTTCATGTAGATGCAGGAATGACAGTGTCCTCATGTGACACCAGCAAGACAGCTGGAAGTTGCAGCTTTGTGCTTCTTAAACTGGAGGAGCAGGCTTGCTGCCTCATGTAAACCCAACTGAAAGAACATGGTGGTGGTGGTGGGGGGATGGTGCTAACGATGCTTTCACTTGCCTGAATATCCCTGCTCAGACTAGCACAGGGGTTCTGAGTGGGATCACTGGCTTTCATGATCCAAGGCCTCAGCTTTCCTTCAGAGTTCAACTCTCTAACACAGTGGTTTCTTTGGAATTTTCCATTGTCTCCCCCCTTTGCCTTTCTGCCCCTCCACCATCATTTTGTTCCATCTACGTAGTTAAAATATTAACAGCTAAATATTTAGATTTACAGAGTTCAGGATATTGTTGACCTTTGTGATGCTCTTCCGTCAGCTCTTTGGCTCTGTATATCAGCTAACACAAAGCACACAGATGCAATGCATGGATAATGGGAATTGGTCCAAGAGCTAGAGGCCCTTTGTGATGGAGAGACAAAAAAGGGAGATGAGCCTTAGATGTAGGAGACCTTGCTCAATATGGAGCCTCCCTGGCTGCTCTTTCTTTACCTTCTTCTGAGAGCACTGTGCACTCTGGAGCTCTGCCGGGTGGAACGTGAAGTCATAAGCACTTCCGGGGTCTTAACGTTGCTGGCCCTTGAATAAACCCTATTTCTTCTAGCCAACTGTCACCTGCTGAATACTTGCCCTTTGTGCAGTGAGCAGCCTGGACTTTTACCCCAATGATTCCCTTTAATGGAAGAAGGTTGTGAGAATGAATAATACATGGGACGTGAAACTTTAAACTCTTTAGGGAAGCAACCGTGTCTAGAAAATGAAGTTCCATTTATATTTATAATTGAAAGGTGATGTGGGAATGCCTTTCTGTATGCTGTGAATCTCAATCTTTAAATAAAGGAGCTGTTTTGGGCCATGACAGGCACCATAGAAGAAGTAGGAGGAGGAATCAGAATAGGTAGGAGAAGCAGGGCAGAGTCAGGGGCAGACCGAGCTGAAGCCCAAAGGAAAAACATGTAGGAGCACAGGTGAGCCACAGGCCATGTGGCAGACAGATTAATAGAAATGGGTTGATTTAAGATGTAAGAGCTAGCTAGCAATGTGCCTGAGCCATAGGCCAAACAGCATGAAGTTAATATGAGTGTCTGAGTCATTTCTGGGGGCCTGAATGGTGGCAGCTTGGCGGCTAAGCCATCTCGGGCTGCAGGTCTGTGGGTCTCGGACCTCCAGAAACCCCCACTACTACAGAAAGGTTTATTGATTTGTATTTGACGTGTCTGAGCATTTTGCCTTCATGTATGTAAGTGTGCCACATGTGTGTAGGTGCCCTAGGAGGCTTGAAGAAGGTGTAGAATCCTCTGGAACTGGAATTACAGATGGTTATTAGCCATCATGTGGGTGATGGGGACCAAACTTGGGTTCTCTGGAGAGTAGGAACTGTTCTTAGCAACTGAGAAATCTTTCTAGTTCTTCCATTTATATTTAAAACACACTAAATGCTTTGTGGGTAGTTTAACGTGTTCACTCCACTGGGTCAGCTGCTGTAACAGAGATGACAAGGTCTGAGTGTTAACGTAGAAGAGGAAAAAGTGATTGTATCCTTCTTAGGATGAATCCTTGTAACAGAAGGCTAACAACATGAACAAGTTTATTAGCTTGTATATAAGACAGAGGAAATGAATACATTTGAGAGTTTCCGTGAACCTCTGGCTTATATAAATATCTTTAGCATCTCTAACAAAGAATGAGATAAAGTAAAAGGACCTGGACCATTAGAGCCAGCCAATGGTGGAGATACAAACAAATGAGAAACTAATAGGCCAAGCTGATCATCAGATTTGGCATGCTGTGTTTTCTGATGTCATCTCCAAGCACATAAGAGCCTAGCTAGGCATGGTGGCACATGCCTCTAGCCTCAGGGAGGCCGAAGCAGGAGGATCTCTTGTGAGTTCAAGGCCAGTCTGCTATACATAGTGAGTTTGAGGCCAGTCAGAGTTTTTGGTGAGACCCTCTCTCAAACACCACCAACAATCTCATCCTAAAACCACCGAAAGAGTATCAGGGTCTAAGATTAGCTTTGGTGTCAGCCTCCTTCACTAGGCAATGAATAGAAAGGAGACACAGAGGATTTTTTTCCTACTTACCTTTTCTCAAATGCTTCTAGTTTAAAATAATCCTAGGCCAAAATGAGGTGGCCCATGCTAGTCTTTTACCCTGATTCTAGCAGTCATAGGTGTGTGTGTATGTGTGCATGCACACACATACACACACACATGTCTGTATTTCTGGCTCCAAGAGCTTTTGTAGCTTTTAAAATTAATACTTTCAAGTCTTTGGGAATTTCATAATGCATATAGTATATTTTGGTCATATGCGTCCCCACTTCCCCTCTTACATCCTCTCAGATTCACCTGTCTTTCCTATACCCTCCCAATGTCATGTCCTTTTTATTTTCTATAACCTACTAAATTTAACTCATGCTATTCATAATCATGAGTGTGGAGTCATCTATTGGACTGTAGTCTACCCACCACTGGCCACACCTTTATAGCAAACTGATTTAGAGAAAATCCTCCCTGAGATGCCATCAACTGTCAACAGCTCCTCTAGGGGTGGGGCTCACGAGCCCTCCCTTCTACATACTAGAATACTTTCATTCTTCCTTTCATCCTTCTTCTCTCTCTCTCTCTCTCTCTCTCTCTCTCTCTCTCTTTTTGAGACAGGCTAAAAAATAATTGTCTTGCCTAGAACTCACTATGTAGGTCAGGCTGGCCTTGAACTCACAGACCTGACTCATGTGCCACTTACACCTGACTTAGCCTTCTTAATACAGTGCTGAAGAACTTGGCCACACACTGAGTCATATACTTCTATCAACTTAATTTCATGCCTTCATCAACACCGTGGACCAAGTAGGCATTATTAACCCATATCCACAAGAGGAAACTGAAGTTCAGAGAGGATCAGTCCTGTCCAAGGCTTTCAGGAGCACAGTGGTATTGGAGCCTGGATCTCTCGGACTCTAAATATCATAGCAAATGACCTTACTGGAGTCTATAGTTGGACTGTGGAATTAGGATTCGGTGGTATTTATGTGTCTAATTCAATTGACTAGATAAAAATGTTCTAAGATTTCAGTAGCGGGGAAATAGCTTTGGAGAAAAGGGTGATAAAAAGATTCTTTAGGGTTCCTGTGCCTGATTTAATAAACAGGAGTAAAGTTACAGATTCTGTTCGGTGGCAGGAGTTGGGAGAGGCACGTCTAATGCCTACAGCTTCCATACTTAAACATTATGAGAATTACCTGAGGGCTCATGGAAATATATGTCATTAGATGATTAGGCCACACCCACAGAGTTTTTGAGGCATTGTCTTGGATAAGGACCTAAAATCTGCCTTCCTAGGCTCTGTCCATACTGTTGGATTTTGAGGACTACCATGCACAGCAAAGACAGGGTACTGGATTATGGGGTGTGCTGTTTAGTTTGAATTAGTGACTTGATGCAACCTTGAGCCACCTAGAAAGAAAGTCTTAGTAAAGGACTGCCTAGGTCAGGGTGGGCCTGTGGGCAAGTCTGTGGGGAGTGTCTATCACTGTAATTGATGTGACAAGGCCCCCTCTAAATGTGGGTAGTACCTTCTGGTGAGGTCTGGTAAAAGATGTGGGAGAAGGGAAGCCAGGCTTGCTAGCCAGTGCTTCTGAAGACGATTCCTTTTCAAATATTAGAATCAGCTTCTTTGAAATGAAGAACAGTGCTCTCCAACCCCCCACCCCCACCCCGGGGGGGCCTTTGGCACTAAACAGGGACTGTTGGGGCTTCCAGCTTCATGCGCTGATCACATATCTAGTTCTTGGCCTCTCTTATACAAGGCAGCCATTCACGGACTACTACAACAGTATTAGCTGAGCCAATCTAATAACGTCTCTTAAATATATATTGTTTCTGTTGGTTTTGTTCTAGAGAACCCTGATTAATGTACAGAGTGTTCTGGAAACCAGTGACTTGGACAGTGGATTCAGTGGAGGGATTAGGCAAGACAGGGCATTGATGGAGAGTGATGTGAGCATGGCTTTCTGTATGCTATGAAATAAAGGAACTATTTTGGCCTATATCAAGCACCTTAGCAATAGGCAGGAAATCGGAGCATAGGTAGGAGAAGGAGGGCAGAGTCAAGAAAGACAGGCTCCAGTTGAAATTAATGTAAGTGTCTGTGTGCTTCTTTGGGATTTTGGGATTATTGGTCTAGATAAGCAGCGGCGGGCAGTCCAGGCCAGAAATCTGTTATGGGAGAAACTTCTGGAAAGAGGATTTTGGAGTAAGCCATTCTTGTTACCTTTAGAGAGGTATTTCCATTATATTTATCTTTACTTTCTGGTGTGCTGTGGTCAGACCCACTATATGCTAGGCAAATGAACTACCTGGCCCAATAGCTTCCTAAAAAGATCTGTGTTTAATCACACAATGCTTCAGTTAACATGAACCAAAGGGAAACACATCTCTCCTGGTTTTAGATTGAATCACATGACCTTGCTATACTCCCTTCCTATCTCCACATATTTCATTATATGATTTCAGATTTCTTCCATAAAGGGAGGGCACATTTTTTTTCCTCCTCGAATAATCTATATGCTTTCCTTTGTCACCAAGAATGAGGCAGAAGTCAGTGTGTCAAATCTAAGCCAAGGGCAAGGTTCCCATGCATTTCCTCTTCCAAGGGTGCAGAAAGCTGTACCTAGACTGGGCCGCCGGTCCAAAGAGAGTCAGAGACAACTGAGCCTGGATGAGCATAGACACCTGCTTATGCACTGTTATCTTTTGGAGGTGAAATATGCCCTAGAGGCTATGTGCGAGACCACTCATCTGCTGGAGAGGTTGACAACCTTTAGGAGGTGGGGCCTGACTGTAAGAAGTGGACTTGAGTGTTATTGACAGGCTTCTGCCTGAGTTCTCTGTGCTTCTGGGTCCCAAGTGTCCACTCTGCCACCCATGCTTTCTCCTCCATGACATATATTACCTTTGCAAAACACAAGCTCAAATAAACCCTTGCTCCTTTAAGTTCTGCTTCTGCCTGAAATTGTCACAGTCACAAGAAAGGCAGCGGCCATAGCCCCAAAGCAGCCGGCAGCAGCCCCAGAAGTACTCAGGAGAAAGAAATGGTGTTGTTTTCATTTACTGAGTTTGGGGATGGTTTGTTTATCCTGAAGTGATTGACTGATTCTTCCTCTTTAGAAAACATAACCATTTTAATGGATGTCTTAGGCTGCTTAATCAAAACACTGGAGTCATTATTCATTTTTCTTTGTGTAAGAATTACAATGAGTAAGGCATGCTGCGCTTGCAGAGTTGGTGATGGTCTGCAAAAATGCCAAGTACATTTCTAGACAGAGCTTTCAGAAGAGTGTTGGCTGCAGTCTCTGGGTATCCCCCCTTACCCCCATCCTCTGGAGTTTTCTTGATTGCTGCTCAGGCAGAGTCCCATCACCAGCTAGGGCTTATTGTTTCTGAAGGCTTTAACAAGCAGACATTATGCTGTCAGCTCATTGATTAAGAGCATCTTCAGGATGAGAGATCATTGTTATGGAAATTGCTCCACTCCCATCTATTTTTTCCCAATAAACAGGATGAAAATGAGAACCTGAGGGGAGAGAAGTGAGCCGTTAAACCAAGCTATAAATTCAGGCCTGGTAGTGGCTTACAATTTATAAAACATTGTACCTTAATTTTTCACAAATATTACTAGGTTGATTTGTATTCTGTTGCTGATTTGAGAGATCAGAGTCTTACATTTGCCAGGAGCCCATTCTGATTGCTAGGAGAGGCAACTGAGGGCTTGTTGGATTTGTGGGATAACAAGGTTCATTGTGGAAGCTAAAAGACCTTGACCCGATCTCTGTTTTTCTCTTGTTTTAAATTAAAGATGCTAGGTTTTAACTGCATGTATATGTGTGTGTCTAGCATAGGGTATGTACAGGTCAATATAGGTGCTGGTAGGATCTTTGGGTTTCCTGAAATTATAGGTGACTGCTGAGCTTCTGACACCAGTGGTTGGAATTGAACTTTGGTCTTCTGCAAGAGCAGCACAAATACTCTTAATTGTGGAGCCCCATCAGCTCTGTCCTAGTTAATAAGTCGCTGTCCTTTGCTTTTCACATGAATAGATCCATCCTGATGAACAGCTTTACT
Organism: Phyllotis vaccarum; assembly: GCA_033318265.1. NCBI lineage: Eukaryota > Metazoa > Chordata > Mammalia > Rodentia > Cricetidae > Phyllotis > Phyllotis vaccarum. The sequence goes on along the minus strand of JARWLC010000004.1, from coordinate 72,517,099 downwards.
GATTCCAAAAGCTTCAGATACCTGAGGAAAGCGGAGTCACAGGCCAAATCCTCATGAATGTCCCTGTATTTAAGGGGTTGTGTGTCTCATTATGTGACCTGCTCTTCATGGGATCCTGTGGTATAAAAAGAATATGCTTTTGTCCTTAGTTTTTGGCACAGAACTCCTAAATGTCTTGGAATGTCCAGAATGATGACTGTCCTCTGTGTACTGGTAAGGTGACTTGTGTCTGAGGGTCCTAGTAGCTTCAGGGTGAGGGCTGGTTACTAGCAGGACCAGAACAGGATTGGAGGGCTGAGATTTTCAGTATTTCCTGCTCTCCTATGCTTTTAAAAAGAAGAAAATGGCTGCAGGGTGTGTTTAATTGCCAGTGGTTTAATTAATCATATGTACCTAATAAAAACCTCCATTAAAAATTCTGAGAAATGGAGTTTAGACATGAAGGTACCTAGAAAGCAGGAAGTCTGGGTAAGGAACGGGGGGGAACACCATGGTCTTTCTCAGGACCTTGCTCTGAGCATCCCTTCCATTTGGCAGTTCTGGATTGTGGCTCTTATAATAAACTAGTAACTCTAGTTGAGATGTCTTTCAGGTAAGCTGTTGGAATAATTATTTGCCTTGAGGACAGGCTCATGAGAACCCACACCTGATAGCTAATTTGTACAGAAGTGTGGGCAACCTGGGGACAAATACTTAAAGCTGCTATTTGAGCCAAGGGCTTCTTACATTTTAATGTGCCAGAATCAACCTAATAAGCTACTAAGGCACACCTGGTCTTATCCCACTCATCCCTGAGTCTGGTATGAAATGGGCTCAAGTTTTCACATCCCTAATGAGCTCCCAGGTATGGCTGTTGCTGGTTTGCAGACCTTATTTCAAGCAACATTGTTCTACTTGCTATTGCTCAATTTTCTGAACTGTGGGTTTATGTATGTATGTATGTATGTATGTATGTATGTATGTATGTATTTATTATTATTATTTTCTATTTTATCCCAAGGCTTTTCAATCTTTGGGGTCCAATACTAGTATCACCTCTCTTTTTAAAGAAGACTCAACTGGCTTTTGGCCTTCTCTCAACAAACGTTGGCGTAAGTTCTTAAGGAAAGTACTTTCCTTTATAGGATGAAAACATTTATTATTTTCCTGTTCTTAAAGGGCTTGAAATCTAGATAAGAAGACTTTTTTGCTTTTGAGGGAGGGATTCTCTATGAAACTCTGGATGTCCCAGAACTCACTCTGTAGGCTAGCCTGGCCTTGAACTCTTAGAGACCAGCCTGTCTCTGTCTTCCAAGTGCTGAGATTAAAGGCTGAGCTACCATTTACCCAGAAGGAAGACATTTGTATAGACTGGTTTAACCATGCCCCAACAAAGAATGGAACCTTGACCTGGCCACTAACCTCTACGTCCCTAGAGTACCTGCTGGATAGGAGTGTGTTTACCAGGGTTCTTGGGTTATACCTAGTAGTTTGTGTTAACTGTGTCTTTGTTCATTGAGCTACATCAGCAAAATACCTTAGGTTGTTTTGCTTATAAGAAACAAACTCATTGTTCACAGCCCTGGGGCTGTGATGACCAAGGTCAAGGCAGATTGGGGAGTACTGTCTGCTTCATTTATGGTACTTGTGTATGGAGGGGAGTCTCTCAAGATGCCTTTACAAAGGACAGTAATCTCATGCCTGAGGAGGAGCCTGGGTAAAAGCTGTACTTCTTCACACTATTGCACCGGGGATTAAGTTTCAATGTATGAATTTTGACAAGCATTCAAACCACAAAACAATGTGGTTTATTTATTTACTTATTTAATCTTGAGACAGATTTTTCACTATGTAGCTCAATCTGGCCTTGAACTTGCTGTACTAGTCCAGGATAGATTTGACCTCATGATCCTCTGACTTTAGCTTCTCACATGCTTGAATTACAGATATGAATCACCACACTTGGCTTCTGTGTGATTAGTGATGTCAGCTTCAGGCTATGAAGTATTTTATTAGCTTGGCTTCTGGAAGTGCTGGAGGGAAAGGTAAGCCACATAGGCATGCATATAACCAAGTTTCATTAAGTCCTGGGACACAGACTCAGAAGTTTCCCAGTTGCCAGTGCTTCATGCCAGTGCTTTCAGGCCTGGGAGAAGGGAGCACTGCTCACATGGCTGCACCAGGAGGCCAGCTGGAAGCTCCTTGCCTGGCTTCTTCTGGACTCAACCTTGGGTTCACTTTCTTTTGGTTAATGCTAACTTGCATCCTTTCAACATTAGTAAATTGTAGCTGTGCAGATAGTGACTTCTCTGAGGCTCTGAAACTTTCTGGCAGAGTTAAACCAGAGAGTATGCTTAGAGGGAGCGTGTGACATTAAATCACCAAAGAGAAACTGCCCTGAGTGCTGAGGAGAGAATGCCATTTCCCAGGTGTGTGAAGAAGCCAGTGTTAGGTGGGGACAAGCTTCTGGTGTGTGTGTGTCTGTGTGTATATCTGTGTGTGTATGCCTGGTGTGTGTGTGTCTGTGTGTATATCTGTGTGTGTATGCCTGTGTGTCTCTCTGTGTGTGTATCTCTTTGTATGTGTGTCTCTCTCTCTCTCTCTGTGTGTGTGTGTGTGTGTTGCTTTTGGAAGGAAAAGGGCTTGAATTATGCCTTAAAGGCTAGATGAGATTAAAACTGTGAAAATGACCCAAAGTTTTATTTTCCTGAAAATGTTTTGGAAACACACAAAAATTATTAAAAAAAATAAAAATGAATTCAAATTCTAAAAACCACTATTTAATGCAATTGAATTTTCTTTTGGTCTTTATTATTGTAAAGGGAAATTTTATGAGCTCCATATGGCTGTTAACCACCTCCTGAGATAGGGCAAAAGGTTAAGAAAAACAGATAGGGACTCCCCAGAGTTATGTGGCTGTTTTCCATCCCCCAGAGTGTGTGTTTAAAGTTCCAGGAGGTATGATGTCCACCCAGCTCTTAGAAAAACCACAGGATATATCTGACCCCTGCATTCCTGCACGTAGCAACCCCCATCACCTATAAAAGCTTTGTTCAATTTCAGCTCGGGGCTCTCTGTTCCTGTGTGTTTAGTGAGCCCCAGGTATACTTGGTAAATAAAAATCCCCTTGCTTGTTGCATGAGAAAAGGTCTCTTGGAGTCCCCCTTTTCATGGCAGATTTCTCAACCCTTACAATTATCCGTATACAATTGCTCTTAAGTTTTTAATTTGGAAAATTTCAGACATAAAAAATAAGAGAAGACTATAATGAACCCTATCTATGCATCATGCAGCTATTAACTTTTGGTAAATCTTATTGTTTTCATACTTCCATTTATTACCTTAGCCTCCTGAGTTAGTATGAACTTAACCCAGATATAGTTTACTTTCATTTGTAAACATTTTATTTTAAATACATTTTATGTGCATATATGTATTTATTTTTGTATGTATGGCCATGTGCAAAACACAGAGCTTGAGTGGAGGTCAGGACAAACTTTAGGAGGCCAGGGAGATAAACTCAGCTGGAATAGTGCTTGCCTTGAAAAATTGAGGATCTCACTCAGATCCCAAGAACATACAAAACATCAGGGGGAGGTTGGACATATCTATAAATCCTCAGGCCAGGAGAGACCCTGCCTCAAAAAGCTCCAGTGGAGACTATCATCTGAGGAATGTCATCTAAGGTTGATCTCTGGATTCTACATACATGTGCTCACATGAACATATGTACCCAAATATACATGTGCATCTATGCACACACACACAAACACACACATACATACAAAATAAAAATAAACCATATGAGTTTTACATGTGATAAAACCACCCAGTTTAAGCGTACAGTTTATCTGTTGTATTACACCATCCCCATCAAGATGGAGAATATATCTATCAGACTCACACTGTCCCTTGGAGCTCTTTAAGATTGAGTACTGATCTTCCAGAGGACCTGAGTTTCCCAAACTCATGTTGGGCTGTTTACAACTGTCTGTAACGTCAGTTCCAGAGAATCTGACTTCTTCTGGACTCCATGGGGACAGGCACGCGCACGCACACATACACACACACACACATACACACACACACACACATGCACACACACACATACACCCACACATACACACACATACATACACACACACACAAACACACGCACGCACACACACACACACACACACACACACACACATACACTTTCCTCGCTTATACGTAAGTTTAAAAATAATGAAATTAGCTGAACAGCAATAACAGCAAAAGTTCCACCTCCCCCAGTGCTCTGTCACTCCCTAGTTAGTTTTGGCACTGGAATTTGGAATACTTTTCTTTGGTGAATCTTTCCAGTTCTCTGCACTCAATCTTTCTCTCCTTCACACTGTCTGGCCTCTCGGGGTTCGCCTTACCTGTCTGCAATTTTTTGGGTGGGGTGTCTCTCTGTCTGCTTTCTATAGAACCCCAAAGTCCATGTACTTCTTCCAGAGGTATCTGTTTATATTTCACAGCCCTTTGGTGGCCCTTCTTGTCCTCCGGGGCTGTCTTTGTTTGGTGGAAAAATACAAACAGTGGAGACAAGAACAAGAAATAGCTTTTCTTTCTCTGAGCCACCACTTCCAGCCAGACTTTGTCAGTCTCCTTTCCTGCTCCTTAATAATACAGGGCCCACTTTCAAACTTTGACTTACCTTCCAACTCCAGGGTAGAACTCAGATTTGTACTTGTTTCACCTCTTCCTCCTCCTCTACCCTTTGAGTCTGGTTCCAGGGCAGGCGATCTTCTGGGGGACAAATGCTTCTTTTCCTAGTCTTGTTCCTCTGGAACTGAGAGTGGGAAGGAGGAGCAGGCAAACAGATCTGCTGCAGCTGATGCCCATCTGACAAGGGAAGGCACCTGCCTTTGCCCTCCTTGGGAGGCAGAGTCCTATGAGGGAAGGTGACTCCTCTCATTGAGGGGCCTCCTGGTGAACACTGAGCATCTTAGGTGTCTGTCAGCCTCTGATGGTCTAGACATTGTAGCTAAGGGGTGTGTGTGTCGGGGGGGGGGGGCAAGCATAGTTGCTGATGGGAATTCATGGTCAACATGAGGGCACGGCAATGTCCTACACATCTGTCAGAACTTGCCTTTACAGGGATGGAAAAGAAGTGAGTTTCCCCAGAGAAAAAGCCATTACCTCCATTAGGATTCTTTACTTCATCTGTTCCCTCTCCTCTGAAGTATATTACTATTCTGGAAAACTGTAGGGAGCAAAAGGGAATTTAGATTTCCACGGCCTCAAGTGGTCTCTCCACATGTGCTGAGGGCATCCTTTCTTCTGAGAAGGTGGTGGTGGGAGAAGATAGTGTGTGGGGGGGAAGGATTTTGACATCACGGAAGCTCCACACTCACCTCATGATGGCATTACAGCTAGTCCTAATCTCCTCTTGGACTTGTTATTCCTAGACTTGATTGATAATGGCTACCAATCCTTTACTGCCTCCGAGACCCCCTCCTGGGGGGGGGGGAGGAAGCTCATCTCTCTAGTTTACCTCTTAGGCCCAGAAAGAGGTATCTAAGCTTCTCTCCTGTTCCTCAGGCTGTTGTTAAATGAAGAAGGAAAACCTGTGCAGCCAGGTGTATGAGCCACAGGTTCATCTCTGCTCTCCCCCAAACAAATTATCACGAGATCCTTCAATGCCAGGAACACATTTAATGAAGGATCTTGTCCAGATGGTGAAAGGTAGAGAGTTTCAAATTCAAATATTTTTTTTTCATTATAATTACAAAACCATCCACAGATTTCAGCTGACACACTGGGAGTTCACAGAGGAGATGGCTGGCAGTCTGCAGCCAGGCATAGCAGCCACTAGGTTTTACTGTCTCAGAAAAGGCATAATGACTACTGAAAGGCACTAATTGCCAGCAGTTTGTCATAATGGAGGAGGATGGTCCATTTGTTCTACCCATGGGCTCTTATTTCACAAAAACAATTTAAGGTCCACAAGAAAACAATCACATATTGTTCTAATCTCGGTGGCATTTGCAAATTATGTTCTCTCTGTCAAAGGGCATTTTGAATAAATTTTTTGACATTTAAAATCCTCCAGTGTAAGAAGCAAAATATCATGGAGAGAATGGGCTGGGTTTGATTAGGACTTTATCCAGCTTCTTCTGGCTTGTAGGCAGTCGGGCAATGCAGCCTTCCCTAGTGAGTTTCCTTTACAGTGACAGGGGACATGGGGCACGGGCCAGTCATTTCTAAGCTCTTACAGCAGTGAGAGATGAATGCAGATGTTAGAGTTTATCTGAGCAGTAGTGATTTATAAATTAGGATAGCACCAGGGCTGAGTGGAGCTCAATGGTAGAGTGCTAGCCTGGTACAAGTATGGTCCTGGGTTCAGTCCCAGTACTGCAGGGTAAGGGTCAAGGCAAAGGGCAAAGGTCAAGGCAAAGGGCAAAGGTCAAGGCAAAGGGCAAAAGTTAAGGCAAAGGCGGTAAAGGCAGCAAACTTAAGGCAAAACAAGGCAATAAAACACCTCAGGCCATGGGATAGTACCAGGAAACTGTGTGTGTGTGTGTGTGTGTGTGTGTGTGTGTGTGTGTATTTGTGTGTGAGCATGTGTCTATTTATATATATATAAATATATAAATTTGTGTGTATATATGTCTATTTCTCCATGTTTGTGTATGCAAATGTGTTTATCTGTACGTGTGTGTATATGTATGTGTGTGTACATGAGTATGTGTGTTTGTATATGAGTATGGATTTGTGTGCTTTTGTGTATATGTGTGTTTGTGAGTATATGTGTATACATGTTTTGAGAGGGTTCTACTATTTCATCATGTTTTCCTTCTTATTGCTGTTAAGGAAAGTTTTGCATTTTGTATACTTACCTTCTATCCAGTTCTGCTACTGGAGAATTTTTGTTCTAATCGGTTTTTGAGTTGAAGTTTAATTTGAGGACAAGGGTCTGTGGCTAACAGTCTAGAACCTCGGTGTTGAAGCGAAGTGTTGGCGGTGCTCTTATGCTGTGAACTTCAGACCTATCTGTTTAAATGAAGGATTTGTTACTGCTATACATGATGTGCTTCACCAGATTTAGGCTTCATGTTATTCTGCCACTCATCAAATTAGATATTAATTTTTTCTTTACCCCATCGCTATGATGAATCGCACTAGAAGATTTCCTGATGTCAAGCCATTCTAAAATATAAAGTCGTTCTTCAGTTCCTGTAATGAGTCTAACTCACTCTCTGTGTATCAGAAATATCCTTCCAGCCAGGCATGGTGGGACAGACCTGCGATTTCATTTTGGAGGTTGAAGCAGGAGGATTGCCAGTTCAAAGCCAGCCTGGGCTCCATAGAAAGGTCCTATTAAAAAAAAAGCAATGGGGGACAGAAACCTAATCAAAATATATTATATACATGTATAAAAATATAATGAAACTCACAGTATGTAATTAGCATATGCTAACAAAAATAAAAGTTTTTTTTTTTTTTTTGAGACAGGGTTTTTATGTGTAGCCTTGGCTGTCCTAGAACTTACTCTGTAGTTGAGGCTGCCTTTGAACTCAGAGATTCACCTGTCTCTGCCTCCTGAGTGCTGGAATTAAAGATGTGCACCACCACCACCCAGCAAGAGGCTATCTTCTAACACATTGTACCACTTCAAAATTTAGAAAAAAAGTTTATCTTCTCTTGTACTCTACCTAATTTGAATAACACAGGAACTAGTTGATTTGTAAAAACTGACCAGAAGTCTCTCTGGGAGGCTCAAACTATAGTAGGTGTGGTGTTTTGAATAGGTATGGCCCTTATAGACTCATGTGTTTGAATGTCTGGTCCCTAGGGAGTGACACTATTGGAGGTGTGGCCTTGTTGGAGGAAGTGAGTCCCTGTGGGGCAGACTTTGAGTTTCATAGACTTGCCTTTCCAGTGTGTCACAGTCTCCTGCTGCTTTGTGGATCAAGATGTTGAACTCTCAACTCATTCTCTAGTACCATGTATCATCGATGTGAGGACCAGCCTGAGGCAGTTCAGAGACTGAAGGAGAACCATGGAGTTGGTGGACTAATCACTCAACTTGACTTTTCTATCTGAGGGAATAAAACTTAATTTTCTGGGGCCAGTGAAAAAGGGAAAAACACAACACACCTTTAGGGTCTCTCCATCATCTTCTCTCTTCTTTATGTCTTTTCTTACCTCTATTCAGATGTATCTGTCTCTCTTGATGACTTCCTTCTAACTAACTTATTTTTTTTCCTTACAGCTTATATACCCCAACAAAATCTCTTAAGAAATATAAAAATTACAGTGTGTTTACCTTCTATTTTTCAGGTGAACAATGACAATGAATACAAGTAAAAAACAGCCTGTTTTCTATGACTCTCATATATTAAACATTTTATGTATTACAGGTGAAAAATAAGTTGTCCCAGTAACTCACATGCATCTATACCCAAGCAACTTGGTATAGATTAACAGAGTGTAAGCAAGCAAGATATTTTTCTCAGCCAGTTCTTTGACTGGCAGGCTGCATTTTACATTTACAAAGGAAGAATCAATTATTTTACTATTTGTCTCATAAGGTAATCGTATAAAAAGATTTTGAAGGAATCACAAATCTAAACTTTTATATATGAAAAAGAACCAGTTATCTCTATTTTAAATCCCTCAGGGTACATACCCACTCACTGACAGTTTTTAAAAATTTAATTTTAATTTTTTAAATTAAATCATATCAGGAGCTGAGGGCTGAAATAGGCTCAAGGAATTAATTATCAGATAATAGTAACCAGGCTGCTTTGTTCTTGACCTCAATGAGTCCCTCCCTCAACTCTGTGCCTTTCTAAACTTTAGATTATTTTCCAAGGGTTTTCACCTCAAAGCTACTAACAAAAATGTAGTACGAGGTTTCTGGCCAGGACTTTCGGGCCTAGCCTCAAGGTTTAGGCCCACAGACCCCCAGATGCGCAGAGACACACAGATGTTTACAATAGTTTTTGGCTGATCAGTCTCAGGCCCAGGCATATAACTTGCTAGCTCTTTACCCTTCATCTAACCCATGACACTTATCCTGTTCAGTATGCGGCTCGGTACCTTTTCTTAGAGCAGCATAGTTGTCCTCTGCTTCTTCCCGCTTCTCTCTGGCATTCTGCTCTGTGCTTCCTGTCTCAGAGTTTTCTTAGTCTGGTTGTCACGCCCACACTTCCTGCCTGCCTTTGGCCAATCAGCGCTTTTTATTAAACCAGTGGGTGGGACAATTATTTACAATGTAACAATATAATCTCCCACACAAAAACATCTCAACTTATCCTTAAGTCATATTTTAAAGCTTTGTTTCAGTTATAATGCACACCAAAACCCTTGAACACATCTCTCTACACTAAGAATAAAATAACATGAGCTAACTTAGCTCCTGAGGCTCAATCGTTTTTCTTAATCATTAATCTAAGTCACAGTCTTAGAAACCAGCTGTGTGATATTTTCCTGTTTTTATTTTTTTATCCTTGCAACCTTTGTTTTATCAGAGGCAGAGACAACACTTTAAACGATATAGCTTGAGAAGAAATCATCTTCATGATAATCTATATGTAAAATGCCCAGTATAATGGATATTTTGATAAGATAATCACATTACATTACAGGCAGTGGGGATCTCCCCATGCCCATTTACACCATGCCAAACACCAGAGAAAAGGCAAACATGTAAAATACAATAATAGTTAAAGAGCAGAACCATCCTGAGAACAGGCCTCTATACATGACTGGGAGCTGAACTCAAGCCCCCAAAATGTGACAGCAGAATTCAAAGCAAACATCCAGGACACAGTCAAACAGGAGGCATGGTAGTAAAATTTAACAAGAGCCAGATGTCTCTGTAGACATCCCATATCTTGCCATAAATCCTCTCAGCATCCTATAACCAGCAACAATTTCATGCCCATAGCCTGACTAATAGTTACAAAAGATTATCTCACTGTATGTCCCCTCACCCAATCCTAGAATGCCAAGACATACAACTCCTTGCTTATCTTTTTTCCTATAAAAGTCCTTTGTAATTAGGGCTCAAGTCTTCCTCCTTCGCTTGCTGGTTTGGAGAATGTGGGAGAAAGCCCTTTCTGGGCTCAAATAAAGAAACCTTTGTTTTTGCACTGGGAAGTCAGCTCTGTGGTTTTGTGGGGGTGGGGGGGGGCTCATGATGCAGGCACAATAGCAGCAAAAGACATACTGGGGACAAAACCCTTGGGGCCTTGCCTATTCTAGATTCACCTATCAGAGCTTTGCTTCCCGGTGAACCATTGGGATGTCAGCTTAACAGTCACCAGGTTCATTTTTCAAAGACCTTACACTTGGTTTTCCTTAGAACATGTAATTTCAAACAAGAAAAGAAGTTATTTTAGTTAGCTTTATATTGCTATAATAAGATACCACAACTATGTGGTCCTATTGCAGCCAGGGTATGTGTTAATGTCCATGGCCCATGTTGCCACCAAAGGCCATACAGATGCCAGAGTTTGGACTGCCACCTGCGGCCATGTTGGTATCCCAAGGGTCCTGCCACTTCTGGGGCTATACTTATCTGGGCTGCCTGCATTGCCAACTATGGACATAATGACATCTGGCCCTGAGCTTCTGTCAAGGGCTATGTCTAGGTCCATGGCCCTGTAGCAGACAGGCTCTATGCTGATATCCATGTCTGCAGTTGCCACTGAGGTCCTTGTGGGTGCCTGGGGTCAGATCAGCAACCTGAGTTCATGTTGGTGTCTAAGAGCCATGCTATTGCTGGGGCCATGCTGACCTGGGTGGCCTGTGCTGCTATCCATGGCCATGGTGACACCTGGACCCAAGATGAGGGCCATGTCTGAGTCCCTGGCCCTGCTGTGGCCAGGGTCTGTGTTGATGTCCACGACTTCTGTTACCATAGAGGGCCATGCAGATGCCAGGGGTCTGAGCCACCACTTGGGGCCAGGTTGGTGTCTGAGAGACACGCTCCCACTGGGAAGATGCCAATTTAGGTGGCCTATACTGCCACCTGGGGCTATGGTGACATCTAGGCCCAGTGCTATCAGGGACCATGTGTGGTAATATATTTTATATTTAATAAAATCAGTGTGAAATATCTTATAATGCAGAGACAGATCTTTCTATATTTCTATAAGTTCAAGGCCTAACTATCAAACAATAATAACACACACCTTTACTATTAACCCTAAAAACCCAAAGATAAAACAATTAGGCAAAAAAATATTTAAGGAGGCTCAGGCAGGTAATATAATATACTATAAAAATGATGAGCCAAACTAAAGACTATAAAAAATAACTTTTACCCTAAAAAGTTAACTAGATAAAAATTAACTAGAGTCTATTTCCTCTCTCTGATATTCTAGCCTGGTTTTTATTAAAAGTAAAATTTATCACCACAACCATGTCTGAGTCTATGGTCCTACTGAAGCCAGGGTCTGTATTGAAGTCCTGGCCTATGTTACCACCAGGGGCTGTGCTGATACCTGGAGTCTAGGTTGAAATCTGTGACCTTGTTAGTGTCCAAGGGCTGGGAAGCCACTGGAGCCATTCTGGTCTGAGGGACCTGGGGCCATGGTGTCATCCAGGTTTGGACTGTTGCAGAAGACCATGTCTGGGTCTATGTCCCTGCAGTAGCCAGGGTCTGAGTTGATGATCTGTCACTCTTGTTACCATCAAAGGCCATGCAATTACCTGGGGTCTAGTCAGCCACCTGAGACTATGCTGGTGTCATAAAGCCATGCTGCCTCTAAGGACATACTGAACTGGGTGACCTGAACCCCACAGGGCCCATGGTGATATCCAGGCATGAGCTGCTGCTGAGGGTCATGTCTGGGTTTATGGACCTGCAGCATCAGCTAGGGTCTGTGCTGATATCTCTGGCCGGTTACCACAGGGAGCGTTAAGAACCTTGCATGATGAAATCTGAGGACTAGATTGAGCTGATCCTGCTCTTTGCTGGCCCTGCCCCTCACTGGATACTGAAGCAGGAGAGCGAGTCTTGAAACTCATGGGAGAGCTGGTTTCCTGCACTTGAAAGAGATGGCTCCATCCCTTACCACAGGTAGGGGAGAGCTGTCTGTGGCTCCAGTGGCCATGTCTGACCAGCTCAACTACACATCCAGGGCCTTACGTCGCCCTAGCCTAACATGTATCTCAGCTATGACCTACTGGAGCATGGACTGGTCCTGTGGAATGATACCCGCAGGATCTCCATGACTCGGGGCAACAGCAGGATATCTGAGAGGGTTTTCAGAGAGGGTCCAATGACGATGGTGTGCCAGGAACCAGAGGCCTTGAGCCAGATCAATGAGTCATTGCAATGAACATGTGCAAATAAAGGAGATAGAACAAAAGAGTCTGCTGCACGACACACCTTGGCTTCCTGTGCTACTAAGGTGGATGAAGAGGCGTTGGAAAAGAAGGAAGAACAAAGTGTTTTATTTTGTTTTAATATTTAAAATTTTCTTTTTTGGGGGATGCTTCCAGGGTGAAGGATAGATATTGAGGGACTGGGAAATAAGCTTAATTGATTCCCAAAGAATCAATAAAGAAGTTATGTTAAAAAAGAAAAAAGATACCATACCCAAGGCAATAGAATAAAGAGTTTATTGGGGGTTTACAGCTTCTGGGGTGAGAGGAAGCATGATAGTAGGTAGGAAGACATAGCATTGGAACAGCAGCTGTCTTGCATCTGACCTACAAGCTCAAGGTAGACAGAGCCAACTGGCAATGAATTTTTGGGTAATGAGTTTTGAAACCTGAAAGCCTGCCCTCAGTGACACAATTCCTTCCAGGCCACACCTCCTAATCCTTCTAAAGTAGTTCTACCAACTGGGGACCAAGTATTCAAACATAGAGCCTATGGGGGCCATTCTCATTCAAATCACCACAACTGTTAATTTCTTTCACTTGATTGAGGACAGGCCATGAGGCATTCCTTATGTTGCCTAGGGTTTCCACCTTTACCTCTTCAATAGAATTTAGAAGAGGAGAGCCAGGCAGAGGTGGTGTACACCTTTAATCCCAGCACTTGGGAGGCAGATGCAGGTGGATCTCAGTGAATTCAAGTCCAGCCTTACCTACAAAACAAGTTCCAGGGCAGCCACGACTATTACACAGAGAAACCCTGTCTTGAAAGAAAAGGAAGAGGAGCAATCCAGGACACAGAGAAAACTAGCCCTTGTTGACTGTGAACCATGTGGAGATTGGGGTTTGTGATTTTATTACTGTGTGATTTGAACCTGGACCTACATGTGAAATAGATGCTGTTTAGCATCACAACAACTGTGTGACACTGTTGGAACAAAGGCTTTGGGACTGAGTCCTGATTCTGCACTCACAGATGATGTTTCTCTGGACAGTACGGTTCTGCCACCTGAAAGGTTCCCATTGTCTTTTCCTACATGTAACGAACAGCTAATGAGCTGTATTTAAAGAATACACAGGGAGGCAGTCTTTGTGTAGACATAAATTCTATAGTCCATAAACCCCTGAAACCATAACTTCAGTTCTGCACACATGTCATAGAGCCATTCAGCCTCCCTTCTTGGAGCTCTTTATCCATATTTGCCTTCCTGCATATTGTACCCAGTGGCTACTGGATGAATCCCAGGTCATAGCAGTACATATAATTACATGTAACTTCTAAAGGCCAACATAACTATTGCCCCAGTGTCTTAGACCAGACAGAGGATGATCTTCATTTTATAAAGACACTGAGAACTGCAAGAGTAATAATTGGAACAAAGTCATGCCCAGAGAAGTGAAGCTGACCAGAGTTTTGATCGAGGCTGCTTCTACTGAGAGCTTAGTCTCCCTCCTTAGGGTCCAAATCTCAGGCATGAGAAACTGCACCTGCAAGTTCTTAAGGCATCCTGTCCAGTCTTCCCACCTTATCTTGAATTCCCCTGCTGAAGGGCATGACTGGGGAAGGAGGAAAGGGTGAGTAGGTGAACATCCTCCCCTGGAATCTCAGAGGTGTACTCTCTGTTTACTCTTCGCTGTTTGGACTTAATACTCTTGATCTTGATGGTGTTCCCAAAGTGCCCTGTCTTGTTCTATACATAGCATCCTCTTCCCAGAGAGCAGATAGCAAAAAGCATCAACTGTCTTCCTCATTGTTTTAGACCTTCAAGAAAGAGATGACATTTTCTTGTGTGATGGAAGAGAAGCAGAGGCAGGTGTGGAGAAGGGTTGTTTGTGAACCAAATGTTGTGCATCTTTGTGAATGGTCTTTGGAGACATGAAGTACTTCCTGAGATGGCGAGGAGAACCATCCTAAGTTGTTCTTCTCTGTATCCTGAAGAATAGCGAATGCAGTCATGGATAGTGGATATAGTCACAGTCTTTCTTAGCTTTCTTTCTGCCCCAGGTGGATGCTGGACTTGGCAGAGCACAAAGGTCACAGAGGTGGTGGTCCCCTAACAAAGGTGACATTTACTGGTTTATTTTCACAACATGAACAGAATATCACTTTTCAGTTAGGATGGCTTTGCCCTCCAGGGAGTATTCAGCCTTGTCTATAGAGGCTGGATTGGGATGCTGCTCACTATCTTACTAAGCACAGGGCAGCTCCCCAACAAAGAAAATTAAGCCAGCATATCAACAATGCTAAGGACAAAGAGACTTAGGTCACCCAGACATATGCTCTATAGTCACTCTGGAGACAGGTTGGATGGCTAGAGGCAGATATGGTTGAATTTTGAGTAGGGCATCCTGATTAGCATGATTGTTTTTTTTGGGGGGGTATCCATTTTCTTGAGTTTTCTTGGCATTAAAAAGTATCCACAAATGAGATATAGTTAATTCACATCATGTTTCTATTGCACAAGATCCAAACGACACTCGTTGATGATAGCGACATTTGTCTGCTTCCTGAACAAAATGTTCATCCCTCTGTTTTTTTTAACCTTTGTAGCCCGGCTCTCCTTTCTGGAGTGGTGTGCTTCTCCAGCTCCCCCAATACCATCACTGTATACACACATCTTTTCCTTACACACAGGGGATCATTTTACACATACTATATTTGTTTTTGAGACAGGGTCTCATTGTCCAAGGCTGCCCTTGAACTTGCTATATGGTAGATAACAACCTTGAACTTTAAATCTTCCTGCTTCTATCTCCCAAGGACTGGGATTACAGGTACCATGCTAGGGTTTATGAAATACTGGAGATCAGACCTTGGTCAGGCCCCCAGCTCCCCACACATTCTTCTGTAGCACATTCTCATCACTTAGCGCTTAGTAAATAAGCTTCAGCTTCCACGCAAGTAGATGGATGGTCTTATTAGAGGAGCTGTGGAAGCAGCAACACTTTGTGGTATTTACTCAGTGTCAGACAGAGTCCTGCAGACATTGTCACTTCACTTCCTGAACCCCCATGCTGTACATCAGGGAACCGAAGCATCCAGAGCTAACTGGTTGAGTTCTCCTTATTTCCTTCTTCATTATCTTTCCTGCCTAGATAATGATTATCTGGGATCCGGGAAAGCCTCTGTGACTCCCGCACATTGTGACTGAATTCCAGCCTTATGTTCAGCATGGGACTAGGCGGCCCTGCCACCCAGGAATGCCTGGGCTGGGAGTGCTAGACATGCAGACAGCCAACAGAAATTCTTGGGTGGAGTAAGTGAGCTCAGCAAGGGTGTTGAGTGTGACAGCAACAGACTTTAGTGACTGCCAAGTTGCTACTTGACTTAGGCTCTAGACACAGGGAGGGCTCCTGAGTCCTTCTTAATTAGAAACAGCCGGTCTTCAATTCCGCCTTGGTGCCTCTGACTTCTGATGCATGCCTAATGATCATTTGCCTTACGGTCTTGCTCTGGAACTTCACAGCCAGAGCTGTCAGGAATCAAAATAACCCTTTGTGCTTTGTGAGGTGGTGAGGTTGGAACGCTAGTGTCTGAACTTTTCATTTCCGTTTGAGAGGTGCTTCTTATTATTTCTTAGCTTGCGAATCTATTCCACCAAATACGTCAGTCTCTTCCCACCCTACCCTGTAACACCACCACAAATAATGATTTTTTAATAATTGAAGAATGAAAAGTCTATAGACATCCACAAGAATATGATGCTGTTTAAGAAACCTTCATTCTAGGTGGTGACATGCACCGTGGCAGGTATTGTCACATGTATGAGAAGATGAGGAAGCAAAATGTAAAGACTGAATAGTGGGTTGTGGATGGCAGCACTGGTTCATGCTCTAGAATGGACTATGCGGGGGGACAAACAATACCTATTTTCTTTTTTTTTGAAATAGCATCTTATTATATAGCCCTGGCTGTCCTGGAACTCCCCGTGTCGACCAGGCTGGCCTGAACCCGCAGAGATCTGCCTGTCTCTGTTGCGCCTCCTCCCAAGAACTGGGATAAAGGGATTGTACCACTTTTTTTTTTTTGATTAAAAAATTTCTGAGATGCAAGATGTTTAGTGCTAACATTAGAAACGTTCCAGAAAGTGAGACTAGTTGTCCATTTCATCATCATGCTGTTAAAGCAGATAGGGAAGAGGCAATTATCCTGGGCTTCTTTCTCTCACAGGCTCAGAATACTGAGCAATATAATAAAAATTAAGCCTTGCCAATCAGACACCACCCACTTGCCTCCAGGTAGGAACTGTCCAGCAGATCAGACCTGAGTCAGGCACGTACTTAGCTGTAGCTAACAAGAAAAGATTTTTAAGTTTAGCTTATGAGAGTTCTCTGCCACACCATGAGGCAAGGCCTTAGGAAATACTGGTTTTAGATCTTGCCTGATTAATGAATTCTCTGATATAAACTGTTAACTTATTTAAAAATTATTATTTATTCATTGTCATTTTTTATTGTATGTGTGTTTGTGTTACATGTGTGTGTGAGTGTCACAGAGGGTTCCAGTATCAAGTCCAGGTCTCCAGGTTTATGCAGTAAACATTTTTAACCTTTGAGCCATCTCCCTGGTTCCTTTTAAACTTATGCTATCTAAAGTTTTCCTTTAAACTCTATAGTACATGACACTTCCTATGACCAGTGAGGCTCAATTATTTGGCCAACAATTGTTCAAAAGAAAGAAAGGGAAAAAAAGAGAAATGAGTTCTCATCATGGATGGCAGGGAGCCAGAAGAGGAGGGATGTTATGGTTAGCTAGTTTTCCCCTCTCTTCTTTCCTCTTCTAGACCCCTCCCCCCAAGTATGGTGTTACCCACGTTCAGGTTGTTTCTGAAATACCCTTACAGATACATTCAGAGGCGTTGTCTTAGTTAGGGTTTCTATTTCTGTGAAGAGACACTAAGGCAATTCTCATAAAGGAAGACATTTAATTGGGATTGGCTTACAGTTCATTATCATCATTACTGTGCATTATCCTCATGGTGGGAAGTATGGCTACACACAGGAAGACATGGTGCTGGAGAAGAAGCAGAGAATTTACAAATGGATCCTCAGGCAGCATGAAGAGAGAGTCACCAGGCCTGGCTTGGGCCCTTGAAACCTCAAAACCCATCCACAGTGACACATTTCCTCCAACAAGGTCACACCTCCTAATAGTGCCCATCCCTATGAGCCTTTGGGGGCCATTTTCATTCAGATCACCACAGGTATACTCTACCCATCTCCTAGATGATTCTAAATTCTATAAAGTGGCCCATAAAAATTAACCATCGCTAGCATATCCCAACCCTAGGCCCAGCAGACTTAGGTATATGAGTCCTCTACCCACAGGCAGCACTGGATGCACACCTTTCTCTCCTTCTGCCACACACTTTTGTGTGTTCAAGATTGTTCATCAAAGCCCTGGTGATATAGGATCACAAGATCCTGCTCTTCATGCAAGAGCTTAGTGTGCAAATTTTGAATGGCTTCGTAAGTGCTTCCCCAAAGATGACAAGCCAAGAAACATATATTTAACCGAGTCCTCTGAGCCCACTTTCCTTTCTTAAGGTCTATCAGCTCTTGGGAGCCTTTTTATTCTTATTTTTTCCATCCTTTTGAAGAAGCACCAATGCATTTTAATCAAAGATTCGATTGGCATTTGCTACATTCCTAAATGTTCCTGTTCTGATCTGGGCACTCCTCTGATTGTCAAACCCACTTATTCCATGGTAGTTAAATGAACCCAGACTTCTAGACTTCTCCTGTTTTTCCCCAAGCCTCTCCCTCTCCCTCCATTCAAATATCTGCTTTCATCCTTCAGGTAGGGATTTCATAGCTCAACTCAGAAGATGGGGGGAACCTTTGATTCCCTGTCCTGATGGGCTGCTTCCAAAGAATTTCTGCTTGGCTGCTGTCTACTGAGCTTCCCTTTGCTGCTGATTCCCTCTGTATCAGAAAGTCAAACTGTGCTGTTGAAGAGGCTTCATGAGGCCACAGATGCCCTTGAGTGTTTGAATATCAGGCTTTCATGGGAGCAGTGGTTCTTTATCAGAATCTTCAGATCTTAGATCAGGGCACTTGATCTTTCCAATATTGGCAGTTATAAACTGTGAAGGTCTTGGAGTTTCTTCCTCAAGGCATGCTTGGAAAGGAAGCTTTTCTCCATAGGAAAGTCATTTTTCAATTTTTTGGGTAAGCCTGGAGCTCATGTGAAATGAGGATTTTATGAGATTTTCACACAAGGATCACAGTTGGGCCTTGTAGGCACAACATTTCTCTAGTCCTTCAGGGCAGGTCCTGCTGTAGGAGAGCAGAGATAATCATGTCCAACTTACAAACACCTACAGACGTGGAAGTCACCTTTCAATATTTTCTTATGCTACTCTTGTTGGAAAATGATTCTGTTTCTTAGTGGTATTTCTAGAGAGCAAAGTTAGCTGGTGGGGAGCGAACTGAGTCAGATCTCAGATATAGCGAGTCAGGTGACCCCATTAAACTGCCAATCAGGAAGGGTGAATAGATCCCAGCACAGTTTTAAAAGAAAATTGTCTTTGAGACAGATCTTACTACATAGTTCAGGATAGACTTGAACTCATATTCCCCCCCTCAGCCTTCTGGGTACTGGGATTATCTATCATTCTAGGCTCTTACCTATTCCTAAAAGACTTCAGAACATGATTCCAGCCCAAATAAACATCTTTGGCATACTATTATTTTTTAAAAATTGGTTTATGTGTATAGGTGGTTTACCTGCATGTGTGTCTATGCACCACATGAATGCCTAGTGCCTGCTGAGGCCAGAGTAGGCAGCAGATATCTTTAGAGCTAGAGTTACAGATGGCTGTGAGCCACCCTGTAGGTGCTGAGAATTGAACCAGGCCCCCTTGGAGAGCAGTCTGAGCTCTTAACTACTGAGCCAGGTTGCTAGTTCTGAACACTAATTTTTTTTTTAACTGAAAGTATGTGAGAAATAGAAGCTTCAGGGAGGGCTCTCATAACTCCCTTTTCAACCTAACGTCAGTTCAGAAAGTTTTTCATCAGAATGGAGCTTTCCTATACCAGGAAGAGAATTTTCTTACCTCTGAGGATTGAGACTTGATGCCCCAATGAACCTGTACAAACAAACCTATTCATACCAGGGACTATGATCTGACCTGAGATGAGCCCGGGGGCCTTTTTGGAAGACCTGGATGAAAAGTGAGGCATCCACAGATGCAGGGTGGAGCAACTGGACTGTCACTGGAGCAGACTGTGCCATTGATGCTTGTGGTGAGAGATAGTCTTTCCTCCATTTCCCCGTACAGCCTCCTTCAATCTTTTCATTCCTGTTTGACCAGGACACAGATTTGAACCACCTCCTGTCTCCAGATGGCTGAACCCTCAGCAAAGCTCTTAAAACCAGTCCCACGGAATGGATTCCTGTTATGTTGGTGGTGAGCCTTTTCTTGCTATCATCACCAACATATCCATCCTTGCACCAACTCCTGATGCTTCCTGGCCACTGTCCCATGATGCACTTCACCTAGAAGCTTCAACTTCATTTCCTTTGTTTTATCTTCTCATAGACAGCTTGCTTTTCCAGTTTTTGGTCCTGACCACTTCTTTAAAAGAATTTATTAGTATACATGAAATGTATACAGCAAAGGTTTCATAACATTTTCATCAAGTATACTATTGTATTGTGTACTTCAACTGTGTTCAGCCCTCATCACCATCCCCTGTATCCCTCCCTCTTGAGCTAGGCTTCTTCTTCCCAGATAGATTCTCCCTTACTTTCATGTCAAAAATCGAAGTTCAATATATGACAAAATATGTGATATTTACCTTTGAAGCTTGGTTTATTTTACTTAAAAGGATGATTTTTTTTAGTTCTATTTATTTTTCTACAAATGACATAATTCCATACTTTACGTCTGAATAAAACCCCATTGTGTTATATGCCCCATTTTCTTTCTCCACTCATCTGTTGATGGGCATCTGGGCAAGAACCATATTGGCTATTGTGAAGAGGGCCACATAGATACAGATGTACTGGTTCTCTATGGTATGCTGACTTAAATTATTTTGGGTATGTTCTTGAGAGTGCTGTAGCTGAAGGAACCTATATTTTAGATATTTTTTCTATTTCCTGTAGTGTTAGAGGTTGAACTTAGGGCTTCTTACACATCATTCAAGCACTTTATCTTAGGGTGATGTGGGACTGTCTTTCTATATTCTGTGAATACAGGACTGTTTTGGTCATGGCAGGCACCGTAGGTGTAGGCGGGGAAATTGGGGCCTAGGTAGAAGGAGGGTGGAGTCAGGGAGACATGATCTAGCTCATGAAGAAACATGTAACAAAATAGGTAAACCATTGGCCACAAGGCAGGACAGATTAATGGAGATGGGTTGAATTAAGATGAAGGAGCTACCTAGCAATATGCCTGAGCTATAGGCCAAGCAACATGAAATTAATATAAGTGTCTGTGTGCTTCTTTGGGACTTTCGGATTGCGGGTCCAGAGAAGCAGCAGTGGGCAGATCTGGACCATGGGCTAATCTGAGCAAGAAACCTCCTGTTACATTAGAGTTTTATTGCTATGAAGAGACACCATGACCACAGTAATTCTCATTAAGGAAGGCATTTAATTGGGGCTGGCTTATAGTTTAGGGGTTTAGTCCATTATCATCATGGTAGGAAACGTGACAATGTGTGGGCAGACATGGTGCTGGAGAAGGAGCTGAAAGTTCCACATCTAGATTGGCAGGCAGTAGAAAGGGAGTGAGACACTGGGCCTGGTTTGGGCCTTTGTAATCTCAAAGCCCACTCCTAGTGACACACTTTCTCTAACAAATCCACACCTACTCCAACAAGGCCACACCTCCTAATATTGTCTATGAGCCCATGGGGCATTTTCATCCAAACTACCATCCACTGTCCTGAACTACATACCCAGTCCTACTTCTGTCTTTTGAGAGCTCTCCTCACTGGTTTCCATAGTACCACACAATTTTACACTCCCTCCAGCATCATTTATAAGTTTATTTTCCCCACATCCAATGCTTGTTTGTTTTCCCAGTGATAGCCATTCTGGATGGATCTCAGTTTTTCCTGTGGGGGTTAACATATGCATGTAAAAACAAAACAGAATGTGCATGCTTATTTTTTCACACTGTCTTACTTCAGTTTAATTTTGAAGCCCATACACAGAACTTTAGGGAATAAAGCTCCCCTCCCCCAGTCTCAGGTCTCATGGAAGTATCTGAATTTTCTCTTTCTGCAGTTTCATAGTAAACAGCAGCACACCATTCTGGGATGTTTACCCTCATAGCTAGAGAAAGGAGCCAGCTCACATTTGAAGGGAAGAAGGCCTTTCAGAATGAAACGGGGCCTACTATCCAATATAAAAAGCTTATCAGGACTGGAGGGAAGAGCCATTTAGGATCATGCAAGTGAGCATTAAAGGACTTATGACTCAAGCTGTTTTCAGAAGGTTTTACCCAGACAGAGGGAAGAAGGACATCAATTTCCCAAATTCCTAGAGATACATTGAGTTTGATTGGGGGGGGGGGTTGCCACTTGGCTTCCTGCCATAGTTTAACTGGCAGTGAGATGTGAGAAGTCCTTCACCTACCAGGAGTGCCCTACAGAGGGCAGAGAGCACTGCAGTGACCTGTCATTCATGTCTCAGTGTCAACAGAAGACAGGAGTGGTAAAGAGATAGTTGAGATAACTGTGAGTCTGTTGGCACTCTGGGGATGGTTTTGTATAAAGAAAAAATCCTCAGCCTTTTAAGTTCAATTTTTACTTTTTTCTACCTTGAATCTAGCAAAATCTCACAGCCATGTCCTAAATTATAATGATCTCAAAATGAAAAAAATAGTTACTCAGATTGGAAACTAGTCTCTCAGAGCATTAGTCACTTTTTTGTTGTTGTGACAGGATCCATGGCTGAGGTAACTGACAGAAGAAAGAGTTTATTATGGGCTTACAGTTTCAGAGGGTCAGAGTTCGTGACAGTGGAGTGTCAGGAAGAGTTGAGAGCCCACATCTTGAAATGCAAGGAGGCGATTGAGAAAGCCCACTGGGAATGAATGGTCTTTTGAAACCTCAAAGCCTGCTCCCCAGTGACAAGCCTCCTAGTCTTTTCCAAATACTTGCCAACTGGAGACTGAGCATTCAAACATATGAGCCTATGGGGGACATTCTCATTCAAGCACACATCTTCCTCTGCGCCCCCATTACCTTGTGGTCATATTATAATGCAAACTACATTTAATCTAATTTCAAAAGTCTACATATTCTTTCACAATCTTTTGTGAAAAATCACACTATTTAAAATTCCAAATTCAGAAGAGCACTGACTGTTCTTCCAGCGGTCCTGAGTTCAAATCCCACCAATCACATTGTGGCTCACAACCATCTGTAATAAGATCTGATGCCCTCTTCTGCTGTTTAAGCATACACACAGGCAGAATACTGTATACATAATAAATAAATCTTTAAAAATAAATAAATAAATAAAATTCCAAATTTCAAAGTCTTTTCTGAGATTTTAGGCATTATCTTAGCTGTAACCCCAGTAAACTCAGAAAACAAATTACATCTTTTCAACACACAATGACACAAAATATACATTGCCATTCAGGGCATAGTGAGGAAATACTGGACCCAACAGGACAAATCTGTAGCTTTATGTCTGATGCCAAATGGGTTAGATGTCTCTGTTCTTCCAGTTTTGCTGCCTGCTGCAACATACTTCTCTCTCTGAGGCTCTTTTCATACCTAACCTTCAGTTCTCCTTGGCAAATATCCTATGGTTCGGGAACTTCTAACAAAATCCAGGTGTCTCAAACACAACCCAGGATTCACTTTACAGCTTCATGCAATGACCTCTCAGGGCCTTTTGACATTCAGGACCCTCATGCAAGAACTGCCCTGGCACAGATTGCCTGGCCTCAGCTGCTCTCCTTAACTGTGGGGAAAGACTCCACACCGTCCTTACTCGTGTATTCTCCCTGAGTCTGTAGTCGGTACTATAAGGACAGCACTGCAGGGATTGACTGCCTACTTGACTTTGCATCACATTGGCACCAGCTTTCATTTGCTGTTGTTATTTTAGGGGCAATATCTTAGGCCTTTTTCTTTCCCAAGTTGAATGCTTAGCTGGATGGGGTCTTGCCATGAGGACACCTTTCCTATCGTCCCGGGTGGTGGCCTCAAGCTCCTTAACTTTTTCAGCATAAATCTTGGGTGGGATGCTCTTCTTTTCTCCAATCTGTAGTTTTGTATTTCTTGTTGTCCCACTTGCTGTTTTCATGCAGAGCACGATCGCTAATAACCACATGGCCAAGTCGTTATTAGGCCGTCTTGAAATCTCCTCCACCAAAGAAATCAGTCCATTACTTTTTCATTTTGCTTCAGGCAAGTTCTTTGAACATGGGCAGAAGGCAGCCACAGTATCTGCCAAAACATCGTAAGAATGGTCTCTAGCTAGTGGCTGTTACTATTCACCTCTAAAGCCTCTTGAGCTGCATAGTTCTCACACAGTCTTTCCAGATTACACTCCACTTACAACACCTACCCCTTTCCCTAGTCCAGGCCTTCCAAAAAACCCCAAATCAAACCAAAACAACAGCAAAAAACCCCACAGGACAGGCCTGTCACAGCAACAACCACCCCCTGGTCCCAGTTTCTGTTTGTTACTTTTCTCTTGCTGTGATAAGACATCCTAAGAAGGGACGCTTATACGAGAATTTGTTTCGGAAGATGACTTCAGAGGGCAGGAATCCATGATGGCAGGGTGAAGGCCTGGCAGCAGAGCAGCGGAGAGCTCACAGCTTTAACTGCAAGCAGGAGGCAGAGAGACCTCACTGGGAATGCAGACTGTCTTTCTTTTGAACCTTAAAGCCTGCCCCCAGGTGACATCGTCCCCTAATAAGGTCACACCTCCCAGTCTTTCCCAAATAACCAGTAGCTGGATACCAAGTATTCAAAAGCGGGAGATTTACAAAGGACACCTTGTCCAAGCTACTATAGTTACTGTCATACAATTTTGAGAATGGACAAAGTGGACTAGACCCTGATTTAGACCCTGTTGGATGCTTGTCAGAATTCACTGTACACCATGTTTATTTGGTGCCTTGTTGAAGACAGCTTCAGGAGAGGTCTGGTTACCTAACTGAAAAGTTTCTGCACCCTAACAAGCCCTCTTGTTACATCAATCCAAGTCATACTAAATCAAATCAAATTAAGAAAAAGTCCAGGTTTAATGGGTAAAGTGCTCCTGGATGACCCCCACCCCCACCCCCTGCCACACACACAAGGAGATGGGGAAGGGACAGGGAAGAGAGACTGAAAAACCACATGTCTGTTTTCTGGGGTGCAGTTTAAATAACCCATGGAAGTAATCTTGAGCATCTCTGGTAGAGGAGCTGTGTTTTCTGGGTACTTTCTGAGATGAGGCAGAGTTTGGGGAGAGAGAGGTGAGGGAGGGGCCTCAGGTGGAACTTCTATCAGAACATCCCAGACTCTTTGGGTATATGGATGCCAGAGGCTGAGTTGGAGCTTCCACCAGAATACTAACCTGTCTTTGGATCCAGGTTACACACTTCCTTTACCCTCTGTGGAGATGCAGCTTCCCTCAGTCTGGTTGGATTTTTTACTTTATTGGCTCTTAGAAAATAGAAATGCTTTTATGTTTGTAAATTATAGAGACCTTTAACCTTGATAGAATGCTGCATTATTTTCGCGAAACTCCTAGGGTGGATTACTCAGCCCTTGCGGAGTTTAAAATCACCTCTGTCATTGTCCTCTTGAAAGACCCCCGGGGGTTAGGGACCCCCGAAATGGACCTTTCCTCGGAAGGAGACCCCATGACCCAAGGAGGACCGAGCCACAGATCAGCTGCAAACAGCACGAGGTTTATTGAATAACGCAGGACCTGCGGGCTACCAAGCCACTTGGGATGGCTGGCGCGCCCAGCCCTCTGTTTAGGGCCTTTTTATAGGGTTAGGGAAGCAAAATCGTGCGTACAGAGGCAAAGGTGAAGTTACAAAGTTTCCATTGGCTGGTTTGAATGAAATCGCCCGTTGAGGGGTGAGGGGTGAGGGCTCCCAGGTTGCCATCCGGCCTGACCAAACAACCTGGTTATCACCCGCCCCCAGGCCTGCTGTTTGTTCTTTTGTTCTTTATCTCTTTCTGGAATTCCTCCCCTGATCCGGCTGGGCCTGATCACATAGCTAAGTAACTGCTTCCCCTCCCTTCCCCCTCTGCCCAGCTGAATCCTTGGTTGGGGGCTGTTTCCTGACCATGGCTATTAACCACATTCTTTTGTCTTTACCCTAGGCACCTGGTCTTAGTCTTAACTGCAGTTTTTCTTTTATCAGTGAAGCTAATCTTTACTGTCCTGTTAATATGTCTTAGGCGAGTTGCTTACTGTCCTTACAACGTGCTGTTGCTAACTCTACTTCTTGGGGAGGGGGCCTTACACTCTTAGCCAGCTTGTTTGTCTTGCTGACATCATGGAAGGCACACAGCATAAGGTGCACACTAGATACTCAGAAGGGAATACATCAAGATTTAGAAGCAAAGCAGAGGCTTAATTGGTCAGCTACGAGAGAGGAAATTTATCCAGTGTTGGTGCTGTGAATAATGTATTCAACCTTGGGACCTCAAACTCATCAGGGGAGGGAAAGGTCAGGGAAGAAGTAGGAGCCCCAGGAATGGTTCTTTGCTCATAAAGCATTTAATAAACATCATTCACAAATGGAGCCAGGAAAGATATGTGACTACATATCACGTAGGTCTGTAAGTATGAGTGTCAGAAAGACCAAAGTTGAACATGGCTGGGATTTGAAAGAAAGTTGCCAAGATTGGGGTTTGAGGGCCAAAGTGACAAATGCAAATTGAGGGAAGTGAACTTTTATTTATATACCAACATTTAGGGGTTGCTGGGGGATGATCTCTGCTCTGTCTATACCCCGATGTGAGGAGATCCGAGGGAACCAGGGGACAGGCTTTGCTGAAGAAGACTGGAGGACAGGAGGAATAATGGCGTTCCAAGACTTCTGACACATCACTTGGCTCCTGTGTCAGTCAGTTGGCTTATTCATTCCTCCTCTACTGTCTTTGATGTAGTGCTCCTGGGTTAGTAGGGCTTGGGAAGTGGGCATGAAGCCCAGAAAACCTTCATTCTCCACCATCATGCTGACTCTGGAGGCTAAGTTTGTGCATTGTCCTGACATTAATGTGTTGTTCACTCAAGTCATAGGAAGGAGGCCAAAAGACACTGTGAGGCTGTAGCCCTCATTAAGGATAACAAGTGCGCAGATAGTGAGTCCCCTGTCCAGCTGGAAGTGATCAGAAAAGAGACAGGAGCCAGAAGGATGCAGGGGATCAGCAGTCTTCCATTTCTTCTTTCCAGAGGAATGATGGACTGATGTGATGATGCCATGACTGGCATTAGTGAAAGCAGGAAGACTTAGTTCTTATTTTTCTCTCAAGAACAAGGTTCTCCAGACAAGTGGCAGAAGTACATTGATGAGAAATGGGTTTGAGTGGAGCATCTGAGAAGCTCTCGATGGTTCCAAGTACCTTGAGGCAAAGGATACATTTCTCAGGGACTCAAGTAGGACATCCTGATGCTGTGGCTGGATTTGAAAATGTGGATGGTGATAGAGCATGGAGAACTACAAGTATGTTTTTATTGAGACAGGATCCTACTCTGTAGACCTGGCCTGCCTGGAACTTGCTATATAGACCAGGCTAGACTTCAGTTTCCAGAGATCAACCTGCTTCTGCTTCCTGAGTGCTGGAATTAAAGGCTAGCCCTGTCATATATGACTTGTTTTGATTTTTAAATAGAGAAACATTTTTTGAGGGAGAGTGAGGTTTATTACATACTAGGTCAGCACTCTACCACTGAACTATATCTTAAGACCTGAAACATAAATTGTTTTTCTTCCAAGCTTATAATATGATGAGTTTTATTACTAACAGCCGTTGAGGCTCTGGAATAAACTATTGAGGGAATTATTTGTGACCACATAGAACTGAAAGAGTGTGTATTGGTTTCCTAAGAATACAACTCATCTAAACTATTTCTGGTTTCCTAACAGAGTCATCAGACTCAACTGTCAGTTATCTAACTAGAGTTTTAAAAGGCACAAGAACACTGTAATCTCCACAGAGAACAGAGTATTGTTAGGTCCAGATACTGTATTAACTTTGTAATAGATACACTACACAAAAACTATTGATTAATTGGTGAGGTTTTTCTGTAGAAGACTTTTGAATGTAGCTGTAGGACATTGCATTACATTGGAGTTATACTTGGCATTTTTGGTGCAAAGGTCAAACAATAGACTACTGGAATGCTAGAATGCTTAAATACCAAGGGGGATAAAATAATTTGAGAAAGAACTTATATATTGTGATAAGACCTGTTGCGGAATATTAGTTAGAGAAATCGAGGGAGTTGAATGGAGTCAGCCACTCTAACCAAGCAAAGTTGTAGTCAGAAATATGAAAGAATAAGAAATGAGAGATATAAAGTAAAGACAGACTCAAAAAAAACTCTAAATGGTTGAAAGTGTGTTTAAAATATACATAAGCTGAGAGAGAAAAGAAAAAAGAAAATGGGTAGAAAAAGTCCATAAGAAATAGAGTTTTTAAAAAAAGCCATGTAAAGATGGAAATTACAAAGAATGTCTGGATACTATATATTACTGTCTTGTCTTTAAGTTTTTTGAATAGAAATTAAGTAGTAAAGGTTGCTAAAAGCCATTTGATTATTAACGCTGCTGGATTAATACAACCTACATATTTTGTAAATGAGTTGACTTTAAAATTGAAATCAAAAGATATGCTACTTTGAAGAAGAGGTTTTCTTTTATTTCTACAGAAAATGACAGGCTGTAGATTTATTCCTGGTTAAAGAAAATAAAGTTTCATTGAGGAAGACCCCCTAAAAAGTATCCAATGAAAAAGGATGGCCCAGATGATTCAGCATTTCAGAGAACCTCTGTTGAAGTTTCCTCTGAGTTCTGTATCCAAAACAACTTCAAGGAAACAGGCTGAGATGACCCAGCCTTAGAGACTGCTCCACTAAAAACTTATCCATAATCCTAAATTTTTCTTTGGGTCCCCTTAAGAATACCAGCACCCTTATTCAGTAGGAAGTAGCCTAGAGAACTATGTCCACATTCCTAAAGAATGGATTATGGATGTTTGTCTTTGTTTACAGTGTTGGTTACAAGTTGTTATAGGCAATAGTAAAAAAAAAAATATACAAAGGAAATTAGATTTGAGGTTCTTGTTTTAAAAAGAAAATGAGGGGAGTATGTTCTGGTACATTGTGAATATTTGTCCTGCCTACTAGTTTAATAAAAATACTGATTGGCAGAAGGCAGATAGGAAGTGTGGGTGGAGCTACCAGACTAAGACAGCTCTGGGAACAGGAAGAGCAGGGCAGAGAAGCCAGAGAGATGCTATCAGAGACACCAGCAGATACAGAGGGAAGAAGACAACCATGCTGCTCTGAGAAAAGGTACCAAGCCACATGGCTAAACAGATTAATGGAAATAAACTGAGATAACATGAAAGAGCTAGCTAGCAATATGTCTGAGCCATAGGTCAATCAGCATGAAATTAATACACGTCTTTGTGTGATTATTTATGACAAAGTGGCACAAGGGCTGAGAGCAGGTTCGAACCTCTGGGCTAGTCCAGAAAGTCTGGGTCAGAAACTTATTAGAGAGTAGCAACTAGCTGACCTTGCTTTATGGCCAGAGATAACTCAAGAGATGTATCTTTTCCCTTGTTCCCAAACCCAAAAAAGAAGTTCAGACTCAAGTTCACCCTTTCCTTCCTGTATGTCTTCTCTATTGAAATTGTTGGCTTCTTTATGGCCAATTTTGTCCAGCTAGTTGTTGGTTCTATCTCCTAATTTCAGGTTTAATTTTATTGACAATTGTCAGAGTATGATCAAAATATCTCATAACACTATTTATTTGAGTATAACTCACACCTACCTCCTTTCACAATTTTTCCCAAGCCTCCATAGAAGCCTTAGAACACTATTATTTTTCCTGGCTCAGGATACAGGTTGTTTTAATTTTTTGGATGGTTCCTTTAATCTCTTGGCCTCTCATGTGTTCATAGATAGTTAAACATGATTTTTCTCTTAATCATCTATCTTATACTTCCATTTATTTATAACCAAAGTCCCCAGCAGGGTAGAGTGAAGTGTAGAAGTGTACACTGTTCTGAAGAGGCAACCATAGGGGATGAAATACTTCATGCACTCTTTCTAAGGCCCATGAAAAGAAAGCTCCCTGGCCACTCTTTGGAGACCACAAGACTGCTGAGCAGTGAGCTTCCCCTGTCTCTCTTGTTCCTTCCCAATGGAGCTGTGAACTTGAGACTCTGGTGTAGTTTTAACATAGTTGAGGTTTATAAACTGAGAATCTCCAATAATACATTGATGTCATATTAAGGATAGCAATCAATACCATACTTCCTCTTGTCATTTGGCCAAGAGCCTAGATTTGAATTTTCCACTTTGTTCTTTCTGTGTCTTCTGTTGTCCCCGTCTGTCTATTCTATGAGTCTGATTCTTTGCCTGCTGTCTCGAGGATCTGTCCCTGTTTTTCTATAAGACTCTGCTTTCTCTTTTATTTAACAGCATAGAAAGTTTCACATGAACAAAGGAATATTTCACAGAAATTTTTAACAGAGTTTTTACAAGGGATGAAGTCGCTGACTCTTATTGATGCAGATGACAAATAGTATTACAAACATCATTGTTCATCAAAAATTATTTTTCTCATTTTTCATATATTTTAAAATATTTTCTTAAATATTTATGGCTATTAATTTTATGAGATTACTATCAACCTATAATTTCTGTTTTCAGAAAATTATTATTCCAACACAAATATAAACATACATGTGGTTCTCTTAGGACAGGGCAAGAAAGGGTATCTAAAATTATAGCCACTCATTAGCTTAGGTTGCAGAAGTTTATTGCATGGGAAATAGAAGGCACATAAGGTCAGTTGTTATCTTTAGGCATGTTAAATGAACAGGCTGAGTATGCAGAAGGACAGCAGTCTCAGGTCTTAAGTGACTTTGGGATATATTTTTAACTTTGACTGTTAGGTACAACAAAAGTTCCCGACTCTTAAGAGATATTCTTTTGGTAATGCATTGCCACACTTTGGGGTTGGCAGTTCATGAGCCCAGCCACTAGAAAGCTCTGGGACTGACAATAAGATCACGTTTAATTCTTCATGGTCCTATTCCTTCCTGAAGGGCTGGTTTCCTTTATCTTTAATGAGAGTCTCCATCCCTCAGCTGTCTGCCTTGGGTGACTGACTTGGGAAGAGCAAGGAATTGGTTTTAGATATAAATTTTGAAACCAGTCTTGGCTTTTGTTGTGCTTCTGAGCCTGCACCTCCGCTTCTGCTAGGGTTGCTGTGTATTGGGCAGATAGAAGTATTCTAAAATAGTGTTGTATTAGCACACGGTATTGCTGGCAGGGTGACTTTAGTGTTTGTGATTTACAAAGTCTAATCCAATTTCCTGGGCTTTAGACAGGACCAAACAAAATCAGTGAGTCTCTGGAGAGCTCCTGAATGATCTTCAGGTCCTGGTTGGCCCTTTAAGATTTCTTTCTGTTTCATCTCCTGTCTGAGTGTAGTTTCCATGTTGAAAGTTGTCTTGCAATTCAAAACATAACTCGGGGCTGAGGAGATGGTCCAGTGGGCAAAGCGCTTTTCCTGCAAGCAGGAAGACTAGAGTTTAGATTCCCCATACCTATGTAAATACAGGGTTGGGGAAAAGGGGGCATATGACACAGAAGCTCACTGGAAATCCAAGTGTTTGAGAGATGGAGACAGGGATTCTGTGGAACACGCTTTCTGGTCAGATTAGCCAAACCAGTGGCTCTTGATTCAAGTAAGAGATCTTGCTTCTGTGTATGAAGCACCATTAAGGAGGCTACCCAGCGACAAGTTCTGGATTCCACATGAATATGAGTATAAATGCATGCATACCCTCACCTGCACATAACCAAGTTAACTGTTTGGAAGAGTGAAACAAAGATAAAGATCAATGTAATAGAAGTAAGCATGATTAAAAGGGATTTTTATTATAAAAATCTGGAAGAAGTTTTGAGATTTGAATGACACTTCCTTTTAATTTTTAAGATGTATTTATTTTATGTGTATGAGTAGTTTGCCTGCATGTATGTGTGTGCACCACATGTGTGCCTGGTGCTGCAGAGGCCAGAAAGGGGTGATAGAGCCACTGGAGTTACAGATGGTTATGAGTCATCGTGTGAGTTCTGAGAACTGAACCTAGGTCCTCTGCAACAAGCGTTTTCACTGCTGGGGCCATCAGTCTAGCCCTGGTAGAGGGCATCTATGAAGGAAGCGATCTAAGTCAGCTTTCTGACACTGTAACAAAATAGTTGACATTACCAATGCACAAAGATAAAAATAGTATTTGGCTCTGTGTTTCAGAGGTTTCAGACCCAAACACCTCCCAACAGGCTCCTCCTCCTGTAGGTTGATGGCACACCCCCAATGACTTAAACACCTCCCAACAGGCTCCTCCTCCTGTAGGTTGATGGCACACCCCCAATGACTTAAACATATCCCAACAGGCTCCTCCTCCTGTAGGTTGATGGCACACCCCCAATGACCTAAACACCTCCCAACAGGCTCCTCCTCCTGTAGGTTGATGGCACACCCCCAATGACCTAAACACCTCCCAACAGGTTCCTCCTCTTGTAAGTTGATGGCACACCCCCAGTGACCTAAACACCTCCCAACAGGCTCCTCCTCCTGTAGGTTGATGGCACACCCCCAATGACCTAAACACCTCCCAACAGGCCCCTCCTCCTGTAGGTTGATGGCACACCCCCAATGACCTAAACACCCCCCAACAGACCTCTCCTCCTACAGTTTCTTCCATCAGGCCCTGAGGAGATCTCACAATCACGTTATAGCACACCAAGCTAGAAGCTGCTGATTAGTCACTCAGAGCATTTTTATGCTCTTTCCTCCAGCATCAGCATCCAGCCACTGATTCAGCCTCACTGGTTGCAAATGCTCCTGTTTGCCCAGCTCTGCCTGCCTCTGCCAGATATATACTGTAGTAATACCCACCCCTGGCAAGTCTTGGCAGTTTTCTGTTTCTCCAGTTTCCAGCTGTGGGGGAGTTCAGAGCAGATGGTGTGGGACAGGCTGGCTCTGATCATAGTTCAGGGCCTACAGAGCAGAGTTCCAGAAGTAAAACTGTACAGAATGTGCTGTGGTTTTGGCAGGGAAGTACTGAGCTGGATTGATTTCCTCCCTGAATATGGCTATGTATAAGCAGACAGAATGTGACAAGAACATTGAGAAGAAAATCGCAATGATAGTTTGTATTTATAGGCAATGGTATATCCTCTAAGGAGTTCTCTAAGGAGTCGGTGCTTGACTAATAGTTACAGCATTGATTCTAGGAGCTCAGGCCAGCAGATGGGATCATTTGTCGACTTTATTTTCATTATCAAACTTATATGAGATAAGGAACATTTATATCAACTCATCCCAGAACCACCATTGCCACTGTTTTGAGGCATTTCCATCTTTATGCATAAGAGCAAAAGCAAATTTGACACTGGAGTGGGCTCAGTGGTTAAGATCACTTGTTGTTCTTACAGATGAGCACAGTTCAGTTCCCATCATCCATATTCAGCCAGTGCTCACAACGGCTAGTAACTCCAGCTCCCGAGAATCTCTCTCTCTCTCTCTCAAACACTCACACATATTCACAATAAACACTTAAGGATAGTTTAAAAAACAATGGAACTGCACAAGTTGTAGGCTTGTGTGCAGCTACAGCATCCCATTCATTGCCATGATGTAATAGGGATCATTACATGAGTTAAATAGTTAAGTTAAGGACTGGAGAGATGGCTCAGAGGTTAGGAGTACTGGCAGCTCTTCCAGAGGACCTGAGTTCAATTCCCAGCACCTACATGGTGGCTCTCAATCATCTATAAAGAAATCTGGTGCCCTCATCTGGTGTGCAGATATATATAGTGTTGTCTGCATATAAACAAATAAATAAATCTTTAAAAGAATAGTCAAGCTAAAAATGCTATTTCAATACCTGAATAGCTGTGACTCTTTTATTATTTATCTACATTGGAAACTTACAGTTTTTCCCCCTTTTTCTTTGAAGACAATATCTTTCTGTACCAATAGATATGTTTAGTATTGTTTTCCCAGGAGAAATTTCCACAGCAGAATTTAGAAGGGTCCCTAACCAGTGTCAGCAGCTTGTTTCCTGATGTGACTGAACTCGTTTTCTCTCCTCCCGGAGGACAGCGCTGGTTTCCCCATGTGTACACCAGCCAGGCACTGTATTTGTATTTTTTTCTGCTTCTTGTTTCCACTAGGGGCAGTGGTCATGGATGCTTCTGTAGAGATACCAGTAAGAGCAAACATTTATTCTAAGACAGTGACCCAAGGTCCTATCACATCCTCTTCTACTCATATTACTTCCCCAGCTTAGCCAATCAGGTACTCTCAAAAGGGAGGGGTAGAACAGGGAAACCTGAGGGCCTTCTTTCAGTCCTTCCTTACACATCTGAAACCGGGCTGTAAGGAGTACTGGGCTGGGGTCCAGCATTTCTGCCATTTTGGAGGAACAAATCTACAAGTTTGTGTGAAGCATGAAATGCAACCTGCAGTTTTGGAGATTCACAGATCACTTGAATTATCTTGTGTTTGTGTTTAAAACCAATGTTGTACAAGTATAGAAAGGGGCGGTGAAATTCATGGTGTGAAACCTGAATTTTGTTCTGTTCCTTTTAATTTTCTGCTTAAAACTACAGGAAATAACAATTTTAAAACACTCTGACAAGGAAGGTTTGGGTAGGTATGTGGAAGGCTTCAGAGAGGGACTTCTGTAAAATGGATGCCTGCTGTTGACTCCGATGTCTGTTTCCATCACCCATTTGGGAGGATTTGAAGGAGCTAACAGAGTATCCCACAGTACAGCTGGGAACTCATATCAGTCCCAAACTCCCTCTCAGGAGGAAGGTCTGGGAAACAGCTCTGACACTCCCATGCAAAATTCTTTGCAGACAGTTGTGTAGGGGGATTATGTTGTTCCATTGTAAATAATTGTCCCCACCTATGAGTTTAATAAAAAGCACTGATTGACCAAAGGCAGACAGGAAGTGAGGGCGGGGCTACCAGACTAGAAGACTCTAGGAACAGTCGGAACAGAGCAGAATGCCAGAGAGAAGCCAGAAGAAGCAGAGGACAACCATGCTGCTCTGAGAAAAGGTACCGAGTCATGGGCTAGATTAAGGGTAAAGAGTCAGCAAGTTATATGCCTGGGCCTTAGGCCGATCAGCCTTAAACTATTGTAAGCATCTGTGTGTCTCTGCTGGTTTGTGTGTCTCTGTGGGCCTGCCAGTCTAAACCTTGAGGTTAGGCCTGAAAGTCCGGGACAGAAACCTTACTACTACACAGTTGTGCTGACAAAAACAGTTGAGATATGCTGATTCATACCAGCTTGACACACTTCCTCTATGGAGTGGCAGCCTCTCCTGTGACCTGGCTCATGAGCTCCAGCCAACAGGGTTGTACTTGGTGGGAAATGACCAGCTGATAAGTAGCTTCCCCTTTCCAGGGAGTTTTAAACTGATGGGTGGAGATCACCATAAACAGGAAATTGTGGGGTCAGATCTGAGCTTGGATTAGCCATGTAGAAAAGTAACAGAGGTCAGCTTGCAGAGGTGCCAAGATGGACAGGCTGCCTGAGTTACCCTTGGGTCACTGAGGTGACTTAAGCTAATGCACAAGCAGGGAAAGGAGCTGCCTAACTATGCCTGGGGATGCTGAGGGAGCCTCCTAGGACATATAGCCTAGGTTATTAGGAACTTCAACATAAGTATATAAATGTAGGAGTGGGAGAAGACCATGTCCTGTGGGCAAAGCGATAGCTGGGCGGCTTAGAGACCTGCCACAGGGCAGACACGGCCCATTTTCATATTTCTGAATCAAGCTACTTCTTCTTAGGGGGAAGCCAGCTAGGCTGATAAACCTGCAGTTACCCCGTTCCGGATAATACGCATAGGCATGCACACTAGCTGCTTTCTGCTGAGCCAACTTGTAATCTGCTGCTGCACCTGGTGATTTGTGGTGCATGATCACTGAGATGCTGGAGGCCAATGAGAGAGAGACAACACAGCTAGGGAAGTTGCCGGCTGCCAATGGAAAATCGGGAGGCGGTTCGCCCCATATCTGTAATAAGCAAGACTGCTGTTTGCTTCTCACCTGCCTCCCTGTGTCTGTGTTGTTGACTTCATACCTTTTCACGCCCTCCCCCAAGAGGTGCCCAGATAGAAAGGCCTGGAACACAGGTAGGCAAGCTACATGGCCTTCTTTATGCCCATTGGGCAAATGTGACTGGTTAAAATACACTCAGATGAATACATTCAGAAATATAACTTGTAGACGGAGTTTTACTTTCAAGGCGCCAGTCCAAAATTGATATTTATTAGAATATAAATTAACACTCACAATATTAGTAACAGCTTATGGTGGCACCTGAACAAGGACTGGCGTATCCAAGCGATGGATGAGCGATGGATGCATGATGGAAGGATGATGGATTCCGATTCTGTCTGTCCAGCAGCCAGCAGCCAGGAACCAGGAAGAGAGAGCTCCTCGAGTCCCAGCAGCCACTTATCAATGGGGTTGGCCACACCCCCTCCAGGTTGGCCACACCCCCTCCAGGGTCCCGGAAGTGTCTTATGACCTTAT
Organism: Phyllotis vaccarum; assembly: GCA_033318265.1. Lineage (NCBI taxonomy): Eukaryota > Metazoa > Chordata > Mammalia > Rodentia > Cricetidae > Phyllotis > Phyllotis vaccarum. The sequence goes on along the minus strand of JARWLC010000004.1, from coordinate 72,480,962 downwards.
CAGCTGACACCTTAATCCCTCCACAATAACTCTTTTCCTAGGCTCCTCCAAGTTGCACATCAGCTCATTTTTGGCAAGATGTCTTGGGGGGTGCTTATTCAACTTCAGGGTAATGTCTAAAAGTAGACTACGGGTCAAAATACACATTGGATCATTATAAGAATGATACTCTCTGTGGAGGGACATGGGGGCCTAAGGGTGGCTTTGTGCTATGTCTTGGCTGGTTTGGAAAGAGAGGAGACACTTTTGTTAACAAAAGATCCATCATGACAAAGCACTTCTTTCTAGGCTCCACAAAATGCTATGGATTGTGTCTGCTGAAGCCTCCTGAGGCACAAGCTGCCATCCAGGCCTTCTTAATGAGCAGTGTGCTATGTTGCACATTGTAATGTTATTCTTTCAATTCTTTGGTTAAGTCTGCGTTCAAAAAACACTTGTGAACCTTTTTTTTTTTTTAATTTTCCTTATTCGTTAAGAAGTAGTTTGCTTCTCTGAAATGTGCTTCATAAACATACTAATGGGCCCCAATTTAGTCAAGGAAAGACAAGATCATTAATGTCATGTTGCAGTAGTTAAATAACATGGTCCTATCAGGATAGAGAAAGATCTCATGGTGTGCCCCTCAGTTTCAATCAGAAAGGAGGACAAGCCTTTGGATCAGTTAGATTTGGGGTCATGGCCCATGGAAAGGTTGGAGTGAGGTTTTGTTTTCTATTATACTTGTTGGGCACATTGGAAGATCAGTACACATTATTATTCAGCAGATGGACGGGGTCTGGCACCCCAGATATTGTGGGTGTTCCACAATATCCATACCTTCCTCCTCTGGGACCTTCAGCAACTGACTTCTGCCTTTTCTGCCTAATTGGGAGCTATGAACTCCAAGGACTGGAGTGAGATTAGTAAGTCTCCCCCTGGGTGGAGGCACTGGGTAATTCTAGTGATAGATAAAGCTCTTGTCCCATTTCCCTTCGTGGTGGATGTAATGATGGAAACAATGTCCAGCACACCTGTGCACTGGTTCCAGGCCAGGCTCTGGGGCCAAGACATCCTGATGTATTTCCTTGAAGTTTCAGTCTGTTCTCCCTGTCTCCACTCTCCAGGAGCCCCAGCCCAATGTCCTGTCTCCTTGCTTGTGCCAAATTTACTTCCTTGGTGACATGATGAACCATTGGAGTGGATGGTGTGTCTTTTCTCAAGTCCTGGCAATTCAGCACAGTGCCAGGTCCAAAATACATGCTCACTATAGATCTGGTGAGAGTTAGGCTTTGGTTACTTGGTTGATGTTGCCTGAGGGTAGAGCCTATGCTCATTTCTTTATAAGCACAGTCTCATTTAATTCTCTTAATGGTCCCAGCCACCTTTAAAAACTTGCAGCAAGACCACATTACATACAAGCTACCAGTTAATTAGATGTATAGTTCACCAGTGTTAAGTGTATTCGGGTTGTAATGCCAGAGAGTTTTTGGAATCTTCTCATCTTGCAGACTTGAATTGTAAATTCCCCATTCCACGTCTGTAAATCTGCCTATTCAAGATGTCTCATGTGAGTGAACCTATGCAGCTTCATATTTCTCAAACTGACTTATTTCACTTAATATAATATACCGAAGCTTCATCAATGTCATAATTTCATATTTTGTCAAGTTGAAAAGTGCCCTGTTGAATGTCTGTATCATTTCTTGTCTATTTATTTGTTGGTGGCCATTCAGGTTGCTCTGAGGCATTAGCTATTTCAGGTTTACCAGTATTGTGTTGCTATGGAAATGAAAGTGCAAACTGGAGGTCATTTTGTCTACATATGAATATCAGAGAGGTTTATTATTTGTCCAAAAGTCCTAACCAGAAAGTGGTCAAGGAGGGGTTTGAACCTGGATCCTCCTGACTCTGCAGCTTGTCCCCACTACGATACATACTTTTGTTCAGGGAGCCTCTGGAGGAGCAATAGAGACTCTTGCAATTAAAGGGCTAGAGTTTTTTGTGGGAACTTTGTATCAGGCAAGGCAAATTGGGATGGACTGAAGTATAATGGACACAGATGACTGCCTAGGTGGAAGAATGATACAAAGATTCAAAGAAAGTTCCAGAAGTGAGTCGTGCTTCTTTTATTTTTTCTGAAGTCAGACTCTCACTAAGTAGACCAGGCTGGACCCAGTCTATTGACTACCCAAAGCAACAACAAAAACCCAAACCCTAAACCAACAAACCATTCTTTAGAAGCATTCTGGTGGTCTTGGTGACCTCTTATAATCCCAGCCACTCAGGAAGCAGAAGTTGGATTGCTGGAAATTCGAGACTAGCCAGGGCTACATAACAAGACTGTTTCAAAAGGGAATGTGGAGAATGAGAATAATTCAGAAAGCCTGACATTGATCTCTGGCTTCATTTGTGCATAGGCACACACACACACACACACACACACACACACACACACACACACACACACACACACACACACACACACACATGCACGCACGCATGCACGCACTCGTGTGCGTACTCTACAAAAACCAAAAAGAAACAAAAGCATTCTGAGTGGTTCATAGACCATGTTACAAGGTGCACACATTCTTTTCTTCCTCTGTGATACATTGGTAACAAGCTTGTGTGTTCAAGAGACACTCTGGATGATGAATGGTTTCTGTTTCTGTCCACTGTAGGCAATCATCCCGAATTATTTAGGCAAGTTTGCTAACAGATATGATCTGTTTAGTCAAATAGATATTAATTTTCCAGCTCCTTAACCTGCTGATGGATTAAATCCCATTGGAGCTACATCATGACTGACTACAGGAAAAGCTGAGGCTGCAAATGGTTGCTGAGACCGTTCAGAAGAGATGGAGACTTGTCACACATAATGCCTTTTGCTCTAGGTGACACGGATAATGTCAGGGTAGAGGTTGTTGTATTTTCGTTTCTTGTGGCTGGGATTAAACAGCCTAACAGAAGTAACTTAGAAGGGAAAGGATTTCTTTGGGCCACAATTTCAGGTTGCAGACTATATCGTAGGAAGCCAAGGCAGCAGGAACGTGAACTGGCTGTTTGCACCCACACTGAAGAGCAGAGAGAGTGAAGGCATGCTTGCTAGTGCTGAGTTTGCCTTCTCCACTCTTACATAATTCAGAACCAAAATCTAGGGGATGGTACTGCTTGCCCACTTTTAGGTTTTGTCTTCTCACATCAATTGATGTAATCAAGATAATCTCCCATAGACATATCTATGAGCCAACCTTATCTAGACAATTCCTCCTGAAGATTTTCTGCCTAGACAATTCTATATTGTGTGAAGTTGACAATTAAAACTAACAATCACAATGAAGATATTCTACATACATATGTTCATAAAGGCATTTTTGTTATTTAGAAAACAAATTTAATATAAATAAAAGTGTATTAATCCAAATGGATCATCAACCATTTATTATTACTGGTCCAGGTTGTAGAATTTTTGCTTTTAAAAACAATACTGTTTCTAGCATGCTTCCTGTAGACTCTTTGATACTACATAGCTGGTTTGAAACATCGATAGTCTATAAAACAAAACCATGTAGCGGTGGTCTGAAGTACATGCCCCTTTTGTGTGATGTATGGTCGTAATTTGGGGTTATCCATGATTAGGAAGTTGCTGTTAATCTCAGTAGATGCTTTTTCATCTGGGAAATGCAGATTTCTGGGGCCAGGGACACAGCTCAGTTGGCAAAACACAAGGACAACCTGAGTCTGGATCCCAAGAACCCTTGAAAAGAGCCATATGTGATGTACACCCCTGCAATCTCATCTCCTGTACCAGGGAGGTGGAGACAGGAGGATCCCTAGAGTTTAGTGGCCAGCCAGCCTAGGTGAATTGTTGAGCACCAGGTTCAGTGAGAGAATCCTGCTTCAATGAATAAGGTGGAATGTGGTGATAGTCTGTGTGTGCTCTAACAAATAAAGCTTGCCTGAAGATTAGAGGGCAGGGCAAGCCACTAGTTAACTATAGAGGCCAGGCAGTGGTGACATACACCTTTAGTCCCACTAGGGAGGTGGAGACAGTAAGTGACATGGCTGGGCAGAGAGGATTGTAAGGTGGGAGGAGACAGGAGCTCAGTCTTTCAGCCTGAGGATTCGGTAGAGGTAAGAAGTCTCTCTAGTTGGCTGCTCCTTTCTCTCTCTGCTCTTTCAGCATTTACCCTGATATCTGGCTCCAGGTTCTTATTAAGACCAATTAGGATTTGTGCTACAGTGGAGAGTGATGGAGGGAAATACATGATGTTGACTTCTGACTTTCTCATTCACATATGGGCACGAGTATTCATGTGCACATGTATAACAAACACACATGCACATACACACATTATTGATACTTTAGACATTTTTTTAAAAAAATTGTGTGAATCTGTCCTAGATTGTAGGATGTTTAAGGTTACCACTGTTCATTGCCTATGAGATACCAGAAGCACTCCTTAGCTGTGACAGTTAAAAATCTTCAGACATTGTCTAGATTCCCCAGGGCCAAAAATTGCCTCCCTGTCTGTTGTCTGCAAACTTCCACATGTTGCCCTGGTTTTATGAATAGTTGCAGGGGATGTAACACAGACCCTGCTCTTTATAGACATTATTAACATAAATATTCTTATTTGTAATTCTGCTAGTGGCCTGGCAAGGAAGATTAATGGAGGGGAGAAAAAGCAAAAATATCTTCTTGTAATATTGCAGGACTCCGAATTACATGCACTGAGGTGCCAATAAAGGCAGTAACAAATGCAATAACCTTCAGTTGAAGGCTGTGCTCTCTGAGGATGCCTGCTTCCTGTTTTATTGTGCCCCTTAATGATAGCCTATATTTCTGGATCAGTTAATTGCATGTTTCTTTTTAACCTTCAGTGATATCACCTGTTGTTTGTTCTCGTTGCTTTGTTATCACTAACCAGCAAAGCATCGCTACCCATTCATCATCAAAAGTATAACTTTGCTTTTCATTCCATATGTCTGCCTGACTTCCTGCTTGGGTGGATGGAGAAATCCATTAGACTTTGATGGAGATAAAATTATGTTTCTATTGATCAGTGTCTTTTACATGGTAAATCTTGTTGAAATAAAACCATAGAATTTCAGCCCATGCAGGTGAGCAATAATAATACCGAGGACAGACCCAGCACTCCATTAACAGGTGGGAGTAACCTCTTTAGTTGCATCCCAGAATATACTATTTAGATTATATCGTAATGTGATTTGACTGTGAATAAAGGAATTTCATGTTTCTTAAAAGACTACTCTAGTATTTTTACTTTGTACATGGAAAAGTATAAGGTCAAGAATGGAGACAAGTGAGACGTCTCTGAGACTGTCTGGTAAGAGCTGGGGAGACGGCTCAGTCGGTAAAGTGATTGCCAGGAAAGCATGAGGACTTGATTTCTGTTCTGCAATATTATTTTGAGGTTACTTTTGTTTATGTTGCATTAATGTAACTCTGTGAAGCTGTGGTACTGTGCCTTTCTAAGACCTCTGATGGTCTAATAAAGAGCTGAATGGCTAATAACTGGGCAGGAGAAAGGATAGGTGGGGCTGGAAGGCAGGGAGAATAAATAGGAGAAATCCGGGAGGAGAAGATGGAGAGCAAAAGGAGGGGGAGAGCAGGACACCAGGGGCCAGCCACTCAGCCACCCAGCCACTCAGCCACCCAGCCACCCAGCCACTCAGCCAGCCATGGAGTAGGATATACAGAAGTAAGAAAAGGAAGAAGCCCAGAGACAAAAGGTAGATGGGATAATTTAAAGTTAAGAAAAGTTGACAAGAACCAAGCCAAGCTAAGGCTTGGCATTTATAATTAAGAAGCCTCCAGGTGTCATTTATTTGGGAGCTGGGTGGTTGGCCCTCCTAAAGATCAAAACAACCAACAACATTTTGATGCCTACCAATATGGGGCTAGAGTAAAAGAAAATCCAACAATAGATTTTAGTTCCTAGAATCTATGTAAAAAGTGGGCATGATGGTGTGTCCTGGAGTTCCAGTGTTGGGGAAGCAGAAACAGATGGCTTCCTGGAGATTGTTGATCAGCCAGCCTAGACAAATCAGCTGGTTCCAGGCCAGTATCAGACCCTGAAACTAGGTGGATAGCATCTTGAGAAATAATATTCAAGGCTGGCCTCTGGCCTCCATATGTACATACACACATGGGCAAATGCACCCAAACTTACTTGTGTACTTCTATAAATATGAAACACACACACACACACACACACACACACACACACACACATGCACATGCACGCACAAACACATACATACACACATGCAAGCACACATACACTCTCACACACACACGCATGCACACGCATGCATGCACACATACATACACACAAGCAAGCACACACACACACACATACATACACACAAGCAAGCACACACACACACACACGCATTCACAGACACATGGGTGTGTGAATGTATGGCAAAACAGATAGTTCCAGAAACAGGACAAAAAGCCCCTGTGAAATATTTAGTGACGGTTTTAATCCAGGGGTGAAAAACTGCAGCACCTAGGCAAACGTGCATGCTCCTTGTGTTTCTAAATAAAGTTTTATTGGAATACTGTTAATACGCACCCTTACTTATTGCTGTTTTCATCCCCCAGTTGTGGAGATGAGTAGTTGTGGCAGAGGTGGATGGTTCACAAAGCCAAACGTGTTTTCTACAGCCTTTCACAGAAAGCTTGCACATAACCACCAACTCCCACTTCCTTTATTTTGAATTTTGCAATGTACTGTTGGTCACCAGATGGTGGTGCTGTTTTAGGAGTGTACTGGCTCGTTTCATGTCAATGAGACAAGCTAATGTTATCTCAGAAGAGGGAACTCCAATTAAAATACTTTCGTAAGATTGTGCTGTAGGCAAGTCTGTGGTGCATTTTCCTAATTAGTGATAGATGGGGGAGGGCCTGGGTTTTATAAGAAAGCAAACCGAGCAAGCCATGAGGAGCAAGCTGTGGTCCTTCCTGGCTTCTGCAATCAGGTCCTGCTTCCAGGTTCCTGCCCTGCTTGAATCCTCTGTTCAGTCTTCTTTTGATGATGAACTGTGAAGCAGAAGCATAAGACAAACAACCTCCTTCCTCCCCTAGTTACTTTGGTCTTTGTGCTTTATCAGAGCACTAGCAAACTCTGAGGCAGAAATGGTATGAGAATAGTGGGTAATTTCTGTGACAGGCCTGACAATGTATTTGGGAGGATTTGAAAGGACTTTGGCAGGTTGGGCTAGAAGAGCCATTGAGTGTTGAGAGCTCAGTGAGCTGTTCTGTCAGAGCTTGAAAGATAAGAACATTGAGAGCTGTGTGGATGATAGAGGCCTGGCTTGTGGAGTTTCAGAGAGGAGCAAAGACTCTCCCAGGTCTTTTGTGTGAAGAATTTGATTCAGCTGTGATTAAAAGAGACCAGAACCACTAAATTGAAACCTTTGCTTAGCTGGGACAACAGATGCTGCTCGGCTGGAGCTGAGATATTAGCGGTAATTAAGAAGAAAGTTGCATCACTGAGGTGGAATCTTCTGAGAGTCCTCTTTCCTGAGAGTCAGCACACAGAAGCTGTGTTCGAGAGGTGGCTAAGGTTGTACTTTAATAAAAAAAAAAAAAAAAAAAAAAAAAAGGTTTTGGAGTTTTACAGAGACCTTGAATTTTAAGAGATGATATTTTTAAAGAAACAACTTTTTTCTTAAGAAGTTATTTTTCCTTTTATATACCCCCTATGTTCTCCCTCCCTCCCACCCCCGTCCACTCCTCAAAAGGGGCAAGGCCTCTCTTGAGTAGTTAGTACAGGCTAACATACCAAGTTGAAGCAGGACCCACCCCTTCCTCCCTATATCAAGGCTGAGTAAGGCACCCACCATAGAGAGTGGGCTCTAAAAAGCCAGTTCATGTAAATGGGATAATTTCTCCTCCCATAGACAGGGGCCCATTATCAACAGTTAGGTCTACACAACTGTCACCATTATTCAGAGGGCCTAGTTCTGAGATATCATTTTACACCTGTCAAAATGGCCAAGAGCAAAAACACAGATGACAGCCTATGTTGAAGAGGATGTGGAGAAAGGGCAACACTCCTCCACTGCTGGTGGGAATGTGAACTTGTACAGCCACTCTAGAAAGCATTATGACAGTTTGTTAGAAAACTGGAAATCAGCAATACTACTCTTGGACAAATACCCAAAAGATGCTCAACCATAACACAAAGACATTTGCTCAGTTATGTTCATAGCAGCATTATTCATAGTAGCTAGAGCCTAGAAACAACCTAGATGCCTTTCAGCCAAAGGATGGATAAAGAAAGTGTGGTACATTTACACAATGGAGTATTGCTTGATGGCAAAAGATCAATGACATCATAAAATTTGTAGGCAAATGGATGGAACTAGAAAAAAAATCATCCTGAGTGAGGTAACCCAGGCCTAAAGAAACAACCTTTAAAGTGTTTGAATTTATAAGACTGTGGGGCTTTTTTAAGTTTGTAAAATGTTTTATATTGTGATGTTGATCTTGGGGATGAACAAGAAAAGAAAGGTTATGGCTTAATAGTGATGTGTTTGTGTGTCAAGTTGACAAGGGTCAATTGTGCTGGATGGTTTTATGTCAACTTAACACAAGCTAGAGTCATTGGAAGGAGGGAACTCAATTAAGAAAATGCCTCCATAAGATGGGCTGTAACCAATGCTCAACATTTTCTTAATTAGTGATTGAGAGGCAGGGCCCAGCCTACTATGGGTGGAGCCATCCCCGGGATGGTGGTTCTAGGTTCTATAAAAAAGCAGGCTGAGCAAGCCATGAGGATCAAGCTAGTAAGAAGCACCCCTCCATGGCCCCTGCATCAGCTCCTGCTTCCAGGTCCTTGCTGTGCTTGAGTTCCTGTCCTGGCTTCCTTCGAAGATGAACCATGATGTAGAAGAGTAAGCCAAATCCACTCTTTCCTTTACTTTGTTTATGGTGTTTCATCTCAGCAACAGTAACCCTAAGTAAGATGATGAAGTGGTGGATCCTTTTGGAGGTGGTTTCTAGCTGGGGGAAATGAGTCTTTTCCAGTAAGGGCAGGCTTTGAGCACTGCAGCCCAGCTCCACTTTCTGAAGCTGCCAGTCTAGTACTAGCAGCAACCTCTTACCTTCAGGAACAGAGTTGCCCAGTATCGATGTCTTCTTCACCACGATGGACTGTATCCTTTAAACTTAGGCAATTCTTATTGTCTCCTACCACACCTTCACCTCAGGGCTCATCCATACACCTTGCTTTGGGCTTGCTCATCTTTGTGCCTCTATTGTTGACATGGAGAATGCCAGGGCTAGTCTCTGGGTGGGTGAGCGATGTGTGGGACAGAATTAGTGTCTCTTAAGTTGTCCCACCTCAGGCCAGCCTCTACCTGCTGTCTCCAGCCAAACTCCAGGCATGTAGGCCAGGACAGTTAAGACCAGAAGCCCCAAGACAATGGGTAGTAAGAGCCAGTTACAGCAGCATATGAATGATACAACTCATTGGCAATTACATGCTAGTGAAGGACAGATTTTAGAGACAGATAAACCTGGATTTATGCCCTGACTGAAGGTTTATACTATGTATAGATAAATGGTGACATTACTGTCTTTCAAATCAGGTTGACTCCCATCTATTTCTCACTGGCTCTTGAAGACCCAACTGTTTTCTTGACCCTGGGTTTGGAGAAACTGAATATTATATCTCTCTGTCTCTTGAAGATGGGCATATTCCCTGACTTATGATGAACAAGCTGAAGGCAAAAGTCACTTGACATATCTGGCAGGATCATCCAGCTACCAATTTCCTCCTATTTTCTCCCCCATTGTGACACCAGAGAATAGAATGATGTGGTGTGTAACACTTAGCCATCCTATTGGGTATCAATTTATTGGGTATTAGTGTGTATTGGAGCCGCAGGGGACCTGCTTAGGGGGCAAGAACCCAGATTGTGCTGTGTCAAGGTACTGGAATTTAGAGGATGTGAGTTGTATGGTTGAGCAAATAATTTATGAGGAGGGCATTTTCAGAAATGGCTATAGATGAACAAAGTTGTGGTAGAGAAAATTAATCACTTACCAAAGAAGGCCTACTTCTGTGTAAGGAAAACTAGGAGAAAATAAGGCTGGTTGCTAACTTCTGGCATCCAACCCAAAACCTGCCTCCACAACCATATGCCCAGACTTTGACCATTAAGGGATGTACTCGGACAGTTTTCAGAAAGTTGTGCTGGCTTCAAGGAGGCAATGATGTGAGGACACATCTCCAGGTTAGGTGTGTGACAGCCTAAGGACCTTCTGGGAATTTATCTGAGCCATGGACCCTGGGTTATACTTGAGGTGCTCCTAGGGTCACGTCCAAGGAATGCTAAGAAGATGTGTGAGGGTCTTAGCAGCTATGAAGGCAAGAGGACAGGGGAGACAAAGGAGGATCAGGGAACATGGTGCCATTGGTAGGGGCACATTAGGAACCATGGGAGGCAGTGAAGAGGCTGACGGCAGGGCCTGGGAGCTGAGTAGGCCTAACTTTGAGTCTTGGATCTTCTCTCACTTGCTCTGTGACATTACAGAGAGGTAACTTATTTAACCTCTCTGGTTAAATAGGGATAGCCATAGGCCCAATCTTCCTGGGTTGTGAAGATAAAAATGTGAGAATAAGCATAAAAGACATATAGTAGGTAACTCTTGGTGATACTTAAACTTTATTTTTTCATTTATATTTTATTCTTTCACAATCCCCCCACTTCTTTGATTATAGCTCCCCTTACTTCTTTTTATCTCTTTCTCTTCCCATAAACGTTTCTTCTCAAGCCCCCTCTCACTTTCTTTCCTTGTGGCCATTTCATTTAATTAGAATTGCCTGCACGCACATGGGCTAGACCATATGTCCTTGGATGAGGGTACTGTACCAATGACTGAGAATTTATCCTCATTGTTGAACTTAATCTACAAACATAGGGGCTGTGTCAGAGTGCCCAAGTCAGGTGTTATCCCTTCACACATCTACACAGCATACAAAGCTAACACATCCGGAAAGGGATATTATTGGGCTGTGGTGGGCTGAGCTGCTCACTTGTACTTCTGCCAATGTGGTGAACTCCCTTCTGCCTCAAGGGTGTAATGATTTGGAAACAGACTGAACTGTCCAAGACATAATAAGTTCTAGCCCCGATGATACTAAATAAAAACATATCCTGTGGGGCCTTGACAACCAGACGACCTCATTTGAGCCTGACTGTATAACTCTGTAATGGGTATGTGAGTGCTGGCTCATGGTATTCTAAATCTCTTAGCCCAGAGGGCTTCAGTGTGAACTTGAACTCTCCTAGTGGCTTTCAAAATTTTGCTCTTTTTTTATGGGGGAGTTGGAAATGGAGAATTAAAATTTCGTAAGTTATCATCATGTTGCATAAAGGTTAGAAGCCCACACAAATTAAATTATGTGGCAATTTCCATTTTTACCTGGGCAGTGTGGGCAATTTGGAAATCATGGAAAAAAAAACAATTAAATTTTTATGCAGGATATATGTGTTTTAACCAAGTACCTTTGGTTCCTTCTTTTAATTGTTAAGTGCCTTGGGGGTTTTAACTTATTGAAAGAATCAGGAAGCAATATATAAGTGGGCCAAGCTCCAGAAGTTTTGGGATGAGAGCAGGAAAGACTTGCATTTCCCTGGCAAACACCCAGCTTGGTTCTCAATGTGGACTTGCAGATGAACCCAGCAGGGCCTATTGCTAGGAAGGCACATAAGAGGCCCCTCTGGAAGGTTCTGAGTTGGTTCTTAATAGCTACCAGTGGGCATTTGAGGACACCATTTCAAGTTTACAATTACATTTTGGCAGCAAAGTCATAAACGACTTAATAAAGGATGTTGCAGACTAAATATGCTTGGAGCTGAGAGTTGGTGTACATGCCATTAGATGAAAAAAAAAAAAAACCTTTCATAATGACAGACACCTTGTGAATTAATTTCCCAGCATTCATTCTCTCTGTGGGTATTGATTGCTCTGTGCCCGAGTCCAAATGATAAAGTTAAAGGTGTTTGACATGGTGAAGCTCATAGAGTGGATTCTGTTTGCACTGGAAATTTTTGAGTCCAGGAGAGTTCCTCTCCACAGCCGAGTTGAGGATGCTTTCAGAGTAGATATTAAATGCTTTTATGTTTTGAAGAGACAAGCAGATCTGACTATGGTTGGGTATGGTGTTCACCAGTAGAGCTTTGACAAAAGACCTTGTTATCTCATAGGAATCCAATAACTATTTTAAAGTTGGTTCTAAGATGTAAGCAATACTTCCATATATGACTCTGAGGGGCAACTTTTGCTATTTTGTCTTTTAATGGGAATTCTATGTATATAATTTTAGTTGTTTTGGGAGTATGGAATCTTTTTTGAAATATTTTTTTCTAGTCTTAAGTTTTAGGTGAAATCAGTTTGTTTAGGGGGATCCTTGGAGATATAGGAGTAAAACTCACATTTTTTGTTTGTTTCAGAAAATGAAAAGGATGGTTTAGCACTGTTGTGAAGCCTACTTAACATGCTCACATTTATTTTAAATTCCAAACTGAAAGTGGCTGGATAATACAAGCTAGTGAGTCAGAGTCTTGACTCGTATAGTTCAGTGATATGTGGGCACCAGTCACCGGAAACAACTGTTTGGTGTATACACATAGGTCATTATAGTGTGCATATGTTTTGACAATTTCAATCAAAATTTTGTCATGCAGAGACAGACATTCTCTAAAATCCCCAGTTTTAAGTCTCAAATACAAGTTGAAAATGAGGACAACATGGAAAATGTGTTGCTGTGTAGCCATCACAGAATGTACTTACACATACTCAGACAGGAGAGCCCATTACATGTGTAGATCACACAGAGGAGTCCACGGTTCCTAACATTAGTGAGAACTCTTGGGAACTGTGACACCATGGAACTTGTGTATCTAAATGCACAGAAACCTAGAAAAAGCACATTTTACCAGGCATAGCACATCTCAGAGCCACATCAATCTTAGAAGACATTGTCACATGTGTAACCAGTTGTTGAACAGAGGTCACTGTTATGTGACCTTTGCCTGGTAGCTGTGTTTGTAACATGCATCACTTATGGCTCCCACATTTTATATGTAAGCTATAGCGTATTAATTCAGGATGGAAAAGCCAAAGCAGCTTGCTTTTGTGGAGCTAATGAATCTGGCTTCAGGAGCTGCATCCTGAAGGAAGAGGAATGGGGCTTAAATTAGCTTAGCCTAGAGCCCCAAACTTCCCACCAGCATGCAGAGTGACCTTAAGGCCAGAAACTCACATGGGAAGCCTTATCATCTTGGCTCAAGCTGGCTTCCTGGGGCATCTAGGACCCTGAAAGCCAGCGGCAACATATTTGGAAGATAACCAATGGATACATTTAGGAATTAGGAACATTTGTTTGAAATCCATGATTAACAATGCCAATTAAGAGGCTTTTAGGTTTTCCCCACCAAACCTCCCGCCTTTTCTCCCAGCCCATCTCCATTCCTTTGTAAGAACCTCTGACCCTTAGCATCTCATTCTTTCAGGGAGCCCCAGTGGCCACATTGGGCTGGGACTTAGGTAGTTTGAACTATCTTTCTTGTCTTTCATTACGACCTAGATGGCCACCAACTGAATGGATAATGGAAACGCGGTAAACTTATAACGTGGAATGTTATTTAGCTGTTAAAAATAAAACTGTAAATAAATGGATGGAGCTAGAAAAATTCATCCTGAGTGAGGCAACCCTGATCCCAGAAGATGAATATTGCATATTTTCTATCACATGTGAATGTTAGCTTTCAAGCCTTCAATTATGTGTGCTTCAATCCAAATACCACGGAAGTTAGGTACCTAGTATGGGACTGTGAGAAGAAAGGTCCTAAGGGAGGGGAAAGAGAAAATAGTGTTATAGAGAGATGAAGGGAAACAAAGAGAGGGATTAAATAGTGACCGGCATGGAAGAGAAGGGTGAAGGAGGGAATATTGGAAGGGAAAACTAACATTGAAGGCCATTTGGCAGCCATATGGAAACTTACTATAGTAGGAGCATCCTGAAGTACATACATAGATGAAAATAATGCAAATGTTGTCATCAAATTACAGGGTAGATAATCTCCCAACTAGACATTGTATGCCACCAAGTAAAACCCCAAGTACCAGGGATGGGTTATATGTTTATAGGTCTCCAGCCAAGAGGACCCATGGAAACCTCCAAACAATACATCCTATTACCAATTCTAACTGGATACTCTTTATAACCTGATGGCAAGGTTCTAATGCACAATAATACGTATATATGTCACTGAATAGGAACAGGTCAAGCTGATGCTCGACCACTGACTAGCATGCACAGTCCTGGAAGGTAACTAGAAGGTACTCTGCATGCTACCAGAGGAGAAAGGTAACCATCAATATCTCCTGGCTATAATCCCTGTGACCTACAGAAATGACCTGCCTCCAAGATAGACTGAAGCAATAGCGACAATACTGTGTCACCAGTGTTATGGGACAACCAACCACTTTATACCTGGATTTGATGCTCACTTCACAAAAGGGGGATCCATCCTTGGCACTGTAAAGGTGGCTAAGAACCTGAGACTAGATAGCTCATGGGCTTAGGGGGAAGTTATAATACTATTATTTTGTTAAGGGAACATAATAAAATCACTCCTAATGACATATCACTGCAACCATAAATCTCTGCCTTGCTCAGCCAGCATCAGAGAAGCTTTTTTATTTTTTGCCATATATGGGAATCAACACAGGAGTCTACAACTGATCACTGTGCAGAGAATAAGAGATTTTGGAGTATGCAAGGCTTTATCAAAGCCCTCTTCTCAAGGCTTTGGGATTTCTGTGGAAGAGGAGGCAGAAAGATTGCAAAATCCAGAGGTGGATGGATGACACCAAGGGAATATCATCTAGACACAGTAGGACTGATGCTGTATGAACTCACAGGGACTGTCATAGCAGGCACAGAGCCTTCACAGGTTCAAGCCAGACGGGATCCCAGCAGTGAGATGGGGAAGTAGGCATTGGCTCCCACCTCTAACCAAGAGGCTATCTCCAGTGATAACCACTGGAAAGAAAAAACTCAGTCACCTCCTCAGGGCAGCCCTGCGCCCAGAAGTAGCTGGTCAACATAAAATGAACTCTGTTAGTTTTGTACTTTTTGTCTCATTTTTTGCTTGTTTATTTTGATTTTTGGTGTGTGTGTATATTTGTTTCTTTTTCTCTTTGTTTGGTTTTTCTAGACAGGGTTTCTCTGTGTAGCTCTGATTGTCCTGGAACTTGCTTTGTAGACCAGGCTGGCCTCAAACTCACAGAGATCTGCCTGCCCCTGCCTCTGGAGTGCTGGGATTAAAGGTGTGGGCCACCACTGCTCAGCCTTGTCTTTTCTAAGGGAGGGAGGAAGGGAGGGAGGGAGGGAGAGAGGGGGGGGCATGAACATCTCATGAGTAGGGAGGTAGAGATAATCTGTTAGGAATTGAGGGAGGGGAAAATATAATCAAAATATAGGAAAAACATGCAAAAAGTCTTTCAAAAAAGAGGCATTTAGGTAAATTCTAAGTATAGAGGCATTCAATTTCTGACCAGATATGCAAGAGATAATGGATTATAAACAGGTGTTTGCTAATCAGAGTCTTAGCCTAATTAGTGACCTTGGTTGCTATTGCAAGCTTTCCTTTCAATCCCATGACTAAGCAGAAGTCAGTTTTTATTCCCAGTGGGGTGGCTCTGGCTGGCCCAGAAAGGCTTCCCACAGGCTCACTGCAGAGGCACTGGCAGCACCAGAGGAAAGCAGCCAGCACCTCTTGGGAGCTGGCATCATTGTGCTTGAATTTTGTTTTGCCATCTCTTAAACCTACCCAGAAATGTTTCTTAGGCAACTGTCTCAATTCTAATCCTTCAGTGAATTGGAATTGGGTCTGGTATTGACTGATCTATGACACTGACAGTACTTACACACTGTAGATTGTGGTGAAGCTAGAGCACGTTCACTGAATTGATGGAGGAGATCTTATTTGCTCTTGTGATAATTTGAGGATTTTCCCCCAAGAGCAGATCCCCCAAGAGTATTTTCTTTATAAAACAATTTTACCCTTGAGTCATTTTTATTTGAGCGTTATTCTAGTCATCGTGGTTCAGACTTTAATCCTTTTGAGGGGAGAGACATGGATTTAAATTTATTTTGAAAATAAGGTAACAGCAGGACATGTGTGGGGAATATTTTAAAACATATATTCTGTAGTGTTCTTCACAGTTTTGGGGTCATGACAGACATCTAGGAAAGAGAATTTAACACAGTGGACTTGACCTGCATGTGTTTAGCTGTTTTGTTTAATTTAAAGTGGGTGACCCCAGGTTCTGGCAGCTTTCTTGGAGACTTAGAATCATATGGATTCTAAATCTTCTCTCCCTCCCTTTGCCCCTCCCTCTTTCTCTGTTATAACCTCTGCGCGCGAGTGCACACACACACACACGCGCGCACACACACACACACACACACACACACACACACACACACACACGCGCACACACACACACGCGCACACACACACACACACGCGCGCGCACACACACACACACACGCACACACACACACGCGCGCGCACACACACACACACACACACGCACACGCGCACGCACACACACACACACAGGTGCATGTGCACGCGCACGCGCACAAACACCCCACGCCACACCATACTAAGAATGCAGGTGAGGAGGCTGTAGGCTGGACTGCACTCTGCTTGGAGCCCAAGGTGGTAGATTTAAAGACTGATTTGGATAGAGGTTGCTTCGCTGATGGAGAGGAAATGAAAGCTCAGAAAGCAAAGCCATAAAACTGCTCAATTTGTAATGTATTCTAGAGCCCTCCCCCATTTTTTTGAGACAGTGTCTCACTATGTACCTCTGGCTGGCCTAAGACTCACTCTGTGAACACACAGAGATCCACCTGCCTCTCCCTTCTGAGGGATGGGATTAAAGGTGTGTGCTATTGTGCTCAGCAGGTCTACTGCACATTTTTATAGTGGAGGAACAAAGTGAAATGAGGTGGGATGGCAGATGGCTTCATCCCTTCCACAGGTTATAGAGCCCAGAGGAAAAGGGGGGTGAGTTCACTCAGTAGGCAGCCGACATTCATGGAGAATCTTCACAGGGCGTATAGCAGACTGTAATGTCACAGCACACTCCCTTGGCTTAACTGGCTGGCTGGTCTTCCAGTCATAAAGGCAGCCCTTCAGGGATGGCTTGAGGGTGCTGAAAAGGCAGCTAAGAAAAAGACTTGGGCTGCCTCAGGACAGGATGGTGGGAGGAGCAGATGTAGCTGGTGCACTAGAGACCTTAAGAGAGACACCACAGCCAAGTGGGCTTTGAGACTTCTTGTACCACCCAGGCACTGCCAGCAAGAAGGCTGTCACCAGATATAGCTTCTCAATCTCTAAAAAAAAATGTTTTATTTATTCTTTGAAAATTCTCTTACACTTACATGTTTTGATTATTTGTATACCATTACCTACCTCTAACTCTTCCTAGGGACCCCATCCCATCTGTCTTAGGGTTACTATTTCTGTGATGAAACTCCATGACAAAATGCCATAGAAGGAAAGGGTTTATTTAGCTTCTGAAGCCAAGGCAGGATTTGATGGAGAGGCCATAGAGGGGTGCTGCCAACTGTGCGTCCCCCATGGCTTGATCAGCCTGTTTTCTTAGAGTACCCAGGACCAGCAGCACCCACATTGAGCCTGCAGCCTAATCTTATGGAAGGCATTTCTAAATTTGGGTTCCCTTCTCTCAGATTATATTAAATTGACACAGAACTAGTTAACACACCATCTCTCTTTCAATTCCATGTCCTCTACTACCATGTTGTCATTGTTGACTCTCCTGAATCCAATTAGTCCTGCCTAGTAGGTTTTCTGCCCCCCATGCTCACTTTCTCTGCTGACTCAGTAAAGCAAGGTCAAGTCGAATTGAAAAAGTATAACAGGTTTATTTGAGCAAAGCAACTCCCAGGCAGATTCTCCAGTCCCAGAGATAAAGGCTGGAGAAAGCCATACCCACAAATGAAAGAGGGAAATTTTATTATAGGTTGTAGATATGAGTGATGCCACGTCTACCACTAGCTGGCTTTATGACCAAGTGTGGTCAAAAGCTGAGCACTTTTGGCAGGGACTTGGGTGGCCGGCAACTTCAGCGGAGGAAGCTGTTCTATCACTAAGAATGAGGAACTGTGCTTTTGGTCAGAGTGTGGGGCCATCCACTGAGGCACTGACAAGCTATTAGCACAAATGTTCCCCAAAAGGAATGACTCTCTCTCTCAGCAACCATCTATGATTGATAGCCTTCTGTCAAGACCTCAGGAGTCCCTCCCCTGTTCATATTGGTTTGTATTGTGTAGGTCATGTGCAGGTAACCACCATTGCTGTGAGGGCTAGCTTCATACCCTTCAACCAGAATTGTGATCCTGTTCCCCCACAATAAGTCTCTTATTCTGTTACCATAACAGAAAATGAGTAAGCAGGACAGGAAAATCAATTTTACAAAACGAAGGAGGAAAGACATGGCTAGGAGGGTAGAGAGGAACGAGGTTTGTAGTATGTGGTTTCTGTCCCAGACTTTCAGGCCTAGCTTCAAGGTTTAGGCCCACAGACCCACAGACCCACAGACCCACAGACCTGCAGAGACACACAGATGCTTTCAATAGTTTTAGGCTGATCGGCCTAAGGCCCAGTCATATAACTTGTTAACTCTTTACTCTTAATCTAACCCATGACTCTTGTCTTGTTCAATGAGGCTTGGTACCTTTTCTCAGTGCAGTATAGTTGTCCTCTGCTTCTTCTCGCTTCTCTCTGGCATCTCTGCTCTGTTCTTCCTGTTCCTAAAGTCTTCTTAGTCTGCTAGCCCCGCCCACACTTCCTGTCTGCCTTTGGCCAATCAGCACTTTTTATTAAACTCATAGGCGGGGACAATTATTTACAATGGAACAATATAATCTACTTACAGAGGTTTTTATCAGCAAGGAGAGGAGTTTCCTGTCACACCCTTTGAGACTTGGAAGGGGTGCTCTCTCTCTCTCTGTGTAAGAGCATGTGTGTGTGCAGGTGCATGTGTGGGTGTGTATGTGTATAGGTATGAGTATGTGTATGGGTGATGGGGTAGGAGTTGGAAAGAGTGTCTTGGGAGGTTCTAGGACATTACCCTTGAAGAGCATAGTATGGGTTGGGGCAGCCTGACTGGAGGAGCACAGTCTAGGTTGGGACAGCCTGACTGGATATGACAGATAGAGCTATTAATAACCTTTGGAAAGGAGTTTTTGATCTTTAAAAAATCCTGCCAGGAAGGTTGGAAAAGGGACAGAGGAAAATAATGTAATTTTAATGTAATCCCCCAAATTATTTTAAAATGCCTTTAATTTTCATACTATTATTTAAAAATCTGGCTGGCATATATAATGATGAAAACAGGCAATGTCATAACCTACACATGACTAAGCTCTTTAGTAGATACAGGAAGCTTTTTATGTGCCAGAGAATCATTTTTTAGGGGTGCTGTAGTGTTTAAACTGAATTAATATTCTCCTGAAAATGAATTGATCACTCTTGGCTGCATTATAGGGTCAGGCAGATGGTTTTTGAACTCTGAGGACATGTTAGCTGATGTGATACAATTCACAATGTCTGTGTGTTGGACCAGCAGAGTGTGAGTTTAAATTCTTGAACCAAACAACTTTATACAGCTGCAGAAATACACTTGACTTATGAATGGTCATTAGTTTGACAGCTGATACTGACCACCTTGTATAGAGACAGTGATCTTGGGAGCCACATCAGTGAAGAGTCCTGGAGCTCACTCTCAGAAAGATATTTGTCTTTCTACAATGTCATGATTGCTGGTCTGGCAGTCAACAGCAATAGCTCATGGTTAACTGAATCTACTGTTCTTTCTATGCCATGAGGGAAACAAACAATCCATCCATCTAGTTATATTCTTTTTGAGCCTTTGGATTTTTTTTTTAAGTAATTGTTTAAATAAAATTATATTTTAAATTTTGTCTTCCAGGTCTTTCGTGTATATAAACATTCTGTGTAGATTAGTAAGATTCAAGGTCTAATTGTGAATGTAACCCTCATCCTGGCATCTGCAACCCCTGTCCCCCCTCTAACTATAAAACACTTGCAAGTGGAGCTTAGAAATGAAGAGAAATGGACAAGTCTGTGGAAACTGTGAAGAAACAGGACAGCCTCTGTGTCCCACCCATGACTAGGGAATACCAACAGCTCAGGATTCTCAACTCCTTGTAAGCGCATCATCTGAGATGTGGTCTCAACACCTAAAGATGAACAAGGCCTAACCGGCCAAACTAACATGGCATCTTTTATTAGTGAGTTGTGGAATTTGGTTTATGAGACAAATTAATTCAATTACCTGGTGCTATGGCTTCATTTGCAATGATTATTTGTTCACTGAGATGGCTAAATTCTGCGCTTCACAATTGCTACCTTATTTCACCACCCTGAAAAGCAGAGATGGAGATCAATGCATATTCTGAGGGTGGGTAAAACCGACCCTCTCATCTGACACAGGTTTTGTCCACTGAACATCTGTCCAGCTGCCCTGTCTTGGTTCCCTGGAGGCAGCCACTTGCCTGGCTTCTCATGTACTTCTTCGTGATGCATGGGTGAACCTCTTCACTTTATTCTCATCTGAGGAAAAGATTCAAGGTTCTGGGTGACAAAGAGACCATAGAATATTGCCTCTTCCGACAACTCGGCTGGGCTTGACTGTTGTGAGACACCGGGTACCAGCTGTGGGACTGCCAGGAGGTCAAAGTTCTCCTCCATTGCTCACTCCTCACTCCATATCCACCTCATTCTGCACAGACCAAAAAGTTGGGGAATCTGTAGACTGCCTCCTCCCAGTTGGAAACAGCACAAAGACTCAATTGAGAGATATGGGAAGTGCCAGTTGTGGTGGTCCACAGAAGTATGATTTGTTGAAGGAGGTGGAGGCTAGAGGACCATAAGAGGGGTAGGAAATGTCATTTTAGAACTTGATGTTTAGAAAAAGAGAGAGTTTTTTTACAGTGTTCCATTTATTCTCCCTTGCTGGTACATGAGCTCTAGATCCCTGGCTTCTAACTCACTCCAACCCATGTGGCTTAGCATCTTGAATGCTCTCAGTGACACGACCTTCCCTGACCTCATAACCCTTAGCAGCTGTAAATCCCACTCTGTCCCTGAAGCTTTCCAGGTCATTGCTTTGCTGTTTCTCCCTGCAGGTCAGTCAGCAGTGACTTTTATTGCACCCTGTTCTGTCCCCTGCTTGTTTGCCAGAGAAGCATATCCTTCCTATACCTTTAATTTAGTGGCTCCAACCCTTCTCAAGCTTTGAATTTAACCAGTACTGTGTGGCGGTCACTCCTTTCCATTCGTCAAGACACTTGATTGCCACAGCTGGGGAGATGCTGCTGGTGTGGCGGCCAGGGATGCTTCCCAACATCCTCCCAAGCACTGGGCAGTCCCCATGACAAAGGGTTCCCCATCCCACAGTGTCAGTAATGTGATGATTAAAGAAACCTACTCAAATGCACAGTTAAGTTACATTTGGCATTTGGGAGAGTACTGGAGTGCGTGGCATGAAATTTCTGTAGTGCTCAGCCCAGAGCTGAGCCCACAGTGAGATCCTACTGATGCTCCTACCTATAAGGACTCAGCTGCTGGCTCTGTAACCTGCAGACATACTTGGGACCCAACCTGATTGGTCCTGCTGAGTGGACATGGAATCCTTTAGAGCTGATGCCTTCACTGTCTGTGGCAACAGGAAGAAAGCTGTTTGTTGTTTTCCTTCAAGGCCCTTCCTTACTTTGTTTTGTTCTGAAGTGTTGACTCTACCCATTGATGAAGCCAAGAGCTAAGAGACCTTGCTGGGAGAGATTTTTTCCTTCATTATCGGCAGCACTTCCAAGAAAATTGCCATGAGCTATAGTTTAATAAGATGCTGGTATGCAGCTCTTTGCTTTTTGGCCTAAAGTTTTTCTCTGAGAGTACAGAGTGCTCGGGCTCTGAGAGGGTCTTAGCATCTCTGGAAAAGGTAAAGGGAGTTAACCTGTAGGTGTGATGAGGGAGTAAGAAAAAAAAAAAGGTGAGGCGAGCTTGGTTGGATGCATGAAAATGCACTGAAGGAGTCAAAGGGCATGGAGAAGGGAGAACCCTACACAGGGCTTAGCAGCCACTCTGTAAGTGAAGAGATCACTTGCAGAATGGGAGAAAGTCTCTTCCAACTATACATCTGACAGGATTAATATCTATAATGTATGGAAAACTAAAACTATTACTCCCTAAATAAATAAGAAATGTGTTAGATAATTGAATGAATAGTTCTTAAGTGAAGAAATATAAATGGCCAAAGTGTTCTATATCCTTAGCCACCAGGGGAATTCTGACTAAAACTGCTCTGAGGCCCTATCTTAGCCCAGTTAGGATGACCAGCATCAAGGAAACCTATAACAAATGTTGGTGATGGTATGTGGGGATAGAGGAACCTTTATACACTGCCAATTGGGAATATAATCTAGTGTCAATGTTCTTGCAAAAGCTGAAAACATCTCAACACATGAGTCAGCTCTATACCACTCCTGAGTATGTACCCAAAGGATTCAGAGTCAGCACACCACAGAGATATTTGCAAGCCCATGTTTATTGCTGAACTCTTCACAGAAACTAAGATATGGAACCAGCCTGTGGCCCCAAAGGAGTGGCACTTGTTGAAGTATGTATGGTCTTGTTGAAGAAGTGTGTCACTATGGGAGTGGACTTTGAGGCCTCTTTTGCTCAGGCTTCACTTAGTGTGAAGGATATACTGCTTTCTGTTGCCTTCTAATCAAGATGTAGCCAGCACCATGTCTGCTGCACACTTCAATGCACCTGTGATGACAATGGACTGAACCTCTGAACCATACGTGATCACTTCAATTAAATGTTTTTCTTTGTAAGAGTTGTGGTCATGGTTCTCTTTACAGCAATAGAAACTCTAACTAAGATAGAAGTTGGTACCAGTAACTGGGGTATTACTGTGATAGGCTTGACTGTGTTTCTGTTTGGAGTAATATGGACTTTGGAAGTTTGTGTTAAGAAAGCAGTAGAATGTTTTAAGTGCTGTTTAATGGAACATGGAAGACAGTGGTGCTGAGGGTTATTTGAACTGTGGGGAGATAGCTCAAGAGGGTTCAGAGAAGAATTTTAGTATGTTGTCTAGACAGTATCTTTTTAACAGTTTGGTGAAGAATGTGGCTGATTTTTGTCTTTGACCAAAGAGTCTGTCTGAGGCTAACATGAAGAGTTTTGGAATAATTTGGTTGGCAGAAGAAATCTCAAAACAGCTTAGTATAGACTCTGTCACATGGTTATTAGTGTTAACTCTAATGAAGATTTATAATGAAAAGGTGTAAGATGAATAAATAAAAATACAAAATGCATAGATTGAGAAAAGGGGCTTCAGGAAGTAGAATGAAGCTAAATTTTGTGTTCAAGGAGAGACATGGATTAAGAAATGGGATAAAGATGGTGACCTCAGGACAAGATCCCAACCAGTTAAATTTCCAACTTGTGAAAAGGAGAAAAGAAAAGCTTAGATCTGAGTGTGGTGAAGCACACCTTTATCCCAGCACTGTGAAGCAGAGGCTGGAAGACCTCTGAGTTTGAGGCCAGCTTGGCCTAGAGATTAAATTTTAGAACAGGCAAGGTTAGGTAGTGAAGGACAAAATGCTGGTGGAGATATAATTGAACAAGGAGACCGTGTTCCATCCCCAGAGTGCATCAGAACTTGGCAGCTTTGGCCATGTGGTTCTGAGTTCAGAGTCAGGAGTAGGAGAAAGGAGTTATGGATAACACATTGAGGCCAAACATGTGTCAGAGGTATCTATGAGGGGAGGTATAGAGAGGCCATTGTCTGAAGCTGTGAGGTTGAACCTTGGATTGCCTTGGAGATGCCAGAGCCATGGGATATATGATAACAGGAAGTGGAACCAGCCCAAGAGAGAGAAGTGTGTTGCAGTCAACAAAGATGAAAGGAGCTGGAGATCTGAAGAGCGTTTTGACATCAGACACGGAGATGGAGAATTTGGAGCTTATCCTGCTGGTTTTTGGTCTTGTTTTGATCTAGTATTTCCTCACTGTGCTCCTTCCCCTATTTCTGTAGTAGTAATGTATATCCTGTGCCATTATACATCGAAAGTATGTTATCTGCTTTCTGATTTTGGTATTACAGGTGGATTACAGCTAAGAGATTGTCATGAGTCTCAGAAGAGACTTTGGACTTTGAAACAAGTCTGAGACTGTTACAGACTATGGGGACTTTTGAAGTTGGATTGAGTACCTTTTTGCACTATGATATGGCTATGAGCCTTTGAGGGCCAGGGAGTAGAATGTGGTGGTTTAATAGAGAATGTCCCCCCCCACCAAAGAGTGGCACTACTAGGAGGTTTGGCCTTATTGAAGTAGGTGTGGCCTTGTTGGAGGAAGTGCATCACTGTGGGGGTGGAATTTGAGGTCTCTTTTGCTCAAGCTTTACACAGTGTGACAGCCCACTTCCTGTTGTCTTCTGATCAATATGTACCCAGTACCATTTTTGTCTGCACACTACCATGTCCCAGCCATGATAACACTGGACTGAACCTCTTAACTGTAAACAGCCACCTCAACTAAATGTTTTTCTTTATAAGAGTTGTTGTGGTCGTAGTGTCTCTTCACAGGACTAGAAATCCTAAGACACAGCCTAAAGGCCTGTTAACTGATGAATGGGTAAAGAAACTGTGATACATGTTCACATTGGGGTTTTATTTAGCTATAAGGAAAAATGAAATGATGACACCCACAGGAAAGCAGATGGAGTTGCTAATTATTATGTTAAATGAAAAAACCAAACTGAGGTAGACAAATCTTCATTTTATAGATAGGGTCCTCATGTATCACACAGGATGCCTCAATCTCTCTGTATAGCTGAGGATGACCTTGAAGTTTTGATTCTTCACCCTTTACTTCCCCAGTGTTGAAATGATTACACCTGATTTATGCTTTGGAGAAAAACTAGGGCCTTGTGCTTGCTAGATAAGCATGCTAACAATGAAATTACACCCTCCGCGTCCCAAACACTTAGCTTTCAGCTATTATCATCCTTCTCCTCAGGTTCCATCCCCTGGCAATCACTTATCTTTCTGTCTTCATGGACTTGCTTATTCTGGACAATTTATATAATGGGATCATAAAACACATAGCTTTTGTGACTGGCTTCTTCTGCCCAGCATGTTCAGGATCTGTTATACTCTGGCATATATTGATGCTTTTTTATTTTGACATCAAATAGCATCCTATTGAATGGATTAAGTATGTTCTGATCATCTAATTCATCGATAGGAAATACTGTAACATACTCAGTGGTTGCTTAGACACCTCTATTTATTCAGTCTTTATTTATTGATTACCTACTGTGTGCCTATGTTGTTCTAAAGTTGGGAACATTGCAGTGAGCAAAACAAACCTTCTGTTCTGGAACTTGTGGCTCAGTGGGAAGGACAGCCAGGACAGAAATGAATTAGTGATGTGTGTGTGTGTGTTAATTCTAAGAACCACAAGGGAGCAGTAGAGTGAGGTGTGGCTAGATCTTGGAAACCTCATGATTTTCACATGGCCACAGGTTCATTTCCCTTGCATTGTGTCAGATTTTATATATGAGCATGAAGCAGCAGTGATTGGTTCCAGGGAAGAAGCTGATCTGTAATTACTATTCTGTAATTAGGTTTCTGAGGAGAAAGGACCTCAAGACCTTGGTTGGTGGAAGGGCATGGGAAAAAATTTATCGTGTATTAGAACTTCAAAGGCAAAGAGAGGATGAGGTCAGGGGGATGGCTCTGCAGGTTCTTGCTGCTAAGCCTGATGACCTTAGTTTAATTCCTGGAACCCACATGGTAGAAGGAGGGACCCAAATCTGCCCTCTATATGCATGTCATGGTAAGTACACACACACACACACATACACACACACACACACACACACACACAAGCATACACACACACATGCGCGAGCACACACATGTACATGCACACATACAGACACACAGGCACAGACACATGCACACACACACACACACACACACACACACACACACACACACACACAGTAAATAAGAATAAAAATTCTTTTAGAGGAAAAAAGAAGCTTCCTTATAAAACCTAGGATGGGATAACAGAAGAAAGGAGGAGGGGCTAGTGGCTAGGATGGCAGATGGCAGCAGGGCCCACAGGAGTCTTCAGAGAAAATCATGAACAAAGGAAATAACCAAGTTTTATAACCATTGCGAATCTGACAGCAAGTTTTACACAATAGGATTTAATTTAGGATAATCTACATGGCAAAGAGCATGGAAGAACTGGTGCATAAAGTAGGAGCTGCTAGGTCACAATATATACAGCTCTTAACTGTCTCAGGTGAAATCTGCTGAGGGTTTGGGGTGGTGTGGGGATGGCCTGATGTCCTTAGCCTGTGGAATCTGGCCTGGAAGAGCCACCAGCATCTTAGAGGAACAGGCCAGGTGCTAACACCAGATTCCAGTATTGCCCAGAGCAGCGGGGCAGAGCCTGTTGAGAACCTGAATGTCAAATCACGGCCTAGTGCTAATGTAGAGTGACAGAGTACATGTTTCTCTGTACATCCCGCAACTGCAGTTGTCCCTAGAGAAGGGGTGCGTCTTCCTGTCCCTTTCTGGGGTGCCACACAGGTGTCCAAAGGAATAACACACACCAGCAGGAAGCTTGCTGTTACTTTGCTGTTTTTTGTTTTTGTGCATTCTCCCTTTTATCTGAGGATTTTACTTCTGTCAATCAATTGTAGAGAAGGCTGTGTGACTCCCCCTGAGCCTGGCACTTGTAAGCACCCGGAGGGTCCCTGGTCCTTGAGGAACATCCACGCACCGTGTGCTATGGGACAACCACCTCAGTGTCTTACAGATCGCTGTTTTCCTTTCCTCCTTAGTTCCCCTTGGTGGCAAAGCTGATAGTCTGCTTTTTAAAAATCAGAGTGGGGCGTGCAGGAGAGAAGGCCCAGCTGTTGATATCAACTGCTGCTTTTGTGGAACTTCTAGGTTAGGTGGCTCATCATTCCCTGTAACTCAAGCTCCAGGGGATCTGACCCCTTCTGCTCTCTCTCTCTCTCTCTCTCTCTCTCTCTCTCTCTCTCTCTCTCTCTCTCTCTCTCGCTCTCTCTCTCTCTCTCTCCTTCATGTGCAGAATTGTGGGTCTGAGATAATTTAGCAGTGGGGGATTGAAGTTCACTTAGAAGGAAAAGACCCTTTGTCACTGTTGCATTTTTATGAAACCGTCTTCTCCTTCTGAATATTTAAAGCTGAATCCTCTGAGTCCTTGTCCTGTAACAGGGTCTTTAGACTTTATGGCTTGGAGTTGGTGTTACTAATGAGACCCCTTCTGCTCTGTATGGTCAGATCATAGTCTCTGCCCTTAGGTCTAAAATCCAGCTGAAGAGGCCTCCTGCTCTCACCTTCAAGGCAGTTTGTGGTAGCAGGGAGTACTGATTGAGTTAATTTATTCACCAAGTCATAGCTTCTCACTGCTTCAGGGAGAATGTAGGGGCTCTGGGAAAAACCAGCATCTAAAAGGCTGGGAGCATTTTCTCTTTAATTAAATGGTTAGCATCATAAGAATAGGATTGGGGACAGCATTCAGGGTGACCATACCCTCAATGAAAAGCAATATAAAAACATTAAAAAAAAATCCATTTATTAAATTTACATACTACAAATCTTTATTTGGGGCATAGTTTTATTTCAATAAAAATATTGCATAGGAAATGGATGTGGTAGCATACACCTATACTTCCAGTATTTGGGATATTGAGACTGGAGGATTATAAGTTTGAGGTCAGCCTGGGGCTTGTATTAAATAAACCAGGCAATCAACCAATAAATCAAAAATTAAAAACTCTTAAATTTGCATAGGTTACACACATGTTCATTAAAAATAAACCCCAAAAGAACAATGAATGATAAAAGCATGAAGCAAATTCTTCTCATCTCCAATTTCCAGTTCTTTCTAAAGGTGGAACAGTGTGCATTTTGTTCCAAAGATGTAGTCTGTTATTTTGTGATTGTGTCTATACATGCATAATGTGGAGGTCTGAGGACAACCCTGACTGTTCCTCAGACACTTTCCACCTGTTTGTTTTGTCTTGTTTTGTCTTGTTTTGTTTGAGACAGGGTCTCTCACTGGCTTGGGGCATGCCAAGTAGGACAGGCTGTCTGACTGTCTGGCTGCAGGCATCTGCCTGTCTCTGCCTCCCTAGGGCTGGGATAAGTGTACACCACCACACTTGAGGTTTTCTGTTTGTTTGTTTTGTTTATTTTTTTTTTTAATGTGGATTAAACTCAGATCCTTGTGCCTTCAAGGTAAGCACTTACTGACCAGCTATATCCACAGACCACGTGTTGCAATGATATTTGATTCCTGGCATTGTAGCGCTTTCTCAGTGGTCACCTGTAGACAGCTGTCAAGTCAGGATTCATGTCTGCTCTAGCCAGTTGTCATGGCTGTTATTTGTCAACTTGATTACATCTGGAACAAAATACCATCTAAAAATGGAGGGCACATGAGCTTATCAGTTGCTACATGCACTGGGGTACATCTTCCCAGGGTACATGCCCTGGGAAGCCTATCTACTCTGGCCTGTGGGGTCTACAATGTGGACCTAAGGAAAAGGGGAGACAAATGAAGGGACAAGAAACACGAAGAATGAGAGCAAGACAGTATTCTGATCAAGCTCTGAACTTTATTCTTCTCAGCTGTACACCTAGTCCTTTAGGGGGAAGGGTAAGTCAAAGATGAAGCAAATGAGGATTTCACACAGCTGCAGTCTATTCCGCCAACAGGATGTCTTGTCATGGAGACCTATATAATCTTAGCTATTCAATCCCAGGAAGGTTACCTAATTCCTGGGAAGGGTCTAAACTAATTAGGTTAACAGCAGGGGAGGCTGCCTGACTTCTGGGGAGGGATTCCTCTAGGGAAAAGGAAGCTTAAGATGCTGGTCCCAAAATGGCATCACCACTGCTAAGGATTTTCAGGCTCCTGGAATCTCCTCCCTTTTCATTAGCTTTTAGGTCCAGCATGATGAGGTACTTCTGTCTTCACAGAGGGCCTTAACCAGGGAGGGGAGACATTGCCCTGATCCTCCCAGAAAGGAGCAATCATGATGGCTTTTGTGGGAAGAGAGGCCCTAGGGGCTCTTCTTTGTTAAAAAGCACCCATAGACACCAACTTCTATGCATTCAGGGATGCCTCACAGGGGACTCAGAGGTGGAAGACATGGTCCTCCCCTTGCGGTGCTTTTGCTGTGCACCTTACTGGTGCCCAAGCTGCTTACAAATGAACTCTCATAGATCTGAGTGCTTCGTGCTCCTCATAAGAGGCTCATCACTTGAAGGTTCCACAAGAGCTTGGTCAGCAAGCCAGTGGTAATGGAATTGTATGGGCTTGGTGGCCAGGGAGTCCACCTGTTGCCTTATGAAGCAAGTGAGCTTGCCAACAATTAAGGATCCCAGCGTTATAAAAAGTAAAATGCTTACTAAGGGTCCTATCAAGGGCATCAAAAGAGAAAACATAGGATCTCCACCAATCATCTGCAGATGCAGAAAACTTTTGCAGGTGAAGGTCAAGACTAAGTTTGTGGAGTTTACTCACTTGGGTTTAAACTACCCCGGATTCATTAATACAATAACAGCATTCCTCTCCCAAGAATAAACATGTCCTGCCCTTTTCTGCAGTTAGCAAGTCAAGGGCTCGATGGTTCTGTATAGTCCCCTGGACAAGGGAGGTTATCTGTCTCTGCAGGGAAGCCAGAGACTCTGCTGAGGCCTCCACAGTGAGTTGGAGCTGCTGAGACAAGTGGGCAATAGTCACAAGGGAATGACCCAATGCACCTCCAGCTAGACCAGCAGCCACCACTGAGGTGTCAAGGGAAACACCAGCCACAAGGGGCAAAAAAAATCCTGCTTTTCTGTCTATTCATTGAGAGATTCCTCCCATACCAAAAATTCAGCAGGGGTGTGAAGCATCAGCTGTGATACTAAGGTTTTTTTTGAGGCAAAACAGTTTTTGAGAGGTGGAAGCAGCAACAACATCCAGAGCATTCACAGCAGGTTTTCCTTGGTCTTTCCTGCATTTATCTGTAAGAGAAAAAGGGAGAATTTTCTTCTTAGGGATGGGCATGCTCCCTGGGCTCAAGATTATTGTGCTCAGCATTTATTTGTTTTATCAGGCATTCTGGCAGCCATCTAGGTGATCCCCCATGAGTATCATAGACACAGGCGGACCCACGACCCCAAATAAGCACTGGGTCAGGTCCTTTCCACTGTGACCAAGTGTCAAGGGGTCCCTCCACAAGACCATGGTATGCCCCTTCTGAATATCAGGATGCCAGAGACAGTCAGCCGCTGATTTTCGCTCTTTATGAGAAAATTAAGCACAAACAAGGCATGATTAAGAACATTGAGTGGAGATCCCTTAATGGGATAAAGATCCCCCTCGAATGGTAGACTTAAGTGTCTGATGGGCCAACTCAACAATTCCTTGATCCTGTGGGTTATAAGGAATTCCAGTAACATGCTTAATCTTGAGTTGGCTGCAAAATTGTTGAAAATTCTTTCCAGTGTTATTATCAGTCTTATTAATTTGGGGTAGCTCATAACTAAGGCAGTTTAGAACATGTGCAATAACATTCTTAGAAGCCGCTACTTGTTGCAGTGGGGTTTCTTAGTCCCAGGCAGCCAGAGGCCCAGACCCTGCTTCACCAGACCCCTTAGCCCCCTAGTCACCCGCTGCTGTTGCTCAGGCCCCCAGAAATGACTCAGATGCTTATATTAACTTTATGCTGTTTGGTCTATGGCTCAGGCACATTGCTAGCTAGGTCTTACATCTTAAATCAACCCATTTCTATTAATCTGTCTGCCACACACGTAGTCTGTGGCTTACCTGTGTTCCTTACATGTTGCTCCTTGGGTGGCTTGCTCGATCTGCCTGACTCCACCCTTCTTTTCCTACCTATGCTCTGATATCTCCTCCTACTTCTTCTATGGTGCCTGTCATGGCCCAAAAACATCTCCTTTATTTAAAGATTGATATTCACAGCATACAGAAAGGCATTCCCACATCACTTCCCCCTTTCTGTCTAATTAAAAAGGAAGGTTTCAATTTTAACATAGCAAAATTACATATAACAAAATAGCCATTAAGCAAGAATTATAGTTAAAATATCTAGTCTATTTGTATTTAGCAAAATTAAAGAAAATACTTTTTATCATCTACCTTATCTTTATGAATCTAAAGTTTCATATCTAATATATCTTTCAAATGACTAAGAAAAACTGTACCTGTAACTCTAATCTTCAACTACATCAAGGACCACAGAAGGATATATTTACCCAAGTAAATCAGAAGTGCAAGTGACTTCTAAAATCTAGAAAGAACAGAGATGACACCTATCTGCCTGGACAGTCACCCAAAGTTCCTTTATAAAGTTGGGGCATCTATCTTCAGCCTACAGGCCCAGAGTCTCTTTTCATTTCAGCGAAGCAGGAAATCTGCTCTGCCCATTCTGGCACAGTTCATCAGTTGCTTCTCCTCGAGTCCTGAAGAATGTCTGACAGTTTTCTCTGTAAAGCAGGAACCCGAATGACCATCTCAGCTTGTTCTGCCAAAGTTCAGAGGTCATCTTTCTATGGAACCTGCATGTCCAATTTAAACAGCATACTGCCAAGCAGTCAATATAAGGACAGGTTCTTGTCCAGTGGCTAACCATTGCCACAAAGAGAGTAGACTCCATATGGAGTTTCTTCGATGCTCATTTTTCTCTTGAAGAAGATTGGTGCTGCCAGGAGCAAATCTGTCTCACTGTCCAGAAAAGTCTAAGCTCTTAAAATATTTTAAATGCCATATTCTGTATGTCTTAGAAGTATTTGAAGATTATCTATCTAATTGAATTATATCTTTGTATACCTAAAAATCTAACTAACATGCATTTCTTAATTATACATTACAATTTTAAATCAGTTACATAAACATCATATCTTAAAACAAGAGTAGAAAAATATATACAGCATAAGAGAATTGACCTTAAGTTTGTATCAATAAACCAAAATTTATACCAATATAAAACATTTTGAGATTAACAGCTGATTTCCTGATCTAAGTAAATTCAATAATCTAACTTTTTAAAAAATCATTGATATATCCCCTTTTTCTTTTAAGAAAGAGATTAACTATGACCAATAACCATTTATAATGAAAAAACATTTATAAACAATATTTTGGGAATTGGGGCATAGTTTTCCATTACTGCTTCCTGCTGAGTATGGGGCGTTGAAAATCTCATGAGTTTTTAAGACTGGATCATAATCTGCAGCCCTGAAGCTGATATGGCCATCTCTTCCCATCAGAGGTTTTTTTCAGGCGGTCTTGGTTGATGAAACCATATTTGCCTGGAAGCAATCCACAGGTTCTCATCTTCTGTGGAAACAAAAGCAGAACTCTTCCAAAGCAATAAATCCTTAGACACAAATTTCAAAATCAAAATACCTTTAAAATATATATTCTTGTTTAACTTAGTAGCCTTTGCATTTGCAATCCATTGTCTTTCTGCAGTTAGCTCATTAACAGTTAAAAAATTAAAAGAAAACACAATAACAACCAAAATCCAGATTTTGTGTCTATTGTCCATCTTTACGTGGCTTATCATATTTTTATTACTCTATTTCTCTTTTTAAAGACGTTATCTTCTCTCTTTTCTCTCTGAAGACTATGTATCTTTTACACACATTGTAACCTGTTTACAGGTTTTTTTTTTAAAATCTGAATCTGTTTTATTGTGAATCTTTAATCATTTTCTAACTAGAAGAGCTTTTTAAAATACTCTCACTCTCTTGCCACATTCAGCTAAAACAGTAAGTTCTCTTAAAGGGACAGAGCACACCCAAGAAAATGCTGCTACTAAGAAACCATCTTTGTTTCTTTTTGTTCAAAATAAACAGAAATCTAAAATCAATCACATGCTACTGAGTCTTCTGTGAGATTTCAGGAACCAGCCTGATTGCAGCTTACACTGCCTGCCGCCAGTCCTCCAGCGCCATTTTGAATGTGACCCAGATGCCACCCTTTCTTTGTACAATGACCTGCTTTTTATACACAATTTGGAAGCTGTCTTGGCTCAGCTTCTGTGATCTAGAACCCTTTCTAATCTTTCTCAGACTTTAAGTGGATATTCGCCCCACATTGGGTGCCATCTGTAACAGTGGGGTCTCTTGGTCCCAGGCGGCCAGAGGCCCAGACCCACAGACCTGCCACACCAGACCCTTAGCCACCCAGAAATGACTCAGATGCTTTTATTAACTTTATGTTGTTTGGCCTATGGCTCAGGCACATTGCTAGCTAGCTCTAACATCTTAAATTAACTCATTTCTATTAATCTGTCTATCACGTGGCCCATGGCTCACCTGTGTTCCTTACATGTTGCTCCTTGGGTGGCTTGCTTGATCTGCCTGACTCTGCCCTTCTTTTCCTACCTATGCTCTGATTTCTCTTCCTACTTATTCTATGGTGCCTGTCATGGCCCAAAATAGCTCCTTTATTTAAAGATTGATATTCACAACATACAGAAAGAAATTCCCACATCAGCTACTGCTTGAAGGGAGGCTGAAAAAAAATCGCTAAAGGTATCAATGGTAACATGAATATATTTTAGTTTCCCAAATCCAAAATAATGAGTAACATCCGTTCGCCAAATTTTATTAGGAATCAAGCCTCTAAGATTTACACCCAAATGAGGTACTGGTAAGAAAGTAACACAGGCAGGGCACTGTTTAACTATGTCTCTGGTCAGCTTAAAAAGTAAGTGCAGTGTTTGTGCATTCAAATGATGAAGAGAAAGAAGCCTTAATGGTCTGGGAAAGGGAATCCTGTACAATGGGAAAGGCAAGGCAGGTGGCCAAATCAGCATTGTGATTTCCCTCAGCCAGTGGCCCTGGCATGAGTGGTCCCGATACCAGCACACAGGCGAATGTAATCAGAGATCTCAGCCTTAGTGCAATGAGGCCTGATCAAAGCCTGGCAGACAGGGTTGGCATTTTCTAAGGCCAAATGCTTTAAGAAGGTGCTTTTGATTTCACTGTCCCCCAACAAGCCTTTCAGCTAAGTCATTTAGATGACTGACAAAGTCACTATCCAGCTCATCCAGTCTCTGCCTTGTTTTTGCCAGGGAGATGATGGCAGGCCCTTTAGGAGGCCGCTGTTTCCAAGCCTTCATCCCTGCATTTTGAATTTGAGCCAAGAGACCAGGAGGAAACCTCACTTGACTATCATTTGTCTTATAAGGGCTATGGCCCAGGAGCTTGTCTTTTGTCCATCTTCTAGAAGACCTCCTTTCAGAATTATGCTGTGCTGTCTCCCTACAATTTTCAATAAACTCCATTTTCCAGAGAACATAATCACCTCCTGACAGGGTGGCATGGGCCAGAAAGTATGAATCATTGGAAATAAGCCACAGCTCACTTAAATTTTCAATAAGAGCCAAGGTGAATGGAGCTGTGGGCCTGTAATTAGTTATGGCCACTTTGACTCAGTCAGATGTCTTAGACTTAGGTGGTGATATTTTTGGCCTCCTACCTCCTCAGAGTCTGAGGTGAACTCTATCGAATGCCTGTCTTCCCTTTCAGAGTCCTCCTGTTGTGAGTTGAAGTCTTCCTTCCCATGTGCCAGGGCGGCCTGAGAATCTGCTGCTTCTGGGTATAAGGGTCCTTTACTGCGAGTAACGGGGAAGGCATGAAGAGTCTTGTTACCTTTAGGGGTCACTCTGGACCCAGTCTTTAATAAGATGGGGGAGCTTTCAGGAGAGATGTAAGTCAACGTTTGATCAAGAGCATGCAGCTCTTTAATTAACTGTAAATATTCCCTTTTATGTTGGAGGATGTTTCTTAGAGAAGCCATCTTTCTAGAGAGTTGGGATTTCAATAGAAATGGAATTATATGCAGACAGAGGGCAGGAGGCCTGTTGGAGAGATTTATCTCCCTCTGCAACAAAATTTTAAGTATCTGGAGAATTATTATAAATTCTTAAAACATTATTAGTCAAATTCCAATAGGAAAAGGCTTGAACAGGGGGGACCTTTTCTTGCCCAAAGGAACCAGAATATTCTTGAAGACAATCACTTACTCTTCTCCATCTTTTTCATTAATAGTACCTTCCTGTGAAAACCAGGGGCAAATATCCCCAACGAAATAAAAAAAAATTCCTAAGATCCTTCTACTTAACCCTAGTTCCTTGTGTTTTGATGGAGTCCTTGAGTCCAGCCAAAAACAAATCATGCTTACTAAATACTTGTCTCATGGTAATTAATTTACCTGGCATCTTTACTGTTACTCTTTCTCTGGATTGAACTCATGGTTGGGTGGTTTTTAGCAATCACTTGTCAGATTTTCACTTACAAAAACCAAATTGGCGCAATCCAGTGGGTAGATGGCCATCTGGAGCAAGATGTTTGTCATGAACCACATGGTCCTCAGCTATGTTGGGTGCCAATTTGCCCCAGTCCGCAGGGTCTACAATGTGGACCTAAGGAAGAGTGCAGACAAATGAAGGGACAAGAAACATGAAGAACGAGAGCAAGACAGTGTTCTGATCAAGTTCTAAAACTTTATTCTTCTCAGCAGTACATATAGTCCTTTAGGGGGAAGGGTAAGTCAAAGATGAAGCAAATGAGGAATTTACACAGTTGCAGGCTATTCTGCCAATATGATGTCTTGTCATTGAGACCTGTCTAATCTTAGCTATTGTTCAACCCCAGGAAGGCTACCTAATTCCTGGGAGGGGTCTCATCTAGTTGTAGGTTAGCAGCAGGGGAGGATACCTGGCTTCTGGGGAGGGATTATTCTAGGGAAAAGGAAGCTTAAGATGCTGGTCCCAAAATGGCATCAGCACTGCTAAGGTTTTTCTGGCTCCTGGCACCTATCTGTTAGGGTCTGTTGGTGCCTGAACCAGGTGTGTGAATGTGTGTGTGTGGGGGGAGCGCAGCCAGTCTTGCATCTCGCAGAATGAAAAAGTCAGGGGTTTGGGACATGATTCAACCCCTTCTTAACTTTAGGCCAACCCAGCAGTGGTGCTCACATGCAGTCTCAGCACTTAGGAGGGTGAAGCAGGAGAATCTCAAGTCTAAGACCTGTCATATACCATACGATAAACAACATATGCCAAACAATAAACAAACCTGAGTGAGCCCTCTCCCCAAACTAAAATGCTAGCACTTACAGGGCTTTAGAGATGGTCTCTTAAGAAGGGTTTGGTGTGTTATTTCACATTTCTAAGAATCTTATTTGTTTAAGGATGAATAAACATTCCTTTTGAGAATGGTAGATGTAAGAACACATGCTGTAAAACATGACCCATCTTTGTGCATTCAAGAAGGAAAATATAATAGACCCCAAAGGGTCAATATGATAAAAAATTTTCGAAGGCCTTTAGGCAAGGAAGATATTAGAAGGATGAGCCTGGAATATTAAGAGCTTTAATGAGCTGAAAGTTTAATGAGGTAAAGCACAGATTCCACTTGATGTTACTAATTAATTTATCATTGGTTTGTTCAGTGAACTTAGGAAATCAAGATTTCCTTCTGCAGGTAAAACTTGTTCATTCTGCCCCTAATTTATCTAAAAGCAAAGCAGTCAGTATTAATGGCATGCCAGTAGTTAATGAAGTACAAGAGTTGCATACATGTAGTTAACTATTTAAGAGCTGGTTTGCCAGGATAGATTGACACCAAATTCCTGCCAATATGTTTTGTACATAGGAATCAATAAGTTGAAGATATACTTTATGTGATGAAAAATGATCCATAAGTTCCCTATAAAAAGTAGCAAGTTAGAATAATTAAGAAATAAATACAGATCAGGTATTGGCACAATTAAATTTCATTGCAGTAACTTAAACATTTTTGTTGGTTTTTGTAAAAGTTATTGTGGGCACACCTTTGTTTCCTATATTAAGGGTTGAACCAAGGGCCTAGTCAATACCAGGGAAGTGTTCTGCCACTGAGCTATACTAAAGTCCTTGCCACCTTAGATTTGAGTGGCACACAACAGTTCTAGCATATATTTATTCATGGAGCATGTACAGTAGTTAACTATATAGAGATTATATAATAAGCAAACAAAACAATTAGCAAATTCACCATCTTTAATTTGTATCATTTCTTTGTAGCAAGAACATTACAAATTCTTCCCCTTTGAAGCATGTTCTAGGCCATTTGTGTTGGCATCATGTCTGGTCTCTGGTATAATAGAATAACATTTTTACTAGTTGGCTGGTGATGTCTATGAATAGAGAGGCCTCATGTCCAGTGGATAGCAGGCAGTGACATGGAGTTAAAGAGACACTAGACTGCTTCTGTCTAGAAGAACTTTATTATTATTATTATTATTATTATTATTATTATTATTATTATTATGGGGGGGAGAGAGAGAGAGAGAGAGAGAGAGAGAGAGAGAGAGAGAGAGAGAGAGAGAGAGAGAGCTAGCTACTGGGAGGGAAGAAGCAAGAAAAAAAGAGAGTCAGTGGTCGGAATTTTTCTTAAATGGGGCTTGACCTCAGAACTCAGGGCAGGGAGTAGCTTCAGAGGCTAGAACAGAATCCTAACAATTTGTCGTTATGGTCACTCTACAGTGTGTTACAGAGATAGTTCTTCTGTCTAACTGTATCTGTGCCCACTGACCAGCCTCTCACCCTGTGTCCACTCCTTTACTTTCCAGCCCTGTGCCCACCCCTCCACTCTCAACTTTCAGATTACCCTTTGAACCTCCACATATGAGAAAGATCATAGAGTATATTACACTTCAGGATGATTGATATCTAGCTCACGTGATTATCCCTGGATTATTAAAATGCTTCATGAAATTATTTTTGGACCATATAGAATAAAGAAGCTGATCCAAGGTAAGGGATAAAACTTAGAAACAAACAATAAACTCTGAGAATGTGTCTTTCCTGTTTTAAGACTATAAAAACTTAAAATAGAAAGTTTTAATGAAAGAAATATGACATTGACTCTAATGTTACATAATAGAGATGCCAACTACATAGATAGTAAACATTTACCAAAGGACAGATTTTTCTAAGCTATCTACAAGGAAGGAAGGAAGGAAGGAAGGAAGGGAGGGAGGGTGTTTTCATCTTTGTGAGTTCTTACTTACATGACAGACTTCTGCTTCGGGCTGGCCCTTATAGCTTCCACAGATCTGATAAAGTTTCCCATTGTTTTCAATGTGTCACCTGCCCTCTCCCACCAGATTTCCTTGTATTTGTACCATAAAATTCACATCATTGTTTTTATAGCTTATTCATATTGTTTGGTTGTTAGGGAACAGAACATTTTAATATCCAAGGAATGGCTCTGGTAGAGTCCACGGCCTCCAGTGCCACTGAGATAGTTCATCTTAGCCAGCCCTCTACTCAAATCAAGAAAAACTTAACTATTGTTCAAGATATCATAGCCATGCTTCAGAATCAAGTAGATCCATTATCAGCTGTGGTCCTCCAAAATCCCAGAAGATGATGTGATTACAACTAAAGGAAATACATACACATAGTTTTAAATAATGCTGTTTTTATGCTGAACAGTTGGGGATAGATAGCATGAGAAAAATGCTGGAGACAGAAATGAGAGCCCATAGAGCACAATACAGATGATACAGCGGGAGCACCAGCCTGTTCCTGTAAGACAGAGTCATAGGGTCTGAGAGGGGCGAAGAGGAGGAAAGAAGCAGAACAAGGTAAATGATGATTAATCCTGGTCACTGATTTATTTAGTAATTCATGCAAAGCACTGCTTGTCCGGCTGTTCGCCAACCATAATTTCACTGGAACAGAATGACCTGGTGGAATAGCTGAAACAATGGGTCAACCCTCCCTCGACAACCTGCTGGCTGCCACACACACACACACACACACACACACACGTCTGCAAAATCCCATTTGCTGGCCCACCCCATCTTGTGGTTTCAGAGCATAAAATGAGAATGCCAGCGAACCTGATATTGCAGCCTTTTGGGAGCTGTCCCTTCAGTGGCTTCGGCTACTGGTGACATCGCCTTTTCCCCTTCTCACTGAAGTCAGAGTGCTTATCTCAGAAAGATCCCTGCAGCAATTGGGGTGGGGGAGGTTGAGAGGAGAGGGAGAAATGGTTTTATTATATTAGAATCTCAAATAAAAAACACCTAAAAAAGAAAATAATAGTCTTACATAATGTGCTGAAATGGAATGAGAGAATTCTTGTTTTGTGAAGTCAGAATAATTTTGAGATGCAAAAACACACAAAGAAATAAAAATAAAAAAAACAGAAACAGCCAAGAAATAATCTGATGATCACACACATAGATATCCTAATACATTGCTGAATAAGCCCTGTACATTTTGGGTATTTTTTTTAGACATAATAAATTAAGAAAATCCTCTCCATTACAACAGGGAAACAAAGGGATGCACCTGGAAAACAGGCTGCTGACTTTGTCACTAGCTGCACCTGGGGTGGCACTCAGCGGCAGAACAGAGTTATGAATCAATCTGTAATCACCTGGAGACTGTGAGAAGCAATCAAGCAAGTCCAGCTAGGGTTGTTTTACTTTGAAAACAGCAGCAAGTCCAGGAGGCAGAAGTGGGCAGATAGCCTAATCGATGCACACTTAAGTAATGCTCCCTTTCCTGTAAGTCTTTGTCTAAATCTGTTCAAATTCCACGACCTGACTCAACCCCGAGAAGGACCCCCAGTAACACGCTGACTCACAAGATGTAAAGGCAAGGTTTATTCGGCATACCTGCAGCAGGGACCCAGCTCCTAACCATCACAGCCAGGAGAGGAGTGTCTCCCCTATGCAGGTCAGGGCTTTTAAAGGAAAAAAAAAACACAGGAATGCTGTCACTGGGAAGTGCTGGGGAGTACAATACTGTTATCCAGCTGGTGTCTAGGGGAATTTTCTTCATTAACGTCTCTTCATATACATATCTTCACTAACATATCTCTTCAGCCAGGTGGACAGTAGCTAGCTAATTGGTCATCTTAAGGGTAAAGGGAATACTTGTGGTTAGGTTGAAGTGTCCTCCTGATTACTCAGAAGCAAGCCTGATCTTCAGGAAATAGAAACTTTACTCCTCAAAATGGCTCTGAGTTACAAGATAGAAAGACCTTGGCTCTCACAAACCAAGAAGCGGAGAATGAGAAATATCATAGCCATGGTAACCATTGACCCCGGAACTGGCTTTAAATGAACCTGTTCTATACTCCAGCGAGCCCATCTCAGAAAGCTTCCAAATGCATGCTTGGGGACATGTGCCTGGGCCAGCATATAGCATGTTTCTAGGATTGCTGTCCACTCACTCCAGCCTTGACTCCAAAACTCAGTAGAAAATATCAGCTACCTGTACTCTATGGACCCTACTGGTCCCTGCCTGGTGAAGCCTCCGATATTCAGCATGCCCCTCACTCATAGGTTTCAAGGGCTGGTCATCTTAACAGCCTCTGGAAGACTCCACCCGAATCAGTGTGAAGATGCTCACAGGGAAGCATTGTGTGTTTATTGGCCTCCTAGAGCATACATTTTATTTGTCCTTCATATTGCCATCAGGTAAGTCTGCTTCAACAGTAATTTGAGCTATAACCTATTTTATCTGGTTCTTGTTGGCGAATTTGCCATCTTCCCCTACCCATCTTTAAGTTGTTTTAATAAACTTTAGCCGATTCATTTGTATTCATGTTCTGTAATGTGTAGCTCAGGGATTATTCAAAGTAAGGTCATTAGCTCTATTGTGTTGCACAGGCCAGTAGATATTTTGATTTGTAGGCATAGAATTCGTTTTAAAAAGCTAGATCTAAGTATACATGCTAAATCAGTAATGGGTTTGAACTACATTGAATGTTTGTTAGTACTGGCTGATTTGATTTTACAATTGTTTGTGTGTGTGTGTGTGTGTGTGTGTGTGTGTGTGTGTGTGTGTGTGTGTGTGTGTGTGTGTGTGTGTGTGTGTGTGTGCAGTGTTTAATGTGTTGTAATTTCCTCTATTCTCTTGTGTTTATTTGAAAGCTTAAGGAAGTGGTCCATAGAAGACATCATGGTATGAGCCAAGTAAATCTCCCACCTAGTTGAAAGTAATCTTGAAGACTAATAGAGGAGGTCTCTCTAGGTTGGTGCCAGATCATGTTAAAGGGACTGATCAAACTTTGCATTATGTCCCCTTCAGACTCTTCATAAAGACATTCTTTGAAGTCAGTTGGAGATTTCTTTGTTTAAGACATTGTGTTGGTCTTGTTTCTGACACAGCAACAAATGCTTGAGGTAAATCAGCTTATAAAAAAAGAAAAGTTTTCTTTGGCCTGCAGTTTTAAAAGTTCAGTTTGTCAATCAGGCAGACATATTCCTTTAGGCCTCTGGTGTACTAGGAGCAGAACACTATGGCAAGCATATGGTGGACCAGAAATATTTCCCTCATGGTCAGAAATGAAGATAGGAATTGGAAGGGATCGTGTTTTACTAGCCCCTTTCAGATCATGCCACCAGTGACCAAAAGACCCTCTAATAATTCTGGCCCATCCATAGAACATTATGCTGGTGGGCAAGCCTATGAGACCTGGGCCCCTACAAACACACTTAGCAATACTCTCTATTAGTTGCTTGGTGGTTGAATGAGTGACCTCTTTCTTGGTGTCTTTACCCTTTTCCCAAGAGCCTTTTCCTACAGGGACCTAAGCTCTAGTCCTAACTACTGTGTTTTCCTTAGTAAATGGTGAACATAATTTTGCTTTAGAATAACATTGCCTATTTGCATAAACTATTGATATGTCAAAGTTAATGCATGTAAGGACTCTGGGATGATTAAAACATAGTGATAATTCTCCAGCTTTAATAGCTTTTGTTTAAAACAGATAAGCATCAGCTTTCACAAGACAAAACACTGAGTCTAATTTTATTCTATTGTCTCAAAAAAAAAAAAAAAAAAACAAACTCCAAACCAAAACTCCAATCACTGGAACCCTCCCTCCATGCCCACACCCCTGCTGCCTTCTCCTCCCAGGTCATGAAGCTTCCTTATCTGCTGCTTTGTCCTCTGATTCCTAACTGAAGGATCCTTTCATCAGAGTTTCCTCAAGAACAGACCAATCAAGTTCTAAAATTGCCAGTGTGAAAGCTGATGTGCAGAAGCAGATTTTAAATCACAGTATCGAGCCAAGGAAGAGCTAGCTGTAAAGTTCTCAAACCTCAGCAAGAAAGAATTCTGCAGAATTAGACATTTTATTAAATGTCTAATTTCTGAATTTGCAAACATGTACTAATGAGTTCATTCAATTTCCAGACTTCTCTGATGGAAAAGAATGACAGGAAACACAGTGGGAAAGACCATAAGTAACCCGGCTCTGCCTAGTTTAACGATACCCTTTAGAGGGCAAGGATGCTAAGCAGTATATCCGCCCCAGTAAACCACTGTAAAATTTTCTCATATGGAGGGTTGGGAGAAAGAGCTGCAATCTTAGATAAAATAAAGGTGAATTAAGAGGAGGCTTATTGTAAATCTCAGAAGAGTTAGCAGAGGATAGCATGAAGGGAAGTTAGAGGTGATAGGTATGGCTATGTCCCTACTTGATCACTATGTACATGAATAAAATAGTCACACTCTGTCCCATGGATGTGCACAAATATACACATTAATACAAATTAGACTGCTATGCTGTACTAAGTTTCTGACCTTACCTTTCTGGCTTAGCCCTGAGGTTCTGACCTGCTGTCCCACAGAAACACACAAACACTTGTATTCATTTTATGCTGATCAGCCTATGGCTCTGAAATATTGCTAGCTAGCTCTTGCTCTTAAACTAGCCCATGATTCTTATCCTGTTCAACCATATGGCTTGGTACCTTTTTACAGAGCAGCATAGTTATCCTCTGCATTTGCTGGCTTCTCTGGTGGCTCTGTGGCATCTCTGTGGCATTTCTGCCCTATTCCTGTTCCCAAAGTTTTCTTAGTCTGGTAGCCCCACCCATACTTCCTGTCTGCCTTAGGCCAATCAGCATTTTTATTAAATAAGTAGGTGGGACAATATTTACAATGCAACAACATAATCCCATTACATTTCCATCCCTTTTAAAAATAAGAACCCCAAATCTAATATTCTTTTTTTCATTATCTATAACAACTTATAACCAACATTGTAAACAAAGACAAACATCCATAATCCATTTTGGGGGAATGTGGGCATAGTTCTCTAGGTTAATTCCTAAATGGGGGCACTGGCAATCCCATGGGAACCCAAAGAAAAAATTAGGATTATGGACAAGTCCTTAGTGAAGCAGTCTCTAAGGCTGGGTCATCTTAGCCAGTCTCCTTGAAGTTGCTTTGGATGCAGAGCTCAGAGGAAACTGCAACAGAGGTGCTCTGAAATGCTGGATCATCTGGGACATCCATTTCCACTGGAGACTTTTCAGGGGGCCTTCCTCAATGAAACTATTTTCTTTAACCAGGAATAAACCCATAGCTTCTCATTTTCTGTGGTAATAAAAAGAAAACCTCTTCTCCAAAGTAGCATATCTTTTGATTTCAATTTTAAAGTAAACTCATTTACAAAATATATAGGTTGGATTAATCCAGCTGCATTTACAATCAAATGGCTTTTAGCAGCTTTTACTGCTTCATTGTCAGTCAGAAAACTTAAAGACAAGACAATAGCATAGAGTATCCAGATACTCTTTGTAATTTCCATCTTTACATGACTTATTTTTTTACTCTATTTCTTTTTAAGGGCTTTCTCTATCCTTTTACCCTTTTATTTTAAGTCTACATATATTTTTAAGCACACTCTAAAGTATTTAGAGGGTTTTTAAAAAAATCTGTCTTTATTTTATATCTCTTATTTCTTACCTTACTCTGTTTCTGACCACACTTTTGCTTGGTTAGGGTGGCTGACTCCACCCAGCTCCCTCTATTTCTTTCTGTTTCCATTCACACCTTTAATCTGCCAAGGTGTGGCTAAGGATTAAAGGTTGGTAGGATGACTGGCTGGCTCCACCCAGCTCCTACTCTAGCTTCATAAAATTTAGGTTTTTAGTCAAGGTACTGGTAGGACCCACAATTACCACTCTGAGGAATTTTAGGGTCCATATAATCATCAAGTAAAGCACTGCCATATGCTGCTCTTTAACTCCATTTAAATATTTGGCAGCGAGGCCTCTTAAAAGACTCCAGTGTTTTGCTTCTAAGACTGAATCAGGAAGCTTCTCTTAAAAAGAGCTGTTCCTCTGCTTGCCTCCAGCAAACAGAGCTGACCCATGAAAAATGCTGCTACTACTAAGAAGCAGTCTTAGACTCTTTCTTTTTTGTTTAATATAAACAGAAGCCATAAATCGATCATATGCATCTTGTTGCTTATTCGTGTCTTCTGTGAGACTTTAGGAACCAGCCATGTTAAGCTTTACTCCAAAAGCCCACCATTTTTTTTTTAGCTCAAGCCCATATGCCTCACCAAGGTGTTTCTGTACCACCACTCATGGGAGAAACACAACTCAGAAGCTGATTTTGGCTTTGATTCTGTGCTCTAGAACACTTTTTAATCTTTTTCCAGCTTTATGGGGATGTATATCACCTACATTGGGTTGCCATTTGTTATATGAAGTTTCTGGTCTGTCTGGCCTGTGGTCCAGACACGCAGTCCCCTAGTCCTGCAGTCCCACAGTCCCACAGACCTGC
Organism: Phyllotis vaccarum; assembly: GCA_033318265.1. Classification (NCBI taxonomy): domain Eukaryota; kingdom Metazoa; phylum Chordata; class Mammalia; order Rodentia; family Cricetidae; genus Phyllotis; species Phyllotis vaccarum. The sequence goes on along the minus strand of JARWLC010000004.1, from coordinate 72,436,132 downwards.
AGACCAGAAGTCTCACAAAACCACACAGATAGATTAATTTTATGCTGATCAGCCTGTTGCTCTGGTATATTGATAGCTAGCTCTTGCTCTTAAACTAACCCATGATTCTTATCCTGTTCAGCCATGCGGCTAGGTACCTTTTTTCAGAGTAGCATAGTTTTCCTCTACATTTGCTGGATTCTTTGGCATCCCTGTGGCACCTCTGCCCATTTTTCCTGTTCTCAGACTTTTCTTAGTCTGGTAGCCCCCACCTACACTTTCTGTCTGCCTTCAGCAATCAGCATTTTATTAAACCAGTAGGTGGGGCAATTATTTACAATGTAACAAATAATCCCACTACACTGATATAAAGAACTCATCTCAAGAAACCTCTTAACCACTGAGCCATCTCTACATCCCAATCTCAGGAAACTTCTGAGCAGTATTTACTATAGAGCAAGCAGCTGAAGTAAGCTCATCCTCTGTTTTGGAATATAAGTGTAGACCTGAAATGGACAATCCTATCATGAGTAAACAGATCGAAGTGGGGAATTGTCAGTTTCAAAGGTCTCTCATATTGGGTGATTATCTTACATAGTAAATAAGCTAGAAATGCAAATAGCCTTTTGGATCTAACAATCAGCCCTTCATTATGAGGACAAAATAGATTAAAAAGTCTATGCATTAAATCACAAGGGATACTTTTGAGAGGAGTCACTGGAAGAAAAAAATGTTCCATGTTGACAGACTATGTAGGGCATCCTAAAGCTGTCCAGTGATGTTATTCAAGGAAACATCACTACACCAAGCTTCTCCTCCTCCTAGCCTTCCAAGGAGATGTCAGATATGCAGTTTTCCTGCTGATTTAGCTGTTAACAACTAATCTACCCTGTGTACACTTCCTCAGAACATTACTCTCTGGGGTCACACTAGACAGTGGTCTGTAAAGAAAAGTGACAAATGGGTAGAGAGTATGAGAAAAGGTACAGATTAGTTTGATGTTGAGGTGCCTGTGTATGCCAACATAATAAAATTTAAAATGCAAACTGAGAAGGTAAACTATGAATTATAAAATCCCAGGAGAAAAACCGCTCTTACCTTGGCTCACTAAACTAACCTCGTGGTAGACATTTCTGTGACTTGAATCCTATTTCGTGTTCAACCACTATTTGGGATCCAATTCAGAAGGCTTTCCCTATCTGTTATGGGAACTTTATACATATAAAAAGGGATCTATTTTGCATGTAAAAATTACAGGATGATGTCCTGAAGAAAACTTACTTTTAGAAAATTCTTGCAAAATTTAAATATATGAATAAATTATAGTGGATCTGGACAATGTAAGCCATATATCCTGAGAAATAGCTGAGGAGTAGGTTATTCCATAGGGTCCAAGTCTGTATGACACAGGAGGAAAATGGACAGGCTCTCAAAGTACAGGAGAGTCTTTCCAATATTACTACATGAGAAGTGTTTTTAAAGATTTACTGGTGTGTGTGTGTGTGTGTACGTGCGCACATGTGGTGTGTGTATGTATGTATGTATGTATGTATGTATGTATGTATGTAAATATGCGTGTATGTAAATATGTATATACAATGCACTTTCAGGTGCCCATGGCAATCAGAAGAGGGCATTGACTCCCTGGTGTTAGAGTTACAGTCTTATGTGGGTACAGGTAACTGAACTCAGGTACTCTGTGAGAGTAGATGAGCTTTGAACCACTGAACCATCTCTCCAGCCCTAGTCTCTTACACCAAATGTTAATCTGAGTGTAGAAGTACAAACTTAGAATTACAGTCACAAAATTCTTAATTGCTATAATGGTGATTCTCTGGGTCTAGTAGCCAAAGCTTACCTTACTTACCCCAGAACACTTGAAACTTTCCCTATATTAATCAAAATATCTTCAAGTCTTAGATTAAGCATTTGATAGAACTATCCTGATGTGTGGAAACTTAATTTTCTATTAGTTAACTAGTTACAAATTATTGTTGCTTTCCTCTATTTTGTGTTGCCAGATACAAACTCATTGACTCTACTCTTGCTAGAAAATGGAGGGGTCAAGTGTTTGTGTTTTTGAGAAATGTTTATGCCCAGCTGAGAGCCATCAGATTCTGACATAACACTAATAAGGTAAATTATCTTTAAAAAGAAGGTACAATACATACCTGTATAAGCAATGACTATTTTAGAGTCTGGTAAAATTGAATCCCCTTACCCAGATGGCTGGAGCTGTGTTCCTATCGAAGGCATCTTATGTTGCTAAGGGGTTCAACATCTCCTAGCATCTGGCAGAGAATGAGTGGAAGCAGTGAGTGCTGCTGTGTCTGATGGTTAAAGATTTTCAGTGGATTCACCCCACATTCTTTCCTTGGTTTGAAACAGGTGAGCACAGTGACCTTAGAAGTCACAAATTTGCATATTGCAGAACCATCAAATGAAGGAACCTTGGCACAGGGTCAGTTCAGGTCCTGTAGGAACTTGGGTGCTGAAAGGAACAGAAAGATGAAGGGACAGAGGACATAGTCGGCAGGGACAGCTTTCAGGTGGGACTCAAGGTCTGTTATCTGTAGATGAGGGTTCTGGAAGGAGAACTAACCCTCCAGTTTACTTCTCAGCTGTCTAGGAGGACTAAAACCCCTAGAGGGATGTGGGGCACAGATAATCCTAGGCAGAGTATGGTGGCCTGATTTCTGAAGATTTTACCAACAGCAATCTGGAAATTTCCAGTAGAATGAGCCAGTCCTCAGACCCCAGGTTCTCTTTTGGGCTGATTCTGGTACTCCCTGTGTTGGCTGAAGGATGCAGAAAGCAACACAGACCTCTAAGTATAGGAGGTTTGGTGTGTGTGTGTGTGTGTGTGTGTGTGTGTGTGTGTGTGTGCGCCAGTGAAGAGTAGAGGAGAGAGACAGGAAGATACTGATGGAGAACCTCTTGCATTGTGGTTGGATCTTAGGAGAAGGGGGAGGAAGTTCGATCTGTAGGATGAACTTCAGGCTGTAGTGCAGCTCTGTGAACTTCTTCATGGTGAGCCCAGGACGAAGACTGTCCACAGACCACCCTGTGCCAGGGGAGAGGGTGATAAGGGAACCATGGTGGCCCCAGTCCTTAGGGAGTGTGGTTCCGTGTGAGAGTTGTGGTTTCCCAGAGGTGCAGCAAATGGAAGGTGTCAGCCGAGTCCACGCCACACAGCAGGCTTTCTCTTGTCGGGTGACTTTGGTGATGGCAGTCTTGTGTCTCCCACCTTCTTGGAATCATGACTGGGAGGAGACCTGGGTATCGAGTGCTACACCCACTTTAAGGTAAACAAGAGATAGACTCGCTCTTCCTTCCTTCTTCTTTATTTCTTCTTTTGTCTATGTGTATGTGTGCACATTGTGTGTGTGTACCTGTGGATGTGTGCATGCATTGTGTATATATATATATATATATATATGTTACTCAGAATGAGCTCAGGTGCTGCTACCCACATGCCTCCCATCTTTTGTTTTCATTGGCTTGAAACATCTCCCACTTTCCCATCTTGTTTAGATAGCTGGTTATTTGGTGTCACAGACACAGTAGACCCTCTTATTCATTCACCCATTGACCTCCTACTCATTGGGAACAATCTTCTTCCTCTTGTGCTGGCTTTTCTGTGCTCCCAATATTACTAAAAATACCATTTGCTGTCTGTATCCCATTACCAGGCTGACAAGTCAAGAGTCATCAATGAACCCTTCCTTTCTGTCATCCCAGATGACTACAAAGCTCTGCCTACCTACCTCTCATTGTCTTCTGAATTCCAGGTTCATTTGTTTGGTAACACCAACATTCTCACATCAACCCTGGTACATCTCCAGGTTCCTTCACTTCCCATGTACCCACCATTGCCCAAACTGTAGTTTATAGAAATCTTTACCAGACTCACCTGGAAGGAGGTAAAATGTGAAAACTGCTTGGCTCCTCCTGTGGTGATTGAAGGAGACTTGGGAGGAGAGGGGCTTGTTTGGAAACATACATCTTAAATGAACCATCTTCTAGATAATCACATGCTACACTAAATCTTGAGTAGAGTATAATAAGCTCAGTAGTTTTCACTTCTAACTGACAATCTCAATTACCAAAGCCTTTTCAAAACAATGACAGTTATACATCTCATCTAGACAGTGGACTTAATTGGTTAGGAAAGGAACCTAAGTGTGGGCTTTTCTTATTTTTAATTGCACGAATTATCCTAATGTTCAAGTCAGTAGAAGAGGCTGGAGAAGACAGAACAAGTTCCTTACTATCCTCAAACCCTGTCATCCCCTCTCTTCTTAATAATAACTTCCAGGCCAAATGTTTGGTAGGAATCCATCCCACAAAACAATGTCTACATGCTTGCATTTTTAAAAATCTGTTGCTAGGTAACAATGTTCCTCAAAAGTTAGAAATTTGAACCAGTAAGCACATATTATCTTATAGATTCTAAGGAACAGGCTTCTGAGCTTCACTGATGACCCTGATTCTACATCTATAATGGTTCTGTTAGAATGCTGGCCAGATGTGAAGTCATCTCCGTACTTCAGTGTGAGATACAATATTGTATTGTGTCCCAAGATGACTCACTTGATTGTTGGTAGATCCCAGAAGTGGGATCTTGACCACTTGGGGTTTCCCATAGCATTCTTCTTGTGCACACGTACACACACACACACACACACACACACACACACACACACACACACACACACACACGTACCCTGGAGGTCTCAGAAGATGAAAGCAGTAATAGGCTTTTAATTATCTCCTTCAGAAGTGACAGTTCACTGCTTTTGACATATTCTATTCATTAGAAGTGAGTCTAGGTCTTACCCACACATAAAGGTGTGACACCTGAAGGCAAGGACCATTGAGAATCATATTAGATGCCACTCATATAAATATTAATTAAATGCCAATAAACCTCAGGCCTTCAAAATAATTAAAGTTGGGAATGTGAGGATGGCTCAATCAGTGAAGCATTTGCCTTGTAAAACCTGAATTCAGATCCTCAGAACAAATGTAAAAAGTAGCTACAGTGTCACAACCTGCAGCCTCCAGAACAAATGTAAAAAGCAGCCACACACCTGCAGCCCCTGGGATAGTGAGATGGGACGCAGAAACAGGCAGGTTACTGTAAGCCCACCAGCCAAATAGTCTAGACAGCTTTCATTTGCTGCACCTCTGGGAAGCCACAACTCTCACACGGAGCCGCATTCCCTAAGGACTGAGGCTACCATGGTTCCCTCATCATCCTCTCCCCTGGCACAGGGTGGTCTGTGGACAGTCTTCGTCCTGGGCTCACCATGAAGAAGTTCACAGAGCTGCACTACAGCCTGAAGTTCATCCTACAGATCGAACTTCCTCCCCCTTCTCCTAAGATCCAACCACAATGCAAGAGGTTCTCCATCAGTATCTTCCTGTCTCTCCATTATGTCTAGACTATTGGGCTGGTGAGCTTACAGTGACCTGACTGTTTCTGCATCCCATCTCACTATCCCCGGGGCTGCAGGTGTGTGATACTGTGGCTGCTTTTTACATTTGTTCTGGGAAATGGCATCTCATATGTAGTTTGAAATTGTCTAAGGATAAGAACATGAAGCTTTTGTGGAATCAGAAAACAGAGAAAAAGATTATGAACTAAATACTAAAGAAAAGTCTTGGAACGATCATAGTTGTCCACAGACAGAAAATATAAATAACGTCATGCTGCTATGGGAAATAAAATTTTAAGAATCAGTAGAAGAAAACAAATTCAATCACTGCACTGCTGAAAATGGACCCCAACACCTGATTTTAGAAATGGTGGAGTTGTAGAAAGCCTGGGAAGGCTGCAGAGCAGCTATGAGTCCAGCCTGAGTCTTCTGCTTCTGTCATGATGTTGGCCTGGGGGATTTTGAACAATTGATGAGTTGGCACTGGTGTTATTAATTTAGTCCATCTTTAAAAGTGTATCATCATCATCATCATCCTTTGTATGCATATACATCGCGTATATTCCCTGACAGCTTTCAGAAGCCCCTCCTGTCCTTCCACAGTGATTTCCAGAAATCAAATTTTGTCCTTAGGTTTGGGCAGTAGCTGCTGAGCCATCTCCTTGGCCCTAGATAGATCCATGTTTGCTTATATTTTCATAATTTGACCCAGTGGGTCTTTTTTCTTAGGCTCTCTTTGTCTTTGGAGATGTGGACATTTGAGAGAGCGTTGGGCAGGGATCTTACACAGGATCCCCAGGTAGACTGAAAGGATGTTTGTCTTATAGCAGGCTGAGCTTGTATAATTTTATTATTTTTGTGGCAGTATGGGGACCCCACAGAGGTAAAGTGCCATTTGCATAGTTCTATGCCTGGGCTAAACCTCTCAACATGACCTGTCTGAAGAGTTGGCCTTGATTCCCTGGCTGGATTTCAAATTGTAGTGTTAGCTTTATTCCTTGATAGGCTTATCATTCCTTGCCTTTGACCAAAAGCAACATTAAAAAAAATTCTGAACTACCAAAATGCTAGGGATTACAGGAATGTGAACCATGCACAATTTAGGTCAGCTTAAAAAAATTAAGTCAAATATATCAATTTTAATTTTCTTGAGGATTGTAATTGGGTCAGGAAATTTGGCTTCACGTCCCAGATCCCTTTCCTCATTACCCCTGTTTTCTTTGCCCAAATATTTCCTGAAATCAACTTTGGAGATTGGGAGCCTCTTTTATGCAGAAACAATATTATTTTGCTTTCTATTTCTGATTCTGTGGATGTCATTTACTAGCTTTGCTTCGCAGCTTTTTTTCTTTGCCATTGGCTACAAGCAACAGCTTTTAACAATCTGACTACCAGTGGCATTGATTCCAGAGTGTCCATGCCCGATTGGATATAATCTCAGGATATTGTTTAGAAACCAAGTCAAGCTTCTACAAAAAAGAGGCATGTAGTACATTCTTTTTATTTGTTTATCTTTAAGCTTTTTTTTTATTAAAAAAATCATACAATAAATTTAGGTCATGTTTTCCCCATTTCCCAGTTCCCCTAAGATCCTTTGCATTGCCTTACCCAGCCACCCAAGTTTGTACTTTTTTCTGGTTCTTTCTTTAAAGCAAAGCAAAAACAAAACAAAACAAAACAAAACAAAACAAAACAAAACAAAACAAAACAAAACAAAAAACCAAATAAAGCAAGAAACACCCCCCAACAGATAGAATAGAAGTTAAAATTAACAAGCAAAAGACCAATAAGACAAAAAAATATTCACACAGGACAAATGTCTACCAAAATACTGCTGATCTACAAGTCATTTTATGTTGGCCTACTAGTCCTTGGCCAGCATGAGCTGCCATGAGCTGTAGTCAGTATATTCAGAGAGACTTCATTGGACAAAACTTATTTTCCCGTTGACCAGAGGGTGTCAATTGAATATAAATTCTTGGTTAGGGGTGGGAGCCTGTGTCCACTTCCCCCTCTAAGTGCTGGGACCCTGTCTGTACTTGTCTTGTGCATGCTACCACTAGCTCTGTTAGTTTATACGTGTATCAGTCTTGTTAGGTCTGGAAGACCATTTCAGAGTACATTCTTTGAGTGAAGAAAAATGGTATTTTTTTTTTTTTTTGCCTCCATGTGTGCTATGAGAATAGCATTATATGAACAGGAAGAGATCAAAGGCTGCCATAGTTTTTGCGGTTAAATTCTGTTGAACATTCAGTACAATCCTACACTCATGAGATGTGATTTGAATTGGAAGTCAGAGGAAATTGTGCAAATCAATGAAAAGCCTTTATTAAGCTCAATACTTTGGATAGGTATGATTGTGTTACAACTATTTTTTACATTTAATTAGAGAGAGAGAAAGAGAGAGAAATACATGAATAAGCACACATATACCGTGTGTGTGTGTGTGTGTGTGTGTGTGTGTGTGTGTGTGTGTGTGTGTGTGTGTGGGTGTGTTTGTATGTATAGAGGTCAGAGGATAACTTGAAGGAACTGGTTTTTCCTTTTCACTCTGTGAGTCCCAGGGACTGAACTCAATCATCAGCCTTGCTGGCTAACACCATCACCGACTGACCCATCTTACTGCTTCCACGATTATTTTGAGAAGGATTTTTACCCCATTGGTTACTTTTAAAGCACTTATAGCCTTCTGGCTACACCTGCGATGTTTTTCCTACAAGTCAACAGATATCTCTCTGGAACCATTTTTGTATATAACATGGTCAGCATATTGCTGTGTAGCCTCTGAGTATTGAAGACAGGTAGACAATATAGCACTCACTTGAAATCCTTTTTTTAAAAAGTGTGTGTGTGTGTGTGTGTGTGTGTGTGTGTGTGTGTTTGTGTGTGTGATTACAGAATATGTGTGAAGGTTAAAGGGGAATGCACAGGAATTCTCTCTTCCTGTTATAGGTTCCAGGAATCAAGCTCAGGTAATCAGGGCCATCGCACAGGCCTCAGTTGGAGTCTTCTGGCTAGACGCTTAGCTGAGTAAGCTGATCACTATGTTGTTTCATGCTGTATCTTTAGGGACCGACTGTTGTTTGCTGAGGCACAGTGTCATACTGTGCTGCTTAGTCTCCAGAAGGGCATGACTGAGCTGTCAACACCTAAAATGAAGACACAATTATGAGAAAAAGGAATATTGTGTCATCATTATCAGTAATGTTGTGTTATTATTAGAAGTAACCTCAGACACATTAACAGAAAACTTCACAAATATGGCTTTGTGCTTTTTGTCATTTTTGAATGCTTATGAAGTAAAATGACTTCAGATTAATGTGCATTAGTCATGAAACCCAAAAGTGTACACTGTGACATGCAACATTAAGAAACTTCAACAGCCCATTAAAATATGTAAAGATTTAGCTTTTTATTAAGCATGGAATGTTAGTTACAACTTGCTGGGTTCCCTTCTTCTAGCTTTCTTTGTTTCACAGAATAAAACATATAGGAATTTATTTTTAAATTGACTATTATAAGTAGTAGTGGCATGTTTTTTATTTAAATATTTATTTTGGAAAAGAGTAACATTTTCCCCGAGCATCATTAGGCACTTTCAAAATCTGTATTTTGTGTAATTATCCTAAATATATTTTCCTTCTTAAAAAACATATTTTTATTACTTCCTTGAGAATTTTATGCAGTGTATTTCTGATCACACTCCCTACTCCTAGTTTCTCCCAGATCCACTTTAACCTCCCCTACTTACCCAACTTTGTGTCTGGGTTTTTTTTTTTTTTTTTTTTTTTTTTTTTGGTAAGCTATAAAGTCCAGTTGTTCTGTCTGAATGTCTGAAACTCTTGGGTGCAGACCATCTTTTTGCACATTGTCAATCCATCAGGGATAATATCCTTACAGGAAACTGACTATCCATCTCCCTTTAGCTATCAATTTCAACGCCTGTGCTTGTGGCAGGAGCTCGTGTCTAATTTCCATATTCAAGTTTTGTTGGTGAACTTGTGTTGACCTTTGACATGCTGTGATAACCACCGAGTTCATGTATACAGCTGCCCTGCTGTGTTTGGAAAACTGTCTTGTTTTAGTCATCCATTGACTCTGCTTCTTACATTTTTCATTCCCTGTTCCTTGATGATCTCTGAGCTTTGTGGGGAGGGGTGTGATATGTGCATCCCATTTAGGGCTGAGCACTCTGTATTTTCTTATTTACTGCATATTGATGGTTGTGGGTCTCTGTATTAGTTCCCATCTACTGTCAGATGAAGTTTCTCTGATGAGGCTTAAGAGATGCAGTAATCTATGGGTGCAGCGGTGTTATTATAAATTGGTTTAATACTATGTCCATTTAGCAGAATAATAATAGTAGGCTTTCCCTCAGGTTCTTGGCCTCAATACTGGTTCCAGGCTTGGTTTAATCTTTTGGAGCAGGCCTTAAATCCAATCATACAGCATTTACTTACTTCCATAAACACCCATGTCTCTATCACACCAGTAGGCATATCTTCTCAGGCAGTTAATTAGCTCTCAGGTTTCTCGGCTGGTTAAGACTCATGTTCACTTTTCTCCTCTGGTAACATGTATAGCACTTTCCAGAACCATGGAGAGCAGCAGTGACAGTGTGGAGGCTTCTAGGCTGATTTCCCCATGCCCTATGGCTCAAATAACACATACATACATGCTCTATGACTCAAGTATGTGGTGTCTTAAGCAATAGGATCTTACCATCCAATTCTAGATGGTAACCAGAAAAAATGGTGATGCTTGTAATGTTTGGACATCCATGGGATCCTATTGGCCAACCGCGCTAAGAGAGGTAACACTTTTTTTTTCTTCTTTTTAATTGACATAAAATTGTATTTATTTCTGGACTACTGGGTGATGTTTCAATACACATATACAATGTTTGTTGATCGGACCAAGAGTAATTATCCTTTCTACTTTTCATTACATATTTTTATTCATAAAGACAATACCAACTCTACCATGTACCTTGACCATATCCTACCCCAGACCTTCCCTTCCTGTCCCTTCTACTTTTTCCTGTCTGTCAATTTTCTTCCTTCCTTAGTCTGAGGTTATGACTCTCCATTCTGCCTTCTCTCTGCATTTGGAGCAGGGCACTCCTGCATCAGGGCTGAATGCCTCAGAACAGACTCCAGACTCTCTTCTGTTCCATATACTAAAGTTTTTCTTTATTTGTTCCTTAAGATGTAATCACACACCTCAGTGGATCCCTTCTCCCTAGTCGCCTGACTATTCCCTGCAGAATATCTGAGTCTCTGTATGACTGTCACCTACTGTCTTCCTTCTGGTTATGATCAAGCTTTGAAAGTGAGATGACATAAGACACCTGGATATTTCAGGAAGTGCAGTGATGGCTGGAGGCATGAGAGATTACTGGAAGTAGAAGTAAAGCTTGGTCTTAGGTAGGGCTGTTCATTGGTTCCACGAATCATTCCTGTCTAACTGCTCTTTTTGACTTATTCAAGTCTCCAGCCACATCTCAGTTCAATATTGTTTTTTTTTTTTATTTGTAGAGAAATATTCAGACTCATTTTCTTTGGCAAAGAGCATGTGGAGAGTCTAATGCCTTCAGATTTTCCATTAGACATTGACCTTTCTTTTCTTTTAATGATGACAAATTCCAGGATAATAGAGAAATCTGGGCTGGAATCTGTTCCCAGTTATTGATGGTAGGTACTGCTAGTAGCTACTTTTAGTGACTATTGAGAACCTGGGTTATTGTTATAATGAAGTATTTGCTCATTCTTTGTATCTCTCCTACACTTCCAATTGGAGTCATTGAAATACACTTCCCACTAAAGTACAAGGTGACTCTGGTCCCTCTTCAGGGCTCATTGTGTTTGGTTTTCTGGTTTTGTTTCATGCCTGCTGGTTTTATATAACAGTGTTCTATGCAGGAGGGTAGAAAGCACTTTAATATGCACTACTCAGCTTCATTCACTTATATGTGTGTAATTTCGAGTTTCAGGAACTATGTTAAGGAGAAGCTGAGGAATGAATACAGTAACATATGCTCTCAAGGAGAGTCTGTGAGAATGGTGACTACATGTCAGTTCAGAAAGTAGAGCTATTCAACAGGAGATATCAAATAAATTCAAGTATGAGTCTTGGTTATGATAACTACTACTGACACAGCTAGTTTTCAGGAGAGAGAAAAGGTCTGTAGAACCTGAGAACAGCTACTTCCCAAAGCCATATGCTTATACGTGTTACACATAGGACCCAAGCCCAGCTTCCTTTACTTCAGATTCTGATTTGCTATCTCATTGAGACTGTGCTTGACTCAACTTCTTATGGACAACCCACTCATGTGGGTTCCTCTCCCAGGCTGGTGAAAACTGGGACTTATACTGCACACTGTTGGTATCTGATCAACTAACTATCTTGGCTTTTTATTTTCCTGGAACCACAGAGATTGGTGGGCTCCTTTTGCCAGCTGGAAGTTACCAGTTATACCCCCAGAGTGTCCTTTTAGAACCTAACTTTGGGTTTCCTAATGGTTTGCTTCTCAGCACCAGGCCCAGGGGACACCCTCAAGCAGTTCCCAGCTGAGGCCATCTAGCATCAGTCTGGCATTAAACACAAACCTGGCACCGAACAGATCTTCAAGGACTTTCTGAATTGCACCCAGGAGCACCTGTCAGTGTCTTATTGAAACAGCTTTCAGGCACCAGATCACTGAAGGACACCAGGCTTGCATTTTTGCTGGTAAATGGAGGAAACAATTCATATTGCTTAAGAAAAAATGGTATTATTAGTTTTTATAACTTGCCAGCAGCGTCTTGGAGTGAAATATTTTAGGTATAGTTTGGGCAGAGGCTTAAATAATATTGCCAGGATTCTCCCACTGCTCAGACTGGCTTCTCTACATGATGGACAAGACAACTATCATGCCCCAGACTGTTAGCTTAGTGGTTCCTCAAAGACATGATGTCATCCTCAACAACTGTGGAGACTGACTGCCCTGACCAGGTCTGTGTCCTCCTTTGTGGATGAGTGAGGGTGCCATATCAGAGCAAGGGCTTCCTGGATTAAAACGTTTTCAGATAAAAGGAAGCAGTGGTTCAACAATGTTACAATGAGGTTTCTGGACCTGTCTGGCCAGAGGTCCAGACCACAGACCTGCTGTCCCAGACTGCTTAGCTGCCCGCTGCTGCTTAGGCCCCCCAAATGACTCAGACACTTATATTAACTTCATTCTGTTTGGCCTATGCCATGTGGCCCGTGGCTCACCTGTGTTCCTTACATGTTTCCTCTTTGGGTGTCTGGCTCTGACTCTGCCCTCCTCCTACCTATTCTCTGATTTCCCCACCTACGTTTTCTATGGTGCCTGCCATGGCCAAAAACAGTCCTTTATTTAAAGACTGATGTTCACAGCATACAGAAAGACATTTCCACATAAAAGAAAGATAGAGTAGGGATGGTCTGTAGCTGGTATTGTCATCTTACAACCATAAATGATCCAGGACCTGCTGTAGGGCAGAACTATCATACGTCATGTGATTTCAGGGTGCTCATCAGAAGTGCTAGGCCATACTTACCTATCATCTCTGCTCTCTCTCCTGAAAACAAGTTCCAGGGACACACCTGCAAGCCATGCCCACAGAGGCCCCAACACTCGCTCTAAAGTCCTCCAGGATCTCCTATGCAGATTTAATTCTAGCATTGCCTTCTATTGGTCTCCTTATCTCCTGAGGTTCATAGTGGAATCTATTCCATAATGGTTCCACAAGATATGAGGTAAATGAACATTCTCAAGAAATAACCTGACTGCAATAAAAGGCCCCTTTCCTTATTTGCAAGGACATAAAATCCCATCTCTTACTTGGTCCATCTATGGTGAATTCCTTTGTGGCTCATGTGCGAGACTCTGGTTTTACTTGGGTTTTAAGATTCATACATGTCCCAGCTTCCCAGTTTCAATTTAGGAGTGTAATAGGTGCCAGGCTCAGCACTGCAACCTCTGCAGGCGATTTCTTTTCTCCATTGTTTATTATTAATGAGATGCTATTATTTAGAGGTGGCACCAAGTGTCACAGGTTTAATTCCACTCTGACAAATAACACTGCAAGTGAAGCTGGAGTCTGAAAACTCTGACATGGTCAAGACCTCCACTGAAAATGCAGGGGCTTGTGGGAGATTTTTCTTCTACATTAGTCATACCGTTGCTTAATAATGGAGACGAGCTGAGTCTTATACCCAGTGCCAGTGTGTTTTGTTGTGGTTGCTCAACTGTCATATTTGCATTGACTGAGTAGGGTCTGGTTTTTGTAGAGGAAACTTTCTAGCTTCTTCTTGTCACCTTCAGAGGATGTGAGGATCTGGTTGGACAGACCTGTCTCAAATTGTCTTGTGGGGCTGTAGGGATTCTCAAGGGTCCCAAGAAGTAACGAGCATAAGAAAACAGGAAAAATAAATGGAATGCCTCAGGTGGAAAGCAGGTACTATCTGTCACCTTAACCTAGAGGTGTGACCTTTTGGCCAGCGTAGATTTGGGATTACCTTGGGGTACCAGTATTTGGGGTATGGTGGAGGGTCAGTTTAAGATCGGGGGCGGGGGTACATCTGCAGAGCTCCCCCTCTCTCTTGCCCTTGGATGGAGGACCTCACCCACTGAATGAAGCTGAGTGGAACCAGACCAGCCTTTCCTACACAAATGCTTAATCCTTCTTGTATCAGTGAATGCTCTCCTTTGAACCCTTTAATAAATAATAATCTTTCTTTATCAGTTGCCTGTTATTATCGTAATAAATTCTGTTCCATCTTTGCCCATCCTTGCTCACCATACCCTCTGTGTGTAATCATGAAATTATAACCTAGCTTTCAGTAACCATTCCAGGGTCACCTTCCTTGCTTATTTGTGACCTGTAAGCATATCCTGTTCATACAAGTCTTTTATCTCCATGAGAGTAGCACTGTGTTGCCAGGACCAAGCACATACCTGGAATGCAACAAGCCTGTAGTAAATATGTGTTGAGCAGGCAAAGTAAATTAAACAAAACCATAGGCTTTCCACATTGTTGGATGAAGGTGGATGAATACATTTCATTCTATAATAGCCATCGATTCCTAGGGAGCACAGATTCCTTAAGAATAATAAAGGTAATCATTTTGAGCAAATCCTATTTAGAATTTCTCTTTTAAAGCCAGAGAAAGGCAATGATATATCACTGTTAGAGTTTCCAGGCTCATGTTCCCTATAAGCTTTGAGAAATTTATCAAGCCTACGCGTGGTCAGTGAGAAGGAACTCTCTCTGGCTTTCTGGATCCCAGCTCCCAATCTTTGGTCAATCTTGACTATATTAGTGAAAGTTCTTAAGAGACATAGAAATAATAGTACTTAGTATAAGTACTTGGGAGATGTATTATAGGAATTTGTTCGTGCAGTTGCAGAGGCTGAGAAGGTTCAGGATCTGCTACCTGCTGGCTAGAGACCCAGAATGGGCAGTGATGTGATCTCAAGTTCAGGCCAAAGGCTGGATGAGATGCTGATGGTGTAATCCCAATCAAAGGGAAGACCAATGTCAGGGCTCAAGCAGGTGAGCAGAATGCAGATGGGTCACCTCCTGCTCCCCTGACTTTTGTTTTACTTATGCTGTCAGTGGGTACGATGATGCTTATCAATGCCAGCTGATACATAAAATTAACTGTGACACTTTTGGAAGATGTACTGGTTAGATTTTGTTTTGTTTTGGCCAATTTGACATAATTTAGAGTCACATGAGAGGAGGGAATCTCAATTAAGAAAATGTCTTCATAAGCTCAGGCTGCAGGCAGGCCTGTAGGATATTTTCTTAACTAGTGATTGATGTGGAAGGGTCCAGTCCACTGTGGGTTATGCAACCTCTGGGCACATGGTCCTGAGTTGTATAAACTAGCAAGCCAAGCCAGCTATGATGAGCTAGCCAGTAAGCCGCACTCTTCAGTGGTTTCTGGTTCATTTCCTGCCTTGCTTTTCTGACCATCTTCCCTCAAAGGTGGACAACAGAGAAACTTCAGACATAGTCATCCCGTTCCTCCCCGAGGTGATTTCTGTCAGAATGTCTGTGTCACAGCAATAGAAACTAAAGCAGGACAGAGCTAGCCTGCTGCTCTCACCCATTTGCTTCAACCTGTTTGTGGTCTTAGGAACCTGATTTGACTGGTGAATGATGAGGCACCATGTCATAGTACCACTGGGCACATACAGAAAGGCTAAGCTCTGGTTCTCTCCTCTCGCCCATTTGGCTCACCATGGGACTTTATGTCAGTTTTATGGGTGAGGTAGAGATGAGCTGGTTTATTTCCAAGGCATTTGAGTAATCTCTTCAGTGTAGAAGCAAATTTAAAAAATCTTCCCCTTTGCAGAATGTTTTCTGAAACTTATTTTTCCATTGAAGTTGTTTTTTTCAGTTCCTGTGTTTGAACTGCCTGTCATGCAAGCATGCTGCTAAGCTGTTTCCTATCAGTCATTCACACGGGATTATTTTGAACATATGTTCTTATTTCTAGTGTAAAGGAAGGACAACTTCTAAAAGGACCCAAGGGAAAACAAACACAAAACCTTGCACTTGGGGCAAAACTTCTAAGAATTTTTGTAAAATTCAAGGTAACACAGAATCACTTGCAAGTCGATCATGTCAAACTGTTATCTTCCCTGTAGGATTTTATAGCTTGTTCTTTGAAAATATCTTTATTGGAAGATCAGTACTTGGTCTAGATTTAACTTTTTTTCTTTTATTGATCTATAGTTATTGTTGGGTTCAAATAGACATTTCTTTCAAATATATCATGTAGTTGAGTATAGCTGTTTTAAAGAAAAATCTATATAGTCTAAGACCAAGACTAGCAGTGTGGTGTAAGTTTACATCTAAACTATATTTTCATAGGTAACCAATGCATGTTCTCCAAAAGTTTATGACATAGCTCTAGATGAGGATCTGGATGGTATTAATAATTGATGGATCCCAGAACCAGGGAGACAGCACAGAAAGTACAAGTGTGAAGACCTGAGTTTGAATCCCCAGAACCCATGTAAAGCTGGTCACAGTAGCACATGCCTGGGACCTCAGCTTCTGTGGTGAACACATGTTCTGAAGCTCCTTCCCCAAACACACACACACACACACACACACACACACACACACACACACACACACACACATGCATGTATGACACACACAGACACACACAAACGCACACATGTGTGTGCACACACATACAAATACACACACATACACATACTCACACACACGCACAGAGAGAGAGAAAAGAATCAGTAAGCCCTATGATTCATACTGGGCATTTTTGGGATCAGCTAAGACGTTTTTGTTTTATGTTTTCATGTGAACCACTACCCCAATATGAAAGTCAGTCTTCTACTGGAGCCTGGAAGTCACTCAACCCTTGAATTAAAATGTGTTCTACTAATGATTGAGCCATATTATTAATGGTTTCAGAGTTCAAAGTTTAGAAAACAAAAGCAAAGGGAAAAGGTTCCACTCCAAGAACATCTGCCTCCTAGTCCTGCTCAGCAGCTCCCACAGTACTCTAGCCTGTGGCTTGAATGTCATATATAACTTCATAATTCTTTCTTTAGCTTCAAGAATGAGCATCTCTGAGACACAAAATCGGTATCAGCTCTCCAGTAAAATCTTTTCTTCCATCTATCTCCATCTCCAACATGGCAACCTTGTAACTCAAGCATGGGCTTCATCCTTTGAGGGCAGCTCTGAGCTGAGGGAGGAGCACCTTGGCTGGTATCTTTCAGACACACAGATATTGTAAAATATTATTTTAAGGTGTGTCACATTTGTCTATGCTGTGGAACATTTGTTTAATGATGCAAAGATGTGCTGCATTCTTTATGTTGCATTTGTTTAACTCTGGGAAGCTGTGGTACTGTGCCTGCCTAAAACATCTGACAGTTTAATAAAGAGCCACATAGCCAATATTGAGGCAGGAGAAAGAATAGGTAGGACTTGCAGGCAGAGAGAATAAATAGAAGGAGAAATATGGGAGGAAAAGCAGAAAGATTGAGAGAGGAGAGGAGGATGCAAGGGGCCAGCCACCAAGCCACCCAGCCACCCAGCCACCTTGCCACTCAGCCACCCAGCCACTCAGCCACCCTGCCACACTACCACACAGATACCCAGCCACTCAGCCACCCTGCCATCTTGCCACTCAGCCACCTTGCCACTCAGCCACTCAGCCACTTAGCCACCCTGCCACCCAGCCAGCCATTAAGTAAGAGTGAAAGTATGAAATACAGAAGAAAAGAAAACAGAGGCAAAAGGTAGATGGGATAATTCAAGATAAGGAAAGCTGGAAAGAAACAAGCTAAGCCAAGGCCAGGCATTTATAATTAAGAATAGGTCTTCATGTACGATTTATTTGGGAGCTGGGCGGAAGGCCCCCCCCCCCCCATGAGAGCAAAAACAACTAACAACACACAGCTTTGAAACTACCCACACGGGGGCCTCACTCATGGTCTGTAGTGATTTGAATCAGAATGGCTCCCATAGGTTCATATATTTGAATGCTTAGTTATCAGAGAGTGGAGGATTAGGGGGTGTGGCCCTGTTGGAGTAAGTGTGTCACTGTGGGTGGGCTTTGAGGTTTCAAAAAGCCTTAGCCAGGTTCAGTGCCCCTTTCTCTGCCTACCCACCAGCCTACAAATTAAAACGTGGCTCTTAGTCCCTTCTCTAGCATCATGTCTGTTTGTCTGCCACCACATTCCCCACCGTGATGATAAAGGATTGATTCTCTGTAAATGTAGACAAGCCTCCAATTAGATGTTTTATTTTATGAGTTACTTTGTTCATAGTGCCTCTTCACAGGAACAGAACAATGACTAAGACATGTGCCAATGGAAATTTTTGAAATGGTAAAATATTCAAACCAAATCCAGAAACTAGCTGTTTTTCCCACGATTCTACCATTTATCTAATCAGGCTCTAGATTTTCACCCACAATGGTCCTGTCCATCCATTATCTTACTCTTCCCATTCCCAAAGGATATACTAGTGACAGTCAAAGTCATAGATGTAGAAAAAAAAGTAGAGTTGATACCTTTGGTTTGTGGAGATGCTGTGTAAAAACTGCAGTGTCTATGTTCACCCATACACCCAGTCCTGCAGATTTTGTCCTTCCTAGAAGGCCCTTTGCCTTTCTCGCAAAAGTACAGAGCATCTGTTTTAAAATACTTGCCCTGACCTCTTCACAGGACAAGTGTGCAAAGCACTCAGAGCTGTTGCAGGCATGGACACTATGCCATCTCTTCAAAGGACATCTCAAGGCATCTTGATGCAGAGATAAAAGAGGTCATAGGCAGAAGACAATCCCTGGAAGCCAAGAGAATTCATTCTTGTTATTTTCCTTGTCACCATCACCTGAAGGGTATGAGTGCCTCATTAGCCCATTCTTGTAGAAGACATGACAGTTTTGCGGGCTCTTGAGATTGACTTCTTGGGCAGAGATCACGTCGGCCTCATTTGTCCATGTCACCAGGAGCATGACCTCTTAACTGGTGGTGTAGCTTTGGTGGCCTCAGGCACCAATCCCCGGAGTAACCTCATGGCTTTTCTTTTTACTCATCTTTGGTTTTCTTTCCTTGCCCTCACCTCCCAGTTTTTAAGAATCAGAATCAGATTACAGCCTGTCTGATTTGTCTTGCCTATTGCTCTGAAGCTGTAAAAACTCATCAGTGAATTTGGGAAATACAGGCTCTCTCTGATGCCCCTGTGTGGACCTCATCAGAGAAACCCTTCTCTCTTAGGAGATGTTTCACTCTGCCCTCGGTCAAGAATAAGGCTGCTGCAACTATGTAAATGTGTGCTGAATTTGTTTAATAGTGTAAAGATGTGTTGCTATTTTTACCTTGCCTGCCTAAGGCACCTGATTGGTTGATTAAAAAGTTGAATGGCCAATAGCAAGGGAGAAGGTATAAGCTTGTAAAGAAGAAGAAAGAAAAGGAGATAGGGAGACACCAGGGGCCAGACATGGAGGAAACAGGGAAGCAGGACACTCAGAATGGAAGAAAGGTAGAAAGCCTTGAAGGAAAATGTAGATCTGTAAAAATAGAAAAATCCTGTAACTCTCTCCCCCTCGACCCCTTCCTGAGGTCGCTGAAACTAGCCAAGGTCGAGATGGCTGCTTGAGACACACCCAGCAGCCTGAGCCTGATAGATACTTCCTGAATTCCTGAGACCCACCTGGTAGAGCAGCTTGACCTTCCAAGCTGAGACCACATTCCTCTGGGATCCCACCTGCAACCTAGGTGGGGTCACCTAGGAAAGTCCTACCATGAGAATTGTTAATTGTTAACTGTTTAAAGCTTGCACAATGAAATGAATGTCCCCAGGTGGTCCCCTGTTCACAGGTCTCCTGTTTGCACAAGACTTTCACAGGAAATAGCTTGCCTGCCTGCATTCCTAAACTCTGTCCTAAGAGGACCTTTGGCCCCGCCCTGTTAACGCACCAAGTCTGCCCTGTTAGCGCGCTGAGCCTGCCCATACCCCCTCCCATACCCAAAATAGGGTATAAAAATTCTGCCCCGAAATTATTCGGGGCCCCAGGCTTTTCTGCAGTGCCTGGGGTCCACACATGTGTGTACCGGTATTCATATTCATATTCATTAAACTCTCTTTTTCTTTAATGTTAACAGTGGTCATTAGTCGTGGTCCTGGGGTATCTTGGGGTGTCTTGGGGTGCCCTAGGGGCACCCGCCTATTACAGATCAACAGAGACAGGTTAAATTAAGTTAAAAGAGCTAGTGGGATAAGCCTAAGTTAAGGTTGAGAATTCAAAATTAATAATAAATCTCCATGTCTTTATTTGGAAGCTGGTTGGTTGCCCAGAGAAAATGTCAACTCTACAAGGCCCTTTGCAGAAGCTGTGTATGGGAGGCTTGGCCAATAGCTGAACAACAGAGCCTCGTTTGGCCAAGCTGTTTACCATAGGAATCCAGTCATTTTGTTGTCCAGGCTAACTAGCTGCTTACCACTTCTTAGTCAGATAGAAAATGATGGTCCTGGGGGAAGATCAGAACTGTGGGTAGTGGGAGCCTCATGGAGACTCTTGGCTTTGGCTTATTCTCATTTGTGCAACTTGACCAATCACTTACTCTCCTTACATTACTTGGGTCATTACACAGGCATGCTTCGACAGGCTGAGAGGACATCTTTAAATGCACATCGATGCAAGTGAAGCAGGCTGAATACATCAGGAATATATTAGTGAGGGCCCTCTAGAGGAACAGAACCAATAGAAGATGGACATAATTATTTAGGTCATGAGGTCTGGGATGCAGCAACTTGCCTGGCATACACAAAACCTTTGGCTGAATCTCCAGCATTGAATAAACTGAGCATGGTGTCACATGCCTGTAATCTCAGCACTCAGTGAGGCAGAAGGGTCAGAAGTTAAAAAATCATCAGTCTAGACTTCATGAGACCCTGTATTAATTAGTCAGTCATTGTATTGGCCTATACAGTAGCAGACTGGGTAAGTTCACCAGGAGTTTTTTTCACACTGGGAAGGCAGAGCCCCTAATTGCTTACTTCAAAGATTTGGAGTGTCAATGTAAGGAGGACCAATGTTTCTGTTCCAGGCTATAAACTTGGAAGCTCCCTGGAATGTTGTTGATGGGTCTTTGTTGAAAGGCTAAAGGAGCTTTAATGGCAGCAGCAATGGACTCACGGGACCAGAAAGAGGGGTGGAGCTTCTGGCACACAGAGGACTTTGTCTTCCATGTTTTTCCCCACTGGGTAGGCTCCTAGCCCATTGGATGGTGCTGCCTACACCTCCCCTTCCCTTCCTCCTCCATATCTCAATCTTCTCTGGAGACATCATCATGGACACACCAGAAGTATACTCTATGAATCTCTTAGTTGTCTCCTAATCTAGTCAGGTTGAAAATTAAGACTAATCGTAATAGTGAATAGTTTAGGAAAAATCATATTCCATATAATCACTGAGTGACTACTACATCTGATTAGGGCAGAATAATGTTCCTTCTTCCTTCAGAGCCAGGTCCTAATTCCTGGGATCTGTAGATAAATATTGCAATGTGATGAAGGTTGGTGATCAGCTGACCTTAAACAAGAAACCTTCTTTTGAGTGTGTAAATGGGCTGAATGTAGTCATAGTGATGGAAAGGCAGGGAGGACCCCAGAGAGAGGGTGATACAAAAGAATCTTTGCTGTGGACCAAGAACCAGGGAACACAGGTTCCCGCTACAAACTAGACAAGAGAAAGAAAGGAATTCTTGTCCTGTATCTTCCAGTCAGGAATGCACTTTTTACCAGCAGTTAGATTTGATTTCCTGGAAGACTGTCCTGGATTTCTGATACACAGAACTATACACAGTGATAATAGACTGCAGATGCTTTCAATCATTAAGTTTGTGGACATTTTTTATGTCAGTAGTAAGAGCTGATGCAGCCTTCTTGGCTGCGGAGAATGCATCCTTTGACCACTCACTGTGTAGACACATTTCCCATCCTGCTTCATGTCAGTGCTGGGGATGGATCTGATAATATGTGTTCCTGTTATAAACACCAGAGTAGATGTCCAGCATTTATGGCCAGCTGGGTGTCATCAGTCAGTCACTGCCTGTAAATAACCATTGACTCCAGTGCTTTAGACAGCTCTGGACACCACGTCTGCACTGGAGCTCCCTTTGTTTTGTTCTCTTCTTATTTTCCATTTCATAAATTACTTATGCGTGCCTCTCTCCAGGATACTGTTTGAGAGGTTGTTATGTAATAGTTTATCTCCTCTAGACTAGTGGCCTACGAGAAGACCATTCCTTTTGCTGTCCGTCACTTTGAGTTTTAATTGTATAGTGTTTTGTTTTGAATTTATTTTTTTGTATTCTGAATCTATTTGTCTCTGTCATTCTGAGTTTTAATTATATAGCATGTTATTTTCAATGTTGGGTTTATTTTATTTATTTGTTTGTTTGTTTGTTTGTTTGTTTATTTATTGTATTCTGACTATTTGCCTCTGTGCTTCCATGTAGACCAAGGGGAGTATTTTTTCTAGCCTTCTGGGAATCTCCTTAACCTGTTTACTGCTCAGCAAAAATTCGCTAGTACTAGTGTGTTTTTAGGGTGTTATCTGTGACAATGTTTCTCAATTTTGCTTTGGTTTAAAAAAGACA
The DNA here is from genome assembly GCA_033318265.1 of Phyllotis vaccarum. NCBI lineage: Eukaryota > Metazoa > Chordata > Mammalia > Rodentia > Cricetidae > Phyllotis > Phyllotis vaccarum. The sequence goes on along the minus strand of JARWLC010000004.1, from coordinate 72,413,545 downwards.
CATGTTCCCCAGGAGACAGCCTGGTGCTCCTCCCAACTCTGTTGATGTCCATGGTTCCTGCTCCTTGCACTAAACTGCCCTGGTAGCCACAGAGGACACCAGCATCCTCTTTGGTATTTGCTGGAGTTTAGATGCTTATGCTCAGAATTCTGTCTGCTACTCAAGGAGCTCTTTTAAGGAATCACTGTGCCAAGCACCAAGCTTTCAAGCCCTGATGCTCAGACACCAGTGAGCAATATATCTATATATAATGGATGGGTGGCCATGGCTGAATAATAACCAAGAACTTTGAGTGGACATGATGGACACCCCATTCAGACCTCAACATGACACGCTCAGGTGCTGGGTTTTATTTTTTTATTTATTTATTGCTTCCTTCTTGTCCTTGGCCCACCCAGGCAGCCGTATACTACAGATACAGGGTCTGGGCTGTGTGAAGGAAGCTGATTTGTCCTGCTCACCTGTTACCAGAGCCAGATGTCCATATGATGTCTGAGTCCTGACCCACTCTTAGTATATTTAATGCTAAGCGTTAACTGTAACAAATATATTAGACAACTTGATTTAGCTTAAATGGCCCTATACATTTTTTAAAGTTTTAAATTTATTTTAATGTTTATTAAGGAAATAAAAATAAAACTATGACTTCATACACATTATTACTTAGGGATAGAGTCAGTATTTAGGTGGAAAAATAGTAACTTAGGGCATAGGATCAGGTAGTGCTATTAGCCACGACACACGTGACCCGACTTGATGGCCGGGACGCCATATAGAATACATGGGACACAGGTGGAAGGGCTGTCATGATTGCCTACATCCAATTCTGGGGGTCTCATGGCAGATAAGTGATTCATTTTTGTGACCTTTAGCTAATATATCTGGGCACTTTCAGGAGCCCATGCCCTGCTCTGTTTTGACATTTATTCTCTTGTGATTTTCATTTGTCAAGAAGAAGATTGCAAAGGGAGCAATTATTCCTTCCCTCTCTCTCTCTCTCTCTCTCTCTCTCTCTCTCTCTCTCTCTCTCTCTCTCTCTCTCTCTGTCTTTCTTTCTTTCTTTTTTTCTTCCTTCCTTCCTTCCTTCCTTCCTTCCTTCCTTCCTTCCTTCCTTCCTTCCTTCCTTCCTTCCTTCCTTCCTAGTTTTACAAAAAGCAGTGGGTGGAGCTTCCCGAGGGGCAAGTTTGATTTTACTGTATTGTTTTCTGTTCTCACCCTAGTTGGGTCCCAGTGTAGCTTTGAGTTACCCTCAGCAGTGTCCCTGTTTTAGGGACAGGCTTCATGTTTTCTCCTTGGCCCCACCAATCAGGTAGTGTCTAAGGGATTTCTGTATGTCCTTGGGAATGTTTAATATTGTTTGGTATGCATTTAGGTTTGGATTTTCATAAATGGCATGTGGCCCTAGATCCTGCTGTGTGTCTCTCCCAGTGATGGTTCCCTCTCTCCGCTCTCCCCTGCTACTGAATGTCCATCTAACTTTCTGTTTCTGCAGCATGGTGACCCATAGCTTTCTTCTCTCTTTTTCTTACTCATCTCCTGAAGTAATAGACTTTACAGAGTTGTTCTGTACTATGAGCCAGGGTGATCTGCATCCTGTTTGTCTGAGAGAGGCACTCAGACTTAGCCGAGGAGAACTAGAGAACCACCATGTCAGTACTGCTGGCACGCAATGGCAGCTGAGATCTGTAGATCGGGACACTGTCAGGAAATGCTGTGCTGAGATTTTCAAAGTCCCCAAAGGTGATTATGAAGTTGATATGAGTTTCAAAAAAAAAACAAAAAACCAAAAAGCACATGAATGTTTTGACTGCATGTATGTCTGTGTGCCACATGCATGCCTGGTGCCCTCAGTGGTCACAGGAGGCATTGGATCCCCTAGAACTAGAGTTATAGATGGTTGTGGGTGGTCATGTGGGTGATGAGAATTGAACCTTGTATCCTGGAGAACAAAGGGCTAGACACTCTCTTAGGCAGGCTTAGTGTCATTTCAAAGTAGGTTTTTTTTTTTTGATGTTGCACAATCAGAAGTATGCACATTTAAATGTGACACATTTAAAACCTCAGATGCAGTTTTACATCAGTACATCTGCCCATGAGCAGATAACAATGGGAGACTGGTTGGCACCTGCTGATGGGGAGGAGTAGGTTCTGAGGCCAAAGGGAAGGTAAATAGTCCAGTTAGAGGAACATCTGGTCAATGATTGCTAGGTGGTAGTGCAGGTCTGGGGTGGACAAAGATCGTTTTGATTTTCTTATTTTCATGGGAAATCTGTGCCAAGCATCTAGTCAACAAACAAACAAACAAAACACATTCATAAAATGGCTATATCCCTGGGTTTATACTACTTTTTTACTAAGAATTAGGGAGGGAGTTTCTACTTTTGGACTGCATAAGAATTCGTAGAATGATAATTGTGGTGATATATATCTAACAAAATTATTCTGGAATACCAGAGATATCCCAGAGATTTTCCCTTTCCTTTTGGTTTAGGACTCAAAAGTATTTGGTTGGAGGATTCCTAGACAAGCCTGAGGACATTGGCTGGGTGGCTGTGGTCTGTTTCTGATATTCCAGATTTCCTGCTATACCTGGCTTTGGGTTTTCATAACTAGAGTTTGTGCAATACATAATTTTCTTACCTAGTTAACTTGCATGTGCTCAGGAGATCAAAGAATTCTGTGCAAAGAAACGCCCTAACATTAGGGCCCAGAGGCTGTGAAGGGGAAGATGTCCTGTACTCTGGGGGGCTGTGCATGGTTGCCACAGCAACATACTCAGAATAGAGGGACTGAACAATATCTGGCCACTCTTTCATGGTCCAGCTGGACATGTGAGCAACAACAGTTGCAAGACTATCTCTTGAGTGTAGGTCTGTCTCCATCCCCACACCAGACTCCAAGGACCAGAGCACCAAGAATCTTTACTTTCTCAGTGGTTAGGTATGTCCTGAGGTGTCCTTAGATGCTCTCTGAGTGATAAGAGGATGGCTTGGTCAGTCAGATATTTCCTAGGTCTCTGTGGGAAAGTCATGGCCCAGTGGCGGTGACGAGGATTTCCAAAGATCCCTGCATATGTGTCTTGGCAACATATAAAAGTTCATTCCTTCAGGCATGCGGATTAGCCATTTCTGCATGATGCTAATTGCATGCAGAGCTTAATTAGAAAATTAAGGTGTAATGGGCGTGCAGTGCCAGCTGTGGACCTGGGGCCATGATGACACATTTGCTATCACTTCACCTCCTTGTTTATTATTTGCTAAGTTATAAGTAAAAATCAATGCTCAAAGCCCGGGGTGGTGGTTAACATGATTTAAAGATGAAAGACCAGTTAAAAAAGCCTGAAGCCTGTAAAGTTCTCTGAGCCCCAAATGCATCATTTGAAACCAGATTGTTTCCTAGCAACTTCTAAAAAAAAATTAAAAATCTGCTTTTGTTTTTCATAGTCTGCTTCTCGAAGCTTAACAATAGAAGTGTGTGTGTGTATGCTGCTGTTTGTGTGTGTCGTGTGTGTGTTTGTGTATGTATGTGTATCAGATGTGGGCAGTGTGTGGGATGTGTGGGGTGTGGGGGGGCTGTATGTGTATATGTGGTATGTGCAGTGTTCAGTGTGTGTATGTATGTGGTGTGTGTGTGTGTGTGTGTGTGTGAGGTATCTGCAGGAACTGATTGAAGCCTCCTGTAAACTCATTTTATCTGACTGACTTAGCTGTGCTATGTGTCAAATCTGTGGACAGATGCCCTTCAAGGAGGGACCAGAATTGAAACAATAAAGGAATTTAAGACAGAAACACAGCGTTTGAGATGCTTTCCTGTGAAATTCTTCTGTTTTAGGTCTGGCTGTGGGATTTCTTGATTTATTAATGTCAGGGTTAAGCCAATGGGAGCTGAAGATACAAGGTCATCTGGACACAGCAGTTGACAGCTTTGAGCTCACACTCCAAGCTGCAGAAGTCCCATAGATAAGATGTCACATTGACATGGTCATGTAGGACATGCACCAGAGATGACGGTCTCCAGATGTAGATGGTGAAGTGTCAGGATTGATAGGCGACGTCTGCCAGAAATGGAGTACCTCATCCCACTGGATCTAATCAATACTTGAGAGCTCATGTCAAGATCAGACACGAGTGTCTTTCCCCCCAAGAGAGGGTTTGTCTGTGATGTGTCTGGTGTTCACTTTGGCAGCACGCATACTACAACTGGAACAATATGGAGAATTTTAGCATGGCCCTGTGCAAGAATGAACATAGTTTTAATGACAACTGTTGTATCAATTGACGATCTCATCTATTTATTATTTAACAGCAAGTTATTGAGGCATTTGAAAATGTCAGGCACCACACCGTGCGTGGGGAATTCATCAAGGAGAAAGACATGCGTGTCACCTGGAGGATGCTGCTTAGTAGAGAAATAAGGCAGCAAGTGAACGAGAAGGAAATAAGCTTCCAGGCCATTTTTGATTATGATGGAGGCATGAGGAAGAGATGGCAAGACAGGGACGTCAGTGCAGATCTCTAACAGGAGGGGGTATATAGAAGAGGAAACAGGAAGAAGCTGGCAGCTGGCAAGAGATAGGAAGGATGAAGATGAGATATCAGGGGTGTGTGTGTGTGTGTGTGTGTGTGTATGTGTGTGTGTGTATGTGTGTGTATGTGTATGTATGTGTGTGTATGTGTGTGGATATGTATGTGTGTGTGTGTATGTGTGTATGTGTGTGTGTGTATGTGTGTGTATTTTTGTAACAGGAGGTTTTTGGTCTGACTAGTCCCTAGTTCAGACCTACCTGTAGCTACTTTCCCCCAAAAAATGACTCAGTGAAGCAGGAAATCTGAAGGACTGACTGCTCTGCCTATTCTGGCATTCAGTCATTCTTTTTTGTGTCCTGAAGAATGTCTGGCAGTTTTCTCTGCAAAGCAGGAACCTGAAGGACCATCTCAGCTTATTCTGCCAAAACTCAGAGGCATTTTCCTATGGAACCTGCATGTCCAGTTTATGCAGCATACTGTTAGGCAGTCAGTACAAGAACAGTTTCTTGTCTAGTAGTTAACTTAACCATCAACACAAACAAAGTAAATTCCATATGGAGTTTTTTCCAGTGCCCATAATTTTCTTGAAATATATATATATATATATATCTCACATCCCCCTTTTCTTCTTAGAAAGAGATTGACTATGACCCTTAACCATTTATAATGAAAGCAAACATTTATAAGCAACATTTTGCAAATTTGGGTGTAGTTTTCTGTTGTATTAAGTTTCTAGCCTGGACTTTCCAGTCTAGCCTCGTGGCCAGGACTTTCAGACCCACAGTCCCATAGTCCCACTGAAACACAGAGACACTTGTATTAATTGTACTCTGATTGACCTGGGGCCCAGGCATTAACTCTTTACCCTTAAACTAACTTATGATTCTTATCCTGTTCAGCCATGCACCTCTGTACCTTTTCTCAGAGCAGCATTTCAACTTCTTTCCTCTGTATCTGCTGGCATCTCATTGTGGTGTCTCCATGGTTTCTCTGTGGCATTTCTGCTCTGTTCTTCCTGTTCCCAGAGTTTTCCAGTCTGGTAGCTCCACCCACACTTCTTGTCTGCCTTCAGCCAATCAGCGTTTTTATTAAACTATTAGGAGGGACAATTATTTCCAATATAACATCCCCCTACAGTTTTCCATTACTATTTCCTTCTGATCAAGGGGTGCTGGTAATCTTTTGAGGGTCTTGAGGCTGATCATCTTAGTCTTGAAGCTGATGTGGCCATCTCTTCCTATCAGAGAATTTTTAGGTGGTCTTTGTTGCTGAAACCATAAGAACCCAGAAGCAATCCACAGGTTCTGATCTTTCCTATAAACAAAAGCATAACCTCTCTTCCAAGCAACATATCTTTAGACACAAATTTCGAAGTTGAGATACCTTTAAAATATATATGTTTGTGTAACTTAGCGGCCTTTGCAATCAATTGTCTTTCTGCAGTTAGCTCATTAACAGTTAAAAAAATTAAAAGAAAATACAATAATAAGCATAATCCAGACTCTGTGTCTGTTTTTATTTTTACGTAGCTTATATATTTTTATCCTCTATTTCTCCTTTTTTAGGGACTTCCTCTGCCCTCTTTATTTTCTCTCTGAAGCCTGTGTACATTTTGCATACATTGTAACCTTTTTTCATCTGAATCTGTTTTATTGCATATCCTTAATCATTTTCTAACCAGAAGAGCTTTTAAAATGCTAGCATTCTCTTAAAGAGCCACACAGTTTTTGTCCATAAAGCTGAGTCAGGAAGTTTCTCTTAAAGGGGCCACATCTCTGTTTGCTGCCAGAAAACAGAGCAGACTCAAGAAAATGCTGCTACTAAAGGTCTTTGATTTGGTTCCCTTTTTCTTCAATATAAACAGAAACTTTAAGTCAATCAGATGCAACGTATTGCTTATACTGAGTCTTCTGTGAGACTTGAGGAACTGGCCTGGTTACAGCTTAAACTCCCTGATGAAAGTGTGCCACCATTTTGTCCATGGCCTAGATGCCATGCCATCTCTGCACCATGACCCATTTCAGAGACATAATTTGGACGCTTCTTTTGGCCCTTTTTCTGTGATCCAGAATGACATTCCCACATCATATTCTTATGCATGTATACTTGTGTAGAGGTCAGAGGTCAGCCTTGGGTGTCATTCCTCAGAAGTCATCCACCCTTTTTTCTTGAGTCAGCGTCTTTTATCAGCCAAGAGCTTGCTAAGTAAGTTTGTCAGTAGGCTGACTGTCCAGTGAGCCCATGGATCTGCCTATTTCTGCCTCCCAAGTATTGGGATTTTATGTGTGCCACCATGCTGCTGGCTTTTTTTTTTTTACATGGGCTCTGGGGATTGAAGCATTTGATGTGATAATTTTAATTATTTGCCAACAACTATGAAGTCAGAGCTGCAGATTGGTCCATGTGGAGCATGTTGGTCAGCTCTCTGAAAGTGGAGGTGTATTTATTTACTAACTGCATATCTTTTCCCTTCTTAAATAATTCAAGCATCATGTAAGAAATAAAAGCTTTATTTATCTATGTGTGTGTATGAGTGTGTGTGTGTATGTGTGTATGTGTGAATGTATGTGTGTGTGAGTGTGTATGTGTGTGTAGGTGTATTTGTGAATGTGTAGGTGTGTATATGTGTATGTGTGTGTATGTGTATGTCTCAATGTATGTGTGTGTGTTAATGTGTGTGTGTGTGTGTGTGTGTGTGTGTGTGTGTGTGTATGAAGATCAAAGGATAACTTGCAGGAGTCAGCTCTCTTCTACCGTATATCCTTGGGAATCAAACTTAGGTCATCAGATTTGGTGACAAATCCCCTAATTTGTTGATACATCTTGATGACCACACACACACACACACATGCACACACACACACATGCACACACACACACATGCACACACACAACACACCACACCAAGTATACCTTTCTTTTTCTTTTTGCTATAATTTTCCAGAAAATAGGCTTTTTAATTTGCTTTTCTTGCAAGAATCAAAGACTTATTGCAGTGCTAGGTCTGCAGAAGCTTCAGCTAAGAGAAGTCTAAAGAGTACTGTGGGGAGGACCAGAGGCAGAGAGCTTCTGTACCCGTTGCTGTGAATCTACTTTTAGGAAGTGTCTAGACTTACCTCTCTTTTTTTTCTGGAAATCATTAACACTGTCCTGTCATGTGTTCAGAGTTAGACATATTGAAGGCCCAAACATGTAGAAAGTAAGCCCCTCTGATGAGGACAAGTGCTCGTGAGACCTGCTCCTCTACCTCACCCTTCAGGTGTACCATCTATGACCTGGATGATGTAATCATCTATATTTCTTGCTTTATTTTAAAAATTTATTTATTTTTATCTTTTAATTTATTGTGTATGTGTGTGTGCCACATATATTCAGGCAGCTGTAGAAATCAGCAAAGGGTGTTTGATTCCATAGAGATGGAGTTACAGGAGGTTTTGAGATGTCCAAGGTGGGTGTTAGGAACCAAACCTTGGTCCTCTAGAAAAACAGTAAGTGCTTTTTACTGTTAAGCCACCTCCCCAGCCTTTCTGTATTATTTTAGTGTTTTTTGTTTTATAGTCTGTGTTCATGACTTCTTCAGATATGTATGTTTATTATTAATATTCATTATGTTCTATGAAGTCTCCCTGAACAGTAAGAGAGCAAGTACCAAACCATTTTTTCTAGGAAAAATATAGTCTAGGTTCCCAGAACCTGTGGTCACTAGTCCATTAACACATAACTTTAAGAAGTGTATGTTTCTATGTAAGACCCTTTCTTTACTATTTATTTCTTGTGTATTTCATCCACATTGAAACATTCCCTTCTAGAGGGGAGGAGGAGGCTCATAAGACATAGGAAGTACACTTACTAGGCTCAGGAGGCTCATGAAACTTAAAAGATTCACACAGCCCTTCCCCAAGCTTATAAAAGCAGTGAATAATGTCTAGGAGAGGAGACTGCTCACTGGAGCTGCCTGCAAGGTGGACAGGGACTTCCGGAAACTTAGCTTGTGAGCTCTCACCCAAGCTGGGGTGGATTTTTTTGGTGATGAAGCTCCCTATGAGTCACCCATAGAAATCCTTCACCCATATGTCTGTAAATACCTCAGTGAACCTGTTAGTCTACTGTTTGACTGGGGTGGAATCATTCTTTGGTCTATTATTGCAGCCTTACAGGCATTTGTTCACATCTCCCCAGGAAGAATCACACAATAATATTGTGAACTCTTGGCTTATAGTACTATAACCTATACCCATGCAAAGCTTAGTTGACACGTGCGTTTTTCCTTTAAGGTCCTTAGGATTCCTAGACTGCAGCTCAGCACTTTGCCATTTTGACAGTGAGAGCTTACCCCAAAGCACAGCATGTAAAAAACCATGGCATTAGATAACCCTGAGAAGGATGCTTGTTTACTGTAGGAGGAGCAAAGCAAGACAGGGCCCTGTTCAACCTCAACTTGGAAAGTGCAGTGGGATGGCTCAAAGTTTTTGCCACTTTGCACCTGTGAATCACCATGAGAGCAGCCTATGTACTGATTTATCAAGAAAGTGAATTAGCAAATATGGACCCTGCAGATGACAAGTGTTGACTGTGGCTTGAAGGCAAGGACAGGGACTTCAGTGACTCTTGGGAGAAAGACAGGTGAGAGGCCAGTGCATTGGATTTCAAGGCAGGAGCTGACCTACCCTTCAGCCTAGTGTGACCATGAGCAAACCATTTCTATTCAGAGCTTACGCATCATGATGAGCAAGGGTCGTAGCTTAACATAGATCTAAGATCCTCTACTATCAGTACCAATTTGTTCTCTTCTCCACAGGAACCAAATTGGTGACGTAGGTTAGTGGTGTGTCCATGCACTGATTTCAGGTAGAAATAATTGCCTCTCTCTCTGTGCCAACAGCATGACACTGTATGTTCTTATGACAAGATCCAGAGGCTTCACATGGGAAGACCGCATTTTATGCTTTGACTTGCAAAGAAATCTCCTAAATTAAAATTGTGCAAAGAACTACATGATAAGCTGTAAAAACGTGCAGCTTTGGAGCTTTTCCTAAGAGCGGAAGTTTTGTTGTTGTTTTTAATGGTTCCGGGTTAGACGTGGACAGAGTTGAGCATGTGAAATTGCAAGAAAAACCCAGGAAGGTCTTCAGACGAAAATGAGCCCAGAGGAGAACTTTGGTGCCATATTTGATGTGAGGATTGGGACTACCTGGCCTGTGACAGAGAGAGAGAATGATGGTGGGCTGTTGTTTGAGTCAGAGTCTCTGTTACTTGCCTCTCTGTAGGCTCGCTGGCTTGGGAGCCCATCTCCACTTCTCGAGCCCCCCTCCCCCTGCCTCCCCCATAGAGACTCTGGGATTACAGGCGTGCGCTGCTATGTGTGGCTTTGCACAGGCTGAGGATTCCTACTCAGGCCCTTACACCTGTGCAGCAGGAGCCACACCCACTCAGCTTCTCCCCAACTTCTAGCCAAAAAATTGAAATTATAACAGGAAATGGCCCATTCAGTATGTGTTAGGATAGCATGGACTAATTAAATAAGACACTATGCTGTAGGCTATCCCCGCTTTTCCTTTTCACCATGATAAGAGAAGGCATCAAAAGTGTAAAGACTTTCCAGGTAGACAGGTTAAAAGCTGCTGACGGATATCCTGAAATCCACACTTTCTACCATGTTTCTAATGAGCTTGACCCAGCTACCCACAGGAATGGGAATGGGAATCCATCATGTGTTGGAATGCTTTGTTTTTTCCCCACTCAAGTCAGAACCTAATTTATCACTGCCAGATAAGAAGTGAAAAGGTCATCTTCCCACTTTGAAATTTCTGAATCATTTAATAGCTAATTTGTACTTCTAATTACTACCTTTCTCTTCTGTAATTATTTTGAATTATTGTCCTGCTTCTATTAATGTGCAGGAGAAGACAATAAACCATGGCTCTAAGCATCAGTTGGTTGTTGTGGCAAATTGAGCTTCTTGGACATGGCAGACAAAAACGTGCCGTTTTTCTCAGTGTTTCTAGGCTTTTAGCAAAAAGACCCAGAATCTGACCATTATTTGCAACTTTATATCTAGAAGCACTTTTCACTGATCTTTGTGCAATGACCTCCTCTTTAGCCAAGTACCAGGGAGAAGTTAACCATGGTGCCCTGTTATTCTACATGCTCCTACAGACTCATCTGTAGGCTTTGTTCATGATCTACAGTCCTTTGTAAATCTACTTGCCAGTCCTGTGGCCAGAAAGTATAAGAGAAATTGTAATCAAAACCTGAGAATTCATTAAGATGACATCTTCTTAAGATATAATTCTTCGGTGAAGTTTCTGTGAAATTAGTCAGGCTACTTGTAAGGCAAGATGAGATTTTCCAAGTTGACCTCAGACAATTAGCCACAAATGATGGGGTGTGACAAATCCAAGAAGAGGTCTTGCTGTCCTTTTTTTTTTTTTTTTTTTTTTTTTGGTTAAGAGTGACCTAAACAGTGGTGCTGGAGACAGCCCCAAGGCTAGCAAGAACATGTGCTGCTTCTGCAGAGGTCTGGAGTTCGGATCCCAGCACCTATATGAAGCAGCTCACAAGTGCCTGCAGCTCCAGCTCCAGGGGATCTGATATCCTCTTCTGCCTTTGTTGGTGCCTGCACACATGTATACACACACACACACACACACACACACACACACACACACACACACACATACACACACGCACACACACACACACACACACACGCGCGCGCGCATGCACGCACACATGCATGTACGCACATACACATGCATGTACGCCCATACACACACACACACACACACACACACACACACACACACACACACACACACACACACACACGGAGGGGGAACAAAATAGCCAACAGCAATAATAACAAAACCAAATGATTACTCTATTTATAGGCAGTTAGCCCCAGGAAGCCTATCACTCTAAATCATCTTTGACTACCACCTTGTCAGGGCATCTAGCTGTGTATATAGCTCTTGTGAGGTCCCTGAAAGAGTGGAGCTTTTAAAAAATTACATTTATTTATGTGTATATTTAGATTGTGTGAACATGTGTGTTTGTGTACATTAGTACAGCAGAATGAACACACATGCCATGCAGCACATGTTGAGGTCAGAGGACAACTTTTGAGATCGGTTCTCTTCTTCCGCCATGTGTATCTCATGGATCAAAATCAGGTCATCAGGTTTGGCAGCAGGTACCTTTACCAGCTGGGCCCTCTCTAAGGCACAAGGGAAAGTGTGGATTCTAATTCTCTCTGCTCTGCAATCTACCTTTACCGTAACATTTGATAAGATTCCTTACCATCTTTTGTTTATGTGCCTTACATATTGTACAGACTTAGTGGTTTTATTGAAATGGATTGAGGTGAGTGTATATGAAAGGGAGCTTTGATGGATCTGCCAGGTAGATGTTCAGAAGTGGCATTGTTTGGGCATGGCTGTTTGCTGCTCTGTGGGAGTGGTCTGGCTGAAGGATTGATGTAGCCTCCCTTCCTTGCAGGACGGAGTGACAGCATCAGAGAGCATATTATCTTTGATTGTTCTCCAGCGTTATTCATCACCATCTGTCAGCTGCAGCAGAGGCCTTGTGAGTAAGAATAGGGTGTGGAGTAATAAATGTAATGGCTGCCATTCATGAGGCCATTGCCCCCAAGCTGTTGCTGGATCAGTTATTCACATTCATTGTCACAATCCACTTCTCTGATGGAGACACCATGATAGTTGTTCCTTCCCGTCATAAGGTGGTTAGTCAGACTTTACGTGGCATGCAGCCACGATGTGCTGGCAATTCCTGGATTGCGGGTCAAAGTGTTTTTGGGTTTTTTTGTTAATCCCCCCCCCCCCAAGAGCTCATATTCCTTGTCAATTTACTGTTACTTCCAGTAGTTCTTTCTAGAAAGTTCTTCAGGTCATATATAAATAAAAGTTTACATTATAAATAGTGGAAAGAAAGTTTCTTTGATTTAGGAAAGCCAAAACACATTGAGAAGATCGTGTCTGTGGTGAAGGAGATCGGACAAAGTTCTTTTACTTTTTATTTAAGAAAATGTTTTATTCATTTTACACACCAACCACAGGTCTCCCTCTCATTCCCACTCTCCCTCTGTCTCCCTTCTCTGACCACCCTCATCCTCTCCTTCAAAAGGGTTAGGCTTATGGGGAGTCAGCAAAGCCTGGTACATTCATTTGAGGCAGGGCCAAGCCCCTCCCCCCTGCATCAAGGTTGAGCAAAGTATCCCACATAGGTAATGGGCTCTGTAAATCCAGCTCATGCAGCAGAGATAGATCCTGATCTCACTGCCAGGGGCCCCTTAAACAGGCCAGGCTACACAACTGTCACCCTTAGGCAAAGGGCCTAGTTTGGTCCCATGCAGACTCCACAGCGGTTGGTCTAAAGTTTATGAGTTCCCACGAGCTTGGTTCAGTTGTCTTTGTAGATTTCTCCATCAGGATCTTGACCTCTCTTGCTCATATAATCTCTCTTCCCACTCTTTGACTGGACTCCCAGAGCTCTGCCTGGTGCTTGGCTGTGGATCTCTGCATCTGCTTCCATCAGTCATTGGATTAAGGCTCTATGGTGACAGGGTATTCACCAATCTGATTATTGGAGTAGGCCAGCTCAGGAACCTTCTCTGCTATTGCTGGTAGTCTAAGCTGGGGTCATCCTTGTGGATTCCTGGGATCTCCCCTAGCACCAGGTTTCTCCCTAACCTCGTAATGTCTCCCTCCATCAAGATGTGTCTTTCATTGCTCTCCCACTCTGTCCCTCCCCGAGGTCAACCATCCTGATCCCTCATGTTCTCATCCCCCATTCTCTTCCCTCTATTCCGCCCCCCCCCCACCCCAGTTTACTCAGGAGAGCTCATCTATTTCTCCTTCCCAGGGCCATCTATCCATGTGTCTCTCTTAGTACAGAGCATGTGGGAAACCCAGATCCCAGCACTCTTGCGTGTGGTGTGAACTGAGAGCCATGTTCAACATTTGATGCTGGATGGAGGGTCTTTCTCTTGGTCCTTTACAGTTTGTCTTCTGTCTCGAGTCATACTGACCAGCTCCTTTCCTGTTCTCCTTGAGCATAAAATCAGTGTTTGAAGTGAAAGTCGCGTTTCCTGTGTCAGAATAGAGAGGGTGGCCCCTCCCCTTAGCAGGGATCCTCAGTCTCAGCAGTTACAGACACCTGTGAGGAAGCTCAGAGCCAGGGGTGACTCGGGTTTTGGCCCCCTAATTACCAGCACTGTGGAAATCTGAGGAGACCTTAGACTTTCCAGTTCTGTAGGGTGGGTCTGAGGAGGTGGAAAATTTCCATTTTGCATGGGTTCAATCCAGATCCAAGCCCCTCACTTAACACCAGGGGAATGAAACAGAAACCCCATAAATAAGAGCAGAGCCTTGCGCATGTGCCACAGATGGGTTTTCTAGCTCCAGCCTTCCTATTTCTAGTGTCTTAGAGTTTTTGAATCCCCAGATAAGAGCTCCCAGGGAGACATGAGGACCCACTCGGGTCTTAGTGATTTGTCCTGTCCTGTCTGAGAGCTGACATTTCTAGTTAGCACCGGGAAGGGGACGGGCCCTTAATTCCATTTATTTCCACCTCTGGTGGCACATACAGATGATACCCCTCTCTACAGTGAAACAATGAAACACTGGAGTACAGCATGGATAAACAAGAATTTGGATGTCTCCTGTTGTGTCCCCACCCCTGTGTGTGTGTGTGTGTGTGTGTGTGTGTGTGTGTGTGTTACTTTCCTCATTGCCACAAAACACCAGACAAAAAGCATCTCAAGGAGAGAAGGGTTTCTTTGGCTCACAGTTCCAGGAGGTATGGTCCGAAAGCAAGGCATCAGGAGCATGAGTCACGTGATGCCCACAGTTAGAAAGCGACTGTGGGTAATCTTTTTAATATCTGGCAGTTAGATCTTCCCACCTCAGTGCACCCAGTAGAAGACATGCCCAGAGATTTGTCTCCAAGGCAATTAATTCTACATGCTGTCAAGTTGACAGTCCAAGCCGTCTGTTTATTCTCATGCAGGCTGCGTGCATGTGCATGCACATGTGTGTGTAGGTGGAGGCCAGGTCAATGCCGTTATCTTCCCCACTCTACATCCATTATTTTTTGAGACACACTCTCTCTCACTTTGAACCCGGAACTTGATGAATCAGCTGGACCATCTGAGGAAGCTCTAAGATTTCCTCTGCCTCCCGCTCTGCAGGCCTGGGGTTATGGATATGTTTAATTGCTATTGTCCTTTTCCATGGATGCTAGAGATGGAATTCGGCTCCTCTTGTGTATACAGCAAGCACCCTTTTGACAGCACCATCTCTCCAGTTCGTTCCATCTTTCAAATTTATTGGCATCTGATCAGTGGTCCTCTAAGCAGCCTACCAGTTATTTTACCAGGCAAATTAGTCCATTTAAACCTGTTGAATGTGGATGCTTTTTGGAAAAGATGATGTTCGCTGAATAATGATATGCATTTGATGAGAAGGTTTTGCACTGTTAATGAGGTGGGTCAGGAGGGCTATTTTTAAAAGGGCTATTTTAAAATTAGTTTTGAATATGATATGAATATTTTGGAGATAAAAGAGTTTTATTTTGATGAAAAATTGAAATATGGAGGGACTCAGAAGAAAGACAGATAACCTTGAGGTCTCAGTGTGGGATTACTGTAACAGAGGGTGACAGTAAAGTAAATGAATTTGAAATAAAAATAATGAATATTTTTTGCTACCTGTTCAAAGAGAGCAGGGACCCAGATGCTCCACGGAACAGTGTGAGCTGTAGGATTCAATTATAACAGATTTGCAGAAATGGGATTTAAAATTGGATTTCATATATTAAAATTTAAGGGCTCTGGTTAAAAGTGGTTCTAACTTCAATTACTTAGGCCTTGATGGTCCACTGTGGCAAGTACTGGAAGGCCATTTCCACAGGCATCATATATTCCCTTTACGTGCCTGGCTGTCTCACTTGAGAATCTTTTTCTTTTACTTGAAAATCTTGCTTGGCTCCCAGGGTCCCCAAAGCCTGGTTTCCTTGGTCACTGCGTCTGGCATTTTCTGTGAATCGGTTGAGACAAAGACATGTCCTGCCTGCCTGAGAAGAGATGTAGCACATCTGGGTATTAGTGTTTCCAATTAAACAGTGGTCCCTTCTCTGAACTTCTTTCTTCCAGGAACGTGTATGCTGTAGGACATCACTCTGTTTTTCCTTTTGGTCTGGCTTTCTTATAATATTGTAAGCTTAAAAAAAAACAAAACAAAACAAAATAAAAAACCTGGGCAAAGAGCTGTAGTTTTTTTTTTTCTAATTACAAAGTAAGAATATATCCTGTAAATAATTTAGGAGCTATAGAAGTATATTCTAAAAAGGTAAAGCCTAGGCTGTGTGTAGCTAATGGTAGAGCAAATGCTTAGTGTGCAGGAAAGGTTTGGCCATGCCCCCCCCCCAACAACAAACAAACCAGCTGAGGTATCCCACCCACAGCTCTCCTGTTTGTGGGACATTTGGATGTGTGGTCACCAAAAGCCTGTTCTTCTGCATTTAATGTCACCTACTTGACATAATCATGGTAACACATAACATATGCAACTTAGAAGTGTGTGTTTTAAAACTTAACAATGTCCTATGAACATATTTTGTTAGTATTCCAGTCCTTTAATGCCTATGTTATACTTCCTTATTTACATTTTTCATATTTGTTCAATTAGTATCTTATCGGTGGGTATTTGAATTATTTCCAGTTTGTGAGTGTGTATGTGTGTATGGGTATACACACGTGTGGACGCACATGCATTTGTATATGAATATGGAGGTCAGAGCATAACCTCAGATGCTGTTCCTCAGGCCACAGGCTAGGCTAGCTGGCCAGCGAGCACCCCCCTGCTTCCCCAGTGATAAGATTACAAGTTCCTTCTGGCTTTCATTTTAACATGATGTCTGGAGATTGAACTCAGGTCCCCATTCTTGCAAGGAAAACACTTCTGACTGAGTCATCTCCATAGCCCCATTTTCATGTTCCTTAACGATTGGAGCCAAGGCTGCAACTTATCCTTTCTCTGCATCTTTCCACACTTTCTGAAGACAAACGTGTCGGAGAGATGAATGCACAGGCTGTAAAACCTCCAAGGCCTCCCTTGCTCTCCTCTCCCTGCCTCGCCATCTTTATCTAGAGGTGTGAGAACTCACTTTGCTGATTTGCATTTCCTTGATTCAGATTTTTGTTGCATTTCTTCTCATTCTTCAGTGAAGTCCCTCTGCGTGCATGCTGCATGCATGCCGAGATCTCTCAGCTGCTTTATTTGTTACAGTGTTGGGTCTTCCTTGGGTCAGGAGAGTGTTTGGTGCATAGGAGGATTTCAAACATCTATTGATTGCTGAGCAGGCTAGCTTTCCTGCACTCGGCTCATTAACCCCCCCCACACACACAATGAGTAGTTCTGTCTTGTTGTTACTGGTTTTGATGAAATTTTTATAACTAATGATTTTAGCTCTTTGTCATATAAAGTTATACATATTTTCACCAGTTTGCTTTTTATGTTATACCTTTGAAGATCTTTGTTTTAGCATATAGAAATACTTATTTTTGAAAATCACGGTTAGTGATATTAACAGTTTCTTCAGTTTTTATCTTTCCAGCACTGCCGGCAGCTCCCCCATACAGGGCGAGAGAGGTCCCCACCCCATCAGTGCTGGAATTTTGTCTGTTGTGCTCTTGAGATGGAAACCATAGCCTCTTTGAGCTCATGAATGGGATAGCCATGCCATGCCTTCCCATCTTCTGGCTCTTACGTCTTTCCTACCTCTTCTTCCTCAAAGTTATCTGAGCCTTTGCTGGGTGGGGGATTGATCAAGGTGTCTTGTTTAGGGCCCCACCACAGACATCAAGGTTTTCTAGTGTAATTCGGTGTAAAGGTTTTATGTTAGCAGCTGCCTTGATGCCTTTGTCAGAATTCAGCTGTGTGTCTGTATAGACTGGTTTCTGGGCATTGCAGCCATGTCCACTGTTCTCTGTGTATATGTGAGATGAACACTGCAATCTTGGAAACTTTGGGGTAAGCTTTGAAATGCTATGACAGGACTTCCCTAACTTGGTACTTCCTAATTTCTCTTTTCCATCTGCCTCGAAATATGCGTGTATTATAAAGACATTACCTTATCAGTGATTCACACTACTACAAAATTTAAATTTTTAACATGATTCAAATTACACCCATGTTGTAGTGAGTTCTCTCGGGTCCCGTAAACCAGAGGTCCCGGACCCACAGATTTGTTGCCCGGATCGCTTATCTGCCCGCCGCCCGGGTCCCCAAAAATGACTCAGACGCTTCTATTTACTTCATGCTGTTTGGCCTATGGCTCAGGCACATTGCTAGCTAGCTCTTACATCTTAAATCAACCCATTTCTATTAATCCGTGGGCCATGTGGCCCCGGCCCGTAGCTCACCCATGTTCCTTACATGTCGTTCTTTCGGCGGCTTCAGCTCGGTCTGCCTGACTCCACCCTGCTTCTCCACCTAAGCTCTGATTCTCCTCCCACTTTTTTTATGGTGCCCGCCATGACCCAACACAGCACTTTTATTTAAAGATACAGCACACACAAATGCATTCCCACACACCCAAATGATTATGCACACTTAGTTTGTAATTTAGAAAGACACTGTGGTAAAATACTGCATCTTCATGCACAGTTTTGAAGCTGTTTGTTAATTTGCACAAAAATCCATGCTGAGACTTTAAGAGAAATTATGCTGAAACTAGATCAGTTTGAAACACTGACAGCTCAGTGACACTGAGATCCAGAGTCTGTGGGGATGGTTTATGTATACACTACACTTGCTTTAATATTCCTCAGTAATCTTTAACAGTTTCAGTGTTCAGGTTATATATATATATGTGTTCAGTGCTCAAGATATATATATATATATATATATATGTATATATATGTATATATGTATATATATGTATATATATGTATATATGTATATATATGTATATATATGTATATACATATATCTATATCTATATATATATCTATACACATATTCCTAAACTTCTATATACTTTTATGTCAGTGAAGGTGGTGTTTTAAGAAGTATTTATTTTGGGTGGCCCCAATTCTAATCCAGCAGGGAAGACTCCTGAGGGCTGGTATCCCTCATTAACACTCCAGTTTGTTGTACCCTAGAATCTATAAGACCCAACCCATTCCCCAAACCCACTCATCACACTGTGGCCTCAGCAGTTTCTTGAGACACAGATTCCACCAGCTTCTGTTGGATCAAGAGCTCCTATTGTACCAAGAGCAAATCTCTGATACACAGAATCAGTCATCCCCTTTGGGGCCAAGAGTGACTCCCAGAGACACAGAAACAGCCAGCTCCTATTGGACCAAGAATACCTCTCTGAGATACAGAATATTCCAAATCTAAGCAGAACAAGAGCTCAGACTGGACCAAGATCAGCTCCCTGAAAGCAGACAAATCCTGCACCAATCTGAGGAAGTGATGGACAGATGTCAGTGCAAGAATACATAGAACACCATAAAGAATAGTATGTTTCCACCTGAATATGATGGCTTTACAACAGCAAGACCTGAATATTCCAATGTACAATAAGCAGAAGGAAACAACCTTAAAAAATAACTCTGTGAAGATGATAGAAGCCTTTAAAGAGATAATTTAAAAAAAACTCCCTTGAAGAAATAGAGGAAAAGACACACAAAAAATGAGAATAGATCAACAAATCTCTTAGAGAAAACCAAGTAAAAGCAATCAAACAGGTGAAAGAAACAGCTCAAGACTTAAAAATTGAAATAGAAGCAAAAAAGAAAACACTTACTGAAGGAAAGTCTGAGGAAACAACAGGAACTACAGATGCATAACCAACAGAATGCAACGATGGAAGAGAGAATCTCCAGTGTGGAAGATCCCATAGTGGAAATAGAAATGCCAGTCAAAGAAAACACTAATGCCAAAAAAGCCATAAACAAAATATTCACAAAATATGGGAGACCATGAAAAGACAAAACCTAAAAATAACAGGAATTGAAGGAGGAGAATACCAGCTCAAAGGTACAGAAAATATATTCAACAAAATAATAAAGGAAAATTTTCCTAATCTAAAGAAGAAAATTTCTATAAAAATACAAGAAGCTTACAGAACACAAAAACCCCCAAAACAAAACCCTAGACCCTCCTTCCAAAGTCTGCTTGCCACATAATAATTAAGCCATGAAACCTACAGAATAAAGAAAGAATATTAAGAGTTGCAAAGGAAAGAGGTCAAATAACTCATAAAGGCAAAACATCAAAATAACACCCAACTTTACAATAGAAACAATGAAAGCCAGAAGGTCCTGGACAGATGTTATACAGACACCAAGAAACCACAGATGTCAGCCAAGACTACTATCCTCAGCAAAATTCTCCATCACCATAGATGGAGTAAACAAGATATTCCATGACAAAACCAAATTTAAATAATACCTACCCACAAATTCATCCCTAAGAAATCACTAGAAGGAAAACTTCAATTTAAGGAAATCTAGATCCACCCACGAAATCCCAAGCAAGAGATAATCCCACAGAACAAAACTTCAAAGAAGGGAAACACATGCACTACCACCAAAAATAACAGAAATTAACAACCACTGGTCATTAATATCCTTAATATCAATGGACTCAACTCACCTATAAAAAGGCATAAGCTAACAGAATGGATACAGAAACAGGATCCATCCTTCTGCTGCATACAAGAAACACACCTCAACTTCAAAGACAGACCTCAGAGTAAAGGATTGGGAAAAGACTTTCTATTCAAATTGACTTAAAAAAACAAGCTTCTGTAGTTATCTTAATATCTTAACTAAATAAACTTCAAACTAAAAATCAATCAAAAGAGGACATTATATATTCATCTCAGGAAAAACTCCATCAAGATGAAGTCTCAATCCTGACCATTTATCCACACGCCTATGAACACTTGATTTTTGACAAAGAGGTAAAAAAATATACAATGGAAACAAGAAAGCATCTTCAACAAATGCTGTTGGCATAACTGGATAGTGGAATGTAGAAGAATACAAATAGATTCTTATCTATCACTCTGCACAAAACTCAAGTCCAAGTGGATCAAAGACCTCAGCATAACCCCAGAACCTGACAGAAAATAAAGTGGGAAGTAGTTTTTAACATATTGGCATAGGAGACCACTTCTTAAATATAACACCAGTAACACAGATACTAAGAACAACAATTAATAACTGGGACCTCCTGAAACTGAGAAGCTTCTGCAAGGCAAAGGACATAGTCAATAAGACAAAACAACAGCCAACAGAATGAGAAAACATCTTTGTCAGCCCTACATCTGACATAGGACTGATCTCTAAAGTATATAAAGAACTCAAGAAACTAGAGGTTAAAAGATAAAATCATCCAATTAAAAAATGGGATACAGAAATAGAGAATTCTCAACAGAAGAATTTCAAATGGCTGAAAGACATTTAATAAACTGCTCAACATTCTTAGCCACCAGGGAAATACAAATAAAAACAACTCTGAGATACCATTTTACACCTATCAGAATGGCTAAGATCAAAAACACAGATGGCAGCCTATGCTGGGGATGATATGGAGTAAGGGACCACTCCTCCATTGCTGATGGGAATGTAAACTTGTACAGTCACTTTGGAAACCAGTATGGCAGTTTCTCAGAGAACGGTGAATCTATTTACTTAATGATCCAGAAATACCACTCTTGGGAATATACCCAAAGGATACATATTCTTACCACAAGGACATTAGCTCAACTATGTTCATAGTAGCATTATTCTTAGTATCCAGAACCTAGAAACAACGTAGGTGCCCCTCAGCTGAAGAATGGCTTAAAAAATGTCGTGCATTTACACAATGGAGTACTACTCAGCAGGAAAAACTGACAGTCTGAAATTTGCAGGCAAATGGATGGATCTAGAAAATATCATCCCTAGTGAGGTAACACAGACCCAGAAAGATAAAGATGGTATGTACTCACTCATAAAAAGCGTTTAGACGTAAAGCAAAGAATATTCAGGCTACAATTCAAAACCCCTGATTAACTAGGGAATAAAGAGGAACTTAAGAGGGAATAAAGAGGAACTTAAGAGAGACATCCATGTAGCCCCCTGGGAAGTAGAAATAGAAAAGTTCTCCTGAGTAAATTGGGATCATAGGCAATATGGGAGAAGGGGAGGTCGGAAGAGAACATGAGGGGATGGGAAGGTTGAGTTAAGGGGTGACTGAGGGGGAGAATGGAGAAATAGATATCTTGATAAGAGGGAGTCATTGTGTGGTTAGAGAGAAACCTGGAGCTAGGGAAATATCCTAGAACTTACAAAGATGACCCCAGCTAGGATTCCAAGCAACAATGGAGAGGGTACCTAAACTATCCTTCCCCTGTGATCAAATTGATGACCATCCTAATTGTTATTCTCCTTCATCCACCAGCTGTTGGAAGCAGCTGCAGAGATGCATAGCTAAGTGATGTGGGATATCTATCTGTGTGCTGTGAATTACCATGGATAATAAAGGAATTGTTTTGGCCTATGGCAAAGCATCTTATAGGCAGGTGGGAAACTCAAGCATTGATAAAGGGGAAGGAGAGCACAGAAACTGTGAGCTGCCCCCCAAGGAAGCAAGATGCAAAGAAACACAGGTGAAGCCACTAGCCCTGTGGTAAGACAGATTAGTAGAAATAGGTCGAGTTAAGTTGCAAGGGCTAGCTGATATTGAGCCTAAGTCATAAGCCAAACAGTTTGTAATTAATATAAGCCTTTGTATGATTATTTGAGGCTAAGTGGGACTGCAGGTCTGGACCTTGGGCTGGATGGGTCAGAAACTTCTGGTTACAGCTAAGCACTGTGTTGAGCTCCCAGTCCAGATGAAGAGAGGAAAGAGAGTTTATATGAGCAATGGGGTCAAGATCACCATGAGGAAACTCACAGAGACAGCTGACTTGAGCTACTGGGAGCTCACTGACTCTGAAAAGACACCTGGGGAACCTACATGGGACTGAACTAAGCCCTCTGAATGTGGATGGCAGCTGAATGGCATGGGCAGTTTATGGGTCCTTTGGCAATGGGACCAGAATTCATTCCTAGTGCATGAGCTGGCTTCTTGGAGGAGCCCATTTCCTTCAGAAGAACACCTTGCTCATCCTTGATACTATGGGGAGGGGCTTAGTCCTACCTCAATTGGATATGCCAGACAGCATTGACTTACCCTGGGAGTCCTTACTCTCTCTGAGAAATGGATGAGGGAGGAGGAGGCAAGGGGAGGAATGTGAAGAAGGAGGGAGGGGGAACAGTGGTGGGTATATTAAAAATTTTAAAAATAAATAATTTACTCTGCAAAGAAATAAATATTCATTTTGCAATTGCTTTTGGCTATATATCTATATTCTTCTTGTATGTCAATATTATGTTCTAGGACATTATTAATTAATATTAATAGTAGTTACTATAGTTATGGTTACTATACTCTAATAATAGTTAACAATTAGTTATTCTAATGCTATTTAATTTTATGTTCTATCTTAATTATATGTCTTCATGTGGGTAGATGCACATGTGTGCAGGTGCCCACAGAAATCTGAGGCTGGAGTTACAGGCAGTTGTGACCTTCCTGATGTGGGTGCTGGAGTTCAAACTCATGTCCTCTGGAAGAGCATCACATGTTCTTAGCCACAGAACCTCTCTGCTGCCCCCTAATATTTTAAATAAGTTCTTTAGGTAAAGAACTTTTTATGTTGTCTACACATGAAGACAGTTTTACCTTTCACTTTCCAATTCTTTTGCCATTTATCTTCCTTGTCTTGTTTCTTGGATAGAATTTTTAGTATAGCCCTAAAGTCTGTGACATCTATAGCATCACACAGTTAGTTAAGTGTGATGTTAGCTAGAGATACCTTTATTAAATTGAGGAAGTTATGTCTTTAGTCTGCCAACAATTTTCATAAGAAATAGTCAATGTGTTCTGTCCAATTTCTTTTCTGCCCATACAATAATAATGATTTTTGCCTTTATTGTTTAAATATGGCGAATCACTTAGATGATTTTCCTTTTTTATTGTTTGCTCTTTGAATATTTTATATGTGTAAATATTACCTTCTGGTTAATTTCTCTGATTCTCAAGTATTGAATTAATATTGAATTACTGAGATAAATCTCACCTCAACCTGAAATGCTTTTCTCGTCATTTATTGATGAGCTTTTAAAATATTTCGTTGGGGTTTAAAGCTCTAAGTTCAAGAAAGACATCGATCCATGGGTTTTCTTTTTCTTTTAAAACATTAAGTTTGGCTTCATAAAATGAACTAAAAAGTACATTCCTTACTTCCATTTTCTGATGATTTTATTTCATGTTTATTTTTTTTTCCTCAAAGTTACCTCACATCAGAATGGCAAAGAGTAAATGCTGCAAAATCCTTAAGTACTGGAAGTAGACAATGAGCCCTCAGTCACTCCAAGCTGTTTAGAACTCCCAGCACAGTGGACAGCAGGAACTTTCCTGCCTTAGATGCCACAGGGTGAAGAGATAGAATTAGGTGCTGGCTATGTATCTAGTGTGTTGTCCTGTCCTTGAGAACCCATAATGACTAGCTTACATCAGAGCTAACAACAGACAAGTCACCTTTTCCTCCCTGGGGGAGTGAGCATGCTCAGATCCTTTGGAGCTGCCCTGAATGTGGACTTGACTTTTCTGCTTTTAGTTTCATCAAATGTTTTTTGGAGTATTTTTTTTTAAATTCATTTATTTATCTTACATTCTGGCCGCAGCCTCCCCTCATCCCCTCCCCCCATTCTTTCCACTCCCCAATCCCCTCTCTTCTGTCTCCATCCAGGACAGGACGAGTGTCCCACGAGTATCAACAAAACGTCAAGTTGCAGAAAGACTAAGCACCTCCCATGTATGAAGGCTTGGCAGGGTGACCCGGTGTATGAGGAATAGGGTCCTGAAAGCCAGCAAAAGTCAGAGACAGTTCCTGTTCCTGCTGTTAAGAGGAGAAGGCGCATCAGAGCCAGAGGGGTCAAGGACACCACTGGAAGGCTCACACAATTAACCTGGGCTCACTGAACTGACTGATGTGGCTGACCTAGGCCCTCTGCATATACGTTATAGTTGTATAGCTTGGTTCTCTTCTGGGGACTCCTAACAGTTCTGTCAATTTTTGGTTGATGTATTTTTTAAATAAAATGTTTATTACATACGCATATGTGGTGTGGTGCACGTGTGAGGTCAGAGGGTAGCTTTCAGGAGACATCTGTCCTTCCACCATGGATACTGGAGATCAAACTCGGGCACTAGGCTTGGTGGCAATTATCCTCACTTTCTGAACCATCTCATTGGCCTACTTCAGATATTTTGAAGTTTTATTATTTGTTGTATGGGTTAGATTTTTTTCCCCCATCTAGTGATTATTTACTATGAAACATCTCTCTTTTGTGGTGACACATTGTATAGTTAATAAAAATAGTTGGGAATATCAGAGGACAAAGCCACCCACAGAGCCAAGGCACTAAGGTCAGGGAGTGGTGACCCATGCCTTTAAACCCATCAGGAGGCAGAGATGTCTGGATCTCTGTGGGTTCAAGGCCTAACAGAGCTGGACACACACACCTTTAATTCTAGTTCTAAGAAAGTTGGGCAGGGAGGGAGAAGGTAGGAGTTTGCCTGGCACTTCCCTTTTGCAGCTGAGGATGGAGAGGTTTGGAGTTGGAGGATTCATGGAGACAGGCCTGAGAAGTGGCTGTGGTCGGTTTCTCTATCTCTCGGATATTTCAGTCCCGTCCCGTCCCCCCCCCCTCCCGGTTATCTGGCTCTGGGTTTTTATTATAATACCAAATAGAATTAATATAATATTCTTTGTCTCTGCTGATCTTCCATTCTTGGCCTTAGCAATGTGCAGTAGTAATGTATGCACTTGACCTTTCTATGACTAATGCTTACACGGTGGTATATTTTTCATTCTGTACCTCCAATTTGTGCCTTTTTATGTCCAAATTCACAATAATTGATATTAGGTTTAAATTTGTCATGTTCATATTTGTTTGCTATTTGTCTTATCTACTTATTTTGTTTCCCAGTTACTCTTATTTTTACATTAATAAAAATATTTTCTGTAATCCTTTTGGTGGCCTTTATTGATACCTTGATACCTCAGATACATCTTCCATTATGTTGTTACTGGTTAATCTGGAGCAAGAATACATATTTCTTAATCTCATTTTTATTTTGAAACAAAATTTTGCTTTGTAGCCCAGACAGGTCTCACACTTACCTTTCTCCTGCCTCAGCCTCCGAACGCTGGGATTTCCCCTGTGCCACCAACTGTGCAAACATTCAGTATTAGAATTACTGCAGCTGATCTCTGCTTTCCGCTTCCCTTGCCTGTGGACTTGGCGCATACCATACATAACTTAAAGAGGTATCTCCCATTTACACTTAACATGTTCATAATTACAGTTTGCAAATTTTAAAGTTGTCTGTAGGAAGACAAGCGAAGAGAAGGCGGTCCCTGTGATAAGCTTCATTCCTTTCTGAAGAATGCCTGCTGCCCTTTCTGCTTTGAAATATAAACGTTTTCATGTTCTCTCTCCTTGTGTGAATGTGTGTGTGTTTCTGTGATGTAGATGTGTCTACAGGTATGTGCATGTGTGTGAGGGGGCACATGTGCCTGCACACATGTAGAGCCAGAGGTTGATGTCTGGTGCCTTCTCCAGTCTCCCTCCACCTTACTTTTTGAGATTCACTCACTGATTTGCCTAGGCTGGCTGGCCAGTGAACTCTAGATATTCCCTGGTTTCTATCTGGGCCTGGCTCCATCTCCCCACACCAGAACTCTTACCTCAGTGCCTCATGCTGTGTGGCAGGTCTCTCCCCCCCCCCAAACTGGTTTCCAGCAACTCCCCCTCTTTTTAATTTAAATTTCAGAATTTATTTTTAGCGTTGGTTAGCTTTGGAAGGTTTTTGTTGTTCTTTTTTTTTTTTTTCCTCCTTAATTCCTTTTGTATTATTATTATTTTTTTTTTACAGGGTGAGTGGGGCTGTTGCCGGGTTGCTGTAATTTTGAACCTTGGTCTCTTCTGCCCTCTTGTCTCCATAATCAGGTTGATGATTGGTTCTACTTTTGAAAATGGAATTCCCAAGTGTTAGTCACACCTATTTTCTTCTGTGACTTTGCGCTCACAAAGAACCTGTTCTCCATTCCCCGCTCTCTTTCCTACATCTCACTGAGCTCCACTCTGAGAGGCAAGGTTGTCTGCTGCCTCACAGGATGTGGGACTATTTGTCTGACTGTTATCTCAGTAGGGTCTCCCTGCCTCTGCACAAGCTCCGCACCCTCTTCTTGCTTTCTACACTTAAAAACAAATTTTCGAATTATTAATCGAATTATGAGAATTTTCTATTGTATTTTGACCATATTTCCTCCACCCCTCCCCCAGCTCTCTCAGATCTACCTGTCTTCCCATGCCCTTCCAATTTCATGTTCTTTTATTTTTTCATTTTATTTTATTATTTTTGCCTTTTGAGACAGGGTTCTCTGAGTAGCCTTGGCTGTCCTGAAACTCACTCTGTAAACGAGGCTGATTTGGAACTCACAGAGATGCGCCACCTGATTCCTCTTTTATTTTTTAATAGCTCGTTGAGTCCAAATTTACACGGACCATATGTTTGGCAAGGTATGGCGCCTTCGCTGAAGTGTTGTCCATTTACCATACACCTTTAAAATAAAAATGATCTGTTTCTCCCTTCCTCCCCCCAGCCACTGAATGCCAGCTAGGGATCCGGGACACCTGAGCTTCCCCACCCCTTCCCTGTGTTAGAATATTGAGTGGCTTGATCTCATGTTGCTGTGAGTTCATTTGCACAGCGGCCCTGTCATGTCCGACAACACTGGTTCTCTCTGGTCCTCCCTCTCTGTAGTGGGATTATGTTGTTACATTGTAAATAATTGTCCCACCTACTGATTTAATAAAAATGCTGATTAGCTGAAGGCAGACAGGAAGTGTGGGCGGGGCTACCAGACTAAGAAAACTCTGGGAACAGGAAGAACAAGGCAGAGATGCCACAGACACACCAGAGAAGCAGATGCAGAGGACACCTATGCTGCTCTGAGAAAAGGTACCAAGCTGCATGGCTGAACAGGATAAGAATCATGGGTTCATTTAAGGGTAAAGTGTTAGCAGGTTATATGTCTGGGCCCCAGGTCAATCAGCATAAAATTAATATAAGCATCTGTGTGTTTCTGTGGGTTTGTTGGTCTACAGGTCTGTAGGTCCAAACCTTGAGGCTAGGCCAGAAAGTCTGGGCCAGAAATTTAATACAACACTCTCTTGCCCTCCTTCCACTTTTTGCTCCTTCTTCTATGATGGTCTCTGAGCCTTGGTGAAAGGGAGTGATACCCTGTTTGTGGCTGGACAACTAACCTTCTTTCAGGCTTTACCTTTTTATGGTTCTATGTTGATTTCTTTCTAAGTGAAACTCATCTTTAAATGCAAACTTCTCTTCCTTTGTTATACTGTGCTAATCACTAGAGGAGCCAGGGTGGGAGCATGAGCCAGGAATGTTTGCTACATTTTTTTTTTTTTGAGAGAGAATATCTTAGTTACTGTTCTGTTGCTGTGAAGAGACACCAAGATCAAGGCAATTCTAATAAGAGAAAGCATTTAATTGAGGATAGCTTACCGTTTCAGAGGTTTAGTCCATTATCATCATGGCAGGAAGCATGGTGGTGTGCAGGCTGACACTGTAGCAGTAGCTGAGAAATACATAGTGATCCATATGCAGAGAGAGAAGGGAGAGCTTTGGCTTTTGAAACCTCAAAGCCCACCACCAGCAATACCCCTATTCTAACAAGGTCTTACCTCCAAATTTTTGCAATTTTTTTCAGATAGTTCTACTTCCTGGTGGCTAAGAGTTCAAACATTGACCCTATGAGAGTCAATCTTCTCCAAACCACCATAAGGGGTCTCACTATGTAGCTCTGGCTGTTCTCAAAGTCACAGAGATCCACCTGCCTCTGCCTCCTGAGTGCTGGGATTAAAGGCATGTGCCATCACCACCTGGCTCCTATTTGCTACTTTCTATGTTAACCCTTTTTTTATGTGGAAACCAAATTCTGCTTTGTCTGTTTGCTAAGAAAATCCTCTTGTTCTCTTTTCTTCCATCTTTGGCCTTGAGGGTGGAGCAGACTCATGGTAAAGGCTCTCAGACAATAGGCCTGTAGACTCATGGTATAGACTGAGGTCCCTTGCTCTTTCCCAGGCCTACAGGAGACCGGTTATCCAAGAAGCTGAGTTAGTGTTCATATGGGTCTCCATTATCCCCCTCCCTCACTGTTCTACACTGACCTACCAGAAA
The DNA here is from genome assembly GCA_033318265.1 of Phyllotis vaccarum. Taxonomy (NCBI): domain Eukaryota; kingdom Metazoa; phylum Chordata; class Mammalia; order Rodentia; family Cricetidae; genus Phyllotis; species Phyllotis vaccarum. Next base: position 72,384,624 of record JARWLC010000004.1, on the reverse strand, counting down.
TGCACAAAGATGTGAATCCTTTCTGCTCTGGAGCTTGCCAATCCCCCGCCCCAAGCCATGTGTGCAGTGGACCAATCTTTTAGATACACTTTGGGGGAGTTCTGTGCTCTGTTCTGGATCTGTGGTATTATACACTGACATTCTGAATCATGATTTATCTTGATCTATATTTTATAGTCCTTGTCAGCTCTTCTTGTGTATGCTGTGAGTTACAAGGGTTGCCTTACTTCATTGTCAATGGAGGAGTCTTTTGATTTTTAGAGAATAACTTTTGGAGCATAGGTTTCAGGGTATAAGGAGTGAAGCACAAAACATAGAGAGGTGTTTTCCCTGAAGGGAAATCTACATGTTAAGTTTCAATTACTTTGGACTGGTTTGTTTCTGAAGACAACTGAAGGATAAGGCCAGTCGCTAGCAGCTCTTTTACCAAGTGCTCAGTGATGTGCAGTGTATATGATTCTCAGTCTAAAAGTTTACATTGTGGCAATCTGACAACTAGCCACCAATAGGATATGTGTACTCACGGACTGTTTTGGTTTGTATTATTGAACACCGTACACCAGGCACTATGTTGCTTAAAGATTTGAAAGAATTCATCAATGTGGGGAGTGACCACATTTGTAATGTTTTAAAGTGATGGGCTATGGTACTCAACACACTGTTTGAATGGGGCGTGCCCTTCTGTGATGGATTCTAGGACTGTGGTACTCGACACACTGCATGAATGGGATGTGCCCTTCTGTGATGGATTCTAGGACTGTGGTACTCGACACACTGCATGAATAGGGCGTGCCCTTCTGTGATGGATTCTAGGACTGGAGTGATGTATCTTCCCTCTGTCGATCCTCAAATGTTGGTTCACTGGTGACAATTTGACCTTGAATTTCCTTGCTCATATGAGTGAATTCTAAGCAGTAGACTTCTCAAGGGTGATAATCCTGTTGCCTTCACACTTCTGACATTATGGACAGACTTCTAGTAACTCAGGGTAGTGACCAACATGGACAGAAAGTCTTCTAAATAGACGATAACTTGAGTCTATGAGTGTTTTAAACAAATGAGTCAGGAACCACAGGCAGCCTTCCCAGGCTTCCAGCCTCAGTTCATTTGTTCTTCAGAAGCTCTGTTTGAGAATCTTTTTATTTATTTCTACTGCTTCCTTCAGGGTACTTTCCATATGGCTTTAAACATTCAGCCTGACTTTCTTAGTATCCCACTGACAATAACATGAATCCAACAGAAACCCAAGAGAGATTTTTACATTACATCCAAAGGGAGAAAACACATCAGTTTCTTGGGATGCAATTTGGCTCCCAAGCAGAACACTGAATCATCTCTCTAAGAGGGTGAAAGTAAATAAGCCATTTAGAGTCTTTTAATGGACAGCCTGCCTTGCTGTTATGTGAACTGTGCATATGAAGTGGCAAATAGGAGTTCCTGGAGCAGAAACCTTGGATACTGCTACTAATTTGAGTGAAATGGAGTGAGTGAGGCATCACCCAGTAAAGCAGGTGGTGCAGAGAATGCTGGGCTGTTAGAGCTCTTGGGGGTTTATAAGTCTTTCTGTACTGGGAAATAAGGAGGGTGTTGAAAGTTGGCCAGGTATATCCTACCCAATTACAGAGTCCCAAGGTGAGAAGCACTGATCAGTCGCTGTCAGGCCAAGCAGATGATGCCCTGAAACTTCAAGCTATATCAGTCAAAAATTCCTATATTTATGCTAACCATTAATGGACTAATATCTCTTCTAAAATATATGCACTTAATTCATTTCTCAATATAGAGAAAGGACCCAGTAGGATTTGTTCATTAGATAGTTACTGGGTTCTGCTGAAAATAGAGTAGGAACACAGATGTTGGTCAACGGTGATGGGTGGTTCTGCTGTAGTATGGAAAGAAGAGTTTCTCATGGACCAAACAGTGAAGAGAGGCATCTGTGGACACCTTAAAAGGTCCAGTGATAGCTTCTTGGCATTCAACAAGATGCTGGGGCTCTCAAAGTACTCCTAAGTATAAGATTTTACTGGAATACGGAGAAGTCCTTTCTGCTTGAGTGTGTAAGAGGATGCTGATGCTCTTTCTCCAAATGCACGCTCAGTTTCTGGGTTTGCTCATGTTTCTGGGGTGCACACTGAGAAACTTCTAGCACTACAGAGGCAAAGATGTTTAAGTTATGGGCCATTGCTGTCTGACCATGCAGGGCAGGTATTTCAAGGGTTGTTTATGATAAAATGGAATAAGTTGTGCAAGCTTAAGATTTAAGTAGTGCTTTACTACTGAGATCTCATTTTGTGGGATCTCAAGGGCCTGAGATATTTCAAGATGCTACAGTTGTCTACTGTTACAGCAAAAGAGGTTTAGGAGTAAGACCAAAACCTATGCCTGGGTTTCAGTCTTGCATCTCAGAGCCAAACTTTTGAAAGAGTTTTTATCACCCTCATTTTCTCTTTCCCAGAAGGACTCTCTGGTGTAGTTGAAATTCCTGTTCCAACAGAAGCTCTCAAGTACCCAGCAGTCTTTTTCTAAATAATTGATCCAGAGGTTTAATATTACCTATAAATGCTCGGCCAGCAGCTTAAGCTTGTTACTAACGCTCTTACAATTCAATCAACCCATAATTCTTATGTATGTTTAGCCACATGGATTTGTACCTTTTCTCAGTCAAACATTCTCATCCTGCTTCCTCTGGCTGGTGGCTGTGTCTCTGTCTTTTCATTTCCCAGAATTCTCCTAGTCTGGTTTCCCTGCCTATACTTCCTGCCTGAATACTGGCCAATCAGAGTTTTTATTAACCAATATGAATGACAAATCTTTACAGTGTACAAGAGCAATATTCCACAGCACTCTGGACCCGGTATGCACATTTTATAGCTAGGCGTGTTGCCCTAGGAAACTGACCATGGCTGTGAGTTTTGCTGGCTCCAATCCTGCTTTTTTTTTTTTTTTTTTTTTTTTGACAACTTTCACATGTGCTGGGGGCAGATGCCTGAGGAGTCAAAAGTTCAGTCCTAAAATGAGGGATAGAGACAAGCAAACATGTCCTGAGAGAGCACATGAGAGATTAGCAGTCTTTTTGGTTCACAGTACTTAAAATCTTACAGCTCTGTTAAACTCAGAATTACATCCTTGGCTTTCTATTAGCTTAGACTTTTATTGTCACCTTGCAACTGAATAGTGGTTTTTTTTTTTTTTTTTTATATATAGATTCCCATATTATACCTCTTAGCAGATGCCCTAGCAATGGAAATCTCATTTAAAAGATTATCTCTATGCAATGCAGGGCCTGCTATATACTGGAGTTTCTATTGATTCACTACAGATCCATCATATGTTTCCAATCTTTTATATTAAAGCTAAATGTAGACCTTTAGTTAAAAATTTCCTCCCTCTGCATTAGAGATAAACATCTTTTCAAAACATTCCTAGTATTTACATCTTTACAATAGCTATTGCTATGATTTCTAAAGTTGACCAGGCTGCCAACAGTTACCTCTCTGTGTACTACTCAAAACCGTTGATGCTTTGCAGGTTGATCTTTTGCTGGTGTTGTATGGAGAAATCTGGATGCTGAAAACTTTATAATAAGCATGTTCTTTATTTTTATCCTAGTGGTTACATTTAGAGTTGAATTACTATAATTGAGGGTCTCTTACTGAACCTGTTTTGCCTAGGCTGCCTGGCCAGTAAGGCTCTTAGTGGATCTTGTATCCACTACCCAGGACTGGATTATAAACACATACCACCATGTCCATTGTCTTAGTTACTGTTATATTGCTATAAAGAGACACCATAACCAAGGTAATGTATAGGAGAAAACATTTAAATGGGGGCTTGCTTACAGTTTCAGAGGGTTAGTCCATGGCCATCATGACAGGGAATGTGGTGACAGGTAGGCATGGTGCTGGAGAAGTAGCTGAGAGCTACCTCAAAGCTCAGCTCCCTTCCCAGTGACACACCTTCTTTAACAAGGCCACACATCCTAATCCTTCCCAGTTTCAGTAACCAGGGATGAAATATTTAAATATATCCCACGAGAGTGTTTTCACTCAAAACACTACATTCCACTCCCTGTTCCTGATATGCTTTTAGCCATACAAAATCAAAAAGCAGATCACATGCTTCCAGCACACAGGGGCACAGAATATTTATTAACATCCCAAAAAGAATGAAAGGAGCAATAGTGAGGAAATACTGGACCAAACAAAGACCGAAAACCCTCAGGTTCAAATCCAAATTCTGTAACTCCATGTCTGATTGATGGCTCATTAGATGGTTCTTTCCTTCTAGCTCTGCTTATTGTCACATTTGTCTTCAGACAGGTTAAAGATGGTTCTTCATCCTCTCTGTAGCTCTCCTTGGGTATCCCACAGCTCTGATATCTCCAACATCATGAGGTCATCAATGCAGCTCAGGCCTCAGCCTTCACAACTCCATGCAATGGCTTCTCTGGGTCTTGGGTCTTCATGCAGGGACTCTGCTATCGCAGGTCCAACCTTGGTGCCTTTCCTTAACTGTAGGGGGAGATTGCCCAGCTCCCTTTCTGTACTTCTGACTTAAAAGCCAAGCTGCCAAGTTTTGCTGTTTGTTGGGGTTAGAGCCTAGCTCCTTCTTGAATTACAGATTTCAGGTCTTTTTTTAGGCTCAGAAAAAAAACCTAAGGCCTTTTCCTTTCATGAGTTGCAGGATTAGCTGGGAGGGGTCTTATTGTGAGGCCATCACTCCCTTTATTACATTTTGAATCAAGCTCTTCTTTAAACTTTTGATCTCCATGAGCACAGGACTTGGATCCATCATTAATTACATTTCCTGATTCTCTTTTTCTCATCAAATTGTACATTTTGTATTTCCCTTCACTTCTCTTGCTACTTTTCACTGTAGATCTGCATAAAAGTAATAGATAATAACTGCGTGACATCATCAATACTGGGCTTGAAATCTCTACCAATTACATTAATCCAAAACTCTTCAATTTAGTTTCTGAAGATTATTAGATTAGGACTTAAAGTAGCCACATCCTTTGCTGAAATAGCACACTACCCTGCTGATAATATTCTTCCCCTTGAGCCAGGTCTGCATTGTCCACATCACCCTCAGCACCACTGTCTTCCATGCCCATACTAGGATGGCCCATTAAGCTTTAAGTGTTCAACAACTTTTCTAGTCCAAAGTCTCAAAGTCTTTCTTATTTCTCCAACAAACAGCATGATCAAGAGTCTGTCACAGAAATACCTGACTCCTGGTCCAATTTCTGTCTCAATGACTGCTCTATTACTGTGAACAGACAAGTATGACCATGACAACTTTAGGAAGAAAGCATTTAATTGGGGACTTGCTTACAGTTTTAGGGGGTATGTGGTGGCAGACAGACAGGCATGGTGCTGGAAAAGTAGCTGAGAGCTTTACATCCAGATTCAAAGACACGAGGTAGAGAGAGATGGTAGGTGTGAGCATTTAAAATGTCAAAACTCCCCCATCCCCTAGGAAAACAGCTCCTCCAACAAGGCCACACCCACTAATCCTTTCCAAACATTCAAACATCTGAATCTATGATGGACATTCTCATTCAAATCATGACAACCAACTTCGAGTGGGATCTGAAGTTCTTATGCTTGACCAGTGAGCAAATACTTTTCCCATTATAACATTTCCCCAGCCTAAATTTAACATTTTTTCTATGATCAAAAGTTTTTGGTTTTATTTATTTACTTTTTTGTTATATTTATTTATTTACTTACTTGGGTACAGGGTCTCAGTAAGTAGCTCTGATATGCAACTTGCTATGTGGATCAGACTGCCTAGCCTCTGCCTCCTTAGTGCTGGGATTAAAGGGACATGATACCACCATTTCTTTCTTTCTTTAAAGGTGCCCCAGCCAGTGGAGTCTACAACGAGAGCACGAACCCTGGAAGAAGAGGGTGAGTTGGAAGGGCAGAGATGGGAGAAACGACAATAAGGCAGTGAGCTCTGGTCAAGCTGCAATTTTTATTTTTCTCAGGGAGGTTTATAAAGCAAGTGAGGTGGGAAGTTGGCTGTGTGGGGAGGAATGGGGAAGAGGGGTTACTAAGCAATCTAGTCTGTGGGGTATCCTGTCTCAGGAAGGTTACAGGTGTTCTTATCTGACAGGGAATTAGGGTTGCATTCCTAGAGAGTTAAGGGTCCAAATCTTCAGAGGGTCTTAATTGGCAGGAAGTTGCACTTACTCATTCCTGGAGAGCTGGGGTATGTCATGTAGGCTCTGTAAACTTAGCTTCTAAACTAGGTTAAAATGGCTTTTATTGCAGCCAGCACAGGCCTTGGCTCCTGGCAAAAGGAAGTTATCTTTTCTTTCTAAGTCCAAAGTAATATATTAGCTTTGGGTTTCTGTAATGTGGTAAGTGGTAACTCCCTTGTTGATTTCCTTAGGGGAACCATAATGGGAATTTATTTTTGTCATCTGGGCTGTGTGGCTGGCACATTGTTGATCCAGGATTGAAATCCTGTGAGGGAAATCCTGAGTGTCTATGAGAAAATTCCAAGAAAACAAGACAAGGGCCTTGCGACCTCAGTTTCTTCAAAACCTAGATTGTTCTTAGAATGTGTTTTTTGTTTTCTTCCCCGATATGGTAGATAGATGTGAGTTTACTGCAGATTACTCATTATTGCTTCATGCTATTTCTCAATTAAAGGTTTATACTATCCTTTGCATGTCTCTGTGGAAAACATGTTTCTGCCATGTGAGGCTTGTTCTTGTTACTGTATACAGTGTGAACTCATAAGAACTTTACTCATAGGATTTTTCTGAATCTTCCGAGTATATGTTCTCCAGTGCTCAGTTGGCTATTGTATGAGACTCTTCATTTTCTCAGGACCCATTGCCTCTGGAGCAGTGACAGTAACATGGATAAGCAGAGCATCGAGAGCTTATCTGGGGAGTCAGGTCATTGTAGATAGGTGGTGGGGACTTCCAACAGGGAGCTAAGGGAAGGAAGGGAGTTCAAAGGTCCTAGAACCAGTTGGAAAGTCAGCTTAGTATGGCCACATCCTGACTTTCTGCTGTTTGCTCTGGCACAGTGCTTTGCCTGATGACCTGGTCAGCCACACACTATTGGGAGGTGTGAGAATTGAGAATTGGGGCAGGCATTTTGATGAGAAGAATTCTTTATTACATTTGCTGTCCTTTGTTCTGGCTATGAACATCCTATCTGGTCCTGCAGCCTGTGAGGGGAATTTCAAGCACTCCACCCCCACTTTCTGATCTCATATGCCCTGTGTGTGTGTGTGTGTGTATATATATGTGTGCATGCATGTGTGTGTGTGTGTGCGTGCATGTGTGTGTGTGTGTTTAAGAAGAAAGTTTTACTGTGTAGTCAGCCTGGTCTGGTACAGGTGACTCTTTGGCTTCAGTCTTCTCAATGCTGGCATTATAGGCTGTCTTAGGGTTTCTATTGCTGTGAAGAAACACCATGATTACAACAGCTCTTATGAAGGAAAATATTTCATTGGGTCTGGCTTACAGTTTCAGAGGTTTTTTTAGTCCATTATCATCATGGAAGGGAGCACGGCAGTGTGCGGGCAGACATGGTGCTGGAGAAGGAGCTGAGAGTTCTATATCTGGATCAGCAGGCAGCAGGAAGAGAATTGGCTTGAGCTTCTGAGATCTCAAAGCCAACCACCAAGTGATACACTCCAACAAAGCCAGACCTACTCCAAGAAGGCCACACTTCTTAATAGTGCCACGTGCCACTCCCTATGAGCCGATGGGAGCCATTTTTTTCAAATCACCACACAGGCCCACCACAACATCATGTAATGATTAAAAAAAAAAAGTGAGGTGAAGTGGGTTGTGGGGTTTTTTTTTTTTTTTTTTTTTTTTTTTTAAGCAACTGCTGTCCTTAGAGACTGTAACTCCTAGGTTGAAAAGGCCACAGATTGAGTGAATTCTGTTCCCTCAGGCACTGACTCTCTCAAAGGTAAACTTGTCTAGATCTCTGCTCTCTAAAGATTCAAATGTTGAGGTGGAATTCTGCTTGCTCAGAGAGGCTGAATAGCAAGTAGCTAACCTTCTCCATTTGCTGTGTCTTCCAAAATACCTGGGCATCCTTCTGTTCTGCCCCCACCTAAAAGCCCTCGCTCCACCTGGCTCCTTCCCGCCACTTCCTGTCAGCTAGTTGCTGACTCAGCCTCCTGACAGCAGGTTAATTTTATTTAATGAAACAAATGTAACACATCTTTGCATCATTAAACAAAGGCTTCACAAATGTAACACATCTTAAACTAATATTCTACAACAGTGGGTACTAAGCAAACAAGCCATGTTTAGCCCAAGAGATTTATTGGGGGAGAGAAGACCAAAGGCCATGCTGGAGTGGGGACTTGAGAGGGGAGGGAGAGAGACAGAACAGGGAAGGGCAGCCAGAGAAGTAGAGAGGAAGGAGAGGCAAGAGAGAGCTAGGCCTGGAGGACACTTTTAAGGGGCACATGTCTCACAGTGGTGGTGGTTGGTGGTCGACAGGCACCTGGTGACAGATGATGATGTAACTGCTTCAGTGGCACAGGCAGGCTGCTTCTTTGGAAACTAACACCCCCACCCTTCATAACAGGGCCTTGCCTTGTGCTTAGACTGTCCCTGGTCTTGTGTTTACCTCCTTCAACCTAAGCCTCCTGCAGGGTTGGAAAGGTGGTTGTTAATCCCACCTTTGAGAATAAGAGTACTACCACAGTTTAAAAGTCAAATTTGTAACAAGCTTTAATTAAACACTGGCCAGGTGGATGGGCTCTGGTCAGGTCCATCTCTGGGTTTCCAGAAAATAGGTATTAAGCATGGATTACAGGGACTTAAAAGGCAGAACCTACAATTCACATTTCCCATTAGGTCCAATCAGGGGCAAGTGTACATCTGTTGTATTTCCTACCCATGAACCTCATGCCCACATGTGATCAAGCACATGAGCTTCAGATGCGCAAACAGACTTGTTTAGGGGAGCAAAAGCCTGTGAGCTGTTATCTCCCATAAACAATAGACTTTAATGTTTCAGGAATTATCCATCCTCGGAAAAAGGGCTTGCAGATCAGAGGCGTGCTTATTTCACAGATCTCCTAGGCATAGTAATTTATAACATTACCTTGGTTCTCACGTGGTCTCTTTTTTGTAACTTAGAACTTGATTCTAACAGCAGTAGCAGACTTCCACATGGATTCCGATTCTTCCAAACCTTGTTCACATGCCTCCCCTCCCCTGAGGAGGATCACTTAGCATCAGTCAGTGTTTCTCTTAACAGCTTATCCCAAACACTGTCTTCCATACTTCCTGGTTCCTTTTGTGTCTCACAGACAGGACAAGCTGCCACGTGACATCTCTTATTTAAAGTTCTTTCTGCAAGGCAAGAATCTGAACTATCATTTTTCTCCACTCTTAATTGGACCTGTTTCTCTAACCCCAGGGCTTTTGTACCTATACTCATTGAAATAACTCCAAGTTAAGTGTGGTTTTAACACAGCAAGTGCTGTCTCTCAGTTTATGGAGTGCAGCCCTTGTGTGCCTGTCTCTCTGTTGAGAAGCAGGTACAGGACTGGCTGCTGAACTCAATGCAAAGTGCACACCTTACCAAATCTGAGTGCTATATATAAACCCGGGTGTGTGTGTGTGTGTGTGTGTGTGTGTGTGTGTGTGTGTGTGTGTGTGTGTGTGTGTGTGTGTGTGTTGGTGGGGGGGGAATTCTGGTGGCAAATGCAAATGACAAAGGGCCCTTTATATGTACTTCATTAAAAGGCATTGAGAAGGAAATCCTGGCTGAAGTCCTAAAGGCGTTATGAATTGTGGGCCTCCAGCTGTCACCAGGATGTTATGGACACAATAAAAATCAGGCAAGGCTAGTGCTTCAATCTAAGAGCTCTTTGCTGAGACATATATGGTAGTGTCTCTGGGAGGCATGAGTAATAACTTGGCTGGATCTTCATTAATGTTGCAAGTGTGCACAGCGTTGGTTTGGATGTCTTCTGTGGATTAGTGCTAGGGGAAAGGAGGCCCCGCTTTTTCACTATCCCTCCATGAGTTTTTTAGTGGCCCCTTCCCAATAGTTTAGAGAAGTGGTATAGAGTATAGGTCAAGATTCAGAGTAGAAATAAAGTCCAAGTGTGTCCAAAGACACGGCAGGGACTGGTTTTAGGAGTATCACTTTTAGGAACTGTTTATGTTATGTGTGGTGATATGTTATATATTTAATAAAACCAGTCTGGAATATCAGAGAATAGATCTACCCAGTCAATCCAGGAGGTTCAGAGAGTGATAACTCATGCCTTTGGCAGGGGGTGTGGGGTGTGGGATGTGGGTGTGGGGTGGGGGTAAGGTGGGGGGGTGGGGGGGGGGGACAGGTGTGGTGACCTAGGCCTTTAATCCCATAACTCAGAGACAGAGATCTTTCTGTGTTTTTGTGAGTTCAAGGCTATTTAAAGGTGTAGTAGCCCACACCTTTAAATCTTAACCTGGATGTGAAACAACTGGGTGAGGAAGGTATTTAAGGCAGGAGTAGAAAGACAGATTCATTCTATAGAAGCCATGAAGAGCAAGGCTGAGGAAGTTGGAAGATACCTGGGTGAGATTTGACTGTGGTGTTTCCTCTCTTTGATATTCCAGCCTTTCCCTGATATCTGACTCTGAGTTCCCTTTAATACGACCAGAATCTGTGATAGTTATGTCTATACCCACATGCATGTCTATGCACATGCATGCAGTGCTTGTGGAGACGGAAGAGGGCATCAGATTTCCCCAGAACTGGAGTTTCAAATAGTTGAAAGCCCTACCATGTGGGTGCTGGGATGCAGATCCTCTGTAAGAGCAGCTAGTGCTCCTAACCACTGAGTCCCAGGTGCCTAAGAGCACCTCTTAATGGAAGCCATGGCCTTTAGCATCAAAACCTGACAGAATGAGGAGCTGGATACAGACACTCAACCTCATGGACCTCTTGCCTTTGTCTTCTGTCTGAACTAGTCATGATGGTAAACCCAGGTGGAAGCCACAGTAACTGGCCATCTGTATGGGTCATATTTGTGGCTCACCCAAGAGAGTTCAGGTAGTGTGAACAGGGAAGCTTGGATGTGAAGAACCAAATGTAAGTTGCTGAGTACCAACAGGTCACTTTACTCAAATCTTCCAAGAGGGCCTTTTCTTCTAGAAAGCAGGTCAGGGACTTCCACAGTGTGTGTCTCCAGGCCTGTCTGGAGTGGCTAATGAGGCCAATGTCCCTGCTGTGGCACTCAGTACCCTAACACTCCATAGTCTCAGAGGCTCAGAACTTGTCCCAATGCCACTGAGGTCTCTATCCTATCAGAGACTCTCCCAACTTACACCCTGAAATGTATGTCTTGTCTTTTAAATGCATGTAAATAATTTGTCTTCCTTAATTTGGATGTTTCTTACAAATCTCAGGGCATAAATTAGTTGTCCACATCTCCATCTCCAATAAGATAATTTATATGACTTAGTATCTTAAAAGTTACCTACTGAATCACATGGTTCATGGTTCCTAGATCAATCTTGAATAACTTCTGAGCATAATTTCAAATCCCTGATAACAGATTTATACTTTTCTTATTGGGTTTCTATATGCCTTTCCTATAAAGTTTTCAGGTTGCAATTCATGAGCTGGTATTGATGTCCCATTTGCTCAATGAATTTCACCTTGTAGAGAGAGAATTAATCTGCTGAGTTTTCTAGACATTAGCAATACATAAAAATCCTACAATAAAGTATGCTATTATCTCTTTTTGAAGATGAGTAATGAGGCATGACAATTTCTTTCTAAAGCAATAATCAAGAAAAAGAGCCCTACATTTAATTCATTATGTGCGTCCATAGAAAAAGCAAAGGAAAAGCAAACATTTTTAAATCCACTTGAGTCGACTGTGAGCTGAAATTATAGGTTCTTGCAATTTGAACTTAATTGTGATCAGAAGAAAAGCACAAGGCACTGCGAACAGATCCTCACAGAATACAGAAATGGTAATCTTTGACGTTTTAGAAAGCGATAGAATTATCTCCGCCCCAGCCTGCACTGATTTTCCTTCACAGTGAATTTACAAAATATACTTGAGAACAGAAGAAAAAGGCAAGCCTCAGGGAACTTAAACGGGAACACTGTTGCCAACGTACAGTCCATACAGATGAAAGAGCTTGGGTGGTGACCCTTCTCAATGTCTGTGTTATGATGGGTAACACAATGAATACCCTCCCTCCCTCCCTCCCTCCCTCCCTCCCTCCCTCCCTCCCTCCCTCTTTCCCTCCCTCCCTTCCTTCCTGCTCCTCCCTCCCTCTCTCTCTCCCCCCCTCTCCTTCCTTCTCCCTCCCCCTCCCTCTTTTCCTGTGGAGAGCAGGCTGTGTCCTGCTCTTAATGCCTCTGTATTGTGTGATTGAGCACTGGCTTTTAGGTGCTGCTTTGCTCTGGTGACTTGATTTAACAAAGCAGTTTTTGACTCCACTTGAGTCCAAGGTGACTCTGTATTGCATGAAGACACCACCATCTGTCCCTCATCACTTATGATGCACAGACTGAGAAATAACTTACTCTACAAAAAAGAGGTACCACCTATAAACCTGTCAAAATGGACTGGGGACATATGAGCACGTGTGCATATTAAAGCAATGCCAGAAGAAGCAGGCTGGAGAGTCAGTCACCCAACATGCCAGACTGTCTTAATCACTTTTCTATTGCTGTGACAAACACCATGACCAAAGTGACTTATAAAAGAAACATTTAATTTGGGGCTCACAGTTGCAGATTGTTAGGGTCCATGACCATCATGGCAGGGAGCCTGGCAGCGAACAGAACATGTAGGCATGGCACTGGAGCAGTAGCCGAGAGCCTTTATCCTTATCCACAAGTAGGAGGCAAAGAGAGCTAGCTAGGACTGGTGGGGGCTCCTGAAACCTCAAAATCCACCCCAGTGACACACTTCCTCCACAAGGCCATGCCTCCTAATCTTTCCCAGTCACTAACTGGCAACAAAGTATTCAAATATATGAGCCTGTGGGGTCAATTCCTATTCAAACCATCACACAGATGGACAAAGTTTGTGGTGTCTCAGTGTGTGCTTCAAGGGGCTGAGAGAACTCCAGCTTGTCCCTGAGGTTCAGCTCGGCTTGGTCTCTCCAATGTAATTCACTTGAACTGTCTTCTGTCTATCCATCTGTTCATCCATCAGCTTCTGGTCCTGCACTTAGTCTCCAGGGTCCTGTTCTTTGAAACTCAACTCAACCCTGTGACTTGATTGGACCTCTGATCCCACAGCAGCTTTGCATGCCTCCAGCAGCTCCCCAGCTGGGTTCCTAATATCTAATCATTGCAGCTACTGTACCAGCTCTTATTTCTGCCCATAGTTAGGCTTGACATTACTGTTATAAAATATCATGACCAAAAGCAGTTTGTGAAGGAAAGGGTTTATTTGGCTTATACATCCTGAATCATAGTTCACTGAGGGAAGCCAAGGCAGGAATTCAATCTGGGCAGGCACCTTGGAAGTGGAGTTGATGCAGAGGCCATGAAGGGGTGCTGCTTACTGGCTTTCTCCTTGTGGATTGCTCAGCCTGATTTCTTAAAGCATCCAGTGCCATTAGCCCAGGGATGAGACCATACACAATGGGCTGCGACCTCTGGCATTGATCACTAAGAAAATTGCCCTATAGGCTTGCATACAGCCAGATCTTCTAGAAGCTCCTTCCCCTCAAATGGCTATAGCTTGTGTCCAATTGACATAAACTAGCCAGCACACCATGTGATATGTGTAATGTATGGTCTAAGAATTAATATTAGTAATTAAGGTTGGAATGAAAGAACCTGTATTGCTAACAGCCAGCTATCGAGGGAATCAATGCTCCTTGACAAGTTTCAGCATATAAAGCCAACATGCTTAGTCTGTGAATTTATTGTTATGCAATAAATTCTGACATTGGGGAAAGACAGAGGTGGGTCCTTCCAAGTTCAGGTACAGTATGTTCGTATATCTACCTCTCCTATATCTATCTCTCTTTTCATTTTGGTCAGTAGGGTCTTGCTATGTAGATCAGGCTAGCCTTGACCTCTTGATCTTATTTCTGCCTTCTCAGCACTGGAGTTTACAGATATGGTCCATTAGGTTTGTTATGAATGTTCTTATTAACATCAGTATTTGGTTCATTTGAAAATTACATGTGTGTGTGTCATGTGTGTGTGTGTGTGTGTGTGCGCGCGCGCGCACAGATATGTACGTGTACATGTGTGCATATGTGTGGAGGCTAGAGGAGCACCATAAATGTCATTCATTGGTTACTGTCCACAACCACCCCATCACCACCTTTTTGAAGCAGAATCTCTCACTGGCTGGAGGTACCACCAAGTGGACTAGGCTAGCTGGACATTAAGGCCCAGGGATTAGCCTGCCTCTGCATTCCTGATGCTGGGATTATAGCACATGCCACTACACTGGCTTACTCATGTGGGTCCTGTGGATTGAATTCAGGTCTTCAAACTTGCAAAACAAAAACAAACAAACAAAAAGCACTTTAGACTTAGCCATCTCCCAATTCCACACACTTTTTTCAAACTTTATTACTTTATTTATTCATTCATTCGTTCGTTCATTCATTCATTCGTTCATTCATTCATTCATTCATTTATTTATTTATTACTTTTATTTGTGTGCATGTATGTGCCTGCTGAAGTTTATTTGCACCAGAAGGCCAGAAGGCATTGGATCCCTGAGAACCGGAGTTACAGGTGGATGTAAACTACCCGATGATGGTATTAGGAACAAACCAAGGACTTCTGTAATTCACTGAGTCACTTCAGCTTCCTCCCACACCCTTTCTCAACATCCAAACGTAAGCTTCAGACTTCATTTTTAAGGCCTGGGATCATCAGTATGGTGATTGGACTACAGATTGAGAATTGGCCCTAGCCAGGCCACAAGGTCATGAGCCTTCTTGGGAGTGCATCAAGGCACATAGCAATGTTGTGAGAAGAGGAGACTTAACCCTGTCCCCACTCAAGTGTGTACAAGAGACTTGCTTCTGTGTCTTGGGGTCCTGTTCTGACTCTGACCTTGTTTTATTATTTTTAATCAATAAGTTTCTAAAACTTGTCTAATATTTTATTCATGCAGAAAGCCTGAGAAATGATCATTCACAAGCCTATCACACAATTCTCTCCTTTAGGCAGTGGGTACCCATGCTTTTTTGTGTGGGGGCAGGAGTGGGCAGAGTTTAGCCTCTGATGCTATTCCTCAGGATCCATCCACCTCGTTCTTCAAGGCAGGATCTCTCACTGGAATCAGGGCTTGCCATTAAGCTAAGTGGCTACCCAGTGAGCTCTGGCCATCTTGTCAGACTCCTTGGTACTGGGATATAAGTGCACGCCACTGCGCTTAGCCTTTTATGTGGGTACTGAGGACCACACTTGGATTGTGACAAGCATTTTCTGGACAGAGCCTTCTCTCTAGCACTGCCCCTGATGATTGATGTGGGAGGGTCCAGATACCGGTGGGCAGTATCGCCCCTCAGCAGGTGGTCTTGAATGATATAAGAAAGCAAGATACGAATGACAGAGAGCAGGTGAGTAAGCAGAATCCCCATGGCTTCCTCAGGTTCTGCCCCAGGTTACTGCACTTAGCTCTGCCCTTACTTCCCTTAGATGAAATGCCACCTCCAAGTTGCTTTTGGTCCTGGTGTTTTATCTTAGCAGTAGGAAACCCTAATTAAAACAGTGTGATATTGGAGGGACACAGGGTCAAACTCTTCTCAGCAGCTCCAGACACAGCCTAGTTTCTTCCTAACCTCAGAGGAGGCTTTTTTTTCCCTCATTCTTTTCTTTATTATCTGTGGGGCCTGGCCTTGCCCTGGTACTTACCTCTCTTCTACCACATTCATTCCATTTGCAGAAACCTCATTGTATCATGGGGGTAAGCGTCATCTCACCATAGTTTCTGGAAGCTCTCTGGGTCTTTGTTTTTATTTTTATTTTTTTCTTATTGATCCGCAGGAACAGAGAATCCTTTATGTGCTGCGTGATAGATATTGATCTGTCCTCAGTGCAATAAGCTGTGAATATCTTCAGATTTGACTTGGTTTCTAGCTTTAGTTACTGGGTCTTTTTTACTACAGACTTTTATGAAACATCTAAGATTGCCAATTTCTCTTTTATGGTTTCCTGTTTCTGGTTAGCATTAATTATAGGAGTAGGGGACAGCTGCAGCCCAGGTAGATGAGTGACCTGGTCTTTCATTGTGGGGAATGTTATTGAAGTGCCAGCCTGCTCCAAGAAGCATCTGAGCTAGCTGTAGGTATGCCTTATTATTGCATGGCCTTTTCACCTTCTGGGTATCAGGGACCTGAGGACATGTCCCAGTTTGAGACAAAAGTCTTGGAGTCCCATGCTGCCTTTAGACCACCAGGTCTCCTTGGAATGGCAGGTTCTTGGCTCAATCACCAAAGTGTGGCTCCCTCCCTCTGAATAGGAAGGTAGATGGCTTCTATTGCATTCTCCTGTGGGAGATTGTGTTGTTTCATTGTAAATAATTGTCCTACCTACTGGTTTAATAAAAGTGCTGATTGTCCAAAGGCAGGCAGGAAGTGTGGGCGGGGCTACCAGACTAAGAAAAACTCTGAGAACAGGAAGCACAGAGCAGAATGCCAGAGAGAAGCTGGAAGAAGCGGAGGACAACCATGCTGCTCTAAAGAAAGGTACCGAGTCGCATGGATTAACAGGAAGAATCATGGGTTAGATAAGGATAAAGAGCTAGCAAGTGATATGCCTGGGCCCTAGGCCGATCAGCCAAAAACTACTGAAAGCATCTGTGTGTCTCTGTGAGACTGCGGGTCTGTGGGCCTAAACCATGAGGTTAGGCCCAAAAGTCCGGAACAGAAACCTCCTACTACATTCTCCACTTCTCATCTCCTGTCTTCCTTTGCTTCTGTCCCTCTTCTGGGTCCTTATGTCCACAATTGGCTCCAGTAATAGCTGGAATCCACTGACTCAGAGGTCGTGTCCCACAGTCCCAGTCTACTTAGCATGAGAAATCAGGCATGGTTTGGGTCCAAACTTCTAATTTTTAGGCTCCTATAGTTTATAGACAATATAATTAAAAACCAGCTTCACATTTTAAGAGTAGTACAGACAGAACATTCAAATGTCCCAGAGGAAAAGGCCTTTCTGAAGAGCAGCCATGAATCTGTAGGAACAGTGTGACTTTCAAGGCAATCCTAAGAAACCCATTTATGTAATTAGCTGGTGATTTCTCTCTTCCCCTAAATGGCTCTGGGCTCAGTGCAGACTCAAAAACTCAATAGAGTCCTCTGGCTTGTAATCACTGCTTTGTGTCAGGGCTCCTTGGCATGCTTTCCATACTTTTGATACACACTAGAAGCCTTGACAATGCTGGCTGTGGAGCGTGCTGGGAGCATGGCAGGGTTCTCTCTGCATCCCCCACTTCCTGTTGGCAATCCACACAAAGATAAAGCTTTCATTTCCACCAGCTGGATGGTCATGGCAGACCAAGCATAGTCCAGCCCTAGGGTAGCATAGCTTGGCCATCCTTCTTGGGCACTGAATTGCCTCTGGCCAAGCTATCCACTATGCATTAGAAAGAGAGGGTCATTTCCACTATAAATCACATATGGCTTTAGGTTGTTATCTTCTTGCTTTGGGTTTTTGTGAGGCCCTTTTAGCATCTGAGAGCTGATTCTGGAGTGTTACCAAATGAGACCTTGTGTTATCTGTCCCCTGGGGTGTGGTGTGTGAGATACAGAGAGACATTTAATTTTGCTTTAGACAGGTTCAAAACAAACAAACAAAAAGCCTCCCAAGGTATCATGGAAAGCCTTCTTTAAATCATTTGCTTCCCATATGATGCCCCTAGAGTCCCTGGAACCCTGTGGAGAGGAGAAGGACTAACCTCCATTATCAAACAAACCTTTAACTTTACATTTTTAAATATTTATTTAAGTGCATGAATGTATGTGTATGTAGGTGCATGCATACACGCATGCCATAGTACTACACACGAGGTCAAAGGGTAACTTTCAAGCATGCCTAGCTTGAATCCCTGAAGCTTGTCACTTTCATGAAAAGACTATTTGCTGCCAACATCTGGGGTTCTAGAGCTAAGGGCTTTCTCCTGCTCCAGAGCCTACCCCTCCCCAAACCTCCAGTAAGAAGGAAGCAAATGGTGGGGATGAATGGGAGTAGCCCTTAGGCAGTGGCACATGGGCATTGATGTATGTAGGCCAAAGCTTTTCCTGGTGGTTAGAAGTCTGCTGTGTATATTTCATCCCAGGTCCTGGGGTTTCCCTTCAGGGTTATGGCCCAGTTGTTCACAGTGGTATAAATGATATCATGCCGTTATTAGCTGTCACCCTCATGGCTGACCCTGCCTGATGCTGCATAGAGTTCATGGTGGGAAAGCCTTGAGTTCTTCCTAGGTAGGAAACTTGTCTAGAGCAGAGACTGTGTTATCTCCAGTACCTGTCATTTATGAATTGCTTAACAAGTGTCATGACGTAAGGGCAGGCAATTTTGTAAGGGTGGTATGATTTCTGCGTGGCCATAGCATGGTGATCATGGATGCCATGGCAGTCAGCAGTATGGGCAGTTTTTCTCCATGGGTACATTTTACTCACTTTCCCTTGATTGTAAGCCACAGACCCTCGTTCTGCATGACTGAAGAGAAAGGGTCTCCCTACAGAGAAAGTTCACCATGTTGAGGGAATGGCAGGAGCCAGGCTAGCCACATTGGCATGAGGATAACCAGGGGGCAATGGGCAGTAGCTAAGATTTACCAGACACAGTCTGTGTTACTGTGTCCGGTTTCTGGGGTGTTCGAGTCTTGTCCAGGCGAGGGGCATCGAGGTTAAATAATCTGCACTCAGGAGTCGTTTAGGTTCCATCATTCAGGATCACAATGAGAGACCTGAGCTTTATTCAGTACATCTTATATCTTAGACCTGTCTCTCCCCCTGCCATGCTTCTCTCCTGCCATGCATCTTGCCTAGCTTTTTTCCCTCTAGCTTCCCGCCATGCTGGTCTCCTTCTTCCCATTCCACTCACACTGACTCTACTCTCTCTACTCCATGCTTGTCTCCAGCTTCTCCCCTTGTGTCTCCCCTCTCCCCCCACTCTCTGCTTCCTTCTTAACTCTCTCACACCCTGCCCCCTAGTCCTGGCACACCCAAGGTCTTGGAAGATCCCAAAAGACTAGCACTCAGCAGGTGGCAGCGATAAGGAGACTGTAGAGCAGGAAAACATGTTTTTCCTCCCCCCCCCTATTTAACATAAGGTTTTAGTCCTTTGGGGAGGAGGAGGGGCCATAAGGGCCAGAATGGCACTATTCGGGAGTCAACACTGTGTGCCAGGTCCTTGACTTCAAATGTCATCTGATTTAATTTTCACAGCACCCCGTGGAGTTGACATCCTGATGATCACCCTCACATCGCCTGGTTCAGACATTGCTTGGGGATGCTGTCTTTCTCAGTACAGGGTCTGGCGTCCGGAGCCTTGTACAAGCTAGGCTGTTCCTGTACTAATGAGTTGTGTTCCCAGGCTTGTTCTTAATAAACCGATGTCTTAGAAGCCAGAGTTCTACCTCTTTTGGTCTATAGTTTTGTACCTCAGGCTCGATGACATTTGCTCTATGTTTCTTTCCCCTATAAATCTCAAGTTCTCAGGGACACCCACCAAACTGACTCACCGTTCATCAGCTTGGTACCATGTGGTAGGGTCCAGTGGTATTCATTAAGTCCCATCTGCACTTTGGCACTGAGGATGGAAGCATGAAAGAATATTCCTTACCTCCAAACTGTCTTCTCTTTCTTCCTCTCCCTCCCTCCCTCCCTTCCTCCCTCCCTCCCTCCCTCCCTCCCTTCCTCCCTCCCTCCCTCCCTCCCTCCCTTCCTCCCTCCCTCCCTCCCTTCCTTCCAAAAGACAAAAACAAAAGAAGCTAACAAAAACAACAGAGCCTCTAGCCCAGGCTGGCCCTGAAATCACTATGTAGATGAAGATGACCTTAAACTTTTGTCTTTTCTCTACCGCAGTGCTGGGATTACAGCTATGCATGACCATGCCTGCCTTATGTGGTGCTGAGGATAGAACCCAGGACTTTGTGCATACTGTGTAAGTACTCTATCAACTGAGCCACACCTGAAGCTCTAGATGTTTACATTTCTCATGTACAAATAATGGCTTTTAGAGCAATGTCCCTGGATCAGATACTTGATGGGAGAACAAATGATCTTTCTGCCCCATCCAAGATCTGCTTGCTTTGAACCTCTGAGGGCAGAGTGAGAATCTGGTGCTTAGTATATGTGGGATTTTTTGTGTTCTGGTGTCTGGTTACTGGGAGTGGAGACCCTATGAAGAGCCCTTGGAGCCTTTTTGTTACTATACTGCTGGGGTGACTTGTTGGCAAGAGGCTCTTGCTGCTGTCTATTGTGTTTCTTCCTGATAACAGCTAAGCTTCTTTACTTCCTTATAAGATCAAACTCAGACAGGTAGGTCAGAGCTGGCTATCTGAATTAGAGTTTCACAAATTCCAGTGAACATTTTCACTTATATGTATGGAAGCTCCAAAGCTTGGCTCCAGTTTCAGGTATGGCTAGAAGAAGGCACACAATTTGGTTACAACAGTAGTCCCCTTCCTCTCCCTCTCCCCTTCCCCTTCCTCTCTCTGCCCACCCCCTACTACCTGGAGGTAGTACTATATGGAGATTCCTAGCAACCCTAAGATGTACTACACGCTCCATCTTGGTGACCTTAAAGGGGAAGAGATGTCTCCTTCCCAGCATGCATGTTTCCCTTCTCTGAAGATCTCTCCTTGACTCTGGCTCACAGAATTTTTCCCTAGGCCTAGCTCATCATCATTCTAGGAGGTACTGCCTGTGTCGGAGAAACAGAGCCTTGTGCTCGACAACTCTTTACAACTGTGCTCTGTAAGGTTGCTTTAGCACCAGATCTCAGAAAAGCAAGCACGCACGCACACAAGCAAGCAAGCAAGCAAGCATCAAGCAGGCAAGCACATAAGCAAGCAAGCACACAAGCAAGCAAGTACACAAGCAAGCAAGCACACAAGCAAGCAAGTACACAAGCAAGCAAGCACACACGCAAGCAAGCAAGCAAGCAAGCAAGCACACAAACAAGCAGGCAGCAAGTACACAAGCAAGCAATTAAGCATGCAAGCAAGCAAGCATCAAGCAAGCAAGCACACAAGCAAGCAGGCAGGCAGCAAGTACACAAGCAAGCAATTAAGCATGCAAGAAGGAAAGATGCAAGCAAGTAGCAAGCAAGCACAAACCTTCTGATGAAGAGATGAAAAGCCCTGATTTGTGTCACCTACCAATTCTTTTCTCTCTTTTTTTGTTCTTTTGCTCCTTCTGTTTCTCGTGTTTATAAGGAGTCAGGGATGGAACCCAGAACTTGGAACAATTATGCATGTTGGGAAAGTGCTCTGTCTGCCATTGAGCTATATTCATAGCTCTTAAGACATTAACTCTGAGTTGGCTCACTCACTCTCTTCCCAACACACATTTATATATGTGTTTGCAATACAGGGGTGAGTGTGTGTGTGTGTGTGAGAGGGGGAGGGGAACAGATACAGGTCTTATGCATGCCCATCAGGAGTGGAGGAACAGGGGGAGAGGGAACCCAGGCCATGTGCACGCCTGTCAGGGGCAGAGAGGTGGGGGGATCCAGGCTTTGTGCATGCCCATCAGGGGTCGAGGGTGGGGAGGGGGAACTCAGGTCTTGTGCATGGCCTGTCAGAGGTGGGGGGGAAGGGGAGGACCCAGGCCTTGTGCATGGCTTGAAAGCTGAGCTACTATCCAGAAAACCCTCATCCAACTCTCTAATGTCTCTTGTTTCATGATGGCTGATTTCAAGCCACCAAAATGATATTATAGATGGAGTTGGGTGAAGACTCACCATACCACAGTGTTGTTTAATATCCCTCTATGCTAATGCAGTACTGCAAAGTCATGAAATAATAAGAGCAATGGCTTGGAAGTGTTATTGTTGTTTTTCTATAATTCATCCAACCTGAAGTTTAGGAAACTGTCAGGAGCCGGTTCATTAGCCAAGAGTCAACTAAAATTCAGAATCCAATTAAAGATCAGAATTCCCTCCTTCTTCATTTTTTAGATTAAGACAGTTCTCAGAAAAACTACACAAGAACACACTGACCTTTTTACCCAGCACATTCTTGGCTCATAACTGCCTAACCACTCGCCAAGTTTCTGCTTTAAGCCCCTCACTAACCCTCCCTTCTTCCTGCACCTGCAGCCCTGCAGAAGCATATATTAAGCAACCTGGAAAAAGTAAAGATTTGCCACGTGAACAGCACTTTCAGTCTTGTGGTCCTTCTCCGCGTCTCCTGTCCTTTCATTCCCTCCTTACAGGTGACCGGGACCCTATTGAAGTCCCGCGGGTCAGGACAGGAAACAGTTTAAAATGACTGTGTTTACCAAGAAGCTCACAGAATTCCTGAAAGTTTAAGTCATCTCTTTGAAGCTGGTACATGCTAGCTCCAGCGTACCACCAGACAGGGCAGGGAGAGACTGGGATCTCCCTCTATCTGCCCTTTCCTTTCCAGTACCTGCTGGAAACAGTGCCATATTACTCCAGAGCGCTTCTTCAGGCAGCTTACCTGGTACTAAAGGGCCTAACACTAAGTTCTCATAAATTCCAGCTTGTAGCCTCTTGCCTTTACAACAGCGGTCCTCAACCTTGCTAATGCTATGACCTTTTTACAGTCCCTCATGTGGTAGTGACCCCCAGCCATAAAATTATTTTTGTTGCTACTGTTATGAATTATAATGTAAAAATCTTGTGCTTTCTGGTCTTAGGTGACCACTGAGAAAGGGTTGCTTGACCCCCAAAGGGTTGGAATCCATAGGTTGAGAACCACTGCTACAGACAGTTCATTTTTCTTTCTTTCCTTTTTGGGGGTGGACAGATGATTTTGAAATTGACATAACTGTACATTTAACCCAGTTTAATGGCAAGTTCTGTAAGGCCCCCTCCCCAAGAAGTAGAGTTAGCAACAGCACGTTGTAAGGACAGTAAGCAAACTCGCCTAAGACATATTAACAGGGCAGAGGGGGGGAAGGGAGAGGAAGCAGTTACTTAGCTATGTGATCAGGCCCAGCCTGATCAGGGAAAGAATTCCAAAAAGAGGATAAGGAACAAAAGAACAAACAGCAGGCCTGGGGGCGGGTGATAACCAGGTTGTTTGGTCAGGCCGGATGGCAACCTGGGGGCCCTCACCCCTCACCCCTCAACGGGCGATTTCATTCAAACCAGCCAATGGAAACTTTGTAACTTCGCCTTTGCCTCTGTATGCACACTTTTTTCCTAAACCCTATAAAAAGGCCCCGAACAAAGGGCTGGGCGCGCCAGCCATCCCAAGTGGCTTGGTAGCCCGCAGGTCCTGCGTTATTCAATAAACCTCGTGCTGTTTGCAGCTGATCTGTGGCTCGGTCCTCCTTGGGTCATGGGGTCTCCTTCCGAGGAAAGGTCCGTTTCGGGGGTCCCTAACCCCCGGGGGTCTTTCAGTTCTTTAGCCTTTGCTTTTTCCAGCTTGGTAATTTGAGCCACAGATGTAGGACTCAGGATGTTGCGTGTCCGTGATTGTAATTGATCCTGATAGCTTCTGCCAGCTTAGCTAGAGCATCCTTGTCTTCCAAGTTAGCCAGTGTGAAGGCAGCAGTGGTGCATGTCTTCCCATGGACCAGCCACCTCAGCCTAGCTTTTCCTTTGATGATACCATAGGGGACCCACATATTTCGACACAGGGCAGGCAGAAAGACCACCAATGGGGTCTATATCTTGGGCAGTCACTGCCAGCTGAGCCTTCTTGTTCTCCACCACAGGTGGTCTCTTCATCGGGGCATCCCTTCACCAGCAGCCTTCTTCTCAGTGTGGGACAACAGCTTCTGTTTCTTTTCCTCTTAGTCTCTGGCCTGTCCTTGGGGGCAGTTTTAAGTAGCTGGGTAGGCATTTGCTGGTCCAGGGCCTAGTGAGCTGGTTAATGGCAGGAGGTATTTGAGCGGCTTATAGAGGATGGCCCTTTGCCACTGCAGCCTGATGGAGTGTGGACATTTGATGAAGCATGGGAGATCTCTCTGGGGCTGGATGTCCTGTCTAATTTGAAGTTCTTCAGCCTTTCTCAGAGGATTCACCGCCTTTTGTGCCTGCTATTTTTTCATGACAGTGGGGTCTAGGTCCACCTTCTTCCACCTGGTTTCCTTTGGCATCTTGCTCAGCTGAAGGAGGTAGAGGTTTATTTCCAGGTAAAGCTCAGGTACGGGACCAGAGCACTGCTAGCCTCTGAGCGTAAAGATCCAATTGACTGTAAATTTCTTGGGAAAGTAAGGACATGACCTTTCAGACTTAGAGGCAGTTTACAAGATTGAACTAAGAAGACGTGTAAACCTCAGCTTGTGTCTCCCTCATCAAAATGAAGAGCTGACTATTGCCCGGTGTTTTCACTTATAAACTGCACATGAAGAACAGGGAAGTTTGAACATGTGCCAACGGATCCCATTGTTGGCATCATTGTCATCATCATCTTCATCATCATCTCATCATCTTCTCTTTCTCCATCTCCCTCTTCCTCTTTCTCCCTCCTCCTGAAGGGCTGTGTGTGTGTATGTGCGTGCGTACACATGCGTTTAGGTATGTGTAGACATCAGAAAAGGGGGTCAGATCTCCTGCAGTTATAGGCAGTTGTGAGCTACCCTATGTGAGTGCTGGGAACTGAACTCCTTTAACCCTGAGAAATCTCACCAGCCCCACCCTAGATATTCTTAAGCCAGTCAAGTTGACAGTTGAAATTGAGCATCACAAGGAATAAGCGTATTCTATATTCCAATAAATTTATCCAGGGTGAGACCCACCATCATACCCTCCACTTTACAGTATAGAATTCTGTTCTTGCAGTCTGTGCAGACTGATGGGCACAAAACAGAATGAAGTGTTGTTTTGCTGGAGATATTTCCAGGTGACCCCCAGTAAAAGATGTCAGCACAGTCACGAACTCTATTTTGTAGGCTACAATAAGACAATTCCTAAGGCTCCTTGCTTGAAACCGTGGACGACTGTAATGAAGCCAGGTTGCTTTTCCTCTTGAACTGGTTCAACTCATCCCACTGTCTCCTGGATAGAAACTGAGCCGTCTTTTCATCAGAGAACAAAGTGACCCAAAGGGGACCAACCTGAGGCGTAGACCTCAAAACGGAGCCCAGTATTTGGGCCTGAAGCAACAGGGCTAAATAATGTTCACGTAATCTCTATTGAAGAGAAATTGAAGGACAGATGAATAATCCTTCTGCGCCTTTGAGAGACTGCTGAAAGTCTTTGTAATGTCAGTCAGAGGCAGTAGAATGTGCGATACCACACACCCCCAGCAAGGTCCCCTTGGATGTACCCATAGCTATCTTTACAAAGGGAAGCCTGCCTGGGAATATGGAAATGCACCTGCAACTTTGAAGAGATCACTGTAGAGATTTTTGAAAGTGGCAAGTGCCATTTTCCTTAGATCTTACCGGTGTCTGACATGTCAGTGAATTAGCATCTGCGCTGTATTTTGCGACTTGGTTTTGGAGCCTCGGTAAATCTTTCCTGAGCACCATTGTTTGGATATCAGCCTATGTTATGTTTTACTCCAGTTGTCATAGACTGCCACTGATTGTACATGAGGCAATAGTTACTTGCAAATATTTTCTTGGGGGAGATAATTGCATTTCACAGAGGAGGTAGCTCAGAAGAGTTGGGCATACATCACAGGCAGAAACACAGTGGCTTGGAGTTTGAGTCACATGCCTTACCCTAGAATTTATGCTTTTTATTACATTACACTGGATACCTTAGAAAGCACCCCAGGTACTCACCAAAAAGGATGTACTTCATGGTTTGTCAAGTGCATTGCCGAACACCCAATTCAAAAACCACTCCATAGATGTGGGGCTTTAGAATGGTTTTTAGTTCCCACAGATCTTATTTTACTTATCAATGCCTTGGTCCACAGAAGGAAAATGAAATGATTGATAAGTGTACAGCCACCCTGAGCTTGTAAGGCTTATATCAGGGCTATCATTTTATTTAGTGTATGTGTGTATATGTACACATGTGTGTGTGTGTGTGTGTGTGTGTGTGTGTGTGTGTGTGTGTGTGTGTGTGTGCGTGTGTGGGCATATGGAGAAAGAAGAGAGTCAGATAGCCAGACTTTTAAGTTTAGGGCAATGCCTGGAGGCTTCTCAGTGTTAATCTAGGAATAGGATCATATCAAAAGCTGGCAGATGACAATCTGCTGGTGACAATGTACATAAGTGCAAAACAGAGAGGCCATTTTTATCCTGTTTTTAAATGACCTGTTAAATATCTGAAGTGTCAGTGCATGTGTATGTGTGCACTTGTGACTCTGCATGTGTATGCATGTATGAGTGTATACATGTGCATGTGTGTGTGAGCATGCTTGCATGTGTGGAGGTGGAGACAAGGATGGAGAGTGAGTGATTCTGAGGAAACATGAAAACAACTGTGATGTCCGTAAGGGCACTTCTGCATGTTGAGGCTTGTGTAATATCACACTGACAATCTTTGATCAGCCTCAGGGCATCTTGAGGGGAGCCAAGTGCAGACCTTCCCAGCAGGCATGGCTAATGAATTCTGCTTCAGCTAGAATGCCACCTGTCTCTGGGGGAACAGAGACCTCATAGAAGTCTCAGAGCTTTTCATTAATTGAGGACTGTGTCTCTTCAGTCAGGAATTTGGGCTGAAGGAGATGATTAGATAAGATTAGATTCACATTGGTCAGGCAGGACAGTCCCATCCTAATCAAGTCTGCCTCCAAGGCCATGCATAACTTTTTCACCATTATCAGAAATGCCCTGTCTTTGTCTCCACTCTGGCTTATAGGCTGCCAAGGAGACAGTGTATAGATCTGCCCCTCTTGTTAAAATCTGAGTGTAAGCTGTACTTTGGGTTTTAAATGTTCCCCAACATTGATTTGGTAAAGGCGTACTCCAAGTGTGATGTTTTTGGAAATGGTAGTCCCTTTAAAGAGGTGTGTCATTCTGAATGTCTTCATGTCATTGGAGCCATGCCTTTGAGGTATAGTGAATTCCAACCCTTCCCTCTTCCTTTGTCCTTTGTTATTTGGAAGGGGGCAAGCAACTGGATTTAGTCGTAGGCTCCTGCTGTGACCTGCTACCTCAACTCAAATATGGCTCTCTCATCTTGGACCAAAGCCTGAAACCTGGAGCCAAGAGAAATCTTTCTCCACATGTTTTTACTAGCTAGGTATTTACAGTGGTGACTAAAAAAAGTCTAACAATGTTGTTGGTCATTAAGTCCTACAAGTGTGAGTATGTCCAGGCCATGGTGAGTGTGTACAAGTCATAGAACAACCGTGAGTGAGTGTTAATTCTCACCTTCCGCTTTGACTGAGACAGTGTTTCTTGTGCACTGATACACACACACTCCAGACTAGCTGAACTTGTGGGGATTCTCCTGTCTGCCTCCCATCTGGCCTTAGGAGTATTGGAGTGACAGACTTATTACCATGTCCATATTTATGTGGACTTGGACAGTAACTCAGGACCTCATGCTGGCATGGCAAGCCCTTTAGACACTGATCTGTCTCCTCAGCTCTGCATCTTCCTGTTCTTGTTTTGTTTCTGTTGCTGTGTTAAGATATACCACTGCCGCCACTTAGGAGAAAGGGGGGGCTTATTTCAACTCACACTTCCTGGTTAGAGTCCATCATGGGGCAAGTCAAGGTAGGAACTTCTGTCAGTCGCATCATATCCACAGTTAAGAGCAGCCAGGAAAAGAATGTTTATAAACTCCCCTACTCACTTACTAGTCTTCCGTTTGATTTCTTCACTCTTACACAGTGTGGACCCCTGACCTAGGGAATGGTGCTGCCCACACTGGGCTGAGTCTTCTCACAACCACGAACCTATTAAGATGATCTCCCACACAAGTTGATCACCAGAGCCAACCATCATATTTTCCCTTTTGACATGAGCCAATGATGAGAATTTTAAACCCCAGTTACCGTTAGAAAAAAAAAAAAAACCAAAATGAAAAACACAAAACAAACAAACAAAAAATAATAACAACAACTCATCTGGGCTGAGCCAGAAGCCTCAGGCATCTACTTGCCTCTCATATTTTTGTCTGCTCTCCTGCACTACTCAGGAATCTGGTTGTCCTTTCAATAATACACTGTGCAGGCTGAACTCTTCATTTTAAACTCCCAGGTAGCCTTCCTCTTTCCACTTCACACCTGTCTCTTCTTCATCACCTGCAGGAAGCCCATCAAGGCTCCTCTGCAAACATCTCAGGTCCCCTTCCTCTCGCTCCATTCCTCTCACAGACCTACTTGGTCTCCCCTATCTCTTGCCCTTCCAAATACATTCTTTACTTGGCAACTCATCGTTAAGAAAGCACAAATAAAGTCATATTTACCCTTTGCTCACCAGATTTCCACAGACCTTGCTCTGGCAGCAGGAATGCTGTAAAGCCTCTCACACTTTCTCAGAACAAAATCTCAGCTTCTCATATACACTGAAGCTACCTCAGAGCTCTGCCCAGGACTTTTTTTGGCTCTTCCATTTGGTTGACCCTATTTCACTTCTGATGGCTTATGCACATGCTGTTCTCTGAGGGCCCCCAGACATGTCTTCCCCTCTCTAACCCCATTATGTTCCATTTGCAGATGTCCTTCATGCTAAAGATGTAAAATAGTGACCATGGCTTGATTGTCCGAGTAATGCCCATTTAACCCCATATTACAATAGCAGAGGACTTTCTCCAGCTGGATTTGAAAGTCAGATTTGAGAGGCAAGCAAGACTAAAGCCCAATCAATCACTGGTCTAAGAGGGAGGAGATCATTTGGTGAGGGATGGGCCCTTCCTTTACCTATGTTAATTTTTCCACTGAACTAGCCTCTAAAAAAATCCCTTGTTCTATTTGTTAAAAACCCCCAATCATCAAAATTTTATTTAAACTGATACTACTGTGTTAAACAGTATACCTTAGGAGGAAATTATCTTCAAAATAATCCATAGATAAAAGTGTGCAGTAGAATGAGATATTTCTGAGACTATATTAAGGGCAGTGGGGAATCTCCCCACACCCATTCACCCCATGCCAGATACCAGAGAAAAATGGCAGCGGCAAACATGCAAAGGCACAGCAGTAGCAAGAGACATTCTGGGGCCAAAGCCCTCAGGGCCTTGCCTATCGAGACCCACCCATCAGAGCCTTGCTTTCTGGAGGGCCGATCCCCTGAAGTCCATTGCCACCTACTGCCCGTCTGGCACAGACACTGGTAGATGGAGGTGGTCTCAAGTGGAACTCTTGGCTAATACCTAGTGTGGAATAGCAAAATTCAGCCCTGTAAGCACAGCACTGAATTCTGCCAGTGTTCCAAGAGATCTTTGAAGCTGCTTACCCCAGAAGTTCTCTCAGATTGCCAGGCAGCAGGCGCCTAGATGTTTTTCTTGTAATTCTTCCATATTAGATAGAACTGTGAGCAAACATACGTATGCTGTTTTTGAGTTGCTGTTTGTAACAATAGAGAATGACAGCCTGGAAAGTTCCCTTCTCTATTCTTTCCTGTTGCCCCTTCTTCTCTGAGGCCCTTTTCTACCAGCTTACCTGAAGCAATCCCCTCTTGCTGTTTCCTCTCAGGCTGTCTTGTCTTCTGGTTTTCTTCTTAGCACTCATCACAGGTTTCCCTGTCTACCTTTCCCCCTCCAATACCAGAGATTGGATGGAGGGCTCTGTACGTGCTAGATAAAAGCTCTACCATTGGATTGGAGCCACAACCCTCTTGTCATCTTTGCTTTGAGACAGGGTCTCAGTAAGTTGTCTAACTGGCTTTGAACTCACACTGTGGCCTGTGCAAGCCTTGAAAGTGTGATCGTTCCACCTCAGCCTCCCTAGTAGCTGAAACTGTAAGCCTGTACCACTAGGCCCCACTCTTCCTACCTTCTACTTAGATGGCTAAGCTAGTAATCATTCTGTGTCTCAGTTTCTGAACCTGTAAACTGTGCATAATTACACTGGCTCAGAGGATCACATGAGCACAATCCATAAAGTGTTTGCAGTAGCACTCAGTGTAGAATGAGCTGTAGTAATTGGAGTTGCTGATTATCATTTGCAGTCATGTTCTGTGCTGGGGCTCAGCAGACTACCGTCATGACAAAGGCAGTCTCTACCCAATTTTTCTAAGTAAAGCTTTCTTGAAACAGCCACATTTATCTACTACCTATAGTCTGTAGTGGGATTGTGTTACATTGTAAATAATTGTCCTGCCTACTAGTTTAATAAAAACTCTGATTGGCTGAAGGCAAACAGGAAGTGTGGGCTGAGATACCAGACTGGGAAAACTCCGGGAACAGGAAGAACAGGGCAGAGATGCCACAGAGATGCCAGAGAAGCAGATGCAAAGGACACCTATGATGCTCTGAGAAAAGGTACCGAGTCACATGGTTGAACAGGATAAGAATCATGGGTTAGTTTAAGGTAAAGAGTTAGCAAGTTATAGGCCTGGGCCTTAGGCCAATCAGCATAAAATTAATGTAAGCATCTGTTTGTTTCTGTGGGTCTGCAGGTCTGCAGTTCAAACCTCGAGGCTAGGCCAGAAACCTCTTACAATAATAGTCGGTGGCACTTGTGTGCTATTGTGTCAGAGTTAAATAATTATGATCACAAGGTTGGAAAGCCTAAGTGATTTATTCTTTGCCCTTTCACAGAAGCAGCATGCTGTGGGTTCTATGTGGCTAGGACCACATCTGTTTCTGTTCATTTTGCCTGATTCACTCTTGGCACAGTCTTGGGCATATGATAGGTGTACTCTGTGGCATATAGAGATGATAAAAGTTGGACTGGGTAGTATGCTACCACTGCCTGTCCAGGAAGCCACTCTTGCTCCCTCTGCCTGGCATTAGCTCCTCTGCATTAGAGACAGCAGCTCCCTTCATTATCATGTAGACCAGCCCTTCCCCAGCCTTATTAATGTTCCTGCAAGGCTGTCTTGGGCTTTGACATCAAGTGCCATTTTTATTTTGCAAATTAATGCTGCTTCTTTGTAGCTGTAGTTAATAAGCTCAGTGTCCTTCGATCATTCATCTCCCAGATTGGTACCTACCTCAGACTGTCTGAGATGGCCCAGATGTCACAATGTCAAACCACCAAGTCATAAATCAGTAGGTGCCACAAAACGTATGATGCTCTGATAGATCTCTGATAATCAGTTTCAAAACACTCCACTCTTCTTAGAAGACCAAAGATATAGCATTAATCTTTGACCTGCATTGCTGAAACATTCTAAAGTGTCTAAATTTGCATGAGCTACATAGATATGTTTCTTGCAGTTTATTTTCCCTAGGGCTGGTCCATTGTCATCCATCATGACATTTCATATTTCTATTCTCATATTCTTTAATTATTCCACGGGGCCTTTCAGAGAGTTTAAAATTATCAGCTGTGTTACACTTGCAGGGGGAATCAAGTTCTCTCTCAGTGAGGTGAAGCAGCAGAGCTGATTGCTAACTGAGCTGTTTGCCACCATGATGGGCTGCATCAGTAATCACCAGTGGGTGTGAGGGGGTGGTGGCCAGCAGAGCCTGCTTCCCAAGTGTTCCCCCCAGTTCTGACTTGAAGCCTATTGCTGGCCAATAATCCTTTCACTGTATTGTCTGCTCTGGAGAATACATTTTATCACTCACAGAGATTGTTTCAAAATTCTATGCTCACTTCCTGGCTTGAGTGGATTTGGGAGTTGGGGTTCTGCTGGATATAGCCCGTGGTTGGGGAAGGAGGGTGTCATTTGGCCTGAGTCAGCCTAGTTGTGAAATCATGGTGGGCTGGTGTTTTGGGGAGGTGAGAACTCAGATGTCTGTGTTTGTGCCAGCCCACTCATAAAGACCAAACATCTGCTTCAGCCCCAGGATGCTGTTTGCATTTCTTCCCTCTCTGCAAACAAGGGGGTGGGAGACAACACTGAAATTTCTACTTATAACTTTTTAGGTCACCAGGCAAGAGGCCTCCGCACCTTGCTGATGTGGTGTTGTGTGACAGTGACAGTGTCATTCTCATCTCAGTGTAGGAAGCTTGGCTAACGTAACACAGAGCTCATGAAATATAGTACTGTGCAAGAATTAATTAGTTTGTATGTATGAGTACTGTCCTTCAGTGCAGATGGCACCCCTCAGACCGTTAGGATCTCAGTTGACCTTTTGTAGGAATGTCCTGCTCATGGCTACTTATGTTGTGTGAACTGATGACTTAATATATGGAGGGCTTAGCATTGCCTTTGGCCCATATTCAACAACCATTAACACTTATTGCTGCTTGTATTGTTACTATGACTGCAATCATATTATTTTATATTCCCCCTTTGCTATGAATGTTCCCTCATGCCTGCTCTTTTCTGAAGGAAGGGAGGAGAAGGGTGGGGATGTGGGAGGACAGGAAGGATGGGAATTGTGGTCCAGATATACTGTATGTGAGAATAATCTATTTTCAGTAAAAATTTTTAAAAAATTTAATGACAGCTATTTTGTTCTAGGAAATTAGTTTACTATCTTCAGCCCAATTTTCGTCAGCATAAGCAAAATGTTGATAGATTATTTTATTTTAAATTATTACAGAGGCCATGAAGAGGGCTCAGTGGGTAAAGGGGCCTGCTGCCAAGTCTGGTGACCCTGGAAGCCACATGGCAAGAAAAGAGACCTGGCTCTCAGAAGTTGTCTTCTGACCTCCACACATGTACTATGTCACACACGCTCTCCCGCATGCATAATGAACAGATGTTAACATTTTTAAACATTATGAGACTTCGATATATCTAGTAAATGGGTTTCTAGAGCTAAAATTGCTTTGAAGTTTAAGAAATAAAGTAAAAGAACGTTGTGTATGTGCAGAAAATAATAAAAAACTGCTCATTTTTTTTAAATCAGTGACATCTAAAGCACAGCATAATTTCTGCAATCCAGATGCTGTGTGAGCCTGCCAGATGTGAAGCATGGTGGCCTGGGCCTCTACAGGTAACAGCTTGTTGACTCTTCACCTGAACAGCGATGGTCTGTTTTTCTGCTCCTGCCTCAGTTCCGTGCTTGGTACACATGACCGGAGAATAAGGAGAAGAGAAGATTTGTCTTTGTTTTTATTTTGCCAGGGCAAGGGGAACATAAAAAAACTTTATTTATTTATTTTTTATGTGCGTTGGCATTTTGCCTGCATGTATGTGTGAGGACATCAGATCTCCTGGAGCTGGAGTTACAGATAGTTGTGAACTGCCATGTGGGTGCTGGGAACTAAATCTGGGTCCTCTGGAAGAGCAGCCAGTGCTCTTAACCACTCAGCCACCTCTCAAGCCCTCCAAATTTCTTAATGACTTCAGAGTTTATGTTTACCATACAATTAATTACGAACTTTACTTTTTACTAATGCTGATCTATCCTAAGAATTTATATTATTCTCTCCTAATTTTTTTACATAAGTATTACTAGTGCCAATATCAACCATTATCAAATACTTCCATTAGATATAATCATTGTTTGAACAACTATTGTGCATATACACTTAAAATATTATTTATTATTATTCTTAGTGTGTATGTGTCTGTGTTTGTATGTGTGTGTCAAAGTGTGTGATGTGTGTGCATGTGTGTGTGTTTGTGCATATGTGTGTATGTGTGAGTGTGTGTATATGTGTATGCATGTATGTGTATTTGTGTGTGTATATATGTGTGTGTATGTATGTGTGTGTATATATATGTATGCATATGTGTGTGTATGTGAATGTATGTGTATGTGTGTATATGTGTGTGTATGTGTGAATGTACGTATATTTGTGTATATGTGTATATGTGTGTGTATGTGTGAATGTATGAATGTATGTGTGTATATATATATGTGTATATATATATGTGTGTTTATGTGTGTGTATATGTGTGTATGTGTGTGTATGTGTGTGTATGTGTGTGTATATGTGTGTGAATGTGTTTGTATATGTATATGTGTGTATGTGTGTGTGTATGTGTGTGTATATGTGTGTGAATGTGTTTGTATATGTATATGTGTGTATGTGTGTGTGTATGTGTGCGTATGTGTGTGTGCGTATGTGTGTGAATGTGTGTGTATATGTATATGTATATGTGCGTATGTGTGTGAGAGTGTGTTGTGAGTATGTACCATGATCCCAGGAGGTCAGAGAACAGCTCTCAAGAGTGATTCTCCCAACACCTTGTGATCTGGGAACCTGGGGTTTGAACTCGGTTGTCAGGCCTGTGTGCAAGCACTCTACCCACTGAACCCTCTCGCTGATCTTTAAACATATACTTTCAGTTGCATCTGAGAAGCAGATAAATCCAAACCTTGTGAGATCACAGGAAGGGAGATGGCATGTGATGACTGAAGTGCAGAGCTGCAGCATGCATTCCTTGCCCCCTTTGGCCTCCACTCCTTCGCGCTCCCCCAGTTCTGCACATGTCTGAATTATCATGCATTTTAAGGGTTCCATGTCATGACCCTGAGCACAGTGCTCTCTTGAGCAGACATTGTAGGTTCCAGTCTCAGTTCTCTGTAAACGGTGCTGTGTGACCTCAGATATGTATCATTACTTCTCTGTTCTTATTTCTACATGTTCACAGCTCATAATGCTGTAGTGAGAAAGGAATACATTTTTGTGGATGTTGCACACACACACTGTTTTTGCCTTATAATTTCAGTTTGCATGCATCAAGAAATATCAAGACCTGTAGAAGAACCTATTTTCTGACTACTGAAGAGGACAGAGACCTCCTTTAGCTGTAGACCACATGAAAAGGAGGAAAGGCTAAGTTTGGCCCTTAGTCAGCTAGATTTGCTGACTCCTGGCCACTGGGGCATTCAGATGCTCCTATTCTTTCTGCTGTTCATGTGTACAGCTGTGTGTGTACATCTGTACATGTATATCTGTACAGCCGATGTGTGTATGTTACACCTGTAGATGAGTACAGTGTGTATATGTGTGTATGTACAGCTGAGTGTATGTATGCATATACATGAACATGTGAACAACTGAGTGTGTATGCACACATGTACATATATAGATGTGTGTGTATGTGTGTGTATACGTGTATGTGCATATAATTGGATGTAGGAATGCATGTACTTGTGTATACCTGTATATGCATATAGCTATGTATATAGCTGAGTGTGTAGATGTGCATGTATACATGAACACATGTATAGCAGTGTCTGTGCATATGTACATGTGTACAGCTGTCAATGTATGCATTTACATGTACAGACCTGTGTATATATGCATGTAACATACATTTTTTATTAGAGTTCAGGAACAGAGCTAGCATAGAAGAAATAAAATTTCTTGGAATTTTTGTATACTCTCTTAACTCACAATATAGTTTTTTTCTTAAGAAGTTTTGTCAGAAGTTACCTGTTAAAATATCTAAAGTTAGAATAAACTTTAGAGCATATATTTCAGTACTCTCAAATTATTTCACGTTTTTTAGGGGCTAAATCTCTGATCCTGTTATAGCTTTTGCAGTGTGTGTGTGTGTGTGTTTCTAGAACAGTGCAGTCTAGAATAGCTATTAGCAGTCAGGGGAACTGTTTAAACTGAATGGTGCTATGGTTTCATGTAACTAGTGCCCAGCATAGTGCCCAGTATGGACAGAACATTTCCATTCACACAGAAAGTTCTCCTGGCCAGGATGGTGTTTTATGTTATTTAATATCTTTAACAATAACTTAAGGGCATAGTGTTGCACCCAGGAGGCTAAGGCAGAATTTTGAGTCTTAGGCCAGCCAAGATTAAATATTTCTCCTTAAAACATAACTTGAGGGTTGAGAGTACACCTCGGTCGGTAAAGTGCATACCTAGCATGCCCGAAGTCTTGAATTCATTCCTTAGCATCACATAAACTTGACACCGATTACAGGTGGTGGATGCTTAAAATCTTAGCACCTGGCAGGTGGAAGCAAAAGAGTCATAAGTTCAAGGTCCTCTCTGGCTGCATATAGGGAGTTCAAGGCCAGCCTAGGATGCATGAGGCACCCTGTTTCAAAGAACTCTAAACTGTGTTGGCCTGGTGTCTTACTTATTGCTCTGTTGCCATACCAAAACATAATGACAAAGGAAACTTATGGGAGAAGCATTTATTGGGTACTAAATTTCAGAGGGTTACTCTCTGATCATCATGGCAGGCAGGCATGGTACTCGAGCAGTAGCTGAGCGCTCACATTTGTTCTTCAGGACTGAGCCTGCCATGAAATTTTGAAACCTTAAAGCCCCATCGTAGTGACACACCTTCTCCAACAAGGCCACACTTCCTCATCCTGGGCATCAAATATTCAAATCTTTGAGCCTAAGAAGGCTGTCCTCATTCAAACCAGCACAGCTGGTGGATAAAGGCACTTGCTGCAAAGCCTGACAGAGTTCAGGACCCACATGGCAGAGGAGAGACCTGCCTCCCTGTGAATGCTGTGGCACTCTCCAGCAAATACACGAGGTAAAATAATTTAAATGCTGACAAACCCAAAAGATCCGAATGAATTCCTTCCTACAGAGTTAAGCCCCTTGTCTCTAAGGACGTTCATTTTGCTCTCCCTCCCCACCAGTTAGAAATGTCCCGAGTATTCCTCTTTAGTGCTCTTCTTGAAAAAATACATTTTGCTTTTTACCAACTCCACTAGTTAAAGCACTTCATTAATGTTTTTATTGCCTGATCCGGTTTTAGTTTTTACTATGTATGTAGTCCTTCCGATGCAGTCTGTCAACTATTTAATTCATTTCCTTCCACTAAGTCTCTGTTTTTAACACATGCTTCCTTTCAAACTAGAGGCTTTCCTCTATGCGCTCTGACCCATCTCCTGGGCTTTAATATGGTGTTTTAATTTTTATCCATTTATTATTTTATCAGTGGTTTCTGGTTTGGGTTTGATTTGCTTCTGTAACCAAGAGTTATTGAAAGTAATGAAAATTTTTTTTCTATTTTTTTTTAATCATTAATATATATTGTATAGCTTTGTGGTTTGGGGAATTTGAGTGTTTTTTTTTAATTTAATGGCTATTATTACCCATGGTTATATCATAGTTGCCAGAAGTTTTAGCAGCTTTAGGTAGCATTCATTTTTCAGAAGAGGTTCTGAGGAT
This sequence comes from Phyllotis vaccarum, assembly GCA_033318265.1. Classification (NCBI taxonomy): domain Eukaryota; kingdom Metazoa; phylum Chordata; class Mammalia; order Rodentia; family Cricetidae; genus Phyllotis; species Phyllotis vaccarum. The sequence continues at coordinate 72,347,457 of JARWLC010000004.1, read as the reverse complement.
CAAAGAACTTGAAGCAGTGTACTGAGTGGTTTGTGCTAAAGATTCTCATGAGTTTTCTATATGTTTTGTAAGATTCCTGGCTTAGGGTGACTTAATAGGGATTAGAGAACAACAGGCATCACTGTAGTCCACTGAGGGACTTCAAATATGGTAGCTGTCATAGGTGCAGGGTAGGGTTAAACAAACAATATGGCAGCTGTGTCCTAGAAAGTGATGAGTGAGTGAGACGGAGGGAGGTGCCAAGGGAGGGAGAGAGAAATATGTTTTGTATGGCCTGGTCACACACCATTATATCTAGCTTATCCCACTTACCAGAAGGGAGGAGTCAGTGAGTCACAAACACAAAGGGAGGTGTCTACACAGGGCATGAGACAGAATTTACTAGGGGACATTTTTGAAAGTGCCTACTGTAGGCAGGTACATTGTTAATTTTGTATTTAAAATTATTTTACTTATTGTTATTGTGTATGGGAACATGCCCATGGTACAGCATTCTTGTGGAGGTCTGAGGCCAACTCTTGAAGGTGGTTTTCTGCCCCCCAGTATGGATTTTGTCATTGAATTTTGGTGGACAGGCTTGCATGGCAAGTGCTTTTGGCTGCTGAGCTCTAGTGCCCGTCACACTGTCTATTTTGGGTACCAGCTGAAAGGGTGCTTTGACCCTTTTGCTGGATGTGTTGCATGGAAGTCTGTTCGGTCTGACTCGTCGCCTGTGTGGAGTCTTCGACATCATCTCTTATTTCACTTGCTTTCTCAGTTGGTTTTGGCCAAAAATGAAGTCTATATTAATGGCCCCTCACACTGGAAATGAATGCAAGCTGCAGAAGCGGAGTAGAGGATCTGTAAATGTCAGTGGTATTGAGTGCTCAGCTGAAGCTATTCAAGTCTTCTATAGCCTTACTGATTTTCTGTCCACTTTCCCCCAATTATAGAGAAAGAAATGGCAAAATCTCTAGTCTTGATTGTGGATTTGTCAGTTTCCCCCTTCAGTTCTGCTTGCAGGTAGGTGTGACACTCCTGGAATTAGTTTGATGGATGAGCCGCCTTGTCGCAGTGGGACATTCCTCTGAGGTATTCCTTGCTGACTGTGGCTGATTCTTATGCTTGTGTTTACATGGTCTTTTTCCATCTGATTTTATATGTGTGTACATTTTTAAATTTAACTTCTATCTCCAACAGTACAGATCTGGGTCTTGATGCTGATAGCCTACCCCTAACTGTAGTTAAAAGGTCAGTTAATTTTAGAGGCAAGCATACTGTCTATTGATTAATCAGATTCTTTTAATTTTCCTATGACAAATATGCTTTATATGTTGCTTTTATTTTCTGTGTTTTTAATTTACTCATTTTTAGGTTTTCATGCAAGTATATATAATGCTTTGAGTATGGTCCCCTCAGACCTTTCTCTTTCTCCCAGGTCCATTCATCTGCTTCATCCCTCCGGACAGTTTGTTTCTTTAAGGTTTTATATACATAATGATTCTTACGTGCATGTATCAAAATCTGGTCACAGAAGAGATAAAACATGATCTTTATCTTTCTTGGGCTGACTTAATTCACTTTACATGATTTCCTCAGGTTGCATCTATTTTCCTGCAAATGATGTAGCTTCATTCTTCATGGAAGGGAGATAGTCTGTTGTGTACACCATATCTTCTTACCCTTAGCTTGGTTCTATAATTACATATTTCAAAGCTAAGTAGTTAGATGTTTAAAAACTGCTTTTGGCTCAAGTTACAAAACCTCAAAGCCAGGATTTCAACAGGGTGGTTCTTTTTCCCTCAGAGACCTGGCACGTCAGCTCCAGAAAGGCACCAGAAGCCAGGAAACTCCTGGTTCGCTACTCCACTGGCTTCAGCTTGTGATTCTTTTCTTGGTGAGTGGGGAGGCTGCTGGTACTTTATCCATGGCATCTGGTTAACTTCCAGAAGAAGAAACCAATGAAGGCCACTATGAGAATGCACACTAATCTCCCCCAGTGACTTGCATTTAAATAGCCATTTCACTTGGGTAGAAGTCAGAAAATGAATTTTAATAGTTGGTTACTTGGCTATCCTGAATGACACTAACATTTTATTACTAAGACGGAAAAGAATAGACACTGAATAGGAAATTAACAGTCTTTCCCCCAGAGACATAAAAATTCTTAATGATTGCATTCACAGGTAGATTATATCTTTAGGATTAAATGTACTTTTCTCTGATATGATGCTCTGCTGAATTACATTTTAGATGATACTAGTATAACTCTACCTATTCTTTGGTTTGTATTTGCCAGATGAATGAGTATGTGCTTATATGGTTGTGTTTCAGTCTCTTGCTTCATTGCAAATTATACCCGGTCTTATAAAAATGAAAAAGTTGGGTGTTGTTGCAGAACTAGAGTTGGGTCATTTCACAGGGAATGTCAAGCCATCTACACTGTGGCTTCTGATGTGCTCTGGCCCCTGCTCACTCCCTGTTCTCTCCCCTCAGTGCCAGTGTCTTAGGAATGTAGTAGCTGCTCAACCCTCTCAGGGAATGCAATTGAGATTTTGTTTATAGTGTATTCTGGTCTTGCCTGGTCTTTATTGTCTGTTGTCCCTGGATTCCTCTTTCATCCTGATTTTCCTTAAAACTCTGAAGTGGGAGGGGGCTTCACCAGCGCTTTAAAACTCAGGAAATTCTGTGCATGGCTGAGGCTGCAGTTGATTTTAAGTTTTCCCTTGTTCATCTTCCCAACTAGGTCTTATGAGTATTGATTGTGTGGGACTTTTCCAGGGAGAAATAAATAAATGTCTATTTAACCAAGATAGGATACTGAGAACAAATCAAGGAAACTGTTCTATCAAAGTTCAACTTGGTGAACCAGTGGATTTACTGGTTACATACATATAGATGAGCACAGGACACTCAAAGGTAGCTGTATCACCAAAAAAATCTCACCCCAGCTTGAGTGATGTAAACTGCAGTCTCGATTTCTCCATACCATGTATAGGTAGGAGAATCCATACTCCTCAGTAGTCCTTACTACTTGTACAATCTTGAGGAAGGACTTACAGATATTTTAAGTTTTAGGAACTTACTGAGACTTGGGAGTTTACTTCCTGAATCTTAAATAGCTTCCCTTCAGAGTGGAATGTTTCAACTTGGAGGAACTTGCTACACAACAATGGGGATGGATGATTTTGTAACCTCTCTAATTGAGCTTCACTGATTATTGTCAAGAGTGCTTTGCTTTAGGATACCTGACTATGAAGCAGGGCAGGGCAGGTTCCTCGTGATGACTAAAGATGGAACTCTGGTGGGAGTTTGTGCTGGCTGTGGAGATTAGTCAGAGGTAGAGGTTTGCTGTGCTTAGACAGATTGGAGGAGTCGGGGTGGAGGCTTTTGTGGGAAGTGGGTGGGCATGGAGGTTTATGTGGAGATTGGTTGGTGGGAGAGACTTGTGTAGGAGTTTGGATATAATTATCCCCCATAAGCTCTTAGGGAGGGGCACTATGGGGGTGTATGGCCTTATTGAAGCAGGTGTGGTCTTGTTGAAGGAAGTGTGCCACTGTAGGGGAGGGGGGAGGGTTTGAGGGCTCTTCTGTTTCAGCTTCACTCAGTGCCATAGTCTACTTCCTGTTGCCTTTGACCAAGCACCATGTCTGCCTGCATGCCACCATGCTCCTCACCATGATAAAATGAACTGAACCTCTGAAACTGAAGGGGAAACACCCCAATTAAATGTTTTCTTTATGAGTTGCTGTGGTCATGGTGTCTCTTCACAGCAATAGAATCTCTAAGACAGCTCGTATGGGGATTGGTTGAGTGTGTACATTAAAAAGAGGGTGTAGGGAAGAGGGGCCAGCCAAAGAAACTCACTGGATCACTGAAAGCAGAGCTAGTGAAAGACACCCCCCCACCCCCCCACCCCCCCACCCCCCGGTGGGATTTCTTGGAATTTCTCTCTGTTTAGATTGATATTGGCTGTTGGTTTGCTATGTGTTGCCTTTATTATGTTTAGGTTTCTTGTATCTCTGATCTCTCTATGACCTTTATCACGAAGAAGTGATGGATTTTGTCAAAGGCTTTTTCAGTATCTAATGAGATGATTATGTGGTTCTTTTCTTTCAGATTATTTATATGGTGGATGACATTGACAGACTTTCGTATATTGAACCATCTCTGAATCTCTAGGATGAAGCCTACTTGATCATGGTGGATAATTTTTTTTTGATATGTTCTTGGATTTGATTTTCTAGTATTTTATTGAGTATTTTTACAATAATGTTTATGAGGAAGATTGGTCTGTAATTCTCTTTCTTTGTTGCATCTTTGTGTGGTTTGGAGCCTATAAAAAGAGTTTGGCAATGTCCCTTCTGTTTCTATTGTGTGGAACAATTGGAAGAGTATAGGTATTAGTTCTTCTTTGAAATTTGAGTAGAATTCTACACAGAAACCATCTGGCCCTAGGCTTTTTTTTTTTTGGTTGGGAGACTTTTAATAACGCCTTCTATTTTCTTAGAGGTTATAGGTCTAGTTAAATCATTTAGCTGATCTTGATTTAATGTTGATAAGTTGTACCTATCCAGAAAACTGTCCATTTTTTAAGGTTTTCCAATTTTGCTCCTGTTTCTTTATAAACTCTTTTCTATTTTCCCTTTCTTTCCTTTTTTAGTGGGATGACTGGGTAAGTGAGCTTACATTAACCTACCCTGCTAGCTCACCGTCATTATGTACAGTAGGAGGATGTGGTGATATAGTGTGTATCAAATGAAGATTACCTGAAAATCAGAGGACAGAGCCAATCACAGGGTTAGCCATAGAGGTCAGGCAGTGGTGATGCACACCTTTAATCTTAGCACTTGTGAGACAGTGAGTTCAAGGCCACACTGGGCTACATGAGATTAATCCAGTCCAAAGGAGAAACAACCAGGCAGTGGTGGCACACACCTTTAACCCCAGCACTTGGAATTCCATGCCTTTACTCCCAGTATTTGGGAAACACATAGGCCTTTAATCCCAGCACTAGCAAGGTTGAAACAGGAAGTGATATGGCTGGGCAGAGGAAGGAATATAAGGCAGGAGGAAGCAGGGGTGGGCCCTTCCCTTCCATTTTGGCCTGCACTAGCCTTGCTTCCCCTATTGAGTCTGAGAACTCATGGTGACAGGATCTTCCCCTTTCGACTGAGGAGTTAGCAGGGTGAGAGGTGGCTGTGGCTTGTTCCTCTGTCTCTCTGATCTTTTAGCATTTGTTCCAATATCTGGCTCTGGGTTTTATTATAAGATCAGTTAAGATTAATAATTATGCCATTCTTTGTGCAGCTGTCTCTATCATATTCTGTCTCCCCAAAGAATCCATCCAATCTAGGATCTTCAGCAAGGATACATTTTAAAATTTCTTCTTTACCTAAGTCCTCTGGTTTAGATAAATGTTTTGCTCTTTGTTTTCAACATATATTATGATTTATTTCCCTGTGTGAATTCCTCTTCCTCTCTAGCTTGATACACCATTCTCGACCTCTCTTATGTCATTCCCAGTTGTCACCCTCCATGTTCCTGACCTCCTAGAGACAAAGACCATCTTTCCAATGCTCTGCTTCTTGTGTGTGATGATGTCAACACTGTCAACTTGACGGGCTCTCAAATCACTTAGGAGACAAGCCTCTGGGCATGTCTGGAAGAGGCTTTCTAGGTTGAATTAGTTGAAGTGGGAAGGTCTACCCTAAATGTGGGTGACACCCTTCAGCAGGCTGAGTTCTGAACTGTAATAAAGGAGAAGGAGAGCTGGGCACAGCGTTCACGGCTCCCTGCTTCCTGACTGTGAACACAGTATGACAAACCCTTTAAGTTCCTGCCAACATGACTTCTCCAACAAGATGCATTGCACCTTTGACCTGCGAGCCAAAATCGATCCTCCCGCCCTTGAGCTGCTTTGGTTGGACTTTCTGTCATAGTGTCTAGAAAAGTGACTAAGACGTCATGGTGCCTTGTACATTCCACTGTGCCTTCTACAAAAGCTGGTAGGTCTCTGGAAGCAGAAACAGTATTGAAACTCTCTCTCTCTCTCTCTCTCTCTCTCTCTCTCTCTCTCTCTCTGTGTGTGTGTGTGTGTGTCTATCTGTAACTTCTCAATTGCATTAAATGAAATTTTTTTAATCATTTTGACTGAAATAATATATATATACCCCATGACTATTTATTAGCAACTTGATAATTGTATTAGCTATTATTCTTTAAATTTTTGAAAGTAATTAAAATGGAATAATGTAAACTTGGAAAATTATAATTCCGTATTTGTTTTGCCATCTCTTATATCATTTAGGCAAAGGTTAGCTAACACATAGTCTTTTTTTAAATTATTTTTTATTTTGACTCAGGGTCTTGCTATCTGATACAGATTGGCCTTGAACACAAGATCCACTTGCCCCTGTTTACCAAGTACTGGGATTATAGGCATATGTTAAGATACTTTTTCAATCCACCATATATAAAAATCTTTGCTTTTAGAAGCATTTCAGTGTGGAGAATAAAAAAATCTAAGTTCTGAGAAACAAAATTCAAATCACTGGTATAAGTATTTCTTTAGAACAATTAAAGGAGCTAATCATTCCAGGAACATTTAAAACTGTGGGATGATATGGAGGGAACATTTGAGACTTGAGGAAGGTCCTCAGTTTTCTAGAGATGCCATGAAGAGGGCTTCAGGTTTGTGTCCAGTAACCCATTTACATCTTTATATTTTGTTACCATTTACAAAGATGAAGATTGTCGTGGTAAATAATTTTGGGAAATAAATCCTAAGAGCTGGCATCCTGAGAAGCATTGCTGTGCACAGAAGACTCTGAGGTCCTAATAACTGCACATGAATCCCACTCAGAAGTCATCCTGGCTGTTTTTTTTTTTTTTTTTTTTTTTTGTCAGAGTGGATAGGTCCTGGGACAATCCCATCTCTCTGAGGCCCTTGAATCTACTCTCAGCTCTACTGTGGGCTGATCTTCTTCCAAAGCAGAGAGGTCCTATGCTGATTTCGATTAGTAAAATAACCCAGGATAAATTTCAATGATTTTTACATGAAGCTTCCAGGTTTTTCTAAGTAGTTTTGATTTGGGTGATTATTTGGTAAACCCAAAACAAGCTTATGATGTCTGCTACAAATAGCTTCTGTCTTTATTCCTAATTGCTATCAAGAGGGACCGCAGTGGTGCAGGACCCCATGGGCTCTGCTTGTCTTCTGAACTGAGGCAAATCTTGGCACCATGGTGCAGCCTTAGCATCTGCTTCAGGGTTAAACCTCATTGTCTCCAGAGGAAGAGAATACAGTTGTTTTTTAATTATAACTTCAATTTTATTAAATAGATAACAGATCAAATCTACATTGTTGAAGACATGCAAATCACACACAAAAAAGAAGTGCTAGAGATTCTGGGACTGTGTGTTGAATGGCTCATGTGAGGCAGAATTGTGGGTGCCTGGATTCAGCTTTTGTTTGTTTGAGATTTTTTTTCCATCCTTATCCTTGGACATTTTTGTCACTCACCTGAGTTTCCGTGTCATTACTACATAACAATTTGTTAATTTGTTCATTTCCATTTGCTACTAAGCTGGGCACTGAAGACAGAGGAACAATTTAAGGCTGATGTCCTGGCCAGACTCTTGTTTCTGAGGGAGCTCAGCCCAGTGAACACTGAAATAGATGTGGACAGTAGCCACTGGGATAAAGAAAATGGAGGTGACATCCCCAGTGACTTGCCTGGGGAGTCTATGAATCAGTTGATAACTGAATGGAAAGCTAAGGAGTGTTACAGAATGATCTAGAAGACTTTGAAGGTTTGTTCATTTTGTAAAATAGAGAATTGACTGGGAAAGGCAGGACTCACCCAACATTACACACTTGCCAAGTTTCAAACTCCCAGGAATCCCCTATCTCCACATTGTGACTTTAGGAATCCAAAGATTAGTTTTCTCTCAACTGCTCCATTTCATTTTCCAATAAATATTTTCTTATGGAAGGAAGGATACTGGAGAGAAAACCAGCAAATTCTTCATCACCTTTGGTGAACAGTCTACTGTATCAGGTCACCACAGATATGTCACTTAAAAGAGCAGAAATCCTCTGGTGGTTGTGGTATATGCCTTTAATCCCAGCATTTGGGAGACAGAGGCAGGAGGATCTCTGCAATGCAAGTTCTAAGCCAGTTTGGTCTATACAATGAATTCCAGAACAACCAGGGCTGTGTAAAGAGATCCTGTCTTAAAAACAAAAATCCCCAAACCAGAAGGTGGTGGCACATGCCTTTAATTCCAGAATTTGGGAGGCAGAGGCAGGCCAGTCTCTGAGTCTGAGGTTAGCCTGGTCTTCAGAATGAGTTATGGGACAGCCAGGGCTACACAGAAAAATCTTGCCTTGAAAAACCAAACCCAAGCTAGGTGATAATGGCAGAGACAGACTAATCTCTGTGAGTTCAAGGCCAGCTTTTGTTACAGAATGAATTTCAGACAGCCAGGACTGTTAAACAGAGAAAGCCTGTCTCATCCCCCCCCCCCCCCCCCCAAAAGCAGAAACCCATTGTCTCATGGTTTTGTGGCCAAGTACTAAATCATCATCTCTGGGCTTAAATCATTTGCCCCTAGGACTCTAGGGGAGAGTCCTAGTTTCTAGTGGTTCCAGGTACTTTGTGGCCACATTATTCAGTCTTTGCTACCATCATCACGTTACCATCCCTTTTCTATGTCTTTGTCTGTCTTATTAAGTAATGATGTTCTAGGTCCCATCAGTTATCTAGGGTAATCTCTTCATCTCAAAGTCCTTATATGGCTGTTTAACTGGATCTGCCTGGACTTGTTTCTTTTCAAACAAACTAACATTCCCGGGTTCTGGAGATTAGCACAGGAGCATATATATTGGTAACCACTTGGCCATCTGTGCATGGATGGGAGCGAACTTGGCAGGGAAGACTGTAGTTCTTGTCTATTAAACTTAAACTCTCTGTTTATTTCTGAGCCCTGTACTCACAGAGGGGTGAACAGAACTTAGGGGCTTACACAGCATGAACAAGAGCTTTTTTAGAAAAGGATAATGGGAACATAGCCCATGAACTGGAAAAAAGAAACCTGAAGCCAGCAGGATGGGGTCTGTGCCTAGAAATGCTGAGGCTCATGAGTGATTGCTGTACATGGGTAACGGCTCATGGGTGGTAGATGTACATGGGTCTGGAGCCTCATGGGTGGTAGCTGCATGCAGGGTTGGAGGCTCATGGAAGCTCATGAGTGATAGCTATACATGTGGCTAGAGGTTTATGGGTAATAATTGTACCCAAGACTGAAGGCTTATGGGTAAAGCTAGGCTGGAGGGTGGCTGAGCTCTATTCCATGGCCTTTCTGTCACCACTAAAGACCACATGATGTAGACTCCAGAGAAAGGGAGGTTGGAAGAGAGACCCTTAGGGTAATTTCTAGACTCTAGTTCTTGCAATTTGAAGGGATTTTCAGTTGAAGGGAGCTTGACCTCTTCCCATCTACCTCAGGCAATGGAGAATGAATGCATGCTAACCACTTAGAGATGCCACAGGATTTACACATGCTCTCTGGAAAATTGTGGACCATCAGCTATGGAGGAGAAAACCAGTTTTTACAACATGTTTTTGTGGCCGTTTACATATAGTCACTGATGTAATGATTCTTTTGCATAGCTGTCTTAGGAAGTCTCTGGCTTTAAAATTGCCAAAAATGACTTTTTCTATCATATCACGGTAGAGTACCTAAAAGATGACTTTCCTGAGATCAGAAATAATTTAAACAATTTCACACAAACACCATATGTAGAGAAACATTTACTTATCCAAAGCCACAAAAATAATGATAGTTTTTCTTCTGTATCTTTGGATGCCATATCCCAGAATTATATCAGCTATGGAGAGAACATAATTCAGAAATAATTACACCAATGCCAAACATAAATAGGCTTTCTTCCTTGTCCCTGTTCCCTGAACAACACAGTACAACTTATTTTCATGGAATTTAATTGTATTGGGAATTATGAGTGATTGGAGTTAATGAGATAAAGCTTTCCATATAACTTGAACACCTGAAAATTTAGGTATCTGTGGGGGTGCTGGGACCAACCACTCTCAGGTGCCAAGAGTGGCTGTATACAAATAGATACGTAACTATATTGCCCTAGTTCATCTCCTATTGCTGGAGTAAGCACCATAACCAAATACAGTTTGAGAAAGAAAAAGGTTTCTTTGACTCATGTGTCCTGATCCCAGTGACATCCCTGAGGGAAGCACCAGAAGGTACCAGAGGCAGGAGCTGATGCAGAGGCCATGGAGGATGCAGTTTACTGGTTTGCTCCCTGTGACTTGCTCAGCCTGCCTTCTTATGTAAACCAGGACCATCTGCTCAGAAGTTTTGTTGCCCACAGTGAGCTGGACACTTCCACATTATTTGTCAATCCAGAATATTAGGAGAGTTAGTGTCATACCCTAGGCAGCATGATGAGGTATTGAAGGGAGAGATTATTGAATTCCCAAACTATCAGGAGAGAGAGAGAACACACACACACACACACACACACACACACACACACACACACACAGAGAGAGAGAGAGAGAGAGAGAGAGAGAGAGAGAGAGAGAGAGAGAGAGAGAGAGAGAGAGAGAGAGATCATGACCACAGGCTACCATGAGGGACCCAAAGGGGTGCACTGTCTCAGTTCTCTTGAGATCTTGAGAATGAAGGAAGTTTCAGACTCTTATGGATTTTCAGAGGTTGAGATACAGGTGAGTTTTATACCTCGTGATAGATCCTGGCCTAACCTCTGTGCCAGGAGGCAGGAAGACACTACACAACAGCAACGTTATAATTCAAGGTTGTTTGTAGCTTGCTCTCAACTGCAAGTTGCCAGCAGATGTCCAGACAAAGAGAGAGGTGCAGTGGTGGGCATGTCTTGATTTCAGGGAGACCGCAGCAGCTGGGAGGTCTGCAATCTCAGTTTTCAGAAGGCTCAGGCCACAAGTCTGAGCAATCCAAGCTGCTTACTCAGTGAACTTTTTAATAAAGAATTATTGTTCCAAGGTGGAAAATATATATGGCTGCTATCACTGTGACAATACCTATCTATACCTCTGACCACACCTATAGCTAAGGCTTAAAAATGAGGCAAAAGAACCAAGTCCTTTAGCCTTCTAATTGATATGGAGACTCCCATCCTTTCTGCTAATGCTTGTGCGCTTGGCCATTTCCCAGGTGTATTATGGCATCATCTTGTTCACACTGGTGTTTTAGGTATTATCTAAGGACTCTTATTTTTCAGATGACAAACCCGAGCTACTAAGGATGGATCCAGATTAAAACCAACTGCTTCCTATGTCTTTTTGCTAGTTAGAAATACTCATGGATCTAATTCCTTATTTATGTGTGTGTGTGCGCATGTGTGTGTGTGTGTGTGTGTGCATGTGTGTGTGTGTGTGTGTACACGTGGTGTGCATGTGTGTGTATGTGTGTGTGCATGTGTGTTTGTGTGTGTGTGTACACGTGGTGTGCATGTGTGTGTATGTGTGTGCATGTGTGTGTGTGTGTGCATGTGTGTGTATGTGTGTGTGTGTGCATGTGTGTGTGTGTGTGTGTACACGTGGTGTGCATGTGTGTGTATGTGTGCTTGAGTGTGCATGCATACAGGTTTCACTCTGTATGTGGCCCTTGTGATTTGTCCATGTGACGATGAAACACAGCTCAAAACTGGGTTGTTTTCATTTCATAATTTACCCGCAATTATTAAAAATAAACGATTAAACCAAGGTTTGAGGCCAAGACTTTCCTACAGTAGCTTGCTTGGCTTTACAAGCCCTGGTCAGTGTTTTGCACTTCCACTGTGAGATGGTGAGTGTTTAATCAGCATACCAATCCACTGCTCAGCTGCATATGGGTAAAAGACACCTATACCTAAGATCCAAACCTCTTGGCAAATTTGCCTTACCATACTCTGAGTTGGGAAGTGGAGTGATAATTAACCATCTAGTACAGTTTATGTGACATGTTCCCTGTTTAATAACCAGTTCACTGAGGGGATTTCTGGAGTCAGGCAAAAGTCACACTTTCCTAATGTGACTAAAGTGCAATCATGCTTTCAGGCTTTTTTTCCACTGAAGGTTTGCAAGGCTGTACTAATTTTGCTATCCTTCCTATTGCGTCCTATTGTATAGATGCTATTTGCAAATGAAGATTACATAGCAGGCATAGCCAGCTGATAAATGAGGGACTCTTAGAATAGAATGATTCCATTAAGGGGCTGTCTGGGTGTGGTTTCATCTAGTGGGATGCATTTGGGGAATGGCTCATTTAGCAGATTTCATACAATTTGCTGTCTAACAAACAGCTGAGGCTGTGGTATATAAAGCCTTACATTGGGAACCCTGGAATCTGGAAGATGCAGATGCCATCCTTTCCATTCAGTAGCATATCATCTATTGGGGAGACAGGTGTGCAAACAAGGGAAGGGTCCTGTGAGGTATGCCAGAGCCTTAACAATGTCTTGGAGACACTGCCCCATTCTTGTCTCCTAGTACCCCTGCTGAGAGAGGATTTCCCTGCTGCTGCTGGTGGGATCCCCCCAGTGCAGATCAGAGCACAGGGGTTTACTTAGAAGGTGGTCACAGGAGCTCTAGAAAGTAATGGGAAGCCTAATAATAGTAGCAGGTTGATACCATGGGCAGCCCAGGCTCCATTCAATTGGGCAATTTTGAGACAGAGAAAACAATAGCCTACATTGCTTTTCACACCAAAAACTAGACTAGGTCATTTATTGACTCTCATGAGTTCTAGGCATTGGTGAAGGAGAGAAAACCCCCAGAAGCAAGTTGTGGTGCTGGCAGAAAGAGGCTTTGGGGGTTGATGTGCCCAGAAGGTAAGTACAGGACACCCTTGTTCCCTTCAGAAAGGTAGACCCAGGCATACAGGTTTCTCAGAGGACACTATCCCATAACTATCATTGATTGGACCAAGGTTGGACCGGATCAAGGAAGAAGCAACATTGGTGGTTTGGCTAAAATGAAGGTCCCCAAGGTCTGAAAAAAGTGATCAGAGACACGGCAAGGTGGTGTTGGATGTGGGTCTTCCAGATGGGAACTGGAGTGAGTGCCCCGGGAAGATTGGAGCAGTCAGACACTCAGAGCTTTGCTGCACATGGATAGAAGCAGGCGAATTTGAGGGTGTGGTGAAGTGGGGGGAGCCAGTGGCCTTGAATCTTTGCTTGATCTTGGGGCGTTTGTGTGGCTCAGATTTCTGCTAGCACCAATGGCAGTGGCCAAAGCCCCTGCTTTCACAGTCCTTTCCTTAAACCGCCCCCAAGAGGGGTTTGCTTCTTGCAACCAGCTGGTCACTACTAACCAGGACTGAAGAACCATCAACTATGACACAGGAAATGGGCTGGGAATGACGTCCATCTGGACTTGGTGTCAGAGGTGGGGTTTTACAGAGAAGGTGTCACAGCTAACCATTCTGCACAGTAATGGGAACATTTTCTAGGAACAATCTGTCCCCAGACCACACCAAAAGCTGCTCTGTTGAATTTTAGGTTGATTTCTGATAATTTCTGATAGTGTTAACTGACATTTCTTATTGGTTGCAAATAAAATAGAGAAGGTTTTGTTTTGCTTTTGTTTTTGTTTTTTAAATTAAGGACTCAAAAAGATATTTTTGTATGTGATTTCCTCAGAGCTAAAGGATCCTGCCTGGAGGGAGGCTCTTAAGACTTGAAAAATAATAAAACTTACAAATCTCAAAAAGCTGAATCCTTAAGATTCACAAGACCCCTGCTCCCTATCTCTAAGAACAAACAGGCAATCACCATTGCTAGCCATGAAGATCTCCTAATTGGCCCAGCTGCCTGGAAACCCTGCACGGGACTCAGGGAGTGCAGCTTTCTTGAGGCCTCACCCATGCTGGAGTGGGGTCCTTTTGGTGATACAGTTGTTTGTTAGTAGCTTCATCCTAAAAGTAACCCTTCACTCCTGCTTTTTAACCTCAGACTGTCGGTTCACTAAGCTGGACTTGCGTAGAATTATTTTGGGGTGTGGGGATGGGGGTGGGTTTAGTCTGGAATCAGTGCCTATCTGATACATTAGGCATCTATTCACGTTGCCCCAAGTAAAGTCACACAGGAACAAATTAACCATCGGAGGAACTGCCTCTCAGAGACCTAACCAGAAATAAGCAGGGAGAAGAGAAGTTAAGTGTTACAGTTTTTCTGTGTTTGCAGATTGGGGCCCTACCTGTCCAGCAGCATCGTGTAACTTTAGGCTTCCTGTTTGTGTTTCTTGCTTTCCATCATCAGAATTTCACATACATTTTTTTTTTCCTCCAGGGAGGCAAGTAGGAACAGAGCAGATCTTGGGGGAGCCACAGGAAGCTGGTCCCTGCATGTAAATGAAGGTTTGAAAATGGTGAGTTAAATGTAGTTTCATAAATCATCATTTAGTACCTGAGTACTCTGAAAAAAGCCTGTGTTTTCTAGCCATTAGAAAATAATTTGTTTTCAAGAGGCTGAAATCCAAGGGCATCTCACTGTGCGAGGCAAAGAGCCCTGAACTAGGAAGTTCAAGTTTTCATACTTGCTGTGGTTTTCCTGCTAACAGGACTTTCTGGGTTGGGCAAGATACAGACACAGTGTTTGCGCCTCATTGTTTCATTGTGAACAGAAGTGAAGACCTGGACTTCTAAGGTGTTGTACAGATCTTGGGTACAGTTTTATAATGCAGAGACTTTATTTAGCTATAAGGACCTCACTCAGGAAAGCCAAGAGCCCTGCAGATGCTGAGTTGCGCACACACTGGAAAAACAGAGCAAAAGGGCAATCTGGGAGAAATGGTCCTTGCCAGTCTCAGTGAGCTAATGGCCTCACAAAATGGCAATGGCTGCATCTATCCAGAAATAAAATAGTCCTTGGCCAAAGAGCTAATGGCTCTGAAACAAATTCTCCAAATTGTACACATGAGAAGTACTTTATCTGTTCCTGAGGACATAAGAAGGAGCCTGTTATGGAACAGTGATGGAGAAGTCATTACAATTATGATATCCATTAGGAGACCTCATTTTCAATGTGCTCACAAGGCTTGCATTTAATTGCTCCTATTTCAGGTGTTCGTTGAAAACACTTTATTGGGATATTGTTTTCACTGTGTGTTTTGCTCATAACTTAGCTCCTGGATGGTTAAGTCTTCACCAAGAAAAGTCTCAGATACAGTCATTACACACTTAACTTGGAGCTGATGGAGGTGGTGTGAGACTAGGTAGAAGCATGAGTTGTAGGCACAACTGACCAGGCAAGTAAAGGATCTGAGGGCATAGGTAAAATGAAGTTCCCATTGACTGATTTATTGTCAATGCCTCTTATCAGATGGAAGTTGGTTATAATGAGAAGCATGCGTGTTCAACACGCCACCCCTAGTATCATAACTCCTTGAGACTGCTGATTGAAATAAGGATGCTTGGGCACACTCAGTCATGATGATGAAGGTCTAAATGTCAAGTCACTGAAGACAGAGGGATAGAGTGGTCCTAACAGCTGAGTTGTTGTTCTTGGTATTTTTATTCAGTGTTTGCTCTTGGAAGGGCCACCATCTAGCTCCCAAGTAATGTGAGGAGGCTTACTCTTACTTATAAATTCCCAGCCTTAGCTTGGCTTGTTTCTGGCCAGCTTTTCTTAACTTAAATTATCCTATCTATCTTTTGCCTCTGGGTTTTACCTTTGTTTACCTTTTTTTGCTTCTTACTCCATGACTTGCTCTGTAGCTGGGTGGCTGCTCCTGGGGTCCTCCTCTCCTTTTTCTTGCTCCTCCTTCCATCCCTCTCCTGCCTAGTTATTGGCTGTTCAGCTCTTTATTAGACCAATCAGGTGTTTTAGGCAGGGACAGTAACACAGCTTCACGGAGTTAAACAAATGCAACATGAAAGAATACAACACATATTCACATCATTAAACAAATGTTCCACAGTGTAAAAGAATGTAACACAGCTTCAACTAATATTCCCCAACACAGCTGTATGGGTACTGAGGACTCAGCTGGGGTCCTCTGGAGGATCAGCAGGTTCTATTAACTGCTGAACTATGTCTTTAACTCTCCAATTTCAGAATTACTATTTTCCCATCTATTTTGAAATATATATGTGCTCATCTTGTAGAGGCAAGATTAACAGTTCCATTCCTGGGACCTCCAGTCTAAAAGGGGCTCTGTTGGGTGCTGGCATACCCAGACCCATATACTCTGTGTCAGGCTAAAAAAGACTGGGCAAGGTCAGTGCCCTTTTGTTTACTTCCCTGATCTTTGCTGATGCACCTTGTGTGCATCAACACCCTGTTTTGCAGTCAGTGGTTTTCCTGTTATGATGAGAAGTCTTGCACCCGTTGCCAGAGAACACACTGACAGGTACAGGAACCCAGGGCAGGGGAACTTAAGGGGTATATAAGCTTGCTAAATAAAGGCTGAGGGAGCAGAAGCAGCTGATCTCCATGGATGATGGAACTGACTATCTCTTAAGTGCTGATTTAACCCTGACGACCCTCTCCAGGCTCGGCTACACTAGGCCGGACACGGCAAGTGGAGGCTCCACCGAGATCCAGGTATGAGGGGTAATTGGACAGGGCTCACCTGTATATTAGACAGGGGAAGAATTGTGATATAAAAGGGTACGTCCCGTGGGAAATTCGAATTCAAAGGTTCGGCTGGCTTCTAAACTTAAGAAACTGTTATGCATACAAGGAACTGCAATTAAGTCTTGTACCGCACTCACTTTGTTACTACAGTCGGAGACATTTGTCCTTGGTTCTTGACGGGGGGAGGATTTAATATTCCTGATTGGGAACAGGTTAAGGCTGAATTACAGAGGACTTTACAAGTTTTACAAAGACCCTCTGAGCCTTATGCTGACTTTGTTTCCCGGCTATTACAATTAGCAGGGAGAATTTTTGGAGATGCGGAACAAACTATGCCTATAAGCAATTAGCATTTGAAAATGCCAATAAATATTGCAAAGAAGCCTTGAGAGGGCACAAGAATAAGAGTCTAAATGATATGCTGAAAGTTTGTAGAGAAATTGATGGGAACCACATTCAGGCACAAGGAGGAAAGAGGGCAAGGCCTAAGGGCTGCTTCCAGTGCGGACAGTTAGGTCACATGAAAAAGGATTGTCCCAATGGACTGGGTCAAGAAAAAAGTCGGGACCATGTCACCTGGACCCTGGTAAGGAATCCTCCAATTTTATTGCCAGTTAGCGTTGAGAGCCCTGTTTTCCCTGCTTTATTTTCCACTAATTGGACCACGGGTGTTGCCGCTAGTAATGTGCGTCAACAAAAGGCTCCCATAAATTCCAGCTTTACCCTTGATCAAGTGTTATGTTTTAGCAGAAATAGTACATTTAATAATAATGATACCAGTTATGGAAATGAAGGATGTGTGGTTTTGTCTAATTTAACCACTGGAGATTTTGTGGGCAATAATTCTAATGCTCAGGTTATTGGAGTAAAGGATATCTGGTATCCTCTTAATCTTAATACAAAGAATGAAGCATACTATGGACCCCATCCTGTGGGGTTTTTCTGGGCAGATTCTCCTAATACCTCCTTACAGCCTGCCTTACAGGCTGCATTTGAGGGGAGCTGAGAAATTTACAAAAAGATGCTAATAGCACTAGCTCTTTATGGCTCTTTGGACCTCGGGCACCAGTGCTAGGAAGTTATCCTTACCATTACAGAAATCCAACACAGGCAGGCATTGGTCAAGTTTTTGATGGAGCTTATTTGTGCGGGCCCAGAGCCTGTTTGGATATGGTACCATTGATGATTACCAATGTTACATTTTTTTAATGGGACTGCCTCTTGGAATGCTTCTGATGCTCTTAAAACTTCCCTACATATTAATGAAACCAAAAACTCCAGTGTTGTATCCCAACTGTGTGTGCTCAGCCATTTTTTCTTCCTTTTATGGAATGGAACTGGGGAGGGGGGGTAAATTAAACAGTTCAGTTTCTAATTG
This sequence comes from Phyllotis vaccarum, assembly GCA_033318265.1. Classification (NCBI taxonomy): domain Eukaryota; kingdom Metazoa; phylum Chordata; class Mammalia; order Rodentia; family Cricetidae; genus Phyllotis; species Phyllotis vaccarum. The sequence continues at coordinate 72,329,461 of JARWLC010000004.1, read as the reverse complement.
CAGCCTGAGTAATTGCTGGGACCCATGGATGACACATGCGATCGTGGTTCATGTTCCCGCTGCCATTGTTATGCCACTTAATGTGACCGCACCGCAACAACGGTATCCAGTCTGGTTATATAAATGGGATTTTGGCATCACAGCAGCAATAGTAACTGCCATTGCCATTGCCGTGACTGCCGCGACTGCTGCTGAAGTTGCTATAACTCAACAAGTACAAACTGCTACTGTGGAGAATCAACTAGCCCGGAAGGTTGCAAAGGCTTTGGAAGTACAAGAGACTTTAAATGGACAAATACATTTTGGGATTTTGCAACCTAATCAACAGACTGCGTTGCTGCAAGAGGTAATAGACATTTTGAGTTTACAGCTGAAAATGCTTTGCAATCTAGGGTTTACTGAAATATGTGTAACTGCTTCTAGAGTTGAAAATGTATCTGCTCAAGTACTTTTGTTGAATCAATATTTGTCTGGACTCTGGAATGTTACCTTTTTGAATTACACTATGCAACTTGCTCAGATGATTGCAGAAATTAATCAAACTCGTGTAGCCCCTATTGCTGCCTCTGATTTTTGGAATGCACTTGCCAGTGCTGCTGAATGGATATCTCGGTGGTCAGGCTCTGTATCATTGATAGTACTTTTCCTATTAGGGCTCGTGGTCCTGTCGGTGGTGTTCTGGCCTTGGGTAAGGCAGACTCGCTCCAGTCAGGAGGCTTTTAAGCAAGCCTTTTTGGCCTTATGGCTACCTAAGGATGCACAGATTTGGCTATCTATGTCTTAGAGGGATAACAAATGACGGGCAACCTCTCTGCTCCTCACATCCACCTAAGGCAGGGGATAAGGGCACCCCCAATGACGGGTACTGTGAGGGGGGCTAGGAGATGACCTAAGACAGGGGCCCTTCTGTTCTTTTTAAATAAAAGGGAGTGAGGTGTTGGGTGCTGGCATACCCAGACCCATATACTCTGTGTCAGGCTAAAAAAGCCTGGGCAAGGTCAGTGCCCTTTTGTTTACTTCCCTGATCTTTGTTGATGCACCCAAGGTTTTGCAGTCAGTGGTTTTCCTGTTATGATGAGGAGTCTTGTACCCGTTGCCAGAGAACACACTGACAGGTACAGGAACCCAGGGCAGGGGAACTTAAGGGGTATATAAGCTTGCTAAATAAAGGCTGAGGGAGCAGAAGCAGCTGATCTCCGTGGATGATGGAACTGACTGTCTCTTGAGTGCTGATTTAACCCTGACAACCCTCTCCAGGCTCGGCTACACTAGTCGGCTACACTAGGCTGGATGCGGCAAGGCTCTGTCACCTAAGGTCCTGAAGGGCAATGGCAGGCAGGAAGTGTGGGCGGGGCTAACAGACTAAGAAAACTGAGAACAGGAAGCACAGAGCAGAACACCAGAGAGAAGCCAGAAGAAGCAGAGGACAACTATGCTGCTGTGAGAAAAGGTACCGAGCCCCATGGCTGAACAAGACAAGAGTCATGGGTTAGATTAAGGGTAGAGACCTAGCAAGCTATATGCCTGGGCCTAAGACCTATCAGCCTAAAAACTTGTAAGCATCTGTGAGTCTCTGGGGGTCTGTGAATCTTCGGTCTATGGGTCTAAACTTTGAGGCTAGGCCCAAAAGTCCGGTAAGAAACCTCCTACTACATTAACCGCTATCTCTACTATATTCTCCATACCCATTATATTCTCCACTGTTGGGTGGGTGTTCTACAATTCTAGCAAATTCTGACACTTTCTTCCTAGAGACACCCTTAGATTTCACAGAATAATTGCTTAGTCCCCTGAGTATGTTCCCACCTTCTTCATATGCCAGTCCCAAGACTTGTATGTACGTCTGACTAATGCACTAGAGTCAGGGCTTCCTGATTTATCGTAAGCCATCGTCAGATTTGAAGGATTTGCATGACTCTTGGAGTTCTTAAATGAACTGTTTTAAAGTAAAAGGGTTGGACAGGGTGGAGCTCATGCCCCCTGCTAGCTGAGAGTACCTTCCCAGGACTGATGTGGGAATGTCTTTCTATATGCTATGAATATCAATCTTTAAATAAAGGAGCTGTTTTGGCTCATGACAGGCACCATAGGAAAAGTAGGTGGGGAATCAGAATAGGTAGGAAAGGAAGGGTGGAGTCAGACAGACTGAGCCAGCTGCCAAAAGAAGAACTGCATAAGGAACACAGGTGAGCCACAGGCCATGTGGCAGGACAAATTAATGGAAATGGTTGAGTTAAGATGAAGGAGCTAGCTAGCAATGTGCCTGAGCTGTAGGCCAAGCATGAACTTAATATAAGTGTCTGAGTCATTTTGGGGCCTCAGCAGTAGTGGGCAGCTAAGGAGTCTGGGGCTGCAGGTCTGTGGGTCTGGACCTTTGGCTGCCCGGGGCTGGGAAACCCTAGTGCTACACAGAACCTCTGTGTATTCAGAGTCTAGAGGCTCTAGAACCTATACTTGATAGAGTTTTATGGAGGCTTTATCAGGTAAGAACAACCCACTAGTAACCAATATCCCTTCTTGGAGGATGGGAGATGGGATTGAAAGTCCCAAGCTTCTGAGACTGATCTTTCTGGTGACCAGCCCTATCAAGGAGTCCAAAAGTGACATCACTAAAATAGCAAAAATATGTCTTTATCACCCAAGAAATCTCAAGAGACTAGGAATTCTCTGTCAGGAACTAAATAAACTAAGTATTAGAATAAAAATCCCTTCTAGCATCTTTGGTACATGGACAATTTTGGTGGGCTTTTAGAGATCCCTGCTAGAATCTAGGAACACACACACACACACACACACACACACACACACACACACACACTGCTTGTTATAAGTGACAATATAGCATCTAATGCATAGGGGACTGAGTTTAATGACTGGAAAAGACTGGGTTGTCACATTTATTTTCTGAAATTAATTGATTTTGAAGTGCTAGAGATGTATATAAATAATTAGTACCCAGGAGGTTATTTGTTCTGTTATTCCGGCCTTTCTAGGAAGGTCACAGCTCAGTCATTGTCTCTAGAAGAAAAAGAAGATGCACGCCATACAGCAGGTGTGTTCAGTCTAGCCACACAGGAAGCCAACACTGGATAATTGCTAACTACTTTGTGATCATCAACAGCAGTGTAAACACTTGGAAAACTTGGGAACCTTATCCAATAAGACAGAAATGTTTGGTGATTTTCCTTGTTTGTTTTGAAAAGGAAATATGACAAACTAAACAAATATTCTTGGATGAAAGGGTGTGCCTCTGGATGGTGTCATGCACAGAGTCAGAGTGCAGAAATTCTGGGGCTCTCCAGGTGTTCAAGCTCTTCAGTCTTGGATGGAAAGCAAACTTGTTCTCATGTTAGAGGGTCATTGTCAGTATTAAGGTAAAAGAAAGCAGTGGAAACCAAATGTATGAGACAGTTAGCCACATTTCCCTACCTTCAAACTCCAAATGAGGGTTTATATATGTATGTATGTATCATATGTGTTCAGATGTGTGTGTGAGTGTGTGTGTTTGCGTGTGCACATGCATGTGTACAGGTATGTGTGTGTACGTGCATGTGTGTGTGCATGTGTGAGTGTATGTGTGTGTAAATGTGCGTGTGAGTTTATGTGTTGTGTGTGAGTGTGTGTGCATGCCTGTGTGAGTATATGTGCATGTATGCGTGTGTGTGCATGTGTGTGAGTATATGTATGTATACGTGTGTGTGTGCACATGCGCACACACGCATGAGTGCATACTCACATATATATGAATGTGGATGTGGATGTGGATCTGGATGTCATAGGTTAGTTAGTGTTGTGTGTGTAATAGTACTCTCTACCTTATATTTTGAAACAGAGTGTCTCACTAAACAGGACTAGGTAGGCTAGCTAGTGAGTTCCAGATACTCACTGGGTTACAGATGTGAGCCATCATGCCTAGCTCTTTATGTGGATACTGAGGATCCAAACTCAGGCCCCATGCTTGAATAGCAAATACTTTACCCACTGAGCCAACTCCTTAACACCAAGGAAAATTAAAAAAAAATTTTTTTTTGAGACAGGGTCTCAATTTGTAGCCTCAATTGGCCTGGAACTCACTATGTATACAAGATTTGTCTCAAACTCTTAGAGATCGACCTGCCTGACTCCTGGACATTGTGGTTAAAATCATGCAATGCACCGCCATGCTTGGCATACCGAGGACGATTTTGATCTTGGTATCCAAGCTCTGGCCTTCCATGTTCTCCATTCTAATCCTGTCATTAATATGTTCCAATGGAGAAATTCTGTTTAGTTCTGAATTTCACTTAAAGGAACTCAGCCTCAGAGGAAGTAACTGAAATCAAAAATGATTATAATAAAGAACATTTCAAAAATTACTCCTTGAACAAATGAGATTCTTGAAAGATAATGGAAGTACACTGAGCACATTGTTCACACACTCCTCTAGAGATACGACATATAATAGATTTCAAATGATCTAAGTCTTGAGGGCTAAAACTGCAGAAGAGAAAGAGTGGATGATGTAGATGAGAGTCACGGATATCAGAACTCATTTATGTCCTAAGTTCCTTATATCATAAAGTCATTAGACTTTAAAGCCTTGTAGGAACTATGAGAAACCACTGGCCTGGTGGCTTTTAAGAAATGAAGAATTTCTCTTTCTAGAGACATGCTCTTTCTCAGTTTCTAGCTCTTCTTTCATTTATAATGCACTACACCTGTGGTGAGATTCAGGTATCAGCTGATAAGATCCCAGGATGCTTACCCAGGGTCCCGGGCCCCTGAAGGGGGCGTGGCCAATCCCATTGAGAAGGGGCTGCTGGGACCCTGGGAGGCCCGTTTGCCTGGTTCTGGGCTGCTGGAGAGACCGGTTTGGAATCCATTGTCCATCGCTCAGATACTCCAGTCCCTGTTCAGGTGCCAGACCCCTTAGCCGCCCGCTGCTGCTGCTCAGGCCCCCAGAAATGACTCAGACGCTTATATTAATTTTATGCTGTTTGGCCTATGGCTCAGGCACATTGCTAGCTAGCTCTTACATCTTAAATCAACCCATTTCTATTAATCTGCCTGCCACGTGGCCCATGGCTTACCTGTGTTCCTTACATGTTGCTCCTTGGGCGCCTTGCTCGATCTGTCTGACTCCGCCCTGCTTCTCCTACCTATTTCTGATTTCTTCTCCTACTTCTTCTATGGTACCTGTCATGGCCCAAAACAGCTCCTTTATTTAAAGATTGATATTCACAGCATACAGAAAGGCATTTCCACATCACTACGCACACACACACACACAAACATACACACACACACACACACACACACACACACACAAACATAAACCCACACACTCACACGCATAAACACACACACACAGGGATTTTATTAGAGTGGCTTATAGGCTTGATCCAACTAGTCCAACAGTGGCTGTCTACCAATAGAAAGTCAAGAATCCAGTAGTTGCTTAGTCCTCAAGGTTGGATGTCTCAGCTGGTCTTCAGTGTCCATCAGAATCCCGAAGAAGTAAGTGCTAATGCCAGTGAAGGAATGGACTTACCAGTGAGAGCGAGGGTCAGCTGGCAGAGCAAACTTCCTTATCCCATGTCCTTTATAATAGGCTGCCGCCAGAAAGTGTGACCCAGATTAAAGTTGGGTCTTTCCACCTTAAAAGATCTGGATTTAGGGTGAGTCTTCCTACTCCAAATGATTTGATCAAGAAAAATCCAGCATCTTGGGTTTTAGTTAATGCCAGATGTAGTCAAGATGACACCCAAGAGCAGCCATTCCAGTCACATACTGGATTATTAAGATACAGCTGGGATGTTGCTCTGCTTCCTGGCTGCCTTCCCATCTCATTTCCATCCTTTGTCCCTCCCACACAATCCATCATCATCTTTATTAGCACATTCCTGGCACTCCGGCCTGCTATTTTCTGTCATGATTACTAGCACCCATGAAGCTGGGTTCTTTTATCAGTCTCCTCAACAGTAAAGCCTGAGCCTTGAATCTTATGAAACCACATGGCACATTTTATAAACTAGTGATGCCTGCATCCTTCTTTAAGCAGTTCTGATATAATTATTTACACTAGGACCCAGAAATTGGTTTATAACTTTTGATCCCCTGGAAATAATGGCAACCTTCAGGTCAGAAGGGGGAGTGAATCAATTTGGTGATTTTCTTAAGGGTTTCACAGATGACAAATGAATGACTACATGATAGAGATGGATACCTGTTCAGAATTCCTAATCTTTTCTCTTTAGTTCATTAACTCTCTCCTTTTCTTATAAGCAACTTACTCAACCACATGTTGGAGGGTACTGGAGTTAAACCCAGGATCTCATGCATTCTATAAAAACACTCTATTACTGAAATAAAACCCAGCCTTGTTGGAGAGAGAGTCTCACTATATATCATCCCAGGCTGGTCTGGAAGTTCATATGTAGCCAAGTTAGCTATGGACTCATGATCCTCCTGCCTCCACCACCAGAGTGCTGTGATAACAGGCTTGCGCTACCATTCCCGTTTCCCTTCTCTTAGACTATGAGGAAGAGGAATTCTCAACAGCTGCTTTGGATGATTCAGATTCATTTTCCTCAACTTACATATTTTCATGGTCAAATCCATAAAGGGGCTTTTAAGAATGAGTCATTGGCTGGAGAGATGGCTTTGTCAGTATAATACCTGGTATGTAATTATGAGTTTGGATCCCTAGAACCATGTAAAAAGAGAAAGCCATTCCAGTCAATGTGCTCCAGGTTCATTAAGAGACTGTCTCAAAAAATAAAGCAGGGCTGGTTGTAGTGGTGCACGCCTTTAATCCCAGCACTTTGGAGGCAGAGATAGGTAGATCTCAGTGAGTTCAAGGCCTGCCTGGTCTATAAAGCAAGTTCCAGGACAATCAGGGCTGCTACACCGAGAAACTCTGTCTTGAAAAACAAAAACCAGAACCAAAACAAACAAGACAAAGAGTGACTGAGGAAGACATCTGCCATCATTTGATGTCAGCCCATGGCCTCCACAGGCACCATATTTATACGTGTGTGTATTACACACAGATGTAGAATATTAGTTGAAGATGTGTTACATTAGTTTATGCTGTGAAACATTTGTTTAATGATGCAAAGATTGTTGCATTTCTTTTATGTTGCATTTGTTTAACTCTGTGAAGCTGTGCTATTTTGCCTGTATAAAACACCTGATTGGTCCAATAAAGAGCTGAACAGCCAATAGTGAGGTAGGAGAGAGGGATAGGTGGGATGGAAGGCATAGAGAATAAACAGAAGAAGAAATCTGGGAGGAGCAAGAAGAAAGAAAAAGAGCAAGATAATAAGGAGAGGAGGATGCAAGGGACCAGCCAACCAGACACCCAGCCACCCAGCCAACCAGCTAACCAGCCACCCAGACACCCAGACACCCAGACACCCAGCCACCCAGCCACCCAGCCACCCAGCCACCCAGCCACCCAGCCACTCATCCACCCAGCCACCTAGCCACCCAGCCACCCAGCCACTCATCTACCCAGCCACCCAGCCACTCATCCACCCAGGCACTTATCCACCCAGCCACTCATCCACCAAGCCACCTAGCCACCCAGTCATCCAGCCACTCATCCACCCAGGCACCTAGCCACCCAGCCACCCAAACACCCAGACACCCAGCCACTCATCCAGTCAGCCACCCAACCACTCATCCACCTAGCCATAGAGTAAGACTGAAAGTAAGATATACAGAAGTAAGAAAAGAAAAAAAGCCTAAAGTCAAAAGGTAGAGTATTTAATTTCAGTTCAGAAAAGCTAGCAAGAAACAAGCTAAGCTAAGGCCAGGCATTTATAATTAAAAATAAGCTTTTATGTGTGATGTATTTGGGAGCTGGATGGTGAGTCCCCCAAAAAACTCACAGTTATACATATACACATATACACACTCACACAGAGGAGTGGCAATATGAGAGAGAAATGAATCAGTCTCTTTTTATCTGGGTCTTTGCAGAAAGGGGGAGAAATGGGATAGGAAGAAGTGATGGTTCATGGCTATAATCCCAAGTAGGAAAGGCTGATGAAATAGGATCTGTGGCCAGCTAGAGCTATAGAGTAAGAACCTGTTCAAAATGAACAAACTTAGAAAAATAAACCAACAGAACAATAGAAACTCTTTCTTATATCATTTAAGAAAGTTTAAATGTCTTCCAGTCATCAGAAATCCAGAGTTCCAGAGAGAAGGATGATTGACTGTATCTTAAAGAAGCCCAGGCTTTGGGAAAAGGAATAACTAGCTTTTCAATCACAAGAACCACATGCTTTATATAAATGATGTATTTATATGTGTCTGTACACATGAGTGTAGGTGTCTGTGGAGACCAGAAGGGGGAGCCAGATCTTCCTGGAGCTTCAAGTTGGCAGCTGTCAGTGGCTCAGTGTGGATGCTGGGAACTGAATTCAGTTCCTCTTCAAGAGAAATATTCACTCTTAATTGCTGAGCCTTCTCTCTATCCCTGTAAACACATAGCTAACACTTTCTCATGTTATTTTCTGTTCTCTATCCCTAGGGATTTAGACATGTTTGTAGTTCTTCGATCCTGCAGATATTTTTAACACAGGGTATTTTGGTTAGGAAGGGTGCTTGCTTGGAAAATCTTAGAATATCCATATATTCAAAACCAAATGCCCCTAACCAATGGAATATTTTTCTCTTAATTACAAGATTTTTTTTTCAGATGATTTTGTTCCCTTTTTTTGAAGGAAGGGGAGTTAAAACATGGGCATGGAGCAATGGCTATTTTTTATTCTGTCTGAAGGAGGGATGTTGACATTGTGTTCCAGTTGCATCCAGACCAGTGGATTTTCTCTTTGTGTGTGAAACCATAAAGGATTCTGCTATTGACATTGTAAAGAATATATATTGCTATGTTTAATATTCACTTTATAAAATTGCCATAAACTATGAATAAACATGAACAGGGATGTTAGGATGGTTATCTTCTCAAATCCTCAGGCTATGTATTTGGAAAGTCAATTGTTCTAACTTAATAAGTTCTAATTCTTCTCATAAAAAGGTGCTGAGAAGGAGTAGTTGAGATGAGTTTTAAATAAATCTGTTTTCTGTGAAGATTTTTCAGGAATAATTTTATGAAGTGAGAATTTTTTAAACTTGTGATTTCTTTTCTGTATGAAGAGGCTCTGACTTATTTCACAAAGTGTGTTGAAGCAGTTTGAGGGCAGAACCACACACATATAAAAATGGTGGTTCTCAACAGGAGAGTCATCTAAAATATCCTGGGCTGGGTCTATGGCTTAATTATGGTGGACAGGGCTGTAGTGAACACAAATGTACACGGATTTCTGTAATATTCTGAATTAGAATCCTTTGGGTAAATGCTTAGGGTCATATGCTACCTCTGTTTTTAATCTCTCAGGGAACATGCATGCCAATTCTCATAGTGGTTGGGTTAATATGCAGAAGTGTGGAGGCATTCCCTTTTGGAAGCAGACTTCCTTGTCATTATTATTATTATTTTTTAGATGGCTGCCATTCTGACTAGAGCATGGTGTGATCTCTGTCAGCAGAAATGGACAAAGAAAATGTGGTACATACACATCATTGACTTTTTCAGGCTCAAAGTAAGAAGGAAATTATGCTATTTGCAGAAAAATGGATACAATTGGAGATAATTATGTTAAGAGAATTAAGTCAATCTCCTAGATAAAAGACAAATAATATGTTTTTCTCCCTTGTAGGTCCTAGATTTTTATCTAGATGCATAAAATCATATATATGACTATGGTATGAAATGTAAGTAGAAATGAAGTTGTCTAGGGTAACAAAGGGGATTAGTGGAAGGGCATGAAAATGGGGGGATAGTGATTAAAGAAACTGAGCAGAACAAGAGAGAGAGAGAGAGGGAGGGAGGAGAGAGAGAGAGAGAGAGAGAGAGAGAGAGAGAGAGAGAGAGAGAGAGAGAGAGAGAAGCATACACACTTATAAAAGCCTAGATTTAGGGTACCCAAACAACCCCTAACATTCCAGGGACCTAGGACGAAGGCCTACCTAGGTGGACCCATTGGTCTGAAAGGTTTTCTATGTGCAGTTTTATGTCAAGGTTCCTTTCATCTCTCCTAGGGAGTTGTTTCATAGATGATCCCCAGAAAGGCTACTACCCATAGAGAGAGCCAACTTCGCTCCTTTCTATTGTAGAGGCAGATGGTTCCTTGAATTCCACAGAAACACTGAAAGAGAGATTGAATTATGAACAGTTTCTGCTGGCACAGTTAGTGGCTCAACCTGGACCAACCCTTACCCTGGCTAGTGACATGTGCATTCTGGAAAGATGGGCTCTGAATGTCTCTTAGATTTACAATCTGTCCTGAGCTTTTGTGTAGTTCTTTAAACAAACCTTGTCACACTATATTTTTCCTCCTTAATATTTTATTTGGGAAAACTCCTCTTATTTCTATGTGAATTTTCTGAGATGACAATTCCAACAGCATGTAGAATTTCCTTCTAGAATTTTCTGACCTTTGACCAATAGTATAGTAATATTTTTTAATGACATAAAACGTCATTCTGATTGCAAGGTTTTGGAGAGCAGAGTTAATACTCTACCTCTGATTTGTCATTCTTCTGGAAACTTTTAGGTGAACTAAAAAAAATGGAAATAAGAATCTTACTGTGTTGCTGACATCACAGAAAAAAATACCAATTTGCAAAGATATCAAGAGAAATGGGATAGAAATGCCAAGGCACAAGGATTGTATTTTATCTGTAGTGTGACAGAAAATGTGAGACCACATGAGGTGCCTTCATCCTGTCACATCTTTAGGTCACTTGTTTACCCCACACCTGGGTAGAAGTGTTCTTGTGTCACAATAAAAAGATGTGACTAACTGTTACTTATTTGGATTGAGCATGTGTCACATCTTGTTTCTAGAACTAAAAGAGTTCAGGATGTGACAGCTGCCACCCAGATGTTGAGTCCCTGGGCGCCATCCTTGCCTCTGTAAGGGGGAGCCCGGGACCCAGAACTGGAAAGGCAGCTCTGCTCTTCAATGTATGCTTTTAAAATCTGTGATTTTTAGGAACGGGAAAGATTTCTTACAAAGTGTCTCTCAGCTGTTCTTTTTAATGCTGCCGTGAAGCCATCTCACCTGCCCGCATTGAAGTTTCTTCCTAAATGTCCATGAGAGGCATAAATCTGTCTGGCTGCATTAGATATGCTCACGAGGAATTCTCTTCTCTTTCAGCACTGCAAAATAACTATGTGGCTTTACTGTTTTGTTAAAACCATATGAAGTTATTGTGCAAGTAAAAATCAGACAATGACCCAGATGACAGGCAACGTTAGCAAATCTGACCACCTGAAAATGATGCTTTCATGATAAGGGATGGGCTCCATTCTAGAGTGTTCCTTATATATAAATAAAAAAGGATGGTAGATGGACAAGAATAGTTCAAGGAAAGTGGAGCTAAAATGGGATGATAGTTATTTGTCAAAACTATTAAACATTTACTTGCCTAGATTTACCTGGAAAGGTGAGATAGAATGAAAAGAGCTGTTGGATTTCAATAAAAAATATTTCTGCACTGCTCTTCTTAAAGCAAATATTCATTGAGTGTGCGTGTGAATGTTTCTGTATTTGTTTTTCTGAATTGCTTTTTTTCCCCAAGCTGAGCTTATAATTCAACCTTGCATGGCCTTGAGAACTCAGTGGATTTTATATTTGTTCATGGATTATTAATCCTTTTGTAAACATTTGTCGAGACATTGTTTTTCATAAGCTATGCCAAGGGCTGGAATGGAGTAAGGGTCTTTTCCCTTCTCCCCTGTGACCTGCTCTAGATGTCAAACCTCCTGATACCTTTTCTCACCTTTGCCCTGCTATAGCCTCATCAACAGTGGCTTTGCTCCTTGCCTTGGGCCTCTGGGAACGGTGGCGTGCGTTCTTCTCTTTAAATACCCTTTCTCATCTTAAGAATTTTCAATTTGTTGTTTCTTCCAGTCAATTCTTTTCTTTATTCTTTTGCCCAAATTCTATGACTTCTTTCTGCTCTGAGTGTTGCTTCCCGAGGAAAGACTTCCAGAAGCCTCTAGGATAAATGGGATCCTTCAGTTGAAGCTATTCTTTTTGTTTGTAGGTTTTTGGCATTGTGGTGCTTTGATTAAGAAATGTCCTCATAGGTCACATGCACTTAAAGACTTGGATCCCAGATGGTGGCGCTGTTTGAAAAGGTGGTAAAGCCTTGATGGAGGAAGGATTTCGACAGGGGTGAGCTTTGATCATTCATAGCCTTGCTTCCCTTCTAGTTTGCATTGCGTTTGTAGTTGAGGGTGAGGCATGCATACCTCTCCATGACAGACCCTCCTCCTGCAACCAGAAGCTCAAATAAATACCCTCTTCTTTAAATTGCCTTGGTCATGGTGCTTTATCACAGCCGTAGAAAAGTGACTAAGATAACTGTACACATCCACATATTTATGTGCTACCTCAGCTTTCTTTCCCTTACACTGGACTAAGTACGTGTGAGAAGAATGTCTAGGTCTTTGCTATCAACCTCCAGGGCCAAGAAAGCCTGGCCGTGTAGCAGCTGCTCTGTAAGCATTTAGTTTTGCTTATAGCAATTGGTGCAGTCTGTCAAAAACATTTGTGAACAGTATGCCAAATAATTTTAGATATATTTAAGTGGCTACCAAGACAATGAAAATAGAAAGAATGGCTTCTAAACCAGTATATATATGTAAAATAAATTTAAAAATCCCCTCAAAAACAACAGAAGTAAACAAAAAGATAAAACCAGCAAAGAAAAAGCCATGGTAGCTGCAAACATAAAATAAAATTGTAGAAATAAATTCAGATAGATTAAAAATTTCAATTTGAAGGCAGAGACTTTAAAAATGCTAGATCTTAAAGTGTATATGTAATTTGTCTTAAAAGAAATACATTGATGCCAACCTGGGACTTTCTGCCCTGGACCAGGAGGAGCAACATGGCTGACCTGGTGCCACAAGGGTAGAGATATAGTGAACAAATACAGGGTGGGGTGTGGATGAATGGTACATGTCCTGTGGAGAGAGGCAGATCTGAAGAGGTGAAGGCGATGAGGAGTGGGCTGAGGTGGGTGGCCTCCTTGATACCTTTGGCCACAGTGATGTCACCCAGGGCCATGTCTGTGCCTTTATCCCTGCTGCACCATGGTCTCTGTTGATGCCTATGGCTCCTGTTACCACTGAAGGCCAAGAGGCAAGGCCTGCACAGAATTGGTTCTGCCCCTCACTGACCACAACATTAGAGAGAACTGTCCCTGCCCGGGCAGCCGCACTCCAAAGAGCAGCAGGTCCTGTACTTTACTTGGACAATATGACAGAGCTGGTGTGAGCCAGCTGGCCCTGAGGGTGTGAGAGTATGAGAACTGGTCCTGCCTAAGCCCATGTGGTGGCATGAGCCAGGGGGGATGCTCCCTTCCCCTCCCCCTTACCACCTGTGGCAGAGGGAAGAGCTGGCCCCGAGGTCAAGAGAGCGAGGAAGCTGACCCTGTCTGTCACTAGCTATTAGCACTCAGCATAGTGGCCCCTATGCCTTGCCTCAGCAACACAGGAGAGCTGGTCCTGGTGGCATAGGTGTAAGTGAGCTGACCCTGAGGGCGTGAGAACAGGAGAACTGGCCCCACCTCCTGATGCTTACTTCATAGGGTTAACTAGCCAGGACTGTATTGGAGAGCTCAACCTGGTGCTGAGGATGAGGAAGAGCTGGTGGGCTGCCACCAAGGCCCATCCCAACATCACCCCATCTGTGATCTGCTGGAGCATGTGAAGGGGCTGGTCTTGCAGCTCCAAAGCTGCAGGACAACAGGATATCCAAGATGAGTTCCAATGAGGGCCTAGTATTGATGTTGTAGCAGAGCACAGAGGCCTCAAACCAGACCAATGACTCATTGCAATGGACACTTTCAAGTAAGATGTATGGACTAAAGGGTGACTGTGTGACTTACTGTGTCATGCTACAGCTTCCATAATGAGATTTTTCTTTTATTTTTATTTGGGAGGAAGTTGTAAGAGCAAAGGGCAGATGTGAATGAATGGGGAGATGAGTGGGATCTTGTTGCCTGGCATGAAATATACAAATAATCAATAAAAAGTTAAATGAAAAAAGAATAAGCCAAAAATTATATCAACAATTGCAATTAAAATAAGTGAAATACATTCTTACATATCAGCACAGACAAATTTAGATAAAATGTTGAGTAAAGAATTCCAGTTGCTCAATGATATACCGTGTCATTTATCTGTATTTAAAAATATAAAAAATGGTATAGCAGGCATGTGTTCACACACACACACACACACACACACACACACACACACACACACACACACACATACTAAAAAGAGAGAGTGTGGGGGGGGGGGGGGGGACACGTGCTAGGGACATGATCCAGTGGGAAGAGTGCTTGGCATTCATGAAGCCCTGGATCCCATCCCTTGCAGTGCATAAGCCAGGAGGTGTGGACAGACCTATAATTACAGCGTTTGAGAAGTGGAAATAGAACTAGGAGGTGAAGGCATCCTGGGCTGCTGGGTGAGTTTGAGACCACCCTGAGATACCCGAGACCAGACCTCAAAAAAACAGCCAACCACTTGGTCACCAGATAGGACAAACCATACTCAAGATATTGGCTGCCTTTCAGGAAAGTCAACGGAATAAAATTAGAAAGAACACAGAGCACTTGCGGGGGACGAGGCAGGGGGACAGAGCATTCAAGGCTGCCTGGGATTCGTGGTGAGTGTCAGGTCGGTTGATTCTATCAGTTGCTTTTCTAACGCTGTGACCAAAGACTATGACCAAGACACTATAGCGAGAAGAGCATCTTTGGGTTTATGGGTCTAAAGGGATGGACATCAAGGTGGAGAAATGACAGGCATGGCATGGCAGCTGGAGAGTTCCCATCTTGAACAGCAAGCCCAATGCAGACAGAGCTAGCTAGGAGTAAGCTGAGGCCTTACACTCTCAAAGCCCACTTTCAGTAGTGACGTACTTCCTCCAGGAAAGCTACACCTCCAAAGCTACTTGGAAAATCACCACCAGCCAGTGGGAGCCCCCGGGGACTTTCCCATTCAGAGCAGTACAACTGGGTTACATGTAAGCTCTTATCTCACAAACAAAAACAAAAAACCCCAAAACAAAGTCTTTAACAAACATGGAAAGACAAAATTAATGGATTTACACACCATTACTTAAGTTGTGGCTTTCAAGCTGGAAAGTTTTCGTCTATTACATTTCTATATGTATGAGGAAAAAAAAAAAAACCTATAGTGATGTTTCAGCAAAGTGATTCTTTTGTCTCACTAGAGCTGGGAATGGCCAAACCAATGCTGTCCCTTCCAGTCTGAATTTTATTTAAGTCCTTCCGTGATTTGAAAAGCACCCTCTATATGATTGTGAAGCCAGAATAGATTGGACCATGCTGCTGCTGAAGACTTCAAGGGAGCAGTTAAATCTGGGCCTGTCACACTGAATTGGTGGCTTCTGTTTGAGCCATCTGTTCCTGCCATGGAGCATCCCATCCCATCCTGCCTGCCTGGCAGGGTCTCACTCCGTCATTACGCTTCAAAGAGCTCTAGGTCAGGATTTTTGAATTCTTCAACTGATGCATGGGAGGAGATTATTGATGGGTGAACGGTTTCAGATGATATGTTTCACACCTGGCTTAGTGAGGGAGGGAGGGAGGGGCATGTGAAATAGAATGGCATGATACTATAGCGTTTTCCCGGGGTGATCTCTTTGGGCACTTATTCCTCTGTCACAGAACGATTTCTATTACTTGTCAATGTATTATTTTCAGTTTCTCCCAATACTCCATCCCAAATTAGAGATAGAGGAAATAACTGGGTCAGCTCCTCTCTGCTTTGCCAATGCAGGTGTTGTGCAGTAACACGCTTACCGTGTGGTGGCCAGTATTTAATAACGAGCCTGTGCACTGTGCAATTATTTTGATAGAAGAGAAAATGATAAATAGCATCCATTCTGTACTCTGAGGAGCCTTTCACCACAGCTGCTCTACATGAGGTCTTAGGGAAGCTAGGCCAGTTTCCATATCTGCACAGAGGATCTTTGACTGAAATTCCCTTGCAAGTTGGGAGTAAGGAGGAACTGAATGCTTTCACGGTAGAGCAAGGCTTCCTGTCACCTGTTCTTTGAAATCTTAGCCCTATCCAGATGTGGCCTAGATGAAGGAAGCATTTCATTACAGTCCTATTTGGGACAGTCTGGATTAGATGTTCTGGGTTTCTTATAGTGCTTTACAGATGATGGTACTTGAGGTAAAATTCCTTTGTGAACTGGACAAACTTTATCCAGCTATGGATCACATGACTCTTAGCAGCTGTATTTATTCCTACTGTGCATATATTATTTTATATTATAATGACTTATTTGATTCTCCATATGTATTCAATATTCAGCCCTTTGAAAACAGGGGTTTATCTTGTCTCCCCCTTACACATAGGACCCTAACATTTCTTGGTTCATAACTGATATTTTGTAAATATTTTATTGCGTTTTATTTACCTGTGTATGTGTATAGGGATGGATTGGAGGCCAAGGTGCACATGTGGAAGTCAGAGGACTACTTTCTGACTCAGTTCTCTCTTCTATCATGTGGGTCCAAGATCAAACTCAGGTCATCAGACTTGGTGGCAGGAGCTTTTATCTACTGAACAAAGATCTTATCCGGTGAACATTTCTGAATGCATGAATTAAGCCTTGAATTCAAAGAAATCTATGACATATTAATGGGTAGAGACCCTACAGTTAGTTAGGTGGCATACTCAATAAAAGAAACAAATTTCACTAGTTACTTATTCATTTGTTAAGAATTTCAATATTTTGAGCTGTTTGAGCATAGTGTTAGGGCAGGAACACAAGGGCAGGCAGAGTCCTTGTCCTTGTCACACAGAAGCAAGGTAAACAAGGCAGAAATCATCAAATAGCCAGAGTCCTGAGCCGTGATGCTGATTGGGAATAGTACAAGGAATGTTCAACTGGCTAGACATGAGCAGTTAATACAAACTAAATTAGCATCTTTAGTAAGACCCATCCCGTTGGAATTTAGGGAGACCGTAACTAGACTGGACCCTTTGTCACTTACAAAAATATAATTTTTAACAGGAGCACAACTATCTCATCCATGGTACGTAAGATGGATGAAAATAATTGTTATCTAGCATCCATTCCCTCAGTTCTCTCAGTGCCCTTCAGGGGGTTTTGTTTGGTTCTTCATATGCTGCATTTGTTTATCATGCGCTTATAGTTTACTTAACTCTAAAACAGCTGTCCTGGCTCTCATGGAATCAATACTCCGATGTCTTGAGGATTTTGTAGGATGCCTTGAGATAATTTGCTTTCCTGTTTTCTTGTGATTTGATCAAATAAAACATTTTTCTCAAGAATACGATGTGGGGATTTAATAAAGTTTCAGAAGTTTTGGAGATACTAGAGGGAATAAACACCACAGTCAAATCTTACCCAGCTGTCTTCTAGCTTCCTCAGCCTCGATTCCCTTGGAATGGCTTTCTCTGTGTTTGAATCCCGTTTTAAGTACTCTTTCAGTAATTAAGGCATGGCCCCACCACACCTGCTTGGGAGCCTGGAATTCCTTCTATAATCTGAAGTGACCTTGACTCAGTTGGGATTAAGGGTGTAGGTCACCACTCCCAGGATACTCCCTGTGCTGAGATTAAAGGTTTGAATCACCACTCTGATTTTCCTAGACTGACTGTGGTTAGAGCTCTGGGACTTCTGGACATAAAGGAGGTGTCCTGCTGTGTCACATCCAGGGGCACATATCAGTTTCTCATAGTTAGTAGTGACAAATGCTAGCACTTAGTTCTGTGTAAAATTGGAAACACAAAAACCATTTCCCTCATGATATTTGGGGTAAGGCATTGAGAATGAATTCTGTGCACAATATATTTTTATCCAGTGACTTTCAGGATACATGCATACATGATCCTTGTCCAAAATAGTTATTGTGTCAATGGTCATGAACTGTAACTTTCTAATTCTTTTCTTCCCTCTACATTCACTAGCCAACTTCTAAATAAAGAAGAGCTCCTTCATTTACGTGATTATTATGGATTGATGGGCCTATTTTAATTGGTGTTTTATTGTTCTGATGCTCAATTTGTTTAAAATTTGGACAGTAGAACCCTTCAAGATGATCTTGTTCTACTTTGTTCTCTTATTCCTCAAGCTCTCCCTTGCCTTTTGGCTTCTTAACATGGTCCAGGATCATCTCATACTTCCCCTGCCCCGGGCCTGGAGCCAGCCATTTCTCCATGGAATCTTCTATTGGAAAATAGGACCTGGACACTAAATGTTGGATAAAGTCTCTGTTACCCAGGAAGTCTTTGACTCTAGTTCTTCATAGTGAAATTATGATATTAGACTTTGAATTTATGCTGATCCCTCTACTAGATCAACTAGAACACAGCAGTGCTTCCTGTAGTCACCGGATGCTTATATCTCTCTAAGCTTATGACTCTTCTGGTTCTCTTCAAATTGGTAAACATGGGCTTATTTTTTAAGACCATATAAAATGGTTTTAAGATTTTAAAACTAATATTATTGCCCAAAAACAAACAAAAACCCCACTCAGGTTTGGAGATGCATGGTTCCTTTTGTTCCTGGGATGTATCTCATTATTTGGTATTAGAGGAATGTGTAACATTTCCATGATTCTCTATTGCTTTGTATGTGGTGCCATGAATAAGATACATCCATATCAATCATTTGCTTTTTAATTAAATCTGACTTTCTTTTCAGTTAGTTTAATATTAGTTTTGAAAATGAAAAACAGCTACCTTCTTGAAAAGCCAGAACTTCCTAAGAGTTATGGTCAAACAGCTTTTGCATAAATCTTTCTTTCTTGGAGCTCTCTTTATACCTGCCCTACCAACGATTCTTCATTAAATTCTGGGTATTTCATATGTTTGTTTATAAAACAAAGTAAATGTGTACGTATATGTATGTAGACGTGTGTTTTCCTTTATTTTCATGCTAGAAATGCAATCTAAATATTTTTTGTTTATTTTTGAGAATATAACTTAATCATAACTTTTCTCTATCTCCCCTTTCCTTCCTCCAAACCTTCCTCCATATCTCCCACTCCCCTTCGCATTCATGACCTCATTTCTCACTAGTTGTTGCTGTATGAATATGTATATTTAATAAACATATATATTCCTGAATATAACCTGCCAGGTCCATATAATATCACTTGTATGCACGTTATCAGGATGAAATAAATCTTTTTGGAGGGGTCTGGAGCTGAGGACTGAACCCAGGGCACTTGCTTGCTAGATGAGTGCTTTACCACTGAGCTAAATCTCTAACCCCTGAATAATGATTTTGAACCTTACTGTTTTCAGTTAACTTCCTAGGAAAGTTCAGTTTGACAATTCTATTCTAGAAAAATTCCATATTACTTTATGGATATTTTTCCTTACATATAAAAATGACTCCAAATAGGCTTGTTATGTGGAGGTTGTCACAGGCTTACACAATTTATCCTTAAAGGGCTATTTTCTATTTCAGCTATTGTCTTAGAGCTTCTCTTGCCATGATTACCTGCCTATGGGTAGCAACACCCACAGTGGGCTGGGCCTCCCACATCTATCATTAATCAAGAGACTACCCCACAGGCTTCTCTAACAGACCATCTGGTGGAGGCATTTTCTCAATTGAGATTTCCTTTTCTCAACTGACCCTAGTTTGTATTGAATTGACAAAAAGCTAGTGAGGATTAATGCTAAAGTGAACTAAATTTGATCAGAAGCTGCCTTGAAGCTGCTGGACACAAATTTTAAGTTTAGCCTAAAGATGATTTTGTGCCTAGTGAACTTTAACTTGATACGTAATAGTATGCAACCTATTCTTGTAGCAGATGGCTGAGTCTCAGCCAATCACAAGTGGCCAACTGTTCTAAGGACAGTCAAGTAAAATAGACATGAGCTATTATAGCCAGAAGTGTTTTCTGTCCCATCCAGGTCCCTCCGTTCAGACAAAGCTTTCCCACCTGCAGTCCTGCTGCTGTTTATAAAATAATTACTCAGAGGCTTATATTAATTGCAAACTAGTTGGCCTATGGCTCAGGCTCATTACCAACTATTATAACTTAATTCAACCCATTTCTGTTAATCTATTGAATTGCCATGTGTTCTGTGGCTTTACCTGTGTTCCATTACATCTTGCTCTGTGCAACCTCCTGCAGCTTCTCTCTTGACTCTGCCCTCCTTCATCTTTATCTCTGCTTGCATTTCCTGCCTGCCTCTAAGCTGCTTTGCCATAGGCCAAAACAGCTTCTTTATTAACAGATGTAGTAAAGCATATTCACAGCATACAGAAAGACATCCCACATCAAGCTATAACCAGACAGTATGCTCCTGCACTTCCCTTTTCTTCCTGTACACCAATTGTTTTTCTCCACAACCTGCTCACATGGTAGGGCCGATTTTGGTCCAGATTGTTGGTCATTTATAAAATTAGAAATAATCAGATAAACCACCTTCCCTGTCCATGTCTAACCTTGACAGTACCATGTTAACTGTCACGTGAAGAGAGCATTTCATTCTTGTAGCAGGGCTGTGGGAGTGACGTCTCTAAGACATTAATCACTTTGAACTCTGAGTCAGTTTGAGGTAGAGATCATTAGGTATATAGGTGCTTATCACTCTGAGGTGTCAGATGTTCCTTTCTCCACCAAATCCCTGTGCTAGTTCCTGAGCTAGTTAACAACCCACTCCATGCCATTCTGGAAACCTGTGGGTATGTGCCTTGTGGGCATTACTCTGCTGCCAAGCCTCAAGTTTTGTTCCCTGGAGACCAAAGAACATACCCTCTGTGTGAAGACAGGCATGGGGGAAGAAAGCAAATTAAGCCAGGAGATTCAAGACTTTTATATTTCTATTTAAATTATTTATTTACATGTGGGTGGGCACACATTTACATGCACATACATATGTTATAGCATACATGTGGAGATCAGGAGACAATTTTCAGTAGTTATTTATCTTTGCCATGTGGGTTCCAAGGTTCCAGCAGCTGGTCAAGCTTGGCAGTAAGATCCTTTCTCCACCAAGCTATCTATCCAGTCCTGGCTAGAGTAAAGAATAAGGTCTTTATTTGACCTTACAGGAGAGCAGTTCTCCTCTATGGAGAAGGCAATGAACAAGTTAAGCAAGGCCATGAGTTGTTCTAATTGATGTTCTTCTATATGTAAATATAAGAGAAGGGGCTTGGGGGGGGGTCCTGTCTCTTTCCAAACTCTGTTTATTAGCATTAGAAACCCTTCAGTGGATATGTTAGGATAAGTGAGAGGAAGTGGCATCTGGAGAATAGATATAAATTGTGATGTTTAATCTTACTTGTCAACTTAATGAGCTCTAGAATCATCTGGAAGATGGACCTCTGGGAGATTTTCTTGATAAGGTTAATTCAGGTGGGAAGTCCTGCCCACTGTGGGTGGCACCATTCCCTGGAATGAGATCCTGGACTATTAAAGGAGAAGGTGAGCTAAGCACAGTCAGTATTCATTACTCTTTGTTTCTTGACCATGAATGTAATACACCAAGCCCCACCCCTGTGACTTCCCCTCTGTGAGGTACTGAAGCCTCCAGCTGTGAGACAGAAATAATCCCTTTCTCTTTTAAATTGCCATCCTGAGGGTAGTCATTACAACAATAGAAAAAAATAACTGAGAGACAATTGAAAGCCAAAAAACAAGAAAACAAATGGAAAGCAGAGGTCTCCCTGGCAGTTGTTCATATATTTACTGAATGTACCAATAAAACAAAACCAACTTCCCCTTGCTCGGGTTTAATTTAAGACAAAACACTAGAGTATATCTCTGCTATGAGGGAACACATAGGGAGGGCATGGGTAAGCGTGCTTCCACCATAGATGCCACTGCGGCAGAGTTGTGTGCTCCAGTGTCATGCTGTGGCCAGCTTGACCTCAGTAACTCACTGTGTCACCCAGTTGGTTCTGCTCATGTTTCTGGACAGGTGGCTTGTGTGCAGGCGGTGGAAGGGTACATACCCTTCTCCTCATCTACAGTGGGTTGCTGAGGCATTTACATCAGGCAGGAGTGCATTTTTTTGGTTTGAAAAATTCAGAGGCTATTTGGGAAATAGCTGTGCAATAAATATTTGGTTTAAGAAGAGCAGTGTTTAGAGATGTCAAAATGATAAATGGATGAATATCACATTCCCAGGAAGAAAACATTTCTGTTTTCTTTTAGATTAGAATATTAAAATTTAAACATGTTCAATAAGCTTTGTTGCAAATATGAAAAATTCATTCAGAGAACCTGATGATGGGAAAGAAGAATTTTGGATTTCATTGAAATTTTGCTGTTTTGAAATACATATTTTTTTAAACTTCCATTGCAATATCTGGAGCCCTAGAAAGGCACACAGAGTGTAACTTTTTTATTCCTAAATACCTTAGAGACAGTCTTTTATGAAGTTTGATAGAAAGTCTTTCGGCTTTCCCCCATCTATTCCTGTGATGAGGTGTATTATGTCTTGTGCTTAGTCACTTCCTCAGCTAACTTTCTTCCACTACCGTGTTTTTTGAGAGTTCTGCAGCGTGTGCACATAGTCCTGCTCTCCAAGTTCCCACGATGTGCCAATCACTTCAACTCATACCACCATAGCATGGGCCCTCTCAGAGGCAGCTAAATGCTTCAACTCAGACATTGATATCAGATTACACCAGATGACCATCCCCAAACTTATCAGCCCATACAGGTGCTCATATCTTTATGTTCCCAGTAGTCCAATAGATTTTGGTTTTTCATCTCTGCAGATACAGTAAGAAAAAGGAATGCTGGTTTTAGTATGCATTTTAAATGATTCCCATAAAGGAGCAGTTTTCAATGTGGTTATTGCATCAGTAAGATCCATATGATAAGTTTCAAATGGTACAAACCAGTGTAATAGGCAGGAGCCCCTAGGGCACCCCAAGACACCCCAAGACACCCCAAGACCACGGCTAATGACCACTGTTAACATTAAAGAAAAAGAGAGTTTAATGAATATGAATACCGGTACACACATGTGTGGGCTCCAGGCACTGTAGAAAAGCCTAGAGCCCCAAATAGTTTTGGGGCAGAATTCTTATACCCTACTCTGGGTAGGGGAGGGGGTATGGGTGGACTTGGTGCAATAACAGGGCGGGGCCAATGGTCAGCTTAGGACAGAGTTTAGGAATGCAGGCAGGCAAGCTATTTCCTGTGAAACCATAGGACCACCTGAAGACATTCATTTCCTGGAGCAGGACACATTGTGCAAGCTTCAAACAGTTAACAGTTACCAGTTCTCATGGTAGGGCTTTCCTGGGTGACCCCACCTAGGTTGCTAGATCAGGAATGTGGTCCCAGAGCCTTATCTTGGAAGGTCAAGCTGCTCACCAGGTGGGTCTCAGGAATTCAGGAAGTATCAGGCTCAGGCTGCCGGGTGTGTCCCAAGCAGCCATCTCAACCTTGGCTAGTTTCAAGGACCTTAGGAAGGGGTTGAGGGGGAGAGAGTTACAGGACTTTTCTATTTTCACACCAGAAGGTGGTGGAACAATATCTCAAAGCAACTGGTGAAAAACCACCAGTCTGGGACTCTAGAACAAATGAAAACATCCTTCAAAAATGGAGCAAAAGCAAAGAATTTGGTGAGGGTGGTAGCTGGAGTATAATTGACCCCCATAATCTCATAGGGAGTGGCACTATTAGGAGGTGTGTCCTTGTTGGTCCCAGGTGTTAGTGGGTCTGGACCTCTGACAGCCCAGGGCCAAGAAACCCCATTGTAACAGCGCAGGTCCAAGTCAGATGAAGAAATGGATATAGGCTCCCATTTGTAGTCAAGAAGTTATTTCCAATTGACGTCTACTTGCAAAGGAAAAATTCTCTCTACTGGAGTCTAACTGGGTATACTAACCACACTTAGGGGTGGGTGCCGTGCCCAACAGTGGATGGCCAATACAAACCAACTTGGTGTCAGTTCCCAGCATCCATTTCAGAATGTTCACAACTGCTTGAAACAATAGCTCCAGGGAATCAAGTGTCCTCTTCTGAGCTACCTGGCACTCACATTCACATTAATAAACCACCACATGAATACATATATGGATGCATAAATTAAAAATAACATAAATTTTAAAAATGCTTTTTACATTTATGTGCATCTATTTCTCATGACAATCCCATCTTTGCTTGGGAGACTTTAATCAGCTCCATTTTATAAGGAAATTGAGTTACAGAGAGGCTAAGCAATTTTCACTAACAGCTAATCTTGAAATTATCTTATAATAATAATCTTGTAATACTGATACTTTTCTATGCCTCACTTTGTTCACTCATTCAGCCTAAAACAATACTGTTGTTAAATACAGTACAAGAAGACTCAGAGCTGGATGGATTTTTCTCTTTTGCACATCTCCCCACTGGCAACATGAAGCTAATGTAAACCAAAGACAGGAAAGTTGATGGTGAAAGACCCCCGGGGGTTAGGGACCCCCGAAACGGACCTTTCCTCGGAAGGAGACCCCATGACCCAAGGAGGACCGAGCCACAGATCAGCTGCAAACAGCACGAGGTTTATTGAATAACGCAGGACCTGCGGGCTACCGAGCCATTTGGGATGGTTGGCGCGCCCAGCCCTCTGTTTAGGGCCTTTTTATAGAGTTAGGGAAGCAAAATCATGCGTACAGAGGCAAAGGCGAAGTTACAAAGTTTCCATTGGCTGGTTTGAATGAAATCGCCCGTTGAGGGGTGAGGGGTGAGGGCCCCCAGGTTGCCATCCGGCCTGACCAAACAACCTGGTTATCACCCGCCCCCAGGCCTGCTGTTTGTTCTTTTGTTCTTTATCTTCTTTTTGGAATTCTTTCCCTGATCAGGCTGGGCCTGATCACATAGCTAAGTAACTGCTTCCCCTCCCTTCCCCCTCTGCCCAGCTGAATCCTTGGTTGGGGGCTGTTGCTAACTCTACTTCTTGGGGAGGGGGCCTTACATTCCCCCATTTTCTTTTCTGAATATCTCTAATCTTAGAGATGACTCTTTATCTAGTGTCTACCTTTTTTTGACAGCAAATTAACTCTATGGGAAGCCCTTACTACGCTTGTGAGGGCTTCTGCTCTCGGATCCCCTGGTGGGCACACGGGGGCAGATGGGCAGGGTCAATGGTGGGTATGTCCCAAGGTTCTAATCTTGCCCCCAGCAGGCACAGGTCCGGGTACAGGCTAGGCCACCAGGTCCACTGGAGATGGTGGGACAAGTGTCTTCAGTCCCAGATATCACCTGCCATGTCTGCTCAATGGATTGGTGAAGGCTCTTCTCTAGGGGACTGTCGCTGCACACGGAGCTTGAGGGGATTACCAGTTCTTTGTACAGTCCATCAGTCAACAGGATCTAAGCAGCAACGCCATGAGGTCAGAAGGACTTGGTAGGGTCCCTTCTAGCGAGGTTCAAAAGTCCGATGCTGGTGTCACTGGACGTAGACGAGGTCTCCCACCTGGTAGCGATGTGGGGTCTCGTCTCTCTCGGGCTGGTAAAGGTCTGAGAGCTGCTTTTATAAAGAATGTTATACATTAGCCAGGGCCTGCAACCTAGCAGACAAGGGGGTTACACCAGAGATGGTTCCCAGATCCAAAAAGTATTAGCAGAAGGAGTATTGAGCTCAGAAAAGGGTATAGGGCAGGAGCATCACCCAAACTCTGTGGCCAGTCTCCAGGGTTAATTTGCTTAAGGTTTCTACCTGTCCTGAACTTTGGGGTACAATAAAGTTTTTAATCAATTTCTAACATCTTGGCTAGTTCCCTAACTTCTTGGCTACTCCCCTAACTTACCTGGGCCGCGGACCCTATCTTTCACCAAAAGTCTAAACCAAGGAAAAATTTGCAAGGTTTACCAAGCGTCTTTTACCAGGAGTGAAACACCATCAGGAAGGACTGGAGCTGAGGCCGAGAGCAAGGTCCTCTTGATCTGGTCAAAAGTCTCTTGCTGTTCTTTCCCCCATCTATAGGCGGGGCATAGAGGGACCGCCAAGGCTGCGAAACCCGGAATCCAGAGCCTACAGAATCTAGCAGTTCCCAGGAACTCTCTCCGGCTCTTTTGGCTCTCAGGGGGAGGCATCCGAGTGACAGTTCTCTTTTTGGACTCTGTTAGCCATCTCTTACCGTCTTGAAGGGTCAGGAATGTCACCTCAGGTCGGCATATCTGGGCCTTCTTAGCAGAGGCCTGATGTCCCAGTTTGGCCAGTTCAACAAGCAGTTTCTCAGTCCCTTCTCGGCACTGTTCCACGGTGGAGGCTGCAAGCAATGAGTACTGCAACGGAGTTAGTTACCTTGATGCAGGGCCTCATCGAAGATGGTAGGAGAGTTCTTGAAGCCCTGAGGCAGTCTAGTCCAGGTGCGCTGTCCTGAGAATCCGTTCTTTGGGTCTGTCTACTCAAAGGCAAACAGGGGCTGGCTGGACTCATGGAGACGCAGACAGAAGAAGGCACCTTTTTAATCTAAGACAGTGTGAATGTCTTTATCACCCGGCTGTTGACTTCCCTCAGGTCTCAGGCTTCTTAATGGGCAGCAATTCTGACTGACATGGTTTCAGGATTCTCTGCTCCAGCAGCCTCTGTGTGGGATTTGATCCCTTTCTTGGCATCTTTGCTCAAATCTGACCCGCAGGGGTGTGGCTGAAGGTTTCACCACAGGGGACCACTGGATCGCCAGCCTTGGTCTAGCCGTTTCTACTCATGCCTCCCCTCCGGGAAGGCCTGAATTGGTTACAGCAGGCTTGCTGACTAGAGGGTTAGTGAATTCTACCTTGGGCCCCTGGGGGTTAAAGGTGATCTTTGCCCCCAGTTTGGTAAGCAAGTCTCTCTCGGGCTCTCTGGAGTCACTAGGAAAGAGTGCTGCATTTTTTTCTCTAAAGTCCATTGTTCTTTTAGTCGTCCACGCCCTATGTCTGCACTGCTGACATCCTGGACTAATGGTTTCTTGTTGGAGAGGGAACCTAACCATTCCCGTGTCCGTTTCAAAGTCACTTGGGGTCCCCTCCACATTAAAGGTTCAGGAGGGGATTCAGAAGGCTGGCTGTATTAGCCGCAGGCTTCTTTTTCTTGGGGCAGTCCCCACTAGCTCGGTATTCTTCTGAGCTTCTGGTGCGGGCCCAAGCTCTACTGTCTCCCCTGCCTGCCAACCAAGGCAGCCAAGATTCCTCCCCATTCCCTCGTTCATCCATCGGTTTTCCTTTTCTCTCTCTCTCTCTCTATACACATCTCGCTTCCGCTGCTCTCCTCTCTCTCTCAAAACACTTTCTAGCCTCTCTAACTAAGTCTCAAGGCCATATCTTGTAAGCCACCCATTTTCTGAAACTTTCTTTGAATACCTATTGCTGACTGTTTTATAAAGGACTTTCTTAACGCCCCCCTATTCTTCCGATTCTAGAGCAAACAGTGTACCTCTCTGATAGACCTTTACTAGCCTCACTAAAAACTCAGAGGGGGAATCTATCAGACTTTTACATCTCTTTTTCTTACCTTGGCCAGATTAATTGGTGCATCAGAGCCTGGCGACAGAGTTAATAGGTGTCTCCTACCTTCTCAATGGGGATGTCTAGGTTAGGCAACTGCATCGGGGTGGCGTCCGAGCTGGGGGCCAGTTTCCAAGCTGCTAATAAGATCCGATCTTTTTCCTCAGGGGTAAAGAGATTCTCCCAAGTAGGCTGATAAGAGAACATAGTTTAACAGGAGTGCTGGCAATGCCCCGGGCCTCACTCTCAGTGGCGCCAGGGGGTGCCTGTAACGGGCGGGGGGAGAGCTCATCAGTGGGGGAAGTAGGAATGGCTGTAGGTTCTCACAGACCCAATGTCTGGGCGTCTGCGGAAAATGGCTTTGACTGCTCAGATGGTGTGGGGCCATCTTATACCAAAAGTCGGCCATTCACCCTTCTTAACAATGAAAGAAGTTATTAGCCAGGTCTGTGACTTTAGACATCAAAATCTCTGTGGCTAGGAACTGAGTGCTGTATCTAAGCAGTAGCTGCTTCTATCAGACAGCTGTGCTGTGCCTTTTTCTTTTGACAGGACAGGGGAGGGGGTTGAAGTGGGAACAATGCTGCCAACAGCCCTGGCCAGGCTTGATGGAACTTTTTCCCATGAGCTTGGCCTGGGCACTGTATACAAGAGAATAAATGACAGGGCTTTACAAAAGGCAAAAGGTCTAAGCTCTATCTCTGGCCCCACACCGTCGGTGAGGACTCTCCCGGGCGATCTCACCCAGGCTGCCAGAAACGGAACCCGGTTCCATAGCTCTATCTCAAAGTCAAGCTGCTCTACCAGGTACCCCAGGAGCCCAGGAAGCATCTACCAGGTTCAGGCTGCTCCGACCCAGGCTAGGGGCCCAGGGGGAGGGAGCTGGTCACGGCGGAAGTGCCCATCAGCCTAATTCCCGGTCCTGCCCGTGCGCGCGCGCACCACGGCCGGAGACGCGCGGCCGGTCTTCCCAGCTGTCCCGGAGCAGGTCGCGGCGCCGCCATGGCAGAAGTGTGCTTGCGGCAGCCCGTGGCTGGCCAGACCCTATCTCTTGCTCCGCCTACGAGCGCCCGAAAGCGCGCAACCTCTGCGGCCGGAGACGCGCGCAGGTGGACGGGTCTGCGCCGGCTAGGCTGACCCGTGTGCCCGGCACCTGCGAGCGTGGTCACGCCGCAGGAGGGGCGGGCCGGCCCAACCTCTTCCCGCCCGAGCCATGCGACCCGACCTCCCATGCACGCGCGCGAGCCCTGCCGCGGGGGCAGCGGAGGAGGAGGGAGGGGGGAGCTGCAACACTCGGGGGCGGGGTGGTTATCATATTACAGAGACAAGGACAAGACTCAAACACGAGACAATTTCGCTGCGCGGCTTCGGCGTAGAACCGAAAGTCGACTGGAGATTTTGGGGGGTCCGGATTCCCCCTCTCCTACCAAGACCACGTATCTCTCTGATACGGGTTGAGCTATCCAAATGTCCCGCCCGGCGGGACTACAAACACCTCTGAGACGTCTCCCAGAGGCTGCAAGGGAGAAGTCCGGGCTCGTCAGCCCCTTCTGGCCCCCGCCAAGTACAAATGGATCCGACCGAACCCCAAACCAAACGCGTGCGCAAATACACAGGACACAAGTTCAAACACGGCTACAAACAACGCAGATTCACAGAAAACAAGTTCAGACACAGCCATAGACAACGAACAAAACGCTGGCCAGCTTACCTCCTGACAGTGAGTCGGTGGTCCCTGAGTGGGGGTCTCAAATCCCGGACGAGCCCCCAAATGAAAGACCCCCGGGGGTTAGGGACCCCCGAAACGGACCTTTCCTCGGAAGGAGACCCCATGACCCAAGGAGGACCGAGCCACAGATCAGCTGCAAACAGCACGAGGTTTATTGAATAACGCAGGACCTGCGGGCTACCGAGCCATTTGGGATGGTTGGCGCGCCCAGCCCTCTGTTTAGGGCCTTTTTATAGGGTTAGGGAAGCAAAATCATGCGTACAGAGGCAAAGGCGAAGTTACAAAGTTTCCATTGGCTGGTTTGAATGAAATCGCCCGTTGAGGGGTGAGGGGTGAGGGCCCCCAGGTTGCCATCCGGCCTGACCAAACAACCTGGTTATCACCCGCCCCCAGGCCTGCTGTTTGTTCTTTTGTTCTTTATCTTCTTTTTGGAATTCTTTCCCTGATCAGGCTGGGCCTGATCACATAGCTAAGTAACTGCTTCCCCTCCCTTCCCCCTCTGCCCAGCTGAATCCTTGGTTGGGGGCTGTTGCTAACTCTACTTCTTGGGGAGGGGGCCTTACAATGGTTCAAGGAAATTGAACTGTATGTGTGTGCACATGGGCATGTGTGGGCCTGTGTGCCTGATTGAGCACAGGAAGAGTTCCACAGGAGCAGTCTCCGGATGTGACTGAGAACCTGCTGCGACTCTTGCAGGGAACACAAGAATAAAACTTGTCTAAGAATTAAAAAGTTCTGTTCACATGTTCCAGGTGATGCATTCCCCCGAAGAAGATCAAAAATGTTGAAAATCCTCTTGAAGCTGCAAACAGGTATTTATATTCAAGAACCGGTCCTGACACCTGGGGATTAAAGTGGTGACTGGTGACTGCATATTCAACCCAATTCTGTGTTTTCTGTAACATTAGCCGTGATGGTGTTTGGGCTTTTAGAAAACACAATTAGGGTGAAAGCAGACACGCTGGTCCTGATGAATATCCCTCTTGCTGAGGATTCTGTGGGCTAATTTTCCTTCACAGAGATGGCTTGCTTCTGCTGATGGCAAGACTTCAATAATGAATAATTCAACAAAGCAGGTGGTAAGTGGTAGCTGGAGACTGAGAAAACATCTTTGAATCTTGATCCTTTAATGGGCCATTGGAAACAGCCCTCTCTCTACAGAAACCTCTGGAAAGGAAAAATGAGTCTGTTCTTAGGCTAATGGGAACTAATGGCATGATCAGCAAGGTCATTTTTCTTGGAAGCCAGTGACAGGGCTCACCTCCTTGACTCTCCTGCATCCTTGCTTTCCTGTGAGGGATATTCAAGTGACTGCCTATCTAGGGAGAAGTGATCCAGCCACCCAAAGTAGTGCTTGTTGCCAGTGTGTAGCCAGGGAAGGAAGAGGCACCTGAAAGCTGGCAGGACATCATCACCTGCCCAGCATGAAAATATTCTGCCTTGTAAATTCTAGAATGCTCAAACCCTGATGGTCAATAGGGACTACGTGTTACTGACCAAGAGTCTGATGGCCTTCTCTAAAATTAGAGAGCTGAAATCTGCCCATCCTCTAGCTGCCCTCTAAGCCACTCCTAAGGACTCCAAGTGAATTCCTTGCACCTTGCTCATTGCGTGTTGAGAATATACACTTCTCCACGAAGGAGATTCAAACTGATGTCTTTGTCTCTGCCTGCCCATTGCCCTCAGCTTTGCCAAAAGCCCCTACTCTCTCCTGGAGTGTTTAGGACCCTTTAAGAGGACAGATTTGGTGTTAGAGGCTGGGGGGGGCAGGAGGAGGGGTCAGACAGCAAAAGGATGTTTGTATTGCTCTCTAAGCAGCTGTGCCTCTCATTTGCCCACCCCTCCCCCAACCCCCACAGGTAACCTAGTTAATTATTGGTTTACCAAGGTGGAATAATTTCTTTGTTTTATCATTGCCTTTTTTGTCTTACATGGACAGAAATATTCTCCCTAGTTAAAAATAAAATAAAATAAAATAAGTCACACATTCACCCATTTATTTAACTTTTAATTGCCTACCCAAACTGTTATTTTGCTTTTCCTTTTGTGTATTGAATAACATCCACATTCTTTCAATAAGATATCAGTGTTTAGAATCTTTTTCATCAAATTTCCCAAATAGTAATCATTTAGTACTTCCTACCTGTCTCTGTGATTTAACTCAGCTTACCTTCCTACTCTTAACCTACTGTTTCTTGATTCCCACTGAATTATGTATCTATCTCATTTACTTCATTCATTAATTCATTCATTCATTCATTCATTCATTCATTCACAGCAATTGTTTATTGACTACCTGTTAGCCAGTCTTTTTATGCCATCATACTGCATGGCAAGCATTGTTGACATCTCTGATTCTCCTTGTAGATATGTGAACAGTAAGCTTTTGAAGACAATTATGGTTAATTGTATGCATCAACTGATTGAGTTGAAAATGCCCAGATAGCTGATGAAGCCATTATTTATGGGTACCTTAGAACAGAGTAGCATCTGAGTTACTGGAGTAGGTAAAGATGTACTCTTACCAGGGTGAGCATTATCCTACCTGTCAGAGATCAGGCCAAGCGAAGGGGAGGATGAAATTTTGTCTTTAGTTTGGAGACACATGTTCTCCTGACCTTGTTTATTGGAGCTCCTGACTTAGCTTTCCCAGCATTGTAGTCTCTTTTCTGCACTAGACTGGAATAGGGATCATACTATTAACTCTAGTGTTTTTCTGTCCTTCATGAGAGGACTGAATTGTAGCCTTGGCTTCCCAGTTTGCAGATCATGAGACTTAGCCTCCATAATCATGAGAGCAAATTCTTTTATCCATCTCCTCTTGTACATAATTGGAATTTGAAAGCCACACTGGTACATAGACACCAACTTCACTCTTGGAAGAAGAAAACATTTTCTAGGAAGAAGAAAAGAACACAGCTGTACCTAGGAAGAGACAGACTCAGGATTTGTGCTGGACTGAGCTGATTTACTGGGTAATGAGTATGGCTCATGGTCTCATGATTAGAATGCTACATTGGAATTGGGATAGCCATCTGGATTTTAGTTTCACTGTCTGGATTTTTAATGACTTTATGGGTCCAGAATAGATAGCGTGGCCATCAAGTCCCTAGTCAAAGAGCCAACCAATGGTATCTGCATATGGAAGTCAAGCCTACGAATTATAGTGAAGGCTCTTATGCTGCCAGGATTCCAGTCCCGACCTTTTATAAGTCAGCCCCCTGACAGGTGGGTAGTGTATATTATATAGGTTCTATGTAGTAACCTAATATTCCTTTATGGCCACCCTGGATCATTCAGCATGGGAAGATAATCCACTGGGATTTGTCCAAATCTCAAGACCTTTGAGCTCTTTCAAATTTCAAGACCTTTGTCTTGGACTTACTTCCTCCCCTACCCCTTCTAGTTTTTTCTCTATTCTACCTGTTCATCCTTCCCAGATCTACTAATATGGTCTTGATCTCTGTCTGTGACCTCTTACCTTGCATCTATTTTTTTTTACTCAACTGAAGTTGCCTTCTCTCAGTCCCTCCTTCTTCTTTTCATTATTTACATCTTTTAAAGGTTCACTAAGACATGATTTAGGCTGTTTGGTGGGGGATGGACAGTCCAGAGTAGATTGGTTTATTTCGTGTGTTTGTGTGTATGTGTGTGTGTGTTGAGGGCTTGCCATGGTCAGACCCTGGGACTCCATGTCTAGAGAATGGGAGAAGATAGAGAATGGTTTTGCATAGAGTATAAATGGGTGTCAAAAAAGCAAGCATGGAAGGTATACATCAGCCAGGCCATTTATCAACTGAAAGCCATCTTGGCCTCTGCCTTGGGGTAGACAAGCCATTACAGTATTTACTGAAGTGGCTTTTCAGAATTGGATTTTGGGTATCTTGAGCTGTGAGCAGTATGCACTATAGACCAAAGGTTAAATAATAATAATAATAATAATAATAATAATAATAATAATAATAATAATAACAAATCAGGGAGAACACAAGGTGGCTGTTGCTATAAGCTGCTTAGTTTAAAAGACAAATGGCAGTAGGCATGGAAGAAAATGCAAGTATTAAGGATGTGTATATTACTTATTGTTGGAGCCCATTACTTTTGAAGACTAATCTGGAAGGAGAAGGCTTCAACTCCCACTCCAATGTCTGTGACTCTACCAAGAAATAGCTGCTAAAAGAAACACCACAAATCTCTCTCCATTGAAAAACCAGTTTTCTAAAATTATACAAACCTTGGGTGGTGAGATTCATGAAGAAGCATGCAGAAATCCCAGATCCTGACACAGAAGGGAAGAAGAACCTGGTAATAGATGATGAGGCATGGGCCCATGGGCAATGAGACAAGGGTAATATGTAGCTTGAGTTCCTGGCCCGGCCTAGCATCAAGGTCTAGACTTGCCCACAGCAGCTTTGTCCCAAATAATCACACTAAGGCTTATACTAATTACAGACTGTTTGGTCTATGGCTCAGGCTTATTACCAACTAGCTCTTACAATTTAGTCAACCCAGTCTTATAATCTATGTCTTGCCACATGGCTAGTGGCTTACTGGTACTTCCACATCATGCTTCTTAGAGCAGCAGTTTGCAGAATTTCCTTGGATTTACTCTTCTTCATCTTTTATCTATATTTGCATTTCGTGCCTGCCTCTGAGCTGCCTTGCCATAGGCCAAAACAGCCCCTTTATTAACCAATGATAACAGCATACAGAAAGACATCCCATATCAGTAGAATGTTCTCCTGGAAATTAAAAGCAAAAGCAAAATACTTTTTGGAGGAGATGCTTTCTTTGGGTTGGGGGACCTTGGGAGGGACCCTTGGTCTGTGGCAGTGGGGTACCCTTATTGAAGTCAGTGTTATGGTTCAGTGTGAAATGTCCCCTGTGTTTGATTCCTAGTTCCCTAGTGGAACCTTGTTGGAAGAAGTGAGCACCTAAGGGTGAGCCTTGGGTTTTCTTAGCCAGCTCCCTACTTTCTAAGTGCAGACACGATGTGACCAGCTGCCTCATGTTCCTGCTGTCATGGCCGACTGTACCCTTTACTATTAAAAAAAAAAATTGCTTCTTCCTCTAACTGCTTTTGTCAGGCATTTTACCCCAGCAATGAGGAAACTAATAAATGCATTTGGGATCCCTATAACCTCCAATGTAAAAATTAGTCAAACTCAAGTCCCAGCCTTGTGTTGCCTGAGATGGAGGATCAGGCTTTCCATGTTAGAGACTATTACCATTTGATATGTCTGGCTGTAGAGTTGATGAAACATGAGTGTGACTGAGCCATGTGGCACCCACTGTGCAAGGACTGTAGTTTCATGGAAAGTGAGTGACTATGCACAGAATTGATCTTGAGAGTAGGTGTCACTTAGGAAATAAGGATGTGGCTCAGCTCTAGAGGTTTTATGTTGGTGATTATGAGTTAACAGAGACCCCCACAAAATACAGATGATCACAGCCTCACAGCAAGGTATGGGACATGATCATCCTCACTGTCTTGTGTACTTTATCAGACTATGAGCTCATAATACACTTGCAGAATATAGACACAGATGAGGTTCTTAGCCCTGAGGATGGCAAGTCTCACAGAGACTGATGTGGAGAGTTAAAGTTCAAACACAGAGGTCTGCCATTATTATTGGAACAAGCCTTCATGAGAAAGACTAAAAAACATGGCTGCATGCTTTGAGGATGTGTCTAAAGTAAATGAAGAGATGGAAGAAAGTTATCATGTTGACTTCAAGGAAAAAAATGCACGCATGACTTGAAGGTCTCAGACAAAAGGGCTATGTTAAATGTCAAATTAAAAGACAAATTGCTCATGGTAATAGATGCCTGTATCTGTGAAAATTCCATACAATTTTGCCATGGGCTTCAAGAGACATGTCATTTCTGCTGACAAGATTGCCTTGGTTAAGTCTTCTCTGGGGCAAAGAAGCTTTGTAAAAGCTGAAGTTAAGCATTGATATAAACTCTCAAACCAGGGATAAGAAGTTAGAGACACAGGGCCTAGGGAGATGGCTTAGGTGATAAAGTGTCATATAAGCATGGAGACTTGAGTTTGATTCCAGCAACCATGTCAAGAGAAGGGCATGGTGGTGCATGTTTGTAATCCCAAAGCTTAGTGAAGCTGAGGCAGGAGGAAATCTGGGGCTCATTGCTCAGCCAGCCTAGCCAAATTGGCAAGCTCATTCCCCCATGAGAGACCCTGTCTCAAAAATTAAGGTAGATGGCTTCTGAAAAGCCTCACTAAGGTTGACCACTGCCCTCTGTATACATGTTCACACACATACACATACATGTATACCTGCACATACATGTGTACTCACATGTATTTGAACACACTCCCACACTTACATACTCTGGCATACATATACACATACAAATGATTTTAGAAATGAAGCAGCAATGCTCTACAGACACATACACATACACACTTATACATAAGTTTTGTATTGACAGCCTATGAAGTTCTAGAATACTTCTTCCATCCATCCTTCTTTCTACATAATCTCCTTTCTATGAAGTCTGAAAAATTAACTTACATTTAAACATGCATCTGATTCTGGGACCTCAAAATGTATTAGTTGTATGCACTCAATACCTGCTTAAGTCAACTCTTATATCAAAAGCTACTCACATTTAAAAGCATAGGCAAGGATGACAGCTTCAGACCTCTCTCCAGCTGAGCTATGAGAAACAAGAGGAAGGAAGAGCCCCCATTCCCCAGGGCTCACTAGCTCAGGAAAACACACAGGTTCTGTGCACCATCCCTCTGGCTATGGTGGACTTCGTTCATCTGGACATTGGAACTGGACTCATTACTATTTTTGTAAGCCAAGTAGAAAGGTACTGGCGTAGGTCCCACACATACCCTTATGTGTGCATATGCTAGTCTGATTTGGGGGGGGGGGATAGAATGGTGCCTCCTGATAATCCTGAAGGAGCCTGGACACTGTGTGGGAAATCCTACAGCCATCTGGTTACAAGTCAGTGTCTCTGCTCTTCTCCCTTCCCTTATCTCTTTCCTCTGCCTCTGCTGTTCCTTCTCGTTTAGCCTGCATTGGTTTATTTCATCTGACAGGCAGCAACTTAATGGAGGAAGAGCTTACTTTGGCTTACAGGTGGAGGTGATGCAGTCACCATGGTTTGGAAGGTGTGGCTGTGGGTATTCAGACAGCTGGTCACATTGCCTCTGCAGCCAAGAAGCTGAAAGAGATGAAGGTGAGTGCTAGGTTTTCTCTCCTTTTTTTATGCAGTTCAGGACCCAGTCCATGGACTGATGCTGCCCATATTCAGGTGGGTCTTCTAACTTCAAGTAACCCACTCTTTTCATCGCCTACAGAGAGATTTGTGTCTTCAATAATTCTAGATCCTGTTGTACTGAAATTAGTCATTGAGCAGTGTTGTCTCTAAAAGAGGTGAATGTGATCTCTTGGGTCTCACTGAAGCCTTGGTTCCTGGTGAACCTCTCCTCCATAGCTAAGAATATCCTGTTAACAGCTGATCCAGATCCTCCAGATCCAGGCCTCTCAGAGATCATGAGTTTGACACTCTTGACTTCTTAAATTTGAGCAGGGTGCCATTCCCAACTCTCCAGAGGGTCTCACAACTAGACCCACAAATGACAGAGGAATCTGTGTTTGGTCCCCACCTCTAAAACTAATATGGCCCTGTTGATGTGTGGATGGAGCTGACTGAAGCTTTTTATCTTCAAGGAATGAGAGAAGAGACACTCACCCTCTGACACTCACCACCCACCATGTCCTTGTTTGGGGCCCAAACCTAGCCTTGTAGGATTCCTGCTTCCTTGAGGACAGATGGTGTTGGAGTGTGATGGATGTGTGATCCTTCTCTTGTAAGCCACCTCTGACTCAGTGGGTATTTGTATCTTTCAGTGAAGCATCTGTTCTGTTGTGCCTTTATTATTCCATCATATAAGGAGTCACATAAGTACAAATTTTCACAGATCTAGACAAACAAAACAAAACCTCATGTACAATTTGAATAGTGTGTATTTTAGACACTGTTATGACATCTGATTCACTATTGAAAAAGACATGTTTCTAAGAAAACAAGTTTACAAAATGTCAAAACTCTGCTCTCCCTGTAGGTTCATTACAAACAGTTTTATTAACCTCGTGAAATGATGCTGTCACAATTGTTTTTAAGAGTCTAAAGTGCGATTTCTTTGAATCCACCATTTAAACATTTGTGAAATTTCCAGATTGAATGGATGGTCGGAAAGAAGGGAGCCTTTATTTCTTTTTCCTTCTCCTTATGCCTTGTCATTTTTTTTTCTATCCAGTGAGGCAACAGCTGTGTCTGCCCTACTCCAGGCTCAAAGCATGTCCAGCCAAGCGCACCCGAGAATCCTCTGAAAAGAGGCCCAAGTCTTCAGTACTAATGACTTGTAAGAATGCCCTACTGATGCCATCATACTGGCCACAAACAGAGAGGCTAAAAACTCTCATGTTTAGTAGGTCCTGCCTGGAAGGACAAAGTTTTGTATCAGTTATGTGGGATAGATGATTTGTTGACAGGGAGAGACTCCAGGGAGAAGTGAGTCCTTTTCTTCTTTCTAGGGGCTGTCTGTTTCTCCCCTTTGTCCAGCTTCAAGGCCAGCAAGGGGAAGTGAGTGCTTCCCCTGGTTCTATCCTTCTTCCTCCTTCCTGCCTCTCCCCCCCCCCCAAGGAATCAAGGGACTAGATGGAGTCCACAGGGCTAACCCAGGCCACACCTCTTCTCAAGATCAAGTCTTCAGCAACTGGTTGCACCTATCACTGTAATTCCCCTTTGCCATATAAAACAACAGCTGGAAGTCCCAGGACTAGGATGTGATCCCCTTTTTAGATAAGGACTGAATCCCTCTGAGGTAGACCCGCTTTCATCTGTGTGACATGAGTTCTTTCTGCAGCCCCAGCTCTTTGCTTTCCAGAAGCCTGGGCACTTCTATTCCTATATTCTTAGATGTAAATCCTGGCAGAGTTTAAGCAGAAATAGCCCTGGAGAGTTTGGCTTGTTTGAAGAGGACTCTGAGTATGGAGGGGTGAGGAAGGATTGATGACAAGGATCTACTGGTGACAATTGGGAGTCCTGGGCCTGAGAAAGGCAAGGAGGTAGGACATGTTGCATATGTGGTTTCCCTTACTTCACAGCTGCTGTAGATATGGCCTTCTCTCTCGCTGGATACCATTTGGAGGCAGCTCTGGGTTGAATATGAATTATAAATGCTCTACAAGTAGCTCAGGATTGTTATTATCTAACTCCTACATTTAAATTAACCCATAATTTGTATCTATGTTTAGCCACGTGACTTGGTACCT
This sequence comes from Phyllotis vaccarum, assembly GCA_033318265.1. Classification (NCBI taxonomy): domain Eukaryota; kingdom Metazoa; phylum Chordata; class Mammalia; order Rodentia; family Cricetidae; genus Phyllotis; species Phyllotis vaccarum. Next base: position 72,290,872 of record JARWLC010000004.1, on the reverse strand, counting down.
TTTCTCATTTTGCTTTTGTGCACTTTCTAGTGACTCTCTGACTCTGCCCTTTTCCTTCCCAGCATCTTTAGTCTGGTTGCCCCACTTGTATTTCCTGCCTGGCTACTGGCCAATCAGCATTTTATTAAACTAGTGCAAGTGACAAATTTTTACAGTGTAAAAGAGCAGGATGTAGACCTGGATAGTCTGCAATTTTAAGAGCATACCCCAATTCCCCCAGCTCCAGTGATGGCCTGGCCATCTGCCACACAGACCCACTGTGTAAATAGTGAATATTTCTAACACAGGTATAGCATTGCAGTTCATGCAGGGTCACGGTGACCTCACCTGGGGGACTGACTTACTTTTAATTATTCATGGTCAGGGACTGGGTGCTCCCCTAGTCGATATGCAGGAAAATCCATTCTTGGCTGAAATGCTGTTTGACTTTTTTCCTTCCTCCCAGTACATTTCCCGCACTGACAGATAGCCATTTGGCAGAAACAGGCTCTCTGCAATCCTGCTGACTCTGGTGTGATTTTCTTACTCTTGTATGTTGATACCACAGTTTGCTTCCCTTATTTACAGTAAGGGTAAACAACTTATTTTCATTAGATTCTCGTTTTAGACATCATTAGAATGCATCTGCACTGGGCACTATCCTTTCTCAGAACATTAATAAATTCATTACATGATTCCTTCCAATCAGAGGCCCCCATCAGAGCCTCTCCTGAGGCCCAGAGAGTTAAGTGAGATGTAGTATTCATTTCCAAAAATCTCGAGTCATTAGTTTAGGGCTCTTGTTCAAGGGTCGAGAAAATTATTCAATAAGACTTCAGGCCATTTTCCAGTCTTCCCATTTTGCTTCATATACTTAAATAGTTCACTGACTTACAGTTAGTGGGCAGAAGTATTTTGAATCAAAATTTCTCTGTAGCAGTGGGTCATGGAGATTGCCTGACCCATCTTTTGCCCAGACCTAGAATTCCTTCTGATGGTTTAAGTCAGTAGTCCTTGGGCTTTCACAAGCATGAGGTCCTCATTGTGACTTGTTAAAACAGTGTCATGGGTTCTCAATTCTGACATAGGGAGGTTGGGAATAAACTAGTTCTAACAAGCACCTAGGTGCTCCATCCAGCACAGTTGTTAATGCTACTGGACACAAGTGTGTGTGCAAGAAGCTGAGCAAGAAGAAACTGTGATAGGCTGTGGGAAGGAGGCCTGGGTTATAAAGCAATAGATGCTTCAACTCCCAAGACATTTGGCCAAATGGGTGCTCATGGGAGATCCAAGCAGAAATTTCAAAGCGTAAGTGAAAAGGAAGAGGTGAAGTTGAATTAAAAACAAATATCGACAAAAGAAAGAGGAGGTTCATGTTAGCACTGTGCTAGCCTGGATTCTACACCATTAAGTAGAACAGCCTCTGGGCGACAGTACTACCTACTCCTTAAAGTCTCCCTTTACAGTAATAATTGCTGCATGGACTGCATTTTCTCAGTTGCCTGGAGCCTTCTTGTGAATCTGAATTCCTTTAACTTCATCTGCACCTTTAACTTTTCCCCTACTCTAGACATTTTTATCCAGCAGACATGGAAACCAAACCTCATTTGAAAATGTAACATAATCACCTCCAAGGTAAGTTCAATTTTAATTGGCATCATTTTCAGAAATATATTAAAACATTGGGCCAGAGAGATAGCTTGATGATTAAAGGCATCTGCTAATAAGCTTGATGACTTAAGTTTCATCCCTAGGGCCCACATGGTGGAAAAAGAGAACCGAATCCTTCCAATAAGTTGCCCTCTGACCTCCCTATTCAAACTGCACACACACACACACACACACACACACACACACACACACACACACACACACAGAGTGAGAGAGAGATGCCTCTGGGTTTGGGGTTTCTCCCACTTGTAAATGTCCTGTTCCTGTGACATTTTTGGAAACTGAGAGCCTTTTGTCAAGCTGCTAGGGAGAGAGGTTTATAATGGAGCAAGGCTCTTCCTGAGCATGATTTTAATAATAAATCTCAAAAATTATGTTTGCGACAGCCATAGAAAAACATTAAGTATTTGGAGAGGTCCTCTCTCTCTCTCTCTGTCTCTGTGTATGTGTGTGTGTGTGTGTGTCTGTCTCTCTTTCTCTTTAGGAAGTGTCTCACCATTGTAGCCCAGGTGAAGCTCACAATATTTCTGTTTTTACCATTTCCTGGCCTGGGGATTATAGGCACATGGCTACAGTACTCCAATACACATGCTGATGTTTAAATTTGCATAAAATGTGATGCATAAGTAGGCTTGTGAGGATACAAGTATTGCTAGACCTGTCTGTTTGCTTTGTGTAATATCTCACCAAAGAGTTTTCTCATCTCCACCTGGAGCTTAAGATGTGATTTGCTTTTTTTTTAAAAAAAAATCTGAACAAGTATTTTTGGAACAAATGATATTTAATGAGGAGGAAAGGATAAGGCAGCAGCAGAGGAGATGAGGGGAACAGGGAGCCTTGACTGGGAGCCTGAGAGTGAAGTGTGCATGCCTTGCCTTGGGCTGGCCAGAAGGATCACTGATCTTTCTTGTACATGAAGACTCTGGAGGAAAAGGGAAGCTGGAGTGAGAAGATGCCCAGAGGACTTTTGAATGATTTGAAAACATGATTGGAAATAAACATAGAAAATGAAGATGAGAAGACACTAGAGAATTACAGGACTGCTTCGGCTCACCGTCATGCCATGAAAATGTTTTAGAGGTTAAATATTATTAATTTGAAGTTGATTTTAGTATTTAATCTGTCGATCTTTTAATGGATAACTTTTTATTGTTTTTGTTTGTTTTTAAAAAGACGAATTCTTTAAGAGTAATTCTAAGCATAGCTTTAATCCCAGCACTTGGGAAGCAGAGGGAGGCAGATGCCTATGAGTTTGAGGCCAGCCTGGTCTACACAGGGAGTTTGAGGCCAGCCAAGGCTATGTAGTGAGATCCTGTCTCAAAACAAAGAAAACAAAATGAAGTGGTAGTTCTAGATCACACAGTCATCTCCGCCCCCCCCCCCCCCCCGAGGTTTTACATGGTTGTCAGCAGAGCAAGAAGAGGGAGAGACAGAATGGTGTTCTCAATTCCCTGCTGGCTCTTCTTGAAACTTCTATATTCTTTCAGTTTTGTTATTGCGGCCCGTAGCTAAGGCAGGATGCCACTTCTGGGCTCCACAGACTGAGTGGCTCTGCTGTCATCCCTATTAGAGTCTTAACTGCTCACTGACCCCCTTTTTTCCTCAGCTCTCAAAGAGTAAATTGCAGCTGCCCACATGTTCAGGGACTGTTTTTGACTCTCAGCAGGATGGCAGGAAGGCTGTTATCCATGCTTCATTCATTTCATGGCCCTGCAAGGCCACAGGTGCCTCACCTCGGATTGTTAACTCCTATCACGAAGCAAAAAAGCAGCCTGGATGTGAGTTTGCTTATTAAAGAGAACAGAAACTTCCTAATGCAGGCCTGGGGGATGTGACAATAGAGACACTTTGAAGACAGGGCCAGTAGACAGAGGTGCCCTCACACCTTTTATTTTCTGAAATGTATCTCCAGTCTTTTCTCCACACCAGTGTGGTTCCGACTGCGCTTTGAGGCTCATTTCAAAGGGTCCATTTGTCTCTGAGATGATGCCAGTATAATTAAACATACTATCATCACCTTAAAAAGGTCACAAATATCTCTAGGGTGTGGTGGCAGTGACTCTGTTGCTCTATGCTGTTTGTGTTGTGATGTTTCTAACTCCCGAATCTGGCATGTTGTAATCTCTCAATTAAATGTCATGGCTTCATTCATATTCAATATACATAACTTTTGACCTAAAGGAGCCCAATGAGCTCATGACATAAATACTTAACATCCCAAGAGTCAAAGAACTTTGAAAAGGGTAAGTATTTAACTGGAAGGGAGCAGGGTGGTTTGGATTTGGACTTGAATTCAAGCCTTCTTTCCTTTAGTTTACAAGCTAAGGTACTCATGTTTAAGACTATTTCCTCTGCTGTGGAACGAGGCAGAAATAACCTCTATTCCAAGCTGGATGTGAGCTCTGGATGGGTCTGTGGAACATGGTTAGTCTCATGACCAGGATTTCACATCCGTTCTTAATGCAGATGTCCTAGAGTCTGGATACTCCCATCTTAAAATGTTCCCCCAAACACACATCAGTTATCATTTTTGTAATGTAAACTTAAACTTGTTTTATTTTTTCAAATCATCAGTGATAGCTCAGTTCACTAAACTGCTGTCAGCTATCATGTTTCTTCTCAGTTTTTTTTTTTAATTTCTGCAATACTGTATTTAATCTTAAACTTCTTTATCAAAGCCTTTGTCTGCAAAACAAGTTTATGTCCTCATTTATGGCCATAGGCACTACCACTCATACCCTGGGGTGATTAGGTTCTTGGGTGATGACTCACTATTACTAGGGGTAAGGTTGAGAGATACTTTAAGTGTGGGCCAGGTTTACTTGGCTCTCCTCTGGGACATAGATTTCAATCTTAAGGGAAAATAGAGTTAGAGTAGATCAAGTCAACAAGAATTCAAGAGGGAGAATCTTGAATTCAGGTGGGAATTTCTACTTGAGATGCCAAAGACTAAATGGAATATAAATGGGCCCATGGAGTGGTTTTCAGAATGACTTCCCAAGATAAGCACTTCACTGTTTGTAACCCCAGTAGTGGGAGAGTAAGAGGCTGGAGGGTCATTTGGGCTTGCTGGCTGTCTGCCTAGCTTTAGGTTCAGTGAGAAACCATGTCTCAAGAGGTTAGGATGGGGTACTAATGCTACACACCTAATGTCCTCTTCTGGGTTCTGTACTGTACACAGTGTGCCATGTATAGCACACAATATATACTCCCCACATATGATTATTTAAAAATATATATGCCTGAATGACAAAATTGTCAGCAGGTGGACCTTGGTGGTGTCAACTCTGTCAGCTCAGCTAAGCTAAAAGTAGGTTATAACCTCTCAGAAAATGAGATAAAGTCATTAAACATCAAGCTGCTGCAGACACTTTTAGTAAAGAAACAGAATTTAAATGAACAAATGAAATGAACCTTTGAGCAGAGTATGCTTCAAAGTGTTTTGCTGGAGTCTGCCATGTATGAGGAAAAGGAAAACCTTAATTCTGATTAATAAGGACCCAGAAGATGAAATGAAATGTTGCCAGCAAGTTTTGGCAAATGAAATTAGTTTCAGCTGAGTGTTGGTTGGATAGAGGATTTTCTCAGATGTCTTGGGAAGCAAATGAAAAAGAGCTGGTCCTCCCCTAAAGAGTGCTGGACTGAAGCAGATGGAGGGCCAGTGATGGGACACTCAGAGCTGGGGTTGATGTGCATCCTAACAATGGCTATGAGACAGGTACTGAGTAAGAGATACAGAGTCAACACGTGCCTTTCCTAGCTTCTCATGGCTTCTCCAGTCTCCAGAGGGCTCTGTGTCCCGTCCACGACTTCCCTGATGGATGAAATACCCAATGGAGGTGAAAGCATTCACCAAACATTCTCTCTTCATAGGTATCTTCTACGAGAAGAGCTTGATGTCTCCTTTCCATATGCCTGGGGGAAACATGCTCAGAAATATAACTGCTCATATGCAAAACAGCTTGCTCGGTGTGTCCCTGCCCCCCTGCAGCTGTTGCTCATCTCAGAGGACTTGTTTACCAGGTACCATCTGCTGGCTTCCAAAGCCCTTTTGCTATCTGTATCCTGGGACTCTCACAGTCTAATGCCAAGTGGAAATTTGTGTCCCTTTTCTGTACCGAGGCCAGGATACAGCTGGACTCCAGCAGTTCCTGATGATCAAAGCGTTTCAGGACAGTCTGATTCACACACGATCCCAAACACAAATCACTTGCCATCAAGTTGACTAGAGCTGGGGTGACAAATGTAGCACATCTCTGGCAGTCTTATGTAACCCAAATTTGCAAAGTGATTGGACAGTGAGTCATAACAGAATAAACCTTGGCCAGCTGGAAACCTGATGAAGTCATAATATTTGGAAAGCAAGTAACTTGCTATATCCATTGACCCAAAATCCTTTTGCATTCTTTCACTCATTTTTTTTAAAAAAATATTACTTTTGTTGAGACAGGGTCTCATGTAGCCCAGGCTGGTCTCAAGTCACTCTGTAGCCAAGGATGACCTTGGACTCCTGGTCCTCCTGCCTCTATTTCTGAGTCCTGGGATTATAGGCATGCACCACCAGGCTAGGTTTTATGAAATGCTGGGACTTGAACCCAGGACTTCAGGTGTACCAGGCAGGCACCCTATCCACTAATCTGTATGTCCAGTCCCCTTGTTTCATGTAATAACAAACCTAAGTAGCATCTACGATGGAATGCTACCACTCTGCTCTCTGACTGAAGTATTAGTGGGGTTTTATAGAGTCAAACTGGGTTAAGAAACAACCTTTCCATGTCCAAAAAGCTACAGTGCTAAATTTGGGTTCAAGCCAGTTAGTCTCAGAATCCATGTTCTATGGCTGCGGCAAAGTAACATACTTTATAGAAAGAAACAGATTTTTTTTTGTTTTTTTTAAGTTGGTCAGTGTTTTAGGATTAGTTTGCTCCATCTATTTCCTTCACCAGTTGTGGCATCATCAAGAGCAGTGGTGATTAAATGCTGTTAGGGTGGCAGCTTTTTCTTCCTGCTCTGCTGCTGTTTCTTAGGGAGCATTGGTGAGTCCCTTACGGTATGTTAAGGGTTACATTGTTTCTCACACCCTTGCTCAGGTAACCACCCTCAATTGCAGTTATTTGTCATTTTCTACACCAGTTTTACATTTCTGAAGACTGAGCCTCAGAGAAAGATGACAATTTGCCCTACATTCCTGGAGAACAGGAGTATGGAGGGAGGCTCGCAACTGGAAGCTTTCCTGCCTTATATTGGAGCAAGCGAGTCTAGGCCACATACGTAAATTCTGTGAGGTCCAGGAAAACATGGCTCATCTATGCTTTCTTGCAGAAGAAAAATGGGGAGAAATGTTAGGAAAAGAGGGACTATCCGTCCCCACAGAAGGCACTAGAAAGGACCTCTGAAAGAAGCATGCTTTGCTTCTCTGATGAACAGGTACTAGCTATATAGAGGGTCTAAATCTCCAGTGGAACACTGATCCACATGTGGGTCCATGTACAGTGGCTGTCTCTTGTGTAGATCGTCCCCCTGAATCTTTTGCTGATGAGACCAGTAATAGAATCATTAAGTTCTTCATTTGCCTGTTTGTTCTTTAAACTTGACTCTGTAAATTGTGGCTGCTGCATTTACTGGAGTCCTTGGCTCTACCCTTCCCAGGGCAATGCCACTCTACCCACTTTGGGTCTTGTGTGCTCCCAGGAGTCCTCTAGGCACACTGCCCCTTGGTTTCTTGGGTGACTTAGAATGAGAATCTTTGTTGGCAGCCACAATAGTCTTTACAATCATACCTTGATGAATTAGAAATTTTGTAGGGATGTTTACATTTTTAAAAGTCTGCTAACGTGACTCTTACCCTGGCCAAGAAACACTGCTCAGAATGCTGGAGGAAAAAACTGCCTCATGTATATTTAAAGATTCCCAATCAAAATATGACAGTTCTGCATGCGTAGAGTTTAATAAATTATTTTCATGAAAATGAATTGGTCTCTTTCACAACAGGCACAGAAATAATTTCATTTACATGATTCTGTCCTTCTGAGAAGGAAATGCTCTGAATAAATAGATTTACCCTGGTTGTGGCCTATCCACTGAAGCTCATAGTCAACACAAGGTAAAAACAGTCCTCAGAGGTACTTACTCAGAGATATGAATTATTGGCTGCAGGAGTAATGCTATATCAAATTAACTTTTGAGGCCAAAAATGAAATAAAATAAAATAAATCTGGCCAGGGAATGTAGTTCAGAGTACTTACCTAGCACGTACAACACCACAGTGCCCTGGGCTCAATCCCCAGCACTGTGTAAACCAGGTGTGGTAGCACAGGCCTGTAATCTCAGGAAATAGAGGAAGAGAATCAGTAGTTCAAGGTCATCCTCAGTTGCATAGTTAGCTTGAGGCCAGCCTGGGCTATGAAACCCTGTCTGAAAATGTCAAAATAGGGCCATTGAGGTGGTTCCGTGGGTAAATGTACTTGCCACCAAGCCTGATGACTTGAGTTTGATCCCTGAAACCTTCGTTATAGAAGGAGTGACCTGACTCCTCCATGTTGCCCTCTGATGCCCACACACATGCCATGGCACACATGCCTCCTTCCACAGATAAAGACTTTTTTAAAAAATAAAATTTAAAATCAGAAAATGAACCTAGGTTCTAGGAGATAACAGTAATACACTGCATGGAACATTTGGGTATTGGGGATGTAATGGGTTCAATGTGCAGGTTGTCTGGGCCCAGAGGAACAGCACACTGCCCTCCATTGGGGCACAGCTACTTACTGTTGCATAGCCCAGACAGGCCATGAGTGATATCTGGCAGGTGTCACCTCAGAGCTGGAATGTTTACCAGCTTAGTTCTTCATTTCTCTTCTGCTCTCTCCAACCACCTGCAAATAATGTGCTACAAAGGGCAAGATGGTGATGTCACGTGGCCGTGTCAGGAGGCTCTCCAGTCCACAGATGACCAGATAACAATCCTTAGATGAGAGTAACATAAACCATTGAGAATTTTAAAATTTGTACCTTTTAGACCACTGAACACCTGAGAGATCACCCCATTTCTGACCTGTGACATTATTGACATTTGGGAACAAATAATTAATTGTTGGTGGCGTCGTTTTTGTGCATTGTGGGATATTTAGCAGCATCTTTGTGTCTGTCCACTAGATACACATAATGTGTCCCCTCCTTTACTAGCTCAGTTAGGAGAAAATGGTTCCAGACATTTCCATGTGTCCCCCGGGGCTCAAAGTCACTCCTAGTTTATGAATGAGCTTTCTTGTCATTCTTTAATTCCTTCCTTCTTCTTCTTTATTCTGGGTGAGACATTAATATCACTTAGACCTCCCTCCGTGGCATTCGATAAATGCTAGAGTAAACTAAGGTACATGTGCCCAACATTGAATGCTTGAATAAATTATAAGCCTTTTGGAGGGCTTCTTCATTGCAAGCAAAGAAGCCATCTCCACTTAGCTTAAGCCAGGGAAAAGGGATTCTTAAGAAGAAGTGTGGTAATACTATAGGAAAAGAGGGAACAGAACTACCAAGGCTCACCTTGTGTCCAGTAGCCGTTTGCTTTAGGTTTCTGTGCTCGATGTAAGTATTTGGGAGGCAGAGAGATCAGTCTTCTCAGCCAGACTCTCTAGGCTTGTAGAGGTTACTATAGCACCCGCAGCTTGTAATCAACGGCATCATCCACACACAGCAGCCAGTGATCCTGTCCCTTAGAGAAAGGAGACAGTAGCACCAGAAAAGGATAGATGGAAAGGGAGGTGGGACAAGCAGGAGACAATACCTGCTCAGGGTATGGTTTCCAGGGCTCTGAGTGGTGGTACATGAGACAGGACTCGGGGACAAGATAGAAATTCCTTCCAGTGTGGTTCTCACCATGTGTTGGTTTGGACAGAGTTTTGTGAGACCCAGGCTCTCTGAGACATCTCCAAAAGCAGTGGGGAATGTAAGAAACTGCCATCTGCCTTCCCCTTGTCAGCACCCACATTAGACTCAAGGACCAGGCCATGGGGAGGTAGAGCCATATGGAATAGATCCACCTCCTCTTCAGCACTGAAGCCCCTGTATCAGTTTATTCTTCGTGCCCTGCTATGACACTACGTATATAAATGTTAGAAGAAAAGGAGAGAAACACACAGACCAATCCCATGGGATAAAAAGAGTAAAAAGAAGAATAGAGAAACCAATGAAGGGAGCTAATTTAAATGTGACCCCAAATCCTGAAAGCAGTGAGATGAAGTGTCGAGAACATCAGCTCTCTGGGAGAGAGGAAAAATGGTTTCAATGAAAGATGAAAGGCAATAGTATTCATTTCTATAGCTAGTTTAAATGTGACCCCAAATCCTGCAATGATGTGAACTGTCTATAGCCTATTGCTCATCCCACCCCAGGCTAGAGAGACTGGATATCCTCTGGGAGGCTGGTTTGGGGGAGTGAGAGCAGAAAATGTTTACCTGAGAAAATTTGGCTCATGATCTATTATTTCTCGATGGTGATATAATTACATAAATGAAAGTACTCTCATTTTCTCCAGTGTAGGCAAAGCATAAATCAAGCAGGCACCCGCCTTTTCCAATTCTGAATTGTATTTACATTGGTTTGCAATGATCACTTTGATTCAATTGTGCCCTGTCACTCACCAGTAATTCTGTCAGTCCAATTTCATCTACATAAATCTTTAGCCCTGGGGAGGACTTGCCTTGTGAATCCACTTAGCTGCAGAGGCAGATGAGACCACTGCCTGAAACAGCATCAGGGGAATAGCGGCAGGTAGCACACAGGCAACGCTGGATCTATTTTTCACAGAGGCAGAGAACAATTGCTAAAAGAAATCACAATCAAAATACATTAGGGACTGGGCCTTTGGAAACCGGGATTGAAAGATGGAGCCTCAAGCCTTCAGTCCCTTAGACTTACACAGGAAGCTCTTTGGGAGAGGAAAACACAGCCCAGTGAAAGATGAGAGGTAATAATATCCAGTCCATAGGCTCACACTCTTCTTACCTTGGGGTGCTGGACTTCTTCAGTGACTCATTGAATGGATGAATATTGAAGGCCAGCTGTGAACTACACACTCAGATATGAAGGTAGATAGGGTGTGTTTTCAAAGAGATTAGGGTTCAATGGTGCAGACCAACTTTAACAAAACAAACTGAAAGCCAGGGAAAGCAATGTTATAGCTGTGGAGGCAAAGGAACATTCAGATGCAGGAGATTATACTGGGGAAGTAGATGCACTGAGGCGATTAGGGATGACTCCAGAGGAAGAGAGGGTTTAGTTAACTGGGAAAGGGATTTTTGGGTGGGACAGAGGTTGTATGTTTGCAGCTCAGAGAGCATTGAATATTCTGTGAGATGGAGCTGAGAGGCAGGTAGACCTGGCAGAATCTTGGAGGTCAAGTGCAGAGTTCTTCTTTATCCAATCACAGAGATTGAAGCAGGGAGTGGTACAATGAGGCTTCCATTTTATGTTATGGGAAGTGCCGTGGGGCTGGTACAACAGCTCGTGTGGAGGTCATCATTAGGAATACAGGGCACAGGAGATATCATCATCATCATCATCACCATCATCATCATCACCATCATCACCATCATCATCAGCATCATCATCATCACCATCATCATCACCATCAGCATCATCAGCATCAGCATCATCATCAGCATCACCATCATCACCATCATCATCATCAGCATCATCATCATCATCAGCAGCAGCAGCAGCAGGAGCCCAGCCCCTGCCTGAGTTGGGCAGGTCAACAGGACAGGATAAGGCTGAAGGTAAGCTTACTTCTGAAGCAGCAGGTAGTCAGTTATGGACTTTGCAGGTGCACCTGCCCAGGTACCCAGGGAAGTTGCTTCACCTGGTAGGAAAAGTCCAAAGAATAGTACACTCTTAGAGGTCAGGGATCTAGACTTTGTATTCTACAGATATTGGTATGTAGCTTTCTCAGAAATACTTATTAAAAGACGGTGTTGTCCCTGATGTATGTTCTTGGCATTTGTGTCTATAAATGTGTGGATTTGTCTCCGTTATTTGTTCTAGTACTTTGGCTCATGTGTCTGTCCTAGGCTAATCTCATGTGTTTAACCACTAAGCTCTGTAATTAGGGCTTTAAGTCATTGTGGCACTGCTAGCATTGTCCTTTTGCTCAAGATTGCTTTGGCTATTTGGCTTTTTGGGTCTTTAGAAGTTTAAGTATGTATACTTTTTATGTTTCTGTGAATTATGTCACTGGTATTTTGACAGGAATTGCATTAAGTCTGTTGCACCAGTTCTACTACTAGATATTTAGCTAAAGGAAATAAAAGTCAATATGTCAAAGAGACATCCATACACTGCTCCATTGCTAAGATACTGGTATAGCTTAAATGCCCAGCAGAGCTGAATGAATAAAGAAAATGTACACCATGTCCACAGTGGAATACTATCCAGTCATAAGAAGAGTCCATTCTGCCAATATGAATGAGTCAGACACAGAAAGATAAATACTCCTATACACCCCTCCCCCTGCCCAGTTTCATTCATTTCTACAGCATGAAGTTGCTGATGTAGACATTCCAGGCCTGGGAAAAGGTGAAGAGGGAGAAGGTGGTGGTGGTGAGAGATTGCCCAGTGGGAAGAGAACTTTGGTTAGATGCAGGAAGAAGTAGCGGCCTTCTGCTGATCGGTGGGGTGACTGCAGCTCACACTTGCACATCGTACATTTGAAGTGGCAAGAAGAGTGGACTTTGATGTCCACAAAGAAATGCTAGATGCTTGAGGCTGTCAATATGCTCATCGTCCTGATTGGATTCTTATTCAATATGCACTTGTATAGAAAGCCCGTACCTGGTAAATAATTGAAACACTGCCTGCTAACCAGACAATCCCGAAAACGGGAAAGAGCCGGGAAGGAAGGAACCCAGTTTTGCCAATCTTGGTTTTAATTTGTTTCTCAGGGAAGCCAGGGCCTGCTCTCCATTGCCTCTTTTCTGATCTACTGTACATCTAATACTTTTGTCTCACCATAGACAATGCCAGCGCTGGCCACTGGTAAAGGGCATCCCAAAGAGGAATTGTCTTATTCTATGGGAGGCAGGATACTCATGCCGAATGAAATCCAGGTGACTTCTGAGATGAGCATTTAGAAATGCCCAAATGGGTTAGACTCGGAGCCTGTGTTGACCTACCTGGAAAAGGCGTAACACACTGAATGTAGGAAACAGCTTGAGAAAAGATGGAGAGCAGCATGGCTTGTCTCTGACACAGCCAGTGTTCAGCCATGAGGCCAAGAGGCTGAGGTAGCACCTGAGAATACTGCCCCATGATATGCAACCCTAACACTCCCTACCTTTGTAATCCAGGCAAATTCCTGTCTTCTTATGGCTCTGTTTATTTACTAATAAAATGAGACTAGGATAACCTACATTAAGGAGACATTATGAATATTAAATTCAGCCCATAGTTGGCAACAAGTAAAACATTTCCCTGATTCCAGTAGCAGAACGTCATGATGTAAACAGATGATGAGGCCGCATCACCAAGGCGCCTAACAGCAGGCTCTAGAGACTTCCCAGATAGCATCATGTTTTCAGTGTCGAATGCCAGTCCCTTCTGTATACTTGAGTGAATTGAATCCTTTTCAATGTGCTGGGACTTGTTTAGTGGCTGAGGACATTAGAAAATGCTCCAGGTGCTTTTGAAAAGAATATGTGTTCTGTCTTGAGTGGAGAGTCCTAGAAATGTCAGTCAAGACATATGGGTTGAGAGTGGTTTTAAGGTTTTCTATGTTTTGCTGATTGTCTGGTTAGTCAATTATAGAGAGCAGAACTGAAGTCTCCAGCAGTTGTGGATGTGCTCACAGTATTTCTTATTTGAGACCTTAGATGATAAGGATAGTCAACCTGACAGAGTCTAGATTCACCAAGGAGACATAGCTCTAGTCATATCTAAGAAGGGTTATCTGAGGTGAAAGGACTCACCAGAATGGTGGGTAGCACCATTCCGTGGGCTTGAGTCTAGGACTACATGTAAAAGGATAGCATGGGTCTGAGAGAGGGAGACGGCTCACTGGGTAACACTGCTTGCACACAGGCCTGATGACTAGAGTCTGATTCCAGATCCCATAAGGTAGCATGAGGGAACCAATCCTCAGAAGTTGTTTTTCTGACCTTGACACCCCCATGCCTTGTCAAAAATGTGTACATATGCAAACCACAAAAAAATGTTAAGGAAAAAATTGAGCTTAACACTAATATCTCTCTGTGTTTCCTGATTATGGTTGCCATGCAACCAGCTCCTCCCACACCTACCTCCACAGCCTTTCCAGTAGGCTACACCCCTAGTGAGCCCAAATAAACCCCGCTTTCCTTAAGTTGCTTTTATTAGGCATTTAACCTCAAAGTGAACAGAGTAACTAATAAGAGTTCTACCAGGGTTTGTGTCCTGTGTTTTCAATCTCTGATTTTAGTGCCAATCATGTCAAGATTTGGTTTTTATCTTCTTTTTATTTAAAAATTTAAAAATTGACCTTGAATACTACGTGAGCACAGTATTGACATCATTTCTACTCCTCTGTCCCCCTCACACTCTCATACATGGCTTCTTTAACTATTGTTATTTATATACACATATTTATATATGAACACAACTCATTGAGTTTACTTAGTATTGCTTGCATGTATATTTGCTTAGGGCTCGCTGTTTGGGATTGAGTAACCTCTCAGGGGAGCTCATCCCTGGAGAAAGCTGAGCTGAGAGAGGGAGAATGGTTCCCCAGGGGTTTCATATCCTTTCGATGGATTAATCTCTCTGTTACAAGGAAATGACTTTTGATATGTGGCCCTACCCTTTGCTCTAAACTTGACTCTGACGTTAACAGTGCCAGGTCTCTTTAGTTAGCGCTAACCCACGATACACTGTCCTATTCTTTTATGTTTAATCATTTGGTGCTCAATAGTGAATAGTTAAAGCATTTTTTTGTGTGTATATTGTATAACAATATTTTACCTTTTTTGGTATAGGGGTGGGGGTTGAGATAAGTCTTCTCTGTATAGCACTGGCTGTCATGGAACTTGCTCCATAGATCAACGGGACCTTGAACTCAGAGATCCACCTGCCTCTGCCTTCTAGGTGCTGGGATTAAAGGCATGCACTACCGACACCTGCCTATGTTTTACTTTAAAAATTCAGCTTGATAACATGTACCTTTTCACTGAGTGTATAGGCCATTTATCTTTAGTGTGACCACTCAACTGGGTTTGAACTTGTCCCTTTGCTATCTTTGTCTATTTGTACTAATTGCTTTCTGTTACTTTGTCCTCTAAAATGGACCACATACCCTGTCATAAAACAAATATGAATAGACACAAAATATGGGAGTAGCCCCCTGTATCCTATCAGACCACCATGGCCTAAAGTTAGAGTTCAACAACAACACAAATCACAGAGAGCTACAAACTCGTGGAAACTGAACATCTTTCAATTGAACCACCTCTGGGTCAGGAAGAAGTAAAGAAAGAAATCAAAGACTTCCTAGAATTAAATGAAAAAGATTCATAATACACCCAAACTTATAGGACACAGTGAAAACAGTATTAAGAGGAAAACTCACAGCACTAGACGCCTATATGAAAAACCTAGAGCAGTCTCCGACAAGAGACCTAACGCACAGCTGAAGGCTTTAGAACAATTAGAAGCAAACTCACCTAGAAGGAGCAGACAGCAGGAAATAAACTTAGGGCTGAAATCAATACAATAGAAACAAAGAGAACAATACAAAGAATCAATAAATCAAAGAGTTGGTTCTTTGAGAAAGTCAACAAGATAGATAAACCCCCTTATCCAAACTAACTAAAAGGCAAAGAGAATATCCAAATTAACAGAATCAGAAACTTCAGAAATAAAAAAGGGGACCCCAGGAAATTCAGAGAATTATTAGGCCATACTTTGAAAATCTATACTCCACTAAGATGGAAAACCTAAAAGAAGTGGACAGGTACTACTTATTAAAATTAAATGACCTAAATAGTTCTATAACCTCCAAGAAAATTGAAGCTGTTATTAAAACTCTCCCAAGTAAAAAAAAAGTCCAGGGCCAAATGGTTTCCGTGCAAAATTCTACCCAAATTTCTAAGAAGAACTAATACCAATACTCCTCAAACTGTTCCATACAATAGAAACTAAAGAAACATTGCTGAACTGTTTTTAATGAGGCCACAACCACCCTGATTCCCAAGCCACTCAAAGATCCAACAAAGAAAGAGAATTACAGACCAATCTCCCTCATGAACATTGATGCAAAAATACCCAATAAAATACTGGCAAACTGAATCCAAGAATATATCAAAAAAGTCATCCACCATGATCAAGTAGGCTTCATCCCAGAGATGCAGGGATGGTTTAACATATGGAAAAACTGTGGATATCATCCATCATATAAACAACCTGAAAGAAAAAAAATCACATGATCATCTTATTAGATGCTGAAAAAGCCTTTGACAAAATTCAACATGCCTTCATGATAAAAGTCCTGGAGAGATCAGGGATATGGGGAAAATACCTAAATATAATAAAGCAAGCTGACAGCCAACATAAAAATAAATAGAGAGAAACTCAAAGTAATCCTACTAAAATCAGGAACAAGACAAGGCTGTCCATTTTCTCCATATCTATTCAATATAGTTCTTGAAGTTCTAGCTAGAGCAATAAGGCAGCAAAAGGAGATCAAGGGGATACAAATTGGAAAGGAAGAAGTCAAACTATCATTATTTGTAAATGATATGATTGTATACATAAGTGACCCCCAAAATTCCACCAGGGAACTCCCACAACTGATAAACATCTTCCACAATGTAGCAGGGCACAATATTAACTAAAAAAAAAAAGTAGCCCTTCTATACACAAATGATAAAAGAGCTGAAAAAAAAATTAGGGAGACATCATCCTTTATAGTAGCTACAAATAACATCAAATATCTTGGGGTAACTCTAACCGAAGAAGTTACAGACCTGTATGACAAGAATTTTAAGTCATTGAAGAAAGAAATTGAAGAGGATATCAAAAAATGGAAAGATCTCCCATGCTCTTGGATGGGTGGGATCAAAACAGTAAAAATGGGAATCTTACCAAAAGCAACCTACAGATTCAATGCAATCCCCATCAAAATCCCGACACATTTTTTTTTTACAGACCTTGAAAGAACAATACTCAGCTTCATATGGAATAACAGGAAACCCACTGTACCCTTTATTATATGTTATGACACAATAAAGTTAACTGACTTGGA
The DNA here is from genome assembly GCA_033318265.1 of Phyllotis vaccarum. Classification (NCBI taxonomy): domain Eukaryota; kingdom Metazoa; phylum Chordata; class Mammalia; order Rodentia; family Cricetidae; genus Phyllotis; species Phyllotis vaccarum. Next base: position 72,273,957 of record JARWLC010000004.1, on the reverse strand, counting down.
AACAGTTTCATCTTTGCATATCTTACTTTTGGGATTTTTTAGGTGAACCATGCTCAGTCTAGAGTTACATTTTTCTTGTTGCTAACGTAAAGCTTTCTGTGTATTCTACTCAACAAGCCTTGAACCTGGGGTTTTACATTCCAACAAAGAGGGACAAATATATCCCCAAGCCCATGTGAGCACTGTTATCTCTTATTTTCTCTGCTGGCTCTTTCCTCAACCTCAGAGGGTTTCTGTATGCACAGGTCTTCCTCAGTGCCCAACTGGTCGTATGCAGGGAACACTGAATATGTTTGGACTTATTTTTCTGTGAAACTCTTTGTCCTGTCACTCTGTCTCATGAACTCTGTTGCCTTAAGCTTTCTGGACTCAGAGCTCCATCTCCTCCCGTCATGGAATTCCCTAGGCCCCATCCCTTTTCCTCTGCAGTAGCTGAGGAACACTCTGAGCAGTAAATGGCAACAAGGTAGAGCTCCTTCTATCTGTGTGTGTACCATCTGTATGAGGTCAGAGTCCTTCACTGCCTCGCATCAGTGACATAAAGACCATTATTCCCTACCTCTTCCCCAATTTTTAATTGGCATAGATATGAGAGTGAATCTTTCTGCTAATACATGCTGGCCAACGTGGAGTTTCTAGCCAGGGAAGTTTGATTGTCATTATAGGGAGGGCAGAAACACTAGGAGAAGGGAACAAGGCCCACTCCCATCTATTGAGAAGCTTAGCCCAGGGAATGTATTGTGGAGGACCCAAGGAAGAAAGACAAGGAGATGCCTGCACTCCCTCCTGAAGGCATCCAGGATGTGTGGGAAACTCTTAAACTTGAGTATGGAAAGTTTCCTAAAATAAAATGCAAAGGTTTGAACTTACCCAAGAGAAGCACCATGCTGTGAATCTGTGGCATTCTATGTGTGCCTGGCAAAATGGAGGCTAAGTAAAGCAAAGACTGTGTTTCTTATGGTGCACCCCAAACAGTTTTTCCCCTGGAATAGGGAACCATGAGACCCATAGGAGCATCACAAAGGCCTCTCAGAGTCTCCTGGCCAGCGAAGCTGTGGACTCACATAACCCCTGAGACTTCCAAATGGCTGTTCTTGTCTGGGCAACATTTGCACATGGTTCCCATGAGGAAGCACAATGTTTTATTCATGTGCACTCAGAAACTTTGTGAATAGCAGAGGATATTTTAGGATTTTAGAAGGCAAAGCTCCCCAAGTGCTTATCATAAAGCCTTTGAGTTCTTAAGTCACTTTGGAATGAGAATTTTTTTTTTTCTGTCTCAATCCAGCTGAGATCTTTACATTTGGACATTATGTTTCCCCAAGTTACTGGTGCGCTTAATGTTAAAATAATATGTTTAGGATGATAAAGTGAAGTGGGGTCTGAAAAAAGCACAGTGTCAACTGAATCAGGTCTGAGAAAATGTCCCATTGCTACTTTGAAGAAGCTAAGCCTAAACAGAATCTATGTAAACAAGACAGACATGGGGAATGAATGCCTGGTCACAACAAAGGTCGTAGAATATTAATGAGTTTATATCAGAGAATAGTTACTAGCAGGCTCTGGGGAAGCAGCTCCAGTACTAAAAAACTCTCTTTATGACAAGAAATGAGGGTGGTGGAGCATGATAGGACATTGGTACTCTATGGTCGTATATTGGCGTCCTTCTTAGGGGAAGAATGACTGGGGCTAAAGTCACCTTGAAATCCTTCAGGTTTCAGAATGACTGACTTACCTTCTCGAGACTTCTACAGAAGCAGGAACAAGTCTTTTGCAGAGTGACCTTTGGCCAACAAACAGTCGTCTTTTTAGAAAGCTTGAATGGGGATGGGAAATAGCCTGACATTCTTTGAGTCTTTGGATACAAACTGCTGGATAATTGGATCTACTGTTAAGGAGAGAATCAGGTGGATGAGCAGGAGGAAGAGCAGAGGGTCAGACAAACCAGGAAACAGTAAAGACTGCCCCCCCAAGCTCCACAATGCAGAAGATAAATACTAGTTTTCTCTGTGACATATGACGTCATTGTCTAGTGTCCAGTGACTTGAAAACCACTTAGCACTTGTGAGCCATGCCATTGAAATCGATATGATGAGATGGCTCTATCTATTATTTTACTGGAATGATCCTCCTTCCTGTACCTTAAAATACTCGTAAATGCATCATGTTTGAAAATTGGCATGGCAATGATTGTAGGGACAGCTCTGACTGCTCAAAGAGCCTTCTGTTCCGTGGGGTACCTGTTCTACTGCTAATCATCCTAGTAAAGTATTATTCAGAATCTTTTATCCTACCCTGGTCACATGTGAGGATATGTGCTGAGCATCCAGGGCTCATTTTCTCATGTAGGATGGAGTGAGGATACTCAGAATCTTCTCTGGGATGGAGAAGGGGTATAGGATCTGCTTCCTGCTGAAGGTTTTGCTATTCAGTTGCTAGTTGATTATGGCCTTAATGGAAAGAGAAACCACCAAGGCAATGTGAAAAGTAGCTTTAGAATCTGGATGTGATTTTGTTAAATACTCCGTGAAACTTGTTTCATGATAGATTTGAGATTTTAGGGATTGATGTTTTTTGTTGCTGATGTTGTCTGTTTGGTAGGTTGGTTTTTAAGCCGCTTAGTAATTACAGACACCTATTTTTTATTCAAACACATTCTTGGTCACATAGATTAAGGCTAGTATTCCATTCTGTTTCAGCCTCTTGTCAAAATGACGAATGACCCATATCAGAGAAGTATCAGCAGACAGAACCTATTAGCTAGCCCACAGTGTCACCAAGAAGGGCAAGGGTAATGGCCATGGCTGCTTCTTCCTCCCCCTCTTCCTCCCTGCATTGTTTTGTAAGCAAGCACTCCCTTGCATCCTGTGTATTAGGCTTGGTTCTAATAAGAAGAAATTCTCTTAAACAATGGGAGAAATATAATGGAAATGGTTCACCCTTCCCATGGTAGACTATTCTTTGTGAATTGCATTTCTTGGGGACACTAGAGATCTCCAAATTCTGAGTGGCCAGATGGAAATCATCCTCTAAAGGCAGGATTGGCCAAGCCTGTGACTGAGCAAAACATCATCAGCTCAGTTTGGAGTCTGAACTAAGAGGCCCAGGTTTGTTGTTGTGAGGTTATTTTTTGTTTGTTTTGTTGTTTGTTTTTTTGATACTCAAGGAAACACAAAGTTTCTTTGGTGTTACTGGAAAGGATATGTGTTATAAAGGAAAGCCAGAGATTCATTGTCTCCCTGGAATCACCAGGAGGCCATGAAGTTGGCTGTATTTCTCAGGAACCATCATTTCCTGAAGTTGGCCCAAGCCCATTGTTTATAAATGATGTCTATAAATGAGAAAGATAAGTCTTTTTCCTCATATGTACACACATGCCTATACTTTCCATGGAAGCGTTTTGGTAGTGTGTAGCATGTACACAAGTCAGAAAGTTGGGAGATGTCATTATAAAAATACTGAGCACAGAAGTTGGCCAACCTTCTCTGTGAACAGCCCGGAAGTAATTTCTTCTTACAAGCAGACTCTTGTAACTGCTCATCTTGATCATTGAAGTACGAAAGTAGCTTTACACCATACACTATTAAGTGGCTGTGGTCCAGTAAAACTTTATTAACAAAAGCAAGGAACAGCTGGATTTAACCTTGGCTTTCAATTTTCTGATTTCTGATCTAGTTCTATGTCTTTGGTGAGAAAACTGACCATCAAAACCATCTCTGTGGGCAAGGATTAATTCCTTCAAAGGGGCTTGTCAATTTCCACTCAGTTCCCACATGTGCCAAGCATGGATGGAGAGAGGGCCATGGAAGATGACAGCATGGGTTTCCAAGAGACCTGTACTTCAGAAAGCCAGTGCCAACATCATCCCTCCCAGTAACTGAGAACCAGTGTTCCACACATGCCTTCTTCCTCTCCACGTAGTTGAGCTCCAGAAACTGAAGAGAATGCTGGAGATTCCTAGACACAGCTGTGGCTCTAATAATGTTGGGAATCTTGAGAGATTCCCCTGAGCCTTATGATGGAGATTGTCAATATTACTTTTCTCCACACCTCTAGTCATTATTTAGCTTGACTGTATTAATTCAGTATTCTTTTGACTTTGGACCCCAATCTTTCATTTACTGATTTATTTTTATTTTATTTTATGTGTCAGAGTGTTTTGCCCACAAGTATGTGTGTGCACCATGTGTATGCCTAATGGCTACAGAGGTCAGAAGAGAGTGTCCTATTTACTAGAATAGAGATATAGATTGTGTAAAACTCCACATGGGTACCGGAAATCCAACTGGGCTCTCTGAAAGGGCAGCCAGTGCTCTGAGTCACTGAGCCGTCTCTGCAGCTTCTTCAACCACAGTCTTATTGCTGAGTCTTCTCCAGCTCACCGTTGTCCTGGTGATAGGATGGATAAGAGCTGATGCCTTCCTCTTTCCACACAGATGATCTCTGTCTTATGAAAAATAATATTTCCATCACTTGGCCATATGAAGACAAAATTCTACTGCAGGATTCCTTTGGCTCATGTGATCTTTCTTTCAACAGAAGCTACACAGGACTGATAAGTCATTAAACTCACTTCTGCTGTTGATTTGTTTAGGGATCGTCTGGTCACAGGAATGAAAGCACAGCCAAGCTAACATGAGCAGGAAACAAAATGAGGTTTGTCGGAGGAAAACTGGACAGAAACCACAAAAGGCCACCTGTGATCCACAGGGATTCAAACGAGGAACTGGGTCCAAATTCCTTTATGCATCGTCTTGGGGCTCTATGTTAGGCTGGCTCTTTTCCCTGCACTTACAAACTGTAGCTGGCCCACAGTTCATGTCTCCAGTTTTGAGACCACTTTCCATGCCCTAACCCAGAGCTTCTTAACTAGGCCCCAGGTACTTCCAAATGCTCAAGAGTTTATCCAAGCCAGTAAGCATAGAGAGCATCTGGAGAACTCCTGTGTCCCTTCTCCGGGTTATGTCGGCTTCTCTATGAGTGGAATTTGAAAAGGTCCTGTACTCTGCACTCCCACACACTTGCTGCCAAGAAGAAATGAACAACAACAACAAAAAAAAAATGAGCAACAAAAAAGCAAGGTCCATTCACTGTGGGCAAAATTGTGAATAAACATACTTTATTTAGCCATAGTGAGATAGCTGTTTTCTGCAGAATGAGTTCAGAGCAACAAATCTATTGGTCATCTAGCTCTCTAAATTTGGGACAAACAGAAAGCTCAATTTATCAGCTTATCAGGAGTTAATAAATTATGTCCCTGGCACTAATTTCAGTAAATCTGTGGCTGTCAATAAAGTTTTACTAGAATTTAACCATGTTCATTCAATTACATATTGAATGTTGCTACCTATTTTTTTTAAATGTTGTTGGTTTATTTTTCTATGTTTTTACATGACCGCAGCCACGTTAAATAGTTCTAATACAGACTGGGTCTCACAAACCCAGTCTGAACTCTCTGACCATTTTCAGAGTATTTGTTGACACAGGAACTAAAGAACGAGGTGGTAACAATTTTTACCGCATATGTCATACAGTTATGTCTGGTGGATCCAGGATCAGCAGACACAGTGAAAGAATATACAATGAGGAAGTCACTTATCACCTCACTCCCCACCGCCAGTATCTACACCTACTGAGAGAAAATAAGTAGATGAGAGTCCACCCAGATAAAATGCTTTTATGTCAAACTGTTTGAATGGTCTGGCAAGAAGTAACTTTGCAACTGGGAAGGATAAATTATGACCGAGTTCTAGATATAGGTTGTGTAACAGCGTTCACTGTGGGCTGGACTAGCTGCAATTGTAGAGGAATTCTAAGCTACATTCTGACAAGTGGGACAGAAAATGTTCATGACAAGCGGTAGGAATATAAAGCTTAGGCAAAATCTATGGTTCAAAAAATGTTTTTATTTTTTTAAAAAATTTTACATCTATGAATGTTTTGCCTACATGTGTGTTTATACCATGTGCTTGTCAGAGGCCCAAAGAGGTAACTGGGGTTTCCTGGAACTAGAGTTACAGATGGTTGTGTCTCATTTTAATCTCTGAGCTATCTCTCCAGGCCCCTGAAAAAGACTTTGGTACTTTCATGGGCTTTCCAGTTTTACGGACACTGGAGGCTTGTAGGAAGAGGCCAGTTGGATTTCCATGAAGTATAACTACTGCTTTCCTACTTTGAACTTTTTTGTTGTTTTATTTTTGAGACTAGGTGGTCTTAAACTTTAGATAACCCCAGTTCTATCTTTGGAGTACACTGCAAGCATATACCACTGCCCCCCATGTACTAATGATCAAACTTCAACCCAAAGCTTTGTCCATGTTCTGGCAAGCACCTCACCAGCTAAACTATAATCCCGAGTTTCTTATATTACCTTTTGAAGAGGGGTCAAAGGATGTGGGGTTATCTAGGAGAGAATGTTATCTTATCTATTACTTCTGATAGCCTTCCATCCCCTTTCCCTACCCAAAGGAAAATGTCCCTTATCCAATTTTAAATTTGACTGGCCTTCTACCATACTAACAAAATGTCTCTACACAGTAGTTTGTCTTTTAATTGGTGTTCTAACATTTATTTTACCATTTCAGGGATAATGTTCTCAGTAATATGGCTGATAATGATAGTAATCAGAAGCTGGTAGCATCATCCACTGACAACCCCTTATGAGTGAGCCATTTGAAATACTTTATCTCATTTTCCCTCATATTAGCTCTAGGAAATACAGCTATGAATTTAGTTTTACTTGTAAAGAAACCAAAGACTAAGAAGATTGAACAATATAACTTAATACTGCCTCTCTGTGAATACCTGCCAATGTGCTGGATGTACTGTGATGAGCCCATGGTTATGAAGTCTGAGCCTGTGACTCAAGTACAGCAGGCCAATGGTGAGCACACAGCTACGTAAGCAAACATATTCAGTGTGGGCTGAGCCCTTGGAAGGCACTGCTCAGTGTGCTATGAAAGAAAGCACAAGGTCACAGTGAGCACATGGCTGTCTGGCCTCTGATTGTTCTGAACATGTGTCTCTGAGGTCTGTATTCTTGTGTCCCTTACCTGTGTGGTGTGGGGATATGTTTCAAATTTAATAAAAACCAGTCTGAGATATCAGAGGGATCTACCCACAGTCAGTCTAGGAGGATCAGAGAGTAGTAACTCACACCTTTAATCTCAGCCACAGGGAATATCCAGGAGTGCTGACCTACAAAACCCTTAATCCCAGCAAATCTGAGTTTGAGGCCAGTTTAGTTTACAGAGAGAGTTCCAGGCAGGCAGTGGTGGTGCCAGGCCTTTAATCTTAACCTGGATGTGAAACAACTGGGTGAAGAAGGTATTTAAGGCAGGCACAGAAAGACAGAGCAGGCAGTAGAAGTCACGAGGAGGAGGCTGAGGAAGCTGGAAGACAGCTGGGTGAGATCTGACTGTGGTGTTTCCTCTCTTTGATATCTAAGCCTTTCCCTGAGATCTGGCTCTGAGTTTCCTTTATTCGTGTAACAGTGTGATTTTACTCCCCTAGAGGTACAGCATAGCCTGAAGTTCAATGGATCTTTGAGAGCTCAAGGCTAGCCCAGTATATATTGTATGGTGGGCTTGCCAGTTATCTAGTTTAGCCTCAGCCTTCCCCCGGGCATAGCAACTCTGTAATCTTTCTCAGAAGACTTTTCTAGTATTGTTTTGTTCTTATTTTTTTTTAGCATATTTATCCTTCTTTCCCTCCCTCCCTCCCTCCCTCCCTCCCTCCCTCCCTCCCTCCCTCCCTCTCTCCCTCCCTCTCTCTCTTCCCCTTTTCCTTCTCTCTCTTCAGATGATTTGCATTATTTTATTCCTACCAAGAAGTATCATATAATCAACTTAACTAAGCAAATATTTATAAAGATACTCCAAGCTTAGCTGGGTGACACGAGTATACTTGGTTTAAAACAAATTTAGACTGGACAGAATCCCTTTCCTGAATGAGCTGGCCCCTGGCTAAGCTGAGAACCACATACATGCCTCCCACAGTCCACAGCCAGGAGAAGCTGGAACTTTTGAAGAAGTGTCCTTTCCTTCTGCAAAGCTCCTAAGGGATTGGGTTTCATTCATTCTCCATAAAGCTCACACCAACAGCTGACCCCCACCTTCCCCCTAAAGGAATCATAACTATCTCCTGACTCACAAGGAGCTTCCCCAAAGCTTGGATGAGGTACTGCAAGTCATGGTCCTGGATGGATTTATTAGCGCTCTTTCCGGAATGTCGGGTTAGTGTGGCTGGTGGCAGTGAGCAGAGGAGAAAGGCTGGGAGGTCATGGTGTGTGCCATCGACTTGGTTACACACAGTAGCCCTAATATCAAAGATTGCCATTCTTCTCATTGGTGCTTCAACAGAGAAGTGGATAGACATCTCGGATGAGTGAGGGATTTGTGGTCTCCTGCACAGACACCCATTCCATCACTAAAATGTGTGCCCCCTTCGCTCCCATTTTGTGAATCTCCATGCTGTTCTGACATCCCATGCTCTCACTTCCTTATGACATTGGAACAAATGAATACAGACAGGGTGCCCCAAAGCAGTAGAAATTTATGATCGTGCTGCTGTGCAGTTGGAGTCCATCTAATCACAGGTTTAGCAGTCCCATGGCTGTCTGAGCCCCAAGGGAAAATCCTTCTTCCTCAGTGTCTGTCAGTTGCTGGCCATCATTCCTTGACTTCATCTGCATTACTCCAGTCTTCCTTTACATGTCTGTGTCTTCACATTATTCTCTCTCATTATGAGGACTCTGCTCATTGGATTTAGGAACCATCTAAAAATCTATTACAGCCTCAACTTTACTTGGTCACATGTGTAAGTATCTGTTTCTAAGGTAAAAATGTTTACAGGTATGTTGAGGGTAGGTTGAATATAGGTTTTGTCAACACAAAAATTACATCTCACATCTTAAACAAAATAAGAGTTATTTCTAGAGTCATGTTTTGTGACCATGGTCCAGGAACATGGGTTTATGTTATCCCAAATTTCATGTTTCAGCATGAAAGCAGTTTTACTGAAAAAGAACATCATAAATCAAGGCAGGCTTAAAATATATTGCTGCGTACATTAGAGAGCCAGTTACAGTGAGACAGAAGCTTTTCTATAGCTCCAAAATACCATCTGATAGGATCTGAGATTTTGGTTGGTGAAAGCTGGGTTAAGAGATTCCAAAAGATTTTTTATCTATTTGTCACAGGATGTTAGTTCTGACAGATAAAGGATGTCTCTCTCTCTCTCTCTCTCTCTCTCTCTCTCTCTCTCTGTGTGTGTGTGTGTGTGTGTGTGTGTGTGTGTGTGTGTGTGTGTACATAGAAGGTGGGGAGCTAAAACTAGCCCAAGATAAGATAATCAGCCTCTGGACCTACAGCATCTCGCCACTGTGTTCACTTGCTTGAGTTCTGTTCACACTTTCTAGGGGACATACTCCTACCCAGTGCAAACCTCTGCTCCCTACATATATCGAGAATTTCAATTTGCTCTCATCTTGGTAGGAACCATTCTGGTCCCAACTATCACGTTCCTCACTCCTGGATGAATACAGCCCTCCACAAGGTCCCCCTTCCCCACCTTTCCTGTCTTCCATAGTCACTTTCTACCTGCAGCCAGAGGAATGGGTGGAATATACATCACGGTGCTTTATTCACAGGACTGAATCCCAGTGCAGAAACACCACAAAGACACTCCAACAGCTTTGCGAAGCATTTTCTGCAGCTTCCCAGCACCTATGGCAGACATATTTCCATCTTCAGATGTTCCAGTTTCCCGTCTCCATTTTTGGTGTTTGCTATGGGGCTTGCCTAGAAAACTGATCTTTGCAAATCAGTCCCTGTCTTTTACCAGGGCGCATTGCAATAAAATGTTCCTTCTCCCATTCCAATGGAAAACTTTTGATCCGCCTTCAATCCCCCCCCTTCTCCCTCCTCTTTCCTCCCTGTACTCCTCTTCCCCTCCCTTCCCCCCCTTCTCCCCCTCCTCTTCCTCTTCCCCCTCCTCTTGTGTGGGAATTTTATACCTACACACAATGTGTTTTGATTAAGACAATTAGCCATCTTTAGTTTATTTTTAAAGTTTTTCTATAGTCAGCCCATTCTGGTCTCAAATTGACCCTGAAGCCCTTGCCTCAGATTCCCAAGTGCTGGAATTAGGGCCGTGCGTTACCACTTCTGGCTTCTCTCAGCACACTGCTAGTCCTTACTGTCCACATCATCACTATGGCTCCCGGACCACCTTATTTGTCTTCAATAGCTATACGTGTCAATCTCCACTTACCACTCAAATAGAAAGTTAGTTAGAGATATACCCCATCTCTCTTTGTCCTTTGTGACCCCAGTATCTGAGCAGTGAGTACATGCTCAGACGTGTCTAGAAGGATGCATTGAAGACATGCCCTTAACGCAGGGAAGATAGCTTTAAGCAGGTAGATGAAGTTTGGTTACTTTATCTTCTAGCCTATAGGAGATTAAAAATAATTACAAGATAAGATGCTGTTAGCAGTGATCACACAGTTCTTATAGGTAGGAAGAAATCTGAGAATAGAAACAAATTACCAGCAGAGTGATAGATGGAAAGGAATACGAGGCTCAGTGTAGGGGCGAAAGGCTTCGCAGCAAGAGAGCACCTAGAATAATGTGTGGACACGGCATTTGCCCTGACTCATCCTCCGCTGTTGTGTGCAAACAAAGCTGAGTGGAGAAGACTCAGACCTCTTGCCTTTGTCCATCCCTGGCTTGTGTAATCCCGCCCCGTCTAGTCCCATCTGACCCCCAATTCTGGTTTCTATTGCTCTCTCCCCGTGTAGGTGGCACTGAGACCAGTGGGCTCTATGTCAGTGTGCTCCCTCTTGACACCACACAGACTGCTCTGCTAGGTTCCCTAAGTCCTTCTAACTTCTGGTTCCTGCTCTCTCTGCCAGGCACCCTTCTGTTAGATAGTGGTGAGCATAGCTGCCTTCCATTCTGACTATGCATGTAAACTTACCACTTTTCAAGAATTCTTATTCCTATACAGTCTAATATATCTGGGTTGTGATGCATCTTATAGTGGACATTATACATTAGTGGCATACATACCCATGACACAGATGCCATTTTGTCCTGCTTTGTAAGGGAGCTGAGTTTTTGACCTAGCCTAAACCCTCCAAAGCTGTCATTCATGCTCAGCGTTGCCACCTAGATGCTGACTCACGCTATCACCTATCTATCTTTCCTGTCCTTCATCTTTTAGATATGGGATCCTGTGCAGAGAAGCCCTTCCATTCTTTTCTGCCCAGTAAAAGACCTTCTTTGTTGTTGCTGTTGTTTGGAGAAGTGGATCACAAGTTATGCTACCACAGCTGGTTTGTATAGTGCTGGGAATTGAGATCCGGGCTTAGTGCATGTTCCACAAGCACTCTACCACCTGAGCTACATCCCATCTTTGAAAGGCCTTCTTCAGTATCACCCCATGCCACTACACACTCAGAAGGATCAGCAGGTGACCTGTTCCACAGGCTGGACCCCAATTTGAAGTTTGAAGGGGACTTTTTTACCTGCAAGTGAATGATACCTTGACTAGAGTGACTTTGCAAGAGGTCACTTGATTTCCATTCCTGTGCAAGTTCAGGGAGGGATGCGTGTTCATCCTTCCTGCCTAGGTTAAACTTGGCCCAGTGACACCAAAGATTCAGGCGTTTCAGTCCTTGGGTGTTAACCTGACTTAACCTCCTGGTGGACATCGTCATGTTGACTCAGCAGTAGACACAGTTCTATCTGGAGCAGAGAATGAAAGCCACCATCTCCTTTTCATCTCAGTCTGTTTGGATTAATAGCAAACTACTATCCCCAGCCAACTCTCTGGCAAAGTCACCCCAACCTCTGTCAAACCTACCCCAGCCTCTTTCATGCTCATCCCAACCTCTATCAAACTCACCCCAACTTCTGTCAAATTGGCTATTTTCGTCACATGTACAGACCGTAGAGCTGCAAGACAATCTGGGACTGTAGTGCCTGGCTTTCCCATTTGGAACAGAGGAGGCAGGTGAGCTGAGGAGAGACCACACTGGCAGTGTTTCTGACCCTTGTTGTCCACCACGGATACTCAGAATGCCGAGCCTGAGCCTGAACGGCAGATGCTTTGACTGGGCTCCTTATTCTTAGTATCAGTGGCTGGAAAACAGGCACCATGTTTCAGAAACCCTTTCTAACTTATCAGTAACCCTTAGTAACTTATTCTAGAAGTTACTATGTTGTTTCTAAATGAACAAAGAAGAGTAAGTGAAAAACATTTAATATTGAAGCAGTCATCGATTTTTTTTTTCTTTCTAGAGGATTTGAGGCTCAGATGATTGCTTTAAAGTTATAAGTAGTTTTTAGGAACTTGCCGTGAATATAAGGGAAGCACATTCTAAGGCTCTTGGGTTCTCCCAGAGCAGCCGTAGTGAACCCCAGTCCTCTTGGCGAACCTTCCCTGCCCTTTCCTCTCCTTTCCCTTGTGTCCTTCCAAGGGTCTCATCTGAGAAATGGACACACTGACCCTGATAACATTTCATTATAACCAGGAGGAGCTATTATGGCCAGTAGTCTGTTTTGTGTTCAACCTTTATGAACACCCTGGCCAGGGTGAGCGAAGCACCTCACGGGGCTCTACTATTCCATTTAGTGACTTGAGACTCTAGGCTTTTCTGACCTTATCCTGGAAAACATTATAAAGGCCTGTTTTCTAAATTTTATGTACAGGGTATATGGAGGGATCAGATTTCTGTCAGAAAGCCCTAGAACTATCTTCAAACAATTGGTTTTCAATATAAGCTGTCTGCCTAGAATCATAAATATTTACAAGGCCGACATTTGATATTTTATGAAGTTAGAGAAGACATTTTAGCTGCCACTTAAGGTTTTAGAGAGAAATTTGCTGTTTGCTTTTGGTGATAAATGTGTTTGTGGAACACGTTTTGGAGGATTGCCTTGTTGCCTCTTAGGAAAGTCTCATGTTTTTCAGACCATGATCAGAGCCAATTAACATTTCAGTAGCTGGGCTAAAGCCACCGTGATTGTGAGTGGAGGAACTGGTAACTCCAGGTGGTCTGGTTTCTGGCTCTTATATTCACTGCACTGAGCTGCCCTTCCCCACCTGCTATAGTTCCTGCACCATTGCCTAGCTATTCTTCCCAAAGTTTGGCCAAGTATTTGTAAATCTCACTGTGTTCTCTTCTTTCCTTTTTATTGTGGTTAGATGCTCAGTTGCTGAGAAGCTAGGAGAAGGCTGGACATGGAAGTCCATGGGTCACATACAGGTCCTCTTCCTGTCCACAGTGGAAGCCTGGCTTGATGGGACATAACAATTTTAAAGGGCCTTTGTCATGAAACCAGCCCTATGCAGCCTCTGATATCTACTAACTGTTCCTCAGTTTGCATTTAGTAGCTCCATGTGGTCATGTTCAACAGCATTTAGACAGAGGTGTGGTGAACTCTGTATATCAAGTCTCTTCCCCACCCATTGAACAGTAAATATTTACTAATCTATCTCTGGAAAAGAATGAAAATCATCAAAAGTCAGTTTTGACCTAATTCACTCCAATCAGATGCTTGCACTGTCAACCTCTAGCATCTAATGGACATAATTCCTTCTCATTAGTCAACTCTGCTCTCCACTGTTTTTAAGACCCTGCTCTGAATATACCTGAGTTTGAAGCAGGTGGGGTGAATCTACTTTTCTTTGGGTACCAGACAGGTATTAAGCATTGTTAAAATCTATTCAAAATCACTGTTGGTGTTAAAGATGATCTTTTTGAGTTTCCTGTAACTGAGCAAAGATGTGGGGGATGAGGCATTTGGCAGCCATTGAATACTCTCTTTTGTCCAAATTGCCTTAAGGAAAAGCAACATCAGTCTCACAGCCAACTGGGTCACCCTCAAGCCTATACAAGCTACCTTGAACCCTTCATGGATGCTTTGAGATAATTACCCAAAGATTGCAGCCATTGATTCTGCCTCCTGAAGACCCTGCCCTATTCATGTGTGTTTGAAACGGTTTATATCATAATTTCGTCTATCATAAGCCTCTATGCACCCTTTGTACCTTAGCAAGAGGGGAACACTTCCCAATATAGGGGGACTACTATGGCTGGTACTGAGGGACAGGGCTGTGATTGCTCTTAAACTCAGGTCTTAATAACATGATTGGCACTAAGAGGCAAGGGTCTGATGTCCCAAACACCTTTCCTCAGGCTTGGTAAGCTAGCTGTTTAGCTTAGAGGTGCTTGTCTGTGTTGCCTTCACTGATTTGCAACATCAAGCCAGATAAAAGCTTCTTGGAAGGATTGTTCCTTGTCACTCAGCAGTGCAAGCATCACATGAAGAAAGAAGGCCATGGTGGAAATGGCAGAGAGCAGCAGAGGCAGTTGCTAGGGTGAGGACAAGGGGAAGGCAGCTTCGGGTGTGTTTTCTGATTCTGAGATGCTGTTAAACATTTATTTATTGAGACATGGTCTCTTTCTGGCTTGGAACTTATTAAACAGGCAAAGCTGGCCAACTGGCCAGTGAGCCCCAGGGATCTGTCTATCTCCATCTTCCCAGTACTGGAATTATAAGCATGTATCGCCACACCTGACTTTTTCTTTGTGGCTTCTGAGGTTTGGATACAAGCCTCTCTCCAACTCCCTGGCACTGTGAACTTTTTATATTAGAACACCACATTTTAATGCCAAAGGTTGGGCATGCTTATTTGTTAGGCAGAAAATATTTCTCCCCAAGATACCTACTACATGCTGGTCCTTGAAGTCTGTGAACACATTACAAATCATGGCAAAGAAGTTAAGGTAGGAAGTGGAGTCAAGGTTACTAGTCATTTGATTTTAAGAAACATATTTCCTGGGCTATCTACTTGGACACAATATAATCTCAAATTTCTTATATTAAAGCTGAGAAGGGTGTGGCTTAGTTGTTATGATAAGACGCCCCGAGGAAGGCAACTTAAGGGAGAAAGGGCTTATTTTGGCTCACAGTGCAAGGTGCAGTTTTCCACAGTTGGAGAAGTCAAGGCGGCAGGAGTTATAAACGCCTGCTTGACTCCAATGCCCAATCAAGAGGCAGAGGGGAATAAATGCATGCTCGGGTTTCCCCTCCCCATTTTATGCATTCTAGAATTGGATCCTCTGCAGTGGAGAATGATCCTGCCAGATGTTAAGGTGAGTCTTCTCATATCAGCAAAACAGGATAACCTCCCACAAGCATGGCCAGAGGCCGCCTCCTAAGTAATATAGACCCTGTGAAGATGATGTGACACTAAGCATCACAGGGAAGCAGCAAAAGAGATCAGATGATATGACCTGTGATTTGATCCTTTGTGGTTGAAGAGGATCCACTAGGGAAGCAGGCTATCCCAGAGGCCAAAACAGGTCAGAAAGCAGGCTCCACTGCAGAACCTCCAGGAAGGAGCTGCCCTGCACTCCTCATATGGTCCCTGACCCATGGTAGATTTGTGATCTAGGGAACCATCGGGCAGCTATGTGTTACATAATTGCATTTGTTACAGCAGCAGTAGCCAACTCATACCTGCTAACCTCCTTGTGCTCATCAGGAGCAGCTCTTTTTAACAACCCTTTTCCAAATGCTTTTCTCCATTTTTGCTCTTCTGTCTTAATGAGCTGCTTAAGTATTCATTATGTTCTTCAGTCTCTGGCTTCCCACGCGCATATTTCATTTCCTTCTAATTATGTGAATCTTCTAGCAGGGTTGCTGGCACACAGAAGCGCCCGCTAGAGCAGTGGTGGAAGTGGTGGTTCTGACTGCCAGCACAGCAAAGGGAAATGTTTATTTATCCATTCTCTTAACCTTCACACAACCTGAAGCAATCCTTCTCTCAAGAGCAGCTTCCAGTGAATCACTTGTGAAGCTGAACTGAAAGCATATTGACAAAAACCAGAAGGACAATTCTTTGAAAAACTGGGTGAGTTTTAATTAAGGGAATATTTTAAATATTAATGAAATGACTCAAACGACCCTTTTTCTTCTTCTTCTTTTAGTTAAAATTTTAAGACATCATCATATATGCCTTAAAGCACCTGAGAACTCCACTGTTCAGCCTCTGCCCTTTTCTGATTTTTCATTTCGACAAAAGGCACCCATTTCCACCAGTTGTGTTTTTCAATACTGACTAAAAACCACCCTTATCTTTTAGAAGATGAAACGAATCTATCACTACATATACATTGTTTAATTAATAATGGTTTCTAATTTATATTCAGTAGCTCGAGTTGTATTTCATAAGATGATATTGATTTTAATTTTATTTTCTTCAATATTTTAAAAGAACAAGATGTCCTCATCACTCCAGATTTAATAGCTATTCCTTCTCTAGAGTCTTTGCTGCTTCTTGAATTTTATTTGTAAGGCCTCTGTCATTAACATGGGAAACTTTTGTATTAAGGGCTTGTGAGAACTCAGAATGTAATTAGACCTTGTTAATAGCAACTCTAGCTTTGGAGTAAAGTAAGAATTTGCCTGAAGGCTCAGCTGGGAATGGACCCAGGCTGACTTCAAGGTTAGTCTGCCCCTGCCTCTTCCCCTTGGTACCGGTTCCCAGGTGGGAGTCACAAGGACACCTCTCCTGGTGAGTCTGCTGTGGGCCATTCTCCTGAACTGCCCTCTGCCGTGGATATACGCGGACCTGGGCGTTTTATATCAGAGGTCTATTTCTCTTCAGTCTCTTTATTTGCTATGGGCCTGATTAAGTTGTTGTTGTCTCCTTGGTTTAACTCTAGTGATTCACAGGTATCTAGAACCATTTATTTCTGTTTCATTTCCCAAATTATCAGAGTATAGGTTTTTATAGTATTTCCTTATTATTTTCTGAATTTCTTTGTAACGCTTTTCTCTTCATCTTTAATTTTATTAATTTGTGTCTCCTCTTTCTTCCTTTCTTTTGGTTAATTTAGCCAAGGATTTATGTACCAGTTAATATTTATGTCAATTTCATACAAGCTGGAATCCTCTGAGAGGAGGGAACCTCAATTAAAAAACTGCCTCCATACGATCAGCAAGTCTGTAGGCATTTTCTTAGTGACTGATGGGAAAGAGCCCAGCCCTTGGTGAGTGATGCAACACCTGGGTTGGTGGTCCTGGGTGCTGTAAGAAAGCACACTGAGCAACCCATGAGGAGCAAGCCAGTAAGTGGCGATCACCCATGGGCTTGCATCAGGTTCTGCCTCTAAGATCCTTCCCAGTTTTCATTCTTGTGTTAGCTTCCCTCAGCAGACTCTGACTTGGGATGTGTAAGCCAAGTAAGTGCTTTCCTTCTCAAGGTGCTTTTGGTCATGGTGTTTCATCATGTTATGGGATGCTGAGTAAATGTACATTTGTTAGCATTTGGGTGGAATATTGTAGATATATGTTAAGTCCATTTAAGGTATGAAGTAATTTGAATCCTATATAACTCTGTTTATTTTTTGATCAGATAATTCTCCTACATTCAAAAGTTGGACATTATAAAATTGGGGTTAATCTGTGTTTTGAAGTCCAGGAGTATTTTTTTTTAAGTTGGATATATCAGAGATTGGTGCATATATGTTTAGGATTGAAAGGTCACTTTAGTCATAGGACTTGAAAGAATTCATCTGGTACTGATCCAGAAGCCCTCTGGTAGCATTTGGAAGTGAGAAAAGTAATCAATAGTCCTACCAAGCTATGAAGCCTGTGAACTACCATAACCAGCCCAGTAAGGTACCACCAATGTTGTAATAGTGTCATTATAACATGGGGTAAATAGCTGTCTAACTGGATTTAAGGTTGATTCAAAATGAGGGAATTCATGCATGTAATGAGGGAAGTCATGTAAGGACAGCCTGCAGCTGAAGAGGTCCTAGACCCTGAGAGAAACAAGGTACAGTCATTTTGCTAAATTAGCATAGCTCCCAACTGCATTCTCTCTAATCCATTTTTCTAAATTCTAAAGAATTTTTTTGATGTATGTGAGTGTTTTGCCTGCGTGTATGTGGAACCTTTATGTGTCTGGTGCTTACAAATACAAGAAGAGGGTGTCAGATCTCCAGGAACTGGAGTTACAGAGATACGATCATTTGGGTGCTGGGAATGAGATCAGAGAGCATTCTTACCTACTGAGGCATCTCTGCCGTCCCCTCTGTATTTATCTTAGTGATGCTTTTCATTCTCAATAAACGTTACTTTGCAGCTGATGGAGGCTATTATAGAAATACACCCCGGTCAAAGGGCAGGGGACAAATAACTGTGGGGCACTTAGCTCTCACTGGGATGTCTACAACATAACTCCTGTGGCTCAGGAATATTGAGGAAGATAACCAGGAGAGCTGCTGTAAGATAGTGTCATCTAGAGATGACAGGGATGCTGGACCCACGAACTATCAATATGGTGGTCTGTACAAGACATGCATGGCCATACCAGTCAACATGCCAACATGAATGGGAAAATTTCTACAAGGCCCCACCCTAGATGAAATGCCAAGGGTAGTCTGTAGCTGCTGAGGGAGAAACAATCAGATATTTTTTCAGAGATGAGTAAGTCCCTTGATAGATTTACCAATTCTAAGTGGTCAGTTCTAATTATATATATAATTTATATATATAATTAATATGAACATATTAATTGAACTCAGTAGGTGTGTGTGTGTGTGTGTGTGTGTGTGTGTGTGTGTGTGTAAAATAAGGGGACAGCCATATATTTAGAAATCAAGATAAGTATCTTTTGGGAATTAGCACAATTCCCATCATCACTAGAATAATCCTATTATTTTTCCCTTAAATCTGGTTGTTATAATAAGTCATAGTTATAAATATTCCAATGCTGAATTATGCTTGCATTGATAAGATATCCCAGATACTTTGTAGTGTGCATTTGAGAAAGCCAAATGCAACTTCCTGATATTTAACATTTTAATATCTATGTACACAAATGAGAGTATAATATTGTCCAGTTTATTCTGAGACAATCCAAAATGAGCACCCTTATCTCTTTCTCATTCCCTGAAAAGTTTAGGGAATGTCAGGGAATATGCCTGTCAACTCTGCCAGGCCTTCCTGGAGCTCAGTTTTCTCCTAGGTCAAGCGAAGATTGTGGTAGCACCAATATTATGATTCTGAGAAGATTTAACTGATGAGGTCTGTTATGGTCAAACTTGATTGCTGAATTGACTACATTTAGAAGTAAAGAAACCCAAGCAGTGGGTACACCTGTAAGAGATTTTTCTTGGTTGGATTATTTGAAGTTGGAAATCTACTTGAAATCTGCATCACTTGAGGTCAGAAGAGCACTCTAAATCTGGGTCATACCTTCTGGTGTCAGCCCACATAAAAGGGCATGGAAAAAGAAATATTGTGCCATCTACCATAAGGAGAAGCTTCTTGGATGAGTGTTAAAAGGTGCTCTGATATTTTTCCATCCTTTTTACCCTAAGTTGGTGCCTATCCTTGATGGTAATGTGTATTTCTTGAAAGTGACAAAAATATGGATCCTGCTTTCTATCCCATCATGTTAATTCTTGTCTTTTTATTGGAAAATTGAGACTGTTGAAATGGATAATTATTGAATAATGCTTATTAATTCCTGTTACTTTGTTGCTGTGGTGTTTTTTGAAGCCTCTTTTAGTTAACTGTTCTAAGTTTATATTCCTTGTACTCCCCTGGGTATGTTACCAAAGTTTTTACACACACCCCACAAGCTCCTGAAATCTGTTCTTAAGTCCTCTATCTTATAGATTACTAATGTTTGGAAAAAAGTAAGAGTTTTCCCAGGGTCACAGATATGTATGTATTTAATTCTTAAACTTATTTCCTTAATTGCATCAATCCACAGGCTGGAGACAGAAAAACTGGCAGAAATTTCCAAGGCTCTCTATCAGAGAAAGAGAATGTGAACCTGGACATGGTCTGGAAGTCATTGAACTGAGTTGGAATCTGTTTCAATGGTGGCTGGAACATCATGGCACCTGCCAGGGTGAGTGGCTGTGATTTTACTGATCACTATTGATCTGGGCCATTAAACATGTAGATCCCGGTCACACAAGGTAGCCCACTTGACCTTGGCATCTGTGCTGAAGAAACAGAGTCTGTTATGGATCCAAAGTACAAATTCAGGATGTTTGTTCCCACTTGTCATTTTTCTGTTTAGAAAAAAATGTACAAAGAGTCAATAAAAATAGCATGCTGTTAGACCAGCATGAGAAAAGATTATAATATGCTTAACTTTGTTAGAAATTAGATATATAAAATATGACAGTTTGACCATGGTCCAATGAGTATAGGAGCAACTCAAATTGAACTTGATGAGTTTTGCTTTATATTTTTCCCCTTTTTGGAGGGCAGGGCACAAGGCTGGGATGGTGGACCTGGGAGGAATGGGAAGTGAGTGTGATGGAGGTACATTAGATGAATTTCCCAAGTAATTAATAAAAAATGGTGTTGGGGAAGAACAAAACACGACATTGTTGGTATCTGTGCTATCTGCTGCAGAGGTCAATAGACATCCTCTATAGTCTAAAGAAAGGAGGGCTGATTAATGGGCCTCATTAGCCAAAGTAATTGGTGTTACAAAAGCCACAGCTTATAACAGATGCCAAACCTGAAAAGCTCGCTACTCATTCTTGTCACTAGTGAAGGTCATAAAAGTTTTGAGTGACTTGGCAAAATTTGCATCTTACTGCTTCTTTGAGTTGGCTAAAGAGTGAAGACAAATTGAATCATTAGTTTGGCAATTCCTTGCATAAGATGTAGAGAATATCAAAGGCAGGGATTCAGCTGCAGAAGGGTTATTTTATTATTTATTGTTTATTAATATCTTCATTTTATTAATTCTTTGAGAATTTCATATGTTTTTTATCATATTTATCCCAACACCCCTTTCAACTTCTAGATTCACTCCCATTTCCCTGACCCCCAACTTCTTTTTTTTAATTAACCCACTAACTCAGATTTATACTGTCCATATACCTCCATGTGTGAGACCATTCACTGGAGTACGACTGACTTATCTGGAGCCATTCCCTTAAAGAACACCGACTCTTCTGCCTCTGGAGGCCATCAGCTGTTGGTAGTTCCTCAGCTAGGTGCGGAGCCTTAGGAATCATGTCCTACTTTGTGGCAGAGTACTGAGTACTGGCTGGCTTGGTCTTGTACAAATCTTGTGCTGGTTGCCGTGAAATCCTGCGTACAACAGTCCTGTCATGTTCAGGATGTTTTACTCTTGTCCTCCCAACCTCTGGCTCTTACACCCTTTCCCAAACCTCTCCCAAGACCATGCTGGGCCATGGTGAGGGTATAATAATAGCGCCTGTTTGTATTGGAGTGTTCCACTGTCACCTATTTTCCAGTTCAGTTTCTTTAGAGTTGATGAGAGAAAAGCTCTACCCGAGAACGCTCTAAAGGTGTTTACCATAGACCACATCCAGAATGTCCAGGAGCCTAGCAGTATTGCTTCTGGAAGGCAATTCTTCAAGGGGTCAGTGATGTTTTAATTGCCATTTGTTTAAGACAGCAGCCTGCATTAGATTGACCTAGTTTCTAGATCCAGTTTTCCGATCCTTTACAGTGATCGACAGGTGACTTCTATGAGATTGATGTTATGATATACACCCTCATATATGGTTTCACAAACGTTTGCCTCTTTTTGAAATTCTGCAATGGTGATGAGTTTGTATGAGTTAATTTTCCCATCTCTGTTACAAAATGCCAGATGGAAGCAATTTAAGAGTAGAGTGTATTGTTAGTTCATGGGCTGTGGGGTGTCAGTTCATCATGGGTGAACTGATAGAATGATAGACCAATACCATGGATATATAAATTCATATTATCATTATATATATATATATATATATATATATTGATATAGGCTTATAGACTGTGGTATGGCTAGCTCAACAATGGCTGTCTCATAATAACCAAAAGTCCAAGAATCTAATAGTTGTTCAGTCCATGAGACTAGATGTCTCACTTGATCTTCAGCATACATTAGAAAGCCTAAGAAGTATGTTCTAGTGCCAGTGAAGAAGGGAACTTGCCAGAGTGAGTGTGGGCAAGCAGGCAAAGAACAATAGCTTCCTTTTTTAATATTCCCAGTATTGGTTGCAGCCAGAAGGTATGGCCTAGACTATACTGGGTCTCCAGACCTCAGATAATCTGAATTTAGGGAGGTCTTTCCACCTCAAATGATCTGATAATAGCTGTGGCCCAGCTACTTGGGCTTTAGTTAATTTACAGATGTGTAAACAAAAATAGCTATCATATCATGGCAGCCAGGAAGCAAAGAAAGGGAGCATAAGAAGTACCTAAGGCAAGTTTTAGCACCTCCTCCCCTCTTCCCAGTGATCTACTTCCTCCTGTGAGGCCCCACATGCTACTTTCAATCATACTGAGATAGTTATGTTGTATTATGATTGTGTCGATGAGTAGTCCCATTCATTAGTCTGAACTCTCACAATGAATCATCTCTAGAAATGGCCTCACAGACATACTCAATGGTATGTTTACTAATCTAGGCGATTCTCAAGTCTAGACAAATTGACTATCAAGATTAATTATTCTATGCCTGTTTGTCTGATGGCGAAAACTTGATATAATGATGCTAAAAGTAGAGTTTCTGTCTTTCCAGAAGCTGAACCCTTGTGGAAGGGTGACAGGCATGCTCATTGTCACGGATTCCTGCCATTTGGTTGGCCAGTGTGGAGAACATATAAAGACTTCATTTGAAATTCATAGAAAATAAAATGAACCAATTCAACGCCTGTCATAGTCGAGTCAGGGAGAATGCCATAGTATATTTTCCATCTCTGATTCAGAAAGCTTAAAAGTAAAGGTTATGCAATATAATCAGTGCCAAGGAGCAGAGAAAAGATGCAAATATCCCCCAGAGCTTAGTCCATAGATGTAAGCATATCATCTCCATCCTGCAGGGGGTTGATGTGATTCCCTTATGAGCAGACCATGCCCATGTCCTGGAGCAGGAAGCTGCACCTCTATATAGCTGGGCACACAGGATGGTGGTTGTCTATGGGCATGTTGTAGGAGGCAAGCACAGTGCTGGCAGAGAGTCCTCCCTGGTATCTAGAAACTTTCTAGAGCTTGTTATGTAGAGAACTTCTCTTTACAATTTGTGAAGAGGATTGTCACTTATAATGATGCAGCTCTCAGGAGCCTCTAGGTTTGCTGATGGGCCTGGATTACAGACTTCTCACTCATCAACTTGTCCTAACATACAGGTTTTTGCATAAGACTTGTAACAATATTTTGTTTTTTAAAATTAAAAATAAAGTGCATGCTGCAGTTAAAATGGTATCTGAAAAATTTTCTTTAAAAAATAAAATAAAAATAAAACAGGACCAAAGAGATGATTCAGGCAGTAAAGTTCTTGACTGGCAAGTATGAGAATCTCAGCTTGATGCCCAGAGCCCACATAAGAATCTAGGCATGGTGATACATGTTTGTGATCACAGTGCTGGATAGGCAGAAACAGGTGTCTTAGCCACCATGGTGTTGCTATGAAGAGACACCGTGGCCAAGGAAACTTATAAAAGAAAGAATTTAGCTTGGGGATTGCTTACAGTTTCAGAGGGTAGGACCATGCTAGGAAACATGACAGCAGGTAGGCAGATATGATGTGGGAATGTCTTTCTGTATGCTGTGAATATCAATCTTTAAATAAAGGAGCTGTTTTGACCCATGACAGGCACCATAGAAAAAGTAGCAGGAGAAATCAGAGCATAGGTCGGAGAAGCAGGGCAGAGTCAGCCAGACGGAGCCAGTCGCCCAAAGAAGGAACATGTAGGGAACACAGGTGAGCCACGGGCCACGTGGCAGACAGATTAGTGAAAATGAGTTGAGTTAAGATGTACGAGCTAGCTAGCAATGTGCCTGAGCCATAGACCAAACAGCATGAACTTAATATAAGTGTCTGAATCATTTCTGGGGGCCTGAGCAGCAGCAACGGGTGGCTAAGGGGTCCTGCGAGGCAGGTCTGTGGGTCCCAGACCTCTGGCTGCATGGGACCAAGAAACCTCAATACAACACAGATATGACGCTGGAGCAGTATCTAGAAGAGAGAGAGAGAGAGATTGCTGACTGGGCCTGGCATGGAGTTTTAAAACCTCAAAGCCCACCCCTGGTGACACACTGCTTCCATCAAGGCCACACCCCCTAACCCTTTTCAAACAGTTCTACCAACTGGGAGCCAAACATTTAAATATATGAGTCTATAGGGGCCACTTTCATTCAAGCCTCAAAACAGGTATCACTGGGGATCCTACCTAGCCACTGTTTTGTGAGTGCCAGGCCAGTGAGAGACTATGCATGGAAGCTGAGGACCTGAGGCTGCTCCCTGGCTTCCACACATATGTGTAACTGTGGTGCGTGTGCACCTTCTTACACATGCACCTGCACACACACTCCACATATCGTGTGTAGAAGACAGAACAGAGGAGACCCCAACATGGAGATAGATTTATAAACACAAATAAAGACAGCAAAGAAGACATCCCAGAAGCGCGCCTCATGCCCCGGAGCCATCTCATTCTCCCACAGTTCATGCTCTAGCTCACCGGAATATTCTTAGTCTAACCACCCCCATCCAGAGTCCCCAGTCTTCACTTTCAGTCTACATCTTGTTCACTCCCTCCCCTTCAGCCATCCAGTCTCCTACCTGATAAGGTCTGTCTGTCACTCTGTACTAGTGACTCTTCTTTCTTGTACTTTTGTATTTAAGTAGTACACGTTCCTCCCGTTTCAGACACGAAGCCTCTTCTTCACCCTGCTCCAGTTCATCTCCCCCATCCTGGTTTTCTTTGTGGCATTTTTCCTTATCCAATAGCCTGGATTCCACTTCCGTGCTCTCTTTCGTGGTTGCTCTTCCTAGTTGAAATGTAGCCTCTCACATCACAGGGACTTGTATCTGCTGATCTGTGGACGTCTCCAGGCACTTAGGGTGGTCCCTGAATATGGAAGGCCCCGTGTGCATTTCCTAGATGAATGAGAGAGCACACAGACATGTTGCCATGGGAGCAGGCAGCAGACTGACTAGCACAAGGGACTGTTTTTATTGCTAAAATTTGACTTTGGGTTAGGAATTTTCCAGACAGATGGAGGATGAAGAGGGAGAGGAAGTGGGCTGCTTTCTGGGTAGAGGGGACAGTGATTATAACAGCACGGGATTCCTAAAGAGTGAATTTTAGAAAGCACACTTGTTACAGTGACACGTTTATGACATCTTAGTATCTGTCCTCAGGTTCCTTATCTTAAGTGACTGATCATGTTCCCACAAAGTCTGTTTTGTAGAAATTGTGAAATCTGAGTCAAAGCTGCTCCAGCGACCATGTTCCTATCAGAAATTTGAGATGTGAAAACTGAAAATGCAGGGTATCCTCACACCGTGATAGTCAGAAACAAAAAATAAATATGCCGCTAGAAATCTGGGAAGCTGCTGACTGTATCTCACAGGGAAAGGAGATACAAATGACATGGAAGCTTTCTCCACCCTCAATGAGATGTAGAGTTGGACAACATCCACTCTGCATCTCTGAGTCATGAGGAGGTATCACATGGCATGCTGGCTTTACCTTTCATGCTGGGGATCTAAATACACAGATGGTGTAGCACAAACTAAATTTCCTAAATATTATTGAGTGAAGATCCAAGGATTCTTATACCTGAAAGTTAAGTGGTAGTACAAATAAAGAGAAAGTGTCTTGTGGTGAGGTAGAGAAAACACTATATTTTGAGTTCTGAATCCAGGGATAAATCTTGGAACCATCCAGTGACCTTTACCAAAATGGCTTCTCTTTCCTGAGATTAAATTATTTTCATAATAAACAATAGGTTTCTTAGGCTAAGGATATGGCTTAGTGGGTACAGCACTTATCTCACAGGAGTGAGGACTCTAGTTGGGACTCCCAGAATCCATGTAAAATGACAAGTTTGGTGGCACACACTGTAGCCCCAGTACTTTGTGATGGGGGTGAAGTCAGGAGAATCTCTAGATGTTCATGGGCCAATTGGCCTGATCTGAATGGCCAAAGTTCCAGTCTAAAGGGAAACACTGTCTAGAACAAAAGGTAGAAGATGCCTGAGGACCAACATCGAGGTTGTCCTCTGACTTCCGTATACACGCTGTGCATTCATGTACATACCCATCCCACGCCATGTACATGTGTCCCCTACACAAAAGTGCATAAAATAAACCAAACTGCAATAGATCTCTTATATCAATAAGACCCAATGGAGGAGTCCAAAACTTATTAATAATACAGAAACCTGGAAGCTATGATTCAGACAGACATGCATAAACATTTTGTAAATATACAGGAAGCTAAATCCAGGAAATATTAGTCAAAATGATAGACCATGAAGATTACATAAAGAGATGATGGTGCCCTGAGAACACCATTTTATATTCTCTAAGTTATTGATGAAGTTGGTATTCTCTACAGCAACACTGGTTCACTTGGGATAGAAGAAGGATGCCATATGCCTGGCTGTGGAATGGAGTCATAATTCATTACTGTTAAAATGAGATCATTAGGATGACAGATTGCCAACAGAAGAAGGAATGCAGTCTCGGGGCTCTAGAAAAATCAGCAGTTCATGTGTAAGCCCCCATGGGGAGGAATGGTTGACTGATGATGTTTTGCTGCGTTCTTTATCCCCACCCCTTCCGAAGACATGGGCGGAGAAAAAATAAGGAGAACAGCAGTGCTTAGGAGGAAGAAAGAATGTTTCCTTAAATGACCTGTTATTGACATTCTTCATCCTTGGTGTTACTCTTGCCACGTACCACCCAAGTTCCTACCTTCTGACACTCTGGGGGAAGAAGAGTCTATGGGGGTGGTGGCAGAGCCTGATTTGCCCTTTGAAGGATCCAAGTAACAGAGTAATCTCTGACCTCATCCATCACTCCTGCTTCTATTCTCTTTCTAGTTGACGCCATACTATATGACAAAAGCCACTCAGGAAAGGAAGAACATATCGTGGCTTAAGGTTGGAGGGTGCAGTCCATTATGGCGGAGAAGTTATGGCAGGAGGCAGCTGACCACATTGTGCCCCATGGTCAGGAAGCAGAGAGTGATACATACCAGTGTGCTTGGCTTGCTTTCTTCTTTTTATTCAGCCTGGGACTCCAGCCCACGGTGTGGTGATGTCTAAATCTATAGTGAGTTTTCCTACCTTGGCTAACCAAATCACATGCCTCACAGACGTGCTCCAAGGTTTGCTTCCATGGTGATACTAAATCCCATTAAATTGGTAATCATAACTAACCATCACATACATGTCCATTCCTAGCCATACAGAAACAAGATTTAGAAAATATTTTTCTAGGTACTCAAGGAGGAGGGACTGAATACCAATATTAACATACAAATGCAAAGCATTTCTTTACGGTCCAGAAATGAAGTACAGTGGTGTTTGATTGAATGTATCTCACAGGGCAGTGAGTGGCAGGATTTGAGCGTTAAAGAGACAAAACACAAGTGGAAAAACTTTACAGATTGTGAAGTACCAGGAAAGTGTTGGTCCCTTTAATTTTCCACATTCCAGAATCCTTTATAGACCAAAGGGGATGGTGCATGTCTAAGGTTGTTCTGTGGATGATAACACACTGGCAGCTGGACAGAATTAACAGCATCATCAGTTTCCAGGAGAATCATAAGTTGGTGCTACTTTGTCTCTCCTTAGGGGAGCTGAACATGCACATGCTCTAGGACCCAGCACTACCATCTCAATGAGAATGTCTGATGTACTCAGAGTCTGGGCCAGGATATTAATCATAGCATTGCTGATAACAACAAAGGTCTGGAGATAACAGAGACATCCAGAACAGTAAGGAATTGATTGGATGTGGCAAGCATATAGCCTCACAACAGGCACACAAATTCTCCCAACTACTGACCAAATGAAGGGCAAAAGCCTAAGAGAAAAGAACTTTGAGGTTTCAAAAAGCTGATGCCCACCCTCCTTCTCTTCCCCTCCCTGTATCTCCTCTGTCTCCTGCCTTCCAATCAGGATGCAAACTCTCAGCTACAGCTGCAGTGCCATGCCTGCTTGCCTGCTTGTGGCTATGCCTCTGCCATGATGATCAGTCATGGACTAACCCTCTGGAACTGGAAGTTAGCACCCCCCCCATATTAAATCATTCCTTTTATAAGTTACTTTAGTCTTGGTGTTAATTCACAGCAATGAAACAGTAACCAAGACACATACTGTATGTTGAAGTGTCGAAATTTGCATGTAGTTCCATCTATGTAGTTTAAAAATACAAGACTAAGTGATATAACCCGAGTATGTGTCATGCATAATAAAATTAAGAGCCAGATTAAGATATGAAAGTGTGAGAACATGATAAAAATTCAAGATACTGGCTGCCTGCTAGGGGGTGGGGTGTGTAAATGGTGAGGCACCTTGGGGATGCCATGATATTGGTTGGCTACAGTGGTTGTAGGTTACCAAGTATTCACATTTTGTTAGCCCTAAAAACGTTTATATTTGAGAACTGATAAATCTGAAACAGGTAATACTGAGTGAAAAAAAAGTAAAAAATGTCAAGTAATCATTCAGCAGAAGTCAATTTGTGGAGACACATCTTTGAATAAGTGACATGTTGTTAGGTGATGCCCCTGTTGTTGACAATATCACAGAGGTAGGAACAGTCAAGCTTGACAACCTGGAATGGTCAAAATCCAGAGGAAATGAAATTCCCTGGATGCTGGAGTGCTGACAGAGCAGATGACTTTCCCGGGAGAAGTGTGTGTGAGGGTATGTGTGTGAGTGTGTGTGTGTGTGTGTGAGTGTGTGTGTGTGTGTGTGTGTATGTGTGTGAGGGTGTATGTGAGAGAATATGTGTGTGTGTGCCTGTGAGAGAGTTGTATATGTATGTGAGTGTGTGTATGACAGAGAGTGAGTGCATGTGTGTGTGAGAGAAAGTGTGTGAGTGTGTGTGAGTGTGTGTGTGAGTGTGTGTGTGAGTGTGTGTGTGAGTGTGTGTGAGTGTGTGTGTGTGAGTGTGTGTGTGAGGGTGTGTGAGGGTGTGTGTGAGGGTGTGTGTGAGGGTGTGTGAGTGTGTGTGTGAGTGTGTGTGAGTGTATGTGTGTGAGGGTGTGTGTGTGAGGGTGTGTGTGCGCACGTGTGACAGAGTGTGTGAGAGAATATGTGTGTGTGTGAGAGTGTGCCTGTGAGAGAGTTGTATATGTATGTGAGTGTGTGTGTATGACAGAGAGTGAGTGCATGTGTGTGTGAGAGAAAGTGTGTGTGAGTGTGTGTGTGTGTGTGTAGTTAATGAGGAAGATACAGTGTCTTTAACAATGTAACTTCAAAAGTCAGACAAGACACCATCATTTCTGCCACATTCAGTAAACAGGTAA
Source organism: Phyllotis vaccarum (assembly GCA_033318265.1). Taxonomy (NCBI): domain Eukaryota; kingdom Metazoa; phylum Chordata; class Mammalia; order Rodentia; family Cricetidae; genus Phyllotis; species Phyllotis vaccarum. The sequence goes on along the minus strand of JARWLC010000004.1, from coordinate 72,244,610 downwards.
TAAGGAGTGATAAATTGTCATAACTAATTATAGCTAAAAAGAAATTATGTGTAATAAGAGGTTATAGGCTAGAAATAAGAACAGACTACACTTTAGAAAAGGAGAATCAGATACGCTCTTAGTGTGGACATGTTTTAAAACTTACATGAAGTCTCATATCTTACACACACACGCGAGGGGGAGACAGAGACAGACAGGCACCACACACACACACAATGACACAAAATTGAGATAGAGAATTGTAAGAAGAAATTGATTTCCATCTTAGACTCAGCCTTCTAATGTGGTGGCACAACGCCCCATCTACTGTGTCCACACACTGTTTTAAAATACATTTATGATTCTGTGTTGTCACAGAATATACATAGCTATCCTGGGTCACATTTGGACAGCCCTGGTTGAAAGTAAAATAAACATATAAATCAACTAACTTTGGAGTATTTTACCCATGATTAATTTAAGTCTTAACATATTTTTTTTTTTTAGATTTGTCTTATATGTGTGAGTATTTAGCCTGCTTGTATGTATGTGCATCATATGAGTGTCTGGTATCCTCAGAGGTTAGGGGAAAATGTTGGATTGCCTGGAGCTAGAGTCACAGATGGTTGTGAGCTACCACGTAGGTACTAAGAACAAATGCTCTTAACCACTGATCCATCTCTCCAGCCCTGAGTCACTATGTTATTAAAAGCATTTTGAATAACATTTTATTTGCCACAGTTCAAAAATACTGGAGCCCATCCTGCAAACGAGTAAAACACTGTGTTCGGGAGAGGAGACCCCAGCCAGCCTTAGGAAACACCAGGTCAAGGCTATGTTCCTTCTCCACGTTTTTTTTTTTTTTTTTGGTGAATGAGATTGTGGGGATTCAATAAAGTTTCAGAAGTTTTGGAGATATCAGAGGGAATCTACCCACAGTCTATGTGGGGGTTTAGTAAAAGCTCCAGAAGTCCCAGAGCTCTAACCACAGTCAGTCTAGGAAAATCAGAGTGGTGATTCTAACCTTTAATCCCAGCACAGGGAGTATCCCGGGAGTGGTGACCTACACCCTTAATCCTAACTGAGTCAAGGTCACTTCAGATTATAGAAGGAATTCCAGGCTCCCAAGCAGGTGTGGTGGGGCCACGCCTTAATTACCGAAAGAGTACTTAAGACAGAATAGAAACACAGAGGGAGCCATTCCAAGGGAAGTGAGGCTGAGGAAGCTGGAAGACAGCTGGGTAAGATCTGACTGTGCTGTTTATTCCCTCTAGTATCTCCAGCTTCTTCAGAGATCTATCCCTGAGTCTCATTCTTTCGTGTGACATGAGATCCTTCATTTAGACACACAGCTTAGAGAGGTCGTCATCAAGAGGATGCCATTTACCAGAAGACCTGTGTGTAAAGCAGATCCTTTCCCATAGGTCAGGAACTGCTGATGACCTTTGGCTGTGCTCCCTTCAAATCTGGAACCCTACCTTCAGCTTTCTTTCCTTATTCTTTCTCAAGGGCTTTCTCCCATGTTCTCTAGACCTGCTGTTCCTGTGTCCCTTCTCTTTTGTGATCCTGTCATAAGATGAGCTTGTCTCTACAAGGCCCAGCTCTTCTGAGAGGCTCTGCTCTCTATACACACAGATGCCAGAAATTTCTCTTCTACCAGACATGTCTAAGTGTAGTATTTTCCCTTTATGCTGTTCTTCTTTGTCCCTGTCTTGCCAAGCCATTCTACTAACAAGTCCAATGAAGAAACAGCTCCACCCAAGCTTTCCTTTGGCTTATTTTAAATGACAGCTTTTATTTAGACGAAGAGAAGAGAACACTCCTCTGTAGTTCAACTATGGTGGTTAGCAGTAGCCTCCAGACATCTTGAAATACACCAGTCTGGTGTCCAGCAAAAGGTACAACCACCAAGAACTGCTGGGCCCAGACTATATGCATCAGAAGCATTAGATATTATTACTTTTATAATATTTTAATTTGGATTCCTACTTTAAGTCTTTTTATAGTTATTTAAAGTTGCTTCAGATCTTTTATAAAGCAAGAGAGACTTAAAATGTGAGTAATGCTTCCCAGGTCCTTGTACAACAATAAGCCGGCTTCCATCAGTCCCACACTCACACCCCTACTCACTAGTTTGTTAGACATTTATTGGGCACTTGTTATGGATTAGATGTTGTGCAAGGCTTCTATGATAAGATCTATCATAGACTTCAGTCTAGTGGTAAATTACTGGGTAAACTGAGGCACAGAGAGGTAAATGTTTTATCCACTGAGGTAGAAATGGCTAGGTACTTGGGAAGGTGGGATGAGGGCTGGAGAGTGAGCAGGGTACAGTGCACAGAAGGTCACCCTCTGACTGACGAGCAAGGCTACCCACAGAAGCACATGATAAAATCTGCTTGCAAGAACAGGGACAATGCTGTTAGTTTCACCAGGATCAAATCCACACTCAGTGAGCTGATCCATTCCCAGACATTATTTCTATAATTTTCTTCAAAGCCCTGAGGCATGCCATTAATCTACTGGGACAGAGTGACTCTGTGGAAGTTTAAAATTAAAAAACACCCAATCCCAATTTTAGTACTGAGAATCATATTAAACTAAGTACATGAACCTAAATCTAAATGTACAGCATATCTGTGAAACTTATACATATGGAACTTTAGAAAATCCCCCAGTCCCCATAAGAGGGTTTTAATAATTTGTGAATACTAAGGAAATAGATATCTGTCTTTCATTTTCCCTATATATATTATTTTGACTCTTCTAGGGGAGAAGCATCACTCAGACATATTTTATAAGCAATCTAAATATGCTATAGATATTGATAGAGGTACCACATTTAGTCCTGGGTACACATCTAACCACAAACACAAACCTGTGTAAGGTAATTTTTCTGGGAAGCGAACATCATCCTTTAGGGAGGAGCAGAGTCCATCTCTAAGAATTTCAGGAGGCTAGGGTTTCCTTCCACTGACCAAAGACAGTGCATAATTATCAAAGGAGTTAACTTTGACTGCGGAAATGATAATTTACCTAAGTAGGAAGTCGCTCAAAAATACTATTGGCCTTCACGCTGCTGTGCATCTAGATAGAGAGAGGAGCACTGCATGCAAGAGCCATTGCTGAGAACCGGAACTAATGCATACTTTATCCACACAGGATGCTTCAGACACCTCCATCACTTTGCACTGTTATCAGCTGCTCATATTGAGTGGTTCTTCACCTCACCGAGGAGGCTTTTCTCCTTTCTCTGGGTATTCTGGATGTTTGCTTTTAGATGAAGAGACCCCTACTCCACCAGTTGTTACCCCATTTGAGTGGTTCTGTTTTACATAAATATCCAACAGTATGTCTTTGGATGCTCCTTACACGATAGAACCTTCGTGGGGAGCTGGAGCATCCAGTCTGGTTTCTGCTGGAGCCTTAGGTATAGTAACATTCATTCGTGGAGGGCTTAGATGCTGTGCAGAGTCTATGTCAGCCTTTCATTTTCTTACCATCTATTAACTCTAACAACTACTGAGCACAACTTTTAATTAACTTCCGTAAAGCACCTTTGATTGCTGATAAGTCAGAAGCTCCCCTGCAGCTGAAATGCTGGGGTGCAGCTCCCTAGTTGTTAAGGTCTGATCCTACTCACTCAATGTTCTTCTTGTGCTTCTGTTCAATCAGCTCGATGCCATCCCCAAAGAAGTGATATTGTTTGTTTGCTCATTTTCAGATATTGGTCCACACAAATGTACTTCTGGGAGGAGTGCGAGCCCTCACACAAGTGTGAGCAAAGCAGGCAGAGACCTTGAAGAATGTCACCAAGTTTCTGAACCAACCTGTCCAGGAGCTTTGTGAGCTACTTTTATACTGTGAGATAATGAATTTCTTTATTGATCAAATCATTAGGAATTAGGTTTTCTCATTCTTCAACTGGGAAAACGATGCTCAGATCATTTGCATTCACAGTTTTATGGTTTATAACGCACGCTGATGCACTGTTTTAACAGGCTGTGCCAGTTTATACTCTTTCCCACTGAGTATTAGGCTGTTTACTTCCCCACACCCTTGACATCACTGGACAAGGGCAATTGGAATGTTTTACCAGTTTGGCAGGTGAAAACTGTCTCGTGTGTGTTTACATTTCCATGATTGCAGGGATGCTAAAGAGATTTTCACACTTGTTTTTCATATAGTAGATGAGGTAAACGATGTGACTGGTCAGTCAGTGTCTGCAAGAGAGTCACCATTCGCTGCTCTCCTTAGAGGAGTCTAAGTCACGCGGCTTAGGCCATTGGTGCCCCTGTAATCTTCAGGATGGCGTTGCGCATGGTAGAAGCTATTTAGGAGCAGAAGCTTTGAAACTGACCCTTACCTGACCAAAAAAAAAAAAAAAAAAGGTTCTTGTGCCCCAGCTTTGTGTCCTTCAGTTCTTTTGATTTGCCTGAGAAATGTACTTCAAGGCTGCCTTTCTATCACCCCAATCTGTGGTCTAAAATATAAACTGTTCTGACACAGTGTTCCTTTCTGAGGCTATATTAGAAATTCATCCAAACTAGGAGAAATTTCAGATGCATCACTGCAGGGCCAGGTGCCTGTCTGGGTGATGATGATTATTTGAAGCAGGAGAGTAGCCAATGTCACCTGTAGCAGTATGTAGTGGACTTAGAAACGACATTTCTGGTGAAGTTAGTGCAGTTACTAAGAGTTGGTACAGTGGCTTCCAGTTTCCCAAATAAGAATTGCCAGAATTCTTGCTCAAAGTCTCCTATTTCCCTTGTCTGTGGTGCAATGGTAGACATCTTGGTAAATGCAAATTTGCCTAAGAAATGTGGTTTATCCACCATCAGGTTGAAGGAGCCACAATGCAAGTGTAAATCCTATTTTATTTTCTTTATTATTTTTTAGTTATTGAGACAATCTCATGTAGCTCATGTTAGCTCCAAACTTGGTGTACAACTCATTCTGGCCTTGAACTCCCAATATTCCTGCATTCACCCCTGGAGAGCTGGAATTACATACAAGCACAGTTTGTACCATGCATTTGGAATTTCATGGATGCTAAGCAAGTACTCTATAGAGTTAGATCCCCGTATATAAATTATATTTTCTTTATTATTTGTCACACATGCACACATGCATTACCTAGTACAATACACAGTGTTCAAAATTCTTCAATGATAAAGGTATATCACTCATACACAGGGTCTTCTGTTATGTATTCTGGTGCAATGAAAATGTATTCTGGGTCGGAAGCTTTGCCTACTCAAATATTTTACCTAGATTTTCCACAATGGTAGTAGCAACTGGGGGCTACTACCTAGTCAAAAGAATGAAGGGTAGCTGGCTTCCTGAGAATGAATGTCTATTGGCTGGCTGTTTCAAATAAAGCCCATAGGCTGTGACATGTTGACTTCTAGGCAGGACATGGCTGTTGAGTGCACCAATACACAGCTTCTGTGAACACTTGTATATGATCAAACTAGCCAAATTTCCAGCCTGGATGGGAAGGGGAGTCCTGAGGGCTCACCCTATCAGAAGAACTATTGGAAGTTAAAGGCTCCTGAGGGAGGAACCCTGTGGGTCCCTTTGGGGGATGTGGCTGATGGTACCTTGCTCATGCTCCAGTAGATGTCACCATACTCAGGTACATACAGGCAGCACTAAGTGAACTCAGAGGGTTAGTAATGATAGCTTTTTAAAAAAAGAAGAAAAAAGTTGGAAGAGAGGTGGGACAAGAGGCACTAGAGGGAGTTGGCAGGAGATAGAGGTGGATGGATATGATCAATATATATTTCATAAATGTATAAAACCTGAGAAAAAATATTTGTTTTGTTTTTATTTATGTTTTGTTTTTACATCGCAATCAAAGTTTTCCTTCCTCCTCTCTTCCCAATTCCTTCCCTCAACCTCCCCTCCATCCCCACCCCATCCCCCTCTCCTCCACTGTTTCTCTTCAAATACAGACAGACATCCTATGGATATCAGCCTGCCAAGTGCATAAAGTTGCAGCGAAACAAGGCTCCTCCTTTTCTCTCAAGACTGGATGAGGCAGCCCGTGGGAGGAATTGGTCCCAAAGGCAGGCAACAGAGTCAGAGGCCCCTGCTCTCATTGTTAGGAGTCTCGCAAGAAGATCATGTTACACAATTGGAACAAATATGCAGAGGGTCTAGGTCAGTCCCATGCACACTCCCTGGTTGTCAGTTCAGTCTCTGTGAGCCCAGGTCAGTTGGTTCTGAGGGTTTTCTTGTGGTCTCCTTGACCCCTCTGCCTCCTACAATTCTTCCTTCTTCTCTTCCATAGGGTTTTCCAAGCTCTGCCTATTGTTTGGCTGTGGGTCTCTGTACCTGTTTCCATCAATTACTAGGTGAAGCTTCTCTGATGACAGTTGGGTTAGGCACTAATCTATGAGAATAGCAGAATATCATTAGGAGTCATTTCATTGACTGTTTTGCCAGTCATGTTTGGTTCTATCCTAGGTCTCTGAGGTATCTGCCTTTGAGTCCTGGCCCTCAGTGGTGAGCTCTTTTTCAGGGTATGGATCTCCAGATGGGCCAGCCATTAGTTCGTCACTTCTACAAATTCTGTGCCATCTTTATGGCAGCACATCTTGTAGGCAGGACAAATTGTAGGTTGAAGAGTTTGTGGCTGGATTGGTGTCCCAATCCTTCCACTGGAAATCTTGACTAGTTACAAGAGATGGCTGGTTCAAGCTCTGTATCCACCATTGTTTGGAGTCTTAGCTAGGGTCACCCTCATGGATTGCTGGAAGTTGATACCCAAATCACATAAAGACCCAACAAAGAAAGAGAATTACGGACCAATTTCCCTCATGAACATAGATGCAAAAATACTCATTAAAATACTTGCAAACCGAATTCAAGAATACATCAAAAAGATAATCCGCCATGATCAAGTAGGTTTCATCCCAGAGATGCAGAGATGGTCCAACATGAAAATCTGTCAATGTCATGCATCATATAAACAACCTGAAAGAAAAAAGTCACATGATCATCTCACTGGATGCTGAAAAGCCTTTGGCAAAATCCAACACTCCTTCATGATAAAAGTCTCGGAAAGATCAGGGATACAGGGACATGCCCAAACATAATAAAATCAATATACAGCAAACTGATAGCCAACATCAATGTAAATGGAGAGAACCTTAAAGCAATTCTACTAAAATTAGGGACAAGACAAGGCTGTCCACTCTTCCATATCTATTCAATTTAGTACTTAGTTTTATTTAGAGCAATATGACAACTTAAAGAGATAAAGAGGATACAAATTGGAAAGGAATAGGTCAAAGTATTGCTATTTTCAGACAATGTGATGGTACACATAAGCAACCCAAAAAATTCTACCAGGGAACTCCTATAGCTGGTAAACACCTTCAACAAAGTGTCTGGGTACAAAGTTAACTCAAAAACAAAATCAGAAGCCCTCCTATATACAAATGACAAATGAGCTGAAAAAGAAATCAGGAAATATAACCGTTCAAAAAGGCTATGGACAGTCAAAAGGACAAAACAGTAACCCACGTAATGGAAAAGGATCTTCACCACAAGTATTACTTTCAAAAGAACTGGAGATCTACCTCAGTGGCAGAGCACATATCTTTGTGATTTGTGGGGTCCTATGTTCAATCTCTAGTACCATTAAAACAAAGATTAACAACAGCAACTATCTCGTAAGATTTGTATTTTGTCTTCTCACTGTGATGGAGAGCTGAAGCCTCTGCCTTAATGGGAAGCTCCTAATGTATTGATTGTCTTCTTCAGTGGCTCTGCTAGAGGTGCTCATGCTGACAAAGTAGCAAAGGCTGTCTTGTAAGAGAAGCCATCTATAGTAATTGATAGTGTTATTGTGTGTGTAGTGCAGGGCGATCAGACAATTGAATGCTATGGTCACAGTATATTCTCACCATACTCTGTCCAGTGAGAACTGAATCACCACTAGACAAGTCTTTGCTTGGTGTGGCAGTTTGGATGTAATTGCCCCCATAATCTCATAGGGAGTAGCATTATTAGTGAATATGGCTTTGTTAGAATGGGTATGGTCTTGTTAGAGGAAGTGTGTCAATGTGGGGGCAGGCTTTGAGGTTTCATATGCTCAGGATATTTCCTATTGTCTCAGTTGTCTTCCTGTTTCCTGCGAAGTGTAGAACTCTTTGCTACCTTTCCAGTACCATGTCTCTATGTACGCCACTGTTCCCCACCATGATGGTAATAGACTGAACCTCTGAAACTGTAAGTGAGCCACCCCAATTAATGTTTTAATTTATAAAAATTTGCTGTTGGCATGGTGTCTTTTCACAGCAATAGGAACTCTAAGACATTTGGTAAGAAAGATGAAGAAGGACCTGTCAGCAAAAGGGCATCTACAAAGCACAGGAGTGAGAGAATATCTCTTGCTTTAGAAGCTTCTATTATTGCAGTATTTTTGGTAGGCAAAGGACCAGGTAGAGGTCATGGGAAATGAATATGAGGAAGATGCTATCTCACTAAGGATGTGTATCACATTCAAAACCTAGGACTTTTAAGGCCTCACACATTCTTGTAAAGGATTTTCCCACCAAGAAACATCTCTACCTTCCATCTATCTATCTATCTATCTATCTATCTATCTATCTATCTATCTATCTATCTATCTATCTATCTATCTATCCATCTATCTATCCTGTCTTTCTGTCTGACCATCTGTCTGTCTATATGCATGTTTATGTGTATGCATGTGTGTGTATGCATGGGCTGTCTTTCTGTCTGTCCCTATGTCTGTCTATATGCATGTGTGTGTATACATGGGCTGTCTGAGTTTAACATTGTGTGTCCTCAGTCACTCTCCATCTTACTTTTTAAAGATAAGATCTCTGACTGAACCCAAAACTCAGTGATTCAGTGGTGGCTATCCAGTGAACTCCAGGGAACTCCAGGGATCCACTGATACCTGCCTCCTACACTGCCATGCCTTCTGCTTTACATGGATGCTAGAGATCTATCCTGGTTGATTTTGTTGTCAACTTGAAACATTTGGGAAGAGAGAATCTCACTTGAAGAATTATAGACACATCTGTGGAACATTTTATTAATTGCTAATTGGTATGGAAAAGTCCATCCCACTATAGGCAGAGCCATTCCTGGGCAGATGAGTGTGGCGGGATTAAGGTGTCAGCCGATAAGGTCAGAAGACACTTCCAGGACCCTGGAGGGGGTGTGGCCAACCTGGAGGAGGTGTGGCCAACCTCATTGATAAGTGGCTGCTGGGACACAAAGACTCTCTCTTCCTGGTTCCTGGCTGCTGGCTGCTGGACAGACAGAATCAGAATCCATCGTCCTTCCATTGCACGTCCATCGCTCGTCCATCGCTTGGATACGCCAGTCCTTGTTCAGGTGCCACCATAAGCTGTTACTAATATTGTGAGTGTTAATTTATATTCTAATAAATATTAATTTTGGACTGGCGCCTTGAAAGTAAAACTCCATCTACAGATGAGTCTGAGCTATATAAGAAAGGCAGTTGAGCAAGACAAGGGTAGCCAACCAACCAGTGAGCAGTGTTCCTCCATGTGCCCTGTTTTAGTTCCTGTCTCCAGATTCCTGTCTGCATTCCTGCCTTGGCTAACTTCAGTGATTTGTAAACCAATGAAACCCTTTGATCCTCTAAGATGTTTGGTCAATGTTTTATCACAACAACATTACACCAAACTAAAACAGACTTGAAACTCAGGTGTTCATGGTATATGGCAAGCACCTTACCAGCTGAGCCATCTCCCCATGCCTTTTACACCCCCCACTTTTTTAAACTTTTGTTTTAAGACAATATTCAGGATAGCCTTGAGCTGTATAGCCCAAAGCCTTCTAAGTATCTGAAGCCACCAGATCTGCTTCATCATTTCTGTCTACTATATAATAATGTCAGTTTGTGATGGAAAATATCATCACGCAAAAACAATTAACAATTACTACCCCATTCCTTCTGTGTAACCATGTACAGCATTTAGCCTTGATTCTTCTTTATTTTTATGTGCAAGTAACAAAATACTGTTTTCTAGCTAGCCATCCCATTTTATGATAAATCTCAAGTATGTTTTTACATAAACAATATATTTCCTCCCTACCTTACAAAATGGTACAGGGAACATCCTTTACTTGTATAGTCTAAACAGCCTCATTCAAGTTATCACAACCATTTCCTGTTTGAAGCAGCTCTGATGAATCACCTTTTGCCCTTGGCTTTGGTATGGCTGGCTCATTTCCATAAGACAAATTTCTGTAAGTGAGTTCTGTATATCAAAGGTCAGGAACAAAAAGGTCAGACTGTCTGTCAAACTCAAACCCCTTCCTGTTATCTCTGAAATATACTCAGAGACAAACTGTTAATGGGTTCTGAGAGCTGAGTTCAATGTGGTCATCTACACACAGTGTTATTTTAAAGTCTAAGAATTTAGCTTAAAATGTATGTGAGAGAGGGTGGAGGGAGAAAGAGAGAGAAAGAGAGAGAGAAAGAGGGAGTAAGAGCACATGTGGAGGCAAGAAGTTGACCTTGGGTATTATGCCTCAGGTGCCATCCATTTTGTCAGAAGCTGGTTTTCTCATTGGCCCATAACTGACCAGCAGAATCTCCACTGGCCCAGTGAGTCCCAGAAGTCTATCTGAGTCTACCTCCTCAATCAGGATTATACATGCATGCCACCTTGACATGGTTCTGGACACTGAATTCAGGTCCTCATGCTAGTGTGGCTGGCACTTTACCAACTGAGCGCCCCTCACCCCACTTCTAGCTTAAAGTCTTACATAGCTCTTTTACAGATATATTGAAAAATATTTTTCCTACCAAAATATTTTAGTACAGTTGCAGATTTAGGATAATAGTTTGTTTATTCTTCGTCTTCCTAAAGCTCTTGACATGTCTCTCAGTATCCTCTGACAGAGCACACCCCTAGATTAGAGGCTTGGTCATGTGTTGGTTAGTTTTGTCTGCTTGACTCAAATTAGAGACACCTGGGAAGAGGGAATCTCAAAGAACAACCTTCATCATATCGGCCACTGGGCATGTCTGTGGGGCATTTTCTTGATTAATAATTGATGTGTGAGTAGCCAAAACAACTATGAACAGTGACATCCTAGGCACATAGACCTGGGCTGTGTAAGAAAGGTAGCTGAACAAGCCATGGAGTACAAACCAGGAAATTGTGTTCCTCTATGGTCTCTGTTTATGTTCCTATCTCCAGGTTCCTGCTTGACTTCCTGCCCTGCCTTCCTTCCGTGATGGACTGGGAAAGGAAGCCTAAGCCAAACAAACCCTTTCTTTCTCCAGGTTGCTTTGGGCTGTGGTGCTTATCACAAGAATGGAAAGCAAACTAATAAAGTGTAGAAAGATCCCAGGATGTGTGTGGAATCTCTGTTGGGCAATAAGATGGTCAGTTGGTCAACCTGGCCAGCATGGGAAATACAATGCTTGGAGGCAAGAGGCCTAGTAAGTAGTTTTTGGGAGAGCATCGGGGCTTGAACCCATGCTAAGCTGTAGAGACAGTGGCTGGAATCAAAGGATGGAAAAGAAGAAGACAAGGTTATCCGGTCTGTCTTGGCTGACAGAAAGGACAAGATTTAGGAGTGGCCTGAAATGGCAGCTGGACCTTTTTCTGCTTATGACAAATATTCAAGTAAGAATTATGCTCTCACCTCCCATTTCTTTGGCCAACAGAGACCTTACAGATCAGCTAGTGACCAGTCACAGCATAGGCATCAGGAGAGGGTCACTGACTTGTGTGACATTGGTCTGTTTCTGGCAGGCATCTCAATATGTCATTAAGGCAGTTCATAATATGGGGGTAAGCTACTGAAAAATCTAGAGTAAGTGTTAAGATGGGAAACTCCTTTTCATTGGGGCATAAGTCTCCAAATTAGAGGGAAGGTGAGTTCAGGAATCCCACAGAAGATGGAAAGGAAGGATTGTAGGAGCCAGAGGGGCCAAGGACACTATAAGAACATGGCCCACAGAATCAAGTAAGCAGGGCTCATAAGGGCTCGTGGAGACCGAAGGGGCAGTCAGGGAACCTGAATGGGTCTCTGCTAGGTCCTCTGCATATGTTACAGGCATGTGGTTTGGTGTTCTTGTGGAATTGCTAACAGTGGAAATCGGGTGTCTCTGACTATTTTTCCCACTCTTTACCTCCTGCTGGGTTTCCTCATGCAGCCTTGATAGCAGTGTTTGCATCTAGTCTGTTACATTTTTTTCTGATTTATTTACTTATTTAATCTTACATCCCAGCTGAAGTGTCCCTTCCTCCTCTGTCCCCGCCTCTCAGTCCACTCTTTCTTCATTTCTGTTTAGGAAAGGGCAGGTCTCCCCTGAGTATCAACAGGACGTGACATATTAAGTTACAATAAGACTAGGCACCTCCCCATGTATTAAACCTGAGCAAGGTGACCCAGATGAAGGAGTAGGGTCTGAAGCATCAGAAGAAGACTTCTGTTTTATCAGAAGCCTAGTCTTATTGTAACTTGTTAGGCCAAGTTCAGCGGATATCTCTGGGAGATTGGCACTTTGTTTTTTTTAAAGGGAAACAGAGGAGGCGTGGACCTTGGGAAGGTGGGTAGGGGGAAACTGGGGAGTAGACCTGGGGAGGGGAGATTGGGGAGTCGGGGAGGGGAATTGCAGTAGGGATGTAATGCATAAGAATAAAAAAGATCGGCTTTTACAAAGGTATGTGTACGGCTGTGAGTGGAACTGATGAACCTCTAATTTTATTGACACCCTTTAAAACCTGAGTCAGCCAAGCTCTTTCTTCTTCCTCCCACCATTACCCAGCAGCCTGTTTACTCTCTGATTTTGAGACACAGAAGAGAATCGTGGGAAGCCAGCACTTAGTCTCAGCCTCAGCTTATTTTCAGTAGAATTTTCTGATCCTTTTATTTGATGGGGTGTGTGTGGAGCTGCTCTGTTATTTCCTTGGGTCTTTTAAACCTTGGTCTTTCTGACTTTTCTCTCCCATTTTCCTGGTTTCTGAGGCCAGCATGGGTCTAGCTTGAGGCTGAGACTGGGAGGCACAGCTGACGGTCCTGAGACAGGAGCAGTGTCTACGTTGTCTTTGATTAAAAGATGTTTCTTCTTCCTCGGTGTTGTCCTTGAGTTTGTTTGAAAAACTGCGGAAGTTAATCTGACTGTCTCCCATGAGTTTGCAAAAGAAGGTTCTGCCCCCTCCCTCCTCTCTTCTACTCTTGCCTCTCCCCCCCACTCTTCCCCCCCCCCTTCTCCCCTTCTTCCGGTCCTCCAGTCCTTTCCTTCAACTCTTAGGTTGCCTGTTCTGCTCCCTCCCTCCCTGCCTCCCTCCCTGCCTCCCTCCCTGCCTCCCTCCCTGCCTCCCTCCCTGCCTCCCTCCCTCCCTGCCTCCCTCCCTCCCTCCCTCCCTGCCTCCCTCCCTCCCTCCCTCCCTCCTCTCTTCTATTCTTGCCTCTCCCCCCACTCTTCCCCCCTCCCTCCTTAGCTGTCTGAAGTGGAGGTAGACTGATTTCAAGAAACACATTGTATATTTTTAAAAGGAAGGCCAATCCCACACACTCAACACTGTGTGAGCTCCTTCCCCAGAAAGTGGCTTGTATCTTGGCTGGGATCCTACAGGGAAATCACAGTGATACCTGGTGCGTTTATTTATTTATATCTGTTAATTCAACTTTTGAAAACCTAGAAATTCATTATTCATAGTCTTTAGAGCCAGGATTTCTGTGCTTTATAACCACACACTGGAGATTATTCTAAAAAAAATGTTGTCACTGCTCAGATGACCACATTCTGATAAACTGATGACTGCAGATGATGGACAGGCAAGGCTTTCTGACGGTTTCCCTGAGTGTGAGCTGCTCAGCAGAAGGTAAAGTGAAATAAAAGTCAGATTTTAAATGGGAATTTTTGGAGACAGGGGAATGACTCAGTAAGTAAATAGCTTGCCATACATGTATAAGGGCCTGAGTTCAATCCCTCAGAATCCATGTAAAAACATATGGTGGCATACACTCAGTGCCACACTGGAAAGACATAGGCAGGAACAGTGGTTTTCAATCTGTGGGTCATGACCCCCTTTAGAGGTCAAATGACCCTTTCACAGAGGTTGAACAGCAATATCCTGCATATCAGATATTTACATTTCAGTTCATGCCAGTAGCAAAGTTACAGCTATGAAGCAATGAAAATAATTGTATTGTTTGGGGTCACCACAACATTAGGAAGCTTGAGAACCACTGAGCAGGAGGCTCCCTGGAGTTTGCTGGCCAGTCAGTCTAGCAGAGTCAGTGAACTCCAGGTCCAGAAAAAAAAAAATGGAGTATGACATTGACCTCTGGAGGGGACACACACACACACACACACACACACACACACACACACACACACACACACACACACACGCACGCACGCACGCACGCAGAACACAAAGGTAAATTAAATAAATAAAGCAAGCAGGAACAAATCTGTGAAGGGTTACCTGCAAAGCCGTCTGTAGGAACCCTTACATAGTGCACACAGCTTAAATTCACACAAGCAATCTTTCCCAGTTAAGAGTGTCACCAATTAGAAGCATCCCTGGAATCATCCCATTGCTAAATTTATCTTGCAACCATTCGATTCCTTAAAATTGGAAAGAAGAATTGTGCAAACTGGCAGCCCTTTTAAAATATGGCCTTGTTATAAAGACTTCCATTAGTTAGCTTCCAAATGAAATGGAAATCATTAAATAAAAAGAACCCCAAATTATTTAAGACAATAACAACTTTGGAAAAAAAAATACCCAACTCCAATTACTTTTTAAAAAGTCACTGACCAAGCAAAAAGTTAAAAGGCCATTCAGAATCTGAAGTAAGCATACAGTTCTCCTTCGGGGCAAGTTCTGGGTCAGCACAGATCTAAATGGCAACTGTAAGCATGGCTTACCAGATTGATGGTGCAAACCTGTGTAAATGGCAAGGCACACGAGTTTGGCATGCCTGTGGAAAAGCCATGGGAGTGAGCTTGTTTCTGAGAGGAAAAGCTGTATGTTGCAAACGTCAGCTGGATCCTAAATGCTCTTTCCTTCATCACACTGTAGAAGGGAGAAGAAGAGATGAGGTTGCTGAGGTTGCTGCTGAGTTTGGCAATGAGTTACAGCAGGCATTTCCCATGATGCACAGAATCTTCTAAGGAACTAAGCAGAGCGAGTCTTAAAGCTAATTAAGTCACTCTGAATTATAGCTGGTCCCATCCATTATCTAATGGAATGACCCTCTGAAAGTTTGAGAAAACAAAAGGAGGAGGCTGGGATGGACAAATAAATCCACTCTTTTCCTCTTAAAACAAAACCAAATTTGTGGAGTGGGCTTTAGCTCTGCTGGCAGGACACCTGCCTAGCATGTGTGAAGCCTTGGGTTCAAACCTCAGCATTGCTTAAACCAAGCGTGATGGATCAGGCCTGCAATCCCAGCATTCAGAAAATGGAGGTAGGGAGGTCAGGGGTTCAAGGTCATCCTTGGCTATGTATTCAGGGAGGCCAAACTGGGCAAAAAGGAAAAGATGGGATGGAGGTACTTAAATATAAAAATTTAAAAGTCTGTTTTGTCATATCCACCATCCAAACAAGGGCTGGAGAGATGGATCAGTGCTTAATAATAGCACTGGCTGTTCTCCCAGAGGACTTGGGCTTAATTCCTAGCACTCATGTGGTCCACAATCATCTATCTGTAACTCTATGTCTAGCGGGGCCAGTGTTCTTTTCTGACATTTGTGCGGTGCACAAACAAATATTCAGGCAGAACACTCATGCACATGAAGTAATTACTTTTCAATGCCTATTAGAACCCCAAACAGAGAAAAACAAACAAATGAAGCCCAACCATATAGATGCAGTAGAAATTCTTGAATTCCTTATGCTTTCAGCAGTACTTCCAGGCAGCATTTGAACTCACGAACAGTGAAGATGCTAGAATAGATTTTCTTCTCTGTTTTCTAAAATCACATTTGCCAACTAATAAAGCAGGTTGATGCTGCCGTCTAGCTATGCACTAGCATGTATTTGTTCCCTTTGGTGTGATCTGGTGCAATCATTGATGCCCAAAGAGCAAGGAGAGAACAGATTCCTTCTGTGCCTCCAAAGTAATCATGTAATGGTTTGGAATAAAAAGATGTGTTAAATATCATCATGATGATGAGACGAGGGAGGTGTGATAAGCTTACAAGCATTCTTGATAGAAACAGTAATTCAAATGTTCACTTGGCAATGGGGGTGAGAAGTGAAGCAGAATGGAGCTTTTAAGTGCCCATTTGAGCATATTTGGAGAGTGAGACAGTGAGGCAGCAGACTCTCTCTCTCTCTCTCTCTCTCTCTCTCTCTCTCTCTCTCTCTCTGTGTGTGTGTGTGTGTGTGTGTGTGTGTGTGTGTGTGAATGCACGGACATGTGTATATGTTGGCAATCATACCATATATATGGACATGTATGTGTGCATAGAGAGGTCAGTGGGTAGAAACACATATTCATGCAAGATGCATGTATATAAACAAAATAAATTAAGTAGAAAATATGATAAATTGACTTTATGAGCTTCAAAGCTTCCAAATAATTCTCCTTGCTGGACTGCAGCATAGAAGAAGTTATGAAATGAATTTTGGGATCTATTTCATTTCTATCAGAGTTGGTGTTTATGTGGAGACATGGCCAGGCCAAGGGGTCCAGTTATTTACCCAACAGCCATCTGCATGTTGCTGGAAAGGCATTTTGTCAATGTGAGCCATATCCATAATGCCTTGCCTTGAAGTTAGGAGATTGTCTTAAGGCTGTAGAACAACAGCTCTGATTAGTCAGAGGTCTGGGGAACCAAATGGCTTTCCCAGAGAGAGAGGAATCCTAGTCAAGTCTGCAGTCTCAGCCCCTGCCAGTTTCCAACCTGATGGTACTTCATTCTAGACTTTCCAGGGCCTACACTCACATGAAACAATCCCTTAGCATAAATCTCTGAATAGTATGCATAAACATACATTTGTTTCTATATTAGCAAATTTTAAAATTGCTGTGACAAGATGCTTTATAAACACAACTTACAGAAAAATTGGCTTATTTTGTTTCATACTCAGAGGCCACTGTTCTTCTCCACTTTCCACCTATAGACACAATGTGACCAATAGCTTCATACTCCTGTTAACATGTCTTCCCCACCACTCCTTTCTAGAAAGTTCTCAGAGCTGCTCCTGTCATCTGTGCCACACCCCTCCTGCTTCTGTGTCATAGACCAGCATGGAGTCCTTGAAAAACCCAAATGTGGCTGATCTTCAGGGGATGCTGACTCACTGTGTTCTCTGCTAGCTGGACATGCTTCCTCTAGAGCAGATGCTAAGCACTGGGGGACAATCAGTGCATTTGGGGGATGAAATGAGGAAGTGTGTCATATCATCTTCTTTCCTGCTGTGATTTTATTTAAAAAAAAAACAAAACAAAACAACAACAACAAAAAAAAAAACCAACTCTGGTTTCCATGGTTTGCCAGGGAGTAGTCTCTGCCCATTTGTTTCAAATCTTTATTATTTTTTGTTCCTTCCTTCCTCCCTCCCTTCTTTAATTTTTCTTTCTCCTGCCCCCCTTTCTTCCCTTCCTCACCTCCAGACATCTCTGTGGCTGCCTTTCTAAATGTCACTTTCTCAGAGATGTTCTGAATTCTAATTCATTCCCAGTTCCTCTCTGATAATAGACTTACTCCACTTCCTTGTACAACTTTGCTAAGGTCTGTTTCCCCATTGTGAAGGCATTAGGACATAAGGGTCTTTTGAGTGATTAGGTAATGAGATAGGAACCTCATAAATAAGATTAGAACCTTTATAAAAGTAGTCCCATAGAGTGCCCTGCATCTTCTACCAACTTGGGATGTGCCATTAATGAAGCTACTGATTCCAGATCTCTGGTACTTTGATTTTGGGTTACTGTGAAATAAATGTCTATTGTCTCTAAGCTGTCCCATCGGAAATGTTCTGTTATGGCAGCCATGGACTGTAAACATTCTTCTAGTTATTTGTTGGTAGTCTGTGACCTCCCTCTATCAAAATAAAAGCCTATGTGTATTTCATTCCTTGACAGTAACATTTAAAATATTCTTCTGGAGCATACATGAAATGGAAAAGTCTCTCTCTCCTCTCTCTCTCTCCTCTCTCTCTCTCTCTCTCTCTCTCTCTCTCTCTCTCTCTCTCTCTCTCTCTCTCTCTCTCTCTCTGTGTGTGTGTGTGTGTGTGTGTAAATGTGGAGATCAAACAGCCTTGGGTGTCATTCCTCAGTTTCTACTTACCTTGCTTATTGAGGCACGGTCTCTCTTTGGCCTGGGTCTTGCTGACTGAGACTAGCTGACTGAGAGTGAGCCCTGGGGATCTGCCTGTTTCCATCTCCCTAGTGCTGGGATTATATGCATGTGCCACCATATCTGGCTTTTAAAAAATAAATGTGACATCAGGAGAGGGATAGAATAAAGGTCCTCATGATTGCAAGAAAAGCACTTTACTGACAGAATTATCACCTTGCTCCATTAAAAACAATGACTTTTAAAAGACTCACTTCAAGTCAGCTACTTCATTTGTGGCAATGGACAGAAAGCAATACCCAGAAGAAGCCCAGGCAGCCAGCCCCATTAGCTCTTCCCCCAAGCAGGAAAAAACCCTGGTTCTTCCACATGTTCCTTTATGTTCAAATTAGGAGCTCAGCTAAATTTCAAGTTAGCACCAGAAAGGGCTCAGATGAAAATCATAACAAGGCATAATCTACCATATACCTGTTCTGAAAGATGTAGGAACCTGACATGGAAATGTCTTTCTGTATGCTATGAATAAAGTGACGTTTTCTGGCGTTTTCTGGCCTATGGCTGGCACCTTAGAAGTAGGCAGGAAATCAGAGCAAGATAAGACAAGGAAGGCGGAGTCAAAGAGAGCCGTGACCCAGCTGCCCAAGAAGCAACATGTAGAGAAATAGGTAAGCCATGGGCCATGTGGCAGGACAGATTAATGAAAAAAGGTTTAATTAAGATGCAAGAGGTAGCCGGCAATACGCCTGAGCCATAGGCCAGACAGCACAAAATCAATATAAGCCTTTGTGTGATTATTTGGGGCTAGTCAGTCTGGGACTACAGGTCTGTGGATCTGGACCAGATGGATCAGAAACTGCTTACTACAGGAACAGTCTGGCTGAGGTTCAAGGAGACAGGGATTCATCTCTATAGCAGATGGTGACCATTCCTGGAGCACTGGAGACTTAGGTGAAATCTAGACTCAAAGCTAGGCTCCGTGAGCTGGCTGTGAATATCCTGAAACTCATGTCCTGTTGCCTTCAAATGGGAAGAGGGCCACCTGACCCTAGTTCCCATAGGCCATCCCTTTTAGGCACATATTTACATTTTTGTTTTCTGTTTCCTGAAACCCAGGGCCTTCAATAGAAAAATTGCTTGATTTGGAAAGGAGTTTAATGTCTGTAGTAAAAAACTCTATAATTTGAAGAGAAATCACAGTATGTATGTGCATACACACAAACACACACACACACACATATAATGCATGTCTTGATCAGAGATCCATAGAGGACATAACAAACAATGTATGTGTGTATTTGTATATGTGTATGGGTGTGGTTGTATGGTTTGACTGCATCCTCTAAAGATTATGTGTTGAAATTTAATCCCAGTGCAAGTGTTGGGGATGGAATCTTTAAGAGATGATCTACCATCACAGATAGAATAAAATAACCCCATTATCATGAGACTGGTTTTGGCAATCTTACTTTTTAGCCCTCTACCATGGAGTAACACAGTACCAAGGTCAATTTCTCTCCAGATATGGGTTTCTTGGCCGGCAGCTTCCTAGTCCTCGATCTGTAAGACATAAATCTCTTAAATCATCCAGTCTCAGGCATTTTCTTATGCTAACACAAATGAACTGACACACACACACATATATTCATACACATATATGTACATACACACACTTATGGAAATTAACGCATCAGTTAACATGGTATGGAGCTAGCCCCTCTGTGACTCCTAAGCAGGAGCTGATGGTGTAGGCTTTAAATGGTTTCTCTTCCTCAGAGACTTGTCAATGTCTGCTCCAATGCGCCACCCACAGTACCAGGCTAATCCTTTCTTCAGTCCAGAAATCAACTGTGATGGTTGATTTGTTATTATCTTGACCGGATTAAGATGTCTACTGGGAAATGCACCGTGTGTCCATAGGGGGCATTTCCAAAAAGGATTATATGTGGCCCTGTGACTGTGGGAAAGACCTAATCCTAATGTGGGGAGCAGGTTCCAGCAGGTTCCAGCGGGCTGGTAAATGAGACAAGGAAGTTGAGCAAGGTAGTGCTTGTACCTGCAAGCCCTCCCCTTCCTGAGTGAATATACCTACTATTGCTGCCACCAGCTATTTTCTTTAGCTTTTCAGATGACGGTGGCACTGGGGGAACTTCCAGACATTCAGACCTGGACTGAAACTGCCTGGGCACACCAGCTCCTCCACTGGGGACCTGGGTCTCTGCTTCTCCATTGTTGAATTGTCCAAGTCCCTGGGTGTGATGGTTACTATGGTTGTCAACTTGATGGGATTGAGAATCACCATGTAAACAGATCTCTGGGCACATTAGTGGGGGAGTTCTTAGTGCAGGTTTATTGTGGTAGGGAGAGCCAGTCTAAACATGGGCAGCATCCTTCCAGGGGCTGGAATCCTGAACTCAATAGGATGGAGAAAGCAAGACACAAACTGATACTCATCTTTCTTTACTGTCTGACTAATCAGTGTGAGCAGCTGCCTCAGGCTCCTGCCACCATGCCTTCCCCGCCATGATGGACTGTGCCTTCAAGCTATGAGCCAGAATTAATTCTTCCTTCTGTAAGTTCCTGTTGTCAAGTATTTTTCATAGTGATGATTAAGGTCACCAAGAAACTGTCCTATAAGACCATCCAATGATTTCTTTCACACATATACACACATTCGGTTGGTTCTTTACCTAGATAACCCTGCCTAATACAACCATCTCTACCACATGGCTCCAGAGCCAAAGTTAGATTAGTGTTTGATTAAAATATCAGGACTGTTCCTTGTCATTCTGACACATTAAGCTGTCCAAGCACCACCAGGAACTGTCCTGACTGGGCCAGTGCTTCATCCTTTTCATCTCACGGGTCTATTTCTACCTGATCAGATGTTCACACACCAACGAGATGAGAGCCTCCCCATACCGCACTGTAGAAACCAGGGTGCTGGGTGCAATAGTAATCAACACAGAGCTATACCCTCCATTATGAGAACCCCAGGGATGAAGAGTGTCACAGCACTTCATGTTTCCTGCCCACTGTATCAGATCCCCTGGAGATTAGAACTCAGGCTCCTGAACCCACATGCCCAGACTTAGAAGAGCAGCACCTGAGATGACTTCTGAGGTATGTCAGATCCCAGGAGAGGATGATTCCAATCATTCTGAGTCTGAGTTGGTAAAGTACGTGGGGTTGTACCAGCTGCCGACTCTCTCTCCAGCAGGGCTGAAATGCATTGTTTTAAGGTAATTTTCCTGGGATATTTATGCCTAATGATTCCCTTTAAGCCTTCCTCCATTTAAATCCAATTTCACAGAGCTAAGCGAATGATCTGAGCTCATGTAATTATGTGGAAATCAGCATTTTATTCTCTCTTCTGAGTTAGGTGTGGGTGGGGAGAAGGTTCTTCCCCCCACCCAGCAGATGCCTCTCTGCAGCTAGAACTTCTGTTGGAGACTAGTACCTTTGGAGAAGGTAGCATGTCCTCATTGCAACTCCCCTGTGGGACGATCCCAGGACCTCTTCTTTGTGGATGCTCTCCCCCCCTGCCTGTTCAAAGCTCCCCAGTGTGAGTTCTTCAGCATGTGAGTCCCACATGCTCTGGTTAGAAGATTGAGTTGTTTATTTCTATGGAACAGGCACTTAGGGTACACTTATTAGATCTAAGTTCTGAGCTGTAGTCTAAAGGAAGATGGAGAAATGGATACAGATGTCACTAAAATGAAGCCCCTAAGCTCTGGGAGCTAATGCTGGCCCAGAGAGAACTGAGGAGTGGGTGATTCATCCAGTGGAGGGAAGTGCTGAGGCAGCCTTGAAGTCAGTTAGCGCCTTACAAAAGACAGTAGGAGAAAGGGTCTGTGCATAGAAGATGTGGACCTTGACTTTCTACTGAATATTTTAGCTTCTAAGTCTGAAGTCATTGAAAGCTATCCTTGGGTATTCGGGGGCCCAAGGTTGTTAAAGGGCTCAGTGTGCACCCAGTCATGCTACCCCAAAGATGTTAGTTCTGACACATAGGTGGGTAAGTCATGGCTGCTCTGGAGGGCTAGAACTAGCCCAAGATAAAACTAACCTCCCAACCCTGAAACACCAGGCGACGGTTTCAGCTGTAATAAAGAACCACATAATGCTTACCCACCAGCTCCAAAGAAAACCATGCTCCCAAACCCAGATAAGACAACTCAAATGCTCCATGAATGATGCTCAGGTCATCAGGGCAGGAAGTCCTAGAGGCTACCCAAAGCAGCAGCATGAAGAAGGCTTGTTCCTCCAGAACAGTGATTCTCAACCTGTGGGTCTCCACCACCTTTGGAGGGGGATGTCAAACAATCCTTTTTCAGGGTAGACAAAGACCATCAGGAAAACACAGATACTCACATTACAATAAATAGCAGTAGTAAAGTTACAATTATGAAGCAGCAATAAAACTAATTTTATGGCTGGGCTCACCATACATGAGGACCTGTATTAAAGGGTTGCAGCATTAGGAAGGTTGAGAACCGCTGTTCTAGAGTGAGGGCATGAAGAGAGTCTTTACCACTCTTGACACATGTGCTGACAGGGTACAGTGGTGATGCCTATATATAGCCTCTGGTTTCTGCATGCTGGAAGGGCCTCCTTTGTTTGGTCAGAGCCTTGTCTTTCTGAAACTTTCATGTTTACCGTTTTGTGATCAAAGTCACTTGTTTGTGTCTTTTGTTCTGCGAAGATATGAGGTATGCTAACATATAGACATGCAAGCCACATAACCCAGAAGAGAGCTCTCTACAAAGTAGCCTAACCATAGCAGACTTCAGAGAAATGCATTTTGAGATAAGATTTAAAGTAACCCAAGGTATCAATAGGTTTGAACTTCTGATCTTCCTACCTTTATATCCTGAGTGCTGGAATGATAGGCATACAGTACTTTGTCCAGTTTTATGTGGTACTAGGGTTCAAACACAGGGTTTTCTTAACAGGCAAGCACTCTGCCAATTGCTGCATCTTCAACTAGAAATTAATTTCTGCAGTCCTAGCATCCATGCAGAGTGCTCTCACTGTGGCTAGCTTGAAAACTTTGTGCATTTTACTGCGCATGAGAACTCCTGGGGAAAAATTGTCTGCAGAGACCGACTGAAGCCACAGTGCTGTGGACAGCTTGCAATGTTGCAGGTTGGGAGGATAGTTACCTTATCTTAGGCTATTTCTAGCCTCAAAACAGTCATGCCTTGCCCAGATCTAGGTCAGAACTAATATCTTGTGGCTGATAAAAACCTTTAAAATCTATAAAGTCATCAGATAATATTTTAGACACATGGAAAAACTTCCCTCATCTTGCTATAACTACCTCTTTGATGTACTCAGCGATCCATTTTAATTTTCTCTGATTTATGACTTTATTACAAAGATTTAAAACTTCATGAAACCACTTCCATGTTGGAACACAGAATTGGGGTAACCTAAACCTGTGTTCTCAGAGTCACCCTAAAAGGCTCCAAGATAAACTATCTCTTGTTCTCTTTAAGATGAGAGCCGTATCTTTTGTTATCAATGCTATAGAATATTCCAGGCATTTGCCTCAGCCAGGACTGACAGAGGACAAATATGGTCGCAGTGTTACAATTTCAGTTAAGACTCTGTGGGTGTGAAGGACGAAGGTTCAACCAAAACTTAATATTGAATGCATCGATTTATGGGATATACCAGTTTGGAGGCTGATCTGGTCTCCCCGCTCTACTTCTTCCTGTCTCTTCTGTTGGAGGTAGGTTTTTCTAATAAGTGGCAGTTAGACTAGTCAATGAAAGCTCTTATCCCATTGTCCCTGTGACTTCCAGCCCTAAGTATCCATTATTAACTATTAGAGGAGGGCTCGGACTTTTGCTTGAATTATGCAACCAACATGTGACCAATCACTGTTATCAGGCTTCCTGGATGATGTTCATAGATACACATGGAGCAGGAAAGAAGGCACTTTTTTACAAAAGAAGGGTCAGGCAGGTGACTTGTGACCTTTAAATTGTCTGGTTCTGTCTTTAGAAGTAGCAGGCACCTCTGATATTGGAGACAGGATGGGGCCATTTTACCTAGCCATAGGCACTGGTAATCCTTATTCTGCCAACCTCCATTTCCAAGCATTTTCTGCTCTCCCCATGGTTTCCAGCTCTGCCTCATAAAAGAGAGGGTTTTCTTCCTCGGGTCAGTGCTGGCTCTGAACAGGGCGGGGTGAGAAGGCTCTCTTCACCATTGTTTTCCAATTGATTTCTTAGCTCCAGTCCTGTTAACCTAACAGTACCCCTTGGGACATTGAATAATGCCCACCAGAGTGTTCCATCTACCTGCGTAATTTCTGCTAGAGAGATTTATGCGTGAGGTTGAGCACATTATTACCCTTGTGTGGGCCCTCAGCAGTATTTGTGAATTAAGATTGATTACATGAGCAGCCACCTACACAAAGTGCTTAAAAGTCATTAATTCGTGGTTAGCTTTAATTCGTTTGATGGATATCATTAAACAAAATGTAGAAGGGGCTCTCTGCTGTTTTCAGGGAGGCCAATGGTAGGGCAGGTCACTCCTGGAACCTCCCCAGGATGGATCACCTAGAGAGTGATTTCCTCAGATGTGGTACTCCATACTTCCTGTGGCTTGAACACTGAAGGAATGAGTTTAAGATGCATATAATTGAATTTGCCCAGAAAACCTGAAGCACACGGTAGGGATGAGGCCCAAGGCTCTGCATTTTAAGTCAGGTGACCATGCTTTTTCTTTATGTCTCCTGAAGACTGTCCATGAGTTTCCATAGTGCTACTCTGTGTGACAGTCTCATAACGGGGTAAATAAAGTGCAGAAGGCTCTGCCAGTGAGCTGTGTGTGACTCACTAAGAAGTTGTACTGGGAGCCAAGGAGGTGGCACAGTAGAGGACATAAGCCTAACAACTTGAGCTTGACTTGAACAATTTCAAGTGACCTCTGACCCTTCAGTGAGTTACCTCTGACCTCCACCTAAGTGTAGTGGCACATGTGGGTTCACCCTCCCATCCTTGCATAACACATAAAAAAAAAATCAACCTTTAGAAATATTCTTTTAAAAAGTTGTTTAGCTGGGTACAGAGCCAGGTAACTGCAAAACCAATAATGAAGACCAGAGTAGATTTTGTGTAATGAAAGCTAATAACACTGTTAGATTGGCCAAGCCCTGTTGGGAGTTGACTCTGTAACTGATATAGTTTAAACTTTCTGACACTGTAGAATCATCCAGGCAAATAAGGAGAGAAGCCCTAAAGCCTAGCATTAGTTAAAACTATGCTCCTTGGGGGTTTGTAGGTGGATGGGAATCCCTCAGAGGGCTTTGTAATGGACTGTGGCTCACTTTCAAAGGTCCTGACTCCTCTTGGAATCAGGGAGGAGCCCAAGGTTTGTTACAGGTCACCTTCCCCAAGTCACCTTCAGAGTGTTAAGGTAGGAGATGGCCCACTTTTCTTCCACATCACCTCAGCTCAGGATGACTTTGTCTATCTTTCTGGAGCTCTGCTGGGGTCATCAAAAGGATATAGTAATTCTTACTTCCTGCCTCTAGCTACACACAGCACTGTCATCGGTTAAGGGAATTTTTAGCCCTTGCTAAAACAGCCTTAAAGCTAAACAATTGGTCCCTGTATGGGTGAATATGTAACGTCTGAGGAGGAGAACAGAGCTCCTGATCCTGGGTAGGAAGCTCTTTGGGGGGGGGGGCAGGGCTAAAAAACGAAAAAAAAAAATTTTTTTTTCTATACTCTAGAGCCCCTGGAGTAACCCTAGAAGTTAAACTGACAAAAGGCAGAGTAACAAGATTAAACATATCCTGTTAGCATAGCTTCATATATGGGGCGGGTAATTCTGAGAGTGGTTAAAAGTGGGGCCTTTAGGTGGTTTGAATGAAAACAGCCTCCATTCATTAAGAGGTATGGCTTTGTTGAAAGAAGTCTGTCCTGGGGGTGAACTTTGAGGTTTCTAAATGCTCATGCCACGCCCAGGGGCTATTTCTTCCTGTTGCCTGCAGATCTGGATGTAGAATTCTACTTTTCCAGGACCACGTCTGCCTGTGTGCCATCATGCTTCCCATCATGATGAAAATGGACTAAACCTCTGAAATTTACGTCAGCCAGATTAAATGCTTTCCTTTATAAGAGTTTTGTGGTCATGGCATGTCTTCACAGCAATAGAACCGTAACTAAGACAGGCCTTATAAAACAGCACCGAAAAAGAGTAAGAAGTTTATACATAGCAAGGGGACAACAGAAAACTTCTTTTGTTCCCTACACCTTATAAAAACCCTGCTCCACTCCAACCCCGGGGTTCTCTGTTCCTGCGTGATCAGTGAGTCCCAGGTATACTTGGTAAATAAAAAAAAATCCCCTTGTGTGTTGCATGAGAGAACGTCTCTTGGAGTCTTTACACTGTGAGTTTCTCAACCCTTACACTCAGAGCACAGTTACTTAAAGGAAAGACTCTGTGTTCTGCTGTGTGTGTGTGTGTGTGTGTGTGTGTGTGTGTGTGTGTGTGTGTGTGTGTGTTGTTTAAAGCATTGTTAACTCACTTCTCTACTCTTAAAAAAGCTTTGGATGCAGTATAATAATTTTTCCAACATAATACCAAAGAAGCCAAATTTTGATTTAGATGTTTCTTTGAGCAAGGATTCTCTATAAACTGGGTCTGATAAAGCCCTCTGCTCTGTGGGTTCAGGGAGGGGAGGGAACTTCCTGGAGGGACTGAGCAAGCTTAAGTCTGGAAATATGAGCACTGTGATTGAAAGGCCAGTGTTGACTGTTTTTATTCTAGGAAATGGTCAGGGATTGTTGTTTAATTGGTGGTTGTTGTGGCTGTTATGGTATTGTCTAGAAAGCTTGGGACTAGACTATAATTTTAGTATCAATAATAGAAATTTAATGGAATATAATGTTTTCTCCTGTAAACTGGGAGATTCCTGAAGCATTAAGCAAACCCTAAAAAATATGAAGACCCACATGGAGAAATATCACTGTGATCTGGAGAGACTTTGTGGGTTCCCGTGTCAGAAGTTTGACCCTTGGTCTGCTGAAGTAAGAGGTTGTGGGACCCTGAGGAAGTGTGTCTTAGTCAAGGTTGTTAGGTCCCTGGGGACATTGCCCTTGAAGGGATTGATGCATCCCTCTCAGAGTATCACACACACAAAAGGTTGTCATAAAAGAACATTCTAGCTCTTCCCCTCCCTGTCTTTTTTGTCGATTTTCTTTTCCTGGGTGCTCCCATTGTGATTTCATTGTCATGATAGGATGTAGCCAAAGGCTCTCTTACCAAAGACAAGATTGACCCCTACCCAACCTTGGGCTGGCAATCTATCCCCCGTGAACCTGCTTGTTTTCTATCAAGTACCCACTCTTGGGTGTTTGTCAATTAACAGTAGAACATAGACCAGTGCAGCCATTGTCAAACAGTAAGTCTAAGAACCAGGCATCTTTTAACTTCTAAGGTTACACAGATTGTCAGAATTTTTATAACTGAGATTCTAGGTATTGATTCTCTGGCATCATTGAAAAGAGGGGAAGCAGAAAAGCTTAATGTGCAAATAATAAAAATCACCTGATTCTTTGATAACCACCATCTCCATCTCCGACCTCATCCTGATGTACAGACACGCCCCATTGGATGCTTCTGCTTCCATTCCCATTGAAGCTATGCGTCTCACATTAGGAAATGTACTTTTTATTACCAATAAACAAAAGGCATGCAACATTGTTTCCAAAATCATTCAATGGCTACAGCTAACAAAGGAATCAGAGGCCTGGGGTGGGGGGGGTGATTTTCATGCTCGTGTGGTCCTTGGGTTCTTGCTATCACATGAAATGCCACTATGTATATTTCTGAATATTTCTAGACAGTGGGCAGGATGAGGAGGAAAGCCGTGGGACTTATTTCACCCGGAGGGAGCAGACATTGTAGTTGAGAGCCTGCTATAAGCCTGATCCTTGTTCTTCTGTTCCAGGCATGACAGCTAATCTCTTGTCCCACTCATCTTCCATTTCCATAGGTGCTCCTTGCCAGCTCATCAAGTGGGATTTATTTATGACTTAAATAATGTGGCAGAAAACCTAAAGTTACAGCCTAGACAAGATGGGAATCCTATAGCTCTCCGTAGTGTTTGCCCAGAGGCAGTCTGTCTGCCTATTATTTCTCTTTTGGCATTTCAGCCTTTACTTTGGAAAAGCATTTAGATTCATTTAAACTTTGGAGATAATGAGTATATAGAACACATTTATTGCTTTTTGGTTGAAAGTAGTAGAAACAGAAAAATTGGAGAAGTGGAGTAGCCATGTTCTAAAAAAAAAAAAAAAAAAAAATCGCCTCAAAGTGGATCTGTTAGAAACCTATGGTGGTGGTGGGGGTGGACGTGGGGGGTGGACAGATGACTTAGTGGCCAAGAGTATGGACTGCTTTTGAAGAAGACCCAGGTTTAGTTCCCAGCACCCACATGGCAGTTCACAACCACCTGCAGCTCCAGATCCAGAAAAAATGATGCCTCTATGCCTCCACAAGCACCAGCTCACATGTGCTACACATAAACTCACCAAGGCATACACACACACACACACACACACACACACACACACACACACACACACACAAGTGTGTAAATATTAAAGAGAACTCTACAGGAACATTGTATTTTATTTCCCAAAGGAATTTTGAAATAAGATAATAGAAGAGATAAAAAATAATTTTCTTTTATAAGAAAATTTATTTTTCATTTATTCTTAATTCTTTAATAAATGCTATATATAATTGCCAAATATAACTTTATATACACAGAGAGAGCAATGGAGGAAATGATCACAATAAGACAAACTTTTACATGGCTAAGATTTTAGGGCATGAGAGTATAGCTCAGCAGTAGAGCATTAGACTTTAGGTTTTAGATTCACATATTGGAAAGTAGGATCAATAACTATACGTTGATTTCTTATTTAGGTTTTAATAAATTAGAAAGACTTTAGAGTTAATATTGTGAAGCAATGTTTCTGTTTCTTCCTCTAAGATTAAATTCTGCCTTACTCTGAACTGAGCACCACAGAAACTTGTAATATGTGCATTTGTTCATGCATTTCCAACTGTTGATGCTTTCCTCTGTTCTGAGTCAGGCCGACCCCGATTACTTTCCTCTCCGTGTTACAGATGAGGAGACAGTAGCCCAGAGAGGTCAGTGGCTGGTTCAGCATATTGCTGCAGCACTGCTAGGAAGGCTGCACACCGGATTTAAATCATCACTCCTTTTATCTGTCTGCAGTGAGTACTGGGATGTCTTGTATGGCCAGAGGCTTTAGAAGCCATCCATATCTATAGGGCGCTCTCTCTAGCAGGGGCAGCTCAGGGTACTTAGACCTGTGAAACTATGGGACTGACCACCAAATTAGTACAGTGCTTCTCGGGGTGACAGTGTCCCTAGACCTGGGAGATAAAGACAAATGGGATTAATGAGATAGAGAAGAGGAGACTCAGAAGACAAAGGGGAAAAGGGGGTCCAGGACCGGTGTCTGGGGAGATATTGCTAATCTAGTGTGCCCCTTTTTATAGCTGAAAACCTTACTATCTAACTTTTTGACTGAAATGTACAGAAATCTAAAAATACAATTTTTCCCATCCCTTCTTCCCTTCCTCCCCCACTACCCTACTCTCAACATTTATGAAATCAACATTTTTAGATTCTACAGATGAGTGAGTCCAC
This sequence comes from Phyllotis vaccarum, assembly GCA_033318265.1. Lineage (NCBI taxonomy): Eukaryota > Metazoa > Chordata > Mammalia > Rodentia > Cricetidae > Phyllotis > Phyllotis vaccarum. The sequence continues at coordinate 72,214,629 of JARWLC010000004.1, read as the reverse complement.
ATGGTATTTGCCTTTCTGTACCCAGTTTATTTTACTTAACATGATGCAAGTTGCATCCATGTCATCTTATTCTGTGTGTGTGATTGATTAGTATCTCACTGTGTGTACCACACTGTTTTTTACTCACTCAGTAGATGGACACTGTGTCTATTGTTGCCTTCGTGAATGATGCTACAATGACTATGCAGAGCCCATGCTCATGCTGAGCAGTCATGGTGGCCTGCCTGTAATTCCAGACTTGAAATGCAGAAATGAGGATCCCCAGGGACCGCTGGCTAGTGAGACCAGCTGTATTGGTGAGCTTTGGTGTCGCAGGGAGACCCTGCCTCAGTGAATTAAATGGAAGAGCAATTGAGAACATCCTGACGTCAAGCTCAGGCCATATATATATACAAGTGGTACATGTGTGCTCACACAAATGAAACACACACACACACACACACACACACACACACACACACACACACAGATGGGAAAAGAAAAGGAAAATATAAACTTAATTTCTTCCTCTGGGCACACCTTAGGGTGGGATTGTTTGACTACATGGTGTTTTGGTGACTTCTTTTGTTGTTGTGACAAAATAAAAGGCAATTTAAGTAAGGAAGGGCTTAGTTAATCTTATGGTTTAAGGGGACTGTCCATCATGACAAGGGGGTTACAGTAACAGGAGAGGGAGGCAGCTGGGCATGTTACATCCACAGTCAACAGTGAGATAAATATGAGGTCTCAACTCACTTTCTCCTCCTTCAGTCCTGGATGACAGCCTAGGAATGGTGCCACTCACATTTAAAGGATGTCTTGTTATCAGCTCCATTAACTCAGACTAGAAACTTCAAAAATGTCCCCAGAGATTCGGCCCCTATGTGTTTCTAGATCCTGCCAAGATGACAGTCATCCTTAGCCATCACATATGAAGTTCTATTTTGCCATCTTTAGGGAACCATCATACCATTTTCTGTCATGACCTTCCCACTGTGGCTCCTAATCCATGTTTTGTGCCTTTTGGTCACTTTCTTTACCTAAGATGGCGCTGTGATTGAAATCTCTTTGTACTTAGTCACCACTGCTATACAGTAGAACTGGAAATCTTGAAAAATTAGTTCCCTTACTAACTTAAAAGATGCCAGTTCTCCTGGAACCAAGCTACATGGCTTAGATTCTTGCTTTGTCAGACACCATACTGTCAGTGAGGAAGGGGGTCTCTGTGTAGAGTTTCAATTCAGTCTTGTGCTATTTTCTTTGACATAAATAGGCAAAATCAATCTAAGAAGTATATTGGCAAACTTAAATCTGTTCTTCTCATTAGAAACACAGTTTGAAGAATATGTATTTATAGATTGTTTTCTGACAGGATCACAAAAGACTCAGAAATGATATTTCCAAATTGTAATAAACCACTGACAGGTTTCTGGTTCAATCTTTCCTGAGCAGAAGGCAATAATATTCAAAGATTGGTGTGTGCAGGTTTTGGAGGGGGGGGGGCTGTGCTAGAATATGATTAATGGATTGGTCTTGATTTGAATTGGGAAAGAGATATAAGGCAGGATCAATTAAGGGTGAACATGGACTTCATTACCGTGAGCGATCAGTAAATCCACTGTTGTTCTCTGAATGCATATGAAGGAATTGGATGGGAAAGTGTAAGAAAGGAATAACACAGGCCAGCTGCCTACCTGCTCATCAAGGAGCTTACTGTGGTCTTGGTGTCCATTTGAAATAATACTCTAGCATAAGCCATTGGTCTTATTAGAAGCTTCATTTATCTTTCTGGTGACAAAACCTTATATCTGCACTGCTAAAGTGCTCCGAGCTGGGGACGTGGCTCAGCATGTAAGCTTAGGGACTGGAGTTAGGATCTGTAGCTCATGTATATGCCAGACAATAATGGCGGCCTACCTGTCATCTCAGTGTACAAGCATCCCTGGAGCGAGCTGGCTATCTAGATCAGCTGGACATGTGAGCTTTGGTTCAAATAAGCCATGCCTTGGTATACAAGGTGGGGAGCAGTAGAAGAGGACAACCAGTATCAGTTTCTGGTCTCTATGTGCATACATACACATACATGCACACTTGCATACACATGCATACTCAGACATATATGAGCATGCACACACGCATTCATGCATATCACACATACACACTTTCTGTTACAAAGAGGTTTCTGACCCCATCTGGCCAGAGGTCTAGACCCACAGACCTGCCATCCCAGACTGCCTGGCCACCCATCACTGCTTAGCTCCCCCCAAAATGACTCAGACACTTATATTAACTTCATGCTGTTTAGCCTATGGCTTAGGCACATTTCTAGCTAGCTCCTTCATCTTAACCCATTTTCATTAATTTGTCTTCCACGTAGCCCATGGCTCTCCTGTGTTCTTACATGTTTCTTCTGTGGGCGTCTGGCTCAATCTGTCTCTAACTCTACCCTGCTTCTCGTACCTATGCTATGTCTCTGGCTATGGTGTTCTCCAAGGGCCAAAACAGCTCCTTTGCTTAAAGACTGATATTCACAACATACAGAAAGACATTCCCACATCACTTTTCAAAAAAGTTGACTAAGTACAGATCTGTCTTCCTTAAAAAGCATCCTCATGAAAGGAATGTTGAGAATTTTCTATAACCACCATCCCCACCCTTCTCAGAGGAAAGCACAATTAAGTATAATGTTCTTTGTGCTGTTCCCTGGGTTCATACTATCGACAGAGAGGACCAAGTTCTGTACTGTGAGCTTGACTAGTAACATCATTGCTCCATACATTAAGACAAAACAAAGTCAGTTCACACAGAGTTGGCCTGCCTCACTGTCCAACTATGTCCTGGAAAGTACTGATCTTCCTTCATATCTGCTGTCCTCTTTTGGGGACCTTTTGAGAATGGCATGAGAGCATTTTGTCAGGGTTACTGTAATTCTCAACTGGAGTCATTAAAAATTCTGGGCACCAGACAGAAAGCTCAATCAAGAGCCAACTGGTTCTGTTGTGTCTGGTACTCTGTGATTTGTTTTCCTGCCCAGGGAAACCCAACCATGGAAGAAATACAAATTTGTCATTTGGAAATGGAGCCGAGTCCAGGTTCCTTGACCTACTCAGTAACTTTGTTTCCTTTTCTATGCTAAAGAGATTAATTAAATTTAGCACTATTTGCTTGAGTTGGGCGGCATTCCAGACCAAAGCTGGCCCCAAATGCCCTCCCTTTACTGTGTGTACAGGTTATACTTGTAGCTAGAAAAAAGGAGTGATATAGAAAACAACCTGATTAACTACAGGCAGCATCTGCTTTACCTGCTCACTGTGTGGTCAGTCCCCAGCCAAGGCTGGTTGAAGTTCCTTTGCTGTGCTAGGCTGAGAGTCAGGAATCTCAGAAAAATGGTTGCAGTCTGATTACATTTGAAGTTAGATTTTAGTTAGCGATGCACAGAACCAATCTGGGTCAAATCTTACCACCCATGTATGGATACAAACTTGGGTGGCATCAATCAGTTTGATGTCTGTAAATGGAGGTGCTACTGGGGCCTGCAACATCAGAAAGTGGTCCTTGGGAGGATTGGCAGACTTGTAAAATACTTAGCTTAGCGCCTGCCATGCTGTAAACTCTAGTCAACTAGAGTTTGTATTTTCTCACCAGGCATGCAGATGTAGCGGGAATGAGATGCTGGCTGTCTACTTGCTATTATATACCAAAGTCAGAACATGGCTTGTTTAGAGCTACAGCAAGTATCTGGTAAAGAGATGAGTTTCTACTTGCTGCCAACACCCGACCAGTGTCCATCGAGACCTTGGCAGTACTCCAAACTACAAAGACAAGTTGGAGCAAGGAGAGTAGAGATAAGTCATTGTCCAGCCTTATGCACAACCATATGGGAGAGGCCAAGCTTGCAGGCAAGACCAAGGAGAGGCTACTGAGAAGAGGTCCCATCACTAGGGAGGGAGGGAGGGAGGGAGGAAGGGAGGGACAGACACACAGACAGACTGTGGGGTAGAGACTATGGGAGGCTGCCTTTCTGTTTGAGATCTATCACTAGAATGTGCTTTTGCTGGAATGTGTTGTTGAGAAGAACTAGACAGCTGTGTTGGGGAGAAGACAGCATCTGCCAGCACCAGCAGGTCAGTCTTCACCTTGCTTGACTACAGTGCCCTCCTGAAGTAGTGGCTTTTAGTACTACTTTTATCTCTGCCCTCTAGAATGCTAAGCAGTCAGTCATCCTCTGGCCAACCTGACACCAGAAGCATCCAGATAGGAGGAGGTCTCCTAGGACATGTGGTCCCAGCTCAGCCCAAATGACTCTGCCTGTGAATCACTATCTGAAACTGACTCCTTATATGTATTGGAATAAAACCATCAGGGTCCTTCACTCAGGGAGATGATAATGCATCCTGTGGCTCTCTCCCAAGATGTTCAGGATGGGCTTTAGTAGCCAGCTCTTCACAGTTAGATGGCTCCACCTGTAAACAGAGGCCCTGCTGTCCCACACAAACACATGAGGCATCTACTGTGTCTGCCCAATGTCTCCCAGCATAACAATGCTGGAACTTATTATTAACTGTTGTAACAGGCAAAGTCTCCAGGGATTTCTCCAGTCTATAATTGGCTTTTACTGTTGTGGGTTCTGTGAGTGTCGGAAATAATGAGGTGACATTTGGATCTGACACAGAACCATTAGAGGACCAGTAATGCAGATTATGAACATGAATTCTTGTATGGGAGAATAATAAATCAAGTGGAAAATACTTGAGAAATAATAAGGGTCATGTCCAAATACATAATCTTTTGGTATAAATTAATACCAGCAATTAATAATTTATGGTCTTGTACTCTGGGGGCTCACACTTCCCTTGCAAATATTGTATTTCATGGGCCATTGGAAAAACAAGTATAGTGAGTGTTTAGATTGGGAATGTGAAGACGGTGTCATGAACTGTGTTGACCCGGATGCTGACTGGCTTATCAAGAGTAGGAGAAAGGGTACTGATTAATCTAGCTTTCCAAAATGAAATTACCATGTGTACAGTTTTACATGCCCCATACACAATTCCAGCAATATTGTAATTCCTGGGGTAAAAAATGGAATAGAAATTTATACCAGTCATTAAGTTTCGGTGACTTATGAGTGGGCAGCATTTCTCACATAAAACTTTCACCGCTTGCAGGAACGACCAATGCAAATGCTGATCCCAGCTATGGATGTTTTTTTCTCTGGTACTGAGTATTTATGAGGGTTTTCACAATGCTGCTCGTTATAAAATTTAGAACTTTTGGTAACACTGCTCATGGTCAGTAGGCAATACAGGAAGGCAGGTTGAGAGATGTGCTTGTGGAGAGCCTTCTGTCTGCCATGCTTTCCACACAAGTAGTTTCAAATACAATTTCACTTACTGCCTTTCTTTCAAGCCAGTGTACCATATGAACCAACCAAAAATGGATGTGATGTCAAATGATTTTAGAGAAAGCTGGATGTCTGTCAAAGATAGGCCCTAAGGTTCAGGGGTGCAGTTTGGAATGTGTCAGAACCTGGGCTTTATCATACAGGACAAGAGGAAAAAACAAGCTGTGCCTTGCCTGGCCCTGCATGGCCCTGCCTGCTCCCAACTATTCCCAAGAGTCTCTATCTCTGTCTCCTTTTCGCTATTGTTCTAAACCTCTCTTTCCTGTAAAGTGTGTGTGTATAAGAGAAAAAGAGGGAGAGAGATTTATTTTGTTTAATATATGTGGATCTTTTGCCTATGTGCACATCTGCATATTGTGTATATGTGGTGCCTGCAAAGGTCAGAAGAGGGTATCAGATCCCCCTGGATCTAGAGTTACAGTCCTGAGCTGCCAAGTGGGTGCTCAGAACCTGGGTCCTCTAGAGGAGCGGCCAGTGCTCTTAAACCATCGAACCATCTCTCCAGCCCCTCTCTGCTCTATTTTTGAGACAGTCACAGTGAACATGGAGCTCAGCAATTTGGCTAGAGTGTCTAGCCAGTCAGGCCTTGGGATCCCTCCCTTCCCCACAGTAGAACTGCAGGTGTGTACTGCCTGCCCCGCTTTCCTGTCTGAGTGTGGAGGTTGAACCAGGTCCACATTGTAGTAGTAGGTTCTCGGGTCCCGGCGGCCAAGACCCACAGACCTGCTGCCCAAGCACTCTTAGCCGCCCAGCCGCCCAGGCCCCCCAAAACAACTCAGACGCTTATATTAATTTCATGCTGTTTGGCCTATGGCTCTGGCACATTGCTAGCTAGCTCTTACATCTTAAATCAACCCATTTCTATTAATCTGTCGGCCACATGGCCCGTGGCTCACCTGTACTCCTACATGTTGCTCCTTGGGCGGCTTCAGCTCGGTCTGTCTCTGACTCCGCCCTGCTTCTCCTACCTATGCTGATTTCTCCTCCTACTTCTTCTATGGTGCCTGCCATGGCCCAAAACAGCTCCTTTATTTAAAGATTGAGATTCACAGCATACATAAACGCATTCCCACATCACTTCCCCCTTTCTGTCTAATCAAAAAGGAAGATTTCAATTTTAACATAGCAAAATTACATATAACAAAATAGCTATCAAACAAGAATTACAGTTACAATATCTAGTCTATTTGTATTTAGCAAAATTAAAGAAAATATTCTATCATCTACCTTATCTTTATGAATCTAAAGTTTCATATCCAATATATCTTTCAAATGACTAAGAAAAACTGTACCTATAACTATCTAATCTTCAACTACATCAAACACCACAGAAGGACATATTTACCCAAGTAAACCAGAAGTGCAAGTGACTTCTAAAAGCTAGAAAGGACAGAGATGACACCTATCTGCCTGGACAGTCACCCAAAGTTCCTTTATAAAGTTGGGGCAACCATCTTCAGCCTATAGGCCCGGAGTCTCTTTTCATTTCAGTGAAGCAGGAAATCTGCTCTGCCCATTCTGGCACAGTTCATCAGTTGCTTCTACTCAAGTCCTGAAGAATGTCTGACAGTTTTCCCTGCAAAGCAGGAACCTGAATGACCATCTAGGCTTATTCTGCCAAAGTTCAGAAGTCATCTTCTTATGGAACATGCATGTCCAGTTTAAACAGCATACTGTCAAGCAGTCAATATAAGAACAGGTCCTTATCAAGTGGCTAACCATTGCCACAAAGACAGTAGACTCTATATGGAGTTTCTTCAATGCCCATTTTCCTGTTGAAGTAAATTAGTGCTGCCAGGAGCAGACCTGTCTCACTGTCCAGAAAAGTCTAAGCTCTTAAGACATTTTAAATGCCATATTCTGTAGGTCTTAGAAGTATTTGAAGATTACCTACCTAATTGAAATATATCTTTCTATACCTAAAAATCCTAACTAACCTAACTATAAGTTTGATTATCAAAAGTGACTATTAACCTTCATTTCTTAATTATACACTACAATTTTAAAACAGTTACATGAACATCATACCTTAAACAAGAATAGAAAAACACATACAGCATAACAAAATTGACCTTAAATTTGTATCAATAAACCAAAATCTATACCAATGTAAAACATTTTGAGATTAACAGCTGATTTCTTGATCTAAGTAAATTCAATAATCTAATTTTTAAAAAATTATTCATATACCATATCCCCTTTTTCTTCTTAGAAAGAGATTAACTATAACCATTAACCATTTATAATGAAAACAAACATTTAGAAACAATATTTGTGGGATTTGGGCGTAGTTATCTATTACTACTTCCTGCTGATAAAGGGGCGTTGAAAATCTCACAAATTGTTGAGACTGGATCATAATCTGCAGCCTTGAAGCTGATCTGGCCATCTCTTCCCATCAGAGGTTTTCTTCAGGGGGTCTTGGTTGATGAAACCATATTTGCCTGGAAGCAATCCACAGGTTCTCATCTTCTGTGGAAATAAAAGCAGAACTCTTCCAAAGCAATAAATCCTTAGACACAAATATCAAAATCAAAATACCTTTAAAATGTATATTCTTGTTTAACTTAGTAGCCTTTGCATTTACAATCCATTGTCTTTCTGCAGTTAGCTCATTAACAATTAAAAAATTAAAAGAAAACACAATAACAACCAAAATCCAGATTTTGTGTCTATTTTCCATCTTTATGTGGCTTATTATATTTTTATTATTCTATTTCTCTCTTTAAAGAATTTTTCTAACCTCTTTCTTTTTTCTCTGAAGCCTATGTACCTTTTACATGCATTGTAACCCGTTTACAGGTTTTTTTTTTTCATCTGAATCTGTTTTATTGTGAATCCTTAATCATCTTCTAACAGTAAGAGCTTTTAAAATACATTTTCTAAAAAGAAGCACAGTTTTTGCAAATTAGGCTGAATCACTAAGTTCTCTTAAATGGACCGTGTATCTATTCGTGGCCAGTAAACAGAGAGAGCACACCCAAGAAAATGCTGCTACTAAGAAAATTTGTTTCTTTTTTGTTTAAAATAAACAGAAATCTAAAATCAATCACATGCTACTGAGTCTTCTGTGAGATTTCAGGAACCCACCTGATTGCAGCTTACACTGCCTGCCTCCAGTCCGCCGGCGCCATTTTGAATGTGACCCGGACCATGCTTTCTTTGTACAATGGCCCGCTTTGTATACACAATTGGGAAGCTTCTTTGGCTCAGTTTCTGTGATCTAGAACCCTTTCTAATCTTTCTCAGGCTTTAAGTGGATAATCGACCCACGTTGGATGCGCCATCTGTAGTAGTGAGGTTTCTTGGGTCCCAGGCGGCCGAGACCCACAGACCTGCCGCCCAAGCACGCTTAGCTGCCCAGGCCCCCCAAAATGACTCAGATGCTTATATTAAGTCCATGCTGTTTGGCCTATGGCTCAGGCACTTTGCTAGCTAGCTCTTACATCTTAAATCAACCCATTTGTATTAATCTATCGGCCACGTGGCCCGTGGCTCACCTATGCTCCTTATATGTTTTTTCTTGGGCGGCTGGCTCGATCTGCCTGACTCCACATGGCTGTGTGGAATCCTTTTTTCAACTGAGCCATCTCCATAGTTTCTACTGCATTTCCCTCCAGGAAGATAATGTGGGAAAGGGAGCACAAATTTAGGAGAATTGCCATCAACACTCCGCAGCCTTCCCCAGACTCTTGCATATCTCTCTTCTCATTTCTTCTTCCATGGCCACTCTCCCAGCATCTAACAGCATGGGTTTGTTTGTTTTGTCTGAGTGGGATTTTGTGACTTCTTTCACTCAAGATGTTGCTTGTGGGTTTAATCCTTACTGTAAATAGTTATAAGTGACTGATTGTTGTTGTTAGACCCTGGGCCATCAGATGCTCCTTCCACAGTTTGCTTATTTACTCTGTCAGTGGCCACCGGAAAATTTCCAGTTTAATCTTGTGGTGGTCACCTTTTTTGTTGGCCATGTACTTAGAAATGTTGGCTTTCTGTGATCGTAATGATGACTTTTACCCATCCTCAACCATTTGCGACCTCATCAGGATGAAAAGGAAGGTGGATTGTGCCTAGAGTGTATAAGAGAATGTCACTTTATTGTTTTGTATTCTTCAATTCAAACCTGATTTTAGTCCCAGGTGGAAAGACATCCATCTTTAGTGCTTGTTGGAGCCCATTTCCAGGCTTGTTGCATGATGGAGATGTAGGTGAAAGGTCCCTGGATTTGTCTGTTCCTGCTCTGATGAGTTTAAGCCCCAGAGGGTTTTCTGTGTTATGTTTGGGACATGTACATTTTGGGGAGGCTGGGACCTTACATTTGGGCCTCTGATTTTCTCTTCCAGTAGAGGAGAATTCAGTCCTTCCCAGTGTCTCTCTAAAAAGAGCTATAACCCAAAGCTTCTCCTTATAGTTCAGAATACTCTTCTTTATCATTCAGAAGATTCCCCAGGGACTCCTCCTGCCTCTATGAACTCAGGATTTTAGAAAATAAACATCAAGTCATCCTGCAGACTGATCATTTTTGCCCCAGAATACTTGTACTAAATTAATAAAATATACCACCCCCTACTGGTTTAAAATATATGTAATCTTAAAATTTCCCATACATCTGCTTCATAAACATGTTGGCAAGGGTGAGGTTCTGAGGCACATGTGACCTGGGGTGGTACTTGATGTAGGCTTTATCCATGGCTCAAGGGGCTAGCTGAGTATCACCCATGTACAAAGATACTGGTCATTGGATATGCACCACAGGAATACAATATGGCCCCCACCTTGTTATCATAGTACTTCCTCTTCTGTGAGGTTCTTGAGACCTTTGTTTGTTCTTTCCCAAGAAGGTGGTGACATAGATTAGGAAGAGGGAGGTATGAGAGACTGAGTGGGGGGGGGGGGGGAGCGCTGAGGTAGGCACTGGGGGATCTCAGGAAGAAGATACAGCAATCAAAAGAGGAAAATTTCCAATTGGAACACATGCTGAAGTGCTGACAGGTAGGTGGGAGAGAACTTCTGTCTTGAGAAAGCTCTTATCCAGCCTGGGTATGAGGATTTGTGCCTGCTCTTACTATGTCTTGTTATGCCATGTTTGGTTGATACCACTGGGAGTCCTGTTCTTTTCTGAAGGGAAATGAAAGCACATTGGATCTGAGGAACAGGGAAGGTTTCTGGGGAGTGGGCTTGGAGGTGGATGGAGGGGAGGCCGCTGCTGGGTGTATTCTTTGAGAGAAGAACACGCTAAAAGAAAAAAAGAGAAAAAAGAAAGTTCATGCCCTGAATACTCAGGCCCTGAATTAGTTTCCTGTGGCTTTTAGAAATCCGCAAACGGAGGGGCTTAAGGCAGCAGAAAGGTATTCTCTTACACTTTTGGTGTCTAGAATCCAGAATTTAAGGTGCTGTCAGTAGGACTATGCTCCCTTTAGAGGTCGTAGGGAAATCTCTTCCCTCTCCTGGTTCCCGGGGCTGACCATCGTAGGTCCATCACTCTGTCACTGCCTCTGTCTCAGCAAAGCCACCTTCCCCCTGTGACTATCTCCATTTTCTTTTCTCCTCATGTAAGATATTAGTCATTACGTAGGGTCCACCATAATTTAGTATAAACCAGCATAATGACTAATCACATCTGCATAGACCATATTTCCAGATGAGGTCATATCCTGAGGCCTTGGGATGGCATTAATTTAAGGAGGATTTAAAACAGTGCATTCTCTGAATAGAATTGGGATGATTAGCAGTTATGGTCAGTTATGTACTATCAAAGTAGCCATAATTTCTTTCTCTGTCTTGATGAAAAAATATTTAAGTGTTAAAAACATTTTTTTTATTGACAAGCCGTCCATTTTACACTGGTCTACCTGGCTGCCATGGACTGGGTCCTTAAGGAAAGAGGTTTATTTGACTTAGGACTCTGGAGGCTAGAGAAGAGGTAGGGTGGTCAGGTCCTTTCTCCCCTAGTCCCAGAGGCAAGTGGTCAGGGCGGGCAGGAACTAGACTGGCAGATACGTGACAATGTTTAACAAAGAGAAGACACCAAAGGAGTATTGTAAGGGCCTAGAGTAGTTGCTTCTGCTTCCCATTGGCTCAACTGCCAGCAGAAATTGTAAATCCAAGTCTTCATTTGCATGTGAAATGTTCTCTTTGTTGGGACACTTGGGACTGCCTGGGAAGGTTATGGAAACTCTAGGATGAAGTGTGTCATTGAGGGTGGGCTTTGGGATTTTATAGTTTAGCCCACCCCCTGTTCTTTCTCAGCTTCTGGATTGCCGATGCCATGCGATGGGCTGGCCTCGGGTGCCTCTACCATGCCTTACCCACCATGATGGCTGGTGTCCTTTCTTGAACTTGGAGTTAAAAATCAACCCCTTCTCCTTTGAGTTGCTTTTCTCAGGGTATGTTGTCACAGCAAAGGAGATAAAACCAAACATTAATTGATATGCAGCACTCGGAGGCTTAGCAGCCCTGAGCTGTGAATGCCAGTGACTCCCGGTTTCCACCATGACAGATTTGCTTTCATAGACTAGCAGTTCCTTTCTCTCTGCTGTTCCCTGGCTGCCAGCCACCTTGCTGTTACTCACGAAGGCTGCAGACTGCTTGCACTGTGCAGTTTGAGAGCAACCACCTCAGCCTGCTATATTTGTGACAGAAATCATGAATTGGCAAGTAAAGCTGGCCCTAAAAGGCTTTGTTAAGACTCATGCTACAGAGGAACAGTACATAGATGGAATCTTACCCAGAATGACTTGAAGGGAGAGGAGTGATTTTTATATACATACAAAACCTGAGCTCACATGTTTACAGTGTCCTTGCCTGGGAGCCTATGGAGCATCCAAAGTTCTTAAAGAGATTCAGTTCCTCTTTGGTCTCGATGCCTTGGCTCAAGGGAACATGAAGGGTGATGCTTATTTAGCTGATGAGTAAAGAGCACATATTGCAAACAGATCCTCTCGCTAGGATGTGGCCTTTGGGAAAGGATCCAGCCACATTTGATGGACAAGGAAAGAGCTAAAGAACATAAGCATCTCAATTTCCTTCCTCATCTCCGATCTGCCAGCGCCGCTTCCTCTCATGGCAGAACCAAGCTGATATCCAGCTGCTGGTGTGTATTCCAGAGCCTTGTGATGGATGCATCACAGAGTGGAAGAGTCAGAAGACCGCATCTCAGGAGTCAACAGAAGCTATTCAGCTCCAAGCTGAAGGCCTTCAAAAGAGAGCCTTGTCAGCATCCTGGCAGAACAGCACTGGATCAACAGATTTGAATGTTGAATCCAGGCCTTGGAAAAATCCTACCAACAGCTAAGGAATTGCTAGCTATTACAGGACAATTGCCACAGGGCAAATTCTAGTTTGTAATCAGCAGGATTAAGTTTGTTCTTTTTATAGGGGGAAAAATCATCTAGATTCTTTGGAATAGCAAAGAAAATACCCAAATCCATAGCCACAGCTAAGGGAGTTAGTTGTTGCACGGACTGACAGAGGCATGGGCAGAAAACTCACGCTGCTTATGTTGTACAACCAACCCCAAACATCTTACCACACAGTGGTAATAATCTCAATATTTCAAAAATATAAAACAGCCAGTTTAAAATTCTCAGATATTTTTCTTCTTCAAACCACTTACTCCATTTTGTATAAAATATATTATTTTTGATAATTGGGATTATATCAGTTGATTTTTCAATAATATGGCATGTCATCGTTTTCTGATTTTTTTCTTTTCAAAACTTTTCAAAGACTTATTTATTAACTAAGCAAACTTATACTTAAGTGATTTGCTTGCGTGTATACATGCACATCTGTGTGTGGTTGGTGCCTGTGCAGGTCAAAAAGAAGAGCATCAGATGTCCTAGAAACAGTTTGTGGATGGTTGTGAGTGACCACATGTGAGCTAGGAACTGAGCCTGAGTCCTCCTGAGCCTGAGTCCTCAGCAAGAACAACAATTCTCCAAGAACTGAGCAGTGTCTCCAGGCCATATTTTTCCCTATGACAAATGACCTAAGAATGTTCCAGAAAGGAGTTTTGTTGCTTAACACACAGTCAGACATATTGGGGTTTCTAAAGGTATTAGCTTTCAAGTATGCACTTTAAAACTTCTGGGGGCATTTCTATGATTCATTGCATGATAATATTATATAAATATAAGTTTAGGTGCCTATTAAAAATAGATTTGAGTCCCATAATCTGAAAATTACTCAGTTCTCTGGCTTTGTAATACATCACTTTAGCTGGCAGTAGAGAGCCCATTATGATATTAGCAGATATTTCAGTGGTAATAGGAACGTGCTCACAGGGAGGTTAGGAGAGAAAGATCTGTTTCTAATGGATCTTGGAGTCACCAGGAGCTGGGTAATACTTTGCGGACATAAAAAATTAAATAGTGAGAATATAACAGTTTAAAATATCTGAGTTCTGGATGGCATTTTAAAATGCTCTATCTCATAAAAATATTGTTTAAAACTGTAAATATATTTTTAAGAAGTCCTCAGTTGTGGCTCTTTATTTCCAGCTTCCATCCTGAAAGATGAGCAGGAGTGGGTGAAGAAAAATGGTGAGGGGCCCTCAAAGGATGTGTTGGGACAGCCCTATTTTGCCCTTTTGGAGATGGATGGATGGATGCTCTGAGGGATGGGCACATCCACTGGATGGGAGTGACAGCATGGAAGTCCTATAAAAGATGTGGCTCACTGGAACGGGACTGGTGCAGGAGAGCACTGCACTCTGGAGGGATGCTGGGGTTTTGGTGTCTGCTGCTTCTTGGCTTGGTTTAACTTTTATCATGTCAGACATGTGAGCCCTGTTCCCCCAGCAGAGATCTGCTGTACCGAGTCTGTGTTTCTGATTTATTTCTCATGAATTTTATATGAGTAAAGCAGTGTAGAAACTGAGGTGGGCAGCCTGGGATAATTTCAGATTCCTCACTCCCTTGATTTGGTTCATAACATCTCAAGATTGGAGTTTCTGAGCCTCAAACTCCATCAGGACTTGAGTTTAATTTCACCCAATGGCTACAGTTTTTTTGTTTTTTTGTTTTTGTTTTTTTTTTTTTTTTTTGGTTTGGTATTTTAGAAAGAAAAACAGACTTGGTGTTTGTGAAATTTTTTCCTTCTTCCAGAGGGCATGGGATTGGTGTCCTCTGGCAGCAAGGAAACTCTAAACTGTGTGTGTATGTGTAGGCCAGAGATCATCATTGGATGTCTTATTTTATTGCTCTCTACCTTATTTTTTGAGGCAGCATCTCTCACTATAGCTCACTAATTCAGTTAAGCTGTCTGGCCAGTGAGCTCTAGGGTTCTGGTTACAGTGCCTTTACTACACTTGATTTTTAACATGCTTTTAGGGATTGGAACTCCATTCCATTTGCCTCTGTGGTAAGTACTTTGTTGACTGAGCCTTCTCTCCAGCCCCTTGACTGGTTTGGTCTCACTCGCACATTAGCATCCTCTTCTAAGAACCTGTTGATAAAGATCAGTACTCGGATACTTTCTCTGACCTACAGAATAGGAATCACTCAGGGCTAGGTCATAGCTGACCTGGACTGATAATGGATGAGAATGATCCCATTTTCATCTCTCAAGTCTAGAGCATCTTTGGTTTTTATGCTTCTGTAATTCATCTCTCAATGACTGGCTTCCTGGAGGTCATGTCTCTAGGTGTGTTTAGCTAAATGGGGAGGTGTGGGATGGGCAGAAAGTGAAGCAATGAGGGACATCTATGGCACAACTTTGATCAGAGTTGTGACAATACTTGAGGAATAAAGGACATATATCATCCTTGGACCATAGAAGCTAGAGTGTTAGGAAACAGAAGGCCAGCTCTCATTGTCAGAACTATCCTTGTGGTCACAGGACAACAGAACAAGCAACCAGTGTTATGAGTCAATGTATGGACTGCCTGGTGGCTGTGTGTGAGCGTGTGTGTGAGTGTGTATGTGTGCATATGTGTGTGTGAGTATGTGAGCGTGTGTGTATGTATATGTGTGTGTGAGCGTGTGTGTGTGAGCGTGTGTGTGTATATGTGTGTGTGAGTGTGTGAGCATGTGTGTGTGTGGTGTTTAAGCAGCATCTTTATGTAATGCAGGCTTACTGATGCTTAGTTTTCCTCTTATAGAGGGCTACTGACATGTACTACCATCCCTGACTTGACATGCTTTTTAATAGTCAGGCTACCTATTGCTCCCTCCCAGACATCCTCCCTGGTCTCTAGCTTCTGGTTTTACCAGGACATGTCCACATCACCTACTTTACTTCTCATATTGGGCTCTGCTGCTTTCTCACTTGCATAATTGTTGATTCCATTCATCAGTGGGATGCACAGAAAACTACCCATCATCTGTGATCTAAACAGAAGCCTTTGAGGACCAAGCCATGGTCTTAGCAATCTTGTTTCTGTGGGCCAGTGCCCTCAGGGAAGGTAGTGTGCATGCTTCCTGAACAAGTGAGTTGGAAACTCCCAGATCCTTCTTGCAGTTACCTTATATTTTGCTCAGATCATATACTTCATGATAGTCTATCTTTAACGCCTTTAAAAGCCATTCCTGATATGGAGAGATGTCCATGTTCCTGCTCTTGCTGAGGACCTGGGTCCAATTCCCAGCATCCATGGAAGGAGGTTCATTCCTATCTGTAACTGTAGATCCAGGACACCCCTCCAATTCTTGCTTCTGGCCTCTACAGGTGCTTGGGCAGACGTGGACACACACACACACACACACACACACACACACACACACACACACACTCAGAAATAAGTCTTTAAAACTTTCAAGTGGTTTCATGTGAGAATCTGCAGCAATACTTCCCATGCAGACTTATTTCTCTGGGCCAGCAAATCTGGCCAGGACTCTTCAACTGCTTTTCCCGTGGTTACCATGTGAGCAGCTCAATGACAGACAAAAACATCAGCGAGCCTCACTCTGTGGTACTTGTATTCTAATGACTTAATTGAGAGAGCAAACATGATGCCAAAATGCTAGCGACAACTTTAGGGATGCTTGTGAAGCAGTTTTCAAACAAATGTTTAAATTTGATCTGAACACAAATTTTAGACATACACCTGTGTCATTTTAATTTCTATGGGAACCGAATTATGGAAATGCTTTTGCTTATTATATTATGTGTTTGTGGACATGTTTAAATTACTCCTTCTGAGATGGGGAGCTGGCTCAGCTGGTAAACTTCTTGCACTAAAAGCATGAGGACCAGAGTTCAATCCCCAGAAACCATATAAAAAGAGATCAGAGGTAGGGATATGCACTTATAATCTCCGCACTGGGGAGACAGAAACAGGAGGGTCTCTGGGATTTTCAAAATAACTAACCTAGCAGAACTGGCAAGTTCTACCGAAATTTGATATAACTTGTATCATATAAACAAGGTGAGTGACACCCGAGAAATGGTAACAATGTTGTCTGATGGCTCCGTGTACAATACACCTGTACACATGTGTTCTGCCCCCCACACACACAAAATTAAGTCATTTCTTTGCCCTTTCAGGATCACGGCCCATGGATTGCTAGTTGTTGAGATGAACTCCTCACTAGGTTCAATGGCATGCAGTTTTGAAGGTCTGATCCGTAGCAAGGCTGCCCACCAATTTCTTGGCACTCTGCCATTGCCTTGCTCATCTATGTTTTATGTTTCACGTGTATGCACAAAGGAACAAAGGTGTGAAACTGTAGTGTTTGTAGACTAATCTCACCTACTGTAAAAGATTCCCTAGAGCCAAATTCAGAACATGGCCTTGCTTCCCCTGTGTCAACTCGGTGTACTTCTTGCTCAGATCTATCATTGCTTTTCGGCTCTCTTACTTGTCCAACTGTTGGAGTGGTCAGAAAGTCATTGTTCTTCAGAGTTCTGGGGGCGGGGGATGCATATGGTCTTAGGCGAGTGTAACAGTGAGTCAAAGCTACTCAAAGCCTGTGAGTGCATTCTGAGTCAAGGCTTAAGGAGCCAGTGTGGAGGCTGAGAGCATCCCTGATAGACTGTATCATTTACACACACACACACACACACACACACACACACACACACACACACACACACACAACACACACACACACAACACACACACACACACACACACACAACACACACACACACACACACACAGTTGGAAATGACAAGTTGGAGGGAGGGGGAAATATATTGTAAACAAAACTAGACACACTGTTTGCCCAGTTGTTCCTAAACGACTTCTTATTAACTCCCTTTGTGAACTAAACACGCATAAGCAATTTGCAGAGTAATTAATATGAGTCAAAAGTACCTATCTTTAGGCTCCAGTGACTAAGTGAGATTTCTCAATTTCTTTGTGGGATGTACATTTGTCTCTATATATTCAGGAAGGATGATGCCACCCCCTGTTTCTGACTATCTTTTTTTCTTAATGAAATTTCTATCAATATTTCAAAGCATACCCACTCTTTTTTCTCTTGCATCCTCAGCTTAGAGTCCTTAGAGTAATGTGTGTTTTCTTAACATAAATTTACCTAATTTGTTTGAGGAAGTTGTGACCCTGAACTTCACCTAATCAATATGTTTCTGCCGTTGTTATGTTGAGATGGAAAAAGTTCAATTACTTGAAAAGGTGATGACAATTTAGTGAAATATGTTCTTCTTACAAAGTTTCCATTCCCACTCCACCCTCTGCCACATCCTGACAAATGCATTTGTTTCAACTTTGACAGTGTTCCATGGATACACTTATTTTTCCATCAGTGTTATATAAGTTATTCTTTTAAAAAAACTGTAAATAAGTGAGATGAGAGCCCTGGCCTCCTGTATCCCAGCCATTAAAGTTCTTATTTGATGATACTAATCCAGAGTTTCATACACATCTTCAGAGAAGAGGGGTTTCTCTGCCTCTTCTTTCTAAAATAACCCCTTACGATGGCTTACCTAAGGAGAAAGCTCCGCTCATGTCTCTGAGGTAAATAGTTCATTAAGCTAAGGCTGTACTCTAGAGTTGAGTTGGGACAGTTTGACCTGGTGTCTTAGGGGAAAAAATGGAGACTAAGAAGCAGGCATGGAGAGACAGTATCTAGTTAGGAATTATTTGTCCTTATGTGCTAGAAGGGGATTTGTAACAGCTAAGCCTTTGTAAATCATTGTGGGTCCTTGAAGCATCTCGAAGTCTCTTCAAGATAACTCAGAATGATTGCTGGGTCTGAAACAAGACCAGGTCATCGGAGACTTGGGGACAGGCAACTGACTCCTCCCCATCCCTGTGATAGACAGTGATGGAAAAACAAAGTTGAGCCCAGGTTGGGTACCCAGCATGCACATGGTTGCTCACAACTCTGTTACCTCAGTTCCAGGGGATCTGGATCTCTTATGACCTCAGCAGGTAATAAGTATGCACATGTGTACATACAAAACATGTATATACATAAATAGAATTAATATAAAAATATAACAAATTGAGATTTTCTAAAAGCCATGGGGTTATATACTTCAGAAATAGTATGTGTGTGTATATATAGTTTATTTCTTATGGCACTGTGGATAAAACTGAGGTTACCATCTATAATAGTAGATGAGTGCTCTATCACTGACATAACCTGAGTGCCAGATGATGGAAAATACACATTCATTTTAACACAATAAAAGTAAAATAAAATAAAAAATATTTTACATGAAATGAGATCTGTGTGCATGTGTGGATGGATAATAGATGACAGAAGGTAGATGGGTAAAGATGCCCTAATCAAATATTTGGAAATCGTATATAAATACAATGCATTCATACTTTCCTAGAAGGCTGTGTGTGAAATATCAGGATAGTGGTTCTCTTTAAAGGAGACAGGAAGTAGGCAGAAGAGGAATGGCCCCCTTTCATTTAAACCCTTCTTTGTGCAGCCTGAGGTCATCTTTACTTTCACTCTGGCTGCTTGTGCAGATATTGTCCCATTAAAATAATAATACAGTAAGTGAGAGGAGGGAAGCTGATCAGAGTTCCTTTGCACTGCACCACGTTCTGGCGGAGTTCCCCTGAACCCAGGAATGATGGCAACAGGCCTAGCACGAGGCACTTACTACTGCTCATGACTTGGGGTTGCAAAGCAGCTGTAGTCTGGAACATGCAAAGCCCGAGAACTTCAGAAATACCCAGTCCACTTCATTTGGATAAGGTAAATGATAGAATTCTTCACCCCCATTTTACACAACTATTTTATAATAGATAAATGCCCCATGCACTTGCTGCCCTCAGAAAAGGAATGGCCCCTCCCATTTAAACCCTTCTTTGTCCAGCCTGAGGTCATCTTTGATAGAGTCAGGTAGGATAGAGAGAAGCTGGGTCTACACAATTATCTGCTGCACATTTCACAGCTGCAAACTGATAACTTGGAGCGAAGTGTCTCCAGCAGGAAAGATTCTACCTCACATGTTATGGCATCAGAAAGCTCTATGGAGCTGTCTGTAGTCATGGATGCCACTGTGAGGTGCAGGTGTCACTCTATCTCACAAGTGACAGATGTGACAATAATCCTGGATCCTGATACCATCTTAATTGCCTTCTTGGTAGACAAAAAGAATTTTTTGGGTCAAGCACTTTGGTTCCAGGAGTTATTAAAATATATTCCAACATAAAATGAGAAAATAAAGCCCACACATTTTCCTGGAAATGCAAGGAACATTGTCATCGCCATTATGCAATGGCTGTGGAGTCTGTCCCCTGTAAGCTTTTTTTTTTTTTTGAGCACTCCAAACCTTCAAGTGGCCCAGAGAGATGTGGGACACACACTATTTTAAAACACAGGACTGAGCATTATTTAAATGCTCAGGTACTAAGGAGTTTCTTTTTAAAGCGTGTGTATGTATGCAGACACACACTCTGTGTGCACATGGAGGCCACACCATCTTTATCTGTCACTCTCGACCTTCTTTTCTGGGGCAGGGTTTATCAGTGTGTGTTTTGCCTGTTCCTTTTGTCATCTTAACCCAAGCTGGAGTCCTGTGGGAACAGAGAGCCTCATATGAGAAAATACCTCCACCAGATTGGCCTGTAGGCGAGTCTATGGTGAATTTTCTTGATTAATAACTGATGGGAGAGGACCCAGTCCCCTGTGGGCATTGCCATCCCTAGGCAAATGAGCCTGGGCTGTGTAAGAAAGCAGTCTGGGCAAGCCAGAAAACAGTATTCCTCCATAGCCTGGGCTTCAGTTCCTGCCTTGGTTTCCCCAAATGATCAACCATAGCCTCTAAGCTGAATTCTTTGTTCCTCCAAAGTGCTTTTGGTCAGTGTTTAATCACAGCAACAGAGAACCAATTAGGAAAGCAATTTATTTCTGTACTTTTGAATTTGTATTGGAACTTCCCCCATCCCAGCTGTTAAACTGGATTTTATATATTCATCTCTCTCTGAACAAATCTCTACAGTTGGTAAAATGATAATTCCAACTATTGTTTCCTTATTATGTTTTAGGAAATGACACCACAATGCTCAGAATGCTCTCTTGTCTGTGTTGCAATGAGGATTATTCTGATTAGAGACATTAATTAGTCATGCACAAGCCATTCAAATAGCATGGAGAAGAAGGAGCCTCTACAGGGAGTCAAAGGACTTGAATTCAGTCTAAAAGAAGAAATTATAAACGAGACAAAGGATTTACTTAATCTTGTTATATAAAATTCATCTTTTTAGAGAGAAATTGAGTAAATGGGATTAGAAATGAAATAGGTTTGTTTTTACCTAGTCATAATAAGGATCCAAATGTATGGATAGTTGGGTGGGTGGGAGGTGCACCGATGGGCCAACAGGTGGAGGTGTGGACAGTTGGATGCACAGGCAGATGGATGGATGGGTGGGAATTTGTGGAGGGACGGATGAACGACAGGAACATGTAGGTGTGCAGGTGGAACAAAGGAATCTCCTGACCTTTGCCACTAAACCACTGGATACTTCTATCTTCTGGCTATGCAGCTGCCTGGGACAATTGATTTTATGTCAGCCTTGCTAGGCTAAGCATTACTGGATGCATCCATGGAAGTGTTTTAGAAAGAGACTATCATTTGAATCAGCAAACTCTATATGAATATGTCTTACCAAGCTGGCTAGCTCAAACGGATCAATCACCCTATCTCCAGATTAACATTGTGCAGCCCAGGCTGAACTTCAGACACACAAATCTCTTGCCTCAGTGTCTTGAGTGATGGGATGATGGCTGGATCATTCCCTCATCATTGTTTTGTTATGTTTTAGAGCTGAGGTACCCATGTATTCCTGTTCTGTCTTTGGACACAAAGCACTTAGTTCTTGAGCATTTGGACCCTGTACCTGCTCTGGTTCTTAAGGCTCTGATCTTGAACTGAATTAATTATCCCACTGGCTTTCCTGGCTCTTCAGTTTGCAAGTTGGAGGATGTGGGACATCTCAGCCTCCAAAATTGCATGAGCCAGTTTGTATAATGCATTTTTTCTTATTTGCCTGCCTATGTTGTGAACCTCTCATGCATTAGTGTTTGTCAAAATTTCCATATTTGTAGCATATAACCTGTAGCAGTATTTCAAATAGTGGGTATATCTGTGTGACATCACATTTATTAGTTCAAAATACTCCAATCATCTATCAGAGTTGTTAAAGGGTCAATTCTAACATGTAACATTGCAGTACACACACAAAAAAAAATAACACAAGTTGTGTTAGCTAACAAAATAATACTTTTTTTGATTTACTGGTATTTGTGGCATATGTTAAATTTGAAGATCTGTGATGTGTTGTATTGTACATCCTCATGGTAAACAACTCATCACATTTTTGGGGAGGGTGCTTCTATGAGATAGGGCCTCACTACGTAGTCTATCTAGGCTGACCCGAATCTCCCTTTGGAATCCAGGCTAGCCTCAACCCCCTGGCAATCCTCTTGCCTCAGCCTCTTCTTGTTGGGATTATAGGAATATCTAGCTGCTTTTATATTAACTTTATGTTTATAAATGCCCAGGTTCCTCTGAAGTCTTAGCATAAGCCTTAGCACTCTAGTGTCTTCTGCTTTCTGCACAGACTCATATCCCAGCCTGCTTCATCTGGGCCATCTGTGCTGACTAAGCCCCTGCAGGTAGCAAAGATAAACTTCACATGATTGACTGATGGTCAAATTAAGGCTCTTAAGGAGAGGAGGCTGTGCATGGCAGGAGGAGGGGCGGTTTCTGGTTGGTCTAAGGTGTCTTTATAAGGATAAGGGAGATATAAGAAGGTCAAACCAAGAAGGAGCAGTTTGTCTCCATAGAGAGGGAAATAGTGGAAAGTGTCATACTACTGAACTGAAATCAGAAGGTGGGGGAGTGAGCCAAGGAGGGCAGAGAGACTTTAGAAATCAGAAAAGGCAGGCTCAGTGTGTAAGAGCCTGACAGAATCTAGAGCCGCACCCCCCCCCCCCCCCCGAAAATGAGCTTCTGGGCATGCCTCTGAGGGGTTCTTGATTAGATTAAAACTGAGATAGAAAGGGCTACCACACACTAGGTGGCATCCCCACACAGTAGGTGGCATCCTTGCTGGTTAGGATGCTGGACATTATAAAAAGCAGAAAGGGAGCTGAGAACAAGCCTTTGCCAGCTCTCCTTGCCTTGACTAAAATGTGATGTAATCAGCTGCCTCAAGCCCCCGTCTGTTACCTTGACTCCTCCATGGAAGACTGTATGTACCCTTGAATGGTGAGCCAAATATACCGTATATGGTTTTTTGTGTGTGTGTGGGGGGGTGAGGTTGATCATAATGACGAGTAACTACTAATATCCCCATTTAGTCTACTCACTGGCCCTGCACTGCTGGCTTGCGTCTACTATCTAAGCACCCACTCAGATAACACCACTAGTGAGGATTACATGTGGACTCTCCGAAGTAGGAAGACAGAAATTATAGTGGGAGCAGATGTCGGAGGGGTCCTGGAAGTCATTTGGGGGTCCATCACCATTTTCAAGACTGTATTGTTGCATCTTGTGATAGCCACCCTTGTGATATCCACCCCACACCTACCCCCACCGGATTCTGGCTTTCAACAATCAGAGAAACAATGGCTTCTGTCTGTGTTTGCTACCTCCGTGAGTTTCTTCCCAGCCTATCATTTTCACACTCTCGTGGCTTCTGTGAACAGAGTTGGCTACCAAGGCTTGGTTTCTGCTGTCCACCTCCTCTTGAGCATCCCCTGCTTCCCACAGAGGAGTGAGTACTGACCTCACATCCATCAGTGTTGGTTTCTTAAGCTGCTCTGTGTGCTGCTTTTACAAGTTTGCAAGGTAAACAACTCCTGGATCCCAGCAACACACACATTGCAGGGGCTCGGAACTGAACATTCACCTTGGGAGTCAGAAGCACATAGAGTCATTTCCTTGAGAAAGAAGAAATCACCTTGAGCAGCCACCATAGGTTTGGTAAAATTAGCATTTTAAAACAATTATATGCATTCTTTCATCTGTTATGGGGCTGTGGACTTTTATGGAGTAAATGGAGTAGGAAAAAAGTTAGTAAAATATGAAGAAGAGAAATTAGGCTGATTGCTAATCTTTTAGCAGAATTAAACACAGATGCCTCTAAGGTATTTCTGAGGAGCTTTACAGAAAACAGTTAAATAATTAATTCACGTTATGTATCCTCACGAGGCAGCAGGTTCTGAATCACTTTCAAATGTGTAGCATTTGTTTGTCAGTTTCTCAGCAAAGTTTAAAGGAAGAAACTCCCAGGTAGCAGTGTTCAGGTTCTAAAAAGCATCCTGGTTCATTATTTTGGGGCTCAAGTGGTAGACTTTGTGAGTGATCCTTGGTGGATGGATGGAGGAAGGGGTGCTGTTTGCTGGCCTGGCTTCCTGTCTTGGAAGAAACACATCCATTTTATGGACTGGAAGAACTGTTTTGAATCTATGAACAATCTGGGACCATCAGTGGGTGGGGGAAGAATCATCAAAGAAATAAGTATAAAAGCTGAAGCCTTGACTTAGGGCTGTCATGTTTTCAACAACAGCGGTGTCTGTGAACTCTGTGTCCCCGTTACTGGGCTGGGGACTGGAGTGACGTAATAGGTCATGTCAGACTCTCCCAGCCCTTAGGAAATAAATTTTTTATTATTATTTTTTAATATTTTGGTATTACAGTGTAACTACATAATTTCTCCTTTACTTTTGCTTCCTTCAAATACTTCCATGTATGCCCCCCCAACATGTGTGTGTGTCTGTGTATTCCTAAATGTACAAATGCAATTTTCTCAGTATACATGATGCTACTTGTATGCATATGTCTTCAAGGCTGGCAGTTTATATTAGATAAACAATCGACATGCTCTGCCCTGGGGAAGACCATTTCTCTCATCCTTAGCCTTCTTTGGTTGCCTGTAGTTCTTTGCCTACAGTTGAGGCCTCACAGACCCCCCCTGATCCATGGTAGCATGTTTATTGGTGATATTTTCTGAGTGTAGCTTCTGATATTTCTATGAGACACAATCCCACTGCAAACTTTGGATTCCCTGGCTCTTAGACTCTTTCTACTTTGTCCTCTGCTGACCCTTAAGTGCAGAGTTGTATTAGAGAGTCATCATTGGGCCTGGATTCCATAACTCTACATTTTTATTGGTTGTGCTTTTCTGTAATGCTTCCTGTGTGTGGTAAAGAGAAGTTTCCTTGGGAAGGGGTGAGGACTACATTTATCTGGGAGTATGAGGACAATTATTTATAATATAGTTAGGAATTATGTTAATTTAGTAAAGTGGTGGTTGTAAGTTCTGCTTCAAACTTTATAAAGTCTGAGATACCCACATTTCAAACTGGACAACACCAGCATGTTGCATGTATTGAGAGATACCCAGGAAACAAACTGCCCTAGAGATTGTCTGAGGGGACTTCCTATTGTATCTAATCCAAAACCTAAATGTAAGCTGAGAAGAGCTGAGACAGAGGCATTTTCAGAAGAGTTCTGTTCTTTCTAGGATCAAGGGAGGAATCTGGCCTGGATGATCAGAATTGGCAAGGGTGACAGTATATTGTGAAGGAGAGACTTTCCATCTAAGGCTCTGTGGCTTGGGGACTCTTGATTTAATGGAAAAAAAAAGACAGATGGACATAATCAAAGGACAGTATAGTTTATTAATATTCTATGCAGCAGAGTGTTTATACAGAAGAACTAAGGCCCAAGGAAGCAGATTTGGAAGCTGAATGGACTTCAAGGGATGAAGACTGTAGAACACTGGCTATGAAAGATGTGCGAAAAGTTAGCATAGAAAAGAATATTTTAGGAAGACTTATTCATGTTGATCATGTCCCAGTCTCTGACAGGAAGAGTCACTGTCCTTTTCTTGGTGTGGTGGGAATGTCTCCGCAGAAGGCAGTAGGTGACTTGCTTTGAGGTAGACAGGGAGAGGAGAATCTCTCTCTTTCTCTCTCTCTCTCTCTCTCACTGTCTCTGTCTCTGTCTCTCTGTTGACTTTCAAGCGAATTTAGTGTAAAATAATCTTTTGGCTAACATGGTATATCCTGATCCCTGTCAAGAGGTACAGATGATAAAGGCTGTACTGTGGGGCTCACAAGGTCAGCATTCTGAGCAAAAGTCATTGAACCAAGTATTTCAGTCCTAAATCTTAAAATAACAACAACAGAAACAAATAAACAAAAGACAAAAAATTGATGTTTTATGGACAATACAATGGTGCAGGGTTTATTTTTTCCATATTAGGAAAAAAAAATCTTCAAATGGATGATGCCTACAATGCTTATTCACTTTTCTATGGGACCCAGATGCTCACTGAACTGAAGTTGAAAACCTCTGCTCCAGCTTGGTTCTGCTTCTCTTCTTTGGTGTAATCATCTACTGGGCAGGTCTCCTTGTCAGTGAGACATATGAAGCGGCCATGGACATGTCAGGAAATAGGACATCCGGGGAGAAATGACCTCTGATTTAGTTAAGACACTATTGTATGAACCAGCTACAGATGATTCCCCTGTGTGTACATGGGGCGTACCCATTCCAGAGTGTTTGAAAGCAAACCAACCAACCAACAGACCATTGTGATATAGATTCCCTTATAGCCTAATCTCTGGGTCCTGGCATGAAATGTGTTCCTATACCACCTGTGAGTAGGCTGGCTTTTTTTTTCATGAGCTTTGAGACTAGGAGCTCATCCACTCTATCTCCAGAGAGTCCGAAGTCTATAGAACAGGAAATAGACCTGTCCCCCACATCACCAAGTCTGAAGACAGGAACTCTGAATCTGAATTCTGACTTATCAGTACTCTCCAGGGAGAGAACACTAACACCCATCCATGCTGCACACTGTCACATAAGTAAACATCAGCAGGGCCACAGGGCGTGGCAACTCACACCTGTGATCCCAGCCCTTAGGAGGCTGAGGCAGCAGAATCCTTGCAAATTTCAGTCTAGCTGGTGCTACATAATGAGTTTAAGGCCAGCCTAGGTTACATAATGAATTTTAGGCTAGCATGGACTGCAGAGTAAGACTATGGCTCAAAAATAAGTCTCATCTGTCACTCTTCTAGCTCTGGGAATTACGTGTGAGCTATCAGGTAATGGTATAGTGGCCAACAGGTCTCTAGTTTTATAGTTATTGAGTAATGATTTATTCAATGTTTGTCTTTGCTTCAGACTCTTGTTTCATTCATTCATTTTTTTTGTATTCATTCATTCAATAGACTGTCAGATTGATTGCTGGGTAGGCAAGATACTGGTATGTATCCTTTGTTCAAAATCCAGCTTTGTATCTTATTAACAGTGTGACCATGTCATACAAAATCTTTGTCCTTATTAGAAGCTTATTCATAGGTCTGTGATGATATAGCACCAGTTAGCATACAGCAAGCAGTAAATAAACTCTATGTCTTGTGTCTTACTGGGTAGGCATTGCAGAAAGGACAGGAAATGCAGGAGGGAGGGTAAACAAAGAGCTGCAAAAGATTAACGGGTTATCAGAGCTTCATACCACCACTCAGAAAAGCAAGACCAATGTGGAGAGGCCAGGTCTTTTGTCTCGGAAGGCAGGGGTGCTTCCTTGATGAAGAGTCTTGCAAATCAAGACTGGAGTCAGGGCAGACCAAGATCTGAGAAAAGCTGTGGGGGATAGTATTGTAGGTAGAGAAACCAGCAAGAGATTTGATGTTGTGATCACACATTAACTTGGATTAGCAAAATCAACTTCAGAACCACGCTGGTTTCCTAGACAGCTATATGAAACAATTCAATGTATTTTCCAGTATCCATCTGTAAGAGAAGCCAATTTAAAGACAAAATTTCTTTCATTTATCTAATCAAAATGATACTGTTGAATTAATAGCACACCAAGACAAAGATTGAGAAATACACCATCTTCATTTTTATAAAGCCTGCATTAGTGGAGTGGAACTTCATGGCTTCACTGTTTCTTCCATCATAGCTACCAGATTTCAAAAGGCCTCCAAAGAAATTGCACTCCCCAGAAGGGCAATGCATCAACCTGTTTTTATCATGAAATTGTTAGCACCAGGGTGATCTTGTTCATAAGACTTTCCAAACTTGAAGGATGGAGTTTCCATGACAACTGATGAAAACAGACAACTGGAATCACAGGATGAGCAGCTGCTGGAACACTCCTACCTGGGCTGCCTCTGCATTTGGAAAGCCTTGTCTTACTCGGGTTTTGTAGGAGCTAAGGTCTGCATCCCAATCCCAATACAGGCCTAATGTGAAGCCCTGTTACCTTGGGATATATCCATCTGTAAGAATGCTTACATTCTTAGCATCCTTACAGCAACAACAGCTATTCATCAAAACATCATAGACTTTGCCAGTGAGGCAAGAGACTTACATGATGGTAGAAGTGGTTTTCCATGTGGGAATCTGGAAAAAAAAAAAAAAAAAAAAGTTTTAAGACCATGGCAATCGAAGAGCCAGATGTGAATGGGGCTCACAGCCGGACTGTAGATTGCTGTGCTCCTTAAAACACAGAAGAGAATAGAGAAAAAGCGCTGTAATATTGTTCATTTAAATGTTTTTAATTTTGTGTGTGTGTATATGTATGTATGTTTTGCCTGCATGTATGTCAGAGTACCGTACATATGCCTAGTGCCTATGGAGGCCAGAAAGGAGGCACTGGATGTCTTGGGACTAGAATTACAAATAGTTGTGAGCTGCCTGGAAGGCGCTGGGAATTGAACCTGAATCCTCATGAAGAACAACTAGTGTTCTTAAGCGCTGAGCTCTCTCTAGCCCAGTGATACCATTCATTATATTAAGCCTCACACTACAGACCAGATCCTGTTCTAGATTCAGGGGGTTCAGCTACTGGGGACAATGGCCTATTGGTTAGTATCTTGCTAATTTGTGTTTGTAAGCAGGGTGCTTTCATAACTTACTCAGTGTGTTGTTCTTAATGGAGGACATATTTGGATCCATCTTGCTTGGTGTCCTGAACATACAGCTTAACCCCCCATTGTCAACTAAACCATGAAGGTAGGAGAAGTAACAATGGGTAGAAGGAACAATAAATTGAAGGCCACAGGTAAGTGATGTTCTATCTGTGAGCCTGCTTCATTTAAAGAATAGGAATCATACTAGCACGGTTGTGGATCTTGGTATGGTAATGACCATGAGAGAGCCAGAGTGTGGCTAACACAAAGGGGCTCTCTAGAAGGAGATCTGCCTAGAGCAGATCACTGGACGGAGGATGGAGCTGCATCAGGACCAGATCACACAGGCATTGGGGATATGCTGCTCATTTGAAGTGTCCATAAAAACAATAGGGAGCCCCACTGAGGGCTGGGCATTGTTTGGAACACCATCTGTCTGCAGCCTGGAGTGAGAAGGATTCTTGGCAAGCTTTGGCTCTGATACAGGTAAGTCACAACTGTGACCTGTGTGTGAAGAGTGGCTGAGAAAGAGGGCAGCAGACGCACCCTGAAGCTTCTCAGAAGATATAGTTAGCAGGCTCCATGCTAATTAGCTACAGCGAGAGATGCCTGGGAGTCCAGAGACGCCCTGATTTATGGATCATGTGGCTGGCTAGCAAAGGAGGTCCTGCTCTGTAGTGTTGAATAGCACAAAGGGGAAGGGATTTGTGGTCCAGATTCACTTTGGCTTTGGAGATAAGGACCTGAGTGGATGTCCAGGGATTCTGGCAGCTAAGGCCCAAGGACCAAGCACTTCTCTGAATCTGGACCTTGGTTTGAGATTTAGTCACTGTAACTATTCTCATCATTCATGACTCTGCAGCCCCTAGCTGGTTGCTTTCACACTGAAGTATATAAAAAAATGGGCATATCTGGACCTGCAGTGGTGTGGGAGTATTAGTTAACACATAGCCAGGATGTGGGCAGGACAGAAGTGAGTAGTTTCAGCTTCTCAGGATGCAGATGCAAGAAGATTTCAAAGTCAAGGCCTGCCTGGGCTACAGATTAAAAGATCAGGTTGGGCAAGAAGTTGGGACCTTGTCTTCAAAATAGTAAGTCAATAAATAAATAGCTAGTATGCATGAGGCCTTAGGTACTGTACACACACACACACACACACACACACACACACACACACACACACACACCCTTCCCAACCTCCACACATATGACCATGTTCCATGGGTGGTTGGGGAAAGCCTTTCTGAAGAGTAGACATCCCAAATACAATTAGAAGGATGAAGAGCTTTGGACAGGCCACAGTGTCCTGGAGCATTGGGGTTTAGCACCTATAGATACTGCCTTCTTACAGACTGAATGCTTTGTCCCAGAGAAAGCATAAAGCTGCACATTGTTGTGGGCCAGTGCCTCAGAAACTCTTCC
The DNA here is from genome assembly GCA_033318265.1 of Phyllotis vaccarum. NCBI lineage: Eukaryota > Metazoa > Chordata > Mammalia > Rodentia > Cricetidae > Phyllotis > Phyllotis vaccarum. The sequence continues at coordinate 72,184,515 of JARWLC010000004.1, read as the reverse complement.
CGCTCTGACCTGGTATACCTTAGCCCTTCCAAGACGAAGATGATTTCTTACTCCCCAGGAATTCTCTTAAAATAGGGAATTCTTGCCTGGAGGAAGGGGTGGGCCTCACTCACACACTGTGGACTCCCTAGCCATTTACTCAGGACTCAGGACTCAGGGCGGTTGTTGAGTGGTTGTGGGGTGATGGGGACAGAAAGGTGGGGGATGGTGATAAGGGGCAAGGCTTGGGTAGCTACGTGTGTCACAGCCACTAGAGGGCTCGTGGCTCACAGACTTCAAGTCTTATCAATACAGCTCCCAGATTCACTCTTTACACTATTGCATTGCCTGTAATGTTGATATATTTAATTATACACGATCACCATACAATTATAAACCTTTCTATAATAGCTAAACATTAATTTTATAAATGTTTAAGTGTTTTGTTCATGCAAAACTATTTAAATGCAGATGATGAAATCAAACTATTGACTTCATAATGTTGGATGGAGGTTTTATCTTTGAAGTTAAATTTTCTAGTTAAAAGTTTTCCTTTGTTACCACCCTTCATCGGCTTCTGCGTTCAGGCTCCAGCCTCATAATATGCTTATTCCTTCCTAGATGCCTGTTGCCAGACTTGTGAAGTATGAAGCATATGTGAGGCAATTTGGATTCAAGACCAACCCTTCTCAGATGAAAAACAAACTCCACAGACACAGTGATTCCTGCAGGTCATAAGGGGCACCAACCTCCTTCCTATGGAGCATACTCCCCCATGACCTTTCCTCTGAGTCCTAGCCTTCAAAGAACAGTGTGCTCATGGCCACATTATGGGGAGATGGCGCCAGCCTGCTGGATTTGGGAGTAGTTTGATGTGGGAATGTCTTTCTATATGCTGTCAATTAAGGGACTCTTTTGGCCAGGACAGGCACCATAGAAGTAGTCAGGGGAAATGGAATCACAGGTAGAAGGAGGACAGAGACAGAAGAGAAGAAAACCAGCCGCCCAAGAAGAAACATGTAAGAAAATAATAGATAAGCCATGGGCCACATGACAGACAGATTAACGGAGATGGGTTGAATTAAGATGAAAGAGCTAGCTAGCAATGTGCCTGAGCCATAGGCCAAGCAGCATGAAATTAATAAAAGTATCTGAGTCATTTTGAGGGGCCTGGGAAGCAGTGGGCAGATCCAGACCATGGGACTAGTCTGGGCCAGAAACCTCTTGTTACAATAGTTGCTTATCCTCACTGACAGCAACTCATTCATCACTTGTAACAAGAACCTTGTCACTAGAATGGCGTGGTGACTCCAAGGTTTTTCCATGAGAAAAGAGGCTTTTTGCAAGGTTTGCAACACTGAAGTTGGCATCTTTAAAACTAGAATATTTATTATCTGTTTACTTGTGTGTATTTACACATATGATTGGATTTAGGTGCATATGCTTCTGAAGGCCAGGGTTCTACACTGAGTATCCTCTAAAGACACCCAACTAATTTTCTGAGATTGGGTCTTTCACTGGGACCGTGAGCTTACTGATTTAGTTCAGGTGGCTTACTAGCAAGCCCCTGGGGTCTCCATCTCCCCAGCACTGGGATTACAAGCATGTGCCACCATGGCCAGCTTTTTACTTCTGTTTGGGGGCTTGAACTCAAGTCCTTATACTTGCATGGCAGACTACTTACTGCCAAGCCACATCCCCATACACTCATCTTTTTTCTCTTGACTACCTCACCAGCTTCTGGTCGGCTGCACACAGTCATATCAATCCCCTTTACCCAGCACTGGGTTCTTTGAAGTCAGAGGCTTGTAAAGGGCCTCATAGGACAGCATCTGCTCTGTAGGTGTTTAGTGGCTCATAATTTTTATTTTTAAAGCTCTCAGGTGTGACCTTCCTGCTGTTCCAGAGGCCATAGGGTGAGAAACAGCGTGCTAGACAGATAGTAGCTGCTGGTTGTGTGTTGACTGGAGACTTTCAACCGTAAGGATTTGATTTATGTAGACTTGACTCACGTCTGATCACCTGACTAGGACTAAGATGTCAGCTTGTACAAGGTGATACTGTCTTTTCGGCAAACCTGCTCATCTGGATGAGGTTCAAGTGTGAGAAGAACTTAGTAATAAATGCACAGCAGTAACTGTACACGCTACTCTCTGCCTTGTAGAGGCTATGATAGTTCCCAGTTGTAACACTGGGCCGGGATGTTACTCACTTCACACATCTCTTTTTGTTCCAATGTTAAGAGGAAAGCTCCTGCTTTGTGCTTATCTTCTCTCATCCCATAAAAGCTGCTGCTCCATCCCCCCAGAGCCTGGGACAGGGCACTATAACCAAAGTGTAAGAGTTTCTGCTTTGCTGATGTGTTTTATTTGCTATTATCACAATAAGTAGGGAGGAGGGTGTGAGTGGATCTGGAAGGAGTTAGAGATGGGGGATGGGTGAATATGATCAAAATACATTGAGTACATATGTGAAATATTCAAAAGAATAAAAGGATGTGTCACACGAAGGAATGAGACTCAGGGATAGATCTCTGAAGAAGTTGGAGATACTAGAGGGAATAAACACCACAGTCAAATCTTACCCAGCTGCCTTCCAGGTTCCTCAGCCTTGCTTCCCTTGGAATGGCTTCCCTCTGTGTTTCAATCCTGTCTTAAGTACCCTTTCACAAATTAAGGCCTGGCTCCACCACTGCCTACTTGGGAGCCTGGAATTCCTTCTATAATCTGAAGTGACCTTGACTCAGTTGGGATTAAGAGTGTAGGTCACCACTCCCAGGATACTCCCTGTGCTGGGATTAAAGGTTTGAATCACCACTCTCTGATTTTCCTAGACTGACTGTGGTTAGAGCTCTGGGACTTCTGGAGCTTTTACTAACCCCCCACATAGACTGTGGGTAGATTCCCTCTGATATCTCCAAAACTTCTGAAACTTTATTAAATCCCCACACGGATGTTAGAAAATGTCTCTTCATCCATGTTAAAAGGTTAAATGAGTTCATATTTATGAATCCATTAGATTAACTGAAACACAGAAAATGCTATGTAAGTACTTGTGAGTAAATACATGGTTCATTGAAGTGTGAAACACATTGTCTAAAAGCAACTGAAGGGCAGAGAGAATGTTCTGATGCCCTAGGTATACCCTTGCCCTCCTGGTCCATGGCAAATATAACAATCCATGAGGGCACACCCGAGAGTCTCTGATTTAGCCACCAGTAGTGTTTTCTCACTTTTAAATAAGATATTCTATAGATTATGCTAGTTTAAAAGTTACCATCTAGCTAAGGATGACCCTAAATATCTGTTTCCTCTTGCCTTTATCTCCCAAGGTATGCAATTATAGGCTAGCACCCCATAGCTGTTGTGTTTGTGCAGAAGCTGGAAATCAAACCTCAGGCTTTGAGCATTCCAAGCAAGTATTCAACCAATGGTGCTACATTCTCAGGTCATGTGATTAAAGTTAGTATTCAGGACCAAGATCTATTTTCACAGCCTGCTGTGTCCATGAAGAGGTTGTGGATAGACAGCTCAGGTCAGCAAGCCAGAGGAGAGGCATACATGAGAGTGATCACATTTCCAGCACCAGATCTGCCCTTTTCTTCCTATCTTCATCCATTGGGCATCTACAGGAGAACAGCGGTCCTCTGCTGATACGGGATGTCCATACGCTGTGAAGAAAGGGTTGTTTGAGCCATGGCAAGCACCATAGAAGTAGGTGGGGAAATCAGAGCATAGATAGGAGAAGGAGAGCAGAGTCAGAGATGTGACCCAGCCACCAGTGATGCAAGATGTAAGGAAATAGGTAAGCCATGGGCCATGTGGCAGACATTAATGGAAATGTGTTGAATTAAGATGAAAGAGCTAGCTAGCAATGTACCTGAGCCATATGCCAAACAGCATGAAAATAATATAAGCATCTGAGTCATTTTGGGGGGACCTAAGCAGAGGTGGGCCGCTAGGTGCTCTGGGACTACAGGTTTGTGGGTCTGGACCTCTGGCTGGATGGGACCAGAAACCTCATGTCACACTCTGCCACCCTGTAGCCATTAGTGGGCAAGGACTGTCTAAGGATATAAAACCTGGGGATGTGATAAGGCAGATGCTGTGGGTCACCAGGAAGACTACAGGGGAGCTGGGAATGTACCTGTCTCTGTTTCTAATGAACAAACCCTTTGACATAAGATCCTGCTGACCTGAAATGAACTTCATCTTATCCCTACCATTTTGTCCTAACAGGCCTCTCTTCTGTGACCAGGAACATTATTTAGTCCAGAGCAGACCTAGAGCCTGTGTTCCCAGACACAGTGAGTCAGCAGGACATCTGCATTTTTAATAAGTGCATTAGCGACCCTGAGGCAGGGAACCCTTGGAACACTCTTTAAGAAAACTTGCTTCCCTTCTTTCAGAATGGAGGTGATTGACCTCCCTCATCACTGAAGATTCTGTTTTTATTGTCACAAAAATCCCTTTTGAAAGGAAGAGTGGAAAATGCCACCCACTGGATACAAACGACAGCATTCTGACCAAGAATGAGTTCATGAGCAGAGACCTGCTTTCCTCATCTGAACTTTTATTCTTCGGGTATCAGGAATAAGTATCTAAATTACTCTTAGCTGATCCTTATGTGCGCCTAAAGTCTTAAGCTGTGTGTATATGCACATATTTTATTTTTCCTTGTAAAAATTCTGCTTCAGGGAGGTGGAGACCTGGCTTAGCAGCTAAGAGCTCTTCATGTTTTCCACAGGATCTGAGTTCAGTTCCTAGCACACATGTTATATGGCTCACACTCACAACTCCAGCTTTACGGGATCTGCCACCCTCTTCTCGCCTTCTAAAGCACCCACCCATGCATAGCCTAGGCATGCATAGGCACATATACACACAAATAAAAATAAAGTGAATCTTTTTTGAAAGTCTCAATGTAAGCTTCTGTGTTACGTTTTAAAAACAGGAAGCCTTCTGTTATTAAAAATAGGAAATATGTTGTTAGTATGATCTAGTCTCTGCCTAGTATCCCATACCTCCAACTATCTCCCATCTGAAGTCTGCTTTGTTGTATGAAGTTTCTGGCCTGGACTTTTGGGCCTAGCCCTGAGATTCAGACCCACTCGCAGCCTCACTGCTGCTTAGCACCAAATAATCACACGAATGATTATATTAATTTTACACTAGTCAGCCTATGGCTCTGCATATTGTTAGCTAGCTCTTGCTCTCAAATTAACCCATGATTCTTACCTTGTTCAGTCATGCAGCTCAATACCTTTTCTCAGAGCAACATAGTTGTCCTATACATCTGCTGGCTTCTCTGGTATCACTGTAGCATCTCTGCCCTGTTCTTCCTGTTCCCAGAGTTTTCTTAGTCTGGTAGCCCCACCCACACTTCCTGTCTGCCTTTGGCCAACCAGCATTTTTATTAAACAAGTAGGCAGGACAATTACTTACAATGTAACAACATAAGAGAAGATATTAAGAGGAACAGTCACAGACCATTCAGGTTATACAGAAATAAAGCAAAACAGTTGCTGATCTTTCAAAGACACCCACAGCACTCCCTCTAAAATGGTTAACAGAGAAGCCTATATAGGTTCATCAATGACCTTAAACAAAAGAGAAATTGCAGGCCTTAGAGCAGCTGGTACAGGAGCAGGTAAATGCCCAGCATATAGAAGAATCAACCAGCCTCTGGGATTCTCCTGTATTTGTTATTAAAAAGAAATCTGGAAGGTGGAGAATGGTAACAGATTTAAAGGTGATAAACAAGGTGATCCAGCCAATGAGTTCTCTATAGTCTAGAATTCCTTTGCCTTTTCTGTTACCTAAAGAATGGCCTATTATAGTTATTGATTTAAAAGACTTTTTCTTTACAATACTTTTACAAGAACAAAACAAAGAAAAATTTGCCTTTACAGTGCACACTTATAATAATTCTCAGCCTGTAAAGAGATATCAATGGAGGGTCCTCTCTTAAGGAATGCTGAATAGCCCCACTCTGTGCCAGTATTTTGTACAAAAGAATAAATATGTAAGAAATTCCTACAATCTATAATTTATCATTACATGGACAACATCTTGTTGGCTGATTCAAATATTAATACCTTAGAAAAAGTAGTGAAAAAGAAGTGAAAAAAAATTGCCTGCTTGGGGATTAAAAATTGGCCCTGAAAAAATACAAAGAAGAGATTCCACTAATTATTTAGGTTACAAAATAGACCAAAAAAATTCGACCCCAAAAGGTACAGATCAGTAGAGATAGATTGAAGACAATGATTTTCAAAGATTATCAGGAGACATTGTCAATATATGACCCACTGTTGGAATAAAAATGATGAACTGGATAATTTGTTCAAAACCTTAAATGGTGACAAGGACTTAAATAGTCTGAGAGAATTGTCACCTAAAGCTGAGAGAGAATTGGCTTTGCTGGAAAAGAAATTACAGAATACGCATGTGGATCGTGTGGATCCAGACCTTAATTGCATTCTAGTTATCTTGCCCTCTAAGCATTCTCCTACAGTAATTTTAATGCAAAGGGAAGATGTTATATTGGAGTGGATATTTCTTCCACATAAACTGAGTAAGAAATTAAAGACATGTGTGGAAAAGATTTCTGAATTGACTTTTAAAGGAAAATTAAGACTTCATCAATTGACAGGAATGGACCCAGCAGAAATTGTACCTTTAACTAATGAAGAAATTGACCAACTATGGGTAGAAAGTGAACCTTGGCAAAGAGCCTTCAGTAATTTTTTGGGAGATAATAACAACAAATATCCTAAAAGAAAAAGAATTAAATTTCTAAAGAAAACTAATTGGATTCTTCCTTATATTGTACAAGATAAACCAATTTCTGGAGCCCCTATATTTTATGCCGATGCAAACAAATCAGGAAAGGCAGGTTACAAATCAGAAAATATAAATAAAGTGGCTCAAAGCCCTATAATTCTGTTAAAAGTTAGAATTATATGCTATTGTGATTGTATTAATGGATTTTACTGAACCTCTTAACATAGTCACTGACTCTCAGTATGCATAAAGAGTTTGTTTTACACATTAAAACTGTTGATTTTTATTAATGATGAGTCAGAATTAACTTCATTACTTATTCTGTTACAAGAAATAATCAGGACTAGGAATCATTCCTTCTATATAACACACACATTTAATCCCATATGGATCTGCCAGGTCTTTTAACACAAGGTAATGATGAAATTGATAAATTATTAATAGGAAATATACTAGTGGCCTCAGAGTTTCATTAAAAAAAATCACATCAATAGCAAAGGATTAAAGAAGATTTCTCTATCACTTGGCAACAAACCAAAGAAATTGTAAAAAGGTGTCCCACCTGTTCCTTCTATAACCAAACTCCATTGCCAGCAGGAAGTAATCCCAAAGGTATACATAGAAATGAAATCTAGCAAATGGATGTATTTCATTTTACAGAATTCGGAAAGTTAAGATATGTACATCATACAATAGATACATTCTCATGATTTCAATGAGCAACTGCTTTGAGTTCAGAAAAGGCTGATTCTGTAATCACACATTTGCTAGAAGTTATGGCCATGATGGGAATACCTGTACAAATTAAGACTGACAATGCTCCAGCATATATCTCTAGTAAAATGAAACAATGTTTTGCTTATTATAACATAAAGCATATTATAGAAATACCACATGATCCTACAGGGCAAACAGTCATAGAGAGATCAAATCGAACTTTAAAGGATATGTTAAATAAACAGAAAGGGGTAACAAAGACCCCCAGAGATAGACTAACATAATGCTTTATTAACTTTAAATTTTCTCAATGTTAGTGAGAAAGGAACAACAGCTGCTGAAAGGCATCGGACTATAGGAAAACAGCTGAACTAAATCAGCCTGTTTACTTTAAAGATAAATGTACCAACCTCTGAATGGAAGCCAGGATATATGCTATTTTGGGGAAGGGGTTTTGATTTTGTTTCCACAGGTGATGAAAGTTATGGATACCTTCAAAATTAATAAAGTCTTGATTTGAACCAGAGAAACTTCATAAAAATAAGAATTGATGCTCATCCACCCATATTATAATTCTTTAAGTTGCAAGAAAAAATAAAGGATGGGGCAGGTTTTTGTTTCTGTCTTTACAGAAAACTAGAAATACCCATCTTCAAGAAGTTAAAAGACCTTGGACACCTAGATGCCTAAAGCAGAAGGGAGGCTATCCAGGAAAATTTACAAGCAAAAGAATATTGGACCTATTGGTACCAGTATACTCTACAGGGTAAAATCTCATTGCTTAACTTCTATATATCTGTATTTGTAGATTGAAGTCTCAGTTTAATTATAATTTAAAGATGGCTTTAGAGTTGTAATGTGGCACTCTCCTAGTCTAAACTCAAGCATACTTGTTAAAGGAAAATACAAAATCCATGTATTATATCAGAAGAGCCACCTGATATGGGACAGAAGAATAACTAAAAATAAGGGAATATTCTATTGTTACTAATCCTGTGCTGAATAACTAGTTATATATTTAGCTTCCTGTACATTGTGTTGGATTTTAGACTCTTATCAGTTTTCTGCAGTGATCCACGACAATGCCTAATTGCAAACTTGAAGTATCCAAAAGGAAGATGGGGCCCCACAATGATGATTTCACATGGACTCTGACAAAGCCACTAGGCTGACAATCACCAACTAAAGATCAGATTTGAACTACATACTTCTCAGGACAATTTTGAGGTGGCTAGTTGAGTTGAGCCAGCTTTACAGACTACTACAGCCACGACGTGAGACAAGCTGTACACTTTCCTGTTATATAGAGACTGAAAAATAAATGATACAGTTACTTATTTTAGGATTTGACAATTAACATTTTCTTTTCAGGGTCCCCTAAAGATGGCATTGTCCCTAGATAGCAGGAAGTAAATTTAAGTACATGGCACCCACATTCCCAAGAGGTAGGGTGGGTAATTTTTGGTCTTTCAATGGGTTATGGGTGATTGTCATTGTTTAGTGTAATTGGTTAAAAACTGTTACTGGTTATGGTTAAAAAAAAAAAAAAAAGCTCAACAAGAGAGACTAGATTCAGGGTTCTTGTTTATAAAGAAAGAAAAAGGAAGGAAGGAAGGAAGGAAGGAAGGAAGGAAGAAAGAAAGAAAGAAAGAAAGAAAGAAAGAAAGAAAGAAAGAAAGAAAGAAAGAAAGAAAGAAAGAAAGAAAGAAAGAAAGAAAGAAAGAAAGAAAGAAAAACGGGGGATACAGATATAATAGGATATAAGGGTAGATTATTGAATCTTCCTTTAAAAAGGACTTACTAGCTTTGAATATTTTACATTGGGTTGGATTTTTTGCATATTGTATACAAATTGTGTATACTGAGATGAATTTTGTTACTGTACATATATCTCTATGTTTGTTCAAGGCATTATACTTATACAGTTCATCTAACAATGTAATACAAATTTCTAGTCCATGAGAGTTTTTATTACCAACTAATTAGGATATAAAGAGTTGCAAGTTAGTAGTGAGACATTACAATCAAACTTATAGTCATATTAGAAATGTTTTCAAGATCAAACAGATATATTTTAGATGAACAGGTCTTCTTCAAACACTTCAGAGATCTATAGAATATGGCATTTAAGATATTTTAATAACATAGGTTTTTATTATTTTTATGACAATGGGACATCTGCTCCTGGAATATATACTTCAGAGAAGATTTGGAGTTGACCTTGACGGGAAGTTAGCCATTGGGCAAGAAAGTACTCTTGTCTTGACTTCTGACAGTGTAATGTTTAAAATGGACAGGCGGGAGACACACACACAAAAGAATTGCTGAACTTTGCCAAGATGAAGTAGGAAGATCTTTGAGCATAACCTGCTTCACAGAGAAGTCTGTAGGCCGAAGATGGAGCTTCATTGATAAAGAAGCACCTTGGGTGACTGTCCAGACAGACAGCTGTTTCATTTGTTACATTTTTTGAAAGTTGCTTGCTTGTCCATACTGTTTAGTTAGCTAATATTATTTCCTTCTTGAGTCTCTGAGGGAGTTGAAGATGAGATAGTTATAGTTATAGTTTTCTTGTGATAGTTATAGAAAAGAAACTCAGAAGTTAAAGTGTATAAGTTTGAGAGATATCAAAATATATTTTAGTTAGTAATACAAGTTAGATGAAAAAATATTAAGTATAATCCTTTGGACTCACCAAAATAAGATAATTAATGGAATATTTTCTTTGAATTGTCAATTGTTAATGGACTGGACATTACTCATGTAATTATTGTTTATATATATTATATATAATTATTGTGCCTATTGTATATGGTTTTTCTTATGTTAGTTATAACCTTCTTTTTAATTTTTTGACACAAAAGGGGATATGTGGTTATATGTTGTATATTTAATAAAACCAGTCTGGAATATTATAGAAGAGATCTATCCACAGTCAATCCAGGAGGATCAGAGAGTGGTAACTCACACCTTTATCCCAATACAGGAAAAGACAAGGAGTGGTGACCCATAGCCAGACTTTAATCCCAGCAGATCTGAGTTTGAGGCCAGCTTAGTTTACAGAGGGGATTCCAGCCAGGCAGTGGTAATGCCATGCCTTTAATCCCATAACTCCAGAGACAGAGATCTTTCTGTGTTTCTGTGAGTTCATGGCTAACTACCAAACAGTAGTAGCCCATGCCTTTAATCTTAACCTGGATGTGAAACAACTGGGCAAAGAAGGTATTTAAGGCAGGTGTAGGAAGACAGATGAGTTAGTAGAAGTGACAAGGAGCAAGGCTGAGGAAGCTGGAAGACAGCTGGGTGAGATGTGACTGTGGTGTTTCCTCTCTTTGACATTTCAGCCTTTCCCTGATATCTGGCTCTGAGTTTCCTTTATTACAACCAGAATTTGTGTAACACTACTCCATGCGGCTTTTCTAAGTCAGCTGCCAATCAATAACACTGTATAAGCCACAGAAACAAGGAAAAAGAAAATGACCAGATGCCAGCTAGCATTACATGGTCCATGATATGAGCTTTGCAAGATGTTATGACTCAGGCTAGTGCTGTAAAGACAACAAAATGGAAATTCTCACAGCAAGGTTTTTCTCTTATTGTGGAAAAATATACAGAATACACTACTTACTATGTTGACCATTTGTTGTTGTTGTTATTATTATTATTATTATTATTATTATTATTATTATTATTATTATTATTATTATTATCATGTATACTAGAAGAGGGCACCAGATCTCACTACAGATGGTTGTGAGCCACCATGTGGTTGCTGGGAATTGAACTCAGGACCTCTGGAAGAGCAGTCAGTGCTCTTAAACTCAGAGCCATCTCTCTTGCCCTATGTTGGCCATTTGTAAGTGTACAATTCCACAATGTTGCCTGCCCATTGTCACCATGCAGCTCCAGGATGCTTTCACTTCCCCAAATACATTGTCATCATCAAGCAAATGCTGATGCCACATCCGACAGGCTCCTGCTGATCTCTACTGTGCTCTTTTCTCAGTGGGGTGGGGTAAATTCAAGTCCTTCTTCCAAACTGTTGGACCTGAGAAAAATCCAGCCTCAAGAGAAGCTGTGAAGACCTCAGCCAGAGAGTTTGGGACTGTAGCCACATGCTTAGAGCATCTCCTGTTGAATGTCATTCAAGCCATGCCACAGTCACCGAGAGCTCTGGAACTTCAGCCAGACTTGGCAGTTAACAGTGGGAAGGAGTCTTCTAAATACTTCTTGTAAGTGGAGTCATAAGTGTTTGTCTTGGCATAATGCCATCAAGGCTAATCTCTATTGTAGATTGTATCACAACCCCTTTCCTTTCTAAGGATGAGTAATTTACCATTAAGTATCTGAATATGCCTATTATTGCATGTATACACATATACCATTATACTTATACATACATACAATTTTCATCTGAAATGGCCTTGGCTTATTTCTACCTTTTAGCTGTTAACAAATATTATTCATGTATATGTTTAATATCACCAAGCAGTGACTCCTTCCCACTGTTAACTGCCAAGTCTGGCTGAAGTTCCAGAGCTCTCGGTGACTGTGGCATGGCTTGAATGACATTCAACAGGAGATGCTCTAAGCATGTGGCTACAGTCCCAAACTCTCTGGCTGAGGTCTTCACAGCTTCTCTTGAGGCTGGATTTTTCTCAGGTCCAACAGTTTGGAAGAAGGACTTGAATTTACCCCACCCCACTGAGATATCACTTTATATACTTTAGAGATGTTTTGTTATTATTTTTTAATTGAATAAGACCTAAGCCTTGGACTATCTATCACCATGGAAATTTTGGCTCCTGCTGCAGCCATGGACAGAGGGTATTATTATGACTATCAGGCTCTGCATGTGGCTTGTGTTCTGTTTACAGTTTGCAATCATGGGGTTCACGAAGCCCAGCAGAATGGAGGCAAGCTCATGGTGAGTTTTGTTTGATACTCAAGAGAGAGGCATACTCTGTTTATTAATCATCTGGCGGACTAATTATTCTGTAGAAAGACTTTCTGGGTAAAGATGCCTGAGCTATAGGAACAGGGCCTGTTCTTTGCAGCTGGCAGGAATCCCCCCTCCAGCTACCAATGCCAACTGTCTAAAAGTAAGGAAGTAAATGAACAAGCATGGGGTGATCAGCACCTCCTTTTGCAGGGCTATTTGAATGCAACCATCATCCATTGATTCTGTTTCAAGGATGACTTTATGAAGGTGATGCAGACCTCTCTGAAAAGGGAGTGTGTAGCCAGACCAGAGCCCTCCAGCCTTAGATAATGTTTGATTATTTGTAGTTCCGGCCCCTGTAGATGTAGCCATGTCTGGGCCTTTCTCTCATCTTTAAAGGTGGCAGGGCTTTCCAGGGCTGCTTTTGAATTCAATTTTTGAAAAGGGCTTTGAAGAGCAAAGGAGCTACCCTCTCTTCGTTTGACACTTCTCTTAAGTCAATCTGGTCTTTCAGTCTCTCCCTAAAGCCAGCCTCCCCTCTCCTTGTGATTCTGGGAGGTAATGAGGGTGCAATGTTGTGGGGGTACAACTTCATCAATTGTTTCCTGAAGTAGGGCAGCAGTGTATTTCTCCACTAAGACAAGCCCTTCCTGCCTATCCTCTTCCAACCGTGTCTGTTCTCTGCTTCTGAGGCTAGTCAACCAAGTTTGGATATCTGTATTAAGGAACAGAAAGCCTCATTGACTCCACTTAGTCAGGGTATGGGGTCAACCCAAAGCCTGAAATGCTCCTCCTGAAGGACAAACCTCAGTGTTCTTATTGGTCCTGCTGGTGTCTTTCAGAGAGCACCCAGCTTCCCGGGGTGTTAGGATTCTGTTCCAGCCTCTGAAGTCACACCCTGCACTGAGTTCTAAGATCAGGCCCCCTTTAAGAAGAACTCCCACCATCTCTCTCTCTCTCTCTCTCTCTCTCTCTCTCTCTCTCTCTCTCTCTCTCTCTCTCTCTCTCTCTCTCTCTCCTATATATTATATATATTTCTTTTACATAGACCCATGCCTCCCGCACCCATGGAGTATGAAGTCTCTCTATTCACAGACATCTGCTCTCAGCTATGCCAAATAAACACATTATTGTATCACATCAGATTAAACAGGATCACAACACTGGGGACTGTAGTAAGAGGTTTCTGGCCCAGACTTTCGGGCCTAGCCTCAAGGTTTAGGCCCGCAGATCCACAGACCCACAGAGACACACAGATGCTTCCATTAATTTTAGGCTGACTGGCCTAAGGCCCAGGCATATAACTTGCTAATTCTTTACCCTTAATCTAACCCAGGACTCTTATCCTGTTCAGCCATGGGGCTCAGTTCCTTTTCTCAGAGCAGCATAATTGTCTTCTGCATCTTCTGGCTTGTCTGGCAACTCTGGAGTCTCTGTGGCATTTCTGCCCTGTTCCTCCTGTTCCCAGAGTTTTCTTAGTCTGGTAGCCACGCCCACACTTCCTGTCTGCTTTTGGCCAATCAGCACTTTTTATTAGACCAGTGGGTGGGACAATTATTTACAATGGAACAGCATAATCCCCCTACAGGGGACTCTTCTAAAGAGGAGGTGCCTCTTGTTCTGAGTCTCTCACTAGGTGGCCCAGTGGTAGGTGGGGGTTTGGAATCTGAAAGCTGAGAGGCCACTGTGGTTTAGGCAATGCTTGTTTCTAATCAGCTGTGGGGTAGAAAAGTGAAGTGAGAGACAATACACCAGAAACGTGAAATGGGAAAGGCTGAGACGGAGACTTGGAAATCACGTGACCCCAGAATCCAGTGCTGACCTAGGGTTTATTGGGGAGCATCGTGAGTTATTTATCCCAGTCAAGCCTCGGTTTCCTGACCTATAAGAGGAAGTGAAGGAAGGAGCTAAGGAGACTCTGTGGGCAAAGCGCTTGCCAAATAAACACGAACAAATTAATTTTCCTCTTCAGTAGGGCACAGCAGTTTGTGCCTATAGCCCCTACTCTGAGGAAGTAGAAACAAAGGAGTCTGGGGCTTGCTGAGATAACTTCTCTGCCATATCAGTGAACTTGAGGCTCTGTAGAAGACCTTGTCTCAAAAACAATAAGATATAGATTAATATAGGGGGTTACCTGGTATGACTTTTGACATCCATATGTGCAGAGAGAGAGACACAGAGAGACAGAAAGACAGAGAGAGAGGATAAAAATACAATTCTTTTTTTCTACCTGGGCTTTGTACTGTCCTCTTCACCTGATTTCTCAGCATCCTTCATCCCCAACCAACTCCCCAGCATCCTCCTTCCCCACCCCACTCCCCAGCATCCTCCATCCCCACCCCACTCCCCAGCATCCTCCATCCCACCCCACTCCCCAGTATCCTCCATCTCACCCCACTCCCCAGCATCCTCCATCCCCACCCCACTACTCAGCATCCTCCATCTCCACCCCACTCCCCAGCATCCTCCATCCCACCCTACTCCCCAGCATCCTCCATCCCACCCCACTCCCCAGCATCCTCCATCCCACCCTACTCCCCAGTATCCTCCATCCCACCCCACTCCCCAGCATCCTCCATACCCACCCCACTCCCCAGCATCCTCCATCCCCACCCCATTTCCCAGTTTCTCTCATTTCTTTCTGGCAGGTTTAGTTGCTGCCTGCAAGTAACTTTGCCTCCCTGCCAGGGCTTTTTCTGGCCTCATCATCTGCTTGGGCAGAGCTCCAGGAAAGCCAGATGTACTCAGTATTCTTGACCCTAAACTTCCCCTGAAGTGGTTCTAGAACCAGATGTTGTTGGATAAAAACACTGACCTCAAATAGGTATGGGTGGAGGACGCTGAGTCTCATCTGCTGATTGGGACTGCCTGGACTGTCTCTCTTATGGGGCTTCCTGATATCACTTACAAATCAGCTACAATCACTTGTACCCAAGTCTTAGGATGGGTTCCTTTAGATTCCCAAACTAAAACATTGCCATGGCCATCTTTTCCTTGCTGTGTCTCCTTTGTTTCTGCATTTTCTCTAGAACAAATGTGCTATAATCTAGAGGTGGACCCCCGGGCATACTCTGGTTGATATCTTGGTCACTACTGTGAAGCTGTTACCTATGGAACTTTAGAGGGTAGGTCCTAGTGAAGGCTTTTTGAGAAGTGTCGCTCTAGAGGATTGTGGGACTTGGCTCTTCTCACTCAGGTCTGTGTCCTTAGCTGTATTTCTACATAATGTGCCGGTATCCACCATTTTGTATCACCCAATCTTAGAATTCAAACCTCAAACTCCATAAGCCATGTACAACTTTTTCTATATAAAATTACTTTCTTCAAGTATTTTTTTGTAGTGATGCAGAATGGATTCACACTACATGGAACAGAAAAAGTCTTTCCTAGGATACCAGTGATGGATTTTTAAATGTCTTGCTTTGCAAACACAGTATATTTCAATCAAACTATTCTAGAAACATGGGGGAGATAATAATTGCTTGTGGAATGAATCATTTATAAATCTAATAACTACTTCCCTTCCACATATCTCGGGCAGGCAGGAAGCAGCAGGGCCCTTTGAGAGGAATGAATTGTGCCTCCAACATGGGACATTATGCTGATGGAACAGCTGTACATTTTACTTGGCATAAGTGTCCAAACTTGTCACAACACAGCTGACAGGTTCAAAGTGACAAGGACATGCACTGGACAAACAGTTCAATCTTCCTGCATGAATTCTGTGCAGAGAAATGCAGAGGGTAGAATGTTAAAGTGACCTGCCTGTAGTGTAGTACTTCTGATCATTGTCACCTTCATGCAAGTGCCAGACTCATGCAGGTACAGAAGGTGGCAATCTCCTCTAACATTTCTGTAAAATTCAGCCCTGTGGCTGCACAAGCTTTCTTACTGGGGATCTCTGATGCACTAAGGGTTAGTATGCTATGTAGGAAAGAGCTTTCTCTTTCTTCCTATTTTGATTTGAAGCTAACATAAAACAATCTTTCCTAGTATGCAGCCTGCAGGAAGACCAGGCCCTTCTTCCTTCAGTCTTCCCGCTCCAGGAAAGATAGATGGACATAGGCAAAACCAAACTGCAGACCATTGTGAAGGCAGCTTCGTGGAGAAATTCATCTTAGAGAACTTGCCACCTCGATTGCGGATTTGCCTGTATCAGACTGGTCTGTGAGCATGTTTTTGGGGATAATTTGATTATTAATTGATGTAAAGGAACTTAGCCCACTGTGAGTGGTACCTTTTCCTGGGCAGGTGAACCTAGGCTCCATAGGAAATCCAGCTAATCATAAGCCCAAGAGAGAGCCAGCAAGCCCATTTCTTGATGGTTTTGGCTTCAAGTTCTTGCTTGAGTTCTTACCTGACTTCCCTTGGTGATGGGCTGTGACTTGAAGTATGAGCCAAGCCTTACAGCTAATCGATCCCACCCTGGTGCAATAAGAAGTTTCTGGCCTGGACTAGCCCCAAGATCCAGACCAGCAGTCCCAAATAGCCACACAAAGGCTTATCTTAATTACATGTTGTTCGGCTTGTGGCTCAGGCATATTGCTTTCTATCTCTTACAACTTTATCCATTTCTATTCATCTGTGCCTTGCCACATGGCTTGTGGCTTATATGTACTCCATTACATCTTGCTTCTTGGGCAGCTGGATCCTGTCTCTCTCTGACTCTGCCCTTTTTCCCCTTTATCTATGCTCAGATTTCTCCGCCTACTTCTATGATGTCTTGCCATAGGCCAAAAAGTTCCTTTATTATCCAGTGGTATTCACAGCATAGAGAAAGACATCCACATCACCCTGGCTTATGGGTGATACATATATCATTTATTGTGATATATGTATACACTTATATACATATATATATATATATATATATATATATATATATATATATATATATATATATATATATATACACACACATATATCAATACACTTATTTCAAAAAGTAAAACCTGCTGTTCTGTTCCCTGAGCTCTGGCCAAATGCCACATACTGCATTACCCCCCCCCCCACACACACACACATACATAGTTCACCTCACTGGGTGTCCTGAATGCTCTGAAAAGCAGGTGTAAATACTATCACTGTTCTGTGGAAACCAAAGCACAGGGTTTAGGTCACTTGCCCAAGGTCACATGATAGAGAAGGGGCAGAAAGTAGTCTGTTGACACTGAAGAACATAACCAAACCTTCATGGAAACCTTCAGCCTTCATGGAAACAATGATGAGCAAAGCAGGAGCCACTGTGCATGCAACTCACGGATCACCTGATTCTAAGGGTGAGGAGAGAAAGGCTGAAAGCAAAGACTTTCATCTGGGAATGTGGAATCTTTCTGTCTACATGCAATTCCCGGGACTCTGCTAATGGTGAGCAGTGTGTGACCCTCCTGCCCTTACTTGTTTAAGAAGTCATTCCATGCCTGAAATATTCAGCATCTAGTCCCAGACAGTCCCGGCTTCCCCCAAATATTCTGTTATTACAATTCTTTAGAACCCCGTGGTTTAAGTAACAAACAAGCTTGTGAGAGGGGCAGGCATTTACTGAGAACTCTGCAAACTAGTGGAGGGATTGGGTTTTCTTTCTTGTTTTAGATTTGCATGACAAAGGGATGGATTGCTCTCTTGCACTTCCAGTGGCTTCCCTGCAACAAAGATGAGACATTTTCCAGGTCTGGAATTAAGTCCCAAAGTACTGCACTATTAGATCAAGGAAGGTTGTGTCACATGCCTGATGGTCCATGATGGTGGAGAAGGGTTTGACTCCTATATGACCCCGGGTGTTTCATATGGCTGGGTCCGTGGGTGGTTTGCAGGCTAAGGGACCTGGGCTGGCCTCCAAGTGAAGCAGAAATGTCTAGGCAGTGCTATCCAGGTCAGCTCCTGAGAGACGAATTGGTTGTAGTTTTATTGTGTTCCCATCTGGTGTCAGGAGGTGGGCATAAATGGGATCTTACCCAGGTAGGTAGCCGAATTCTCCTAATAATCATACTAAAAATTGTCTTCTACTAGTTTCAGACCCCTTTTTCTATGTTTGACTGAGTGGATGGGATGTCAGGCCATTGGCCCATTATTCTGCAGGCATGGGGAGGGCTTTAGTAATTGCAAGGGTGTTGGGACACAGTCCTGAGACTGGGATGCTGAACTGAGCACACATGATACAGGTGAGGCTCAAGAACTAGTCTAT
The DNA here is from genome assembly GCA_033318265.1 of Phyllotis vaccarum. Lineage (NCBI taxonomy): Eukaryota > Metazoa > Chordata > Mammalia > Rodentia > Cricetidae > Phyllotis > Phyllotis vaccarum. The sequence goes on along the minus strand of JARWLC010000004.1, from coordinate 72,165,908 downwards.
TGACTATGAAGAACACATCCAAACCACAAGGTTGATGGGAGGGTTCATACCTGCTTATATTCCATTAGTAGAATGTCTGTAAAATTAACATCATCTCATCCAAATTTGCCTTCCTCATCATGGCCTCTGAGATTAAAGCCTTTGTGTTGTGTTGCTGCCTGGCTGCATTAATACTAATATATGGTCAAGTTCCAAATTTTTAAGATGAAGATCTTCAGCACCTGAGGCTGGGTAGGACCCTGGTGTCAGTCAAAGACAGGTATGGATTTCCTAATTACAAAGGAGAGACTGCTGAGGGATCTGCTGGTTGCCACTTAAACTGTGCAGCCAAGTTTAGTGCCGTCAATACAAGGACAGCCCTGGAATCCTGGCTCCTGATGTGAAGCACTGTGAAGCATGGAGACTCTCCTGCGATGTAGTAGTGCCCAGCATGCTTAGGCTGCAGCAGACCAAGTGTTTGAACAAATCTCATATATAGGCATTGGACCTGGGTAGAGAAACAAGTGCAAAACGCCAGGCAGTCAGTCATAGAAAGCATGTTGATTTGACCTGGGGTATCCTTCCAGCGAGCCCACCTGGGTTCTTCAACAGCTCAGTCTCATGAATAGGGAGCACATGTTAAAAAGGGCTGTAGAGCCTTGGCAGCTAGATAACTGTAATTGATCAGATTCCGTGTGAACTGTAAGATGTCTTCGGAGATTCTTGAGGACTGAAGGGATGTTGGATAATGCCTTGGAGTTTTTATTAAGTTTTGAAGATTTATAATACTATTGTACTTATTATGTAGGAAAGTGTTTGATGTTTTTAAACATTTTCACATGATTCAGGGAAGAACTGTATATAGACAGAAACATGCATACATACTGATATTTCCCTTCCCTTTTCTCTCGCTCTCCTTAGCTACCTATTTCTATAAAGGCAGAGGGTTAAAAATACAAAGTGACAAATGTTAACACTCAGGAGATCCAGGTGAGGCTCTATGCATGTTCATTGTGCTATTCTGCAAATTTTAAATATCAAAATAAAGCCAGGAAACAAAATGACCCAGATGATTTGATCTATGCCTGGTAGTAAAGACCCTGCAGGCTGGCTCCTCACCTGTTTTGGGGAGTAACCAAGGGCTGATCCAGCCATTTCTTCCTTGTCCCAGGAGCCCTTGCTTTAGTGATGGCTGTCAGTGACTCTAGTGGTTCTGCCTAGTCCTTTATTTTCAGCAGAGCACTACCAAAGAAACTCTTAGCTGTTGTTAGCATAGACTGAGTTGACCATTGGTATTTTGGACCTGATGAAGACACGAAATGGGAGGGGTGTTTCTGATGTCTTAGACAAAGGTCGGAAGAGGAGAAGGTGCAGCGTCTGTTCTCATTAACGCCCTATGCATGGAGAAGGGAAAACATCCGTGAATATCACTTATTACTCAAGTGTCAGAACATCTTGTGTCCTGAAATGTTACAAAACGGAACTGTGAATTAGACAAGGACATGAGCCTCAGGTAAGATGGGGACGGGACCAGTTCTGTCCTAGTGACATCTTGTATTGTCCTCCTTGGACAAATCCTGGTCACAGTCAGGGAATATGAGAGGGCAGTGAGGGAGGGAGGTTTTTGGGAAGGGGTGACCAGAATGGCTGCCCTCACTGTGTTAATGTCTGCGTCTTTAATGTGGCTTGATGACATCACCTCGCTCTGTGGATGTTGATCTTTCCTGAAAAATCTTTTGTAGCTCCTTTATCTCTGGAATCCCCCATGAATCCTTTGGTGTGGTATCATGTTTGGCATGTGCTAAATATTTGGCTCTCTGTGCTGGTTCAAATCTAATGATTCAAGCAGGTCTCAGAAACAGAAGAAAAGCCAAATTGTCTTAAATAAAACCAGGCATGTACTTTCTCATGTAAATCATGTAGTTTTTCATATTAGCCAAGAATATGGTTTTTTATATAACATGATGCCATTAGCTTTAGGTGCAGATGGGCTCTGGAGCTTATATGGCATCAACAGGTCCCAGTGTTTCCAACTCACTCCTTTTCTCCATATTAATTCCCAGACTCTAAAGATTATAATATGCCTACTTCAGTCCTCCATCATCCAGGTCTAAGTCTAAATAAGGAAGCTTTTCTCAGCAGCATGCTACATTGCCTATCATTGGCTCTCATGGAATCTCATGTTTATCTCTGAGCCAGTCACCTTGGCCTTAACTGGTCAAGTATAAATTAAATATGTACTTCTGAGCCTAAGAGGAGGCCAGCTCTGGAATCACAGAGCTCGAAAGAAGGAAAGGTGTGGTTATCTTGATTAACTATTGATGAGGGAGGGATTCCTGGCCCAGGGTTTAGAGATGGGTGGTACAGGGCTTCTGACTCTAAAGATAAGATTAATGTGATTTACTAGTCAAATCTTCTCACAGCCTGGGGAAATGACACTGCATGTGAGGAGCAACAGGTGGCAGATTCCACAGAATCAGGAAAGTAGAGAGATGTGTTTGACCTGTTTGGATAATTATTCCAGCAGGCAGGGTACGGAAGCCCACCACTGAGGAGCATATACTGTGCCTGGTTTCTTTGCTGTGAATATTCAGGATGGATCTCTCTATCTCAATAATTAAGACAAACACCCACAGGCATCCCACAGGCCAATCTAGATATTCATGAAGTCTCTCTAACCAAGTGATTCTAGGTTGGGTGAAGTTGACAGTCAAAAATAACCACACAGGAGACCATATGAAACCCCTAGAAATTGGAAACTATCTGAGACACATATTTATTTTTGTGGCTAAGCTATGGTCTCTTTGCTGCTCACCAGCCATATGAGGAAAGCTTATGTTGAGATTATTCTTGGTCCTCTTCGCTTCCCTTGAAGCACATGATCTTGGGCTTTAGTTTCCTTCCGTATCCCAGAGTGGTTTCCAGAAGAAAACAGGAAGGGCAAACTGATGCTAGATTGAAAATCAATAGATGTCTACTCTCCTTTATTCAAGTAGCTTCAAGACAGTTGTCACTAATGGCTGTTCATCAAATACTAGCTCATCTGTCTGTCTGGAGTGGTCATCTCTGTGGGGACATAGTCTTGTGCCCTCATGTATGTGTCACTAAGATGGTAAAGGAGGAGATAAGTGGGGAATGTGTGAATGGTGTAGGATGAAACCCTGGGGACCTGTCCTGGGAAGATGGGTTTTCTTTTAATAATAATAATAATAATAATAATAATAATAATAATAATAATAATAAAGCCTTAATTACAGGCAATGTTTTCGGACACTTCAAAGATACCCTGGTTGGAAGTGCTGGCTTCCTAAGCCATTTGCTCCTCTGTCAGAATGTGTAGGTGTCTGATTTGGTAGAGTCTTTTGGTAGAGTGAATCAGACCCCAGCTTGGCCCAATTCCTAGTCCAATTATGAAAGTCTGCATTAAATGCTTCCCGCCCTGTGTCCAATGTTGTGCATACCAACTCCAGTCACCAGAGAAGTGTCAGTTCATGGATGTGAGGTTCAATGCTGGAACAGCTACTGTTCAAACGTATTGGGGTCAGAGGTAATTTGATTTGATAATTACTAAAACAGGGTCATATAGCCCTGCATAGTTAATTTTGACTGTCAACCTGACCCAACCTAGAATCACTTGGTTAGAGAGTATCTAGATTGGTCTGTGGACATGTCTGTGGGTGTTTGTCTTGACTGTAATTGAGATAGGGAGACCCACCCTGAATACGGGCTGGTCATTGGAACTGTATAAGAAAGGAAAAGGGTAGCTTAGCGTTATCAACAAGCAAGGAAGTATTAAGTTCCTGCCTTGAGTTCTCTGAGAGGTGGTGACCTGGAATTATAAATGCTTTCCTCCTATTTGCTGCCTCTTGCCAGGCTATGTGTCACAGCATAGAAATGAAACTATAACAAAATATTAGCATTAAGCATATACCATGCATACAGAATTCTATGGCATTGGGAGTCCACTTGGAGCAGCTAATGAGTACCAGGTCATGTAAAGTAAGGTTTATTCATGGGGTGGGGGGGTGGGGAGGTGGAACAGGGCTATGTATCCTGTCAATAAAGATTAACAACTAGAAAAAAAATTATGAATATTTTTTTAAAGTTTCTTGGTATTGGCTATCACAGAGCAAAACCTAATAGATGAATGGAAAACACACACACACACACACACACCACACAAAAATCCAATTGTTAGTCAAATACAAATTATTAGTCCTCACCAAGGTGTCAAGACAATTCCAATGTGAAAATACAGTCTTTTCAACCAACAGTACTAGAATAATTGAATATCCATATGAAAAATAGAACCTTAGTCACTACTTCATACAAAATTCAATTTAGGTATGACATAGACCCAAATAGAAAGTCCAGTGTGATAGCATTTCTAGAAGAAATGTAAGAGAAAAATCTTTAAGAGTGTAGAGTAGGCAAAGATGTTTCAGGACACCCAGTGACAGTCTTAAGAGTGAAAATTGAAAAAATTTTGGCTTCCTCATGATTAAAAATGTACCCTTTGAAAGGCATTGTTTATAAAATAAAAAGTTGAGCCAAAGAAGACATATGCAATTTATAAGACTAACAAAGAAAATATTATAAATCCTTCAAGCCAATAATAAAAAGGCAAAAACTGAATTTAACAAATTGCTGAATGATATGAATGGACACCTCATACCCGTGAAGAAAAAGACGGTGAAGAATGGTAAAAATCCACAGAAGGAGGGAATCCAAACTGCAGTGAAATGCCATTCGAGATGTAGCTCCTCACAGGATTGAGTGGCAGAGCATGGGTTCGATCCTGCCCACACTTTCTGGGAAGAGAATTAGCTGTGGACTAAGTATACTCACCTTTGTCTTGCACAGATGTTGCAGGATTACGGTGTGGGCCACAGCATGGCTAAGAGGAGCCTGTTAGCTCCCATACAAGGTTTTCCTCTATGGATGAACCTGGAGAAGTGGTATCCTCATGGTCCACATGACCAATTTGGAAATAATAGATAAAATCCTCCTAGGATTTGGAAAAGGTCTTCTCATTTCAAAGAAATAAAATGTGTCAACTTATTTGTTCATGCATCATCTCCTTTGGGTGGCTTAACATCCCCTCTGCAGCTATGAAGGAGTTCATTCACTTTCTATGTGTTTCAACCCTTCCCATAAGTGGGATAATTGTTTTTTTTTATCACGTGGAATTTTTCTCTGTGCACACTGGTGGCAGACATGCTGCTAGGTGCTCAATAGTCTTCTAAACATTACTGCTAGGAGGCAGGTGAAGAATGGGAATCATTTATCTTGGAAAAGAGACTATCCTCTCCCCCTCTCTTCCTGTAAACCCCTTAGCTGTAATTAAAGATCTACCATGTAAAATAATAGGCATTGCATTTATTCCATGTTGTCCCCAAAGTATAACTTAGGCCCATGGAGCTTGGCTTCAGGCAAATCTGTTTCTACTCAAACAACAGATCTCTATTGAGACAAGACAGACCTCAAATGAATTCTACATCTCCAGGCACTTGCTGGGAGATAATTTATGGACCAGCTTAAACTTGATGACTCCTTAAAATCCCTCTTGGGTCCTTGATGTTTTAGGTGTGCAGGCAACCCTAATAGAAAGGTAGGATTTGTGGAACCTCAGAGGTACGTCTGACTGTTGGCTGCCTGGTGCTGGGATACACTCTGAGAGCTGTAAGGCAGGTGCCACTCACGTAGAAAGGGTAACTCTTAGAAGTGAGATTGTAAGTTGTAGGTTTTTATCTTTGAAGGTGGATTTGGGTCTGGCAACTAGCTCTGAGGGCTTTATTGGGATCCTTGTGTTAGACAACGCTGCCAAATGCTGTAAAAGGTGAACCTAACAGAAGCATGACTTCAGAGTGGGCAGGCTAATTTTCTTGGTGTGCCTGTAAGCTTGATATGAAATACTAGAGTGTCCTTACTCAGTGTCACTTGGATGATGTGTATAGTCGCGAAGACACCATGGGAAGCTGTGTTTCACAAGCGTCCCGTTCTGGGGGGATCTTTGTAAAGATCAGCCTCACATTTTACAGGTCCAGCATCCAGGTATACTCAGGGATTGCTTGTTTCATTTCTTAAAATGGAGAACCTCTTGGCTTCCTAGAACTCAGATCCAGGCTTCCTTCTCTAAGATGCCCTACACTCCATTGTAGACTTAAAAAGGCTCTGCAGGGGTGTCAGGATTGGCCTTGGGGACACTAGTCAATGGCTTTCTCTACACTGCCTTCTTCTCTCCTTATTTCTGTGGGTTCATTTATCCGATGGCTCTTCATGTGTTATCTACCTGCTTGTTAGATGTTCACAGCTGAACAGTTGCCAGTGCCTGCTATGTACAAACAGAGGGGGTGACTGCCTGCTTTGTGGGAACTGGAACACTGAGGGTGTCACCTGTAACCCTCTTTAGAAGAGGCAACAGGGTTGCCTTTCAACAGGGACCCAGCTCAAGTGACTCTGTGTGTGTGTGTGTGTGTGTGTGTGTGTGTGTGTGTAAAGGAGGGGGTGGTGGAGGAAGGGAGGGAGGGTGGGAAAAACACTGAGAAACCATGATTCAGAGCCTTCTGCTGACATAAGACTTGGCAACTTGGAAGAAGAAATCATTAAGGCAGATGACAGGTGCTGAGGGCCAAAGTGACAGGAGAGGAGACTGGGCCAACTTTCGGAAAGCTGTCCCAGCATTGCTTCAGTTGTATTGACAAAGGCAGTGGATAGGCAACCTATCTCGGAGCACTCAGAACACGTCTCTGTTACTAGGTATCACGGGTTGGCTAGAACATGAGGATGGTGGAGAGACACAGCTAGATGTCTTTACTCTGCAGGGTCATGGCACAGAAGGTTGTCACTACCTCATCAAACACACACTGTACTCAAAGTATCAGCCCTGTACTCAGCTTGACCCCACTTACAGTCACGGGCTTTGGGATGGAGCAGTGACCCGGGCCTGGGACAAACAATCCATCATGATTTTCTGCCCATGGTGATTAGTTCAGTGTTTGTAGCAAGAACACCATTCAACAGTGACACTTTTGTTGGGGGTCATGGGGTCAAGGCAAGGGTCTTACTCCCAAACTGAACCTGAGTAATAGAATTTCTGAAGTCATCTTTAGACTCTTAGGACTCCACATAAGTCACTATAGGACACACAGAGCTGGAATTGGGGGGGGGGGGGGTCATGGGGAATCAAGCCCTGATGGTGTTGCTTGCAATCTGAATGGAATAGAGGCTGAAGCTGATAGGACCATGAACCTTTCAATAATCTTTTCTCATATAAATTTAGGCGGGAACACTTGTTGCTTGCTATGGGGCTTCTCTGACCACAGTGACTGTCTGCAGGCAATAGACAGGACCAGGACAGGCAGGATGTCTGCACTCATAAAAGCTGCTGGACAGTGACTTCCCTTCCAGCGGGCTCTTAGTGGCACTGTGGGAAGGCTAGACAAGCTTGCTCAAAGGTGATGGCTTTTCTAGTGCCAGGGTGGGCAGCCTGCACAGAATGTCACAGGTGACAAAATGCAGCTTTCATTCAAGCCCTGAATGAGGAGCGGGTCTTGATTAGGCTCTTCTTTAGTGATCTTTCTCCCCCTTTAATTGGAAATAGATTTTCCCCCCTCACATAATATAACCTGGTTACGGTTTTCCCCCCCAGTTCCTCCCCACTTCCTCTTCCATCTGGATTTGCCCTCTATCTGTATCTCATTAGAAAACAAACCTAATAATGAAATAAAATATAAATGAGAAAACAAAACTACCATCCAGAGCTGGACCAAACAAGCAGAAGGAAAATAGCCCAGGAGGAGGCGCAAGAAACAGTCCTACATTTTTACACGCTTAGGAATCCCAGAAGCACACTAAGCTGGAAGCCATGATATACTCATCAAGGACCTGGTGTAGAGCCATGCAGGCCCCCTGCACTCTGCACCAGGGTCTGTTGTGTTGATCTAGAGGGCTCGTCCCCTCAGCATCCTCCATCCTCTCTGGTTCTTTCACTCTATCTGATTCCTCTTTCTCAGGGTTCTCTGAGCCCCAAGTGGAAGGATTTGGTGTTGACAACCCGTTTACCACTGATTGATGTCTGGCTATGGGTTTCAAGTTTTTTTTTGTTGTTGTTGTTTGTTTGTTTTTTCTACCTGCTGCAGGAGAGGAAGCTTCTCTGATGATGACTGAACAAGGCACTGATCTATGAGTATAGCAGAATGTCATTAAGAGTCATTTTATTGCTTTTTTTTTTTTTTTTTTAAAGAACAGTAGTAATTGGTTTTACCCCAGGTCCTTGGGCCAGCTAGTCTGAGGTTCTCCATCACCCAAGCAGTGTCGGGTGGGCCTTAAGCCAAGTCAGATATTGACTGGTGACTTCCACAAGCTTTGTGCCACCATTGCCCTCACATATCTTGAGCTAGGACTTCATCACAGATCAAAGAGCTTGTGGTTGGCTTGTGACATGTCTCTTTTGGTTCGAAGTAACATGCCTATTCAAATTCTCTCTCCAGGTGACTCTATTACAAACAAGTAAAACACATAATACTTATCATGACATAAAGATGGCACCTGTCTATAACCCAAGCATTTGGAAGGCAGAGGCAGGAGGATCAGAAATTCAAGGCCAATCCTTCGGGCGATGTAAAGGACTTGAGGTCAGCATGGGCACTGCCTCAAACAGACAACAAATATAAACATATGATTCAAATTTGTTATCTCCACTGTAGATCCTGGTGAGTAACACTGCCACAAGGAGGTATCCACCACTCACATAACCTTGTCTCACTTCCCTGTGTGATTGGTAGACACCCTCTGTTCCAGGGATGAAGTGGAATACTAATCCTAGTATCCAGCACCCCACTTTTCACAGCAGCTTAGATGGTGCTTACAGTTAACTGATGTTTCAACATTAGGATTCTTGTTAGCACCCTGCCCAGAACATGACTACCTGGCAGCCTCAACTATCAGCCATCAGAGTTCACCATGGGTCTCTTGTGCCACTTCGGCAAACTGGGAGGAGAGCTGACGTCCTAATAGTTGCTAAGCGAAAATCATGGGGGAGACAGAGCCATACTTTTTCTCTCTAAAGACTTCCTAACCCTCCTGCACCTGATATTCCATGTGTCTGACTATATAGCTACTCATATGTTTGTTTGCTCAGCAATACTCACCAAGCCCCCGAGGCATGCCAAAGCACACCATGGAGAAACCAGACACTGCTCTTGTGTCTTAAATGGCTAGGATGGTGTTGCTTCCACCCAGCCTGACGGGCCTTGGTTCGGCTGCCTAAGGTCTGACATGTGCCCTTGGGAACAGGGTCTGCTTACCCTTTGCTGATGCCCAAGCTTTCCACCCAAGACTTTCTTTCTATCCTTTCCTACTTTGATCCAAGTTAGAGATCCAGATCCCCAGGATCAGAAGCCAACTTCGAAATTATCCCTGTCCACAAAATCTTGGAGAGGTCCTTCCTAAAATCCAGGAAAGGTCCAAGCTTCCCAGAGACAACCCAACAATTATGATTAATAACTTCAACAGGCGATGGGAAAGCAAAGCCAAGATCTAGCTGGGCTTAGGCTTGTAGTCTCCACCCCCAGGCTACTGATATTTATACTTGAATTTTTGACTGAGTCCTGGGGCCAAGGCTCTACTTGCTGCCTAGTTGCCTAATGATGGTCTGTCATGTGCAGGTGGGGATGCTTCCGAAAGCTGTTTTTCACATCCACAGCACAACAGCAGTCCAAAGCCACTGGGGGTGGGGAGAGTCGAATAATGGAGGAGAGAAGAAATGGGGTCCCAGATACTACTTAGCACTGGTGGCATGAGGGGGACACCTGGGCTCACTTTTGCTCTCAGTTTGTGCCAGGGATTTTGTTCGCCTGGCACCCCCTGAGAGAAAGCCAAGCTTAGGAGCAACCTCTTGAGAACGAACTTCCTAGAGTCAGGGGTGGGAAAGAGAGAAAAAAACCCGAGGTTGATAAGGCACAGAGAGGCCAGAAAGTGGGAAGGAAGTACTTCTCCCAGGCAGGCCCAAAGGATGCTAGGACTGTCGTGAGCCAGAGAATCCCGAAGAGCCCATCTACTCCATCCCCACGTGCAGGCGTGTGTGGAAAGAGCAGAGTGGGAGATAGAGAGAGCCGGAGTCGTGGGGCTGGAGAGGAGGCGCGCCGCGGCCGCGGGCAGAGCGTGCTGCCGGGCGCAGAGCCCAGGGGCCGCCCAGTAGCTGGGAAGCCACACAGCGCGTCCAGGAGGCCGGGGCGACAACAGCGGGGCTTCCCCAGGCTTCCCATCCCGGGTCGCAGGTGCCGGGCGTGAGCCCAGGACACGGAAACTGCACCGGGCGCAAGGGAGCGGGGAGTCCCCGAGGTTCCTCCGATCGGCGCAATCGCGAGTGGGATCCGAAGCGGCCGGTGTGCTGTCTGGGTGTTCAGGAGCCCAGAGCGGGAGATTGGGGTTGAGCCCTCCCCACCGCCCCCACCCCGCGCCCGCCTCCCGCCCCCGCCCGCGGCCTGCAGCGCGCCTCCCTCACCGCCCGGGCTCTGGCGAACTGCTCGGGCCAAGCCGTGGGAGCCACGGACAGCGCCAGCTGCCGCTGCGGGAGCTACTCCGGCTGCACCATGCGGGAGCTGGCCATCGAGATCGGGGTGCGAGCCCTGCTTTTTGGGGTCTTCGTGTAAGTAGTGGTGCGCTGCGGGTGGGGACCCAAAGACCCAGCCTCTGGGAACCCCAACTTTGTTTGAGCTGCTGCGTCCCACCGGGGTCTGGGTTCGAGGTTCTCTCGTTGGTTGGTACCTGGGATGTTCCCTGTGGGATCAAAATAAACCCTCTCCTTTTTTTATTGGGACCCTTGGCGCACAGTGATTCTAGCACGCCTGGCTGGGACTGGGATCTGCTTCCATAGCAGCTGCTAGTCTGGAAGTGTGTCCGGCGACCCCTAGCTAGAATACTCCAAGTCCTTCACCAGCCCTGCACACCTGTCCCTGGGATTGAGGATGCTCCTTAAGACCAGGGCAGGCAGGCTGGCCGGTGCCCTAGGGAAGTTTCTCCTGTGATCTTTCGAAGCTGATGACTGGCTGGCTGTTTTTGCTCTTGGCCCCATCACCTGCCACCCCATGCTGTGCCAGGGCTGCCAGGGTGAGCTTAGGAGACTCCTTGGATGTCAGTGGCTCCTGAGCTGACAGCCCTACACAGCATCCTGCGTTACTTCTCTGGCTGGAAAACTGTTGCCATGGAGGGTTGAGCAGGTCAGGAACTGCAGCTGGCTGCCGGGCTGAGAACACCGGAGCTCCTTTTAGGTGTGGGTGTTCTCCTGAAAGGCAGAAGCCCTTCAGGGACAGCACTGAAAAGTGCAGGTTGCACCTGTGAATTGTCATTTCCAAAAAAGGAGGGAGCCTGGTACAACTCCTTCAGCGATGTCTGTGCCTCCTTAGGTACCCCGGATAGTCCCTTACTGATCCTAGGGCCAACTATAGGGAGCTTTCTCATCTTTTTAGTTTGTCTGGTTTAAACCCACCTAGTAGCCAGGGTTAAGCACCTGCCACCAAAGCTGACACGTCTGAACTTGTCCTTCCGGAGAAGGCCGGTTTTTCCCTCGCCTACCCATATCTGCTGACACATTTTAAATATTGAACTTGCACACACTCACTGGATTTGCTGGGATCTTGGTGTGTGTGTCGCAGGGGGTGGGTGTCCCATCAAGACAAAGAGGATTCTCCTCACCCCCCAAATTTCTGCCGCCAATCATGACAGGTGTGTAGTATCAAAGACTACTTCTGCACTTCAGGAAATATGCATGGAAAGTAATGCTTTTTTCCCCTCGTGTATGTGTGTGTGTGTGTTTGTTTGTGTGTGTGTGTTTGTGTGTGTGTGTTTGTGTGTGTGTGTGCGCGCGCGCGTGCATATGTGTTTAAACTAGGGATTAAATTCATCCTGAGGATTCATTCACACCATCAGAAAAGGCTGAGAGCTCCACAGATGCAGCCCCTGCCCCCAGGCTCCTTCTGACTGAACACTAGTGTTATTCACTGGAAACAAGGATAGGGAACTTCAGTTGGATTTTGAATCATTTGAAAAAAACGAAGCCCTTTCTCCTCCCCCAACCCTATCTCTCTACCTTTGGGGTAAACATTGCAAGGAGTGGTTTCTGGGCAGTTTCCAGTTGGCAGAGAGGCTAAAACCCCATCCAATTATTATGTTCTAAAAATGATAGACAAGTGTTTTAGTGCATGGTAGAATCTAGCATTTGTTGGAGGAATGTCTATGCAAAAATAAAATACAGGAATAAAGTGAAATAGGCTCGTGAGCTATCAGCTTTAACTGCTTCCGGGAGTATTTGCTTTAAAAGGCTCTAACCAGATGTAAAATATTTTTATGTTCTTGCATTTCTCTTTAAACATTCTTCTAAACACTTATGAAAACATTTGTAAACATACAAATATACAGTGGCTCCTGTAGTGAATTAGGAAACTTGGTAGATACTGTTTATATTTATGTGTTTGGCTTCTTCTAAGATTGTTATGTAAAAAAACAAAGAACAACCCCCCCCCCAAAAAAAAATTCCCATCACTTTTAGTCTTTTCTCCAAAGTCCTGTCCTGTGTTACTCAGTGGGAGATCTGCAATCAAACCCCGCCCCCACTGCAGGACACATATGGACATTGTGTTTTGGCATGATTCTTGAGTTTCCTATGAAATTGCAAATATTACCTACAAAGACCAGATTGGCGCTGCATGCAAGCTGGGGGTGGCAGTCCAGGCAGATAATGGCTTCCGGAAGAGCCTAAGAGGAGCAGGGACACAGATGACCCCTTGTTTTCTCAGATAAGCTCCTGGCACCTTGACAGAGGCTCTGGGAAGGAAGTTTTCTTCCTTTGGTGGTTCTGTAATGGGGAACAGACTGAGTGGGGACTCGCTGTCAGAAGGATGATGGTCTCCTGGAATATTTGGGATCTCCCTGCAGGGGACTGAATCTGGCACACTGAATCCTCCCTAATATATTGACCAACATAGACGATGTAGTTCATCACCCATTGAACTTGTCACATCTGCCCTACCTCTCAGGATGAGAGGCTAGTTTTAAACCAGAGAGAGCATCTCCTCTCTTTGCTAGCTCATGCTCTAAAGTAGTGGTTCTCAACCCTCCTAATGCTGCGACCCTTTAATATAGTTCCTCATGCTGTGCTGACCCCAACAATGAAATTATTTTGTTGCTACTTCATAACTGTAATTTTGTTACTGTTATGAATTATAATGTAAATATCTGATGTGCAGAATATTTCCAAATGGAAGGGTTGTGATCCACAGGTTGAGAACCATTGCTCTAGAAAAAGCTCTCCTGGAGATGCGCCTGCCCCTCTGATCACCTTTCCCTGCCTGTAAGCAGGCAGGTCATCTCAGCTGATCCACAGACTACGCCCTGTAGACTTTGAGGGAAGGCTAATGAAATATGTTCTGGATCTATGGTCCTGCAAGCTGTCCTTTGGTGACTTTTGAGGGAAAACCCTTTGTGAGGAAACTGGGTATGGCGTCCAGGACTTGTGCATCCAAGTGGCAGAGAGGAAGGTCTGCTGACAGTCTCAGGCTCAGTGCCATTGGGGCAGCTCTGCTTTAAAACTTAACAAGCCGACAACTGGAAATTAACAGCTGTAAACAACAATGTGACTGGGGCTGCATATCAGCTTTAGCTTAACAGAGGACAATATTTACAGGAACTCCATGTTTAGGGAACTTAAACATGAAGCTTTGAGGGTACAGTTAGTGCTCTGATGCTTGTAGGACTCAAGGGCTCTATTGGTTCTATCCAGAAATTGGAATAAGCTGTCATCCAAGACTCTAGGAGAGAATCAGCAAGTGTTTCTTTCTATAAATGCCAGCAAGAGCTGGACCTCATCAGCTCTGAAGTCCTCATCAGCAGCTCTGTGCCTCAGGTTTGCTATCACCGGTGTTCTGGTAACTCTGTTGTTCCCAATATGGAGACCCCCACTCATTGGGGGTAATGCTATATGTAATATAGTGATGAAGGCTATCACATATGGAGGCTGGAGAGATGGTTCAGGGATTATGAACACTTACTTTTATAGAAGACCCAAATTTAGCACCCGGAACCCACATTGGGCATCTCACAAACTTCTTTAAGTTCATCTCCAGGGCATATAATACCTTCTTCATGTCTCTGGTGGCACCTACACTTCCACAATTACATACCATACATAGGCATACACATCACATATGACATTTGTAGAACTCCAGCCTGGGTTGGTTATGGTAGCTTGTACAAAATGCTCATTTACTGCAGAAAGAGGAATAATTAACCTGGGGAATAACGAGAAGGTGGAGATAGATGACAGGGAATGTTGCCCAGAGTTGACTGCTCACCTAAACATCCAGTGCCAGGTATATAAGGCAGGCCTGGGCTCAAGGACATTCCTGCAGAGTAAAGGTCTACAGGCACAGTTTGGACTGGGAACAGCTCACGAGGTGTGCCTACAGACTGTGGTTTTATAGACTGGGTGTTTTCTGATAGGAAATTAGCTTAGAATGTAAGGAAACTATAAGGAGGCCTGGTAGGTATGTGGGGTGTGTGTGTATGTGTGTGTGTAAACCAGAGGTCAACCTTCTATTTTGTTCCTCACTGTCCACTTTTTGGGTGGGTGGGGGGGGGGCAGGGGAGACTGTCTGTTACCGAACTGGAACTTTTCCAAGCAGTCTAGACTAGCTAGCCAGTGAGTTCCAGATATCCACTTGCCTCCTATTCCCAGTGCTGGGATTACAGCCACTATACCCAGATTTTTATTGTTGTTATTTTTTAACCTGGGTTTTTGAGATCAAACTCAGGACTTCAAGCTTGCAAGGCAAACTCTATAAACAGTGCCACCTCTACAACCTGGCTCTGAAGACTTGAAATAAAGAGCCACCTACTCAGATGTTTGCCCAGTGGTGTTAAGGGGCCATTCTGTTGCTCACACAGGTCTTGTTCACTTTGTGGGTAGCAGCATATGGCTCTACTGTTGTTGCTCTCCGGGAAACTATGTAAAAACCTCTCTTAGTTGGTTTTGTACTATGCTTGGTCACCTCTGTCCTTGCCTGGCATGGCATTTCCAACAGATGCACTGAGGTATGGAACACATACCCATCTTCTTTGATCCCCATGTGACCTACCTGGCCACGGGCTTGATTGATACCTTCTGATGGTCATTTTCCTAGAAGTGGGAGTGTGCTACATCAATGTAGAATGAAGCTAATTCTAAAGGTGGTCTACTGACCACCTGTGTCAGAGTTACCCATAGTCCAGTCCAGCACTTCCTGACCTATGGATTGACACGAAAGAAATGCTTGGGTCTGCATTTTGAGCAGACAACCTTTCTATCAACTATGCTTCAGGAACTTTTAATAAACAAATATTTCCCCTTAAAGGTTTCCTCTGCTTCTTTTCTCCCTCTTAGCCATATGAAAAGGTTGTCCTCCTTGGCCCTGCTAAGGAATTAAGTGAGGCTGGGTCAGGAGCCCTAGTCCATGGAACACTGAGTAGAGGTAGTGCGAATTTCCTTAGGGGAGAGCATGTGTGCTGTATGCTGACGTGCATAGTTTTGAGAGGGCAGTTGCCATTGAGGCTCATGATATTAGAGGTGACCACAGGACAGAAGGCAATTCTCTGCTAATGTAAGGGTTGGGTACCTACTACAGCATTGGTATATTCTGTGACAGCATCCCTCTAGTAGTTTCATTGCCATTTATTGTTAAGTTTCAAATGATGTGTTGGAAGCAAAGTGGTATAACAGAAGACCCGGGCTTTGGAGAGATGGGGGTTCATGTTTGGATTTTTGCTGTCACTAATTAGCAAATTGCTTTAGATCTCTGAACCTTTATATCGGAACTGTAGATAATAGCTCACTGGATTTGATTAGAATTGGTGCTTTTAGTGCCTACAGTAGATGAAACTGTCTTCTTTCCTGGCTCTCATTAATCCTTAACACATATATGAAGTGTTTGTGAAAGGCACTACAGTAGAGTTGTTATGACTGTGGCCTTTAGCCTTAGATTGTCTGAGTTTCTATCCTGATTTTGCCCCTTATAAGCTGGGTGAGTCTTTGGGCAAATTATTTGTCCAGCTTAAAGCTCCATGTCCCTGTCTGTTTAATAAGGATATGGAGCAATAGCCATGAACACCAGGCTTGTGCTTATTAAGTGAGACAGTGTTTAGCTCATTGTAGGTGCTCAAATAAAGCTAATGCCATTATTGGCCTTTATGAAAATGAAGCCACAATGAGAATAGAAATCCTTTAGGTAGATAATAGTATTCTTATTATTGATTATTTGATTTGGGATTTCTAGCAAAGAATAGAGTCCTTTAAGTATACTTTGAGGGATTCCTTTCAGCTCACCAGAGTTTCAGCAGCTCACATAGCTTGCTCGTGGGTCTTGCTATCAAATGGGATGAGAAATGCCCTGTGATTTCTTAATGGGGACTTGACCTGTGGGCCTTAGTAATAGCAATTCTGAGACAGTGAACTGAAAGTGTCACCAGCCCATCTGTATCAGGATGAAAACAGTCATTGAGTTCTGTGGGGGATATGTTTTAAATTTAATAAAAACCATTCTGAAATATCAGAGCCATCTCTCCAGCCTTTTGTTTTATTTTGAAACAAGAATTTCCGTGCAACAGTCCTGGCTTTCCTGGAACTTACTTTGTAGACCAGGCTGGCCTTGAACTCACAGAGATCCTCCTGCCTGTGACTCCAAGTGCTGGAACTAATGGTGTGTGCCATCACTGCCTGCTCTGTCCTCTGATATTTCAGACTGGTTTTTATTAAATTTGAAACCTATCCCCACAGAGTTCAGTTAGACCCATGCTCAGGAGCTTTCTCTGTCAAATGCTCTGTTGCCTTCATTTATGCATGTAGGAGTAAGTATCGTTGAGCACGTCTTCTTGCCCTGGAAACACATCTTCCTGGTTGACTGACAAATAATGCTTCTGTTTGAAATAATATTGGCCACTGTAAAATGAGATGGCTGTGCCCAGAGTTCTCAGAATTGATGGTACTCTCCCACAGGGATGACAGAAAGGGGCGATCAGTTTCAGAACTGTTGGATACCATTATCTCAGTCAGTTATAAAGATGCCTTTTATGAGCCACACGAGGCTTGTAAAAGCTTGGCATTTATATTTTTCTGGGGTACTGTTTGTAAATATAAAAATTATCTTTGCAATATTGCCTCTTTAAAAACAATCTTCTTGGTGCCGTGTGTAGAAGAGCTACAAACACTGCTTACAGACAGCTCCTCTTGATCAGGTGGGACCATGATGCGGTTAGGGACAAGTGAGATGATGCTGCAGGTGAATGCCACAGGGAAGCCTGGGGACAGCTTCACCACAAGTGGCTCCATAGAAGCTGCAGGCTGATAATACACCATTTCTACTTAAAAAAGAGGCACAGAGAACAGGATAGACTCAGTAGGTGCATTTAGGTCAGTTTCCAGAGGCTGGGAATCAGCTGGTCAAGGCTGGATGCTTCTTTTTGTTGAAAGGTATATTTCCATCGAGATGGAAGTTTGCGCCCTATGAAATTGTAGTTGTTTGACTGTTTTGGCCTACAAAACTGGAAATTTCATTTAGTTCAATCCAAAAATAACACACAAAGAAAAGTACCCCATGCGTAATTGTACAACAGCCCAGAGCAGCCCCCACCTGCTGAGCCTACTTGCATGGCCATAAGTTTTTGACTAAACATGAATGGACTGACTGTATGTGCACTTCCTCGTAGCTTTTGTCTCTACATGTGACAGTTGGTTCCACATTGTTGCAAGCACTTGCTTGTTCTCACTGGCACAGAGATATTTGTGTACAACTGAAACCCTGCTTAGTCACTCATGTTTGTTATTAATGCTTTTGACAATTAAGCATAAAGCTGGTGTAATTTTTGACAAATCTATTTGTAATTAGGGGGAGCTATACCTTGGGTTAATGCACTTGGTTTTGTGTGTATGTGAGTGTGTGTGTGTGTGTGTGTGTGTGTGTGTGTGTGTGTGTGTGTGTTTGTGCATGTGTATGTTTAAACAAAATGTTTGGCTTCTTTGTCCATCTGAAATTGCAATCCAATTTTTATAGCATATTATTTCCCCTCAGAGAGTTTCTCAGAGAGACCTACAGTAGCATCCCACCCTGTAGAAGGGTGGACATCATGACACATGGTCACATAGTTAAGTCCTGACTCTGTTAGGGATAAAGATGTGATCTTACCCAGGAGAAGTGCTATAAATGCAAGTTGATGCAATGTGTGATGGAGGCGTAGGACAACATATAATTAGTGTTCAAGCTCATCTTTTCATGCCTCCTTCTGTTAAAAAGCTTTTCCTGGGGAGGTGCAGCACACATGTCCACTTACCCCAGATAGTGAGCCTGTGACAGACCAATGTATGGACACCACCAAAGTGAACCAATGAGTTTTATTGGGGTTACTTACAGGAACGTGGGTGTGAGGCTACTTGCAGAAGCAGAAATGACTCAAAGACAGCTACATCACCAAATCCCTCCCCAGCAAGGGTGACAGTTCTTGAAAGTTAGGAACCTGTAGCACACTGCATAGCCTGTAAGCAGCTCAACAGTCTGGAGAGTGTCCCTTCCAGGAGCCCTGGCTGGTCAAACCTCTTTTAGGCAGCTCGGCTGGTTTCTGCTTCCTTCAGGCAACTGGTCTGGTCTCAAGTCTTCTTTGTATCTTGTCTTGTCTCAGAGTCTTCTTTAAAACTTAGCTTCCTTGCATCTGACAAGGGCTCTCTGTTTTAATTACTCTAGCAGAGAGGTCCCTAAAGAATTTGGTCAGTTTCAAGAACTTCCTGAAGCTATTTGAGTTGTATTCCTTTCCTGTTTGAGAAGCTTCCTACAGGATGGAATGTTTCAATTCCAGAGCAAACTGTTACACATACATCCACTTCTCATTCTTCCTGTGACTGAGGTGTGATAGAAGCCTGTAGAAAGATGTCTTATACCCCAATATGATAACAAGAGAAAGCACGCAGCCCTTAGGACCACAAAATAGAGCTGAGCCTTACGCTGGAATTTAGAAAGTTGAGGGGTGAAAGAAGTCATTGAGAAAATGCTGGTATATGTTTACATGTAGGGTAGGTTAACTTTTAATTGACCTTATATATATGGCTATGGGGGGGTGATAGGGAAGAGCTTTAGTACATACTGTGCTCCTTGTCATGTTGGATGACTGATCTTAGTAACCACTCAGGCAGGACGTGTGATATTCTTATTTTACAGAGTGAAGAGCTAGACTCTTGCATATTCAGAGAGCTCGTACCAATAAATACAAAAAGAAAAAAATCTCAATAGAAAAAGAGCTAGAGCATGGGCTATGGTCAGCCATCTGATGAAAATACAAAGAACAACTCTACCTTTCAGCATGTGACTTCTGTAGAAAGACAAGATATGGCTCTGCAAACAGCAGGACAAGAGTAGGAGCAGTGGGAAACACAAACAGCCATTACAGTTAGTTATTCCAGCCAACTGGTTTTTGACTTGGAAGACACCTAATAACCATCACTACGTGATAGGCGGACGACAGCAATGTGCATGGATGTTTTCGTGTGCTGATGTGATACATTCAATTTGTTCTAGCTATGATAAAATCCCTCTAAGGGCCCACAATAAAAAAACCTAATGGTGGTTTTTGTTTGGTGGGGTGAGGTGTTCTAATAGAATTAGATAACGTAGATTTGATGTTTTTTCTTCATTCTACTCTGTCTGTTGGTTTTGTTTTTCAAGATAGGGTTTCTTTGTATGGCCCTGGCTGTCCTAGAACTAGCTCTATAGACCAGGCTTCATGCTACTTATAATTTAAATAATTTTATGGTAAAAACTTATAATTTTTATTTATAGCCAGTAATAATCAACATGGATGTTTCCTGTTACAGAACACACACACACACACACACACACACACACACACGAGTTCTGAATGTGAATTTTTTGGTGATTGCTACAGGATATTTGAAACAGAAATGTTACAATAAGTTTCCTGGTCCCAGGCAGCAAGGGGTCCAGACCCACAGACCTGCAGTGCCAGACTGCTTAGCCACCCGCTGCTGCTCAGACCCCCCAAAATGACTAAGATGCTTATATTAACTTCATGCTGTTTGGCCTATGGTTTAGACACCTTACTAGCTAGCTCTTTCATCTTAACTCAACCCATTTTCATTAATCTGTCTGCCACGTGGCCCGTGGCTCACCTGTGTTCCTTACATGTTGCTTCTTTGGGCAGCTGGCTTGATCTATCTCTGACTCTATCCTTCCTTTCCTACCTATTCTGATTCCCCACCTACTTTTTCTATGGTGCCTGTCATGGGCCAAAATAGCTCCTTTATTTAAAGATTGATATTCACAGCATCCAGAAAGACATTCCCACATCACCTCCCCCTTTCTATCTAATCAAAAAGGAAGGTTTCAATTTTAACATAGCAAAATTACATATAACAAAATAGCTATTAAGCAAGAATTACAGTTACAATATCTAGCCTATTTGTATTTGGAAAAATTAAAGAAAATTCTCTATCATCTACCTTATCTTTGTGAATCTAAAGTTTTATATCCAATATACCTTTTAATACAACTAAGAAAAACATCTAAAGCTATCTAATCTTCAACTATATCAAAGATCACAAAAGGATATATATTCACCCAAGTAAACAGGAAGTGCAATCAACTTCCAAAATCTAGAAAGGACAGAGAGGACACCTATCTGCTTGGCAGTCACCCAAAGTTCCTTTATAAAGTTGGGGCATCCATCTTCAGCCTACAGGCTCAGAGTCTCTTTCATTTCAATGAAGCAGGAAATCTACTCTGCCCATTCTGGTATAGTTCATTAGTAGCTTTTCCTTGAGTCCTGAAGAATGTCTGACAGTTTTCTCTGCAAAGTAGGAACCTTAATGACCATCTCAGCTTGTTCTGCCAAAGTTCAGAGGTCACTTTCTATGGAACCTGAATGTCCAGTTTAAGCAGCACACTGTCAAGCAGTCAATATAAGAACAGGTTCTTGTCCAGTGGCTAACCAATGCCACAAAGAAAGAAACTAATCTCCATATGGAGTTTCTTCGATGCCCATTTTTCTCTGGAAGTAAATTGGTGCTGCCACTTGCAGACCTGTCTCACTTTCCAGAAAAGTCTAAGTTCTTAAAACATTTTAAATTCTGTAGGTCTTAGAAGCGTTTGAAGATTATCTATCTAATTGAAATATATCTTGTATATCTAAAAAACCCTAACTAACATAATTATAAGTTTGGTTATCATAGGTGACTATTAATCTGCATCTCTTAATTATACATCAAAATTTTAAATCAATTACATGAACATCATACCTTAAACAAGAGTAGAAAAATACATACAGCATGACAAAATTGACCTTAAATTTGTGTCAACAAACCAAAGTCCATACCAATGCAAAACATTTTGAGATTAACAGCTGATTTTAAAAGTAATTTCAATAATCTTTTTAAAATCACTTATATACCATATCCCCTTTTACTTCTTAGAATGAGATTAACTATGGCCATCAACCATTTATAATGAAAAAAAACATTTATAAACAATATTTTGGGAATTTGGACATAGTTTTTCATTACTACTTCCCACTGATTAAGGAGTGTTGGCAATCTCACGGGTTTTTGAGACTGGATCATCTTAGTCTGCAGCTCTGAAGTTGATGTGATCATTTCTTCCTGTCAGAGAATTTTCAGGGGGTCTTGGTTGATGAAACCATAAGAGCCTGGAAGAAATCCACAGGTTCTCATTTTCTGTGAAAACAAAAGCAGAACTCTTCCAAAGCAATAAATCCTTAGACACAAATTTCAAAATCAAGATACCTTTAAAATATGTATTCTTGTTTAACTTAGCAGCCTTTTCAATCCATTGTCTTTCTATAGTTAGCTAATTAACAGTTAAAAAATTAAAAGAAAACACAATAACAACCATAATCCAAATTCTGTGTCTATTTTCCATCTTTACGTGGCTTATTATATTTTTATTACTCTATTTCCCTTTTTTACAGATTTTCTCTACCTTCTTTCTTTTTTCTCTGAAGCCTTTGTACCTTTTACACACATTGTAACCCATTTACAGGGTTTTATTTTGTTTTCATCTGAATCTGTTTTATTGTGGATCCTTAATCATCTTCCAACCAGAAGAGCTTTTAAAATGCTACCATTCTCTTAAAGAGCAACATAGTTTTTGCAGATAAAGCTGAATCAGTAAGTTCTCTTAAAGGGGCCGCATCTCTGTTCACTGCCAGAAAACAGAACAGACCCAAAAAAATGCTGCTATGAAGAAACCATCTTCGACTCCGTTTCCTTTCTGTTCAATATAAATGTAAACCTTAAATCATTCACATGCTACTGAGTCTTCTGTGAGACTTCAGGAACCAGCCTGGTTGCAGCTTGAGCTCCTGCCACCAGTCCGCTGGCACCATTTTGTTTGTGGTCTGGACGGCACGCTATCTCTGTACAAGGACCTGCTTCAGATACACAATTTTAAATCTGCTTTGGCTCAGTTTCTGTAATCTAGAACCCTTTCTAATCTTTCTCTAACTTTATGTGGGTGTTTGGTTCGTGTTGGGATGCCATCTGTTACAATACGGTTTCTTGGTCCTGGGTGGCCAGAGGTCCAGATCCACAGACCTGCCACCCCAGACCCCTTAGCCGCCCAACACTTCTCAGGCCCCAAAAATGACTAAGATGCTTATATTAACTTCATGCTGTTTGGCCTATGGCTTAGACACCTTGCTAGCTAGCTCTTTCATCTTAACTCAACTCATTTTCATTAATCTGCCTGCCACATGGCCCATGACTCATCTGTGTTCCTTAAATGTTGCTTCTCTGGGCAGCTGGCTTGATCTGTCTCTCTGTCCTTCCTTTCCTACCTATTCTGATTCCCCCACCTACTTTTTTTATGGTGCCTGTCATGGATCAAAACAGCTCCTTTATTTAAAGATTGATATTCACAGCATCCAGAAAGACATTCCCACATCACAGAAATGTGTTTCAAATCAATCCACACAAAATTTAGATTACATCATATGTAGAACATTTAATAAAGCTGAAAGACTAACATCCCAATTATAATTTATGTTGGGAGGAGAGTTTGATCAATGCGGGGAAGAGACACCATGAACAAAACAACTCTTATGAAGAAAAACATTTAATTTCATCTCGCTTACATTCATAGATTTAGTTTACTTTTTGAATGGGAAACATGGCAGCATGCAGGCAAACATGGTTCTGGAGAAGTAGCTGAGTGTGCTACATCCAGACCCACAGACAGTTGGAGGAGAAACTGACATTGGGCCTGGCTTGAGGTTTTGCAACCTCAAAGCCCAACCTCAGTGATACATCCCCCAAAAGGCCACACCTTCTTTCGCCTAGCAGCTTCATGTAAATGACCTCCCTCTGCCTCCTTTCAGGGACACCCTTGACACATGCCTGGCTTAAGCTTTTTTAAAAAATTCCTTTCCACACACCTTACTCAGCCTTGATACTGGGGGAGGGACTTGGACCTACTTCAACTGGACATGCCAATTCACACTGTCTCACTCTGGGAGTCCTTGCCCTCCCTGGGGAATGAATGGGGGGTGGGGGGAGGCTGAGGGAGGACTAGGAAGAACGGAGGGAGAGCAGAGGTGGATATGGGGAAAAAACTTTTAAAATAAAAACAATACTTAAAAAAGAAATTCCTTTCCACAAGTTGGAAGCTATGCTGGGTGGGTTCTTATCTTGAGGTCGCTGTTCCCTTTATTCCATATAGCATCAAGCTTTTCTTTAATTTTTTTATCTCCTTAAGCCTTTTACTTATCTTCATTATGCTTCCTAGTGATACTTTTCTACTAAAATGGTACATTTTGTATTTTTCCTTGCTCAGCTTGTTTTTTATTATAAATCTGATTAAGAATGGTCACTAATAACCACAGGACACAGTCAATACTGGGCTGTGTTGAAACCTCTTCTGCTAACACTATTAATCCCAAATTCTTTAGTTTTGTCTTGGGAAGATTTTTTTCAGAACAGAACAGATAACAGCCACCTTCCTTGCTAAGATCTCACAAGAACATCCTCTAGGCCACTTACTAATATTCTTCTTTTAAACCCCTCGAGCCGTGCCGTCATAATTAATCGACCTTACTCTCAGCACCTCTGTCTTCCAGACTTATACTAGTAAGGTCCATAGAGCCCTGCATAAAGTGTTCAGCTGTTTTCCTAATACAAAGTCCCAAGTGCACATTCTGCCAACCGGCAGCACAGTTTGACCTGACACAGCAAAACCCTACTTCCTGGTTCCAGCTTTTGTTTTGGTCCGCGTTTGCTTGCTGTGAAGAGACACTATGACCTAGGCTACTTTTATGGTTTTTTTTTTCAAAGCATTTAATTGAATCACGCTTATAGTTTTAATGGTTTAGACCATTGTCAGCATGGTGGGAAGCATGGCAGCAGCCAGGCAGATATGGTGCTGGAGAAGAAGCTGAGAGTTCTACATCTGGATCCGCAGGCAGCTGGAAGAGAGAGAGAGAGCCATTGGGCCTGGCCTGGGGTTTTGCAACCTCAAAGCCAACTCATAGTGACATACTCCTCCAAGAGGACACACCTCCCAGTCCTTTCAAATAGTGCCATTACCTATGAGCCTATGGGGGCCATTTTCATTCAGATCACTACAAGGAAAACTGACAGAGGATGCAGGTCTGCCCCTTGACTTAGTGTTCTTAGGGTAGGGTGGAAGCTGGGGGTGGGAGGGGTGAGTGGGAGGAGAAGAGGGAAAGGATACTGTTGTTAGTATGTTAAAAAACAAATTTAAATAAAAATTTAAAAAGAGAAAACAGCGACCTAAAAGAGACATAGATCCTCACCTGTAAAGACTCCCACTGCACATCTAAGGTGGTATTTATGCTAAGTAAAATGAAATGGATCTAGACACAAGTGGTCCACTATGAAGATGGCTTGGCATTACAAACATGGGGAGAATATAATTTTGCTATTAAAAAACTCCTTTTGGAAATCTTTTAAAACAACCAGATTTTTTTTTTTAAAAAAAAAAGTGTGATAAAATGGTGTATAAGGTTTTCCCAGAGTCTCAGCTATTAGAAATGTGTGTATGATCTGACAAATTCTAGATAGGATGGCAAGGTGGATGTGTTGGAAAGAGTGCAATTCCTCCCAAAGAAAGGATGAAATGCTTCCTGAGTCCCTTCATCTATGTCTATCAGGACCAATCCATTCACTTTTCAAATTTAAACATTTTGGTGCACACACACACACACACACACACACACACACACACACACACACCAATCACAGTGAAGCATGCTGTAATCCCAGTAGGTTGAGAGGCTGAGGCAGGGAGATTGTCATGAATGTTCGACCACCGTTGATCTCATAGTGAGCTGACAGCCTCAACTAGAGAAAGACCCTGTCTCAGCATCACTTTCGGCCCCCAGAAACCCCATAAGAGTTACTTTTTACTTTCTATTACAGGTTAATTCTCTCTATATTCTTTATGTTGAAGATATTTTCGGTCTGTGTAAATTATACTTGATTATTTTTACTAGCTGTATGACTCCAACCTATTAATCTAGGGATAGAATGTTGGAATATTTCATTATTGATGTGACAAATAGAATTGTGATATGTTTTCTAAGAAGCTTACAATGGAGTTTCTGAATCAAAATCCTTCTGTATTTCATATTTATTTGCATACTGACAAACTATCTGTTCAAAATAGTTTACTATAAATATTTACATGTTGCCAGACATGTGAAAGTGACTGACTTTTTGGTTTAATGCTGGCTGTTAAAATGATTTCTTTTTGTTATTTTATCTTATGAGCATGTGTGTCTATTTTTGTGTGAGTGGATACTACATGTGTGCAGATGCCTGCTGAGGTGGAAGAGAGTGGTTAGTCCCTTTGAGCTGGAGAAAAGGTATCTGTGATCTACCCAACTTGTACTGGAAAGTGAACTTAGGTCCTATGCAAGAGCCACAAGCACTATTACCTTCCGAGCCTTCTCCAGCTTCTGTGGAGGATGGAAATGTCCGTTATGCCTGGGAGGAATTATAGCTTAATTTGCTGTTCATTTCTCTGTTGATGCAGCGTTGAGCATCTTCTCACTCACACGCTTTGTCTTCAGTACAATGCCCATCTTTTCTTCTGCTCAGGATTCTACTGGATCTCCAAATTGCTCTTCTTGACGTGCAGGGTTGCTCTGTGCTTTGTGGATGTGATGGTTTGAATGTGAAATTTCCCCCCATGGTTTATATGACTGAACACTTGTTCCCCAGCTGGTGGTGTTGCTGTGTCAGGATATGGAACCTTAGAAATTGGGTTCCTGGTAGAGGAAGCAAATCTCATCTTGGCATGGTGGGTGGGAAGAGGTATTAAAGTTTATAGTCTGGTTTTTCTTGGCTTTTTGGTCATGGAGATGTGAATAAGCAGCCGCCACACACTCCTGCCATGATGGAGCTATCTGTCACCAAGATTGCCCACCATGGTGAGTTGTACCTCAAACCATGAATCCAAACAAGCCCGCCTTTCTTAGATTGCTTCTTGTCAGCTATTTTGTCAGAGCAGCGAGAGAGGCATCAGTATGATGGCTACTAGAAATTCACATGTTGCAGGTGTTGTGTATATATTTATTGTTGGCTTTGAAGTTTCTCTGTGATGACTATTGCCCAAGAGTTTTGATTTTCATATAGCCAAAACTGCCCTTTTTCTCCTGCATGATTTCTTTCTTATTTAGAAAGTCATTTCCTTTCTAAAACAGATTCTTTGTAGTGTCTAGTATTTATGCTTTTGTTGTCTAGTATTAATTCTCCATTGTGATGGTTATTTCTTTTAACCATGTGTGTTTGTATATGTGTGTGTTCACAGGTATATATTCATGTTGGGGACATGCATGGGAGGTCAGAGGTCATGGCTTCCTGATTTGTTCTCCACCCTAGCTTTTAAGATTGCATCTCTCACTGAATCTGGAGTTTGACCATCTCTTAGGGATGTTTGTGTCTTCGCCTCTCTGGCCCTGGGATTACAAGTGTGCACTGTTGCACCTAGCTTTTTACGTGGGTGCTGGAATTAGGTTCTCATGCTTGAACAGCAAATGCTTTACCGACAAAGCTGTCTTCTCTCCCTTTCCTGTCAGATGGCTTTTCTGTTATGAAGAGACTCTTGTTTGTCTCAGTGACTCTTTTATCAGAAGCAAATATCATTTGTGAGCTTGCTGCTGGCTCCTATTCAGATTTTCTGTTTACCTTGCTGTAATTCAATTGACACTTTAATTACTCTACTTTTTTGCTACTCTGATATACATGTATATGATATACACATATGGAGAGAGAGAGAGAGGGTGGGAGGGAGGGAGGGGGAGAGGGAGAGGGAGAGGGAGAGAGAGAGAATATCTTGAGGAAATGTCTCAATGTTACAGTGGTGTAAGCTTCTGTAAGATTCTGGTTCAGAATGTCCTGGGTCACAACACTAGTGTACTATTAACTAGCTAGAAAACTTGGGCAAGTTACTTTTGCTTTCTGTGTATTGGTTACATAATTATCAATATGTATTAATGATGATGTAAAAATAGCTTCATTGTGTTGAGATCAAAAGCTACAGCTTATTCATTTATTTAGTTATGATTACCATTTTCTATGTGTCCAAATACAATGAGTTTTAAGAGTAAATATACACAGCTGAACATAATGAGCAGTTTCTGTTTGGTGGGCACAGAGTTCTCATATACCAGTGCAAATTGACTCTGCTATTTAAGCCCTTAGAATATTGTTCTTCGTGTACCCCTTTAAATGTGAGGGTGGGCTCTCTCCGTCAGAGGGAATCATTTTATTGTTGCTGTTAGATGTCCTATTGCTGCCAACATTCCCTGTGTTTCTTTTTGTGCTGTTTTATATTTTTATGCCTCTTTCCTGCTCCAGATTGAATACATTCCCAATGTTCCCAATAAGTACATGTTGGAAACTTGATCTCCATGTAACAACAATATTAGGAGGTGAGGCCTGATGGGAGGTGTGTAGGTCACAAGGCTTCACCCTCATGGCTGTTATTAAAGAGATTGTTCCTGTCAGCCTATTTCCTCGCTCTCATCTGCCATCCCTGTCCTGTCTTCCCTTGTCCATGGAATGATGGTGCACACTCCATATTGGATAGACATGCAGGAACACTTCTGTACTGGACCTCCCCAAAATAAGGTGGTGGTGTTTTTTTGTTTCTTTGTTTTGTTTTTTTTTTTTTTTAAATTACATAGTCTTTGGTACTATGTAACAGAAACACAAAATGGACAAAGACACTCCCAGCTTTATGTATTTTACTTTTAACTGAGATCCGTGGCTGAGCACTCGGCAGAGCTCCTGGTCTAGCTGGGAGCAAGGGAAAGGTGTCTGTATGAACAAGGGGATGGGGATTATGAGGAGAGTTACTGCAGTGATGGCTGGCTGGAGCTCGGGGCGGGGGGGGGGGGGGGGGGCTCACTGAAGCAGGAGTGGCCACTGGAGGTTCATCAGGAAAGGGAGCTGGGCCCTTTGGGGGTGGGTGACTGTCAACTGGCATGAGGAGTATTGTGGAGCCTCAAAGGGTGGGATCAGACTGTGTTCCTGTGCATGAGCTGGCACCTTGGAGATAATTCCCTGCAGAGGAACAACTAGCCCAGTCTTGACTTTGGGATGAGGAAATTGGACTTGCTTGGAGTGGATGTGCCATGCTGAGCTGACCCACCTTGTGACTTCTTGCCCTTTTGGGGGAGGGGATGGGCAGGTGGGGAGGGGCGAGGCTGAGGGCTGGCTGGGAGGACTGCGAGGTGGGAAGGGAGGGGAAACAGGAGGACACATAGATAAAAACGACATTTTTTAATAAAATAAAAAAATAATAAAAGAATAGTTTTGTTACTGTTCCCTTTTCCCATTAGTCATTTATATGTTATAATTTCTATCATGTTTCCAGTTAATGCATCATTTTTCCCTCCTGGTAGATTTGTTTTATTTTATTTGTATTATTTTTTTTAACATACTAACTGCTCTTTCTTCTCCCTCCCCTCCTCACAGTCCCTCCCCTCCCCTCCTCACATCCCTCCCCTCCCCTCCTCACAGTCCCTCCCCTCCCCTCCTCACAGTCCCTCCCCTCCCCTCCTCACAGTCCCTCCCCACCTCTCATCTGTCCCCCATCTGCTCCTCCTCAGCTTCTCTCCAGAAAAGGGCAGGCCTCCCATGGACATCAGCCAAACATGGCCTATCAAGTTGCAGTAAAACTAAGCACCTTCCTCATATTCAGGCTGGATGAGGCAGCCCAGTATGACGAAAAGGATTTTAAACCATGTAAAAAAGCCAGAGGCAGCCCCTGCTCCCACTGTTAGGAGTCCCACAAGAAGACCAAGCTACATAACCGTTGATGCATATGTAGCAGGCATAGGTCAGTCCCATGCAGGCTCACTGGCTGTTGGCTTAGTCATTGTGGGTTCCTCTAAGCCCAGGTGTTAAAACTAATAAAAACAAAAACGCCGTTTTTTGGTGAAATTCCTTATTTTGAGGTTTTTCTAACATTAATATATTTCTATATTACGTTTCTTGAGACTAATGTTCATACAAAATGTATTTTTCAATCCTTTTAATTTACATATATCTTTGTTACTCTCTTTTCATTTTTAAAGATATTTCTTATGAAGAGCATTCAATTCTGTCTTTTAACTTAGCCCGTCTGGCCAGGCTCCGTCATTAGAACATTAGTACCTTTACAGCTGATGCCATCGTGTCTATTGTAGGTTTAAGCTGAGGATTTCGGTTTTCCTTTGTTCTGGTTTGTCCTTAATGTCCGCCTACGCCTTCCTAATATGTTTTACTAGTTTCTCTAGAGATCAGGGTGTAGTTTCATCTTCATCTTCTTCATCATCATCATCATCATCTCATCATCAAGTACCACAGCATCTCGTTTGCAATGTAAAAATCCAGGGCAGCATACATTCTTCTCTCTTATCAGCCTCTGGTAAATTATTCTAGATTTTGTTTTAAATTATAAGTCCTATAAAATATTCCAATAATCTTTGCCTTGAATTTCATAAATTAATCCAGTTGATATTCTTTGCAAATATTTGCATTCCCAGTACTTTTTATTATTTCTTTCAGATTTGCTTTTCTGTCTAGGATTGTATCTTTTACGCTTGAAGAATTTCCTTTAGCATCCTTTATATAGTTTGCTGGAAATGAATTCTGCTGGCTTTTATTTTCTTGCAGTTGTCTTCATTTTGATTTTACTTTTAAAGCAATTTTGGCAGATAGAGAATTCAGGGTTGTCAGTTTCTTTCAGCACTTTGAGGCTGCCTTTACATTGTTTTGTGGGCTCCGTCGTTCTGCCGTCATTGCCACTGCCCTACATACTGTGTCTTGTTTTATTTGACAGTGTTAAGGCTTCCTCTCTGCATTTTGTTTTCAAGCAGTTTGACTGTGATGCGCTTGAGTTCATCCCATCTGCGTCCTTCTTGCTGGGTGCAGTGAGGGAGATTCTTCTTGCTTCCTTTCATCAAATGGATGGCCTTAAGATGTCCCCCCGCCCCATATTCCTTCTGCTTCCGTTTTGGTTATGTAGTAGACAGTTTGCTATTGTATCATAAGCTTTAGATACTTTGTTTTGTTCTCGACTTTTCCACCTCGTGATTCAGTGTAAGAGATTGCCATTAGCCTGCTCTTCATTTTCACTAATTTCTTCTTTGACTCTGTCTATTGTGCCTCTGGGTGATGGATGATTATTGCAGAAGCTTCTTTCAGTTCTAGTTTTTTATTCTCGTTGTTTTTGTCAAAGTTATAGTTTCTCTGTTGAGGTTTCCATCTGCTCACTTGTGTTCATTTTTCTTTATCCTCCTTTGAACGTTTAGATAATCCTTTACTGCTGATTCAAGCATCAAGACAATACATAGTTCTGATCGTTTTTTCTTGATTCTGGGTAAACATCTCTTTCCTCTCTTTGCAAACCTTCATATTTTGTTATATACAGGAGTTGTGGCTTACACACTGTAGAGACTCAGGATTGTTATTTCCCCCTAGGAGTGTTGTTTATTCCTGCGTGCACTTGATTTGTGTTGGCTCGCCTTTACCCTCAAAGCCGTGGCTCTAGGCTGCCTTGAGCAGACTGTGTTGTCTTTGATCCTATGCCTACTTTAATCCTGGGCTGTGCCTTGTCCTCTGTTTTGCCTCTTTGGGATTTCAGTGGAAAGTTACATTTGGAGAAATTTCAATTCCAGACTTACCTGGAAGCCCTGGTTAGCTGCCGAATTCTCTGCTGGACTCCGTACTGCAGCTGTTCCTTCTCTCTGGGGTCCTTGGAGTGGCCTGTACATTGCAATTTCTGAGTTACCAATGATTGGTAAGACACTTTTGTGCATAATTTTGGATTCATCCTGCGGCTAACCTCCTCTATAGGGAAGTGTCCTTTATTACATTAGTCATGATTTCATTCCTGTGTGCTTTGTCTTTCCTGTATTTCTTTCCCGGTTTTGTTTCACTGATCCTTTGAGGCTCTTCACCCTGGATTCGGATTTAGATTTATGTTTTTGTTCTTATCAATAGTGATTTTCAAGGGAAAAAAAGAGAAAAAAAACGTAAGATTTCACCAGTCTTGAACTGGATGTTTCTAGAATAAGATTTTCAAGGTGACTGGAGAGATTGCTCAGCAGTTAGGAGCATGTATTGCTTTTTCAGAGAGCTGGTATTCAGTTTCTAGTACCTACATGATGGCTTACAACTGTCTATAACTCTAGTTCAAGAAAATCGAATGCCCTCTTGTATCCTTGGTGACTGTGAGGCTCCCATGTGGTACAAGTACGTACGTGTACACATTCAGGTGAAACAGAAATGAACACTTTGAACACAGCCCGTGTTTCATACACGTTATATTTAGTGAAAAAAAAAACAACAACAACAAAAAAAAAACAACAAAAAACACAAATCAGCCAGCAGGCACAGACCTGTGACCCTAGAACTTGAGAAGGAAAGGCAGAGGGCTCAGAAGTTTAGGGTCATCTGAGCTATACGGCCAGTTTAAGGCGACTTTGAGTTACATGAAATGCTACCTCAAAAACAAAATAATAACAAGAAGTGCCAGAAGTTCTCATTTTTGTCATGAATATATTTTGGATTTTAGAATCATAATTCAAATGGTCTTGCTTTGCCACTCTATGTATTTTCCAAAATTCAGTACAGACTTTATCTGTGATATAGCAGTTCATATCAGTCCCAAATTAATGAATATAATACTGCTAAAAAAAAAAAAACCCTAACATTCTTACTTGTGCTTTTCTTTAAATAACTGAAGTACTTGGCTTCTGAACACGTTTCTCTTTAATTCAGTCTTGTAGACAAATGACAAGCTCTTTATTAATCAATGAGAACGTGCAAAGTTAGACTTTTAAGTATTAACACCTTATTTATGAGAACCTATGTGATAGAGAAATGCATCGCCGTGCCCTGACACAAGAGATCCTTTTGCTGTTTGCTAAAAGCCACAAACAGTAACGGGGAATAGGGTGGGAGAAGAAAATGATAGCATTAAGTCATTTTGTGAGTTATTATTATATTCCTGGCTGTGTAATAAGGCAATTGGCTGCTGCTCTCATAGATTCACAGCAGCCATGGTTGTCTGCATAAGACCCGTACAAGATCAAGCCAGCCAAAATTCAAGAAGACACAGGAAGGAGCTCACCTGGCCCCAACCTTAACTGAGAGGTTATTGGTCCTCATTAGCTGTTTGGCAAGCATCATAGTTTCTTTCTGTTAACTTGACGGAAACCCAAACATAGCTGGCAAGAGGGAACTTCAATTGTGGAATTTTCTGTAGCAGAGTTCAAGGCATTTCTTAATTGCTAATTGATATAGGAGGGCCCATGCCACTGTGGGCAGTGCTGTCTCTGGGTAGGCAAGCCTGGACTATGTAAGAAAGAGAGCTGTGCAAGCCAGAGGAAGCAGGTCTGTAAGCAGCACCCTCCATGGTCTCTACTTTAGTTCCTGCCCTGGCTTGATGACAGAGCATAAACTGTAGGCAAGTGAACCCTCTCATTCTCTTCTGGCTGGTGCTTTGGGTCAGTGTTTGATCATAATGGTGGGGAAGCAAATTAGGTCAGGGAGAGAGGCTCGTTCTTTGGAGGGGTCCTGGGGGAAGGTTCCCATGCTCCAGTGAATGATCTCATACCCAGGCACAAATGGACAACACTAACAGGACTTTATGAATATTAAAAGATACAGAAGGAGGGAGGGAGGGAAAGAAAGTGAGGGAAAAAATAGGAAGGCAACAATTGGCTGGGGAAGCTCTGGGGAAAGTTAGAAGGGAGAAATGAAGAGTGGATATGATCATACTTTATTATATGCGTTATTAAATTCTCAAGGATAAGTTTTTATAATAAAGTTTATTTCTAGAAAGATAATTATTGTTTAAATCTTTAACTAACTGTATGGGTTAGGAAGGGGTTTTTCCCCCTACTTTTTTATTTCCAAGATTATAATTTAATTGTTTTTCTATTCCCTTTCCTCCCTCCAAACCCTCCCAGGAAGTTTAAACGTTCTTTTAGTCTTTGATTATGAACCCATGGCTTAAAAAAAAGCTAATGAAGTTACCCAGCACACACTCCCTTAAAATAAGTGAGATGGTCAGTGCTTTGCAAAGAAATTTGAAAGTGAGTGTTTCCCATTTGGGACAGTTTACATGAGACTGGTGGGAAGAGGAGGTGGGACTGGCTATGGGTCTTTCTGATGATGATCAGGTGGCTCTGGTCACCTCAATGGAACCATGGACATGAAGGACAGGGGTATGTTCTGGACAAATGGAACTTTGATTTTTCTAGATAATGCTAGAATAAATTGTCTTTTGCCCAGTGTCTGATACTTCCCATGAGAACCCTTGGGAAGTATCCCGTATCTCTTGCTTTTAAAAGTATTTATATCATCATCATCATCATCATCATCATCATCATATCACCACTCTTTGCTTTATTCCCCTGAGGCAAGATCTCCTACTGAACCTGAGCTAGGCTGATGAGTATGGTGGTGTGAAAAAAAATGTCCCCCTTAGGGAGTGGTGCTATTGGGAGGTGTGGCCTTACTGAAGTAGGTGTGGCCTTGTTGAAGGAAGTGTGTCACTGTAGGGGTAGTTTTTGAGGTCTCCTATGCTCAAGCTATGCTTGGTGTGGGATAGATGCCTTTTTGCTGTCTCTAGATCCAGATGTAGATAACATTTTCAGCTCCTTCTTTAGCGCCATGCCTGCCTGCACACCTCCATATCCCACCATGATAACAATGGACTAAACCTCTGAAACTGTAAGCCAACTCCAATTAAAGTATTTTTCTTTATAAGAGTTGCCATGGTCATGGTGTCTCTTCATAGTAATAGAAACCCTAACTAAGACACCCAGTGAGCCTTCAGTCTCTACCTACTAGCATTAGAGTACATGACCATATCTGGATTTTTCATGGGTTCTGTGGATTTGAACTCAGATCTTTGTGCTTGCTCAACAAACATTCTTACCCACAGATGTCTTCTGTGACCCTTTCCCAGTAGCCTTCTTGTTACTTGGACACTTCCTGCCTGTGAAATCCATTGGCTTGTAACGGCTGTCTATCTTAGTTTAGTATAGTCTTGGGCTCTTTTTTTTTTTAAACAATTACAGTGTCTCCTCAGATATCAGAAGACCTTGTTAGAAAACTGTCTTCTTTTGAAAAGTCAATGTGTTAAAGGCCTCAGCTAGAGCCTGGAGAACTTTCTGAGTCTTCTGTGTCTGAAGAGTGAATCATGGCTTTCATTTTCTTCTGAGCACCTGTTTTGAATTAATCCAGAAGAATAGTATATATATATATATACACACACTCCTGATTGCTGTGTCAGCACTTTAAATTCATGCCTGAGGGCTTCTCCTTTATTCTCTGTGAATCTGAAGGTATGTCAAATAGCTTTTGGATTTAGGCATTCCAAGTTTAAATACAAGGAGAACTTGATGAGGGCTATGGTTGATGTTCCCACTGCAGACCTGGATTCTGATTTCATCACCTCTAAGCAGAGACTCAGAAGCAGGTGTTAGCCTAGACAGGGCTGGGTAAGATTTCACACCAGTCATGACCTAGTACAGGTCAATGGTAGATATTACAAATCTGGGTGTCATTTATTTATACAGTCTTGGATCAGGACAATAGTCATCCTATTGGACTGTGTGTCTTTAGGATCTGAAGTCTGCTAGGTGCAACCCCCCCCCCCCCAGCTCTCTCTGACCTAGGGAGATGCCCAGGGAATAGTAACTGAATGAGAAATGAAGTGGCTTCCAATCATATCTTTACTGACTGAAGAAAGGCACTGTCTCTGAATCTCCTGAGCCTGAGTACAGGATGATCACAGCCGAGGATGGAGTCTTAGGGTCATCATTTGTTTCCAGGGGGACACATACTGAAGAAAGGAATGATTTCAAGATGCTCTGTGGATTTTTCAACTCTACTGCCTCCCTCCTGAATAGTTGACCCTGGGCCTATCAACAGTATTTAGCCCTTTGGAGCCTATCAGAGAGGACAATGCAGGCTAGAGTTGCAGGCGCAGGTGACTCTGGTGGAATTCAGCCCATTTCTCCATGTGCACACTGAAGCCCAGGTACCTCTCCCCAGGGAGAAGGCTCTTCCTCCTCATGGCTGAAACAGCCCTGGCAGAGCCACAGCTCTGAATTGAGTTCTCTTTTTCCAAGGGTCCTTTCCTTTTATCTTAAATAATAAAAGATTTCTTATGAAACAAACATAGGAAAGTTATATAATACAGAAGGAAAACTGGAAATAAAATGAAATTATTTATGATCCTACGAGCAAGAGGAAACAAGTTAACATTTCAATTGTATCTTCTCAGCTTTTTCCCCTCCCTCTTTCATAACACAAAGTACTTCTGCACAAAAGATGTGCTTCGAAATAAAGCCCCTTAAAGGCCACCTTCCACTTGACATTGTGCCCTCTTTGTTTGCCTGCCTTTGTAGGTATTCTTCTTCATCTGGCTTTTTTGCAAGACAATGACAAAGGCAAGTCATTGACCATAGTCAGCCCACTGGTGCTGGAGATACGAGGCTTTGTCTGGTTTCCCCGGGTTTCCTGGACCACTATTGCTGGGAGCATCTTGTGTTCTCCTACTCAATTCCTTGAGGGAGCCTTCTGTGGCAAAGGTTTTCCCTCCTACACTTCTCCAACCGCCCTCTTGAAAGGCCAATCCAGGCCTCTTGATTAGCATCTGATCTGACTGGTTCTCCCCAAGTGTCTCCCAAGGCCACCTTTTCATAGAGCACTCTATGCGATGTCCCATGCCTGTGTGTCTCCCCATGGCATTGATCTATATACCATAGCATGCTTGAGAGGGTCAGAGGACAACCTTGCATATACCTACCCTCACCTTCTGCCCTGCTAGGTACAGGATTTCTTGTTGTTTGCCATTGTTTACACCAGGTTAGCTGGCACACCATCTTCTAAAAATTCTCCTATCTCTACCTCTCATTTCACTGTAGGAACAGTAAGGTCACCGTGCCTGACTTTTATGTGGATTCTGAGACTTCAGACTTGGATCCTTAAGCTTGTGTACCTAGGGAGCCATCTTCTGAACTTTTTTATCAGGGTATTGTAATCTGAGACAATGGTATCTATCTCTTGTTGACATCCCTGTTTACTGTAAGGAGTCTTTCTCTGTCCTGCCAGCTCCCAAATAACAACACAGAGACTTACTATTGGTCTTAGCTTAGGCTCGTCCCACTAGCTCTTGTAACTTAAACTAGCCCATTTATTTTAATCTCTGTTCTGTCATGTGGCCCGTTACCTCATCTCTCTGCATTGCTCATGCTGCTTCCTCCGTGTCTGGCTGGTGACTTTACTTTTCCTCTTCTCAGCATCTTCTGTTCCTCCCTAGCTATTGTCTGTTCAGCTGTTTATTGAACCAATCAGAGTGACACATCTTCACAGTGCACACAAAGATTATTCCACAACAGTTCGTCATGTCTTTGGTCTGCAGGCTGCACACTTGTGGCGTGGGGATCTTTCTCATTGGGGTCACTGCTGTCCTGTAGTACTCCCCACCTTAACTGTTCCTGAATGCCTGTTTATCTTGTGTGCAGAAGATGAATATCTACTTGCATCCATGGCATTCATGATTATTGTGCCCTGAAAGGCCATTAACAATGAAGCTTGGTGGCACACACCTGTAACCTGGCACTCTAAAGGTAGAAGCAGGATATTTTTGAGCTCAGTACTAAGTTGATGCCTATAAAAATTACTGATCACAGAATGACCATGAACAGCCCCCAGCTTGTTATATAACTGATGTGTGAGGTGCCTTTCCCAGGGCCTATCCAGGAGCTATAATTATTATAGTTTCTTACTGCTTAAAACCACTTGCCTTTCTTGAAAGGCTAAGATGGCAGGTGCCTAAAGCAGGTCATGTCTCCACTTCTGACTGGCAGCTGATAATCTGCCCAGGTCTTGAGAGAAGACAGCCACATAGTTAAAACTCTGTGCTGAAGAATAACAGCTAGGCCAGCTCAAAGCCTCTTAGATGGTGGGTCACAACCCTACATGAGGCTAAATAGCTAAATATCGTGGTGATGAAAAAATTAGCAAAATAAAAGGTTTGCAAATGCTTAATAACCAAATGCTCAATAAATTGAGGTCATTTGGGCCTTGCTTTCCCAGGTTGCATTGCACAGCTTTGCCACAGACTTGCCTCTGAATGCATGGCTCATATACTTTGCCCTGTGCAAGCTACCTCACCATATGATGGCAATGAATACAGCCTCAAACACCTCGACTCCAATGTGGGACATTTGTATGTTACAAATTGTGGTGCTTCTACTGTTCATACCAAGTTTTCAGCTCTATAGAAGTATAATGGTTTAATCAGAGAAAACAAAGGCTTTTAATATTTACCTTCCATCATCCCCCAGCACATAAGAATCAAATTAGTATATCTTTAGATTGTATTGCATTAGACAGATAAGAACTTCCATCTTATTAAGGTGAAAAATTGCTTTAATCTTTAATCAGGTAAAACTACATCTAACAAAGAATTGTTTAAATAAATTTCTTTATGAGATTTACCGCAGTGAATGTTTGATTTGCATACTTACTTTATATGTCTGTATGTCTCGAGACCCATGAAGATGTCTCAGATGAAAGAGGTTGCTGCTGGGAAATGTTTAAGGAGCCCAGGTGTCCCCTGTGTGTGTGAGCAGCTCTTTAGTGCTCAGCACTCATGTCTTCCACGTGCCTGGAGACTTGTTGGACCACTTCTTATATAATAGCAGGTGGTCTGGGAAGGTGAGTCCCAGGTAAGAAGGTATCCACAGAACAGTCCCAGTCACTGTTCTTTTGTGTGTTGGTCTCAGGAGTGCAAAGGCCATAGTCTTGTAGCTCCAGTCTTTATGGGTGGGACAGGAAGTGTCGATTGTTATTCTGCATCTGGAGTACAGCAGGGTCACTGCCCAGAGTTGGGCTTCAGATATCTGAATTCACTCTCTTCTGTGTAAGGATTTGTCAGCAACTTGAAGGCAGGCTTATCAAATTTATGAATGACACAAACCTGGGGTGGAAGACTAATATGTCAGATAATAAAATCAAGATTCGTAAAAATCCTGACAGGAATGATGGGCCTGTAACTAACAAGATAAATCCTACAGCAGGCTTGGACAGAGCTGCCAGTGCCTGCCTGCCATGGGCAGTTTAGGGACCTAGAAAAGTCTGTGGGTTTTCAAGATGTTAACTGTAAGTTAATTTTGGCCAATACAAGATCAGCTGCTGCCCAACGGCCCTAGAGCTGCCCAGTATCATCTCCTACTGGGAGGAGGGACTTCCCCCTTCTTCCAGTCCATTCTTATCTTCCATTCCTCCACAACTTAGAAGAGTTCCGGGCACAGCTGGAAGCTGAAAAATGCCTCTTGCTTTCTAGCTTTCCCTGAACCTGCTCCACAGACTCACCTTATTGTACTTCCAAGTATTTGGGCAGTCCTCTCATCACACCCAAGGTCTTTATGGCCAGGGTCTCATGGTCTGTCTTGCCCTTGGGACACAGGGTCCCTGGAGGGCAGGGACTAAATCTTCCATATCAGATGTTTTACTCCAGGTAGAGGCATCATGACTGGCACAGGGGAAAAGCTGGTGGTGTCAGGCATTATCTTAGAGTGGGGAGAACGGATGGGATTGTGGGTGGGTAGTCAGGGTGGTGACAGATGTGGATGAGGATTGCACTGTATCTGGGGTGCCGAAGAGGTTGTGTGGACTCTTTTGAAGGGCTTCTGGGAAGCTTACTAGACATCAGGGAGAAAGAAGGGTCAGCTTGTTTGTTGAAGGAAAGAGCTTTAGAACAACTGTGAACTGCCATCTGCTCATGTCCAGTGCTGAACTCTGGAGAAGGCTTTGAAAACGGAGGAGTTGAAGATAGAGATTTAAAAGAATTCACATCAGGAGGCACTTTGTAACCTTTGCCAGGCTTGGTGCTCTTACTACCTCAGTGAGGTACAGGACACTGAGGCTTTCTTGGAAAGCCTATAGGGAAGCTAGCCTCAGGAAGATGATCTAAGCCATGGTTCTGTAGTCTGTGATTTAGCAGCTTTCTCCAGTATCTGGGACAAGAAACTTTAGTTTATGGCCTTGGTAGACTTGGTGTCTGCTAGTGGAGTCCTTGTCTGTCTTCTCCCTTCAGGCAGGAGTCACTCTGAAATAGCACCAGTCAACCAACGATACTAAGCATACTTCCTGAGTCAGAAGGTGGACAGCCTGGGCTGAGTCCCTGCTGCCACATACTGGCTGTGTGGACACAGTCCAAGTACTTAATCCCTGACCTTAATTATAAAATTTAGTTTATCTCTAGTTTTATAAGGCACTTTGCACAGATACCTTCTTGACATGGCTTGACATCTTGTAGATAGCTTCTCCAGCCATCTGGGGTCTCAGCAGGATCACTCACTGTCATGATTGATAGAGTTTTATTGTTCATGGAGGAGGTATAGCTTAGTTGGTACAGTGCTTACTTCATGCACAAAGCCCTACTTAGGTTTAATCCCCAGCGCCACAAAAACCAGGCGTGGTACATATGCCTCTATTCCTAGTACATGGGGGTAGAGGCTAGAGAATCAGGCTTGCAGGGTCATCCTTGGCTACTTAGGGAGTTTGACTGGCTCACCATCTCTGTATAGTGTGTGTTGCCTATCAGACTTTCCCTGATAATAAAATTCTGAATCCGAGTCAAAGGAGGGAATCAAATCAACAAGTTCTCCTGGCCTCATCCCTGTGTGTGTGTGTGTGTGTGTGTGTGTGTGTGCGCGTGCGTGTGCGTGTGCGTGTGTGTGTGTGTGTGTGTAAATAGACATGTGTGCACTTGTATAAACACATGAGAGTGCATTGAGGTGTAATTCACATTCTGAAGTTTTCTTCTGTAACCAGAAATGGCTGTAGAACATCTATTGAGGTACCCCTGTGCGTGCATGTGAGTTTTCTTTGCTAAATGACAGAGTGAGATCATCTATTCATACAGACCTGAATAATCATCAGGGAATGCAGGGCAGGAAGCCCTTGTCTTCCCCGAGTTTCTGCTCTAATCTGGTAAGGAAGACATTTATACAGCAGTACACAGTGAACCCACTGTGTGCTAAATGTAAGTACACAGTAGGAGACATTAGAAGTGAGGTGGAAAGGAAGTGTGGTTTAGTCAGCCAGTGTGCCTATTTAATAACAGAAATGGCAGATAATTGGAAACTTGAAGAAGCAGAGTGCAGGCTGTGCAGGGGTATGGTAGTAGGGTAGGCATTTAAGAGGCATTCCAGGTGGGAAATAATAAAGGCTTCTGCTGGGCAGTTGAGGACTCAGGGAGAATGTGTGGCTGGAGTCTGAAGATAGTGGCAGCTTCCAGTGACTGGGTAGGAGAACCCAGGTCCTGGACACACCCATCTCCTAACCCATCTAATCCTCAGTACTAAGTCCTTGGAGGCAAGGACCATGGTCCCAACTGAGATGCAGACAGCCTCTAGAAGCTGAGAAAGGATGGGAAGCAGAGTGTCCCCTAGATCTTCTAGAAAGAAACCTAGATTTGTCATCATTTTGGCATTTACTCAGCAAGACCTGAATTATATTTTTTACTCTCGGTCCTTGTGATCGAGACCAAGGTCTATGGTGATTCTTTATGGTAGTAGTAGTAAACTCATACCGTCATTTTAACAATCTGTGCCTTCTCTCTAAACTGGAAGTTCCCTGGGGGTAGGGATTAAGCATTGCTCACTCCAGATCTCAGTGGCTGTCATGTCCTTCAAGTCTAACAAATATGTGCTAACCTCTTCATCTGCTCAGAACTTGGGCCGCTAGTGTAGGGATGGAGAAGGGCTTTGGTCTCACTTCCTATCTTGCTATGCACCACTTGGAATGGCCTCCAAGGTGGAGGGAACAACTTCTATATGAGGCTGAAATGCTGGCTGCTGGCATAGCTCATGACAAATGGGACAAAACAGGAGCTGTCATTGTAGGATTCATGGACAGGACTCAATACACAAACACGTACATGCACACACCACGATTTCTGATGCTGGGTACTGTGATTTCTTATTTTAAAACATGAGGAGGCCCATTGTGACTGGTGCGTTGAGAAAGGGAATAAATGAGGCAAAGACCATGTCAAAGAAAATTCCAATAAAAGAAAGCAAGTAAAAAGAATAAAGAGATGTGCCCCGTTGGCTTCTTCAGTTATAGGAGACTCTGTAAGGAGGCTCCTTGGCAGGGTGTACCACTCTGGATGTCCTAGGTTGGGAACTTTTGGTTAATTTGTCCAGGATAAGACAGGATCAGAGTCTGAGAAGCAGGCAGCTGCTCCAGGTGCCCTGCCCTTCTGTCCTCTGGACCTCACTAAATGCCCTGCACAGACCACCCAAGCAGTCTTCATTATGCAGACACTGGGGTTTAGAGAGGCTGGGATTGCCCACCAGGTCATGCCACAGCTGGTGGCCAGGGTTAGACCAAAGCCAACTCCTGTGGGTCTCTCATACCCACCACAGAGCTGATGGGTGCTGTTGGCAGTGCTGTGTCAGGCCAGTCCCACCAGGAAGTAGTTTTCCTTCTATTTCTGTCAAGATATTTTTTGCTTTTTCCAAAATGCTTCTTTAGGAGCCATAAAACTTGAACCCATTTTACCTCTCAGTCTGTTTCTACCTTCTTCTCAACAGTGGAGCCAGTTCACTG
This sequence comes from Phyllotis vaccarum, assembly GCA_033318265.1. NCBI lineage: Eukaryota > Metazoa > Chordata > Mammalia > Rodentia > Cricetidae > Phyllotis > Phyllotis vaccarum. The sequence continues at coordinate 72,123,727 of JARWLC010000004.1, read as the reverse complement.
CTATAGTGTCATAGGCTCTGGGGTCTGAGAACCTCCATTAGACAGTCTGTAAAATGGTCTTAATACTAATCCACAGTTCATAGTGGTTGGGAGACTGAAACAACACGCATTTAGAGTATCAAGAATACTGCGATATTTAGAATGAAGCTGTTACAAATGATATTGTTTTGACATCCTATTGATATTTAGAGAATGGTTTCTAAGGCCTCAGAGCTGTTAGCAAACATGGTTTTCACAGTGGCATCTCAGCTTCCTTGGGAATGCACTGGGGAGACCAGGATCTCTACTGTGACTAGACAAGAAGCAAATCCACACTTGGGGCCAGGTTACAATGAGTTCCCAAGTAGGGCAGGTCCAAGGAGCTTGCTAACCTTGGAATGGGCTCAGGAGACCTCTACCTGTTACTTCCTTACCTGCCTGGAGGCAGCCTATGCTAGATGTTTCCTCAGAGGCATCTAGGCTTACAGAGCCCAGCCCTGGCTCATTATAGGACTCACAAAGTATCCAAGCCTTCTCCTTCACTGTCTCCATTACATAAAAATTTTCCATGCAAGTAATTGTAAAATGGAGTAACAGGGGGGATAATAGGGAAGTAATTGTGGATAAATCAGCTTGATTGTACTCCTTCCCAAACTTGATTACCTAAATTTGCAATGCTGTACAAAAATCTTTGAAGCTGACTAAGACCTTCCAATAATGACTGCACATTCTGGGGAAATCTCTCCTAAGTCCAGCAGGTCTGGCAACAGGTGGGAAATGGTGAGAATAAGGCTGCTGCTTCTGGGTTTTATATTCCAGGATGAGCCAGAGAGTGATTCTGTGGTGGTCTGAAAGAAAATGCCCCCCCCCAAAGGGCATTATTCTAGGGTACTATTAGGAGGTGTTGCCTTGTTGGAGTAGGTGTGGTTTTGTTGAAGGAAGTGTGTCACTGTGAAGGTTTCATACATGTTCAAGCCACACCTGTCTCAGTTCAGTTCCCGGTGCCTTTGGAGCCTAAGGACTCTCTGTTTCGACACAATGTCTGCCTGCATGCTCCCTTACTTCTTGCCATGACAATACTGGACTGTAAGCAAGTCACTCCAGTTAAATGTTTTTCTTTATAAGAGTTGCCATGGTCATGATGTCTCTTCACAGCAGTAGACACCTAACTAAGACAGAAGTCATGGTTCTTTTCAGCAAGGTGGGAAGGTGACTCATTCATGGTCTTGGCATGTAGTAGATTAGACACTCCCCATACTGGGTTTTCTGACTGATAATTACTTGTATTAGCAGTCAGTCTAGGGAAGGGAACTCCAGTGACCTTCTCCCAGTCCTGGTAGGAATGCTACACTCCTATTTGGTGCTCATTTTGCAAGTTTAACAGGGAATCTGTGGGTGCACTGCTAGAGGCAGTGGGGATCCAATACAAGAGGGCAGTGGAAACCTAGGGATTCCTAGAAGATCGCCCTGTGAATAGGGAACCTAGAGACTGATGAAAATAAGCCTGGAAGTCAGTGTCTCCTGGAGCAGAGGTAGCCTGCATGCAATAATGTCAACTGATGGGGTGACATTATTCATGAAGAGACCTGATGGAGGGAAGTAGAGCTAGAGAAAATAAAATGAGCAGGAGAGGCACAAAGAATAGGAGGACAATGCCCATGGAGCCCGGGATCGGTGCTAGTCGTCTTTGAGTGGGACCCTAGCTTGTGAAGTGACTCCATGTTTATGATGTATTGACACAAGGGTGGGTAGTATCATGTGTACCAAAGTAATGAGGAATAAAGGGCAAGCAACATCTTCTTTCGTGAAACTTTCCTCCCATGTGCTGGTTGTTATACTTGTTGGAACTTTTTTTTAACAGACGATAAACCAAGATACACATAAGTAAAATGGTTTTGGCCCAGGTCCAACCCAAGGAGGTATATTTCAGAACCCAGCCTTTCCCCTTTAATATGTTGTTATACTTCAAGTGAATGTGTGGGTTTATAAATAGTAGTTTGTCCACTTCAGTCCTCAAGGAATAGCAGCACCGAGGGGTGGGTGGCTTTCCAGCAGTAAAGAGCAATGCAGGGTGAGTCAGAGAAAGTTAGCCTATAGCACTGGTGTATGTCTCCATATTGCCAAGGCTCTGCGTCATCCTATTGTGTCCCCATGTTTTAAAGCTGCTACATTCAGCCCACCCATTGCTACTACTGCTCTGCAACTGTGTTTCCAAAGAGCCAGTTGGCTCCTGTTAGCTGAATGCCCCAGACAAGTCAAGAAGCCTCTTTGAAACTCAGTTTTTCTCTTTCTGGAAAATGGAGATAACTGCCTACTTTTCACTTGTGAGGAGAGTCTGGGATAAGGTGTCAGAGGCATCTGGCAGAGTCAGCAAATGATCATGTGACACTGCCACTGTTGCCCCCTCCCCTTTTCTCCTAGATGTCTGTACTGAGATCTCATTTATTCCGTGAGTGAAGAGGTATGTGATTCTAATTTATCAAACCTGGCTCTCGGAGCGCAGTAGGCCAGTGTTCCTTACCTGGAGCAAGGAGGGTGCTCGCTACATTGCACTCACAATCAGGAAGTGAAGAACAGCGGAGATGTTGATCAGTTAACTGAGACTTTTCATTCGGTCCAGGACCACAGGCCAGGAGTGGCACTATCCACATTCAGGATGAGTCTTTCTCCTTCAATTAAACTTTCCTGGAGCAGAGACGTTTCCATGGTGCTGTTTCCCTGTCGTGTTGAAAAGAAGATGAATTATCCATCACAGAATCCCCTCTGCCTGCCTCCCAGCACAGTTAAACATCAGAAGAGATTCTGAACACAAATGGAGTGGGCATCTACCTTGTATACAGTAGGCAGATGCTTCTGTGTTTGTCTGACCAGCTATTGACATAGAAGGATGCAGACCCAAGGTAACCAGAGCAGATTTTTTAGCAGGATTCAGAAATTCGGGTTTTGATATAAAAGTTCCTGATTTTTAAATATTTGCCGTGAATTACATTTTTATAACACTGAGCTGTCTAAACCCAGTCTAGCAGCAGGCTGCATCCAGGCTACCAGCCAGGAGCCTTCAATTAAAGCTCACATAGCAGAATACTGCATCTTTCCTGAGACAGCTGTCATGGACTTGTTCTTAAGGCACAGACTCAACAAATGTTTACTGACCACCTACTATATGCTGAGCATTTTGCTAAATGCTAGTGGTGCAGCTGTCATCAGAAACAGGTCATGAAGCTGGAGAGCAGCCTCTGTGGTTCTCAGCATCTATATAGAGGCTCACATCTATCTGTAACTCCAGTCATAGGGATCTGATTCCTTCCTCTGGCCTCCATGGGCAGGGGGCATGCTTGTGGTACACAAACATACATACATATAAGCGAATGCTTATGCACATAAAATAAACATAAATCCATCTTTAAAAACAAGTTAAAGAATCCATATTGTAGCCTGATGGTGGTGGTGCACTCCTTTAATCCCAGCACTCAGGAGGCAGAGGCAGGCAAACTCTCTGGAGTTTAAGGCAAGCCTGGTCTACAGAGTGAGTTCCAGGATAGCCAGGGCTACATATAGAAAGCCTGTCTCGAAAAACAAAAACAAAATCCATGTTGCCCATTTGGAGTCACTGTTCTTCCATAGACTGAATCTTTGCAGCATTGCCATGGCGTGATTTCCAATCTTCTTTGGAAGATTTCAAGTGAGCAGCTCAACCTCACCCATAGAGCCACAGCAGCCATTGTAGAGCCTTGGCTCAGGCTCTGGGTTACTGACACCAGCAGCTTGGCATCTCCATCTCACTTTGTACTGAAGAGTTAAGCGTTTTCATGAGGGTGGTTATAAAAACACCTGGGAATGCTTAAAATAAGCAAATTTTATTATATTAGTAGGGGACAAGTATGTGGTCACCTTTGCCAGGTAAAATCTGCAAGTGTGGATATTTCTCAGGTAGAGGAGCTGGTTCACTGGGATAATCTCCCACTTGCTTGTTATCAGCCTTGTGGCCACACCCCACTCTTCCATAGAATTGTGGACTTCCCCAGGCCTTGACCCTCTGTTCTGTGGCTGTTCCATTTCCTGCATTTAGCACCTTATCTAAAGACCACACTAGGAGAACACCATCCTGACCTTCCATGGGCACAAGGGATGGTAGGCTATAGAGAGATACCCAGGCAGAGGACACGATGGTATTGTTTTCAGTGCCTTTGGGAGAGATAGTGAGAACCAATGTGAAGCCCTAATGCCACCTGCACTCTTAACTAATGGTCTCAGGAGAATTCAGTTCCCTGGTCCAGAGATGGAACACCCTGGCTGGTGTTTGATTAAAACAGGCTTCAGACCCCCCTTAGTCTAAGTTTTCTCTTCACTTTGTTTCCCTGACCACTGAATGGTGTTCTCTTTGCTCGAAGCTCTGTCTTAATCAGTGGCCTTTCCTGGGATCATGCTGTGGCCTGGGTCAAGGCATTATTTGCAGAATGTCTCAGTGTGTTTTAAGATCTGAGTTCTTAAAGATCTCCACTTTTATACAGGATTGAGCACTTCAATGGACACTACAGTCAGAGAGTTACTGAAGACTGAAGTCTCTTGGAAGGAGATAAACAGTTTTCTCTTGCTTGTCTCCCATTATGTCTTTCTTTTGTGTAATTCTGCTCTCCTGGCTTTCATATACAGCTTTGGGGAGAGGTGGGGGGATGTCCCAAACATCCTCTCTCATTGGGAAATTTGTCTGCCTCAGAGAGGAATTCCACATGGGAAGTCATTCTGTTCTGGTCCTGCTCAGGAGGATGCCCAGCCTGCTTCTGCTGCATTGAGTCTAGGCTATGGAAAGTTAAATTATTCAGGGTTGAGTCTAATAAGCCCACCAGCCTGGCTGTACCACAGTCTTCTGCCTCCAGGTTGCTAACTTTCCAGCCCCTCCTCACTCTGAGTTGTTAGGCGACTCCTTCGGGGCATTACACACAGCCTCCAAGCCCAGGAGAAGACTCCTCAGCTCTGCCTAGACTCCAGAGTTGAGATATATGTGTGTGTCAGTGGGGAGGCCAGACATTTGTCAGGTCTCTTCTTCGGTGGTTTGCCACATTGCTTTTTGGAGACAGGTCTCTAACTAAACCTGACACTCAATAATTTTGGCTAGACTGGCTGGGCAGCAAGCTCCCAGGATCTGTCTCTGTCTCCTGAGTTCTGGCATGACATGCATGGTTAACTATGTTCATGTGTTTTTACATGGATTCTGAGGTTCAAATTCAGGTCCCTGTGTAAATAGCAAGCACTGTATCTACAGAGACATCTTCCTAGGCAGAACCTGAATTGTTGAAGGCAATTGGTTTTAACATGGCCATGTATCTTTCTAGCTCCCTCTTTCCTTCTGCTTTTCTTTTCCTGCCAGAAACTTTATCCTTTGTGTCTTTTCTCATTTTTCTTCTAATTATCACATTATACTGAAAAGCAATTGGGACTAAATACTTTCCAAAAGTAACCTGTTACTTTGATAAACATAAACACTTGTCTAGTATCTTAATGGGCCTGATATTCTATGAAACATTGTTGAACATGTCGGCTGGCACATACCTGTGACTGCAGCGCTTAGGGGTAGAGACAGGAGAATCAGGAGTTCAAAGTCATCCTTCACACATACTATGTTTGAGGTCATCCTTGGAACTGTCTAAACAAACAAACAAGTGAACACCAAAACCTACCAAACAACAGCAAAAAACTCATTATGGAAATTTCCAAATACCCTCTACCAGCAATCAGCCCATTCAGTTAATATGTTCCCTCTTCCCCTGGCATGGGGAGTCTTTTAAAGCAAATCCCAAACATGGCACCATTTCAAAGGGAAATATTTCACTACATATTTACTTTAATGAGTAGGCATTTCAAAAAACAAAGTCAGGTAAACAGATACAAAACAAAATAATCCCCCAGCACTCCTTGTGCCTGATAATATTAACAGTAATAGAGTGTTTGTAATTTGGAATTTTCCAATAATTAGTATTGTTAGTATAGTTATTGGGTTCCTGTCCCGGGTCCTCTCAACTGTGGTAAATGTCTGTCACCCCGCAGTGGGTTTTCTGCTTGTTTTAGATACGAGAAGGGGTATATCAAATGAGAAGAGGCCGTGACGACCCAAAAAGACCCTCCTGCATCAGTCTTTGCAGTCTGGACTCATAAAGACTAGGGATTGTGTTTGGATCCATGCCATTCACTGATGCGTGGCCATTTTCTGTTGTGTACTCACAAGGGGAAGCATCCTGGGTAGAAATCTTTGCAAATAGCTTTGCTGCTAGTGTTTGACTTCTGGGAGCAGTTTTTATACTTTCTGTGCACTGGGTCTATGCAAACTCAGCTTCTACTTATGCTTGGTCTTCTGCAAGCACACTCGAGTGTATGTTGCTGCTTTGGTGAAACAGAGGTCAATTGTGATGTGCCGTTGCTGATGGAGACAAACTCCTGGGGAAAAGGGACAGGGACTGAACATAGTGTGGCTCAGTGCTGGTCAAGTCCATTCTGCTTTTCCCACCCTAGTTCTTGTGAGTGGAACCATTGCCTCCATTGGCAGGGCTCATGTAGGTTATAAGTGACAAAGAGAGTGTGCCAGTTTTCGGTTTCACAGGTCTAGCTCCCACCATCTTTCTTAGTAGCTTCTGTCTTCTATGCAGTCTTTCCTTCCCACTTTTTTCCTACCTCTTTTGAGTCAGAGACTTACAATGTAGCCCAGACTGGCCTAAAACTCAAAATCATCTTGCCTCAGCTTCTTGAATATTGAGGTCACAGGTGTCTGCCATTATGCCCCCTGTTCACCCTCCACCTCTGAGATACTGTTCCATATTGTACAAATAAAGGAAACTCAGGGCCAGATATCTTGGAAAGGTGGAGATATCAGAGAGGAAACACCAGTCAGATCTCACCCAGCTGTCTTCCAGCTTCCTCAGCCTCGCTCCTCCTGGCTTCTGCCTGCTCTGTCTTTCTATGCCTGCCTTAAATACTTTCTTCACTCAGTTAAGGCATGGCACCACCACTGCCTGCCTGGGAGCCTGGAACTTCTTCTGTAAACTAAAATGACCTCGAACTCAGATTGGATTAAGGGCATAAGTCACCACTCCTAGATATTCCCTGTGCTGGGATTAAAGGTGTGAGTTACCACTGTCTGATCCTCCTAGACTGACTGTGGGTAGATCCCTCTGATATCTCTGAATGTTTTTATTATATTTGAAATTATCCCCACAGTTCTAGACTTTTCTATGCCAGTGTTTTAATGTGGAATATTTCAGGCATACAAAGGAACTGAAGAGTAAGTGGTCCACATTGGAGTTCCCCTGCTCTACAAGGAGGAGGAAGTGGTCAATAGTTATCACCATCACCTCATGTCTGACCACCTGCAGATAAGTAGATGACACATTATGCTCCTGAGTTCCCTGGAAGCCTTAGCTGCTCCTACAGAGGAAATATTCTTCCACATAGCCCTGTCCTTTCTTTGTCACCTAATATCCAATGCTGTCCCCTCCCTACTGCTCCCCCAGCATCCTCAAGGTTGCTGACATTTTAAACCTAGGAACACCCAATCAAAGCATTCATATTGTACTGGGAGGTGTTTATTTTTGTTTTTTTTTTTTTGTCTTTGGTTTGTCTATTACTTCTGGCTTTCCTCCTGTGTTCATCTCTTTGTTCCCGAAGGTGTCTGGCTTGGTTCTTTTGTCCCTGTTTGCTCTAAAGTCTTAGTGAGGTTTCGGTTTCTGTGCTTAGGGAAAAGGTTTGATGAGAACATTATAATAGTAACAAGTTTGTTAAGACAAAATGGCTGACAAAACCAGCTTAAGGAAGACAGGACCATGGTAGCTCATGGTTTGGGGGGATGCAGCCCATCACTGTGGGGAAGGCATGGAGGCCGAGGTAGAGTGTAAAGCAGCCAGTCCCAGTGTGTTTAGAGATGGAGATGGATGCTGAAGCTCAGTTCATTTCCTTCCTTTTTATTCAGCCCTGGACTCCAGCCCATAGGATGATGCCAGGCCTACACTCCATGTTTGTCGCCTCTCAGCATTTAAAAAAATCTCTGTAAAACCTCCTTTAGATACACCCAGAATCAGTCAGGTTGACAGTGAAGACACCATGCTTCAGAGCACATTGAGTTGGAGTCCAGAAAGAACAGATTGTGGGCCCAGCATTAGTGACCATAGACAGAGAATGCCCCATAGTGGCTTTCTAGATCTGAAGGAAGAGTTGCGCTGGCACAGTAGCTCCACTTAGGCAGCTTTTTTCTGATCTATTCTCTTTTGGTCCCTCCCTCTGCCACACCCAGGAGCTAGACAGATGAACAAAGTCTCCAGGCTTAGTCTAGCGTGCTTAGGAGAACATAGAAAGAGGGTATGTCCGTTGTCCATCCAGTATGGAGGGAGGAATTCTTGATCTGGGGGTTTAGAGAGCCAAAGGAAAAATTATGACCTCAGATTTGGGTAATGAACATAGGCAATGTGAAACCCTGGACAGAGTTTATCTGTCATAGACTCTTGCGTCCAGGAAGAGTACAGTGAATGCTGAGCAAGGTTGCATAGCAACAAAGTCAATGGGCTGGGCAATTTTTTGTTGTTGTTGTTGTTTAGGAGACATTATCCCTGGAAGTGGAGTAGAGGGAAGATTTGTGATTAGGATTCTAAAAGCCTTCTGGTGTTCCGAGGCTGCACACGGACGGACATGATGTTAAGTCTTGATTCTACTTTTCACTGTCCAAATGCAACACTCTTGAGCTGACCCATTTTGCACGCATTCTGAGGTAGAAGCTGCTGTCTGAATCACTTTACAGATGAGGGAAGCAAGGCTTGAGAGATGAAGAGCCCAAGATCACATGGCAGGAAAAAGAAGAATGGATATCCAAGCCAGTCAGTGGTCCCCAGAGACTGTAGTCTCAGCTAAAAAGGGCATGTGTTTAGAGCAAGAAGTGGAGTGTATGTCCAGGCTTTGCCTCAGTTGTCACATCTTTGAAGTCATTGCTGGTACCCCTGTTGGGAAGCTGAACCCAGAGCGAGGGAGAAGGTGACACATAGAGCTAGTCCTTATCTGGTCTAGAGCAGATGCCATTGACACAGTTCTCACCTGGGCGAGGGCAGGCTATTTGACTAAATCACCTGCGGCAGGGAAGCTGCCTTCTGAGTGACAGGCAGGGGGCCGTGGTGGGAATGATTTCCTGAGTCTGTTTCCTTCTCATTCCTTCCCTATATTTCTAGATCTTTCCCCCAGTAAACACAGGAGCTTCTCTCTCCAAAATCTGCCGTTCATACTGAGTGAGACTGGAGGCCAGTGTGTGGAGGACGTGAGGGAAGGGATGAGACCCCAGACTTTAAGATTGCACTATATACCCCGAGAAATAATGGATGCTAGCTGAGCCGTGTGGACTGGCAGTGAGTAAAGTCACTTATCAAATTAGCCTGATGACCTGAATTGCCCTCTTCTGACCTCTGCACTCACGCCATGGGATTCATGTACTCACAACAATAACATTTTAAGAAAAATCAGCATGGAGCTAGACAGGCATTTCATATCTTGTAGCTTCGGTGCTCTTGGTTCTGAAGTGAACACTGCTAGTTCCTCTTCCCGCAAAGGTGGCTCTGAGGATTACTGAAGCTACTGTGGAAAGCACCACATGAAGTGCTTGGCACAGGACAGAGCCCAGAGTGATTGGTAGTTCTTTGTACCTGGGGTCTCTAAGGACTCAGAGGAAGAACCATCTGGAGTCTGGCTGCTGGTTTTCCTGGCCCAGAGATAATCCATCAATATGTTCTCTCCATAACCACTTTCCACCCCTCATTCCCAAGACTAATGGAAAGTCTGATAGACCTCCTCCCTGCAAGTGTGGAACCGTCAGCCTTTCTACTGGCCACAGTTGATGTTTATTTGCAAGGGCTCAGTGGAGAGGAAAAGTCAATAGTCAATTAGGAAACATGCTTTAGTGTCGGCTCTCACCTGCAGAGCCCTTCAGCACATAACAGGTCTTTCTCCTATATCTCAGGGTTTGTGAAGAGCTTTCTGGGCCACAGTTGGCTCACTGTATGACCAAAGTCAAGTGGTGGTTGTAACCATTCTTCTGTCTGAGCCCCTCCCTAACACACAAGTCCACTATCCTCAGGGGAAGTTAAGGGGGGAGAAGAGTCTCCGACCCAGTTATCTCCCATGGGAGTCACAGCTGTTCACACTGTCAGGAAGAGCAGCCACCTCTCATTTTGGGAATTGGAGGGCTCCAGGCCAGACCTTTACATTTGTTGCTGTGAATAAAATCTTTACAGTGGCCCTGGAAGGCATGGTCATCCTGAGAAGCAGGGGAAATGTGGGTTCTCAGGAGAAGTTAAATGACCTTTCTCATGCCACCTTGCAGGCAAGTGCTGAATCAGAGATTTAGATTAAGTCAATGATCTGACAAGTTCCTATTTCTGCCTAATTGGAGTAGTCGGGGTAGGGGTAGGGATGGCTTCCAAGTGTATGATTTTACTACCTCTGAAACATCCACTTATCTTGGGAGGGAACCCATGGACAGATTGGGAAAAAAAAACTATGTATTCATTGGCTGACAGGGAGACCAGAGCTTTGGCAATTTGTTTCAGGAAAAACATTAGTGCCCCTAGGCCTAGAATTTGCTATTTCTAAGTTCTACGGTGATTTGTTGAAGTGGACTGCTCATCTGGTTCCCAACTATGGGCTGAGTCTATTGTCATACTCAATGAAATGTCCCTGGAGGAGCAGGGAGTGGCTCTGGGTCTGTGTGCTGTGTGTGTGTGTGGGGGGGGGCAGTAGGATAGCGCTTAATGCCTGGACAGTGTTCTTAGCCTTATAGCTAAAGACTTTGACTTTAGGCTCTTCATCCTTGCAAAGCTAAGAACATGGTCCCCATACTGGCTGCTGGAATCACTTTCCTTTCTGTAAAATGACCCAGATTGCTGAGTATTTGAGTGTTTGGTCTTGATTTTTGTATTTCACAGTGGGGGTTGAGATGGTATCGAGGCTTTATGGAATGAGTGTGATTAGACATGGGCGTGACCTTCTTCACAGCGGCAGTAGAGAAGTTCAATGGCCTCTCCGTCTTTTCTCCTTTATGGGATGGACTCCTTGACCTCATTTCTGTACCCTCTAACAGGGGACAGACTTCTATTCAGAGACCGTGGTCACTGTGCAGGACTAGTTAGCCACTCGGTGATTCCATTGTGTTTATTTTGAGGCTTAGCAGGTGTATTGGAGACCATGCTGATTTTATAATTAAAATGACATGAAATTTCTTTTAAAATAATCAGAGTAGCTTCCAAGAGGATTCTGTCTGCAGAAAAACAAACGTACAAGTCAGCCAATCTGGTTCTTAAATGGCCAGAATTAGGAGACCCTGACTATTACTGAAATCACTGAGTCTCAACTCCTAGCAAGCTCACTAAGCCTCTGGGTCGTGCTAAGTGAAGGCCCAGATTGCACTCTGAGGTTGAGACAGACTCCCCAAGTTGTGATCTACAGATAAACATCATGCCGTTATTAGGACAGAAGCTTGCTAGAAATGTCATCTCTCAGGCATTCTCATACCCGTACCTGCAGTTACAAGATCCCTCCTCCCCCTGTGAGTCTCCTGGGCACATTAAAGTGTGCGATCCTACGACCTGTCACACCATTCGATGTCCTCAGAATTAGCCCTGCTGATGAGGTAACTAGATACAGTACCTCCACAGCTCCCTTAGAAGCAAGGGCTGTGTGTGTGTGTGTGTGTGTGTGTGTGTGTGTGTGTGTGTGTGTGTGTGTGTGTGTGTGTGTGTGTACATGTGCATTTCCTTGTATATGCTGGTTCCCTTTACGTGTGCAGTTGCATATGGAGGCCGGGCGAACACTTTGTCTTTCCTGAGATTTTCATTGTTCTCAGAAGACCACCAACCTTGGTTATTTATTAATATTTCTTAAAATACAATCTGCCACTGTCCTGAAACACACCAAGTAGGCCGGGGGGCTGTTCAGTGAGCTCCAGGAATCCCCCACCTCTGCCTTTCTCCATGGGGGGATTACAGGTCCTCACTCTCATGCCTTGCTTTTTAATTTAGGTTCTGGGGCTGGAGTTCAGGTCTCCAAACTTGTAGACTAAGCACCTTTCTGGCTGAGCTGTCTCTCCAACCCCAGAACCAGATTTTCTACTTCTTGCTTTACAGTCTACTTCCAAAGAGCTCACAGAAGGATGCCCCTGGGGCTGACTGTGCCCTCCCTTGGAAGCACTGTTAAGTCTCCAGGGTTTTTCATCCTCTGCATGCCCTCTTCTGACCCCATTTGCTTTTATAAACCCTAGGTCCTCTGAGCAGCTGCCTCCCTGTCTGGATTCTCTGAAGCAGACGCCAGTGGCTGGAGAACGAACATCTATCTTTCTTAGATGTTGTTCCCAGGAGATACGATTTGCCTGATAGATGTGTTTGGGCTGCAGCTAGTCAGAGTACAGTGAGAGACTGCAAAAGTCTCAGCATTTGGCAACATTTTAGAAAAATTGCACCTGACATTTAGAAAGTAAAACTCATGCATTGCGGATATATCTTGAGTAAAGCCTTAGACACAAAAGCATAAGGACTTGAGTTCAATCCCTACTACTTAAAAAGAAGGGTGAGGTGGCACATACTTATAACACCAGTGCTAGAGAGACAGAACAGACCGGTCCCCGGAACTTGCTGGTCAGACAGCCTTGCCTTAATGGGCAAGCTCCAAGTCCCAATGAGAGACTCTGTGTCAAATCACAAGGGGAGGCCATATGAGAAACTGAGGTTAGCAGACCTCTGGCTTCCACTTACATGCACATGTGTACATGAACACCAACAGAAAGGGGCAGATACAGAGAGACAGAGAGAAAAGACAGACAGACAGGCAGGCAGGCAGGCATACAGACAGACAGAGACAGGTACCCAGGACACAGGCAATGGGAAAGAAGCTGCTTAGTGATGTGCCTAAATCTCCCGTGGCCTGCTTTGTGGAGAATAAGTGGGTTCAAGGTTCAGGGGTCTCTGACAGTGGGCTCTGGAACAGTTACAGTTAGTAACACCCTCTGGTGGCAGATGGTGCTTCAGTGCTGGCTGAAGCCAGATTCTGTAACCACCTGCTGTTCTGTAGATAGGACTTTAAATGTCCCCGAAGAGGGATGCGGTCTCCTGTTTTCCTTGGATGCTAACCTGCCCCTAAGTGTGGTCACACTGACTGCATCGGTCAGTTTTCTCAATGCTGTGGTCAAACACTTCACAAACAACAAACTCTGAATGGATAAAAGTTCCTTTCTAGTTCATAGTTTAGGGGTACAGTCCATCATATCAGGAAAGACAGTAGGAGCTCTTCCATACAGGTGACGAAGGCTGTTCACTTACATCTGGACAACAGAGTGGGCCTATAAATGTCAGTCTCGGGACTGGAGAGATGGCTCAGTGGTTATGGATACTAAATGCTCTCCCAGAGGATCTGGGTTCAATTTACAGCTTCTACATGACAGCTCACAACTGTTTATTTATAACTCCAGTTCCAGAGTACCTGACACCCTCGCATAGACATACATATGTTCAGGCAACACACCAATGCTCATGAAATAAGAATAAATAAATAAAATAGACAAATGTAAAGTCTTGTCCCCAGTGACCCATATCCACTAGCTGTGTTCTGCCTCCTAAAGGTTCCACATCCTTCCAAAACAATAGCACCTTCTAGAAACCAAGTATTTAATCACCTGAGCCCTTGAGGGTCATCAACATCCACCCTGGAAATAGCATTATGTAACTCTCAAGGCTGGATCAGGAGAACTCAGCTAGCTTTTGCCTACTTCTGTCTGGGTACTGGAATTCTCAGTTCCCCAGGACTTCTGGGGTTGTGTTGGTACTTCAGTTCAGCTACAGCCAGGCTGTCATCAGTGGGCAGCCATATTGATGGGTAGCCCAATGCAACCCTCAGATAGCCACAGTGTCAGCCAGTGTTCTAAGAGACTGAAAGACCATCTAAGTAAGAACTCTTCAGCTGGGCCCTCAGAATTTCCCAAACCAGAAACTCAAGAGTGAAATCAAATAGTTTGGGATGATTTATTGTGAAGTTACAGTAAACAGAATGTTCTAGAAATTTTAGTTATCACAAGCAGCCTATATGGCCTTAAAACATCTTTTAAATTAACTTTGTTGTCTTTCATTTTATTTAAAATGCTTTTAAAACATCTGTGACAGACTCAACAAAGATACTAAAAACTGATGGAAACGCACACTAGAGACTGAAATACAGCAGTCAAGGGAAAAATACTAGCTTCTCTGCCCCTGTCTTGTTGGATATTCTGTGTATTTCAAAACCCCCCCTTTCTTCTCTTTTCATCCTTTTATTTTTCTCTCCCATTCCCTCTATCTCCCCCTTTCCTTTCCCCTCCCCTCCCCTCCCCTCCCCTTTCCTTTCCCCTCCCCTCCCCTCCCCTCCCCTCCCCTCCCCTCCCCTCCCCTCCCCTCCCCTCCCCTCCCCTCCCCTCCCCTCCCCTCTCCTCCCCTCTCCTTTCCTTTCCTTTCCTTTCTCATACAGCACAGGCTAGCCTTCAATGTGCTTGAACTCATCTCCGGCCTCTACTTTCCAAGAGCTGGGATTATAGGTGTGCACCACTATACCTAGTTGATATGGTGCCCATAGTGGAACCCCGGGCCTCGTGCATGCCAGGCAAGCATCTACCAACTGAGTTTCAGCCCAGACTCCGTGTGTAGTCATTCAATTTAATATCTACTCCAGCCTAGTAAGATAAGGCCAATTCACAGACAAGGCAACTGAAGATTGACGGTGTTAATAAAAGGAGTTTCTATGCAACACATGGCCAGGAATAGACTGAAAACTGTAAATTATGAAAATTAAATCATCAAGTTTCTTGGACTAGGACTCTTAAGGGATCACTGGGGTCAAAGCTGGAATATGGCATCCAGAGAACAGTTTAAAATCCACACCTACAGATCCTGTCCCTACTGCTGGTACATCTGACTAGCAAGTCTAGAAGGTTCTCACCCATCTCTAGCTGTTAGTTACAAACTTCCCCAGTGCTGCTTTGCAGGTGAGTACACTGAAGCCCCACAAGGGACAATGCTTGTCTTGGTAGCATAGGGCAGCTTCACAGGGGATGGTATAACAGGAAGCAGTTTTCTGATGCCTAAGGAGGTGTGTGGCATATCTTGCTTTGCAGAAAGTATACAGGACCCATGGCAGTTTTGCAGTCCAGGTTCTAGGTACACTTGGGACCCCATTCTGCAATAGACACATTCTGGGCTCTGGTTGTTGAGGGCTTGGCTGATCTCTATGACAGTGACTTCTAGACTGACAACTATTTCCCAGGCGACTCTTAACATTTCAGGTGGAGGTGCTGTGGACACAGAGAGGAATGTGCTGTCAAGGCACCTCTTTCTTCTTGGATTCCTAAGTACACAGGCTCTTAGCATTGAAAGTCCACCCATAGGCGAGGGGACAGAGAAGGAAGAATGGAAGGAAAGAGCAGAAAGGCATGTAGAAACGGGCAGGGGGGAATTGCTTCCTTTAGATGCATGGTGAAGTTGACTGTGAGGCCGGTCTATTTGGTGGTATACTGTGAAGCTGCTCAAAGTGGATGTTAAGTTTGGTGGTATTGAAGCCTCCTAGTTGGCCAGCCATCCAAGGAGGCTCTCAGCTCAGAGTCCTTGTGTGGTCACTGGTAAAAATGTGCATGAAAAATATAGAGACATTTGGGATGCAAATTGAGGTTTATAAGGTCCCCAATTTGTCTAGGATCTAGCTCTTGGATTTTTTTTTTTTTTTTAATTTGTTTGGTTTTTGGTTTTGCCAACAACAGTAGCAATTCATAGATCCAGGATTAAAATAGGGATGCCTGTGGGAAGAGCAAGGCTGCTAGGTACCCTAAAAGTCCCTAGAGGATCACAAAGCTACCTCCTCTTCTTCTAGCAGCCACCCCACACTCCTCATCTTGGTCCACAGTACCCCAAATTAGAAGCAGGGACCAGACTTCAGGCCCTCCCACCTGCCCACCTGCATGCCCTCCTGTGGGTCCTCCCAGCCACCTTGCAGGCATCTCTCACTGGGGCAGCTGTATACCCCTGACCATATCCCCTTGCTTTTATTCCTCTGCTCATCAACAAGTCCTGTGCATCGCGTTGCCAGGGCTACCACTTTGAGTGGTACTTCCCATCCTATTAGCTCAGGCTCAAAATTCTCAGTCTGGCAGTGGAAGACTGGAGCTTCCCGATACCCTGGCTCCCAGCCATTCATGCCCGAAACCATTCCGAATGAGGTTTAGGTGGAGACGGAACTGGAGTGGCTGGGCAGAGGCTATTGGTTGAAATCTGAAACAGTAAATTCATATAGCCTGTCTCCCACACCCCCACCATTTGTCCGTTAATGATTGCTTTTGGTTGTCCAACTAAAGAAGACGTAGCCCAGGCTGGGGAGTGTGGTGGGTTACCATGGCAGGGGTGGGTTCTCAGAAGGTTAAAAGATGACAATGATAGCTGCCTAGAGCTAGCCCATTAGCAGACCCAAACATCCTGTTGTTTGTCTTATCGCCTCATCTTCCTTCTGCCCCCTAGTGGAGGGAGTGGCAACAGCATGGCCTCATCTGGGCAACAGGAGGGAAGGCAGGACTCTTCCTGTCCCTTCCACTGGTCAAAGGAGCCTGCCAAGTCTCCACTTCTGCCTCAGAGCCATTTTGTTCTCAGGCGCGGTGCTGCTGGCCTGGCTTTGACCCTGTGTGAGCCACTGTGTGACACTTGCGCTTTCTGCTCACGTTGGGAGCCTGAGCCCATACAATCTTTGTAAAACAGTTTCAAAGCTGTTTCCTTACCGGGAGATGGGTTCTTGCTGCCAGAGGGTGACAGGATTCTACAGTCTCAGTGTCTCTGTCTTTCTCCGGTTGGAACTGGCTGAGGACCATCACTGGGGGCTCTTTCTCTTTTTCCCAGAAGTCTGGAAGATTCTCCTAAGGGCGTGCAGAAGTGACTTCCCAGGATGTGTCCACAGCAGCTGAATGCTCAGTTTTCGTGTCTTTTTCTCTGTTTTGTTTCAGTTTTACCGAGTTTTTGGATCCTTTCCAGAGAGTCATCCAGCCAGAAGAGATTTGGCTCTACAAGAATCCTTTGGTGCAGTCAGACAACATACCTACCCGCCTCATGTTTGTAAGTACGTGATTTGGTGGCAGATGCATCCGCCATCCCAACTATGAACTAAGTCCTTGCCATTCCAATCCCTGTTGAAGACAGATGTCAACTTTAAATAAAGAGCAAAGCAACACATCCCATTCAAACCTGCTTCCAAATCAGGACAGGCCCTGATTGCTCCCTTGAGAAATTGTGAGTGTCTAACACTTTGGAAAGAGAGGGCACTTGTTTACCTGAGTTATGTTGAGTGTTTTCACATAGTAACAGTGTAGTAAAGACACACTGTAAGCTAGTGATAAGAATTCCCTGTCTCCTTGGAGGATAACGCTGAAAAGCAATGTAGAGAGCCTTGCTAACCACTCACTTCTCTAGTTTGGGCTGGACAGTTGTTGATCACTAACAAGATGACCCTGTGGTGGGCTGATAAAGGCTCATTAGGTAAAGTGCTTTCCAAGTTTGAGGAGAGGAGATCGGATCCCCTGAACTCATGTAAATGCTGAGTGGGTATGATGGCCAGCCCGTAATCCCAGCACATGGAAGACAGAAACAATCAATCCTCAGCAAGCATGGAAGCTAGACTAGGCAAATCAGTATGCTCTAGGTTCAAGTATAAGACCCTGCCTCAATATATAAGGTGGAACACCGTTGAAGAAGACATTCAAGTTCAACTAGAGACCTCTATACACACACATAAGTGTGCCCACACACATGCCAACAGAAATACACATCTGTACACCATACACCCAGACACATACAAAAAGGAAAGTCATAGCCCAACTACTAGATGTTGTCCTTGTCTCGAGCAAACATCCAACTATTTTTACCTCCTTCTCTTACCATATGGCAATTACAACCTTTGACCTTTCCCTCCCTGTATGCCAGTTCCTATGGAAACGCTACCTCATATAATCCCAACCTGTCAGAGAGGAAAGGGTCATTACTATCTACAGCCTGCAGGGTCAGAGTGCCTTTCAGAGAGATGAGGGAACTTTCCTGAAGCCGCACAGCTGCTGGGTGACAGTACCCGATTCAAGGTCAGTTGTCCACCTTGAAACTACCCTGGATGTTCCAGTGCATCTGGAACCCCTTACTAATGCACGGTCACTCCTGGAGCATTGCCAATGAGCTATTCTATAGCAAAGGAGACAGTCAGTCACCTGCTCCCTCCACCAGAAAAAATAACAAACATTCAGATGGGCTGTCTAATGGCTTGAAGCTGATTCTTGTTGACCC
The DNA here is from genome assembly GCA_033318265.1 of Phyllotis vaccarum. Lineage (NCBI taxonomy): Eukaryota > Metazoa > Chordata > Mammalia > Rodentia > Cricetidae > Phyllotis > Phyllotis vaccarum. The sequence goes on along the minus strand of JARWLC010000004.1, from coordinate 72,105,407 downwards.
ACCATTATACTTGTGCTCCTGAGGACTATGGTGACTGTTCCAGATCTTTCATAATACACTTTGAAAGAAATCCCTTTATTTCAACAGTAACTTTATTTCTTAATAACTATAGTTGGGAAAATATTCATATCTGCAAATGGAAATGCCTTCTATGCTGCATGAACATTCAGGTGTTATTACAGTTGCCTTTAATAATTACTTTTTAGCTCGGAAAATAAAATAGATTTCTGTAAATATTAGGCAAAGTGAACTATTAAGGTCTTTTGGCAGTAGGGCATAACAAATACCCATATATTACAATAAGATTATTTTCCAATGTTATCCTAACTCAATAAATCCTAGATATGAAGGAACCAGTGTGTGGCTAATGACTTCACAGCGCAATTAGGGAAAACATCTGTTTACCACTCAGACCCATTCTTCCCAGAGTTTTGCATTTCATGTGCCGTAAAATGCAATTTGGAGATGAATGTTCATAGGGGACTCCAAGGGAAAATTATGACTCTGGCCTAGATTTATGAACAATGGCCTGTTTTGAAGACTAAATGCAGATGCCACAAATATTCTGGCTACAGACACAAGTGGGGTGCAACAATTCGCCTATTACCAGTGGTTCAATTGAGTTGCAAAAAGGTCATTCAGTGCCATGATTTTTGAAGAATAGATGTGTATTTGGCTCCATGCACTGACTCACTCTCTAACCTCAGAATGTAATAAGTTCAACCTTTTACGTTGCTAATAGTGGTTGATGAAGCGCATGCATTTGGCTACAAGATTCAGTGCAGTCCATAAGAGCAACAGTAGAGCATAAGCACCATTTGAAATACCTGCCGCTCAAAGGTGGAAAATACTTTGTCATTCCATAATTAAGATTTCTTCACCTAGATTTTACTAATAACTTAATGTGGGCTATTTGTCAACTTTGGGTCCTGAAAAACTTTCCCAGTGTCTGCAGAAGAATGTTGAGCAGAGCATAGAGTCTCTCAGATGTCTAATCTAGATCGGTTTCTCTTGGAGGCACATTTGTCTATTGTGTGTGTGTGTGTGTGTATGTATGTATATATATACATACATACATACATGTGTGTGCATGTACATGCACAGATGCACACATGCCACAGTGTGTCTGTCAGAGAACAGCTTATGAGGCTTGCTCTTCTCTTTATTTTGTGTAGGTTCCTGTGATGGAATGCAGGTGGTAGAGGTTGGCAAAAAGTACCTTTACTGGCTGGCCCTCCTCACCGGTCTAAATTTCATTCATAAGATCTTGGATCTTTTATGTAGGTTGGAATGTTTTCATCTTAAGAGGAATTGTCTAATTTTCTAACTAAAATGTTATTATGATAATTAGTGCCCCCAAGTCATGAGTCATAAATGGGCGTGTGTGTGTGTGTGTGTGTGTGTGTGTGTGTGTGTGTATCAAAATCTATTGGTCAAATATAACCAGAAAAAATAATATATCAATGGTTCAGTGATTGAGTCAAGTTTAGTCAAGGGGAGAATAAGTGGTATTGGCACCCCCAGAAGAGCCCTAGCTCACAGTTTATCTGCCTGTGGCTCCTACAATGCAGGTAATGGGTCTGGGTATGTTGTTTGATGCCAAGATCTTATTTTTCTTGTGATGAATCTATTTTCCTGTTGACCATAGAGATTGACCAAGAATTCTTTTAGAAACACTGAGTCTTGATTTAACCTTTCTCCATCATCTTCTAAACAACCAGTCACTTACCAGGGATTGTGCTGTTATTCAAAAGAGGTCATGATTTCTTGCTGAGTGTGGGGATTTATAAGAGCATGTTTAAATATCTGCTGTTGATGTCCGGAATGTCATGAATGTTACTCAGTATACCCTCTGTTGATGTCATGTTGTGATTTCAGGGCATAGTTCCAGAGAATAAGCTATAGGTAGGGGAGATTGTAGAGGCTGTGGAGAACAGGAAGTCAGGTCAGGCATGGACCATACCCTCAGGGATGTTGCACATATATTCTGACATACATTAGGATCTGGAAAGGTCAGGGAGAAAATTCAGGTAAATGTCTATGGAGCTTCATTCTCTTCTTCATCATCATCTTCTTCATCCTCATCTTCCTCGCCACCTTCCTCATCACTATCACCTTTATCACCATCCTCGTCACTACCATCATGAGCTATCATAATCATAGTGGCCGTGGTTTCTTGAGGACAGTGCTTGTGGTCATCACATAATGAGCGGCATCTCAGTTAATGCTTTTCAGAATCTCTGATGGCACCATTTTTCATCAGCTCAATAATGGGAGAATGAAAAACCAAATGACTTTACCAAGATCTTACAACTGTTAGGAGCTAGACCAGACCCTCTCAAAAGATCGAGAAGTCCTTATGCTCTGATGCCACCTTTTGTACTTGGCTGAGGTAGAGAGGTGGTGCCAGCATGTGACACACAGAAAATGCAGGTATAAAGGCTCCGAAGTGGGAAAATAGGGGCACGAGAACCCACTGGGTCAGAGTTTATTGGGGAATATCTATCAGATGAACTGAGTCCGGGTTTATTGGGGGGGGTATCTGTAGAGTGAGAGGAGGCAAGGATGGAGCCAGATGGTGGATTCCCTAAAATTAATGATTATTATTGTTGTTCCTCACTACCCAGGCAGTGTTGAGGTAAGTATCTGCCATGAGCCAAGCCCAAGGCTGGGCAGTAGGAATGAAGAACTGAATGTGATGTGACTTCTATTCCAGTGGATACACAGACACAAATGTCATCTGGGCAGTTCATCACTGCTGGAAAACCTTAGAAGAACAGTTAGACTTAAACTGGAAACTGAGAAGAGAGTTCTGCAGATTTTCCACTTGTCTTTCAAGGAAACATCCAACTCATTTTCTTTGTCTCTCTCGTTATGGCCAGAGCTCATCTGATTTCATCTCCCACAATCTTCCTGTCACTGTGATAATTTGGTAGGAGGATTTCCTATTCTGGGATGCTTTTAAGGAAGATGGCAACTAGTTAGTTTGGGGAGAGAACAGAAGGAGCAGACACAGACTTTGCTGGTGATAGATTAATTTGCAGTCCCCTTTTAAGTCTTTGATGGCCCTTTCCTTGGTGACAGTTGGCTATTGTTTACCTGAAATGGGGACTTTGCTGGCATTTGTGTGTTAACATTGTCTTTAAAATAGCTTCACTGACCACTTTTATATAAGATTCCAGGGCTTTTGGCCCTGTGCTGTGACATGATTGAGCCTCAGTGGCTTCCTCCCCAGATAGAATCCAGGCATCAGAATGTTCTAGACTCATTCAGTTGTTAAGCTTTCCTGCTGAGGTCATGTCTTTCCTCTACAGATAGGCTGCTCTGAGCCATGTCCTCCCCCAGACACATCTGGGACAATCTAGTGTGATGATATGTTATATATTTAATAAAATAGTCTGGAATATCAGAGGACAGGGCCATCTCTTCCAGCCTTCATTTTTCGTTTGTTTGCTTGTTTCAAAACAGTGTTTTCTATAGCAGTCCTGGCTGTGCTGGAACTCACTCTGTTGACTAGGCTGGCCTCGAACTCACAGAGATCCTCCTGCCACTGCCTCCCAAGTGCTGGGACTAATGCCATGCACCATCGCTGCCTAGCTTTTAGACCTTGAACTCAAAGAGATCCCTCTGTCTCTTGGGTGATGGCATTAAAGGCATGAGTCATCATACCCTGACCTTCATGACTTGGCTGAGGGTGATTCTGTCCTCCTCTGGACAAATTTTATTTTATTTTATTAAATACACAACGTATCAGCATACTTTAGGGCTTTTCAGTGGTTCTGAGGCAGACCTTATGTCTAGATGTAGTAAAATCTGGACACTGAGGCCATTTCCTATGTGGGATTCACTTGTGGGTATACAAAGTGGGAACCCTCTTGGAGACAGTGGTCATATACCACTTGTGCAAGATGCCTGGAAACTTCTTTATTGTCTCTAGCCTTTCTTTACCAAGTATTCTCTAGTCAAGTCAGGTGAATTTGTGTGGAGCACACTTTAATCCCACATGAGAACCCAATACTCTGTGGGTATACTCTGAATACATGTTACATTCATTTTGGGATATGGTGAGACATCAGGTAACAGATCGGGGAGGGAATGGTAAATATAAATATATCTCTGCTCTGTTTTGGGTTCTCTGTTCCCTAAGAACTTACATCTCAAACCACAAGCAGGAAAGGATTGAAGTGTGACTTTCCAAACCAAAAAGCCCCCCAGTGACATACTTCTTTCAGCATACCTCCTAAGCCTTCCCAGAAGTTGCTCCCAACTGGGGACAAGTATTCAAATGCAAGAGACTACATAGGACAGTGCTTCTCAACCTGTGAGTCATGACCATTGGAAATTACATATTTCTGAAGGTCTTAGGAACCCCCCACCATACATTTATTTTCATCATTGCTTTATAACTATAACTTTGCCACAGAGCAGTGTCTCAGTTCTTAAAACCATCAAAAAGTATGTGTTTTGCAATGGTTGAGCCCCACAAGTTGAGAACAGCTGATGCAGGACATTTATCCAAACTACTACACATGGTCAGGATGGTCAGGACATAGGGTTGAGACTGGTGTCCCAGTGTTGCTAGGACATAAGAGAGGTCACACCCTGAAGTTGCCCACAGATCCTTTCGTTTGGAGATGGACCTGGACACTCTGTCAGATTGTTGCCCTTTTCTAGAGCATTTGAGGTAGGGAAACTGAACTGTTCCTGTCCCCCTCGACATGCTTAGTACTGGCTCAGTAAGCAGGTGATTGGTGGTCACAGTAGAGCCCAAATAGCGCCTACTTAGAAAAGGCGCAGAGTAGGTAGGTACTGTAGTAATTAGTTTCTGGCCCAGACTAGCCCCAAGACCCAGACTAGCAGACCCAAATAAACCACCTACAAATGCTTGGTCCCAAATAATTACACAAAGTCTCATGTTAGTTTCATGCTGTTTGGCCTATGTCTCAGGCACATTGATAGCTAGCTCTCTCATCTTACCTCAACCCATTTCCATTAATCTGTTTTGCTATATGTGGCTCACCTGTGCTCCTTACATCTTATTCTCACAGTGTTCTCCTTGACTCCACCCTTCTTCCCCTTTATCTATGCTTGAATTTTCTACCTGCCTATAAGCTGGCTTGCCATTGGCCCAAACAGTTTATGATAATTTGCAGCATATAGATAGACTTCCCACATCAGGGTACAATGAAGGCTGGTCTTGGCAGAGGCAGAGGAGAGAAGTGCTTAATTAAAAACAGGAGTTTTGTGCCTTTGCCATCAGGCCCCAGTGACTCCCTAGCTCTTGTTCTTGGCTATAAGCCTGCATGTTTCTTATCTGATGCGTTACTCCCTATTTGGGCCAAAATGTTCTATTCTAAAATCTCTTTCCCAGCCTTTGGAGCCTCATATTTCCCACTCATATTTCATTTGGAGTTTGATTTCTGCCTACACACAGTAGCATGTCAGCTAGGGTTGTCTCCTAATGCACGCTTCTGCTCTGTGCTGTCCTTTTAAGGCTTGGCTTGGTGGTATTGCCCTTACCAGTCACTATTTGTTGATTTGCTCTCTCCCCCTTGGGAGCATGTGGCAGGAACTATACGTGGGGCTTTAAGAGATGGAAAATGATTAGGATGCTGAGCACTGGAGAAAAAAAGGATTCTTGAGCCTTGGCTGTGGTCTTGGCTGTTAGAAGGTAATACTCTGGACATCAGCTTTCAGGCTCTGAATTAATTTCTCAATCAACAGCATCAGGATTGTCTGGGATACTTGTTGAATATATATATATATATATATATATATATATATATATATATATTATTCTTGGTTCCCAGACTAGTCCTACAAGTATGTCAGCATATCTGCCAGCCCTGGGGTTATTCAGATATGAAAAGCTTATTTTCAAATAGCGCATGTTATCCAGAGCCATAACTAATAAAGGGACAACATCTAACCGGTTACTACCCTCTCAGGGTCACAAAAACATGATGACAAATAAGAAGAAAGGCTTTCTGGTGGCATTCCCTAAGCCATCTCGTCCGGGATTCACTGGTGCTGATGAACTATCATAATTAGATACTATTCTTTACTCTTTAAAAAGCTCCCACTTTAAATGTGGCTCCTAGCAATTACAAATCAATTAGAAACTGCAATCAGACCTCTGGTTTCCCAAGCCTGTATTTTGGCTCCATATAGACAAATTGCCCTTCTTTGTTTAAGTAAGGTCATTTGACCTTCAAGTTGAAGTTAACTGGGACTAATTATGAACCGCAACAGCTGAAGCAAATCAGAGTCCTCATGCGGGATTATTTGTTGTCTCTTCCAGGCAATTTCTTTCCTCACACCCTTGGCTGTGATTTGTGTGGTGAAAATTATCCGGAGGACAGACAAGACTGAAATTAAGGAAGCCTTCTTAGGTAGAGTATTCACAGTTCTTGCTTTAGGGGCTGGGAATAATCTCAATTAGATAATCACATTTGGAAAAAAAAATCTCATTTACACCCGACTGATATTTTTTTCCCTTTGATCAAAATTAAACTCTGGAAAAATAAGATAAGCTTAAAAGGTGTTGAGTCAACGTGAAGTAAAGGGCATTCACAAGGAGGGGTTCCCAGAAGGTGCCTAGTGTACCTGCATGTGCATGAATCACACACACACACACACACACACACACACACACACAGAGAGAGAGAGAGAGAGAGAGAGAGAGAGAGAGAGAGAGAGAGAGAGAGAGAGAGAGAGAGAGAGAGAATCCTACTAGGGAGTTTTAGCAACCAAGGTAATTTAACCTATCTAAATCTCTAGCCTTTTAATCCTCTGGAAAATTAAGCTGGATGTGTATATACTTTAAATAAGTTATCTAGACCTTCACCCCCAAGTTTGGATGTAGTATATTCTACGGTCTTGCCATCCTCTGGGGTGGTAAGTCTAGAAGCTGAGGTTCCTCACTAAGGGTGTGTTTGTTAATTACTGGGCTTACAGAGATGAAAAAGAAAAGAGAGGAAGTGTGAATGAGGCCGAGCGTGTATCTAAAGGACAAAGAATGGAGGCCGTTTTTACGTAATCGAGCTTTAGCTGAGTCTGTCTAGTTGAAAAGAATAATGTTAAGTTTCCCTTTCAAATGAGCTCAAGTAAATAATGGGTTTAAAGACGGAGCTAAAATAAGCGACCTTATCAACTCCAAGACAAGGAGGGGATGGCACCGCAGTGCCCCATGGGGCGGCGGTGGAGAGAGAGCTAGGCTGTCAAGAGCTCATGACCAACTCTGTCTGAAATATGCCCACCCTCATCTCCCTCCACTCCCTGTCTCCTCTCCTCTCCTCCCTCCACTCCCTGTCTCCTCTCCTCTCCTCCCTCCACTCCCTGTCTCCTCTCCTCTCCTGCCTAGGCTTGGTTTCCTCTGTCCCAGACCTTTGCTTCTGTGGGGCATGGGTTCCCAGTGGTGTTGCTCTCTCCCTAAACGCCTTACTGCTCAGTTCTTGGCCAGCCCCTATGTTCACTCTGGGTTTTGGTTCCAGTCTCCTAGGTGGAGACTTGACTGATTTGTTTCTCCAGGCTGAAAGCAAAGCAGTCCTAATCTTGGCCAGTCTGTAGTTACAAGTTCACTCTGTCAGGTCAGGTGTGTGCTCCCAGCTGGTCACATGGCTTTGGTCTCTTTGGTTATGGTGACAAAAACTGTTAAGCATTTTAATGAGGGGGGAGTCAGTACCTTATCAAGATAAACGACAGTGAGTGAGAATGGCTGTCACGGCTGTGGCTGTAGATTACTGCTGGCCCGTGGAGCAGTGTTCTTGTGATGACTCTAAGCAGCCCTAGCTACCTCTGCTAGACATTTTCTTTCCCTGCTAAATCTCCCTTAGGGTGACACTTCTAAATTGAGCACCATACTCTGCCTCCTGTACGGTAACTAAAAAGGAATTATTGGCTGTTCTATTTGCCTAAATCAATGAATTCCTGTCCAGAAAATGACGAAAAGCCAGTAGCGTGCACAGAGGTTGCAAACGGTCCATGCTTTCAGAAGGTTTGGAGGCAGGAAGGGCGACCTTAGACATCAAAGTTAGAAAACTAGATGGTTTCTAATCATGCCTGGAATTCAAAGCTCTCCTGGGGAAGGGAGGTTAGTGGACCAGTCATTCTGTACTGAAGGTATTTAGAATTTAGCCCAGGCACTTACACCTGAGCCCCAAACCCCGAGCCCAAGTGTTCCCCACTGCAACAGATAGGCAGTTCTTTCCCCCATGCAACATCTAGCTTGCAGGCATGCAGGCCAGAATAGCCAGGAACCCTGTTATGGAAAGACTGTCTAAAACTAAAGAAATGATACCAAAAGCTCTCAAACATCCTCTGGCATGCCCCAAACTCATAGTATCCTTAAAAGCAGCCGCTAGCAAGCCAACTGTAATACATGCTGCTTTGGATTTCCTTACCAGCCAGTCTTGTTTGTTTCTGATCCATAACTTGAAATGTTTCTGTCAGAAGCAATAAAAACAGCACGTGAACTGGACCTATGGGGGTCATGTTAGTCAGCATGCACTCTTGCCTGGGGCTATGCATTCTTCTTCTCTAGTCACCAAGAACTGATCCCAGCCTTCATCCTAGAGAATGAGCAACATTGGAATAGATGCCTCATGAAAGGGCCCTGCATCAGTACCTTGTCATTCTGAGGCCCTCTCATTAGTACTTTCTCAAGCTATATCATTCAGATAAACATTAACATCCAGAAAGATGAAGCAACTCCCAGACTGCCAAATGTCTTCACTCTAGCTTCCCATCCTTTCTCTGTCTCATTAGGGCATTTGGAACATACGGTGCATTTACTGGTATTTTCTAGCCCACTTACTTCAAACCTTTGGAAAGACCGTACTGTCTACAAGCTCACTCAGCCCTGAGTGTGTATGGAATATATTGGACTCTGGATCAATGGAGCTGTATATGAAGCTGACAAAGATTTATGTGGGACAGTGAGAAACCAGCCAGTGATGCTTGCTCACAGATGGCTTATCCACACTGAGGCCATGCTCCCAGGATAGGAAAGAGTGGAACTTCTCTAGAATGCACAGCAGGGCCAGCCCTACCAGGGAAAAGTCCACCACCATTGTTTCTACGATATTTCACAGTTTGTTTTGGGAATATTCAACCAAGACAGCCTAGGGGATTTTCTCTCTTCTGCAAAAAGATGCCTCTCACCTCTGCTCTGAGCCTGTGGAAGAGAAGAAAGCTGTCATTACTGGCAGGAAAGATCTGTGTGTAAAGACTGTAGTCACTGGATCGTCCCACATTCACCACACCCCAGGCTGCACATTGACATTTTGATGGTAGTAAATTCTGTGGTACTGATTCATGTTCATCTCTCTAACAGGGACCTGTCCCCCTTTCTACCCCATTCGTATATGGCCAGGAATGCTCTGCCTCCACTCAGGTGTTTAATTTCTTCTTTTCATCTCCCCCTCCCCTGCATTATGTCTCTTACAACCTGCTAAAGGCAGGCGGCTTTGTCTTCATCTCAGTAGTGTGTGCCCTGGTGGCTGGGATGGTTATACCATAGCACTTTCTGCTTGTAGAATGACTCACCTGTCTCCCTTGATGATAAGGAATCATTTAAGGAAAGCCCTTCTGGAAAATGACTCCCCACTGCACGCATCCTATATAAATCTTTGCTGGTATTAAGGAGTCAAAGAGAAATGGTAGCTCCTGTGTTTTATTACTCAACAAGCAGAAGGCAGCCTCCCAGGGCCTCTGCTGCTTATGTAAGACATTTGACCATCATGCTGAAGGTGATTACTGTGCCTCTTAACAAACTAAGGAGGGAAGGTCACAGTTTTTGTGGGAAAGGGTATTGTTGGCCCTTCTGTTTGGTCTTCCCTTATCTAGCAGCTTTCCAGACTGGTGGGAGAAGGTCCTTGGGCTGTGTATTTTAAAAATAATGTATTCTAGAAGTTCTTGCTGATTTAGATAACAAAAGTTGCCTCCTGGACTCTCTGCCTGCTTGGATACGGTGATGGGCAGCTGTTGGCAGGTGACGGGCCAAGGATGACAAAGGCTTGGAGAGGCTGGCCTGCTCTTCAGAAGGATTCTGGCAGCTGCTCTGATTCACATTATGTCTGAGGAGATTGCCAGGAGGAAATAAAAAAAAAAGTTATGTGTGTTGCTACAAGTAAAAGGAATTCTACACACTCTTGTATTAAATCTGTTTATATCAGGCTATAAAGTGATGGATAGGCTTGTTTGTGAGGCTGAAAATTCTGGTCAAGAAGGAAAGATTTCATGTCATAGGAATGTGACATTTTATCAGACAACCTCCATAGGTCTGCCCCGATTATATTTTTTTCCTAGTAACAAAGGCTCATCATGTTCCTAAAGTATTATTTAACAACCCTGTGGTCATAAACTAAGTGTAATTATAGGTGATAATAATGATATCGTGGTGGTAATGATAATGATGGCTGATGGTCATGATGATGCTGATGGTTACAATGGTGATAGGTGATAATGGTGGTGGTGATGATGATGATGCTAATTATGATCGTGGTTATAGTGATGGTAGTTTTTTAATGTGAGATCCAACTTTTTTTTTCCTTCTGTCTGTTGGTTTTGTTTTATAGCGGTGTCCTTGGCTCTTGCTTTGAATGGAGTCTGCACAAACACTATTAAGTTAATAGTGGGAAGGTAAGTTTCAAGAAGAAACAATTGATGGTTTATACTACCAAGATCGTCGGTATGGGAACCATGGCCAGAGGACACTGGGTGGGACAGATTCTGGGGGACCCGATTTTCTCTTAAATTATTTCCATCCTGGGATTTCTGACCTTTAGTACAGATTGTTTCTTTCCTTTGAATTATGAACTTATTACTTTATGGAGGAATTCGCTAGTCAGAGAGTGTCCACTGGCTGACTGACCACACTTTCTTTTGGTCAAAGCTTGCTATCGGCATTTCCAGAGTCATTCCCCTCTATCCCAGCACCTTGCCAGGCTTGTGTACTTGTCAGTTTGGGTCTTTAACAAATTAGTAAGACAACTTATGTGTTGTTTTCTTTGGGATGAGATGTATGGGTTGGCATTTCATGTCTGGCTTTAGGACACACTCTTCTTACTGTTCCTTAGAAATGATTTCTAGTTTCCATTTGCCTTCCGCTCTCCTCTGGCTGCTCTGGTGGAGAGTCAGTCTCTACAGAGGTGTGAAGCCCAAAGGCCTCTCAATATCTCAGCTCACTTAGTTTTGAACAAATGGCATTCTATTTACAACCTTAGTGTTTATAGATTGTTGACATGGTACAGAGTTCTGGTCTAGGCATCAAGGAGTGGAAGATGGACAAATCTGGACCAATGAAAGACCATGTATTGGGATGTCCTTCCAGATCCCTCCATGCTTAGCATGCACTTGGGACCCAGATAAAGTGCTGATTCTAGGGGCTCACTCCCTGAGTAGGTGGACAACCACATTGGAGAAGGGTATGCAGAAGACAGCACAAGAGAAGGTCCAATAGATCATACAAGCATCTTACTAGATCCCAGAACTGTGTTCGTATATGACAACTGTGACCCAGTGTGCACTGTAAAGGGGAGGTGTGTTTACAGTATTAGCATGCCTCACCCATGTTAAGCTCACAGAAATACTAGTTGATTTGCTACAGAGTAGTGGGTTGGCACATATCTACACTGGAACCCTTACTTGAGTAGAGCGTTCAAACATGTGGTCAAAGGTTGGGCACAGGGTTAAATTCTGGGGCTCCCATCATGTGTTTGCCACATACTGATCATGAGTGATCTTGGCAGGAGTGTCATCTGCTTCAGACCCCTGACCCTGCCTCGAAGGTTGTCATAGGCATTATATGGCATAGTGAAATGTGCGGTGCCTGACACTACATGTACACTCAAGAATAGATGAATGTGTTATCTGCAGTTGCTCTGGAAGGCTTGTCTTCAGGGCCAGAGTCACTCCGTTTCCTCTAGAAATCGGATCTGTTCCATCCTGGAGACACCAGCCTGGGTCACTGAACTTATCACACTGTGTGGCTAAGTTGTCAAGTTTCCCAGCCAGGATGAGAGCCAGTACTTGAGGAAAAGCTTCTCAGCACCAAAACTTATCGTGTAGGGATATCAGGTCCTAGACTCTCAGACCCTGAGGCAAGGATCTAGCTTGGTAGAGCCAGAGGTCAAGATAGAAATCCTTTCTGTTCTGCTGATGCCATGCTTAGGTGCCTCTAGGAAGTCCCACTACTTAATTCTCAAGAACTCACCTTTGGTCAGGCACTGATTTCTCTCTTTCACAAATGAAATGAGATTGGGGAAGGCTGAGACCTCCCCAAGGCTACAGAACTAGCTCCAATTGAGATCTTTCTGACCCAAAGTCCTGAGATTTTCCCCAGCAACTGCATTCAGAGGGCTCTGGGGGAAACTCCCATTGTTGCTGATAGAGAGGGCTTGCTTCTAGAAGGGTGGGGGCTGCAGGGAGGAGGGATCAGCTTGGGGCTCACTATGATGGCAGTGTTGTATATTGAAAATGTCCATGGTGTTTTTTGTAGACCTCGTCCCGATTTCTTTTACCGCTGCTTTCCAGATGGGGTGATGAATTCAGAGATGCACTGCACAGGTGACCCTGACCTGGTGTCCGAGGGCCGCAAAAGCTTCCCCAGCATCCATTCCTCCTGTAAGTTCAAGGCGAGGGCACTTTTGTTCTCCTGCTCACTTTTGGGGGGCTTTTAAGTACCCCCCAAACATTTGGTTTTGGTATCCGAATGTCGGCATGGTACAGTTTTCTTCACTTGGGGTGCATAGCTTAGAAAGGTAAGGTTCTAGGGGGACGTCCTGAGAGCTGATAGCCAAGGCTCCAAACTTTACATAGTGTTGTATATGTTTGTTGCTTTTGTGAGCTTGGAAGAACGTGGCACGTGACATTTCACCCCTGAGTGGAATGACTCAAGAATTTGATAGTACAAAGAGAACTTACCAAGCTCCTTGACACTGATGTTCAATTCAGCATTGTGTCTAGTATCTTTTCAAATTATGGTATTGTGTGTGTGTGTGTATATAACATGTAAGCAAGTACATCTGTATAACACTTATGAAAATGTCTATGCTCACATGCACCTCAATATACTATTTCACTGTAGATGCTGGAGCCTAGATTAGCCTTACACAGACTAGTGTCTGAACCAGCAGAAACACCTCAGATCTCTGAATTATAACATGTCCTTAGGTCTTTAAATTCACCTTTCTGAGGCTCAGGCCCCACTGTGTTGAGAAGAAATAGGAACCCCCTCCATTCTCAGTAGGAGTGGGGGTTAAAGTCAGCGATGATAATTACTAACATTTCTGGAGTACCCTTCAAAGCAAAAGATGGAGCTTCGTTGTTTTATTTAATCCCTCGAGTATAAGGCACTTCAAATCTGGATGTAGTTCTCCCTGTTATTAGTTATTACCAGGGCTGGGGTTTCCATTCAACTTTAGAGGTGTTTATTGTGTGACTCAGGCACCAGGCGTTGGTGCTAGGAATCCAAAGATAAATAAGACAAAATACAACCCTGGAAGCACACAGGTGTAGCAGGCTGTCTGTGATGCTGTGACTCTTGGGGTAATAAGAGACAGACTATGGCTGCAGGTGACTGACTTCTTGGAATGGGGGAGGCCCCTGACAGATTGTGAACTCCTTGGTTCCCCATGCAGCTAACCATTATTTACTTTGCGCAATTCTCTTATCTTTATGAGATTTTTTTTCCAAATCCCGTGCTAAAGATGCAGCTCATCGGTTAGTGGCTGGATTGAGAACCATCAGAAAGCTTCTCAGTATGAACATTTTCCTAGAGATACTGGAAACTTGGGCCTGTCTGTGAGCTATGGGAGTGACAGACACTCTACGGGGTCATTATCAACCCGTGTTGCAGCACTTCGGCCTTCAGGGTTGAGGCAGCCTCCAAGGTTGACTCTTACACACAAAACAAGGAGGCTCAGGCAGGATCAGCTACTCATCTAAGGAAAGCAGCCTCTGGCATGGTGGTTCTCAGCCTTTCAAAGATTTGATGCACTAGAGTGTTCCTATGCCATGCCTCAGTTTCCTCTCTACAGCTATGAAGATGATGATAAGTCGAATACTGTCCCTCTTCCCCTAAGTAAATCCAGGCTCTAGCCTCTAGAATTTATAAATATGACTTTACTTTTAAAACAGTTGTAGTTAATAATACCATAATAACTATTAGAAATTGGCCCAGGGACTTACTTCAGGAGTTTTCAATACACACATACACACCCCCACACACAACCACACACTGACTACATAAGAGTATGGGTATGTTATAAAACTTGACTGCAATAACTATTCTCCATACATGTCTTTTGCTTTAAGAAACCTTAGTGGTTAATTACCAAAGGGAAAAATCCCACACGTTAAGAAGATGAAGATAAACTCTTGGATTTAGGATATCCCACATGCCAATGATAGATGTGGGGAGAAGGCTAAGTGAAGATACAGCTGGATGGAGTGCTGTAGTTATGGCTAGAGAGCACCTGGATCTGCCAGAGCTGGGAGATGCTGAAGAACTGATTCTTCCGTAGCACCTAGAGGAAGTGTGGACTTGATTTTCACTTTAGGAATTCTGGTTCCTAGAGATAAACAGGAATGAGTGTATGTTACCAAATTTGTGATAGCCTTTTTCAACAGCCTAGGACGTGTATAAATAACCAGATCCAATGCCATAGGCACGAAAGAGTTTTATAATGCCACTGAGGTGCCTACAGCAAGGACATGGTGACAGAAGGAAGTATATCCCAAGATTGTTCTGGGCTTCAGTCAGAAGCAATAGTTGCTTCCTTCCAACCTTGCTGTTTTCAAGTCACGGTTAACGTGAATGTATGTTTTGTGGTTAGGTGCCAGTTGGAAGGGTTCTTGCTATATTAGATTATTGTGCCCTTATTGTCAAGGGTTCCAAAGCTGTAATGTTTTGGGGGATCTGGAATAGTGTTAAAGATGGGTCAGCTACTACAGGTTCTCCATATATTTCATTGTAGGTAGGTTCACCCATGTCTGCTATGTTCAATGCTGTGTTGTTTCTTGTGTGTGTGTGTGTGTGTGTGTGTGTGTGTGTGTGTGTGTGTGTGTGTGTGTGTGTGTGTTGCATGCCTGGAGGCTAAAGGTTGACATGCAGTACCTTCCTTGGTTGTTCTCCACCTTATACTTTGAGATGAGGTTTCTCACTGAACTTTGAGCTCAGTGATTGGACTAGGCTGGTTGACTGACAAACTTCAGAGATCTACCTGTCTCTGCCTGCTGGTCTGGCATCCCAGATATGCATCACCATACCCAGCTTTCTTTTTTCTAAAAGCTTCTCATGCTTGTATGACAAACACCTACTGAACCATCTCCTTATCATCATGATTTTTGAGATACACTCTGCCCCCGCCTCCCACCTTACTGGTAATGTTTCATTCTCAAGGGCTTTAAATTTTAAGATCACTAAGAAATGAAATCTTTCCTAAAATAGAAAAATCTTAATCATAGCTTTTCAAATATTTGAGTGAGGGTCATAGCACAGGTTAGTGTGTGCCAGTGCATTTGAACTTGGTCACGTGCATACCTCTCACATGTATACCTCAGGCTGGCCGACTATGGACCTCAGATATTAGTGGCCAAGCTTTAAAGACATGTTTATTTTAGATGTGTATTCTCCTCCTCCACCAAAAGTTAGCTTTCTCACAGGCTAATTCTGGCTGGCTGCCTTCCAGATGTGTTTCTGGCAGGGATCTGTGCTTGACAGGCTTTAAGGAAAGACATTAACATTTGTTCTTATTGGCAGACACAATGATGTCCATCATAGCCTCTTGGTTTTGGTGATGTTGTTTGTGTCTGTGACATGACAGTGTTAACTTGAAGGGAGCTGCTTTATCCAAAGAGAAATCCATAAATACTGTGTCCCGAGTTTCTTATTGTCACTCTAAGGACACCTCATGATTGGTGTGACTTTTTGCTCCTCAGAAGGATGACCTCTCTGGACCCTCATTTTGTTACAAATACCCCATGTTCCTTACAAGATCAAATTTCTAGTCTAGACTTGAGTGACTGGATGGGAAGATCCCAGCCCCTGAATCGGCTCCTCTATTCACAGATTGCTGGTGGCTGGATGTAATCCATATTCTCATATTATCCTGTAGAACACTTGGTTTTTCCTCAAACTTAACAACAGATGTCAATTTGTTTAGGAAACGAAAGAGCTTGGTCTGAATCTCCCTGAGTAGCTGAATGGCTCTAGTGTAGTATGTTCATGCAGCAGGTAGCTAAGCCCCATAGAAGCATCCTTGGGGGATTTTCCCTGTGAGACAGCCTGAGTTTCCTTTATTGGAAAAGCAGAGACACAGTTGCATAGAGAAAGTAGTTTTAAACTTAGGATTTTTTTTTTTAAGTCAGAATTTGACCTTCCCCAGGGGAAGAATATGAAGGTGTTCAGAACAGGGAATTGCCTCCACTTTTGGTTGGGTATCATCAGTTCAGCTTCTAGGAGGAAGAGCTATGTGAGGCAGAAGCCAGAGATAACAAATCATGGACCTGTCAAGCTGTGAAGAAGCCTCTGTCCTGCAAAAGTAGTGGGAGATGAAAAGCCCTTCCCATCTCTGAGGAGAGCAATAGCATTTGGTGTCACTGATAGGTGCCCCTGCTCCTATCTATAATCACTCTGACTTGGAACATCAAGATGCCCATTCATCTACTTGTTGTTTATGGTGGATTTCACTTTCCGATGGCAGAGCTGAACAGCTGTGAAAGGGACATAGGGCCCATGGAATTACAGTTATGATCTGAAAGAAAGGTCAGCAGCCTTGCTGGTACCAATACTACAAAGCATCAATATCACAAAACCTTGCTAAGGCAGAATACCTACAATTGCAAAGAAAGGGAGGAAGAGAGCAGAGTAATCATGGGATTGAGGGCAGTCTAGACTACATAGCAAAACTCTTATTCTAAGTCAGCTGGGCTGGTTAGATTTTGTTGCCAACTTGGCACAAGCTAGGGTCACCTCACTTGAGAAAATGCCTCTGCAAGACTGGCTTGTTGGCAAGTCTATGGGGCATTTTCTTGACTGATGATATATGAGAGGGCCCAGCCCACTCTGGGCAGTGCCATCCCTGGGCTGGTGGTCCTGGGTTGTAGTGGATTTATGACGCTACAGTGTAAATAATTGTCCCGCCTATGAGTTTAATAAAAAGCACTGATTGGCCAAAGGCAGACAGGAAGTGTGGGCAGGGCTACCAGACTAAGAAAACTCTGGGAGCAGGAAGAATAGAGCAGAATGCCAGAGAGAAGCCAGAAGATGCAGAGAACAACTATGCTGCTCTGAGAAAAGGTACCGAGCCCCATGGCTGAACCAGATAAGAGACATGGGTTAGTTTAAGGGTAAAGAGTTAGCAAGTTACATGCCTGGGCCTTAGGCCATCAGCCTAAAATTAATGTAAGCATCCGGATCTGTGGATCTGCGGGTCTAAACCTTGAGGCTAGGCCTGAAGGTCTGGGCCAGAAACCTCTTACTACACTGGGTGCTGTAAGAAAACAGGCTGAGCAAGCCATGGGGAGATAGCCAGGAAGCAGCACTCCTCCATGGCCTCTGATTAAGTTCCCATCTCAAGGATGCTGTCTCAAGTTTCTTCTCTGACTTCCCCCAGTGATGGACTGTGATGTGGAAGTATAAGGCAGCTAAACTGATTCTGCTCCACGTTGCTTATGGCATTTATCATAGCAATGGAAAGCAAACTGAAACACCAGCTAGCCCAGCTAGGACCAGTAGATGGACTTGTTTGTTTTTAAATGGTGCTGGGGATGGAATCCAGGGCCTCATTATTGTTAAGCTAGTGCTGCACCACTGATTTGCATTTCCAGCCCGAGGAAGTCTCCCTTTTAAACAACTCTGGCACTATATAAAGTGGGGTAGCTGTTGCTATAGGATACATTTCTATGGCTGAGAAGATATAAAAGTGTATCTACTATAACTGACATTGTGAGTCAGTGTTTAGTGGGTACTAGGCTGAACACTGGGTGAAGAAGACAAGGATGAACCTGACTGTGTCCTTCTTGAATGTGAGGGCAAACACTAGTGTTGGGATGCCCTGTGATGGGGGGGGGGGGGGCTGGAAAGGCAATCAGAGGCAGGGCTAGCCTCCAGAAGGGAAACTTTCATAGTTTCTCACCAGAGAGTTAGTTATGTGTCTTAAGGATTTATGCTTTTAGTGTGGAAGTTCGGGTTATCACTCATTTCCTGGAAGGTTTCCAGGTCACAGAGTACCTGAGGCCGCTGTGATCACAGCCCAATTGAGAGCTCAGTTGGTATCCACATTTGCCTATCACACACAAGGTTTGACACTGAGCTAGCTGGGCGTGGTGGTGCATACCTGTAAATCCCAGCAATCTGGAAGGAGAGTCAGGAGTTCGAGGTCATCCAGAGCCTCATAGGGTGTTCAAGTCTAGCCTGAACCACATGAGAGCCTGTCTTAAAATAAGAACATATAACTTGTACTTTCCCCCTTTGTGACTTCTTAAGGACCCGTTCTCTGCCACCGATCATCTGAAACTTCACAATGGCATACCCCAGTCAACGTCTATTTCTGGATTTATTGTCCTGGTCCCTGGATGTGTCTTTTTAATTGGGGGATTTAGTCACTTCTGTTTCTTTCCTAGGTCTGTATGGGCAGATACTGAGCTATTCTTTCCTGTTGTCTGCCTTTTGTTTGCTTTATAATCGCCTCTTAGAGATTTAAAACATACAGAGTCATATAAAAGTCTATAGACTGGGCATTCATTTTTTTCTATTTTTAATTACTAAAAGCTTACTCAGAACTTGGATTTTTAACAAACTCAATACCTTGTTCTTTTTCTCACAGATGAGATAACTCCTCTCTCCGTGTGTGTGAGAGTTTTGCCTTGCTTGCTTTGTGTCCTCACAAGCTGCTTTGTTCAAATACCTGGGGTTCTCAGCCATGTGTTCTAACTTAAGGATGGATGGCTAAGGACAAGGTACATTAACTGGTCTTTGCCACAGGTGACTGAGAGAGAGATGAGCTCAGCCATGGGCCCTAATTTTAGTATCCGGCTTTCACTCTGTGTCTGGATCCTCAGAGAAGGCTTTCTGGTTTCTTCCAGAGGTGTGAACCAGAGTTCCAGATGCTATGCAGGAGGCCTTGGTGCTTCTTGGGTGACCCACTAGACTTTTGTCAGTCACCCTGTTTTCAGTCTGGTTACTCCATGGAACCCTTCACTTCCCTCTTTTTCCAAAGCCCAAAGCTTCTAGAGTCAGGTTGTGGGCAACTTCCAGGATTTACAGGATGGAGAGTGAGAGGCTTGGCTTCTCTTTACAGGAGCTCTCTGCTTGCCTGTTACTGAAGTCCCGGCTCATCTGCCTTTCATTGCACCTGATGCCTCTGGTTCCAGCGTTCTCTCCTTATCATTGCTGTCTTCTACAGACGAGTGTGAGTTTGTCTCCAGCTCAGGAAGTGTGCTGTTTTGATCTTCTCCTTTTCTCTCTGCAGCCGTGTAGAGTTAAGGCACTGCCAGATAATGTCCATGTTCCGTTTGGACTTGTCAGAGTTCTCCAGAGACACAGAGCCAATAGGACGTCATTCTGTCTTCTTTCTCAAGACATTTATTTGAAGGAATTGGCTCATGAGACAGGCTGGCAGGTTAGAACTTCAAGGAAAAATTGACGTTACTATCTTAAATCTAAAATTAAAAAAAAAAAAATAAAGAATCAGACAGATCACCAAGGTAGGATTCTCAGGCAAGGTTTCTATGTGCCACTGATTTTTTTTTTTTTTTGGTAACAGAGTCTCTTGTAGCCCAGACTGATCTTGAACCCAGGATGAGTATCTGGATTCTGAATGCATGTGTGCATATTACCTCTGTGTGCATATATACATGTATAGCCAAAGGCAACTTTGTTGATGCTTCTGCCTCTTCCTCAGAAGTGCTGGCATTGCAGGCATGCCCCATCTTATCTGGTTTATAACATGCTGAGCATCAAACCCAAAGCTTTGTGCATGCCAGACCACTGAGCTCCATGCTCTGTGCTGACTAAAGTCAGGTGTTCACACATGGTAGGCAAATCACCCAACACCGAACTGTGTCCTCAGACCTCTATGTGACACTTCTTAAGACAAATTCTTTTTTGTTGAGGGAACCCCAATCTTCCCATTAAGGTTTATAGCTGATGGGATGAGGCCCACTAACTGTGCAGCATGAAATCTGGATATCTAAAGTCAAGTGACTGTAAAACTGTCACCTCCCAGAACATAGCAATGATTAGAGTTGGTTGGATCAAGCCATTGGCAGGCAGCCTTAATGAGCCACATTTGATATAAGATTAGCCACCATTCCATTGTTCCACATCTCTACCATTTTGAAGTCAGAAGCATCACCCCAAGGCTCCAATGTTCCCAGTGTAGATGATTCGTTTGTTGTTATGTTCTTGTTCAGTCTTGCTGCTATTCTCTAAAGCAAAGTTCTTGAAAGCAGAGTGAACACTAGTGTGCCTGTCTTCTGAAGCTCAGTATCTGGGTGTTTGCTCTTGGCAATGGAATCTAAAGGTTTTAGCTACAACTTGGGAAATTATGACAAGATCTCATCTATGCCAGGTTGAACTCCATCAAGCATGAATATTCAATGTCAAAAGCTGCTGGTGCCTAAGTGGTGAGGCTGGCTTTTGCATGGAGAAGGAGGAACCAGGGGAGTTGGGGGAAGGGGGTTCGGGGGGTGGCGATTTGTTTGTTGTGCCTCCTTTGATGAAACCATTGCTATCATGGTTTCTGTGTTGGTGAACAGAATGTTTGACAATTGCTTCTTTATGTTTCTATTAAGCACTAAATAAAAAGGCATGGACTACAAAGGTCATTGGTTCAACCAAGACATAATGCTGGTGATTTGAGGTCACGCAGTATGTGACTTGTCTTGTAGTGTGAACAGTAAAGCTTCCAAACATATTGTCATGACAAGGAACATCAGCAGACATGTGTGGCACTAGCCCTTCATAGATCTCTTCTCCCCCACCTAAATTATTATCTCCCATCCCAAATTTCCAGAACAATTGGAGGAGATTCTGAGTAGCTACTACATTTATTTAGTCCTGTCTTCTATTCATAGGAATAACTGTCTCCATGCTGGATGGCTTGCTTTGAGCAGACAAATGTCTAGAGGGAGAGAGAGCTCACTTCAGTACTAGGAATTAAATCTAGGGCTGCGTGCATGCTCACACATGCTAGGCAAACATCTAACTCCCAACGTGGCAAGCACCACACTGTTAAGAAGTGTGTCTCCATCTGTTTATCATAGTACTTTTTCTGTGTTTATCAGAGATCCTTCTCTATCTGTTTATCATAGTCCTCTCTCTCTTCTCTCTCTCTCTCTCTCTCTCTCTCTCTCTCTCTCTCTCTCTCTCTCTCTCCCTCCCTCCCTCCTTCTCATAGTTCCCTCTCTCTGTCATAGTTTGCTCTCTATCTGTTTATTATAATCTCCACTTTCTCCCGGTGGAGCTGGTTAGATGTCTCCCCCTCTTAAATCCCACCATAAAATTTTAATGCCAGAGATTATATCTCTTTTAATGTATTAAGAATAAAAGCTCCCAGCATTACTACCATGCCAAGAGGCATCAGCAAACTTGGCAAGAGTTCCTCATACTTCTCCTCGATATTTTTTCCAAATGGCTGTAATGTGTAAGACTCTTCATCTTTTCAAGAACCAATTTTCATGCCATAAGGGATGGTAACTTTGTCAAGAATGTATATTCTAAGGATGTCATTCTTAACTGGGCTATTTTTCCCTCCACAGTGACATTTAACAGTGTCTGTAGACATTTTTGGTTGTCTGATGTGTACGTGTATGCATAGATATTTGTGCACATGTGTCTGTATGTGTATCTATGCAACTGTATTTCTGTGTGTCTGAGTGTATGTGAATCTGTTTGTGTGTGTATGTGTCTATGTGTATCTGTGCATTTGTTTATGTGTCTGTTTTCATTTGTGTGAGTCTATATGTCTGTGTGCATTTGTGTCTATGTTAGTGTGTCTGGGTCTGAGCATATGTATATGCACACTGGTATGTCTGTGTATATGAATATGTGTGTTTAAGTATTTCTGTGTGTCAGTGTGAGTGTGTGTGTCTGTGTGTTAGTGTGAATGTGTGTGCCTGTGTGTCTGTCAGTATGAGTGTGCATACTGACACATATGTCTATGTGTCAGTGTGTATGTGTCTGTGTATCAGTATGAATGTGTGTGTGTCTGTGTGTCGGTGTGAATGTGTGTGTCTGTGTGTCGATGTGTCGGTATGAATGTGTGACTGTATAGGGGTTTATGATGCTGAGAATGGAAAGCTTAACAACAAAGGATTTTACCATCCAAAATATCTGTCCTTTGAGTCCAGGATGCAAAACCTGGCCTAGGGCACTTAAGCAGGAAAGGGAAGATGTTGGTTATTGGTTGTGTTGGTTATAATCTGTCTCAAAGAGCTGACTTGCCATGAAAAAAAAAAAAAAAAGACCAAAGTCAGGTTAGTGGTTTCAGTTGTCTCCTTGTCTACCTGTCCACCTCCATTTCCAGGCTCTTTTCTCCCTCCCTTACTTCTCTTCCTTTATTTCTCATAAAACGTTTTATCATAAAATTTTTGCACATATAAGTGAGAAGAAGTCCCTATGTCCGAGGCATACCAGTCTGGCTCATCAACTGGACTGGCTTGAGAAGCAGCTGGGAGACTAATAAAACACACCTGTGGTGTCTGTGAGGCTCCCCAAAGACCACTGGCCAGAGGGAGCCCAAATGTGGGAGCCATGACTGGTACAAGAGGGAAGCCAGAAGCCCAGAGTCCCAAGCATTCTCTCTCTCTCTGCTTCTTGACCACCATGTCATGCGAAGTTCCTCCTGCAGTAATGGTGAAGCCGGGAGTCCAGGGCCTGTGAACAGGGACCCTCTGAAACCATGAGCAGAAACAGGGCTTTCCCCTGTTTAAATGCTTTCTCTCGGGTATTGTTCAGGGTGATTAAAATCTGACCCACACTCTCCTGTTCTTCTTTCCTGTTTTTCCTTGGTTATTTTTGGTTTTCTTGCTACTTCCCTCTCCCACTGATAGAAGGTAACAATTTTTTTTTCTTTTTAGATGTTAACCATGTTAATGATTCATACTTTGAAATGTGTAATCCTGGAGCCAATCAGTCCTGACAGAAGAACATTCTGCTAACAGGTGTCTCCTTTCTGTCTACTTCCAGCCACTCCTCATCCCCTGGTGTCAGGCACTTGCTCCTCAGCTCTCCTGTATCTCTTTCTTTCCTTTCTCTTTTCTGTTTATTGATTTACAGATTAACTTTATCTATTTAAATGTCACGTGTGGGTGTCATACAGTGTGCTCTCTTCAGTGCGTGGGAGCTTTGGATCAGTGTCATGTCTTCTAATTCATCCACATTGTTGTAAATATCAATAATTTATTCTTTTGATTGCTGAGCTGAATACCACCCTACTGAGTGTCACCAAGTTGCTTGTCCACTCTATTCTTGGTAGCACTGGGGATTCCTCCAGTTATAAATAAATCCTCCACAAGAGTTTTTATGCAGTTAATTTCCATTAACGTGTGTGTGTTTTTAAAAATATTTATGAGCAGCACTTGTAAGTCAAAAGTTACCCGTTTTTAACATTAGAAGATGCTGCTGACTCCTATTCCAAAACACTTGCCTCAGTTTACCTTCCCGCTGTCAATGTATGAGAGCTCCAGACTTTCCACATTGCACCACCACTTGGAGTTATTAGTCTTTTTAATTTTACTCATCTTGGAGTGTATTTAGTGGCCACTCTTGGTGGATTCACTTTGCATTTCCCCGATGAAACTGTAAAGCCTCACCTTTTGCAAAGTGACTGTCCACCTATCTCCCTGTTTGTCTGTTATCTGCTCAAGTTTGTTTTCTCTCTTTATATAAGGTTAGCTGATAGTGTTACCCACATTCTGTCTATAAGCTTTTTCCCCCTCCCGCCCCCGCATAAATGCTTTATGATATTTTTTCCCATTGTGATAGAGATGTTTGTCTGCTTATTAGTTTCCCGATGGTGCCTTTTGATGAAAGGTCAGTTTAGAATTTGAATAAATCTTTTTCTTTTGTGGTTATTATTGTGTAGTTGGCAAAATTCCCTTTGCTACCCTGAAGCTGTAAAGATAACTTTTTGTTTCCTTTATTTAAACAAAATAAAATAATAAAAAACTTTATTATTGAGGCCTAAAAAGTGGCTTAGGTTAAGGGTGCTGGTTCCTAATACCCATGACAGGCAGCTCTCCTGTAACTCCAGCTTTAGGGCATCTAATACTCTCTCTGACTTCTGTAGGCACCTGCACATGCAGGGAACACACACACACACACACACACACACATGAATAAAAGCAAATCTTTTAAAGAAAGCTTTATGATTTTTGTTTTGACTGGGAAGCTTTTCTAAAACCAATTTTTGTTCATAGTGTGAGGTTGAATTTGAAGCTGATATATTTTCATATTGAGATAATTGTTCAGCTTCCTTTCTTGAAAAGACTTCCATTTCTCCGTAAGATTGCTTTAATGCTTCTGCAAAAGTTAAAATCTGTACTGTGTATGCTGTTTGCAATTCTGTGCCGGCTTCCCTTAAGCTGATTTCACCCTGGTGATTTCCATAGCAGTACAATGCAGGCTGAAGTCAGACAATTTGAGCCCTCCACCTCTGTTCTTTTTATCAGAATTGCCTTTGGCAATCACACACCCTTTCTTTTACCCTGTGCTTTAGAACTGGCTGCTCTTCCTCTGAGGCCTGCCAGGGATATAGGGCGGAGCTTGTGTAGAGTCAATAGAGTGTCCTGAGAGCAACAATCTCTTCCCTATCAGTGTTTTGCTTCATGTCTCCTTTTATTTATAAAATTCTTCTTCTGTGCAATATATTTTATAGTTTTTGTTATAAGCAGCACATATATTTTCAAAAACTAGTCTTTGAAAATTTTTACTGAAATAAAATTTACTTGTGATATATACAATTCAACCATTAAAATGTTTTGTGGTATATGCTTCTAGCTTGTAGTTTATAGTTCATTCATAGGGTTTTTATAGGTTCAGTCTGAGCTGAAGACATTTCTGTCATTCATAAGAAACAGCACGAAACCATAAGCTTGGAGTTGTTCACATTTCACCTCCCCAGAGCCAGTCAGCCACTAACCTATAGTTGTGTATTCTGGACAAGTCAAATAAATTAAGTCATATAATATGCAGTTCTGTGTAACTGGTGTATTTCATCTAGTGCAATGTTTTCAAGGTTATTAATGTTTTAACATTAATAAATAATTCATCTTAAAATATTCCATCAATTGTTGAGAATTTTGCATAATGTATTTTGATTATTTTACCCCCAAATTCCAGACCCACCCTTTCTTCTCTATCCACAGCACTTTGTGTTCTCACTGTTGTTTATATATATACCCATCATTTGTACTACTCATATGTTTTTTGGTGTGTGGCCACCCACCAGACCTGGTCGCTCTTACAGGAAACTGATCTCCTTTCAGCTCCTCAGCCAGGGGTGGGGATTTATGTAGGTCTCTGCATCTTGGTGCTGCATTCGGTCTGGCTTGATCATGATTGTGTCATATGCATGGAATTACAGCTGCTACATTTTTATCTGTGCAATGCCTTGCTGTGTCCAGAAGGTGTTGCTTTATTATAGGCGTCTACTGCCTCTGGCTGTGCCAGTCTTTTCACACCCTCCTCTATGGTGATCCGTGCACCTGGTGGGAAGGGGTGTATCATCAATATTCCATCTGAGGCTGAGCATTCCACAGTCCTATAATGTTCCAATTTATTGATAAGTGATATAACTTATTTCTCTACTTGTCAACTGATAGACACATGAGCTGTCTTTACATTCGTACTGCGAGAAACAATGCTACACGAATACCTGTATAAATTTGCGTGGATGGGTACTTAGGGTTATTTTAGGGAGGGTGCAGGCTGCTCCGTACTTAACTTTGAGAAACTGTTTTTGTTTTTCACAGTACTTGTGCTGTTTTCTATTCCCACCAGAAGTAAATGAGGTCTCTGGCACTCTTTATTCTTGTCCCTTGCTGTATTTCATCTTTGGGTGTATTATGTATTTGTGGGTATAAACTGTTGTCTGCTTATAATTTTCCCTTGCACTTCCTTTGTGATTGTACCTGTTACTTTTTCTCAGTGTTATGAGATACCTGACAAAAAATACCTTAAGGCAGGAAGGGCTTATTCTGGTTCATGGTTCAGGAAATGCAGTCCAACATGGTGAGGCTGCCTGGCCACGGGTACATTAAAGCACTGGTTAATTTGTGTAGGTAGCTAGGAATCAAAGAGCTTTCATCCCAAGTAGGGGCCATAAGTCTGCCAGCCAGGTCCCACCTATATCCAGAAAGTATCACAACTTCCCAGTATAGTACCACCAGGGGGGAACCAAGTATTTTGAGCATGTAAGCCTGTGGGAGATATTGCGCATTCAACTCATGCAGCTAAAATCTTTTTTTGTGTGTGTTTATTGATCAATTTTGTATCTTCTTTGGACAATGCTGTCTGTGACCCTTTAATCATTTTTAAGGTGGGCTGTCTCTGCTGTGGATTCATAAAGGTTAGTTACCATCTTGTGTTGTTTCCTTCATCCAATCCAGCTTTGTTCTCACCAGCCTCTTCTGTGCTGTTATTGGCAAACCTTTTGGTACAACAGATCCCCCACCCCCTTAAGAACATGATGAAGAGATGCACATTTATGTTGTCTTTAAGATTATTAGTGGTGTTCTCTGGGTCCTGTGAGTATTTAAATTGCTACCTAAAAGCATTTATTTTAGCTTGAAGATTTCCTTTGCTGTTTTTAATAAAGTGAGTTAACCTAGCAACCTAATTTCTCTGAGGACATCTTTAATTTGCCTTCAAATTTGGAAAGTAATTTTCCTGACTTGATTGACAATTGTTTTCTTTGAGCAATTTGAATCTACGATACTGTTTTCTCCTATGTAGTAATAAGTTTCTGGCCTGTCTGGCCTGTAGTCCAGACCCACAGACCTGAAAAATCACAAAATCACACAGATGCTTATATTAATTTTATACTGATCAGCCTATGGCTCTGGCATATTGTTAGCTAGCTCTTGCTCTTAAACTAACCCTTCTTTCTTATCTTGTTCAGCCATGTGGCTTGGTACCTTTTCTCAGAGCAGCACTTCAACTTCTTTCCTCTGCGTCTCCTGGTGTCTCTCTGGCTTCTCTGCTCTTCCTGTTCCCAGAGTTCTCTTAGTCTGGTAGCTCCTCCACACTTCCTGTCTGCCTTCAGCCCATCAGCGTTTTTATTAACCAGTAGGCAGACAATTATTTACAATGTACCAGAACATATTCCCAAAGCACTCCTGGGGTTGTTTGTCACCAGAAACTATCTATTAACCTTACTAGGTTCCTTTGTATGCAACAAGTAATTTTCCTTTGCAACTTTTAGTCTATCATTTTCCTTGCCTTTCCTTATATGTGTTATAATTTGTCTCTATGAGGGTCCTTTATTTTTATCTATTTGTAGTTTGTTGAGTTTCATATGTATGTATAGTAATGTGTTTCATTGATTTGGGGGATGGTTTAGCCATTATTTTTTTCAATAACTTTCCTATTCCTTTCTTCCACCTTTTCTTCAGGGGCTCCCATTGCACATATATTGGTATGCTTGAATGTCTCATATTTCTCCGAGACTCTATTTAATTTTGTTTATCTTTTCCATTTTCTTCTTTGGATTATATACTCTCTATTGGATATCAGTGAATGTACGAATTCTGTCTCCTGATACTTCTGATTTACACTTGAAACTCTCCAATGAACTCTTCAATTCAGTTACTGTACTTTTCAACTCTAATGTTTTCATATGGTTCTCTTTTGTGTTTCTGTTTCCTTGTTGACATTTTCAATTTGTTGTGACATTGTCATTTGTCTTGATTATTTCGGCTCATGATGAGGCAGAACATCATGACAGGAAGCACATGCTAGAGATGAGCTGTTTACCTGATCTGGGAGTGGTGGAATGGAGTCACTCAAGGCCAAACCTCCCAGTGACCTCTATTACCTTTTGAAGTTTCCATCATTGCTTTCTTAGTTCAAGTCCTCCTGAGGAACCTTTCTCTCTCTCTCTTTCTGTGTGTGTTATAGTAGCAATAGACTCACTTGCCAAAGAGTTAAGTTGGCCCACACTGGCAGGCTTCCTCCTTCTTTTGACCCCTCCAGATTCCCAGTCTATTGAACTGTGCTGCCCACATGCAGAACAGATCCTCTGACTTCAATTTTCTGCCCCATGTTCAAGTCATTTCTGAAAATGCCAGCACAGACACACATAAAGTGTGGTATTCTAATGTACTAAGTGTCTCTCAGTCCAATCATGTTGACAATCAAGCTTGATCATTAGTGCAATTAGCTGAGACACCAAGGCACCAACACATGAGATTTGGGGGAAGGGGCATTTAAGAGCTAACACATAACACACATCTTGAATATATTAGTTTTAAGCCATACCTCAGTAAAGCTGAAAATAATTTTAAAAGGTAGATATCAGGAGCCAACAATGTTCCATAATGTCCTTTGGAAATAGCTATTTCTGAAGTGAATGACCATGACCACCCTCAGCTTAGGTCTTGCTATAGAACTATTATGCATTGGTTTGGAATTATCAGGCTTGCTCTCTCTCCCTCCCTCCCCTCTTCCCCCTCTCTCTGTGTATGTGTGTGTTTTCCACATTCAAATGCATTTTCCTAGAAGATTATTTTATTCCTTCTTCTGAGTAGCATGCATATATTCCTTAGCATACATATGTTTCCATGGTCTCCATATGATCCACTTCTTCCCAAGTGTGCTTCTCTATACCTCCTGTAGTTTTAGGGGACACTTTCAACACCCTTGGCAGTTGGTTAAAAAATGCCAACTTTTTTGAATAGAAGCCTAAGTCGGCCTGGTCAGAGAGTTATATCTGCAAAGGCAAACAAAACAGAACCTTCCACAGCCAAGTCAAATCATCTTAGGATGGTTCAGACCAGTACATCTTTCCTTCCATCGTCTTTTGGATTCCAGTTATTTAATGTGAAGCAGCACCTTCATCATCTCCTACCAGCAATCTTATCATGGAAGATGTAGAAGGAAAGGGGATTCATATTTTTGGAGGTCACTACACCCTAGAATGGCTATTTCAGCTAACCCCTTAGTTCTAAGTCTTCAGTGGCTGCCAATCAACCCACATCAAATACCTAGACTGTAACATGGATATTTATGCTTTACATGACATGGTCATTGCTGCCCTAATGGCCTCAGGTCCTTTGTTCCCCCTTTTTTCTGCATCTCAGCCCTTCACTGTCATCCTCTTGATGAAACACAAGACAATAACATGTCTTAGGTGTTGTGTTAAAGGCCTAGAAAGCCCTACTCTATTTAATACTCATTATGTATTTCTGAATTCACTGCTTATAATCTGTCTTGTTGCCCTAACAGGATAGTAACCTTCCCCAAGTGACACATGGCCAGCCTATGACAGAGCTGGCATTTACACCCAGACTGTCTGACATCAGAACCCAGACTCAACTTCACAGCAAACTCAAGATGGTTCCTTTCCACTCTTGGCTGTTGCGCTCCTTGTCTCCCCTTTCTTCCATGCGCTGTCGTGCACTGCCCATATTCACCCGCTCAGCCTTCCTCTGTTCCTGCACATTGATCTGATGCCCAGCCATCAGCAGCCACCTTCTTTGCCAAGAGTGTCTCCTGGATTCTAGCCATTCAGTCTATGCCCACAGCAGATGGGCTGCTTGGGAATTGGTGTACAACCATCCTCAGAGCAGCCTTCAGGCAATTCTGACTGGGGAGCTGTATGCAAACCCGAGTTTCTTGTACACTGTGGATCTGAAGCATGCCCAGAACCACGAAATGGACTGTGCTTTAACTGCCTAGGGTCATCACTTGCTCCTCCACATGTTCTGACAGCTTCCATCTCAAACAGGCCTCACTTGGGGGCTTCCTGGTTCATCTTGCTAATATACTGTTGGCTCTTGAATCCATCTCAAGGTCTCATTCTGAAGGAACCCAAAACTAGGAACCCATGGCTGCCTCTTGTACGTACTCAGTGTTTTTGGCTCCATGGGCCTCATCAAAGACTCTGGATTCCAAACCCCGACTTTCCCCCTCATTATTCTGTGTCAGAATATTTAATTGAATCTGCTGTCATCAACATTGTTTGTTATTCTCTTGCAGTATCCACTGTGAAAGACCCTGACTCTGAAGTATCCCTATTGTCTGGCACACAAACAAAAACCCACTCTAAATATTTATTGAGCAAATTGATTTGTTAGCTTAACTTGATACAACCAGTTAAGTGTGTGTGTGTGTGTGTGTGTGTGTGTGTGTGTGTTTAGGATATCAGTGTCATCACTGAGGTTTTTAGGACATTTCACATTGCCAACAGCCTTATTTGAAAAAGGAATACATTCTGCATCTAAGAGAACTCTGACCCTTGGCACACTAAGGACAGAGTGAAAAGATCATTCCCACTCAAGGGGATGGGATGTGCTTTTCTTGAGACACAAAGGCTTGTCCTGTTCCCATATATTTTCTGTCTACAATTCCTTGTCTTTGTTTTGCCTGGTGATCTATTAAGCAGATGTCTATTTTTTTTTTTTTTTTAGAAACATGGGGTTAATGGTTATATAGTATCTTTGCATATAGCCATTTCTAATTAAAAATTCATCACTCTGGGTCCTTCAAGCTCCCATAGACTGCGTGGACCTTCAGCTTCCCTGATGAAGCCTCACATTTAAAACTCTGAGCCTTGTTTCATGAACTGAGCTCTGTCATCTGTGACAAGTCCATACCTTCCTTTGCTCCTAGTAAGAGAGAATACACAGTGGCCTTCTCACCACGCAGAATTTTCTTCTTCCCTCGGGAGCTTACAGGGCTAGGATATAGCTACCAGTTCCTTTGCACTGTGAAATCAGTGGTCTCCAGTGTCTTCCATTCCATCTACTTCCCAAGAAGGCTTTATCTGCCTATAGAAGACTTGGGTCTTGCTGGGATAAGGAGTGTTGAGTATCCAGCCCTGTGCCAGGCATGTAGAAGGATCCTGGTGTGTGCTGGTACCCTTCTGCCTCCTTCTGTTGAGCTGTGGGCCTGGTCCAGGGTGGGAAAGAGTTAGAAGAATGTTCATACATGAGGTACCATTCACCCAGAAGCTTAGGATGGATCTGGGACCAGGGAATTGTTGGCATTAGTGTCTTCACTCTGCAGATCAAGTACTCGATATTTTACTACATAGATACTTCCAAAACTTTCAAGCGTTTGTGGAGCCTCTCTGTGCTGACTGCCATCCATCAGTGGATCCAGTTCCAGGATCCAAGTCACTCTCTCATAGGAAGACCTGCATTAGCTTTCTGGTCATGAGGAAGCCTAAGGCCTTCTCTTGGGGGAGAGAGGAGGAGGGGGATCTTGGCTTTCTTTGGGCTTTGTTACTAGTAGAAATTTCATGGTCACTCAGGAGCACCTTCTAATGAAGAATCCCTCCCCGAGGTTGCTAGTGACTTTGTGAAGAATTGTGCTCATATTGTTATTTTCTTGTTCTTTTTTAATGTGGTCTTTGGGGAAATTGTTTGATATTCTGGCCTGGGTATTAGTCATCTTACAAGTTAAGAAATATTCTAATTATTTTGTTTTTTTAAAAAAAGAAGAAGAAGAAAATTGCTGACTGTGGTTAAAAGAGAGATCTGATTCCACTGCCTGTGTCTCCTGTGGCTTTGTCCTGTGACCCTGTGGCTTAGTTCCTGTCTTTGACAAAACTCCCAGTACCCTACATACTATTTTGAAAACACTTATTTGGGCTGTGGAGATGGCACACTGAGTAAAGTACTTGCTGCATCATCATGAGGACCAAATACAGATCCCCAGCACCCATGAAAGGACCAGGGGTGGCAGTGTGTATCTGTAGCCCAGTGCTGGTGGTGGAGACACATGTATCCTGGCAATTTGCTTTCTAGTCTGTCTAGTCCAAACAGTCAGCTCCAGATTCAGTGAGAGAAAGACCTTGCCTCCAAAACAAATAGTTGAGCAAGACATCTGGACATCAACATCTAGATATCACACACACACACACACACACACACACACACACACACACACACACACACACACACACACAAAATCACGCATGCACACATGGAGAGCATTCACTCCACACATTCTTACTGAGTATTTTCTATCTATTTGGCTTCATCTTGGCTTAGATTCAGGAGACAATGTCATAAAACCTCCACAGTTCACAGTCCCTGTTGTCGCAGAGTTCACAGGGTAGGACCACTGTCAGCACAGCGGGTGCCCTATGGCAGTCAAGCAAAGGTGTCTCTTCCTCCCAGCAGATGTACAATCCTAGGCATGATTCAAGTGAACAGGAATAGGCCTCTCTTTTGAACTGGGCACCCTTGGACAGTGGACATCCTAAACAACCATCCTCAATAGCTGTGATGTGTAACAGTGCATATTAAATAAATAATTATACAAACGGCCATTTAATTATAATACCAAAGCATACTAATTGGAAAATAAATCATGCATAGTTATGAACATGCACAACCAAAGGGATCTGGAATGATGACTTCTGAAGAGTAGGGTAAGACCAGGTCAAGTGCTTATGAGTGGAAGATTCTCCAGCAACTTCCCTCACCCTGGTGCACATGGTGAGCAGGGCACAGTTTGATCTGGTGATGGACAAGGAGCCACAGCATGTAGACCATTTTAAGACATTAGCTAGATACTGTGACAAACCCTTAGAAACTACTTTTAAGGCAATACCTGCCACATGGCTTCAACCCCAAGAATCTGCCTCATCTACAATTACTCACCAGTTTCTTTCATAATGCAAGGGGAAATTCTGACCTAGGAATATTTTTAAATAATGCTTGAAACAATTTTCTTCATTTTCTAAAGTAAGGCACTCTGTAAGGGCAGGTTAATCCTGTGTTTCTTGATGAGGAAGATCTAAGTGCCTTTCAGAGAAGGGGTGGGAAACTTAGAATGCTGTGGTTTTATCTAGACATAGCACCCTGTGTCCTTGAAAGTGGGATTCATCCTCCTCCTCCTCCTCAGTCACACCTTCAGAATCAAAGGTGGCATTGTAAGCTTTTGAAAAACAAACAAACAAACAAACAAAGCAGTTGACCATTTGCAAGAAAATTCCACTGGTTAAGTGATGGTTTCCCAGTCACTCAATGTGAATTTCTATCATCTACCTACAGTTGATTAAGGAGCTGCTTTCTGTCAACAACTGTATTTTATTGAGCACAGGAGGATCTATTTGACCCACATGGAAAGTCCCAGAGGCATCTGTCTCAGTCAGAGTTACTATTGCTGCAGTGAACCGCCATGACCAAGAGCAAGTGGGGAGGAAAGGCTTTATTTGGCTTAGACTTCCACATTGTAGCCCATCCCAAGACAGGAAATCAAACAAGGCAGGAACCTGGAGGCAGGAGCTGATGCAGAGGCCATGGTTTGCTCAGCCTGCTTTCTTATAGAAGCCAGGATCACCCGCCCAGGTGTGGCACCGCCCACAATGGACTGGGCCCTCTCCCATCAGTCACTAAAAAAGAACATACCTTGCAGGCTTGCCTACAGCTAGAGCTCAGAGGCATTTTCTTTTTTCTCTCTTTCATTTTTTTTCTTTTTGCTTTTGGGTGTCCCCCTCCCCCCCACCTTTTCTCCATGTAGTCCTTCCTAGCTGTCCTGGAACTCATTCTGTAGACAAGACTGGCCTTGAACTCAGAGCTCCACCTGCGTCTAACTCCTGAGTGGAGACATTTTTTCAGTTAAGGTTCCCTCCTCTCAGAGGACTTTAGCTTGTGTCAAGTTAACATAAACCTTGGCAGCCTGGGATCTCTTCTTCCTATGCTCTTGTCTTTCCACTGTAGGTTGCTCAGGTTAATGAGATGCAGTCTTTTTCCAACTGTTAATCCCAGGGGCACTGTGCTGGGTGTTGGTTCACAGGAAGAGGCTGAGTGGAAGGTTTACAGGCACTGAAATGTGGAAGACAGGAGTGTGAGTCCAAGCTTCCAGAACTTTGGTAATCTGACTTATCCTTGATTTTTCTCATTCCTAAAGCAAGTATACAAATATTTTATATTATTATCATAAGAACAATGTCACTGACCTTCCAAAAATGCCAGTATCTCTATTTTAGTCCCATGCAATTGAATCTCATAATGGCATGCACATATAGACCAATTGATGTTATTATTTGAGGAGTTAATTTAGATGATGTTCTATGGGAATTCTGAAATTTGATTTTCATACATGCGAACAATAAATTTAGAAGAATCTTATTCAAATTTTTCAAAGAAAATAGAGAAGGAATCACTTCTCAACAAGTTTTCTCAGATGATACAAGTGGGTCATAAAATAATCCTGATTACAAAGCATGACAAAGATATTGCATAGAAGAAAACTGCATGCCAATATTCCCCAATCACAGAGACAAACTTCTTAAATAAATTAGCAAGATGAGTCTAGGAATGCATAAAGAAGAATTTAATTTATTGTATAATTAATGGATGGTTTAAAAATAGAAAATAGTGGGTTAGACAGATAGCTTAATAGTGAAGAATATTTACTCCTCTTGTGGATGACTCAGGTTCAGCACCCAGCACTATGTTCAGCAGTGAATAGCTTTATGTGTCTCCTGCTCCAGGGGATTCAAACACCCTTTTCTGGTCTGTGGACATCTGCACAGGTGCAGCACACACAGATGGGCACACACATACACATAAATAAAAACAAATAAATCCTTTAAAATTGAAAATAAAACTAAGTTGTGCAATTAACCACACTGAGAAAATAAAATATAAAGTTATATAATTATTTCAATGGGTAATTTATTTTTTTAAAAAAAAGCAAAATTCAATAGGTATCACATTTCTCATTAAACTGAAAACATAATGAAATTGCTCTAGGCTGATGAAGGGATCTGTGAAAAATCCACTGCTAAATTTATATGTAGTGGTTCAAGACTGAACGCCTGTCTTTTTTAAAGTTTTGCTTCTAAACATCATGAAGATAAGTCTCTCTTCAGTGTATTTATTTAGCATTGTGTTGGTGATCAGTGCACTTAGATAAGAAAATGAAATAAAACCTAGAGCCTTCTTATCAAAAAAGTCAACAAAATG
Source organism: Phyllotis vaccarum (assembly GCA_033318265.1). Taxonomy (NCBI): domain Eukaryota; kingdom Metazoa; phylum Chordata; class Mammalia; order Rodentia; family Cricetidae; genus Phyllotis; species Phyllotis vaccarum. Next base: position 72,070,256 of record JARWLC010000004.1, on the reverse strand, counting down.
TTCTAGAACCAGGAAACTAGTCTTGCAAGATCATGTGATATAAAAGCAATATGATACATCAATTGTATATTTATATAGAAATAGGCAGTTAGAAACCTCAAAAATGCCACTTATATTGACATCTATTTAAATATTATAGGTAATAAATAGAAAATGAAAATCTTGCATTTTTAAAACTAAAAAATATTATTTAAATAAGACTTAAGTAAGTGGAATATATACTGTGTTCATAAAAGAATGAAACAACACAGCTATTAATTTTCTCCAGGTTAATGTATAGATTCAGTATTGTTCTTTTTTAAATAGGTATACAGATTTAAAAGTTGATTATAAAATTTATCTAATAAGTCAGAGAACTCAGAATAACCAAACAAATTTGAGATGTTTAAAGTACCTAATTCTAAGAGTTATTATAAAAACTGTAGTGATCCTGTGTATTTAAGAACATATGCATGAATAGGTGAGATAGCTCAGCAGGTGAAGATGCTTAGTAACAAATTAGGTGACCTAAGCTGGATCCCTCAGATTCAAAAGGAGAACTGACTTCTCCAAGCTTTTCTCTGACCTCCACTTGTACACAGTGCCACAGTTATGCATGCACACACAAAAATTAAGTAAGTAATAAAGTAATAAAACTTTTTAAATAAAGGAACAAGAACACAGAGGTATGTTAATGGAATTGCACATTGTTAATAAATAGACCCGAATGTACGGTTGGCCTGAATTTGACATAGATAATAAGGTAATTTATTGATGAAAGGAAAATTTTCAGTCAATGCTGATAAAAGTCCCAAATTAAAACTGAAAGTAAAGGAAAAAGTTTGACTCATAACATGCCATATGCAAGACTAATCCAAAATGAATCCGATTTTGAAGTAAAACAGAGAAATCCTCTAGAGGGTACTATTAAGAGCATCATCAGTACTTTGGGATAAGCAAAGATTTCTTAGAAGGAATATACAAAGCAGGCAATAAAATACAATGATAAATAGAATTTCACCAAAATCCTTTTCTTTTATTCCCCCAAAGACACTAAGAAAATTAAAACTCAAGTCACAAGCAATAAGAAAATGTTTTCCAGTCATGTGTTTCATAAAGGTGTTCTTGCAGCCACGTGATTTTAAAAGAAGCCCTGATTTGGGGGGTGCAGGATGAAACTGAGAAGCAGAACATGTGAAATGGCTTAGATAAAATGCTCTATGCAGGGGGTGTGGGGGGGCATGGGGAGGACGTATGGTGGGGAAGCAGGTGGCCATACAATAAACTGTAGGCAAAAGGCTGTCCACAAAGGAAGGTCACTATAAGGATGGGAACAGGTGCTCTGTGATTGAAATGCAAATTAAACCTATACAGGATAGTGCTTTACAATATGACTAAATTAAAGAAAATGAACTATATCACAGGTTGGGCGTGGACTCAAGTCATGTGTCTTGAGTGGAGCTTTCGAATATTACCAGTAGAAGTAGCAATTCAAACAATAACCTTGAAAAATCGGTCTTCAGTTTCTTATAAAATTCAGTCACATACTTGTCCTATTATTCAGCAGGTCCATTTCCTGGGTATTACTATGAGAAAAGCATGTGTCCACAGAAGAATTTATACAAACTGTTAAAATAGTAATTTTCTGTGTAATAACCCCAAACCAGAACAATACCAATGTTTATAAACAATAAAATAGATAGCAGTTAAAAGGAAATTGCTGGGACTAGATAGATGGCTCATCAGCTACCAGCACTTACAGCTCTTGCCATGACCTGGGTTCAGTTCCCAACATCCACAGTGAGTGACTCACAACTGCCTATAACTCTAGTTCCAGAGACTCTGGTGCCTTCTTCCGACCTTCTTGGCCACCTGCCTACATGTGGTGTTTATACAGACACATAGGTACATGTCAATAAATTTGAAAAAGTAAAAATAAATAAAAATTTAAACAAATGGATTGAACAATCTCAAGTGGGTGGCCACACATACAAGAGTACACGTCGCTGCTAAGGACTGGATGGACTTTAAAAAAATGAGGACCCAGTCAGATGGGTAGGAAAAAGTGAGTGAGTCTGTGAGGAGTTTGGAAAGAGGGATATGATCAAAATACAAGCTATAAAATGATCTGATAAAGGGAGTGAGAAAAGAGGGGACTCTTTAGGGAGAGGGAGGGAAGTAAATAAAGGTGAAGGAAACTCTTAGGATATCTGAAAATTCCACAGGGAGTCATAGTATTAACTATTTACCAAAATAAAAATACCTATTTTTATTTTACATAATTTACATAATTTTACATAATTCTATGTAAAAATATACGCATATAGTTTTAATGAACCTTTCTCACTTGGGCTGCTAAGAGCAACCTAGAAAAACCCACTATCAGACACAAGAAGTTTTCTTTCAAGTTGTTGGCCAGAGCTGTCTAAGAATCTCCCAAAACAGATATCCAATGCTATTACCTTTGCTTACTCCCCAGAGGTGGAAGGTAATCCCTGTTCCTGAGGATGCAATGTAGTTCAGATCCAGGGCCCAGAGAACTTAAAGCTGGAACTGACCTGAATACCTCGTCTCTAGGGATAGCTTTCCTGGTGCCAGACGGTGCCATTCAAGCTTCCAAAAGAAGCAGTGATGATGGTGAAGGGCAGTAGCTCCTAACTTGGTGATACTTTTTCACATTCCCCAGCCATTCTTACATACTCAATTTATTTCCTGCTACCCTTGAACTTCTTAGGGTAAAACTGATTTAGAATCAAATTTGAATGACTTACTGAATGCCCTATAAAATTTTAGCCCTGATTAGTCCTGAGGCTTCATCTCAAACTGTTCTCTCTTCCAGTTACATTAGCAGCCTTCTCCTTTGTATGCTGGGCTTGAACTTAGAAATTCACATAGGCTAACCATCACCGTGCCTCTGAGCTCTGTGGCCAAGCTCAGCACTGGAATCTGGTGGTACCTTGACTAAATTCAGAATTTCCTCTTCACAGATTCATACTAATTCCTGTTTGACCACTCTTTATAGTACTCTTTACATAGCCTTTCTCTGCCCATCATGTGCATATATGATGGTGGATCTCTCCTGTTCCCACATAGCATCCTTTCTCCCAAGAGCCTATTTTGCTTCTTGACTGATATTCATGGCAGTTAATAATTTCTGTCTCTAAACCCATTGGGACTATAGCCAAGTCTGATATTTGTTCCTTAGAATCAACATGCTAGATAAGAATGTAGCAGATCTGAAAAAAAAATTGTTGACTTAGTGACCTCAAAACCAAACCTTTACCCAGTAGTTCCAGGTAGTAGTTCTGTGACTGTTAAATCAGAGGTTGTATATTGTTTGTGTGTTTTGTGAAGTCCATAAAAACCCTAGCATGCTATATTCCTATACATTAACATAATCTTGCATCACCTTGGGGCTTAAAGCATTTCTTCCAAATTCAATGTGTTACTGCCTATAGTTGGGTGGTATGGTGGTTAATATCACCTTACATCTAGAATTCTCTGGGAGACAGGGCTCTTGTCATGCCTATGAAAAACTATAATGATTAGGCCAAAATGAGATGGACCAATCCACCCACATGAGTGACACTAGTCCCTGGGTTGAGATACTGGACTGTATAAGAACAAAGTGAACTTAATAGAAGAATTCTGTAGTTTGTGCTTGACTGTGAATGTGATGTAATCTGTTGCTTCAAGCTCCTCCTTTGTGACATCCCCACCATGATAGACTTTAACCTTGACCTATGAGCCAAAATAAACCTTTTCTTCCTTTAGTTGCTTCTTGTCAGAATATTTTATCACAGAAACAGGAAAAGTAACTGATACAGATGACTTTTCATTACTGGATTGTAGCTGCTTTATGTAGTGGAAATACAGAGGCTGTTACCTTTCACTAGGTGGAAATGTGGACTCTGTCTTGATGTCGAGGCTTTGGTATTACCTATTTTCATTCTATCTCCATTGACTATCAAAAGAGTGTCTTGAGAATTCTCAAGGGAATTCTGTTGTTTGAACTGAGTGTGCAGATTCTGTATTCCACGTGTGCACAGTATTGTGCTCATTTGCAAAAAAAGAAATCTGCCTGGTAGACCAGATGGAGCATTTTGATTAATTTCAAAAATGCTTTGGCTGCTAATGTATTTTCTTTTTACACTGAACTTTACTGAATCTAAGACCTACTTTGGTACTGCGTTCATAGACCAACTGTCATCCCTAGGTCTCAGCTCTTCAAAGTTGTGGACTTGCTTTAGTGATTGGAAATCTTTAGTGATTTTAAAATCTTTTCAAGAAGTGGGTAGGCAAGACTGGAGCTGATGGAATGGATGCAGGGGGAAGGGGAAGTCTTTCGAAGGATATAGTGAAGGAACCTGGATCTCTAACAGATGTTTCCCTATTGGTTATTTTATTGTGCTTACTCTCACCAGGAAGGGACAGAGGAGCTGGTTTTCTGTAAATGAGCATATGTTGGACACCGAATATGACAAAATTCTTCAAGTTTTTGTTTCCTGACTGGTAGTCTCATTTTTGGTAGTTAGAGGATGGTGTGGGAAAACTGAAGTCAGTATTTTGTGGAGAAAACAGTCAAGCACTTCTAAAAATAGCCTGCTCCCTGTCATATGATCTTTCTGAGTCCTAGGTGGGGCAAACCTTTCACCCTGGCTCAGTTCTCCCTCATTTCTGGGTATTATAATATGGCTATTGCCTTAGACTGAATGTATTCTCCCTGAATTGATGTGCTTTAAACTAACCATAAGTAGGATGATCTATGGAGGTAGACTGAGAGGCAGCTGCAAAGGAAGAGCTCTCTTGATGGAACTCAAATCCTTCTTAAGCCCCTTCCTAAGCCTTGTCATTTTGCCATGTCCACAGTGAGAAAGTGTAGCAAAAAGGAGCCATCCAGGATGTAGGAGGGTACTCACTAGACATGCAGTCAGCCTTGGTCATGAATTTCTCCATTTCTGGGACTGTAAGAAACACATTTCTGTTGTTTATAAGTCAGTAGTAGTCTACAGTACTGTGTCAGGAAACCTCAGATTAAGACAGCAAGAAGTGTGAAGCAAACACATCACACGCTGATAGTCAAGGAAAACTTCAAGATTCAGAATTTTGTAAAGCCAAAGAGAATGACTTCAGAGCTCCTGGCGTTTCTGGTCAAAGCTCCAGTCAGAGACAGCAGCAACAGAAGATGAGCAAGTCTTCTTGGAGGAGACCAGTAGAACTGCTTCAGATGAGATAGATTTGAATCTCAAAGGATTGTGAGATTTTGATGAGGAGCAGATCTTTAAGCAGAACATAAACATCCAGATCACAGCATCTGCCTGGTTTTCTGCTCATTCCATCCATATTCCAGGTAGAGCTCCTTCTGGAAAGATTCTGAGTTCTTGTACCGAATTTCTGCCACAAGCAGCAGGACTTGGCCTCATAGGTCTATGAGTTCCTTTCATCTTACATGGCTGTGATATAGATATCCTGACACCTTACAGGGAAAATGCTCTATTTTCCCATTCATTTCCAGGCTATAGTTCATCATAGGGAATTTAAGGCAGCTAGTCACATCCACAGTCAAGAATAGAAAGAAATGAATGTGAACTACTGTTCATTTGATTTCACCACAGACCTACAGAACCCAGGCCCAAGGAATGGTGCTGCCCATTTTAGGCTAGATCTTCTCACATCAATTAATGTGATAGAGACAACTTCCCACAACCATGCCCACAAGCTAAGATGATAGGGACAGTCTTCCATTGAGACTCTTCTCAGGTAATTCTTCATTGTGTAAAGCTAAGCACCCTAGTCTACAATACTCTCATCCCAAACCTGCCTTTGGAGGGTATGAGGTATGCTGATAACATCCCAAGCCTGCCGGTGAGTGAGGAGGGTAGATTCAGACAGATCATAGAGAGCAAGCAGAGAAAATACCAATAAGGGGCAAATAAACAGCAGACTTTAACAGACTATAAATGGTAAGGCCTCTGAAGAAGTAAAAGGAAGGTTGGCCCTGTGCGTGAACGTGTGTACCCAGGAGATAGACCAGAAATTCTTTCTCCTTGTTCTGTGGCTGATCTGAATGAAGGATGGAGAAGCCTCTAATGGTGGGTTGGCCCCACGAGGCTCAGGTCTTTGTGCTAGAATGGCACTTTAATTTTCTCTGCCTTGTATAGAGAGCATGGGGATCGCTTAGGTAAAAGGGACTTTGAATTCTCATCAGCATCACTGGAACTCTACTTGGCACCCGCTTTTCATTTTCTCTCCAGTCATATGGAAACAGCTTGAATAGAAAACAACAACAGAAACCCAGACATCATGGCATCTGTGCATCCTTGGGCTAGCTGTTTAGTCAGTAGCCACCAGTCCCCAGGAGCCCCCAATGTTCTTTCTGATAAGCTTCCAGGTAGAGTCTTTGACAGCTACATCCAGACCCACTAGGTATAAAAGTAAAGTTGGGACCTGCTTCACTTGTGTCTAATGAATTGGATGGGTCGGTGAGCAGAAGAGTAGATGGAGATGATTTCAAGTCTTACATCCATCACTTAAGAGCCATGGCTTTGAACAGGTTTCTTGACATCTCATCCATTGACTCTACAGCTGTGGTTGGATTGTGTCCTTGGTGCTAAGCACTAAAGGAAGCGCTGAGGGTCCAGAGGTCAACCAAGGTATACCAGTCCCATAGAAATTCCATTTAGGAAAGACCGAAACACAATGTAAGGGAGCTTTACATAGGAATGGAACTGGCTCTGTCTCCTGGGAGACCAGCCTGTAGGTGTTGTTATATCTGAATCTGTGCTTTTCTCAGCTTTGTGACTTATGACCTGAAGGGCTGCCTATGTTTAGTCTGCCTTGGGGGGGGGGGAGCATTAGGAGACAACATGCTCTACTCTGAGAAGTTATCAGGAACTGATAGTGACAGTTGGGTTCTTTTACAAACTTGGATTTTTTGGGAGGGGTTATTTTTTGTGGCTGTTACTGTTGGCTTTTCCCCCCTTAAATCATTTTTTTGTCAATAAACCACGAATTCTCCTATTACTTATCACTTTCCTTGGTGTCTGTGTTTTGCAAAGATTCCTGGAAGTGATTTTTTTTTTTTTTAAATCGCATTGATAAAACTTCATAATGTCCTGGGAAGCACATCTTCTAGCCCTACAAACAGCATCAAGCTGGCATTATTGCCCTTATTCCCGTCCGTCTGTGCCCCTCATTCTCATAGAGCCACAATGAGAATGGAAAAGTTGAGCTGAAATTTAACTATTTCTTACCCATGCATTGTGAAGGCATGGATTTATCTTACAAAACTTCATTTCTGGGAAAGACGGTGAACTCTGCCTGAGGTCAGCGCCCAGGTCTAAGAATCTTGGAAGAATCTCAGGAATGTGACTGAGATGCCCTTGAAAGCAGGGCTTGGGTTAGCAAGTTTAACCAATAGTTCCTGTACCCCACACCCCTTTGCCTAATCCTGAAATGCCAAGATGTATAGCACCCTGCTTACGTATGCTTTTCTTTACAAACCCCCTCACCTCTGAGTTCAGAGACCAAAACCCTTTGCGCTGGAACAAAGGGTTTTGACCTAAGTTTGTTTGAACCTGCCCAAAAGAATAAATCAACTCTCATGTGTTTATAATGGAATCCAGCTCCCTGGTGGTCTTGGGGGTCCCTTGACATGGGTACAATAGCATCTATTTGGGAATAGGGTCTTTCTGATGTCATGGAGTGGGTGCTAAGCAGTAGACATAGCCATAAAATATAGAGTTGCCATTCACAATAGAAGAGGCATGAAGAAAGAAGTCCAATCTTCTGCTGAGAATATTGAATTTATGTACAGAGGGTTTCAACCATGTTTCAGCTATATTTACTGAGCACTTGCTGTGTACAGCAAATTTTTGACATACATTATCTTATTTAAGCCTTGCAATGACAGATATTTTATCAATTTTCCAGGTGAAAAGTAAGGGCTATGTATCCTGTTCAAAGTCACACAGCCAGGAACTAGTGAAGTTAGGTTCCAAATGGGGAGTTATTGTTTTGTATAAATATGTACCTATCTTATTCAGTCATTGCTCACTGTTTTAGGGATTGGTTTCAATGCCTCCTACAGACATAAAATCTTTGGATACTCAAGTCTTTGGTGTAAAATGGTATTTGTATATCATCGGTGTACATTTTCATATTGCTTTAAACCTCTGATTCCTGAATACTGAATACAATGTAAGTAATATGTATATAAATAACCATTCTACTTTAGTGCTTTGGGAATGATGGGGGGGGGTCTGTATGTGTTCAGTGCAAATGCTGTATTTTCTCAAATATTTTTTATCTGCAATTGGTTGTATGAATCCATAGATGCAAACCTACTGACAGTGACAGGAAGGGCTGACTGAATTAAGATTAAGACTGAAAGACCCCCGGGGATTAGGGACCCCCGAAACGGACCTTTCCTCAGGAGGAGACCCCAGGACCCAAAGACCGAGCCGAAGCCACGGGTCAGATGCAAACAGCACGAGGTTTATTGAATAACACAGGTACCTGCGGGCTACCGAGCCACTTGGGAGGGCTGGCGTGCCCAGCCCTTTGTTCAGGGCCTTTTTATAGGGTTAGGGAATCAAAAGCGTGCATACAGAAGCAGAAGCGAAGTTACAAGGTTTTCATTGGCTGGTTTGAATGAAATCACCCATTGAAGGGTGAGGGCCCCCAGGCTGCCATCTGGCCTGACCAAAGGTCCTGGTTATCACCTGCCCCCAGGCCTGCTGCTTGTTCTTCCTTTGTTCCTTATCTCTTCCTGGAATTCCTTCCCTGATCCGGCTGGGCCTGATCAAGTAGCCAAGTAACTGCTTCCCCTCCCTTCCCCCTCTGCCCAGCTGACATGCACTGTGAAAGTTTTTATTACTAAGTTTTACAGGGATGCTGGTGTCTCTAGCACCAGGATATATGTTTTAAGAGCAGGTTTTAAGGGCAGATGTACAGTCCACACAGGGGAATCAGTGTATCCTCGGTTGAGGAATGTTTGGCGTCTGGCTCCTGACCACATTCCTGACCACATTCCTTTGTCTCCACCCCAGGCACCTGGTCTTAGTCCTAACTGCAGTTCTTCTTTTATCAGTGAAGCTAATCTTTACTGTCCTGTTAATATGTCTTAGGCAAGTTTACTTACTGTCCTTGCAAGGTGCTGTTGCTAGCACTACTTCTTGGATAAGAGAAATTTGCTAAAATAAGCAAAAGGGAGGAAAAGGGAGGGGGCCTTACAAGACATTGTCAGCAAACAAATCTCCAGTTGATGATTGATGAAGCTGGGGTTTTTTTCCTCTCAAAAAATAAAAAAAAGTACCAAAGGCACTTAATTCCATGTTCATGGAATTTTCAAAGGAAAGACATAATCAAATCTTTGGTTTAGAGTTTTTTGTTTTTTTTTTTCCTGAGCTTGTGAAAGTTGTATATAGAAGTTTCTCTGACCTGCCCAGCTGGTCTGCAGACATTTAGTCCCAAATAATCACACAAAGGCTTATATTAATTATAAACTGTTTGGCCTATGGCTCAGGCTTATCACTTGCTAACTCTTAGGCTTTCAGTTAGCCCATCATTCCTAACGATGCTCAGCCATGTGGCTTGGTACCTTTTCTCATTGTTTCATTCATTGTCTTGCCTCCTGTGTCAGACTGGCCTGTGTGCTCTGCTCTTCCGCTTCCCAGAATTCTCCTAGTCTGCTTGCCTCACCTCTACTTCCTGTCTAGCTTCTGGGCAATCAGTATTTTATTAATCAAATATTTACAGTGTACAAGAGCATAGTCCCTCAGCAGGAAGACATGCAGAATATCCTAAGAAATTGCAGAGTCACAGCTAATGGAGAGGAGATAGAATGAAGTCTGTGTTTTTACCTTAAAAAATAGCTGCACTTGGGAAAGCAAGATGGCTTACTTGAGAATCTAGTTCACTCTCCTGAACCCACATGGTGGAAGGAGGAAAATCTATGCCTACAAACACGTGTCATGTTTCCCAACTTGCCCCCTAAATAAATCAACATTAGAAATAGCCACACTCGAAAAGCAAAATAGTGATGAAGTCTAAAATATGTTGCAGTCTAAGAGCTGGGCCAGGCAGCCCAGCTAGTTCCTTTCAGTTTGCTTTATTCTTCCACAAGTAATGTGTGTTCTCTGGGCCTTTTCTGGCTCAGTCTGTGTGTTAAAAATTTGCAGTAGCTTGAATTCTGTAATCTGAGCAATCAATCAAGTGCCTCGGGAGAGGCCATGTCTTATTCTCCTCTGATCATCCCCGAGCCTCTCATAATTAAGCATTAGTTGGAGTTCATTGCACTTGAATAATGAGCCACGTTCCAGTAGGCTTCCTGCTCTGCTTTTTCTTGAACATGCTTTCTGTTTTCTGGTTAACCAAATCACTATCATCATAAAAATGCAATTTAAAGGCTCTGTAATTATAGTATGTATTTGCCTCTGAAAAGCTAAATCTAGCACTTTCTGGTCATTAGTGCCTTATTCTCACTGGCTCACAGAGCCCTGGCACATAGAGGGTCTGCCCTGCCAAGATAGAGCTGTCCCAATGAAAGGAGGTGCAGGTTGAGAGACTTGATCATTGGTGTCCTCTATGAAATGGTCCAACTTTCCTGGTGGCCCAGTGGGTGGCTGCACAGTCCCTGTTGTGATCATTTTGATGACATTTTTAGCCCTGCATTTGTTCTCGAAATATGTAATTTTCATGGCATTCTGCCATTATTTAACAGGGGTGATTATCTAATAATGAAATATAGGCATAAAATCATTTGCAAATGTGACCATGTTGGTTTAAGGATATAATTATTACTAAAAGTAGTAATGTTAATAAAAATTAATATTATGTTAATATTGATTCCAGCCTTCTAGTGTTTAATGTTTGTCTAATATTTTTCTGTTTTCTATACCCTGTTTATGTATTTAACATTTAAGACAATTTCAACTGCATTTTAGTCATTATTGAAATATGAGACTATTTGTAGTAATTTTATATACTTTACAATTTTTGTATTATTCTCACATTGGTGTCTATATTTTTCTTCTTTGCCTTTGAAAGTTTTATAAATTTCAGTTTTAATACACAAAGTTAACAAAGTCTTGAGTAACTTTTCTTTTTCCTTTGGACAGTGTAAAAATAGTATAAGTTTTAGATCTGATGAATATGATGTGAGCTACTAGTTTTGTCTGTTGTTTTAGTTCCAAGCCTGACTTTTGTTTTCCTCTTTCCCACAGAGCCCCCTGCTCACCACACGTAGTTCAACCAATGCCAGTGTTCTTCCTTCTTCTAAGTCAGCCTTTCCACTCCTCACCTAAAATAGATGCTTTAAATCTCCTTAATTTTTTCTGGAAAATTTTGTTTTAACTTTCTAAATTTTATGTGCTGTCATTTTTAGAAGACAACTTTATCCAACATAGAATTCTGGTTTGGCAGTTTTTCCTGTCAAAACTGCAGGAATGTTATTCTATTATCTTTAGTGTTTAGTGCGGGGTCCATTAGTAGCTCTCTGTAAGTCTTGTTGCTACTTTAATGATAAGTTTTCCTTTTCTCCTTTGCTAGTTTTTATTTCGGGTAATAATTTGGCTTTTCTTTTATTTCCTGAAGTTTTATTATAATATTTCTAGGCATAGATTTTTCTTTCCATGCCTTATTTGGGATTCATTTGACTTTATGGACATGTCTTTTCAACATTTGGCGATACCCTAGCTATTACAGATCTGAATCTCGTTTCTTCTCGATTGAATCATTTCTTCATTCATTTATATCTTCTGTCGGACATTTGTGAGACCCCCCTCATGCTATTGACTTTATCTTTAAATAATGTCTCTGGCTGTTTGCATGTGAATTCTGCCTGAGGAGAGCAGAAGAGATCACTAGATCCTCTGAAGCTGCAGTTACAGGCAGCTATGAGCCCTGCTTCCTGATACTGGGAAGTGACTTTGATCTTCTACAAGATCAGTAAATATTCTAAACAGCTGAGTCATCTTTCCAGCCCCATCTCTCACAACTTTCCCTATGTATTTTTTCATTCTTCATCCTCTGTTGTTGCCTTTTAATTAAATTCTATTAAAAACGAATCTTCTAATTTCTGTATTCAGTTTTGTCACACATGCTATTTAACCTCTGTTGATTTATACATTTTAAGGCTAATATTTTTCCTCTATGGAAATTCTCTTTGGTCTTTAAGACATATCTTTTGGAGCTAGAGAGATGGTTTAGTGGTTAAGAGCTTTTGCAGAGGACTCAGGTACCTTCCAAAAGCACATGAATGCACATGGTGCATATCAACTCATGTGGGCTCACATGGATACACATAAACTTAAAAAAGAAATCTTTAAAACATCTATCTTATAATTCCTTGATCATGACTATTCTCTCCTTATTTTCAAGCTTCTCAATAAAGCTTGACACATACTGAGTACATCGATTTTATATTCCCTGCTTTGTCCTTGGGATATCTAAATTGGTGATGAGTCAGCCTGCCCTGTGTGTTCTCATTCGTGATACCAGAAATCTTTGGTGATTGAGTTTTCTTAATAGATCTTGCTCTTTGCGAAAGTCTGGATGGATGTTAAATTTCTGTAGAGAGGAGGTTTGCCAATTGCATCATAGTACAACCTCAACAGGACCACTCAAAAAGTTAATTTTTTACTTAAAGATTTGTGGAGCCCATGTGAGAAGCATAAACTAAACAGAAAGCCCACGAGTGTTGACTGGTAGCTCTTACATCTGTTCATACACCACAGTAATGGAGGTTGGAAAGTGTCTATGCTGTTCTCTTTTCTGAGGAAAGTTGTATAGTCTTGGGGTTCTAGGGCTTATTAATTTCTCCTGCAACACAGTCTCAACTTTAAGTGTCCTGAGACCCCCCCCATATCCCTCCCCCACCACTTTCCCCCTCATGTCCATGGGTACAGATCAGGAGCCTTCATAGATGATACTCAGGCCCACCATGGCCTGATTCTTTCCTTCCATCTCTTTATTCAGGGAAACCTTACTCTCTTTAATTCTTCTTTCAATGCAATAATGCACCTAAGCGGAGGGTGGAGGGGGATGATATGTTGGTTTTGCATGTAAAAACAGACACACTACCAGCGGCCACACCAAAGTTTATTCAGGGAAGTTGCCAGGCAGGTGAAAAAGAAGAGAAGCAGAAGGAAAAGAAAAATGACCCTCGTGTCACCTCATAAGAGAAGGAGCTGGTGGGCACAGATTTACATAGCCACACCTAGGGGCGTGCCCTCTGTCCTATGTTCTGTCAGTGCCATGTTAGGTTATTGGACTAGCAGGTTTACCACTTATGCTACATGCCAGGAATTCTTACAGGGTTGTTTTTAATTTTATCAACATTTGGTTGTTTTAAACATAGTACTCATAATAAATAACATAATAATAATAAATATACATAATAATCATTTAGAAGATCTAAAGTCCCGAGTTTGGAAAAAGAAAAGAAAACTAGCTTAAAGTTAAAAGGGCTGAGAGAGGCTCTGTGGTGAGAGGCTCTAACAGTTGTCTAACTGGAGCTCTAAAGTCACAAGGAAATGTAGAGAGAATGAAGAAGAAGCACCTGTGTTTTAAGTTAGCATAAGACAAGTCTGCATTCGGCTTCTACAGTCAATCTTCCTAGGTCGCCATTTTCCAGAGCTCTACAAAGAACAGCACCATATAGCTGCATGCTGGGTTCTGCTTGCAAACGGCTTTCCCACAGGTGCGCTGTACTGTCCACATTTGGCTAATAGACGGGATTTCTGTGGAAGACACTATGCTCAACGAGGCTGATTTAGAGCCCAACTTTCCAACACTCAGGAGATGATGCTAACTTGGAATAAGTAGTTTAAGAGCAGCCAGCAGAGCATTTCAGTTTGCTGGTGTCACTTACACACGATCCTGACAGATTTGAAATCCCTTGATCAGCTTTAGCCATTTTCTGTGAAAGTCGTGGAGATGATGGAACAACACATTTTCTTTCCCAAATTTAATATGGCCCTCCAGACTTAAAAAAAATTAATCCCACAATTTCCATGCCAACAAAATACTCATCTATTTAGGTTTCAATGTAAGCAATAAGGTAGACATACTTTCAAAGGCCAAAGAAGTGAAGCTCTATGACATATGTATGGTCAGTTTCTCTTAATATGAGAGATGATTGGGCTGATCTTTGGACATACAAAGATGGTTTTCAGAGGGAAACACAAGTTTAAGAATCTCTGAATGCCACTGTGTCAGCTGGACCATCAGTGTGGAATGTCTGAGGCTGCTATTTTCCTCATTAAGAACAACAACAGAGTGGCCCTGGCCCAGCTCAGGATGTAACCTCCAGTGCAGCTCTTTCCCCTTTTTCCTTATTGTAATATGCATTTTTCTTTTTTAGATGGAATGTAGAGCTTAAATGGGCCTGAAATCACGTTGTATCCCAGGCTGACCTTAGACTCAAGCCATTTCCTAGGTATGCGCTACCATACCTGAGGCTCCATCCATTAGTCAGTGCTTAGGAGATTTGCTTGGGTTCTTGGCAAGTACCCATCACAGACATCTCTCTTGGCCATACCCCCTAAAGGAAGCACATCTCCATGCAAAACTTATTTTCATGCCCTTCTCATGTAGGCTGTGAGCCCAGGGGTTGAAGGTTTGTTTTCCCTAACAAATCCTCCGACAAGTACTACTCATATAGGCTTTTTGAGAGTGACAAGGACATTCTTAGCTCTTTGTGGGTATAACTTGAGAAGCTTGAGTAACTGAAACTTTATTAAGAGATACTAGAGGGAATAAACACCACAATCAAATCTTACCCAGCTGTCTTCTAGCTTCCTCAGCCTCGATTCCCTTAGAATGAATCCCAACTAAAGTATTCTTTTGGTAATTAAGGCATGGCCCCACCACACCTGCTTGGGAGCCTGGAATTTCTTCTATAATCTGAAGTGATCTTGACTCAGTTGGGATTAAGGGAGTAGGTCACCACTCCCAGGATACTCTCTGTGCTGGGATTAAAGGTTTGAATCACCACTCTCTGATTTTCCTAGACTGACTGTGGTTAGAGCTCTGGGACTTCTGGAGCTTTTACTAACCCCCCCACATAGACTGTGGGTAGATTCCCTCTGATATCTCAAAAACTTCTGAAACTTTATTAAATCCCCACAGGTAACAGACTGTTGTGGTGAGCCAAGCATCCTAAGCCAGGGCTTCTGAGCTCATTACCCTGTGCCTAGAAGAATAAGTAAGCAGATGGAGTGAGCAGAGCATGTATAGTTTTATTAAGAAAAACTGATAAAAAGCTCACAAGAGTGAGAGAGGTCCCAGGGGAGGAATAGAGCCCCATGGCCCTGCCTGGTAGTCCTTCATGGATCTTATGGCAGGAATCGGATAGAAATAGGGGTCCTCTTAATTGACATCAGTCACTTTTGAATGCAGCCTGGGCTGAGCTGGTGAGGAGTCCACATACCCTATTCATGCTCTTTTGACTAACCAGATAGTTACTGCCTGGGAAATGCTATCTCCTGTCTCCTCCTGTCTCACTATAGCATATCTCTCTCTCTCTCTCTCTCTCTCTCTCTCTCTCTCTCTCTCTCTCTCTCTCTCTCTCTCTCTCTCACACACACACACACACACACACACACACACACACACACACCAGGCAGATGGAAACCATCTTTAGAGGATACCAGACAATGGTGGCCACCACAACTCCATTAAGTTCTAGAGACACCCCCACCCCACCCCCACCACCAGCCAAGTAGAAGAAACCAGATCAGCACATGGAGCAAATCAAAATCTACTTCCTTTTGGCCTTTTCCAAGCTCTCACATTACTATTCAGACCCCATGTCAAATTTTTGTTTTGATAAGGTCTTTGGAAGTGGACCAAAAGTGTTTTCCATTAAAATATTATCTTCGTGGAAATCCTACCCAGGCTCTTATCAGCTCCCCTCAAAGCATATCGGGAAAGGTAATTTCTCCCTCTTGATGGCTTAGTATTACATTATGTTTCAAATCATTGTGACATATCATCCAGGCTCTAAAAGGAGAAGTTGTCCTGAGGCTTTAAACCCATTCTAGATGGGGATAATCTGATGTACAAAGCCACTTCCCATCTTCCCAGCTAGTCACCCACAGCTCTCTCCAGGCCCAGAAAGAACATTTCTGAATCCTGATAAGCATTTCTTGGCAATCCCTGGGATAACGGAAGCCCTTTCTTTTCTTCTCCCCTTCCCATGCTCTCTCTCCCAGGCCAATGCCTTTTCCAGGGTTGGCATCTCTAGAACACTGACAAAGGGTGGGCACCATCAGCCCTCAGTTCCTTTTTGTGACCATGTTCTCTCCCACTGTTTAACCACAGAGTAATCTCTCTGGTCCCTACCTATGTCTGTACTTTTTAGATGCTCAGCAAATGCACACATTGGCAGAGAGGATGCAGACATGATGATAAGGGAAGAGTTTGCAAAAGAAGAAGCCAAGTGTGTGCCCAATAGAGGGGACAAAGTTCCTGGTCAGGCTTGCAAATGCACTGGCTCCAGGCAACTGTCAGAGGGAGTGAGACTACATCGCACCCTCTAGAAACTCTGTGTGTGTGTGTGTGTGTGGGGGGGGGAGAGAGAGAGAGAGAGAGAGAGAGAGAGAGAGAGAGAGAGAGAGAGAGAGAGAGAGAGAGAGAGAGAGAGAGAGAGAGAGAGAGAGAGGAGAGGGGGAGAGGAGGAGAGAGACAGAGCGGGGAGGAGAGAAAGAGAGAGGGGGAGAGACAGAGAGAGAGGGGAAGGAGGGAGGGAGGGTGGAGAGAGAATCCCCCCAAGCTTCTGAAAGAGCAGGGCCCTCTCTGTTCTTCAGGGACAGCTGTTCAGACTCTGAGCCAGACTCAAGGAACAAAGGTGAACTCCCTTCATCATAGGTCAGAAGAAGCAACAGGAAACAAATAAACATGGGATTCTTGGGTTAAACCACAGGCAGGTGAAGCAGCTTGTCAAAGAACTTGAAATGCAGTAGAAATTGTATGAGTTTAAGCAAGGACCAAAAACTCTTCATCAAGAGGAAGATAGCCAAGTTGTAACCACCGGGTCCATTTGACTCTACCTCTATCAGTGATCCAGGATGTTTTTGGAACCCCTTTGGGTAGAATAGGACAGGACAGGATAAGACAGCTTCAGTGGTCCCAGGCTCAGCTTGCCTTCCCCAGGGTGCTTAGGGACCATCCCACCACCTTTGCACAAGCAATGGCTCAGAGTACACCATTCTGTTGTTGAATCTTGTGGCTGATGATGCTGGATTAAGTGATTGTGCTGGAAGCTCTCGGTCACTCTAGTCCTGCCTCACCTCACAAGCAGCTCTCTGCTAGGCTGGATACTTCAAACCCTGTACTCTAGACAGCCCACCAAGGTCACCCTCGGCCCTTCCCCTCCTCCCAGTCTTTCTACCATGCAATTTCCTGTGTTATTTCATTTTCTTTTTTTTTCAGTGTAACTTCCCCAGGGCAGAAGCCAGGTCTCTGGTATCTTAGCTAATCCAAGTCTGGGAGTTAAGAAACTACAAATTGAGAAACTGGTTATATAAAGCCAGCTTCATGGTGCACTTGGGAGACAGAGGTGAGAGAATCTGGAGTTTAAAGTTGTTCTTAGGTACATAGTTTGAGGCAGCTTGAGCTACATAAGACCCTGGCCCAAAAATTCAGAGGTGGGTGGGAAGAGGCGGAGGAGAGAGAGGCTCCAATACATAGAATTCATTTCCAAGGTGTTGTCTAGGAGATGCCTTCTGGAAAGAGTCACTTGGCATAAGCATGTCTGGCCCTCTTATCTGTGAGCTCCGAGCTTCCCACAAAGCCAGGAAGACAAACTCCTTCGTTGCCTGTTCTTTTCCTGTCTTCAATGTTAATTTTGCTAACATCTCCTGAGAGCCTCAGGGACTGTGAAGAGCCCTGGATTCTGATCCTGGAATTCTCTTTAAGTGGATTTGGAATTATGTAAGCAACGAGCTGGAGACTGCAGAGGGAGATATTATAAACGCTTCTCCTTGAAAACGGTGCTTCCCAGAATGGAGGCAATGGCAGATGCCAAAGCAGTGATAAGAAATGATCGAGTGCTGACTACCAAGATCTGTGCAGAGGGTCCCGAAGTTTCCATTCTCTCATCCTCACCATGGTGTGGAGAATCAGGCATCACTAACCTCAGTGTGCAAATGTGAAAAAGAAAGCCCCCAAAGGCAAGCTCACACAGGACTCCACAGCAGAGCTGGGTAGGGCATTCAATGCTCCGAAAGCTCCCTTTCTCCCTTCCAGTGCTCCCTGGAATAGAAGAAGTTAATGCATCACCTGCTCAACTTCACTTGGTGCTGTTATAACCTTAAGAAAAGTGACCTGAGGTCCATCAGGTGATTCTTTCTCCAGTAGGGAGAGCAGGGCCAATGGAAGCTTAGGCTCAGAGATCTCTTTAAACATTGGAAGCAGGACCAGAGTGAGATATTAGGGTGGCATCCAAAAACCCAGTCCTCTTTGCTCATGGTTGAATATTACTCAGTCTGCCCTGTATTGGTTTTTGGTTAGTTGTTTGTGTTTTAAAACGAGAGACATTTCTCAAAAAATGTAGGACATCAAAGTCTTAAAGTTTTTTATTTTAATTACACTATTTGCTTATTTACTGTGTGTGTGTGTGTGTGTGTGTGTGTGTGTGTGTGTGTGTGTGTGTGTGTGCACTCAGCCTCTCATTACTGAAGCCCAAAGAGGAATAGCAATTTGCATTCTTCTGAGAAGGCAGCCAAGGTAAGGGATCCAGGTCCTGACTCTCGCAACCACACTGTTCCTTATGGGCAGTAGGGACATGCTTGTCACGTACCTTTGTCTTTGGATGGTCCTGGTCAGCTGCTTTTGAAGCCTCTGCAGCACACCCTCAAACACTGCTGTTGAGGTAACAGTGATGTCCTCTTCCTCTGGGGAAAGGAAACCCCAGCTCTTTGAATCAGATAGAAGATTCACAAAGATTGCCCGCGTTAAAGCCTGGTTTTGTCTCCAGTGCCAGGAACGATGCTTGCCTGGGAAATTTTTTAATACTAGAAAAAGTTAAAACTACAACAGAAAAGGCAGGGTGACTCTTTGATTCTTGTCCCATTTGTTCTTTTAGTTACATGACAGTTTTAATTAGCTAATGTTCGAGCACATCTTGCAGTCCATGTGATAAGAAAGCAAACGTCAGTACTTTTTCTTTATGTGGTGGAAAAACAATGATAAATCTTAAAATCAATGGCATCTTGGGTATGGGAACATATAATAATTTAATTTATTCTCATACTTCTTCATTTCCCCAGAGTTTCATCTACATCAAATTTCCATTGGTCAATCACCTTTATATTTGTTTCATATTTTCTTTGTCCATGGTTTCATAAAGACAGTCTTTTCCCAGGATGCCATGAATATTCACCTCCACACTCTCCTTTTCTCCCCTTCCTCACCCCTCTTCCCTTCTCCCAATATCCCTTCTGCTTTGTTGTTATATACTCAATAATTTGATATATCTATAGAAGATCTAGCAACCACAACAGGGAAAATGTGATGTTTATCTCTCTGAGTTCGGCTTGCTTTGTTTAATATGATGGTCTCCAATTGCATCCATTTTCCAGAAAGGGACATAATTTCATTCTTTTTTAGGACTGAATAAAGCCCCATTGTGTATTGAGACCACATTTTCTTTATCCATTCATCTGTTTATGGATGAAATCTGTTTATTAATGGAATCTATAACTTGGTGATTGTGAGCTGAGCTACATCCGACATAACTGTGAGGGTATCTCTATGGTATGCTGACTTTGAGGGTCCTTCAGATGTACCAACAATGGTAAAGCTGGGACATATGATAGACCTATAGTTATCCTTCTGAGGAGCCTCCACAGTGATCTCCACAGTGGGTAGATTAATTTCATCTTCCACTAGCAATGTAAAGGGCTCTGTTTGTCCCACAAGCTCACTAATACTTGTATCTCTTGTTTTCCTGGTGATAGCCATTCTAACTGGAGTGAGATGGAATCTCAAGGGAGGTGTACTTAGCATGTCTCTGATAGTTAAGGATATTGAACATGTTTTATATACGTCTTAGTTACGTGTACTCTGCTCATTTCATTATTCCATTTATTGATTGGGTTGTTTGTGACTTAGGGGTTAGACTTTGAGGTCAATGTGTCATGAATCCTTTTTAGATCTGTAGCTAGCAAAGAGTTTCCTCCATTCTGCAGGCTTGGCAGAAACCAGCTGTTCCCTTAGACATGCAGAAGCTTTCTAATTTCGTGCTATCCCATTTTCTGAAGCTTGCTGGTATTTCCTAAGCTCCTGGTGTCTTTTCACAAAGTCCTTACCTGTACTTATATGGCAAAGTGTTTTCCCCTTAGTAGTTTTAGATCTTTTTTCTCTTTTTTATAATGTAGTTTATTTAACTTTATTCTATGTGCATTGGTGTGAAGGTGTCAGATCCCCTGGAATTGGAGTTATAGACAGTTGTAAGCTGGCATGTGGGTTCTGGGAACTGAACCTGAGTCGCCTGGTTCTCCCCTAGTTTCAGATCTTACATTGAAATCTTTGATCCACTTTAAATTGAAGTTTGTATGAGGTGAGAGATGGGGATCTAGTTTTCATCTTTTGTATGTAGATAGCAGCTTTCCCACATCATTTCTTACAGAGACTTTTTCTTCAGGCTAAGTTTTTGACACCTTTGTCAAAGACCTGGTGGCTGCAGGTAGCTGTGTGTGTGCATGTGTTTAATTCTGGATCCTCTGTTCTATTCCAGTGACCAGTGTGTCCATTTTTATTCTAGTACCCTGCTCTGTAATATAACGTGAAACCAGATATTAGATACCTCCAGTGTTGTTCTGTTTCCTCCGGGTGGTTTTGGCTATCCAGGGTCTTCAAGCTTTCACCTGAGGCTTAGGATTGTTCTTCCCATTTACACGACGAATAAATCGGTGTTTTGAAGAATCTTTCTTAGTGCCAGCTTTCTCATTTCAAAGTGAGGGTTGTTTTAAGGGTCAGGTGAGGAGGAAAGGGAAGCCACATAAGAGCCTAAGCAGCTTCCTTTGCCGGAGAAGAACTGCAAACCTTTGCTCATTCATCTGGGTTTCAGGGAGAGTGGGGAGTGATCATTACCCAGTATCACTGGTGAGGCAGCCTACCCATCACCAGATGGACCCGGAGCACCTGGGTGGACCCGGCACACCTTCTGGGCCGTTTCTCCTATTTGTCTCATCGAAAACAGTGAGTGAGCACCCATGTTCATGAAACAGAGACTCACTTTTGCTTTCTTCCCAGCTGAGAGCATCTTTGCTGTTTTCTAGCAGAGCTTCATGTCAATATTTACAGTCAATTGCGCCCAGCCAAGAAAGCCTGCAGACTCTGAATGCAAAGGCACAATGCTTTTCTCAAATACCATGCTCACTTCTGTAGTCTGCGGCTTTTAGCCTGACCTAGTCCCAAGGTCTGGACCTACCTGCAGCTGCTTAGTCCCAGTAATTACACAAAGGTTTATATTAATTACAAACTGCTTGACTTATGGCTTAGGGCTCACTATCAGCTAGCTCTTAAAACTTAACCCATTTCTATTAATCTATGCCTTGCCACATGGCTAGTGGCTTTACCTTTGTTCCATGTTCTCTTGGTGCCAGCTTGCAGCATATCTGTCTGACTCTGCCCTCCTGCCTATAAGCTGCTTTGCCATAGACCAAACAGTCCCTTTATTATCCAATGGTTCACAGAAAGACATCCACATCACACTTCCTTTCCATCTGTGGTAACAGGCTGTGTGTCTGCCTGTGTGTTGTAAAGTGTGGAATACCTGCAAATTTGTTACCCAGAAAAAGAAGATTCTTGGAATAACCTCACTTCACTGGTGTGTGTGTGTGTGTGAATATCATTGGCTATGTGTTTGAAAGCCAGTTTTCTCTGTTTGGGTGAAGTTTCTCCCTTACTCTTTTGAGACAGGGTCTCCTGGTTTCCAGCATAGCTTTAAATTCTCTCTGTGCACTTGAACTTAGGACCTTTCTGTCTCCTGCCATTATTGCCTAAGCGCTGGGATTATAGGTCTCTGCCACCATGGCCGTCTTATGTAGTGCTAGAGATTGACCCAGGGCCTCAGGCAAGTGTTCTACTAGCCTTGCTACATTGTAGTCTCAGTCTCATTTCTTCATCTGGTTAGAAAGTGGGGTCACTCTAGCTAGTCCCAGGCGGGACGGGGTGCCCCAGCAGCTCAGTTACGTGTGTTGCTTTGAGAAGAAGATGGAAAATTTGTCTTTGGTGACTTTCTTGTTTCCTTGCTCTCCTCAGTGAATTTGAATCTAGGATTCAGGATCTCAGAGCAGAATGGTTCCTGGAACACTGCATCCTGGTCTCAAACCCCCATCTCATAAGGAATAACATTTATTCAGCCATAGTTGGTGAGTCTAATTTAGACTCAGTTGTTAATGAAAAGGCAAAGGTGTGAAGGACCAGAGTTTCCTGCTGCTCAGTTATATCTGCCGTGCCAAAAGGAACCCCCCGAAGTCCTTTGTCAGAAAACGGTCTATAGTTTAATAACTGAATAATAGTCATCAAGAACGTGACGAGCATAATGTTTAGCATGAAAATGGAGCTTTTTATTGTCACCTAGAAAAGTAACAATGTGCAACAGTTTTAACCGTTTTAACAGTAGCATGTGTCAAAGGAAACTTGGGGCTGAGGTTCCCCTGGCCTCCAGGAAATTGCTCTTCATCTTTACAGCTGAAAAGAGCTCCACCTCCTCTGAGAGGAAGAGCCTCGATGCCCGGGAGAGGTTGTGCCCTAGTGCTGACCCCTCTGGACAGGAGAGAAGAGGATGCAGAGCCCTTGGAGTAGAGCTGGTGCCAGCACTGCCAGACCAGAGATCCTGGGTGGTGAAAGTCTGGAAGAGATTGGAGGTTGCTAGCCAGACAGTTCTCCTGAAGATGCCAGAGTGCAGACAGAATTGGTATTTTGAATGTTGACTCATCAATGTTGCGGTCTTCTGATATTCTTATGTGGTTCGCATACAGATTTCCCCTCCTGGGTGTCCTCCTACTTTTCTTCCACCTCTTCCACCCAGTGTTCATTGGCTTTTTAAAGTACTCTGTTTTCCTGAGAAATGACAATTTGGCTTTTCTCTGAGCTGTCTCCTCTCTGATTCTGGCAACTTCCATCCATAGCCCAACAGAGCCCCAGGGCTGTACTATTCTGCACCTCACACTTTGGATAATTAGGTGTATAGATTTGCTAAGCCATCTATCTTAAATAAAGACCATTTTATTCCTCCTGTAAGAGCTCAGGATGGGGCCAGAGACAATAAGAATGAGCTTTCCAGCCCTCCCACTCCTATACCTCATGGGAGAATGTAAATGAATGGGGATGGTGGAGTCCAGTGCATGTAGGTGGGAATTAAGAAGCTATTAAATGAGCCAGGATGGTACCCAAGTGCTTCTACATTAGAACATTATGGAAATCACTTAATAACCTTCTATCATTCTATCATATCATGCTGGACAGTACCATGTCTCACATCTTAGGTTAAGACTTCTACTCAATATGCATATGCTATTAGTGATGAGGAAAATTTCACTGTACAATGTAGCTTCCATTTGTTTCCTGACTTTTGATTCTTCTGTGTGCTGAAACAAACTACATTTAACACCTATTTAAAAGGGCAGTAGGGAGCCAGGTGGTGGTAGTTCATGCCTTTAATCCCAGGACTCAGGAGGCAGAGGCAGGAGGATCTCTGTGAGCTTGAGGCTAGCCTGGTATACAGAATTTGTTCTAGGACAGCCAGAGTAAACCCTGTCTCAAAAATAACAACAAAAGCACCACTGTACAAAACCATTGTAATGGGAGGTTTCTGGCCTGCCTAGTTCAGACCTGCCCACTGCTGCTTATCTGGACCAGCAATCCCAAAGTCCCAGAGGAACACACAGATGCTTATATTACTTTCATGCTGTTTGGCCTATAGCTCAGGCATATTGCTAGCTAGTAGCTCTTTCATCTTAATTCAACCCATTTCCATTAATCTGTCTTGCCACATGGCTGGTAGCCCACCTGTTGAATCTTGGGTGGATGGATCGTGTCTCCCTTAACTCCGCCCTCCCCCTACCTATTGTCCAATTCCTGCCTACTGCTATGGTGCCTGTCATGGGCCAAAACAGTCCTTATTCACAGCATACAGAAAGACATTCCCACATCACTCCATTATAACCTTGTTTGTGTGGCTGAGGAAGACCTACTTTTGTGCAACTCATGCTCATAACCAAGATTCCTTTTAAGTAGGTACATAATTTTCAAAGATATTTGGAAAAGCTGAAGGTCATCCAGTGTCATACGTTACAGTTATGCTGACCTGGAACCTACTGCTGCATCTGCTTTTCACTCTACACTGCCACATAATCTGGGTTTTCATTTTTGCCTCCCTGGCTGCCGAAGGTTGTTTATGCCTTCCATCAAATGCTTTCAATTTTCCACTTTTGTAAACAGCTTTGAGCATAACATTGTTTAGTTCCCCCTCAGAGCTTATGCTACCTTCTGGAGATCACTCTAAAGACCCCCTAAAAGGATGATGGATGCATTTTAGGCCAGGGATTCTCACACTGTAGTGTGCATGTCATCCTTTTGACAGTCCTCCCTCATGGCTCTGGAGCCAGCCAGAGAGCCTGTATCTTTAATGAACATTTTCATGATGCTCCTAGTAAAGGCTTTGCACCATCCCTTGGACTTGCTGCTGTCCTACAATTGTCAGACCTGTTCTCTCCGAGTCATTGTGTGGGTGGGGTGTGGGGGAGCAGCTCTCCTTGTTAGTAGTATCTCTGCTATCCAGAGGTGAGCAGCTGCAGCACCTGGCTTCAAGGAAGGCCCCTGAACTCAGTCACGGCAGCCATGATAACCACGGGGGAGTGTCGGTGGGTTACACAGTGCTGTACCCAGAAACACATACATGCAATCTAGGAACCATGGCCGACCACTACAAATAATATGACCTGGATACCAGCAGTTTTTAACTTCCCTATCTACTGAAGGAGACTGTATGTAGCCAGGATTGTGCATCGTTGTTCTAAACCCTCAGAGACCAAACTTCAATCTCACTGAGTTACAACTGCAACTTTTTTGCAACATCAATTCTTTTTAAAAAGTTTGATGTTCACAATACTTGTACCTATTTGTAGAGTGCAGTAGGCTAGTTTAATACTTGAAAACAATGCAGAACGATCGAGTCATGGTAAATAGCATTTCTATCTCCTCAAACACATTGTTTTGTGTAGTGGTCGTTGGATACTTCATCTGAAAATACACTACTCTAGGCTATAGTCACCCTGCTATGCTATAGAGCATTAAAACTAAGTCTTTTTTTTTTTTTTACTACACTTGTTGCCTTTTACACAAATTCCAATTATTATCCAATTATTCATCCCAGACACAGTGACTATTGTTTTACTCCTTGCTATGTGGTCAAAGCTTTAGATTCTGCATGAGTGAATATGCATGGTGTTTTCATTTGTGTTTACTGGTTTTAACTGTTGATTTGATACAATCTGGAAAGAGATTCTTAATGATGAATTATATAGGAAAAGTTGGCCTGTGTGTATGTATATGAGAGGTCATCTTAATCGGTAATTTATGAAGGAAGACTCAGCTCGTCATGGGTATCACCATGGCAGGGTCATCCTGAACAGTATAAGAGAGGAGAAAACTAGCTCAGAGCGAGCAAGCAAGCAAGGCTCCATGCATTTAATTCTCTCCATTTTGGGCCATCTGCTGTTTTGCTCTCCTGCCTTGACTTACCCACAATAACGGACTTGTAACCTGGAATTGTAAGTAAATAAACCCTTTTTTCAGAGTATTGATCATAGCAACAGAAATAAAGTGAGAGCTATCTTTCTTGGGCACACTTATTTCGCTCAGATCCATTCATATTGCCATAACAGAATGGATAAAAGCTTGGGAGGTTGTGTATACTTTATTCAAACTCTATGGGTTTAAGTCTTTGTATATCTAAAATACAATAATTTTATATTTTAAGAAGAATGCAAGGTGTTTGCCATGAATGTCTTCTCCATCTAGTCAATTCCTCTATGGAATTTGCTGAAAGCAAGGAATCCCCTTAGGCTCCTGGCTTATCCCAACACTTCTAATTCAAACAGTTCTTACTGAATTTTTTTCTGAATATACTTTTTTTTCTTACTGAATGTATACATTTAAAAATAATTTCTCAGAATGACCATATCCTTATATCAGCCTCTAAGCCCTGTGTCTTAGTCTGGGTTTCTATTGCTGTGAAGAGACACCATGACCTCAGCAACTCTTATAAGGAAACGAATTGGTGTGGTTTGATTACAGTTTCTGAGGTTCAGTCAATTATCATCATGATGGTGCCATGTAGGCAGATGTGGTGCTGGCTACATCTTGATCAGAAGGCAATAGGAAATGATCTCAGTGTCACACTGAAGAAAGCTTTAGCAAAAGATCCCTCAAAGCCTGCCCCTGCAGTGACAATTTCTTCCAACAAAGCCATACCTACTCCAACAAAGCCACACCTCCTAATAGTGCCTCTCCCTTTGGGGGCTATTAGACTATTCTTTCAAACCAACCATACCTTGTAAGAGCAGAGATGGTGTCCTGGGAATCGTTTTCTTCCCCCACTTGGCATATGTCTGTCTAGCATAGATTGGGTAGTCGTTCTAGCTAGTTTTTCTGTGCTGTGATAAACCACTGACTATAAAAAGCAACCTGGGAGGAAAAGGTTTATTTTACCTAATAGGTTACAATCCATCACTGAGGAAAGCCAAGGTATGTGGTGATATATTGTATATTTAATTTAAACAGTCTGAAATATCAGAGGACAGAGCCACTCATAGAGCCAAGCCCTGAAATTTATGGAGTTACAACCCATGCCTTCAATCCCATCACTCAGGAGACAGAGATCAGTCAGGATCTCCGTGAGTTCAAGGCCTAACAGAGCCAGGTAGTTATAACACATACCTTTAATCCTCACTCTAGGAAAGTTAAATAGGGAAGTGAGATAGCTGTGGAAGAGAGAGAGAGAGAGAGAGAGAGAGAGAGAGAGAGAGAGAGAGAGGGAGGGAGGGAGGGAAGGAAGCAAGGAAGGAAGGAAGGAAGGAAGGAAGGAAGGAAGGAAGGAAGGAAGGAAGGAAGGAAGGAAGGAGTTTAGAGTTCAGTTTCCCCTGCCACTTCCTTGGCTGGCTAAGGATGAAAAGCTTGGGGTTGGAGGATTCATGGAGAGAGGGCTGAAGAGTTGGTTAGGTGAGAGTTGTCTCTGGTTGGTTTCTCTGACTCTCTGATATTTCAGCTGTTCTCCAATATCTGGCTCTGAGTTTTTATTATAATACAAATAGAATTTATACAATAAAGATGGGATCTTAGAGCAAGACCCTGATTATTGTCTTACTCTCTAGTTCATGTTCAGCTACCTTTCTTAAATAGCTCAGACTCTCATGCCTAGGGATGGTACTGCCCACAGTGGGCTGGGCTCCCCTACTTGCATTAGCAATTAAGAAACTGTCCTACAGACATGCCCATGGGTCAATCTGATAGAGGCAGTTTCTTAACTGAGGTTCTACCCTCCTAGGTATGTGAAGTTGACATCCAAGACCCCAAGACTCATTAAACCATTGCTAATGAATAAGTGAATGAATGAGTGAAGTAATGACACAGATTAGTATTACATGAATTCTATTTGGTATTACAGTAGAAACCCAGAGCCAGATATTGGGGAAAAGCTGAAATATCAAAGAGACGGGGAACAAACCACATCTGGTTCTCACCCAGCCAACTCCTCAGGCCTCCTGTCTTCCAAATCCTTTGACTACAAACCAACAAGGGAAGTGTCAGGGGAAGCTGATCTCCTCGTACCATCCTGCTATCATACTTCCTGAACTAACTTCCCTAGAGCTAGAGTTAAAGGTGTGCGCCACAGCTGCCTGGTTCTATTAGACCTTGAACTCATAGAGATCCTGACGGATCTCTGCTTCCTGAGTGATGGAATTAAAGGTGTGGGTCACCACTCTCTGACCGTCACAGCTCAGCTCTGTGGGTGACCCTGTTC
This sequence comes from Phyllotis vaccarum, assembly GCA_033318265.1. Classification (NCBI taxonomy): domain Eukaryota; kingdom Metazoa; phylum Chordata; class Mammalia; order Rodentia; family Cricetidae; genus Phyllotis; species Phyllotis vaccarum. Next base: position 72,042,238 of record JARWLC010000004.1, on the reverse strand, counting down.
TCTGATATTTCAGACTATTATTAAATATACAGTATATCACCACAGAGTAGACCTTGGGCACATACATGCCTGGAGAGTCAAGTCTCATGGTTGAAAGTTTATTCTAGAATGGTTGTAGCAGGAGAATGGATTTGGCTACATGGTGCTCTTGGCCTGGGCCTTGACCTTGGGGCATGAAGATGGCTGACAGGAAGGTTGAGATACACCAGGTTCTTGCTGCTCTGAGCCTGCTAAGATAATGCCTCCCTTTTCTCTTTGGCAGTTGCTTTCTCGGGCCTCGGTTTCACAACATTCTACCTGGCTGGCAAGCTACACTGCTTCACGGAGAGTGGGCGGGGGAAGAGCTGGAGGCTCTGTGCAGCCATCTTGCCCTTGTACTGTGCCATGATGATCGCCCTGTCACGCATGTGTGACTACAAGCATCACTGGCAAGGTGAGTCCCTGATCAGTCCTCAGAGGGGCCCCACTCTCCTTCCAGGGATGAGTGTTGGACAGTCACTGAATCAGGAAGAACTGAGTCCCAATGGTCAGAAGCCTGACTATAGGAAATAAAAGACAGAGCCCTCTTCAAGCGTGTCCTGACATTAGTCTTTCCCTGCTGAGTTCTTTCTTCTCATTGTGCTCACATCCTGCCAGGATATCAGGTCTTCAGTGTAGTCACTCTGGCCTCAGGCCCAAATGTGGTTTCTCTGCTTGATTGGTCTCCAGACTCAGAGCCAGGTTGTTCTTGGCTGCTTTTACATTGTAAATCCAGTCCCCAAGGACATATTTCTCACCACAGAGGCAGTGCCAAAGAGTGTGTCCAGCCCAGGGACCCAACGTCATCGATGTTTTTAGAAGCTGCCACAAAGCTAGAGTAAGGCATACCTTTATCAAAAGGCCGGGGTGAAATGACTTAGCATCTAACACAGCTGTGAGGAAGCTTGTCCCTGGATAGGGCAAGGGTTGCCTCTTTTGCAAGGCTAACCTGAGACTTATTCTGTCTCAAGGCAAGGCTTATATCACAATGCAGGGGTGAGACTTGTCTCTAGCTCAAGGCAGGGATGAAACCTGCTTCCGTGTGTCAGTCCTGGGATACTCATTAAAACGTAAATCACAAGCAAGTGAGGGGTCTGTTCCTAGAATGTGACTGACCTCACCATGTCTCTGCCAATAAACTGCAGTTCACCGATTGGCCTGAAAGAGAATCATCACCTACTGTAATAGACAGATACAGTCATATAGCTGTGGTTTCCAGGGACAGCAGGATCTATGGTGTGGCTTCCCAAAAATGGCATCCATAAACCACCCTGAGCAGACATTCATATCCACTCAGTCTGGGCTTGTGTCTGGGAGTAAGATGGAGACTGATGTGGTGTCCAGGGATCTGTATGCTGGCAAAGGAGCCTGTACTTTCTGGTCACTTCAGAGAGTCACCAGTAAAGACCACTTTTTCCAGCTTCCCCCAACCCCCAGATTCTCTTCTACTCCCAGCCTCCTTGGAGCTCGTGTCTTTGAAGTCATGTGCCTGAAATGGCATTTTGGAGTTAGCAGGTACAGGGTGTGGGGAGAGGTACTGAAGCGTCATCATCTCCCTCCCCCCACCCCAAATGAAGGAGATAAGGAAAGGACGACACGATTGTAGCTACAGCATCCCCCACCTTGTTCTTTATTTTTACCACTGAGTTGAATGCAGTGCTTTGTGTCATTAAAACCACCAAGAAGGAAGGAGCGACAGAGTCCCTGAACCAACAGCTACAGGGGCATGTCTTCACTGCAGTGTTGGCTCTAACAACATTTTCCTACCGCCTTTGTTGCCTACCGGGTTAGAGCATTTCCCAGAGAGAAGAGTATGGACCAAATGGCCTTGTATGGATTGTGTCTCCTGTTTCCCAGGGAACTCCAATTTCTTTGACCATGGAATGATAAAATCTGAATATTTCACAGAGTAATGTCATAGACTGAATACAATAATGAACCCAAATGTCATTGGTAAATGCAAATGCACTATGCAAATTGCTATCTCTGTTGCCTTGTTCACTGTTCCTGAGGAAGGATGTTTAGCATTTTCCTAAACAACTGACTTGGTGGCAGATGTGTTTTTGCAACCTGATCTGTTTAAAAGCAACTGATTCTGAGTTACCACTCTTATTTAAGTATTTTGGATTTGGGAAACAATAAAGAACCTCAAGGGGCTAGAGATATAGCTCATTGGTAGAATGCTTGCCTAACATGTACGAAGAACTGGGTTCCATCCCCAGCACTACAAATACTTGGGTCAGGTGGTATATGTTTATGATTCTAGCCCTAGGGAGGTAGAGGCAGGAAACCCAAGTTTCAAAGTCATCCTTGGCTGTACAGTGAGTTCATGTTCATCTTGAGATGTATGAAACACTGTCCCAAATGTTTTTAAAAAAGATTCAGAATTGAGAATTGATGTTTTTAACCCCTTCATCTTTGCATAATGATCTTGTACTGATGACCTAAGATGTGAGGTGTGTACCTCTTCAATCCTCTCTGACCCTAGTCTGGCTTGTTAACTTTTTCTCTGTGGCTGGCTAATGTAGCCATGAGGAAAGAGTGAGAAATTGTGTTTGTTCAATACTCAGTTGTCTGGGGAGAAATGGAGGTGGCAACTAAGGTTTCTGGCTTGGCAAACATATAGTAGCGAGGCCTTTGATTGCTGTGTAGGTGGATGTTGGAGGCAGGATGCTTGATTGAGACAAATTGCTTGCTTCTCTGTGGCGAACTGAGCTGCCCAGTGACCATGATCAGGAACCATCAATCAAGGTGAAAATCCATGTGGAACCCTGTAGGTATCAACAAAGCCCAAGTCCTTCTCATTATTATTATTAGTTAACGACATTACTGCTATGGGATTTTATGACTCCATTTCAGTATGATTTAAGCAATGATGCCAAATATGGAAATACAACTGGTTACTTCATTACATATTCATTTCTAATAAATATCCCATAATCTCACATGGGATATTCTCTGTTAGTAAAGATGGTTGTTTCCTTTTATTTTGACTGCCCAAGTCCCCTCGAAATATAGAAGTCTGCTTTTTGACTAAATGAGCAGACTGTGAAGGCATAGCAGAGATGTGGCTACACATAAAATATTTAGTGAAGCTTCCCCAGAAAGAGAGCTGGTTGGATCAATACCAAAACCGTGTGAAGGATGCTCCCCTTGTCTTTGTGCTGGGTCGGCTTCCAGATCATTTGTAAGCCAGAGGGACTCTAAGGTGGTGCCAGATCAAAGCCTTGTGCCTGGCACACGGCTCACCTTTGTGTTTAACCATGAACATGAAGCAATTGAACTCTGAAATTTGTAGAATCTCCATGCCAGAGAAAATGCACACAAGGAAGGACAGAGCATGCCTTAAGGCAGCATCTGCCTCTTCTCTCATGTGCATTTTCTGGTTCCTGGCCGGGAAAGAACCATAGTTAGGACTGATAAGAACATGTACTTTGCTCATATCCCACACACAGGCACATGTATGAGCATATACACACTAGACATGCACACACACACACACACACACACACACACACACACAAATGCAAATGCATTGGGGGGGGACAGGGAGAGAGAGAGAGAGAGAGAGAGAGAGAGAGAGAGAGAGAGAGAGAGAGAGAGAGAGAGACCAGGCCTCTTTTGGGATATGAGAAACAATCCTTTGATTTTCTAAATGGAAGGTCTTAAAAGGGGTCCTTAGGACTGTGTGGTTGTTCCCACCAGAAACCTACTAGCCCTGGGCTGAACAAAATATGCCCCTGTAGCTCTCCCTGTGGTGTACTCCATCCCAAGTGAAGTATCTCCCCTCCAATGGCTCCCTGTGTGTCATAGCTGAATTCACAATGTTCCATGCTCTTTAGGAACCTCAGAGCCCTGATGCTGGTGGTAAGTACCATGTCCTGTGCTCAGGAGAGTAAGAGCAGTCTGAAGCCCCATAGTGCCCCTTCATCAGTGTAGAGCCTACCCGTCAGGCAGAACTTGGCCCACGGGAGTCTTCCTCATCTGGGCCTTTTGTTTCTTTCCATACTTGACTGGCCCATTGCCCAGTTTCCCCAAGGAAAGATGTTGCTTGCTCCCAAGTTCCATGGACCGCTTGCTTCACTTTATTCAGAGAATTCTTTTCTTCTCAGCTTCCTGTGGTTTCCTGGTTTCCTAATATTTCTAGAACCCAGTCTCTCCTCATGCTGCCCCAATGCTCCTGGCTGGTCTTCATCCTTGTCCTCTAGCTGTAGTGAGCCTTAAGGACTGTGGCTTTGTCCTCACGCTCCTCCATCTATGCTCTGGCCCCTCAACATCAGAGCCCATATCGTGCAGTGACCTGCAAAATCCCATCCTTCAGACCTGCCTGCTCATGTGACTTCTAGCTGTTCCTTGAACACTCCAGGCTTATCTCCCCATGGGGCCTTTGCACTGTCTTCTTCATGTTCCTGCCACCCTTTCTCCTTGGTGTGGGCATACAATGGTCCTCTGTCCCTCAGCCTCACTCCACATATCACAGTGGTATAGACTTGACTGTGTCATTTCACACCCCCATATCCTGCCTCTCTGCCCTGACACGTTTACTACCCTTTCAACCACTAATTTAGTGTATGTAAAATGACAGTTGTCTGTTCCTGTTCTCTAGAACAAGAGGAGGGAGACAGACTTTGTGAATACTATATGTAGACCTTATGTGAATAAACCATTTCTGTAACAGTTATGTAAGGGCAACTACAAATGATATGTAAATTAGCAGAATTGTGTCACTGACTGGCCCTCAAAAAAAGGTAGCCATGTCTGCATGTCACATGCTATCTTCTGATAGAGTTCCTTAGACTTTCTAGAACAAACTTCTAAACATCAAGTGTTTCAGATGGCCATTTATATATTGTCTTACTATTCTGGAGGATGGACAAGGGACCATCAAAACAGCTGTCCCAGCAATCTGAAGTTGGAGTCTTCCCTACCTCTCCCAGTTTCTTGTACCCAAGATGTTCCTTAGCTTGTGGAAGCAGAAATCCAGGCTCTGCCTCTGTCCCTCATGGACAGTCTCCCTACATCTCTTCACATCATCCCTCTGCCTTTGTCTGTCATAACCTCTTTATAAAGATACCAGTAATATTGGGCTAGGGTCCACCTCAATGGCCTCATCTTCTAGGAAGAACCCATTTTCTGCTATAGATACAGCTACTTGGTAGAGGGGTTACTATCATACATGAGGCCCTGGCTTCTTTCTCTCCTTTGGTTCAAGGTCATCTTTGGTTCCAGGTCATCTTTGGTTCCACAGTAAATTCAAAGCCTTAAGATCCAGTTTCCTAATAATGTCTCACTGTGTTATAAAACATTGGAGATTTGACAAATTTTGGAGGACATAGTCAAGCTCAGTAACATATGCTATATAACAGACTGATTTTAAATAAATTGTCCATTTGTTATCTGGTTTGCCTTTTTTGAGCCAGCTTCACTATGAACTCAGGCTGGCCTAGAACTCTCTCATCTTGTAACCCAGAATAGCCTCAAACTCAAGATCCTGCTGCCTCAACCTCCTGAGTACTGAGATTATAAATATGCACATGGTTTAAAGCCTACTCCTCTCTTACTAGCTCCATTCTGTATACTGACAACACCCTCAGCCAATCTGTATTCAGGCAACAGTGATGGAAGAAAATGCTCAATGGTGTGTGAGACATTGGTTCACTGTAACATCCTAATGGAGAAAGAACGACAAGCAGGAAATAGGTAGGAGCACAGATGACATAGACAGATGCAGTTGGTCCCATTGTTTTTGGATTTCGAGAGAATGAGACCACTCTACAGTTTCCCCCTTTCTTTGCCCTGACCACTCGGGAAGAGGGTTTGACGTTAAACTATGTACCTGGAACATCGTGAACTTAGCTTGCTCATCTTAAAGAACAGCATTTCAAGCAGTAGCTGCTAACATTGTCTATGCAAGAAGCAGTTCCCTCTACAGATGATGCCAGCTTGCTAGGCTCCCAGTGTCCTTGTGGGACATTTGTTGGTCTTCTTGGCTGACTTCCATCACTTCCTTGGCTTAACTAGAGGCTTTGATTCAGAAACTGGTATTTCTGGGATATGGCAGGTAACAGATACTCGGAGGATTTTTCCCTGAGTTCATCCAGCTTATTATTTTCTGTAAGCTTTTTCCTTTCAAAAGTAAAAAATTTAAATTTGCATCTTAAACATTCACTCAGTCATGCCTCCTGGTGCCTGTGGGCTCAGTATGGTGGTATGGCTGTCATGCCTCCAGCCTCCTGTGTACTAGGTAGATTGGTAAGTTATTTCTAGAAACTCGACTACCAAAGCGGGAACCTCACTAGATAGAGAATGATTGGAAATAGTAAAAAGAATAACAATAAAAAAGAAAACAGAAAGATTGGTGCAATTGTTGAGTTTTCCAGAGTTGAATTTTGCCTGAGTGTCTTGGGTCAAAAAGACTTGTCAAGGTCCCAAGTCAAGGGAACTCAATGATGTTGGGTGTTGCTATGGTGACAGAAACGGATGTGCTCTTCCTGGGGACCTGTCAACTCAAATAAGAGGTCCTTGCGTGTGTTGTTTTGTTGGAACAGGTGAACATAGCTTGGGGTGTTGATTGTGGAAAGCTTGGTGAGGTCATTTCCTGTCCTTTAACCTCATAAGATCAGGATGAGTTTGTGCCCATCTTACAGGTAAAGATTCATTCATGGGTTGCTGGATTCAAAGTCAGTCTCTGGTCCCATTGGAAAATATCTGGTGTTGGCTTCCTCTCTCTGTTTTTATAAAGAAAGGATTCGTTAAGCTCTCTAATTTGGTACCGTAAAGCTCTCCCTTTTGAAGTACACAGTACATTCAGAATAGTGTAGCCATCATAAACTTGATATTAGCAGTCACCGGCCCCTGCTCCTGGCGATACTGATCGACTTTCTGCCTCTGGGTTTGCCTGTTTTAGGTGCCGTGGATTACATGGTCTTTTGTGACTGGTGGTGTTGACAGTTTGGTGTTATCTTGTAGATGATGTTCCATGTATCTATTTGCCAAACATTTACAGAATAAAGACTACTGCACTCTGAAGCAGTGCCCATGAGCAAGCTGTCCAGCATCCTAGACCCCATCTAGTAGGTAGACAGACTTGGAAATGGAGAGCCAAACAGGATGGAAGGTATGAGGCTGCAAGATGCACAGATGATACCTCAGAGGGAAATGGGACTCTAGTCCATGCTAAAGGCTCATCAGAGCTGTACAGAAATGTGACCGTTCTTCTTCCCAACCAGATGGGTGACCTTATGTCCTATAGACCTTCTATTAGGTAGTCCTACCATCAATTTCTCAGGCTAGCAAGCCCTTTTCTTCTTTCTTGGCAGCTTTATGCATTTCTTACCTTCTTCCCAGAATACGGCAGCTGCTCTTGCCTCTAGTTGCTCTTTGTAATGTCTCAGCCTTTGTGTCACACTCTCAGGATAACCCTGTGCTCAGACCACACACACACACACACACACACACACACACACGCGCACGCACGCACACACACACACACACACACACACACACACTTCTCATTTATGGTACTTATCACAGCTGCAACTCACTGTTAAGCCATCGTTACATGGCATCTGTTTTGTCCCTTGGGGCTGTAAACTTTGGGTAGCAGGACTTCCTATGCTTCCTTTGGCCTGATGTCTAAAATATGACTCTAATACATAACACCTGATACACATACAACAAATGTGTGTTGAAAGATTGATGCCAGTGCTAAGTAAGGAGACAGCAGCATTTGGAAGCCAGGGACACAAAGATCCATTCATTTCCTTTTTGAGTCCCTTAGGAGCATGCTACCATTCTTGGGGTGAAGTTAACCCTAAACAGGTTTTTTTTTTTCAATGAAGACTTGCATGTCCCTTGCCTGATATATGTCAACAGGATTTGGGTGTGAGTTGATTAAAACAACACTAGCCCACTTGAGCCCTTGATGACAAGCCTCCTCATAAAGCAAGTTAGTTCTTGTTCCCATCTTGGTAATAAACACAGCTGTGAGTGACTGCTTGAAGGTGGCTTAGATAAGCCACCATCTTGTCCCTGCTGCTTCCCCCACACACACACACCTTGGCTTTTCACTTGTTCCATCAAGTAGGAAATAAGTTAAGCTGTCATCATCATGTCCTTGCATGTAGCTACATCAGTGAGCCCAGGTAACATATGCCTAGAACTACTGTATGTCTTTGGTCAATGACCCTCCTCTTGAAATGCTGAGCCACAGAGAAGCCAGGTGGTGTCGTTTGTAGACTTAGCTCTTTGGTCTGTTTGATAGTCAATGGCTCAAATGCAGGTTAGGTTTTGTGGTTTATTTTAGATGCTCATAAAAATAACACCCTGTGGGACTGTTCCCTGAGCTTGGACAAGATAATAAAGTGATATAATAGTGCAGCTTGAAGACCTTGAACTAGAAAAGGTTGTAACGTGTTTTATGGACTGCTTTTCATCGATGGATAAGAAACTCTTCATTTGATCTGCTGTTTCATTCTGTGATGCTAACTGTGCCCTGAAGCCCTGTTCAAGAATTCATAGTATAAATTGCTTCACAGATTTTGGGTGATATATGTTTTCCAAGTTAATTTAAAATGCTATAAAGGGCTGGTGAGATGGTGCAGTGGGTAAAGGCACCTGATGTCAAGGCTGACACTTGAGTTTGTTCTCTGGGACACACACATGGTTGGAGGAGAAAATAATTCCTGTAAGTTTTCTTCTTCTAACGAGAGAGAGAGAGAGAGAGAGAGAGAGAGAGAGAGAGAGAGAGAGAGAGAGAGAGAGAGAGAGAGAGAGAGAGAATATTTATCTTTTGTTTAACGAATACTACCTTAAAAAAATAAAATAAAATACTATAAAAGCATGGCCATGTTTTGGACCTTTGGCTTCCTGAGTGGGAAGAAAGATGGAAAAGAATCAAGAAATACCCATAAGTACTCGAGTGAGATGTGAGAGGAACAGGTTGAGGCAGGCTGATTTTAGGTCCTGTCGTGACACACCCTGTGGCATCAACTTTAGAAATAGTAGCATGAAATTACTGTGGTGGTCAATAAGGAGAATTTTGAGGCTGCATCTCCATCTGAAAGATGAGGAAGCCAAGGTCCATGGAGGTGAAGTGATTCACCCTGGCATGGGCTTGTAGTGTCTTAAACAGAGACTCCATCCACCACAAGGATATTCTTAGTTCAGAAGGAGACTAGATGATGAGTGTGTCACCGTGTCCCAGATGCACCCCATGCCCTGGGGATGGATGAGGATGGGTCACTTCCTGAAGCTCATACTCTCCTAATTCTACTAGTATCTCTCAGGTCACCACCTTCCATCTTGATAACTGGTCGTTGGAGTCAAGCAGACACTTGTATGTGTTGCTAGTCTTTCTGTCAGACCATGCTTATACAGGAAGGCCTCTTCCTGGCCATGTGCTTGCTTCATACTCAGATATAACCAACAGGATGACAGAGGACCTTGGGGGCATGGGACTTCCTTAAGGACACACAGAACAAACAAAATCTAACCCTTGACTCACCATGCATTCAGCTCCCTCAACAATCTTAATTCTGCTATGAGCAGCAATATGTTGGCCAAGTTTTGATCAGCCAACAAGATACACGCCCTTGTCCCCATAAAGTTCTAAACCTAGTGTTAACCATCCACAGTTGTAAAAGTTGCCATTATTCATCATTGGAATTGCCCAGGAGTGAGGAGGGGTTGCTAGCATATGTACTTGGGCTTTATTGTACAAGGATAAGGAGTTAAATGTTGAAGCAGGTCAGGGAAGTGAGGAGAATCCTTTTCTGAACCCAGGATAGAAACTTCATGTATGCAACTACTAAGCAGGTATAGGAAGAAAGACTGTGAGGGAAGGGGGTATGACTGGAGTATGTGGCAGAAATACAGAGCAGCTTTGATTGGTTGGCACTGGGCCTTCTTGGTTCTTAGGAGCAGTGGTAGTCCCACTGAGCAGAACAGCAGTACCATTTATTTGCATATGAAGGAGCATCACCAGCTGTTGTGTCCAGACTCTAGTTTCTGTTCATTAAAGAAGAAGGTGGACATTGGGATATATGCTCTTGACATCCATGCTCTATTATGGAAATCTAAAATGCAAACACTCTTACTTATACTGTTTTTCCTGTTCTACTATTATAGGTCAATAAAATTATACATACTAAATTGCTAACTTTATTTGGAACAACTTTAAAGTATGTTAAAGATGATTGTGTTTGCCTATTGGCCTACTATAAATTTTGACAGCAGCAGTTGTGGGTTCTATGGAGGACAGTGACATACAAAATTTCATGTCCATTAAAAATTCTGATAGGGCCAGGGACAATGCTCAGTAGGTTAAGGCGGTTGCTGAAAAGCCTGATGACTTTGATCCTCAGATCCCACATGGCAGAAGGAGAGAACATATTCCTAAACATTGTTCTTTGACACACAGTTACTGAGGCGTACACATGTGCATATGCACACATGTACATTTATGCACTGAATAAATTTTAAACTGGGAATTTTAAAAAATTATTCTGATAGATCAAGGTAGAGCCTAGATACTTATAACAAGACCGTCACACATACAACTGCACACGGAGAGGTTCATTTTCTGGAAAGACACAGGCTTTGACAACAACTCAATATAGCCTCACCAGACGCAAAAATCAAGCAGCTTAACTTTACATAAGGTGGCTGCATTTCTAAGAAGTGTAGAAACAGTTATTCCTGTCTGACCCATAGCCTTTATCTCATAGGCCTGTTACCTGTTACATTTTGAAGGCCGAGATCTCAGAAAGTCAAAAGGTTATTAAGCCTAGAAAGAACCTGTAAAGGTTTACAGAGCCCATGGACCAGCATAGACTACACACTTAGAGTAATAGTGTTCCTTGTCCTGATTAGTTTTATCTGTCAACTTGATATAGCCTGGGGGCACCTGAAAAAGATTTCTCTGATCAGATTGACCTGTATTCAGGCATATCCAGGGAATATCTTGATTGTTAATTGATGTAGAAAGGCCCAGCCCACTCTGTGTGACATAATTCCCTAGGCAGATAAATCCTAGGCTGTATAAGAAAGCTTGCCAACCATAGGTCTTTGACTGAGCCACCAAGCAATGTTTCTCCACAGTTTCTGCTTCAATTTCTTCCCATGGCTTCCCTTGGTGATAGATTGGAACTATATTTTGAGAGAAACCTTTCTTTCCCTAAGTTGGTCTTGGTCATGGTAATTGTCACAGCAATGAAGCTAAACTGGGATGCTGGTGGAAATGAAGGTGCTTCCAACTATCTGCAGAAAGTTTGCATAATTTAACAAGATGAATGGCATGTAAAAAAAATGATAGCTGAGCATGGCAGTGACAGAAATGTGAGGTCTAGGCTTCTCTTACTGTGGGAGGTTTCCACTGTGGTAGGCTACTTGGGCAGACATACTAATGTAGAGATGGTTTAGTAGTGCATCACACACACTGAGGGTCAATGAGTAGGCCACCTTCACGGGGCCTCTACTGAGTTCTTGAGTGGCCTGTTTGGAAAAGGAGTCTGTCTTTGCCCGCAGGTGAGTCATCTGCCTTCCACCATTGCCCCTTCATCTCATTGATACCCACAGCTTATTGGAGGGATCAAGTTCCTTTTTGCAGAGCTCTAGAGAGCTTGTCAATTCTCAAAGACTGTTAAAGGTTTTATTCACCATGTGCCTCTGAGGGTTTATTTAATCCCTGAGAGACCCCTTACTGCAAGGCAGAGCCCAGAACACCTGCCAGGGTTTTGTGGCTCACCAGCAAGATTGAAAGACTCTGGCCAGACTTGCCTAGGACGAATAAATGTCAGCCTCTGTGTGTGTTCAGATGTGAGAGAGATGGCTAGGATTCTTCTTCTACTCTGAAAAAAAAAAATCTAAAATTAAATAAAAAAATAAATCTAAAAAAAAAATTACCAGCCCATGCAATGCTAGAGTGTGAGTTAAAGGGTAGGAACGCAGAGTCAAGTTCCTCATTCTTAAAAAATTGTGTGCATGGGATGAGGGGGGCAGGGTGGTATACATCTAAGTCAGAGGATGACTTTGTAGAGTCATATCTCTCCATTCACCTTTATGTAGGTTCTGGGAATTGAACTCAGGCTGCCGGGCTTATCAACAAGTGTTTTCCTTGCTGAGTCCTTGGCTTTTCAGCATTTAAGGGCTGGGAAATGATAGCAGTTTGAGAGCTCACCATGGTTTACATCTTCAGCAGGCTTTCTTTCCTTTGGTCTTTTGGGGGTGTGGGGTGGAGACTAGGGTAGAGAGACTGAAAGCAATCCATCATCTAGGGCAAGTAGGAAAGGAACTTTCTGGAAACCTGAAGGAAGAATAACTGTTTTTTCTGCTTCCTCTCTCATACCTAGATTCTTTTGTTGGAGGAGTGATTGGCCTCATTTTTGCCTATATTTGCTACAGACAGCACTACCCTCCTCTGGCCAACACAGCGTGCCACAAACCTTACGTCAGTCTCCGAGTGCCCACTTCACTGAAGAAGGAGGAGAGGCCTACACCCGACAGTACTCCCAGCTTGCCTCTGGAAGGGATCACCGAGGGCCCCGTATGATGGGTATCTAGGGAAGATGGACGCTGAGCCCCTGGCTCATTCTTCTACCTTGATGTCATAACACAGTGGAAAGGATTTTCTGTAGTGTGATTCTCATCAGTTACTCAAACGTTCCCTCAGCTTCCGTTCTGTGGACGGTGTTCCTGCACTCTCCATGTCTCCCTTCAACATTTTCAATTTGTAAGGTTGGGACACTGGGACCAGTCTCTGAGAGACCCAAGTACAAGAAAGGAGGCTGCAAGAGGTTGGGTGGGCATACTTGCTCATCCAGTGATTCCTTTGCCTGAGGTGTTTGCTATAGCACCCACCCTCCTCTGTGTTCATGTTGTAAAATATAATAAAGTATTCCACCCAGAATACATGGTACTGGCCATCCGTGTGTCAGAAGTTATTAGGTGCCATGATGGGTTTCACACTGAAGCCCAAATCAGGCTGTGTCCCTCAAGTTTGGAAACAAGGATTCCCTGTGTGGGGAAGTTGCCTCACAGGTCCTAGGTGTGAGATTCTTGCCACCTTGCACTCTGGGAGCCAGTTCTGAATGTAGTTCCACCCTTGCAAAGAACTCACAGAAGACTGAGTGAGTTGACACACTGGTGAGGAAGTCAGTCCTGTGGCTTCCCTTGGGGGATTGGCTAAGGAAGTGGTGGAGGTGAGAACTGATATTGAGGTGTCTCACCCCTCTGCGTGTTATGTGTTGCACAGCTTTGTTCTGAGGGGTCTTTGGTGGCAGCATAATCTGGTTGCAGGCCAGGAGGAAACATTGGCATGGCAGGCTTGGGAGAAGGAACAAGAAAAGGTTGTCAATGCATCCAGTTAATATTCATCTTTTTTTTCAGGCAGAGTACAGCTCCTGGCTAGCTTGTTCTTTTCAAAGCTGAGAGCATTTCCTTCACTAGCCTCTGGATTTCCACATTGTTGGGACTGGATGCCATGCAAGCTGATGCATCTTTAATGTTTGAAGAGTGCCATATTCTGGCAGTTAATGTAACAGCCTGCACTTTAAGAAACTCGTGCAACTGTCTACATCATCAGCTGTGTACTCTGGGATGAGCAGTCCAGGCAGAGGCATCATCATAATATTTCTGTTACAAAGTTCACATGGAGCTCGTGCACCACCTGTTCCCTGACCCCCAGTGTGGTCCTCAGCAGCTGTGCTCATCTCCAGCTGTGGTCCTCACTAGCAGTGGTTTCTCCAGGTGTGGTCGTCATCAGCTGTGGTCCTCTCCAGCTGTGGTCTTCTCCAAGTGTGGTTTTGGCACAGAGCCATATGATTGCCCAATGATGGAGTGAGGCAGGGAAAACCCTGAATGAACTTCCAAACAACCCAGTTCAAAACTTACATCACAAAAAGTTTTAGCAGCTGCATTCATAAGCAACCTTGAAAGTAAAGGCGAGGGCCTGTGAGATAATCGCAGTGGGTGAAGTTTCTTATGGCAACTTGAGTTCAATCCCCAAGACTTATTTGGCTGAAGGAGAGAACCAGCTCCCACAAGTGTCCTCTGTCCTCTACTCATGCTCCATGGAATCTCTCACACTCACACACATACTCACACACACACACATGCATACACACATACACACACACGCATGGATACACACATACACACACGCATGCATATATGCACACACACATTCACACACATACACACACTCGAGCACATACACATACATACACACTCACATGTGCACACACACACACTCACACACACACGCCTGCATGCACAAATGAATAATATGTTTTTAAAAGGAAATGAATGTAAGACACTTAACAATGAAATTATGATAGTTTGTAAAGCACAATTTTAAATCCAGAGATAAAATTCACATGAAACTTAAAAATTAATATTTCAGTGAGAAATTCTAGCATTTTAGAAACCAAATGCAAGAATAAAAATGCAAGAAAACGTGCTACTGTATGAAAACGGAGTCTTTGAGCTGATTTGATTCTAGCTTTAACCTGGCTCTGCAATAGCTGTGAGAAAGGGAGAGAATTATACTTTAGTGGGTGGCTACTTAAAATTCTGGACCATGAGGTGTCCATTTATATAAATACTTAACATTTAAAGATAAATGGCCAGAAGGGCTCTGTAAAGCAACAGCAGAATATTGTTAATACTGATAATTAAACTGAAAGCCTTAAAATAGGATGCGTAAAAGCTTTGATTAGAATGTAATTAAAATTGCAAAGGACGGAATAACAGGCAGCACACAGCCAGATCCTTAAGAGTGGTAATTAACAGCCTAAGCCAGCTCACAAAAGGCAGGCACTTTTTTTTGCAGATCCATATGTTTAATTTCACACTCTATTAATGTGAAGTAACTGTAACACCATCATGCACAAATACAGTGGTTGTAAAGGGGAACAGTTATGCCTCGGGCCCTGGTCTGTTCTAAATGTGAGAGGTGCATAGATTAGCTCAATCTCTGGTGGGGAGGTGGAGGTGGGGGAGCGGTAATTAGGTTGTGAATCAGGACTCACACTGGAAGTTTGGAACCATCAGACTCCCTTCTCTACTAGGTAACCTTCTTAGAGCATACAGCAGAGGCAGCATTCATACATCAGGCATCATGAGAGACCAGGAAAGAACACAGTGAATAAGGTGACCTAGGCCTATCAGAAGCTATGGGGACAGAGCAACAGCAAGTACACACTTAGGGAAGTGGTACTCAGGTGCTATAGCTCCAGGTTGACTTTGCCAGACAAGAAGTCAAGCCTGGTGTGGCCAGATCTCCAGAGTTTTCAAAGGAGTCAGGAGTCTGGCCCTGGTCAACCAGTCTTGGTTGTGGATGTTGGAATAGCGTTGAGCTGTAGTACGAAGTTTCTGGCCTGTCTGGCCTGTGGTCCAGACCCGAAGACCCACAGACCCATAGTCCCACTGAGACACACAGACATTTGCATTAATTTTATACTGATCAGCCTATGGCTCTGTCATATTGCTAATTCTTGCTCTTAAACTAACCCATGACTCTTATCCTATTCAGCCATGGGGCTTGGTACCTTTTCTTAGAGTACCATAGTTGTCCTCTGCATCTGCTGGCTTCTCTGACATCTCTGTGGTGTCTTTGCCGTGCTCTTCCTGTTCTCAGAGTTTTCTTAGTCTGGTAGCCCCGCCCACACTTCCTGTCTGCCTTCAGCCAATCAGCATTTTTATTAAACCAGTAGGCAGGACAATTATTTACAGTGTAACAACATAATCCCACTACATTGAGCAGCATTCTAGAGAAAATGAGCACACTCCTCTAATTCTAACAGTGAAATCATGATAGTTCATAAAACACACTTTTAAAACCAGATACGAAATTCACATGGAAATTTAAAAATTAATATCTGGATTGAAATGAAAAAAAGTCTAGCAGTTTTAAAAATCAAAAGCTTCCTTTTTCATGTTCTGACTCCCTGGGGAGGTTGCTCACTTCAGTCCTGTGAACCATCCCCAGCCTGTCAATACAAGCAACAACTGGAAAAAAAAAAAAATGGTGCCCCAGAGATGATAAGAGGAAGTAAGGTTGAACTCTGGTGACTGCTTCTATCTACTACAGCCTCACATTGTGCTATGTTCTGGAAGTTTCACCAGACAGTTAGAGTGCACAGTAGCAGACACTATGTGAGGCTCACTATATTCTTTGTCCACACATACCTGGCTCTCTTCAGTAGAGAGCCATCTTTCTGGAAAGGAAGCTTGGTGACTCTAATAAAAGTACAGCAAAAGACTCCACTGAAGGCTTCTGCACTGAGGGAGAAGAGACAGTAGCTGCCACCCGCTGATACCTTCTCCAGGCTATCTCAAGGACCTCCCAGAGTTGCCTGTCACACTCAGACCAGCATGTGGAGGTAAGTACTATTATTAACTCCAGTGTACCATTGGAGGAACGTTCAGAAGCTTGACTATTATATGTAATGTTGGAGTTGAGCACGCAGATTTGAATCTAACAGTGTTTCCTCAGAAGCTGCACACTTAACTGCTACATAGAGTTCTGACCCAACGTGTTCATTCTATTTCTGTCTTAATTCTTTTCTGTTGCTGTGTTGAAATACCATGACCAAGGCAACTCATTTAAAAAAAAATGTTTAATTTGGAGATTCAAAGTTTCATTATGTGAGTTCATGGCCATCTTATGGAGAGCATGGCAGCAGGCAGGCATGCTGCTAGAGCAGTAGCTTATATGCTTATCTACAAGTAGGAGGGAGGGAGCGAGGGAGGGGGAGAGAGAAAGAGAGAGAGAGAGAGAGAGAGAGAGAGAGAGAGAGAGAGAGAGAGAGAGTGAGTTAAGAATGGTGTGGGCTTTTGAAGCTTTAGAGCTCACCTCTTCCAACAAGGCCACACCTCCTAATCCTTTCCAAACAGTTCCACTGACTGGAGACTAAACATTCACATATATGAGTCTATTGTGATCATTCTCCAACTGCCACAGCTTTCTAGCTGGGGTCATTCATTTCTAAGGGGATTCTGAAGCTGATATCATACACTTTATCAAAACCCTTGTGCCTGGCATCTGTCAAAATGGAGACAGAAAGCTGAAGCTTTACCTTTCAAAGGCATGACCTCAGTCTCCTCTACTGTGGTTTCCACTTCAGTTTTTGTGTCTTAGATGATGTTGGACTTTTTTTAAATTAGTAACTTTTGAGAATTCCATACATAAGTACTGTGTCTGTACCGTTTCCCCCCCTCCCTTCTGCATTTTCCCTTCGACTCCTCCTGTTCCCCTTCTCAAACTTGTGACCTTTTCTTCTAATTATTGTTGTTACACACACACACACACACACACACACACACACACACACACACACACACACACACACCAGCCACAAACTGGCCTACAAACCTAAGGACATTTTCCAGAAGGGCCAAATATGGGAGAGGCCATCTAGGTTTTTACCCATACTGGAGGGATGGTAAGAGACCAAATTCAGCACAGCAAGTGCCTGCAAAGATGTGTCAAGATATTAAGGATGGCTACAGATCAAAATTACATGTCTTTAGTGTCTGGCTGCCTTAAATAGATCTGTAAGTGAAACTGTCTTTCCTCTAAGGCAATAGTTCTCAACCTTCAAATGCTATGACCCTCAAATACAGTTTCATGTTGGTGACCCCCAGCCATAAAATTATTTTGTTGCTACTTCATAACTGTAATTTTGCTCCTGTTGTGAGTTGTAATGTGAATATCTGTGTTTTCTTATGGTCTTGGGCAACCCCTGTGAAATTGTCCTTCAACCACAAAGGGGCACAAGAACCTTTGCTCTGAGAGGTCTAAATGGTGTGGCAACAGTTTTAACTCAAATTTAGCCTGACAGACAGAGCTTGAAGTTCAAAGATTTGACACAGCTTCTTTCTTCCCATTTCCAACCTCACTCGTATGTTTGGTACTTGTTTCTGGTACTCTATTGCTGTGCGTCTGTGACTTTCATTGCTCACTTTCTGTCAGTGTCACTCTCTCTTGGTGTCCCTGTGGGCATGCCTCTGTCTTCCTGTTGTGTCTTGCTGCTGGGTGGCTGAGTTTGACAGGCTCCTCTGGCACTTTGTCAGTCTCCCTGACACTAAACACCCAGCTCTTTTGTGGAACAAAGAGCCCTTGGGGGAGTGAAACATCCCTTGAAGTATGTTGATGCAATCTCATTATCCAGGGATGGAAGGAAAGAGCCTCTCGACTGACTGTGTTATTTCAGTAAAAGACCTTTGAAATCCTTATAACTGTTTTTTACACCCTGGTCTTCCATTCCCTGGTTAGCTCAAAAATGGAAAAATAATTCTGAACACTCATTAGTGGATCCAGGGGAGCAGGAGAATTTATGGAGACTTAGGTTAGGTTTCCTTTGCTGCTGAAGGAGGATCAAAGTTCTGCCAGGGGAAGCTCTGCTGTCCAATTCTCTAGGCCTCTCCCACCCTAGGTCCTGAGCTGCTTAGCTCTAGCTGGGTGGGAATGTGGCCAGCAGGTGGGCTGAGGTCATGGCAGGAATGATGCTGAATGTCTTAGTTCCCTCTCCTGTGGCTGTGATAGAACACCCCTGCAAACACACAGCTTAGGAAAGAAAGGATTTATTTGGCTCACAGTTCCAGATTCCATTATTGTGAGGAGAACTCAAAGAAGTCAAGATGTGAAGCAGCTAGACACATTACATCCACAGTCAAGAGCAGAGAGCACCGTATTAATGCATGAACACTAGTACTCAGCTCCCTTTATTCACTCTTACACAGTTTGGAATTTGCAACTAGATAACCCACAGTGGGTGTATCTTCCCACCTCCATTAGCAAAATCAAGATAATTCCTAGACAATCTAGACAGTTTCTCATTGAGATCCTCTTCCTTGGGTGCTCTCCATTATGTCAAATTGGCAATTGGAGTGTAAACCTAACCAGGCAGCAGTGGTGGGATGGGGGTGGGGAAACATCTCTCAGCAGAGAAAGGTTTTCAGGCTCATCTTCGGTATTTCCAATGCTTTTGAGTCAGCCCTGGGTAGTAAATCCAAGATGGCTGAATCACACTGGGCAAGTGTCATCTGCCTACCTAACTCACAAGGTGACCGCAGGGTTCATAGAGAACACAAAGGCTTTCACCAGCTTGAGATGTGACCTCATGTAGTGATGGGAAGGACTTCATGGTCTCATGGGATTTTAAAATTATGCGTATTTGTGTGTGTGTGTGTGTGTGTGTGTGTGTGTGTGTGTGTGAGAGAGAGAGAGAGAGAGAGAGAGAGAGAGAGAGAGAGAGAGAGAGAGAGAGACTACACATGTTCTTTCCTTCCATCGTATGGGTCCTGGGGATCTGTCTCAGGTCCTCTGGACTGATAAGTTTCCATGTCTGCATTGAGAAGTAGCTTAACCTTTGAATTCAGCTGTAAGGAGAAAAAATCTCTTATAATTTCTCCACAGTCATGGAGGGGGTCTTCTTCTTTCTTAGGCAAGGACATGGCCAGATTTAGAACCTGGAAACAGAACTGTCATCTTCTTGGATGAGGGAAGAGCCTGCTATTTCCCTTAGCGGCAGTAGGAAGGATGGGACAGGTGGTCTTGTGACTGCCTTGGCACCACGTGGCACTGGCAATTAGAGCCAGTAGGAAGGCAGCATCATGGGCAAGATTTCACCTTCCAGGAAAGCTAGTGTGGGTACTTTCTCATGTGAGAAACCAACACCTTGTCCTTTTCACTTAACACCGATCACCAGATCCCTTTGAGTTGTGAACACTATTTCTATTCTATCATTTGAGACTTCCATATATGGAGGTCTTATCTATCTCCTGAGAACTGCTGTGAGTCAATCGGATTAACTCTCCAGCAGGGAGACACTGCCATGTTCCACCTTTTCAGTGAATCCATTATTTAAAAAACTTCTGTTTGATACCTATGGCTTTCAGAATGACTTCTCCTAGTTGTTCAGCATTAAGGATGCTGCAAGAAGCATCACCAGAATCACTGAATTTGGAAATGATGACCCTTGACACTTCTAATAAAACCTGCAACTTAAAAACGTCTTCAACTTTTGAAGTTCAGGATGGAAGCCCTAACAGTGGCTTCACTGTTCATAGACTGTGAAGAAAACACAAAAACTTACAAGCTGTCAAAAATATTAAAGGCAGGGCTGAGAGATGGGTCAGTGGGTAAGAGTGTCCACTGCTCTTGCAGAGTTCACTTCTCATGTCTGTTGGTTTCATGCGTGAGACCAGACACACACTACCAGATGCCACACTAGAGTTTATTCAGGGGTATAGGGTACAAGGGAGAGAAGCACAAGAGAAAGACAGACTTTCGTGTGGCAGCTTCTATAGGAGAACTGGTGGGTACAGATTTACATAGCCACGCCTAGGGGCGTGTCCTCCAGCCAGTGCCCGCCCCACGTTGGATTTATTACCCCACATGCCAGGAATCCTTACATTGTCCAATGGTTTGCATTTCTATAATACCAGATCCAGGATATCTCATGACCTCTTCTGGACTTTGTGGTTACCTGTACTTTTACATATACAAGGCCATTCAGAATCATGTGTACTCACATAATTTAAAATGTATCTGTACACACATAATTTTAAAAGAAATAAAAGTTATAACTAAAGACAGTTATTGTGTGACTAGGTATTATGGGCCCTCAAGACTCTGACCGACAATGAGCACAAATTCATTTCTGTTTGTCTCTGATAATCTTTTGCTTTCTTAGCGATGGCCAAAGTGGCAGTGAGGGCCAGCAAGAAGGGAGCCCTGATGTCTCAGAAGTCCTCGGCCTGGGACAAAGCCACCATGGCCCTCACCACCCTAGACTCTCTTTGCTCTCTCAGCTGGTTGCTCCAAAGTGACTACGGTCCTGTTTGTTGTCTGTAGCCTTTTTATCTTGATAAAATTCAACTTTTCTTGGAGAAATTAATAATTTTTCCCACTGCAGACCTTAACCTCATAGGCCAGCACGTGACCTTGCCAGGCCAATCATTCGGGAGATTACATTCCTTTGAACTCAGAGATTGGATAAGAGATGACCATGTGGCCTGCAGGTAACCAATTAGAGATGCTATGACTTATTTCTAGAATGGGGGACCTGGAAAAGCTGTAGCCCTTTTTACTAGCAGAAAAACCTATAAATTGTGTGTGAAGCCTGCAGCCAGGCAGTCAGAGCTTAAATACTGGAGGGAAGAACAGATGGCCTCATTTGGGTTCTGGCCCCAGCTGTGCCAAAGGCTGGCTATGACCTTGGCTTCTCAGCTGTTTGAAGTGATTCAATTCTTCGTTTTCTTTGGTCAAATTTAGTTAGATCTTTCATCCCATAGGGGTGAGCAGAGCTCCTTTTAGCTTTGGGTCCCAGGGGCAGAACATGTGCCCCTGTTCACTGCCCTCCTTTTCCAGGGGTCGCTCAGAACCTGCCCCTGCTGTTCACTCCACCAGCTCCATACTTCCAGGGTTTTTGTTCACCACACCCATCTTCAGCCCTGAAGCTAACAGTGGCATCAGTGTATATCCAGCCCGCTTTAGAACCTGTAAAGTGAGACTTAGTGGTATTCAGCTCTCTCCCTCATTAGCACACTGCTTTTTCAGTCTGGGTGATGCAGGTTGAATGCTAAATACTGCTGCCTTTTGGTTTGCATTCTGGAGCTTCCCCTCATCAGTGTGTCTGTGTGCACGCAGCTGGGCTTCACCAGCAATTTCCTCTGATGGCTCGGAGCTGTGATGGTGCCCTGTCATTGATGCCCATTATGTTATTTTGGAAAGTATAGGGACATGGAAGTCCAATTTCCCCAAGTATCTGTTATATAAATAAATACATAAATAAATGGGCGTTTATTTAAGCCCACTTTTTCCTCAGATGGAATCTGAGAGAGAAATGTGAGCAAATATAAGTAGAAGGCTGGTTAATCCACCATCAACAGCACGAACAATGGTAGCTTTAAATCCCATTTGTAAATTATTTTTGTACAGAGTTTCTCAGGAAGACATGTAGCAGCTGTCTCCTGGACTGGGCAACTTTTGTCAAGTGGACAAAAAGTAGAGTAACCTGGGAAGAGGGAACCTCCGCTGAAGAATTGCCCAGAACAGATGGTTCTGTGGCCAAGTCTGTGGGACATTTTCTTAATTTCTAGTTGATGTGGGAAGGTTCAGCCCACCACTGGTGGTACTATTCCTAGGCAGGTGAGCCTAGGCTATATAAAAAAGGTAGCTGAGCAAACCAAGGAAGAAGCTGGCAAAGAGCATCTCTCCATGGTTTATACTTCAGGCTTGTGCCTTGGCTTCCCTCAGTGATGGACATATAACAAACTAAAATGAACCCCTTTCTCCCAAAGCTGCTTTTTGGTCATGGTGCTTATCACAGCAACAAAGCAGACTGGAACACTTCCTCTCCTGAGTGATGTGTCCACCTTTTGGCAGACAGGAAGATGTCTGTCCTTGGATCCCAATGTCTGATGATAAAAAGAAGCCCAACTCATCAGGCACAAGTGTCTAGACTTTGTGTGCCTTCTGAGGTGACATCTGCCTATTACATAATGTTGTGGGTGTTATGCCCTAGTCACGAGATACCCCCAAAGAGACCACCAGAGACACGAACTCTCTGAAATGCAAAAGCAAGGTTTATTGGTTGAAGTACAAGCCTCGGCAGGGACCTCGGGACCTCGTCAAGCACACTGCCACTGCAGAGGCTGGAGGAGGTACCCACTCTCTGTAAGCTCAGTTTTTAAAGGCAAAAACCCCAAAGTTACATCAATTTTGGGTCTCACTCAGGCCTATTTCAAGCTGGTGGTAGGTGCTTGCTTAAAATAGAAGCACTTCCCTGGTTCTTCAGTGGGAGCCTGGAACATTGGCCAGAAAGTGTCATGACAGTGGAATGCTTCTCCTTCTATCCGGTGACACTTTAAATGGACATTTTTATCATATGCATGCAATCAAGTAGTTTTCTTGGGCCTTGGCTCTGTTTTGTGCACAGAAAAACAGCTGTGCTGTGAAATGGAAAGTTGAGGTATGGCTGAAGTCGATACTAACATCTAGGGATAAAAAAAAAAAAAAAAAAAAAAAAAGCCACAGTACACTTCACCCCGCTTTTTAGGTGAGTAGGACCTAAAATCCTATTTTATGGAACAAAAATAAACCCTCGCTAGGAAGACTGCACCCAAGAGCTTCCAAAGAAACTTGGGGACTCATAAAACACACACTAGTATTCTTGGATAATAGTTCCAAATTGTGTATGTTTTGAGTTAAAGGAAGGAGATGCAGAAGGAAGAAGAGGGAAGTTTTGGAAGGAGGACAGAACAAAGGAAAGAAGGAGAGAAGAAAGCGAAGGAGGAAGGGATGAGGAAGTGAAGGAGGGAAAAAAGAAGGAAAAGCAAAAATCTAGATCATCAGAATTCTGTGTCAATACCACAGTCCAGTGGGAGCAGCCCAGCTGGGAGAGTGCTTGCAGGGACTGGAACAGGGTGTGGCGTGCCTAATGCCACTGTGTAGAAATCCCAGCTGATTTGTTTCTTACACAATGGAAGAAAGAACCACAAAGTAGTAAAGAGAGACTTCAGTTCCTTTTCAAGCTTTCTTCATAGAAAAACGGGCTTTCCAATAAGGCGGGAGCCACGCTGGCAGAGCCCAAACACGAATGTTGACAGAGGAAGCCAGATATCAGGGAAATGGTAAGCTTCCTAAATAACTGGATTCTGTGCTTTGCATTGACTTCAGGAAACAGAGCAGCAGCCTCTCTGGCTTGCCTGAGTTGCTTAAGCCACTTGGAAACAAGTGCTTTCCAGACTTAGGCAGAGTTCACAAGAGGCAGAAACAGTGGCAGCTACAGCCAAACATGTGCCTGGATAATTCTTTGCAGTCAGGAGGAGGCCAGTGCTTCCCTCCACAAACCCCACAGGGAACAAGAGTGGGCAGAATTAAATCATTGCTTCCCCTTCAACAGCAGCAAACAACTCAGCCTCCTTTCTAATTAGCACCTGAATGCAGCTTTATGCTGCTGCTCTGGAGATGATAGCAAAGTTACAGGGTCTCAGATCCTACAGGGTCATTGTGGGCCAGAACACTGCTACCCACATAGTAACATGAGTAAGGTCTGAAGGAAAACCTAAACTCTAGATGCACAACATAATCACATCTGTGGCTATTGTATGACCCTTCAGCTTGGTGCCAAAGTCAGAGAGTGGCTCAGACTCCTTGTCACTTTGGCATACACTGCTACACATAATGAGCAATGCATACCTGTGTGTTGGGGGTAGATTGTACGTGTGTTTGTGTGTGCTTACATGTGTGGGGGTTGTGGTTTTATATATGTGTTGGTATGTGCATTTACATGTGTGCATAGGGGTTTTGTGTTTGCGGAGAGAACCATTTCCCCATATGTGTGTGTGCTGGGGGGACTTTGTGTGTATTTGTGTGTTGTGTGTATGTGTGTGTACCTATGCATGCACATAATGCTTAAAATGAAAACACAATTAAATTGGACTTTAAAAAGAAGTTTAGCACTGACTTTGTCCTCAGTTTACCACGTAGGGTTCTATTGAAGACTCACATACTCTGCCCTCTGGGTCATAGAGAAAGAAGTCCATTCTACAGCCACATGACCACTGCCTTCTGCAGGCTCAGGTGGAAGGGCTGCTTGTTATGGGTAAAAGTGATAGCTCTTGACTGAATGTTGAGACACTTTTTAATGTGCTCACTCAAGAAAAGGAAATAATTTGTTACAATCCCCCACGGATTATAGAGAGCCAAGTCACCATTGAAATGAAGCTCACTGTGTCTGTACTTCTTCTGGGAAGCTGTCAGTGTTTACCATGTAGCTTTTCCTTCTGCTTTGTAATCACTGTAGATAAATGGGGAGTACAGCTTGGGGACACATGGTCAAAATCTACCCGAGCTAAAGAGGAATTGGGTAAATGAACTCTCTGGAAGGGATCCAGCTATCTGCTGTGTATTATTCTCGTGTGTTGTGAGCTACACCTCATCTCATCCAGGCAAGCCCAGGCTCTTAGCTCTTTCAAGGCAGCCAGCGGCTGTCAACAGATACTCAAGGAGCTTTGGTAAATGTTTAGTTAATTAGATGTCAAGAACGTCAGCTGGGAATAAACAAAGTAACTTCATAGTGAGACAGGCTGACAGAGGGAAAATCAATTGCTAATTAAAAGGGGGATTGAATAAGGGACAAAAATAAACCCGGGATTCAGAACCTGTCTCTATTTCCATTCTTCTTTTCCCTCTGGTTATGGAGCACTGGTTTTTACATCTTGTCTTAATACTTATTTCAGATTGTATCCTAGACCTAGATGTAAACTGAGCATCTAGAAGCTGATACCTTCTTTAAAGAGAATTGGACTTGGGCCAGTAGTTAAAAGTCATTGAAGATCAAACCCTTTCTTTTAGGTTTGGTCTTAAGCTCTCTGTGGGGGTCCTAAAATAACCTCTATCCTAAGGCTTAGT
Source organism: Phyllotis vaccarum (assembly GCA_033318265.1). Taxonomy (NCBI): domain Eukaryota; kingdom Metazoa; phylum Chordata; class Mammalia; order Rodentia; family Cricetidae; genus Phyllotis; species Phyllotis vaccarum. The sequence goes on along the minus strand of JARWLC010000004.1, from coordinate 72,016,797 downwards.
CTCACTATAATATTATGACCTTCGTGGAGTCTTTGCCCCGTTCCCTGGGTTCTAACGTAGTCTCCCCTCTGGCTGGTTCTAAGGGAACAACCAGCAGCAATGGGTGAGTTCTGAGGATTGGGCACCTCATAGTTCTTAGGTAGCAGTTCTTACCCAGTCCTGGAGTTTCACAGATTCATATTGAGCCCGAGACTTAAGAGGCACTGAGGTGAAATTCAGGAGCCCTTTCTTTGCATAGCTCCTCTCTCTAGCATGCTACCCTGCAAAGCTATCTCAGTTTCCATGAACCCAACTCTGTCTCCTCAGCTTGCACTGAAGTGTGAGGGGTGCTTCTAGGAAGAAACCATAGACTACTGTTAGCTTTGATTGCCAAGTTCCTTAGATGAATAATAGTTAGAGCCTGGTGAGGTACACCTTTGGGATGGGGGTAAGAAGGGGAAAATGTCAAAGCTGTCAAAGGACATGGGCATTCTGTGTGTTTTCTTCCTGATCTACAGGAGTTAGCAACTTCCTGCCTTCACAGACCAGATCTGGTCCTCTGCCCACCATGCCTTTCTCACCCTGGTAGATTCTTTTATCCTCTGAACTGTGAACCAAAACAAACTTCTCTTCCAGTAAATGACTTATTCAGACATTGTCTCTTACTGATTAAAATGGTGCTCATGTTAATGTGGCAGGCTTTAATTTTTCTTTTGAGAAAATTCCACCTGTTTTCAGTGTAAAATTTTGTTTGTAGTGGGAAAATAAATCTAATACTGGTTTCTTGGTTGTGTACAGAAATGGAAGTTCTTAGTGCTTTCACTTTTGAATGTGTGTGTGTGTGTGTGTGTGTGTGTGTGTGTGTGTGTGTGTATGTGAGAGAGAGAGAGAGAGAGAGAGAGAGAGAGAGAGAGAGAGAGAGAGAGAGAGAGAGACTCTTGCTGCTGCCAGCTTTGTGTCACATTGTTGCTGCTGCTATCATGTTACCAAGAAATGAAGTTAAATGGAAAACAGGAGCTGGATATTGGAGTGGGGTAGAGAATGCAACTGAGTGGGGAGATTAAGACATAATCCACCATGAGGGAGAAGAGTGTCAAGCCAAAGGCTGGGGGTGCCCTCCTCCCCCATCTGGAACCTGACCCACTATCAAGGCAGGTTCCATCTAGTCCTTAGTACTAATAGGTGACATTAATGCAAAGGTTTTTTTTAATTGTTTTTAATTAAATAAGATTTTATTTGGTCTCACAGTTCAAGTGGATTCTTCTCATCAAAGCCAAGAAAGGAAAAGTGTCACATTGCGTCTACAAATTGATTTGTATGAGTGTGTTCTCTCTCTTGTACATGTGCGTGTGTGTGTGTGTGTGTGTGTGTGTGTGTATGTGTGTGTGTGTGTGTGTGTGTATCTGTGTCCATGTTCGTGTGTGTTCAGAAGTACCTGTATGAGAGTATATATGTGTGGATGCCAGTGTAGTCAGAAGTTTCTCTGTCCCACCCGGCCAGACCCACAACCATTTAGTCCCAAATAACCACGCAAAGGCTTATATTAATTATAAACTGTTTGGCCCATGGCTCAGGTTTATTACTTGCTCACTCTTACTTTTAAACTAACCCATGATTCTTATCCATGTTTAGCCACATGGCTTGGTACCTTTTTCCCAGTGCAGCATCCTCATCATCTTTCTCTACATCTCGATAATGTTTCCTCTGTTTTTCCCAGATTTCTCCTTGTCTGTTCACCTCACCTGTGCTTCTTGTCTGCCTGGTTTCTGGCTAATCAATGTTTTATTAAACAACATTTACAATGATAAATATTTACAGTGTATCAGACCATAAACTCAGAGCAGAGATCAGCTTTGTTGTTCCTCAGGACACTGGCTGCCTTGGGTTTCTCAACAGGTCTTACTTTGAACTGGAATGTGTCAATCCAGCTAGCTCCTCAAACATCCATGACAAGCATTTTACTGGCTGAGATCTTGGCTCCAGCTATTAACCTCCATTTAACAAACTAGCCGGCCTGACTGTATTTTCCCCTGGATCGTAGCCTAGGCACCTGAATAACGGTGACTCCACACAAGAAAGACCAGTGGGAGTGATTGGCAGAGGTTGGTTGTAGTGGGATTATGTTCTGGTGACTTGTCCCGCCTACTGGTTTAATAAAAAGCTGATTGACCAGAAGGCAGACAGGAAGTGTGGGCGGGACTACCAGACTAAGAAAATTCTCAGAGCAGAGAAGCCAGTAGACACAGAGCAAAGAAGACAACCATGCTGTTCTAAGAAAAGGTACCAAGCCTTGCGACTAAACGAGATAAGAATCATGGGTTAGTTTAAGATGAAAGAGCTAGCAAATGTCTGAGCCATAGGTCCATGAGCATAAAATTAATATAAGTGTCTGTGTGCTTTTGTGGGACTATGGGTCTGTGGGTCTGGACCACAGGTGGGACTGGCCAGAAACCTTTCATACAGTTGGGAGATGTGAGTCAAATTGTATGGTGGTAACTACCCTCAACCCCAGCTCTAGCTTTCCTCAGCCATCTTGTTTCCTCAACTTCCTGGCCATAAAAGTCCTCCTGTCCCCTCTTTCTATCCACCTAACAGGTAGGTTCTGCTCTGGCTTCTGTAGGTTTATTGGTCACGTATCAGGCTTCTTCTTTGGTGCATGGCCTGTGACCCGCATGCATTTTGCTCCTGGAGCACGTGGGTCACTGGAGTGCCAGTGTGTACCTTGCACAGGCTGGGGAAGAAGCAGAAAGCTCTCTGGTGTAGAACAAAAAGTTGCTCAAAGGATAGAAAGGAGACCGAGGACGACCACGGAGTCCCAAGAACAGTACACACGAGCTGCAATCAGATGGAATCGAGATGACTATTAATTGCTGCAGGTAGGGCTTTAAAAGCCAGAGTTTGATCTTTTTAAAGATAAAAACCTGGTTCCTTGGCTATATTAAACCCTAAACTAATCTGTAAACCCCAACTGTCCAAAGACAGGTAATTCCCTGGGATTCTGGGAGTTGTAGTTCTTGAAAACAACAAAGCCTTGTGGAAAAGTAAGGCAATCTAAGAATTTCATCCATAAAAGCCCAGATAACGTATGTCTCAGAGCCACTCATCTGGGGTTTTCCAGAGAGTGGTCCTGATCAAATTTCATCTTGGTCAGTATTTAAAGTTTTAATAAAAGCTTGCTTTAATTCAGCCAAAATGGTGGAACTGGGTTTTCTTTGGCAAACCTCAGAAGTAACAGCTAGAGGTCAGCAGTTAAAAGCGCTTGCTGTTCTTGCTGAAGGCCTGGGTTCTGTCTTCTTGTATGTATGTGGTAGCTCACAGCTGTCAGCAACTCAGGTTCCAGGCATCTGATCCCTTCCTCTGGCAGCCACATACATGCATGCAGGAAAAACACTCGTGCACATAAATAAAAGTAACTCAAAGTTCCAGTTCCATTTCTGGACTGGATGGGTTCTGCAGTCCTCCAATCTAGCAGATGCCCCCATATAACATCAGCATGTGAGGCCTGTTGAAGTTTTCATGGGACGTAGTGAAGCTATCTGGGTGGATGGGCAGTGTTAGATGCCAACCTCCAAAATGTCAGTGCCACTGACAGTGTCCAAAATGACAGTCTGGGCTCAGCTCAAGCTGGACTCTTAACAGGATAAACAGAGAGATGGAGAGACTCAGTGTTCCTCTAAAACCTGTGAAAAGGGTTTCTGTCTACCAGTAAACCCTATCTCCCCCTACCTTTAGCAAACAGGGCATCTAGTTCTGTATTAGCACATACCTGTAACACATATCCAAGTCTCCCATATATACTCTAAATTTCCAGGCTGTTCTGGCTGTCACATCTTCCTCCCTGAAGCTACCCTTCCCCTTTTAAAACTGGTAAGGCTTTCCCCACATTCTTGCTATTTTCTCTGCCTCCCAGGAGGTAGCCATGGCAGCTCTGGACCACCTCCCCACAATGCGTATGGCTATTACTTTCCCACCTAAGGGTCAACCACACAGCCATTTCATGTTCCCAATAAACCTCTACTCTCCACCTATGGGGTAGTCTAGTTCAGTGGTTTCCCTGCACCCTTGCTAACCAGGCAGCAAGTCTCAGACCCAATTGGTATGGTCTATCTATAGAGGCATCTTCCCAAGCAGGAGACCACAAAAGGAGCAGAAGAGCTGAGAATTTGCCTTTATGTTTTGCATTCCATCAGAAAGAAGGCTGGCTGATGAAATTTGCAGCAATTAATTTGGGTTTAGTAACTCTGACTTTCCAAATCCAGATTTAATAAGTCCCATGGGGTCCCCCAGGTGCTGTGTTAACATACTTGGCTCTTTAGCTGAAGATGGATTGAACACAGCTAAGAAATGTCTGGACCTGTAGTTGTGAAGGAAACGGAAATTAATGTCAACCGCCTATGAAGAACCCAGGCTAGCTTTGACTCCTTGCCCAGCTTTTTTTCTCCAAGAAGCTAGTTAGGATACAGGACTCCCACCCCCACCCCCTTGCTATAAATCCCTGCTAACCGCAATAGCAATTGTAAATCAGCACCTCTTCACCCAAGAAATTGTTCCTTTTGATTGAGAGGCACAGGAAGGAAAGGGGAGGCCTCATCTGAGTCTGGTTGCAGCTTCTCATCAGCCAGCTGGCAATCAACATTTCTTTGATATAAGATATTTTCAAATGAGAATGGTCAAAAAACAGAGAACCATGCCTGGAGCCTGAACCTTTGTAACCTAGCCTTTTCTTAGGTGCTTCCTAAAAGCTCACAAAGACTCTTTAACTTTATTTACAGTGAAGGGCTTAACTCCTGCAACAGCTCTCTGATAAGCTAGGCTTTATCTTATCAACGCTAATCATATTGACTTCACCTCAGGAGTCACTCTGTGATTTCACTCACATTCCTTGGCAACCTTTAAAAAGAATAACTTCTAAACCCGCCAAAATCCCTTGTAGACAGAGAAGTGTGACTGCCGTGAGAAGCCCATACTCAGGACCTTGCTCTAAGCAAGCAATTTTCAACCTGTGGGAATAGGTGGGGTAGAACAACCCTTTCACAGGGGTCACTCAGGACCACTGGAAAAATACAGATACTTGCATTATGATTCATAACAAAAATAATTTTATGGTTGGGATCACCACGACCTGAGAAACTGTACTAAAGGGTCCTAGCACTGGGAAAGTTGAGAATCACTGCCCTAAGAGCTTCTATTTTGTTAATTCTTTTACTTAACTTTGTGATTTAAAAAAAAAAAAATCTCTTTTAATAAACTTCAGCCCTGCTTCATACTGGCAGGTTCTGAAATTATTTTCTGTGGTGAACTCAAGGATCCAGCTTTGCTTAAACAGAGGACTCTGCCAGGAATCCTCAGGCTATTACAGGAAGCAGTGTGCGGTTGTGTCTCTGGCCCACGTTTGTGCCATTGACTTTCCCAGAACAGTAGAGAAACCTGTGCTAGGCAGTGATGTTAGCCCAGCATTTGGGAGGCAGAGGCAGGTGGATCTCTGGGAGTTTGAGGCCAACCTGGTCTATAAAGCAAGTTCAGGACAGCCAGGGTGTTGCACAGAAAACCCAGTCTCGGGGGTGGAGGAGTGGAGAGGAAATAAAAAAGGCTGGAGAGACAGCTCTGTCTTCTGATATTTCAGACACATTTTATTAAATATATACCACCGTGCGCCAGACTATTAGGAACCCTTCAGGTGATCCTATGGATATGTCTACTTCCACCACCCTTCCCTTTGACTGAGGGCTGAAATGTCTCCTGGGCAGCTGTTTTCTTTCTAAGTTTGTCCCTTACCTCTAGGCACTTGCCAGTTCCTCATTTCTTTGGAGTGCAGCCCTTTTCTGTGATGGCCTGCAGGGTGCTGCTTGGTTGCTGGAAGCAGACACCCGCAGGGACCACTGCAGCTCTCTGCCTGGCAGCATGTCACATTTGCATCTGTCTTGTCTTTGGAAGCTGTAATCTTGCTGTAGGCTGTTCAGTGGAGGAGGACTCATTAAATCAGCTTTATTGAAGTGTAATTTACACTGATAAAATTCACAGATTTTAAGTGCACAGCTGATAAGTTTTGACAAATGTATACATCTGTCTAACTGCTACTTCAATCTGAAGCATTTTAATTCCTCCAAAATGTCATTTATACCCCCTTTAGAGTTCATCTCTATCCTGCAGGCAGCCAACAAGCTTATTTCCATCAACACTGGTAAATCTTGTTGGCTTGAAAAATCATATATCAATGCAATTAATGGCATGCATTCTTAATGCCAAACTTCTTATACTTAGTCCGTGATGAAGTCTATCTGATTCCACATATTTTTCAGTTGTCTGGCTGGAATTGCATCTTACTAGTGGATTGTATTCTGTTGTATGAATATATGTCTGTAAATGAAGCTGCTATGAACATTTTTTTTTTAGGATTTTTGTTAACTAATTCTTATATATGTGTGGTGTGTGTCATGTGCACACACATGTATTCACATGCAGAAGCTAGAGAAGAATCTCTGGCAGAAAAAAAATCTATACATGCAGACCTAGTCCTAAGAAAGCTGAAATGGCCATATTAAATAGATGATCAAAATTTATGGTGTGTAATGTCCTTTCCCACTGAGCCATCTAGCCCCTAGCCAAGAACTGTAGTACCAGAAGGCCTCAGTGATGATAAAGGGATGTCAGAAATTAAGCTCCTGCTGCCCCTTCTTCCCCACTTGCCTGTGTCTGCAGTATCTCACACATCACACTTCTTGGGCTAGCCCAGGCACCTGCTTAGACTCTTTTTTTGATTCTGGCTAGGCTTTTTGTCCATTTGATTTGAGGGTTTTGTTTGGTTTTTGTTTTTTGTTTGGTTGGTCAGCTTGACAAAGGTAGAGTCATCTGAAAGGGAGGAACTTCAATTGATTGAAAAAATGGCTCCATCTGATTGGCCTGTAGGCAAATCTATAAGGCATTTTCTTGATTAAAGATTAATGTGAGAGGGACCAGCCCACTATGGACAGTGCTACCCCTGGACAGGTGGTTATGTTTGTATAAAAAAGCAAGGTAGTGAGCCATGGAAGCAAGCCAGTAAGGAACAATTGTCCAGAGTTTTTGAATAAGCTCCTGCCTCCAGGTTCCCACCCAGTTTGAGTTCCTGCCTTGGCATACGCAAAACAAGCTCTTTCTTTATCAAATTTCATTCAGTCATCAGTCAGTTTCATCACAGCAATAGTAACCCTAAGATAGCAGTCCATGTTTTTGTTTCTGTCTATAGACTATGTTCCATAGGCTCAATGTCTATGCCTGTCCATGCTCTGTCTCCCCGTCACTCTACTTCCTCACAAAGGAAGCTTTGTGCTTCCTCTATGATCTCTTAACCTCCTGTTTCCTCTCAACCCTGTTCATGCCACACAAAGTTGCTAAGCTGTAGAGAGCCGCGTGGCCGCACCTTAAAGATGGTGCTGGCTTCTGCCTTCCACCTTCCCGATGGTGAGCGCTCTCTGAGATAAGCAACTCCTTATTTGGCTAAGGCTAAGCTCCTGGCTTGCTTCCAGGTGTGGCTTGCTTCCGCTCACCTGGATCTATTGGCATGGCCCACATGGCGCCTCGTGATTGGCTGTCCAGAAGGTATTTAGCTGGGAGCGGGTTTTCCCCAGCAGAAGAAGCTCTGTTCAAGGTTCCTGAATAAACTGCTGAAAGAAGAGCCTGGTGTCGTGTCGTCCTTGCTGGCGAGGTTGCGCACGACACTAAGCAACCTACTGAGGCCACCTGAGAGCATCAATTTGGCCAGGAGCCTTCTGTTGTGGTTTGAATAATAATGGCACTAATAGGCTCACATATTTGAATGCTTGGTCTGGAGTAAATGGAACTATTTGGGAAGGATTAGGAGGTGTGGTCTTGCTGAAGGAGTTGTGTCACTGGGAGCAGGTTCTGAGGTTTTAAAAGCCCATGCCATTCCAAGTCTCTCTCTGCTTCCTGGTTGTGTCTCAAGATATAAACTCTCAGAAACTGCTCCAGAACCTTGCCTGCCTGACTACTGCCATGCTCCCTGCCATGATGGTCATGAACTTACTCTTTGAAAATGTAAGCCCCAATATGCTCTCTCTCCTATAAGTTGCTTTGGTCATGGGGTCTTATCACAGAAAGAAAAGTCACTAAGATGCCTTCCTTCCCTGGCTCTACCTGACTCTGCCGTATCTTTGTCCTTTTCTTCTCCCATGCCCCAGTAATAGTGTATCTACTCTCTGTGCCCAAGCTATTCTTACCCCCAGCACGTTATCTGTCCTCTCACAGTTCAGTTCATGCCTCAAGTACTGACTCAACACTGAAAAGATCCTATGTATTGGGATCAAGTTTGATCTGGCATAATACAACCTGTTTAGCTGGTGGCAGATGTCTATGAATGGAAAGCCCTATGGACATGGGGTGATAGAGAAGAGGTGCAGTGAGAGGCAGCAGGAAAGAGACATTCAAACTATTTCTATGTAGAAGGACTTTATTATTATAATAACAGAGAAGAGAAAGGGAGAGGGAGTGCTCCCAGGAGGGAAGAAGCAAGAGAGAATGTGGGGCAGTGGGAATTCTTCTTAAGTGGATGGAGCTTGAGGGCAGGACAAGGCTTCAGAGGCTAGAACAGAATCCTAACATTATGGACACCATTTGTAAATTTTGTGTGTCTTAAAGAACCATTGCATTTGCCTCATAGGTGAGCTCATGCTAGGGCATTACTCAGAAGTTTCTCTGCAACTTGTCTTACTGTGGTTCTGGCCCTGGGAAGATACTCATTCTCTTGTCGAGAGGCAGTCTGGTTAGGATGTTCACACTTCTCTGGGCCTCTCTTCTCATGCCTGCTCAATGCATGTTAACCTGAGTAACCAGAGGAGGGATTCATCCTCTGCCCTAAGAAGGACCCTCTCTTCTCTCCTCCAAAATGCTGGTTTTCCCACTTCCTTTTTTCCCCAACACAGAAAGCAAGTGATCTACTACTGAGCTCCATCCTCAGGTCTTCAGTCTATTGTGAGATAAGGTCTTTCTCTATAGCCCAGATGATCCTTAACTTGTGACATTCCTGCCTCAGTCTTCTGAGTATCTCAGATTACAGGAGTATACCACCATATCCAGTAGAGTCTTTTTAACTTTGTAATTTTGTAAGAATAAAAGGTGTCACTAAAATTGAAACCCACATTACAAAATATCATGAATACACACATTCATATACATCACACACAAACCACATACAGATACACCACACACACCACATATACACTGATACATACCACACACTCCACATACCATATATCACACACGTATATGTCATACACTCCACATGCACATATACCATATACACACACTCATATATACCAGACACACACACACACATGTGCACACACATTTTAAATACAGCTCAGGTTTAATTAGTTTGGCTAGCAGTTTCTACCAATCCTTCCTCACAAGAGCAGATGAAACCTCAGTTTCCTGTTGGTCCTGGATCCCTCTCCTCTGCTAACCTTCCAGCACCAGGCTTTCTGCCATCTTTGGCTAATGGTACACCCAACTTTGATCTCTTTTTGCCATCCAATCTGATATCCTCACTGTAGGCAGAGATTTACTTACAAGGCACCAGTCCAAGCTTAATATTTATTAAAATATAAACCAATACTCACGATATAGGTAACAGCTTATAGTGGAGTCTGAACAAGGACTGGAGTCTGGAACGATGGACGATGGATTCCAAACTGGTCTCTCCAACAGCCAGGAACCAGGCAAACAGGCTTTCCAGGGTTCCAGCAGCCCCTTATCAATGGGGTTGGCCATGCCCCCTTCAGGGGCCCCGGACCCTGGGTAAGCATCCTTGGATCTTATCAGCTGACACCTGAATCCCACCACATCTCCCCCTTTTGTCTAACTAAGAAGGTTCTAAACTAGGACTGTGTACAATAGGAATTATTATGAGGTAGTATCTAGGAGAGGATAAAGTACAAATTACAACCAAAATCTAACATATATAAAGTATATCATATATTTCTAGAATATTGGTAGATGGTAGGGTGTATAAATTACTTCAAAAGGTTCATCTGGGAAAGTGAAAATTCAGCACCTAAATGTTCCTTTCTAAGGGATAATAGGGTAGTAACCTTAAATACCTATTCTTCAACTCCTTCAAGACCTGAGAAGGAAGATGTATCACCTGAAAGTCAGAAGTACATGGAAGTAGTGGCTTCCAATATTTGGGAGAGGACAGCAACACAGCTACCTGGACAATCACCTCTGGTTTTGTGCACCATTGGAGCATCTATCATATTGGCTACAGGCCTATGGTATCTGACAGATCTTTTCACAAGCAGGGCAATTTTGGAGGGACTGTCTTATCCTGTCCAGGCAGGTTTCATCAGTCTCCATCCATCAACTTGTTCATCCAGTTTGACACCATGTGTGTACTGTCAGCCGTCAAGGTAAGGGCAGTTCCTTACCCAACCGGCCATTCTCTGCCAAAAGGACAAACTCCAAAGGAGTATCCTCAATGCTCAACACCATCTCGGGAAAGGAGCAGTGACACCAGGAGTCGTCATGTCTCTCGTGGCCGAATTTTAAATGTTAAATGCCATATTCTCTGGGCCTATGAAATGATTGAAGATTCCTGTCTATCTATGATATTCTAACCTATATCTGAGATGACTGGGATATGGTACTTTAAGTAATGTTGACTGCAGTTTTTATCGTCTTAAGGAATAAACCCGGTACTAAAAATTAGAATACCTATATAAGGGGTGTACAATCTCTGAACAATGACTTTTAGTATGACTATCAAACATTAGCCAGAGGTATATTACCATGTAAAGTGGCCACAGCATTTTAGACATGTATATACATATATATCATCTAAACAGAGATACATAAAACATTCTTGTGCGTATATAACTAGTGCAATCATACATTATATCTAGTATAGTTAAATGAAGGTAGTAATTGCATAGTGTACATGACACTAATGTGCAAATATTTTAAACAGAGGTAGAAGCATATATAAAATGTAGCAATTACAGATTCAATTTTACATAATAGTTACAAATTCAGATTTATATCGAAGTACAAGTTGCTTTGGTTATATAAAGCAACTTTAGATTAAACTTTGTACCAATGTAAAAATTATCACAATTAAACATATAAAATGATTTCACATTTGTATCAATATATAAATATCTATACCAGTGAAAATCGTCTTTAGCTTAGCCCATATAATCAGCTAGAATTGTGTATAGGTAGGTAGAACAATCTACCTTTATCTGTCCTATCTATCCCCTTTCTCTTCTTCAAAAGAGATCTTTGATGCTATATTATAGTTCTGTCCTTCACCCAATTTTAACTTATAACTATTCTATTAGAATAATAATTACCCACAACCCTCACAACACAAAACTTATTGGGAAAGGGGGAGTAGTCTTTCATAAGGTTGCTTCCTGCTGACTTAAGGGCGATGACATCTCTTTGGGATCCTGTAAAAGCTAAAACAATGGTTAGATCTTAATGGACTGACTATATACATCTATAGCCATTCTCAGAATAGTGGTTAACTCCATCTGGAATTCTAATTAGAAGTGTGATCTGAAGGATAATCATAGAGAGCTATCTTGCAGCCGTTTTTGAATAGTCTATTTTCTGAAAACAATCATTGATTGGTGTGCACCAGGTTCTTGATTTTTTTTATTTTTGCCTCTGTCTGTCTGTCTGTCTGTCTGTCTGTCTGTCTACCTGTCTCTTATTCTCTCTCTCATACTCTCCCTTTTATTCTTGTTTCACTAGTAGGAGTTGTTGCAGTGGGGTCCCCATCTCAGTTTCAGACTCTTTGTAGATAGCTGATAGGAGGAAATGTTATTTACAATGGAAAACTTAAGCATTGTTGATACTCAAAGAAGATATTCATATCTTCTATGACTTCAGGAGATTGTATGCAGACAGGATGTTTGAAAGGTACAGATACAGAGAGAAACAAGGTTTAAGATGAAGTCATAATAATATTGGTCCCTAAACATTCTGTCTTCTGTCTCATACCAGGTGGCTTTTCTGACACGAGGCAGAATTCTTCACATTTTCTTTACCAATATGCTTGGGTTTAGAGAGGGAGAAAGCCACTTGCTCCCAATCCAAATCCAGCCCTATTAATAGTCAAATCAGGACCACTTTTTTTTTTTGAGGTGTAGATGCAAGATGCAAAGCAGTAAAAATTGAGAAATTACCCAGTAGTGCATATGCATATCAGTTGGTCTCATAGGCAGTCGTGTAAATTCCTTCATCATCAGTCTGTCTTCGATTGCAGGTGAGTAATTATTCAATGTCTAGTCAATAACTTAAAAATAGTTGTATCCGTTTTCCTGTAAAGACAAAATTGAGACCCTGCCCCAGGTTTGTTAAATGTGTTTTCCTTACCATGTATCCATTTCTCATATCAAGGATGAGCAATTACTTCTCTTCCTCAGGAAGGGACTCCTTTTCGAAGCGGACTTTCATTAGTTTTATCGGTACCCATATCTTTTCTGTCCCTGTTGAAACAAGAGGAAAACCCCTACCCCATCGAAGCACATATCCCGGCTTCCACTCTGAAGTCAACACATCTTTGAAGTAGATGGGTTGATTTAACTCAGAGGATTTCTCTACTACCCAATGTCTCTCTGCAGCTGATGTTCCCTTTTCATCAGCGTTAAGAAAATTTAAAGTCTATAAGGCACTGTGCAACCTCTCTCTGGGTTTTTGCATTTCTTTATTTTGTTTATAAAGCATCTCTTTTAATGTGTGGTGAGATCTCTCCACAACAGCTTGTCCTGTAGGATTGTGTGGTATCCCTGTAATATGCTTTATATCATAGTATCCAAAAATTATCCTCATTTTGTGGAAAACGTAAGCTGGAGCATTGTCAGTCTTAATCTGAGTGGGAATTCCCATTATGGCCATGGCTTCCAAAAGGTGAGTAAGTACAGCATCAGCATTTTCAGAACTCAGGGCAGTCCCCCATTGCATTCCAGAGTAAGTATCGATAGTATGATGTACATATTTCATCTTTCCAAATTCTGGGAAGTGAAACACATCCATTTGCCAGATCTCATTTCTCTGTGTACCCTTAAGATTACTTCCTGCAGGTAAAGATGGTTGGTTATAGAAAGAGCAAGTGTTACAATTCCTTACTATTTCATTTGCTTGATGCCACATGATGTAAAAACTCTTTAGTCCTATGCTGTTAACATGATGTTTCTCATGAAATTCTGTGGCCTCTAGCACAGCAACCGATCTATTTTATCAGCAACCAATCTATTTTATCATTACCCTGCGCTAGAGGGCCTGGGAGACCCCTGTGTGCCCTGATATGTGTTATGTACATAGGATGTATCCTAACTCTGATGATATCTTGTAGTTGTATGAATAGTAAGGTCAAGTCTGTATCATCAGGAATGAAGTCAGCAGTTTCAATATGTAAAACAACTCTTTCTGCATATTGAGAGTCAGTAATTACCTTGAGAGGCTCTGTGAAATCCAACAACACCATAATAATTGCATATAGTTCTGACTTCTGAACAGAGTTATAAGGGCTCTGAGCCACCTTAATTAAGTTTTCAGACTTTTATCCAGCCTTTCCTAAGTTGTTCGCATCAGTATAAAATATAGGGGCTCCAGAAATGGGTTTATCCTCTACCACATGAGGAAAGATCCAATTAGTTTCCTTTATGAATTGAATTCTCTTGTTTTGAGGATATTTATTATTAATCTCTCCTAAAAAGTCACTACAAGCCTTCTGCCAAGGTTCACTGTCTGCCCATAATCGATGAATTTCTTCATTAGTCAAAGGCACAACAATTTCTGCAGGGTCCTTTCCAGTCAATTGGCGAAGTCTTAATTTACCTTTAAAAATCAGATCAGAAATTTTTTCGATATATATCTTCATCTTCTTGCTTGGCCTATGAAACAAAAATATCCATTCTAATATAATGCTTCTCTTTGCATTAAGATTCCTGTTGGAGATTGTCTAGAGGGTAAAATAACAAGTATGCAATCTAGGTCTGGATCCACACGATCGACATGTGCTTCTTGAAGTTTCTTTTCCACCAACTCTAGTTCTTTCTCGGCCTCATCAGATAATTCTCTTGGACTATTTAAATCCATTTCACCGTCCAAAGTCTTGAACAAATTAACTAGCTCATAATTTTTTATACCAATCATGGGCCGTATATGAGCAATATCTCCTATTAACTTTTGAAAGTCGTTAAGAGTCTTCAATTTATCTCTATTTAACTTTACTTTTTGTGGCCTAATTTTTTGTAGACCTATTTTATATCCTAAATAATTGATAGAATCTCCCCTCTGTACTTTTTCTGGAGCAATTTGTAGTCCCCAATCAGGCAATATTTTCTTTAGTTCTTCAAACAATGTTTCTAATGTTTTTGGGCTTGGGTCTGCCAACAAAATATCATCCATATAATGGTAAATGATAGTTTGTGAGAAGCGCTTGGGCAGTATTTCTAGTGGTTGTTGTACAAAATATTAGCATAAGGTGGGACTATTCAACATTCCTTGGGGAAGGACTCTCCATTGGTACCTCTTAACTGGTTCTAAATTATTAGGAGTAGGCACTGTGAAAACAAATTTCTCTTTGTCCTGTTCCTGTAAAGGTATGGTAAAAAAACAATCCTTCAAATCAATAACCATAATAGGCCATCCCTTAGGTAACAGAGAAGGCAGAGGAATACCAGATTGTAAAGAGCCCATAGTTTGAATCACTTTATTAATTGCTCTTAGATCTGTCACCATCCTCCATTTTCCAGATTTTTTCTTGACAACAAAAACAGGAGAATTCCATGGGTTGGTTGATTCTTCGATATGCTGAGCCTGTAACTTCTGTAACAACTGCTCCAAAGCCTGAAGTTTTTCTCTCATCAAAGGCCATTGTTGAACCCAAATAGGCTTTTCTGTTAACCATTTCAAAGGCAGTGCTATGAGTGTCCTTTTAGGTTCTGTGGTTATTGGGCAATTCTTTTGTACAACATGAATGGCTGGTGAATTTTCTTCATAGCACCTTAAAGCATCACTTTTGGAAACATAATTGAGTCTCCGGTTGATATCAGATTTTAATCTGGGTATTCCATTGCAATAGAAGGTCACAACCTCACATATTCACTGCTATGTCAACCATATATGGCTTCAACCATCCTTTTTGACCTTCTGGTCCTATGCATTCAAGCCATCTCACACTCTGTTTCACCTGAGATATTGTTCCAATACCCAGAAATTGGATATCTACTGCCTGTAAAGGCCATCTTGGATGCCATGATTGTGGGGTTATGATAAAAACATCAGCCCCTGTGTTGACTAAACCCTGGATATAAATATATATATATGTATTTTCAATTTTGGTCTTTGTTCATTTATTGAAGTCTGCCAAAATATTTGTTTTGTGATTCTTCTTGGAACTTCTGATTTTTCTTTTGAATTTATGTTATTATCTAATACTGTATGATCTTCTAGATCAGGTATTGGATGCCCTATTTGTCCTGAGAATGCTGGTTTTCTACTATGACTGGATATGATCTTACTGTCCTCGAATTTGGAGTCTGATTTTGGGGGGCTTCCCAGGGGAAACCCCAAAAGGTGTTTCCTGATGGTAGAGGGTTGCCTTCTTTATCCCTAGTAGATCTACATTCATTGGTCCAAAGCCGTCCCTTGCCACACCTTCTGCATAATCTAGGCCTTCTGTTCGAATTAAACCTAGATCGGGTATTATTTCCAAGAGTACCTTGTGTACAATTCTGTCTTATATGGCCTTGTTTACCACAGTTGAAACAAGTGATACCTTGGTACCTCACCCTAACATTAGCAAGGGCTTGGCCTACCCAATTCTCCTCGTTGCCATGGAGAGATTCAGCATTGATTTCATATTGAATCCATTCTTTTATAGGTGCGGCTCTGATCTTTAAAGGCATAAGCATTCTTCTACATTCCAGATTAGCATGATCAAAGGCCAGAGAAAGTATTAATTGCTTCCTAACTTCTGGATCTGATATTGCTCTATGTACAGCTGTGGTAAGCCTCTGTAGAAAGTTGGTATAAGGCTCTTTTAAGCCTTGTTTGACCTTAGTATAAGGCTCAATTTTTTGACCTGGGTCCAAAATCTTTTCCCAAGCATTCAGTGCAGCAGTACGGCATAGCAATAAAATATGTTCATCATAAGTAGTTTGAGCCTTCACATCAGCAAACATGCCTTCACCAAGGATTTGGTCCTGAGAAGCAAAGAAACCCCTAATTTTTCCTTGTTGTTCTAAGGTCCTGGCCTCCTCTCTAAACCAGCTTCTCCACAGCAAATTCTGACTTTGGTTCAAGACAGCAGCCATTAGCTGCATCCAATCAATTGGGTGGATTTGGTTTTTTGCTGACCATGAATTTAGATACTGCTTTACATAAGTAGAGTGAATAGAGTACATTGATATTGCCTCTTTAAAATCCTTGATGTCTCTCATATGTACTGGATCATAACTATACTCTACATATTCTGAGGATCCCCCAAGCGCTTTCTTTGTCTGAATAGTAGCCGGGAACAATAGTGGTGGGGAAGGGAGTAGCCCTGTCATATTTACCACCTTAGGTAGAATATCTCCAGTACCATAATATCCCATTGGGGGTTTACCTGAACTGTTCTGAGCATAAGATGCATCACTTCCCTTTTCCAGTATTGCAATACGGTCCTCCCATTCTTGGATTTTGGATACTGCTTCCCATTCTTGAAGTTTAGATACAATAGATTTTTCTAGAGCTTGATTTTCCTGAAGAAGCAGTCCTTCCAAAGACCTCACTGAGCCAGCAATTTTTTGATCAACATCATTAACATAATTAATGAATTTCTTGTTCTCATCATTAATGTAGTCAACAAGTTTTTTGTTTTCATCATTTACATAGAGCCTATATTTTTCTTGTACAGCATTATCCATATCTAAAGAGGAAGGCTTATCTGAAAGCTTATTGTAACCAATTTCCAGAGTATCAATCTTATCTGCCATTTTAGTGTTTGAAATTTCCACCTCATGTATCTTGGACAGCAACTGTTGATTTATGTTTTTTACCTGTTTAACCTCATCTACTATTTTTGTGTTTGATATTTCCATGTCATATATTTTGGACAGAAATTGTTGATTTCCATTCTTCATCTCTTTAATCTCATCTGCCACAGTAGTGTTTGAAATTTCCATAACACATAATCTGTCCAGAAATTGTTGATTTCCATATGTTACCTCTTTCATCATTCTCTTATTTTGAAACACAAAATAGAGAATAGTAGGACTGGGGTATTGAAGCCTTCAAGATATTCATTTAAAAATTTGTCAATCACCATTGAAAAATATGACCTGAAGTCATCAATACAATAATTATCAGCCATTACCTCAATTCAGTTGTGATGACGATGTTTAGTCCACAGGTGTCACAGTAGTGTTCAATGCCCTGCCCACTATATGGCAGATGCAGAGACTCTCAGCAGCAGGAAGCTACCTACAGACCCTACGTGGTTTTGAAGGGCCCCAGCAGGTAGAATACAATTCTTGGAAAAAGCAAATTCTCACAAATTAAGACAGGATGTCAATCACAAAATAGAAGGGGTTTTGTTTCCTTTGTTCGCTTACGCGAGTAATTTACAGTTGCCCGGGTCACAATCAGTGACCACATGGGCTGGCTGTGGGGGGAAGGGCGTTTGACTACTGGGGCTAGATGGGCGGAGCCACCCCACAGGCAGGCACTGGGGGGGGCACACTTTAAACTTGAGACCAGTAACCATGGGGAACCGCTGGATGGAGTTGCCGTGGCACCAAGGAAAGCAGGCTAGGTCCCGTGGCCCAAACGCAAACTGCGCTCTAAACTTGACCTGTTCTTCTAAACTTGACTTGCTCTTCTAAACTTGACCCGTGCTTTCCAAGCCTGGCTGTTGGTGAGCCGAGGCACCAAGGAGACTGGGCCACTGACTCCAACAGTGTTAAAAACACAAATGGACCCCCATGCCCCCTGGGCACAGGCCTGGGGATGTTGGACACCAGATGTATGCAGAGTTTTACTTACAAGGCACCAGTCCAAGATTAATATTTATTAAAATATAAACCAACACTCACGATAGAGGTAACAGCTTATAGTGGTGCCTGAACAGGGACTGGAGTCTGGAATGATGGACGATGGATTCCAAACCGGTCTCTCCATCAGCCAGGAACCAGGCAAATAGGCTTTCCAGGGTCCCAGCAGCCCCTTATCAATGGAGTTGGCCACACCCCCTTCAGGGGCCCGGGACCCTGGGTAAGCATCCTCGGATCTTATCAGCTGACACCTTAATCCCACCACACCTTACCACAGGGTCCTTAGCTTTCCAGCCAAGTCTACTTTCTAACAACCCCAATCTTGGGACTACTTTTCCATGCCATTGTCACTCTAGCCCAGAGACTAACTACAAATCCCCACCACAAGAATAATGGCCTGTAGGCGGAGTTTTACTTACAAGGCACCAGTCCAAGATTAATATTTATTAGAATATAAATCAACACTCACAATACTAGTAACAGCTTATAGTGGAGCCTGAACAGGGACTGAAGTATCCAAGCGATGGATGAGCAATGGACGGACGATGGTTTCTGATCCGGTCTCTACAACAGCCAGGAACCAGGAAGGGAGCTCTCTGTGTTCCAGCAGTCCCTTATCAATGGAGTTGGCCACACCCCCTCCAGGTTGGCCACACCCCCTCCAGGAGCTCGGGACCCTGGATAAGCATCTTCAGACCTTATCAGCTGAGACTTGATTCCCACTACAATGGCCAGCATTGTGCTCTAGTTCCAAGCTGTGGCAGCCAGGGGAGGGTTATGGTTCACTGGAGATGTAGGAAGTAAATCCCCCATCAGCTCAGAGCTGCAGCCTCCATCCATCCTCAAAGAGAATTTCTGCTTAAGAGTCTCTATAGTGGATTTATGATGTTATATTGTAAATAATTGTTCAGCCTATGAGTTTAATAAAAGGTGCTGATTGGCCAAAGGCAGACAAGAAGTGTGGGCGGGGCTACCAGACTAAGAAAACTCTGGGAACAGGAAGAACAGAGCAGAAATGCCACAGAGACTCCAGAGTTGCTAGACAAGCCAGAAGATGTAGAAGACAACTATGCTGCTCTGAGAAAAGGTACGGAGCCCTATGGCTGAACAGGATAAGAATCATGGGTTAGTTTAAGGGTAAAGAGTTAGCAAGTTATATGCCTGGGTCTTAGGCCGATCAGCCTAAAATTAATGTAAGCATCTGTGTGTCTCTGTGGGTCTGTGGGTCTGCGGGTCTAAACCTTGAGGCTAGGCCGAAAGTCTGGGACAGAAACCTCCTACTACAAGTCTCACTCGCAGTTACTAAGGAGTTAGAACCGGGAACCTGAGCAGCAGCAGGCTGGGGACTGGGCCTTGTCACAAAGCTCTTCCTAAATGGATGTCACAGCACATTCTGTGGCAGGAGAATACTGTTATCTCCAGACCCTCTCTCCCCTGGAGGATGGCTCTCATTAACTTGAGAGGTCTTTCCTTTTCATTCTCCCTCACTCCCTTACTTTCTGGTGTGTCTGCATATGTGCACATTTACACATTATTATCAGCAGTCTTCCTCAATTGTCCTACATTTTTTACTGGGGGGGGGCACAGCTCTGGGATTGAACCAAGGACCTTGAGCATGCCAAGGCAAGTGCTCTACCACTAAGCTATTCCCAGTCCAAACACCTGTGTGCGTGTGGTGGAGGGGGTCCCATTGAATCTGGAGCTCAAAGTTGGCTGATCAGTGAGCTCCAGAGACCAGTCTGTCTAGTACAGGGATTACAGACCCACTACTGTGCCTGTGCCTGCCTATCATGTGGGTCTTGAGAGTCCAAATTCAAGTTCTCATGCTTGTATGCACTTTACTGACCAAGCTGTCAACCTGAGGGTTCTTCACTTGCTGAAGGAGACAGGCGTTCCTAGGTAAGGTATGTGGGAGCAAGCAGAGCCAAATTATATTTTCCAGAAATGGGGTGGGGTAACACTGAGATTTCTCTTCCTTTATTAGACCCTCCAGGGCCAAAATACAAATACAGCAGCACAGTGACAAACAGTCCTGGACCATAGCACCCGCACAGCCACCTAGCATTTGCACTGTTACCTAGAACCTACACTGTCACCTAGAACCTGCATCTCCACCTACCACCTACCACATACACCATCACTTAGCACCTGCACTGCCTCCTAGCCACCTCCCAGAAGTTAACACCTGGCCCAGCACCTGTACTTTGTAGTTTCTTTCTAACATTTCAATTTCATCCTGGAAGAACAATTGTTACTGTGTACCTGAAGAGAAAAACTCCTGAGATGCCTGAATGAATCATACATAGTCTTTATTTACCACCAACAGAGCTGGTCCTGGCAGAGTATGGGAAGCAGCCCAACCTCCAGTTAGCTCAAGTTTTTAAAGGCAAAAGCTGCAATTGTGACATATACAGAAAGGCAGCTGTTGACATCTGCAGCAAGCAAGCTTGTTTACGGAGGTGGAGAGATAGCAGTTAAATGGTCAGTCAGTTAATAGGTCAGAGACATATTCTATAGGAATTTATGGCTGGTCCAGAAACTAGTTTACTCTGGGAAATTACAACTTGTCTAAGATACCAGTTTACCTAAGATAGTTTCAGCAATTAAAGTATTCTTGGAGATAGTTTCATAAGATGGCATAACTATAGTTCTGTAGCCCAATAAAATCACAAACTAATGACAGAGATTTTTGGGCAGGGGAAAAGAGTTATCACAGGAGTGCAGCAAGAATTCCAAGAGGGAGGAACAATGTTTTAGTAGTTTGGATTCTATGACCTTACTTACAGGATGCTATTGCATTTATTAAACCTATTCAAGATTTTTCTGGGGCATATGAGAGGAGCTGATGTGAACCAAAGTTACATTTTAAGTTTTAATTGCTATCCCTTAGAGATCCATGAAGCAAGCATGCCTATGATTTGCAACCTCCTTGCCCAAGAACAGACAGTTTCTGAAATGCTTGGGACTATTGTTTATGAATGATAACTGTAGTGTGATCTATTTATTCTCCATTTCTGGGATTAACACTAAGCCCTTGATCAAGCCAATGTATATTTGCTACAGGAAAAAGACAACAGCAAATGTTTGGGACCAGTGCCCATATGCTCAAGTACTCAGATTGCTGGGTCTAGGTCATAGCTTTGCTTATCCTGTGGACAAGAGGAAAGTGTTCTATTTCCTGCAGTGGGGAAATGGGTACAGTTTGAAACTCTTGCAATATACAACTATGTTTACCACTTTACCATCTCAAAGAGGGTATGAGTCATAGTTAACAATGTATTCTTAACAAATATGAGAATTGTGGTGGGAAGACTTGGGGGCAGCAGTTTATTGAATGACACCCTCACACCCTACAACACACCAGCAGACATCATTGAGCTTCCTCCCTAAGGGTCTTCTCCACAGTCAATAACATTCTGCAAAGGCTTAGGTTTTCCTGTGCTTCGCTCTTTGATAATAAGGGCTAGATACCTGTTCAGAGGCTACAAAGGTGATTAGATAATGGTCTTTGCTTTCAACCCATCCAGCCTGGATGTAGCAATTACGCCCTCTTTCCAGGAATGCTTTTGGCGTTGTTCACAGCATCTATTGCTCCGGTATAGGTGCACTTTATAAGCAATGGTACAGAGAGACTACTGAACCAGTCTATGGGTAGAAAGATGTATTGGGTATCAAACTTCCAGAACTAGCTCTCAGTTGGGGTGGGGCAGAGAGAAGAGCAAATGGCAAAACAAGCAGGTGTTATATGACAGGCAGCAGAGAAGGGATCTGAGCTGCCCTTGCCAGAGGAAGCTGATATCTAGGGGAAGATTAAGGAAGGTTCTTGTGGACAGAAACCATACCAGAGATCTGCTTTTCTACTGAACAAAGACTCCATAACAAGCCTTCTGTGTCCTGGTCAGAGTCCTTCTCTTTATGGCAGTGTCACCAGCACTGCCACTTTGGGGGAACAGAGGCTTTGGATCTGATACTTTCTCAGAGGACATCTGTCTTCTCAGTCTTGGATGTATCTGTACCTTGTACTTTTGTGGAGCTCGACCTGTAGCCCCCAGGGCTTAGCACTATTTAATGGCCTGCAGTGTATTAGAACCAGTCAATCCATTTTATTATCGAAACACTGTCCAAGCAGGTGCTGAGATTAGGGAATCGGGAAGTTAGCAGAGAACAAAGAAGTTGACCTAGGCCAGGTGTTGTGTGTGAGTTCCCAAAGTTACTCAAGGTGAGAAAAACAGCCTCAGTATATAAGGCTTCTCCTGAGCTTCAGTAAACGGCACCCTTTGTTCATGAGTGACCCATATTTCTTGTGTCATTCTCAATCTCTAGGCCTTTGCCCGACATGCGGCCGGTTCAGGTGACACAGGCATCACAGGTGGAGGCTCCCGGAGAGATCAGGAACTAGGGATTATCTGAGAGATTGCCCATGGAAGGCTATCCAGATGGTAAGAAATAAATATGAGGAGGGTGAATTGAATTGAAAATATCTAGACCCTTGCCCGACTTAAATCGGGAACTAAGAATTCTCTGAGAGACTACCCTTGGAAATAGGAGGAGGATGAATTGGAAATCTCCAGACTCTTGCCTAACCTAGATCAGGAACTAGGGACTCTCTGAGAGACCACCCTCGGGAATAGGAGGAAGGTGAATTGAAACATGGGAGCTCCAAGATCCCAGCAGATTTTAACTAAACAAATGACAGAACTATTAATGAAACAGGTAATAGCATAAAACTGCTCATGAATTTGTTAAGACTATAGAGACTACTAGTCCTTGGTTCCTGAGAGCCGGCACGCTTAGTATTCAAGACTGGGAACATGTAAAAATTGATTTGCGAGAAGTGGTTCACCTCCGGGGGCCAGAGGACTTCCTCTTTGTTTCCTTTTTGTTCTGGCGGCTTATGAAAGATACGTTGCTTAGCACTAATGTAAAAGTGGAAGAACAATTGGCCGAGGCTGGGAGGGTTTTTTGATGAGATTCAGGAACAGGAGTCTCAGGCTTCTTTGAATAACTTTGATATGACAGAGAAGCCTTCTTGTAAGACCCTTGAGGAAGAAGAACTAGAATTACAGGAGCAGATACAAAAAAATCTGTGAACAGTTGAAAGACGACTCTGAAAGTGACAGAACCATCCTTTAGGGAGCGCCTTATGTGATGGCATGCATGCCTTGACTTTACTTCTTGGCAGTTATGCAGGCAAGCTATTTTAATGGGACTGCTTCTTGGAATTCAATTATGGGGTTTGAAAACTTTCTGTCCCTCCCCCTTTTTCTTTGTGGTGACAAATGCTACTACTGTGTCTAGCAGTTTGAATTGTTCTAGAGAATCCTGTCTCCTGACTGGCTGCTGGAAACATGAGGCACTCATGTTGGAGGTGTGATCAGCTCCTCCTGGCTCCTCCTAAGAGAGATCACACAGCTACTGTTACTGCCATTGTGGCTGCCTCTGTGGGGGGTGGCGGCAGTGGGAATTGCCTTTGGTCATTCTGTAGCCACATCAGCCACATTAGATTTATTGTCAGGAAGAATAGCCAGTGCTTAGAGACACAGAATAGTATAAATGAGCATATTAGACAAGGTATTTTACAGCTTAATTTGCAGACAGCTTTATTATAGGAACAAGTGGATTTGTTTTGGGAAATGCATATGGCCTCTTGTTCCCCATCCTTTGCTCACATTTGTGTTCCTCCAGGAAAGGTTAGAAGTCTTACTGAACAAATGCATAAACTAAATACTTTTTTTTGAAAGGATCCTGGAATTCTGCTTTTGCTAATTATATGCAGCACATGTCTAGAGAGGTTCCACCCAGTGACGTTAATCAATTAGTTACAAGTATATATCAGGGCATAGAGATGATTAGGAAGTGGGCAGGATCAACTTCATTGGCAGCTTTAATGCTAGGAGGAGCATTGCTTCTTATCATATTCCTAAGAAGACAGAGCCAGCAACAAGCCCAAGTCACAATTTGGCCACAAAAAATGTGCTTTGTGCTATTGCCCATGATTCAGACCTAGCAAGATGTGAATTGACATGCTAAAACTGGCCAATGATGGGTAAGGTATGGGGAGATTGTAATCACCCTAAGACAGGAGGTCCTGCTCTGTGCTGCAGAATTCTTTGATGATGGGTAAGATACAATCTGAATTCCCATGCCACCTAAGACAGGTCTAGTCTGGATGTCCTTTTTGTATAAAAGGAAGGGGGACCTGAAGCCCCCAGGGCTTAGCACTATTTAATGGTCTGCAGTGTTTACTGGAACCAGTCAGTCTGTTTCATTATTGGAACATTGCCCAAGCACGTGCTGTGATTAGGGAATCAGGAAGTTAGCAGAGAACAAAGAAGTTGACCTAGGCCAGATGTTGTGTGTGAGCTGCTAAGGTTACTCAAGGTGAGAAAAACAACCTCGGTATATAAGGCTTCTCCTGAGCTTCAGTAAACAGCATTCTTCGTTCAAGAGTGACCCATGTCTCTTGTGTCATTCTCAATCTCCAGGCCTAACTTGTGGTTCATTATGGTGGAGCAGGCATCACAACTTTCTGCCACTCACCCTATGGGCCCCTCCTCTACTTTATCTTAAAGTTTTGTTGATTTTTTTTTGAAATTATAATATAATTACCTCATTTCTTTCTTTCCCTGTCCTCCCTAAAACCCTCTCACGTGCATTCCCTGTTCTATCTCAGAGTCATAGCCTTTTTACCTTTAAATACTGTTGCACACATTGAATGTGTGTGTGGAAGGAAGGGCAAACTGAAGAAAACAGGAAGGAGGGAGGGAGGGAGAGAGGGAGGGAAGAAAAGTTATAGTTTATTGTGTATAGATAAACCCTTGTGCCAACTTGAAAATATGTACAGACATAATTTTGGACCAGATTTAGTAGAATTTATTCAATAAGTGGTAGGAAAAAATTATCATTTGGGAGTCAGTTAGAAACTGTAAGGGTCGAGAAACTTGCCACGTAAAGACTCCAAGAGACGTTCTCTCATGCAACAAGCAAAGGGGAATTTTATTTACCAAGTATACCTGGGGCTCAGATCACTGAACATGCAGGTACAGAGAGAGAGCCCCAAGCTGAAGTGCAGCAGAGTTTTTATAGGGTGTAGGGAACAAAGAAGTTCATCCACAGGCCATGAGTGTCAACGTATATTTTATGGCTTCTCTGAGAACTGGGTGGATAGTACATTCTTTCCTGGAACTTCAAACACACACTCTGTGATGATAAACAGTCAGATAACTCTGGGGAGTCTCTATCCTGGAACTTCAAACACACATTCTGGGGGATGATAAACAGTTGGGGAGTCCCTATCTATTTCTCTTAACCTTTTGTCTTATCTCAGGAGGTGGTTAACAGCCACCTGGAGTTCATAAAATTTCCCTTTACAAAATATTTCTGAACAAGGTTTTAGGACTTGCTGTTAATCTCACCAGTGAGACTAACACCACCTCCACAGTTCAAAGTCAAATTTGAAACAAGCTTTAGTTAAATACTGGCCAGGTGGATGGGATCTGAACAGGTCCATCTCTGGTTCCCCCACCCCAAAATAGCCCAAGTCACTGTTTACAGTGGTTTAAGTATTTATCAGGTCCAATCAGGGGCAAGCATACATCCTATCATACCTCTAGCTCACATCCAATCAGGGCAAGCATACCTCTTGATGTATTTCCTGCCCGTGAATCTCCTACCCACATGTGATCCAGCATATCAGGTGAAAGATAGGTCAAACAATCTTGTTTGGGGGAATGAAAACATGTGGCTTGTTACTTTCCATAAACAATAATCTCCAGCATTTCAGGAACTTTCTGTCTTTGGGTAAGAGGCTTGCAGTTAGAGGCATTTTTGTTTCATGGATCTCTAAGGCATAATGATTAGAACTTAGAATGTAACTTTGGCTCCCACACTTGCTTCTTTCTGAGCAGCTCTGAAACTTTATCTGCATCTTGCAATATTTTCACCTCTGGCAAGGAAAATGACTTCTTATTTGGGAAACCAAAAACAGAGCCTGGAGCTTTTCGAGGGTGGCTGCTTCCCTTCTTCCTTCCCCTCCCAAGCTTATGGAGCCCTCTTGATAGGTTATGGTTTAAAATGACAAAGAAGATATTATAGTAATACTTAGATGTCATGCCGTGAGCTCAACAAGTTAACCTCCAACTGAATGTAAAATTTGAACATTCATTCTACAGAAAAAAACATGATTTGAAAGGAGACTTTAAAGCCTTATTGAGCATTCATATTTAAACTGTAATGAAGAGGTTGCCAGCCTTCTTCCAAAGGTACTGGGGAAATCCGGGAATGTGTGGTGTTTTATTATTGAAATGACATGTTTACACAAATGCAAATGTGAGTTTACAACATTTGTAATTCATTTGTAAAATGGAAATTAGGCTGGCTCTACTTTTCTTTGTCCCAGTTGATCTTGACTTAAATGAGATTCAGCAATCAACTTCCATTGCTGGATGGGGGAGAGGGAGCAAACAGGGCTACAATGCTAACTCCCTAGAGCTCAGCAGGGTACTGAAAGGCAGTCAGACTGAAATGGGGTACCTCTGAGCTGTTAGTCTGGGAGCTTTTTAAAGGATTTTGTCATAAATTCAGGTTTTGGGGTCCTGGGATTTCACAAATTATGGAAAGCAGACCACCAAGTTTATTAACCAGAAGCAACTTTATTCCATCACCCTGGGATATCAGACTGTCTAACTAGTGAAGGCCACAGACATGTCAAAGTCTGTAATGTGGCCTTGAGAAGGGGCCAGAAGCATCTTTTTTATAGCAATAGGCAGGTATTTTAGGATTTACAGCCTCTGATTATAGGGTGTTAATTCGAGATGTTTACATAGCTGTGTCTGTTTTAACTGCCCCCACCCCCAACCCCCAATCTGGGGAGAATATAGGGCAAAGGGTCATGTAGCAACTATCAACCCAATACTCTTATAATATTTGTATAGGTTATATAAATAGGCATACAATTTTTTTCATATTCCTGGGCTCTTCAGGGTAAGGCATGAGGAGGGAAATGGGTTGGTCCTCAGGGACCTCCTCTATCTGTGAGTAGCTTTAGTCACATCTTATGCACAGTCCCTATATACAGTTCATTTAGGAGCCAACAATGAGACAGGAAACAGTTTTTTTCCTGGGCTCCAGCAAGGACAGTCTCAGAATTGCTGCCCTGGGGTCTCTGCCTTAAAAGAACAGTTTGTATCTCCTTGTAAAGATGAGATTTTCCTTGCCTAACCTAAGATTTGACCTTTTGTTTGCTGAGAAGGTACTTGCTCACTAACCCCCTCCTGAGCAACACAGGATGTGCTTCCTGCATTGCTTGGCCACTACCCCCTCCTGAGAAACACAGGATGTACTTTCTGAGTTGTTGGCAGACTGACTCCCTGTGCCTGCATTCCTGATGTAGCAACCTGGGTGGGACCACCCAGGAAAACCCTACCATGAGAACTGTTACAACTTCTCTATCTCACAAGCCCGGATGTACCCCTCCCCTACCCAGAATGCTGTACAAAACTTCTGTCCTAGAAGCATTCGGGGCTCTTGGCGTCCACAGTGCCTTGATCACACACGTGTGTGTAATCATAAACCTTCTCCTTTTTAAAAGACAGCTTGACTATTGGGGTCTCCTTTTTGCCCACCGTTACATCCTGTTATGGTTGGAGTAGCATCTTACTTTTGAGTTGCCCAAAGTAATCCCTCATCTACCCTCCTGCAGGTAATCCCAATAAACTCATTGATTAACAGGGGGTAGTTTTGGGCAAATCATTGCTTTGAACTATCATTGCTCACTACTTGGGGTGAATAGACTATGTGGGGCTCAAGTTATGTCTTAAGTTTAAATTACTTTAGGAGATCTATAAAACAAAATGCCTCTAACCTGTAAGCCTCACTTACATAAGATAAATTCCTGAATGCTGGGTGTTGGGAGCATGTGTTTGATCTGGCATGATATGATTACCCATTTATCAGGCAGATGCCTATGAATGGAGAGGCCTCATGTTTCATGGACAGCAGATGAAAAGTGAGAGACGATGGGCAGGAGAAACTCAGACTGTTTCTACCATAATAATACTATAATAACAGAGAGAGGGGAAGGGAGGGAAAGAGAGAGAGAGATAAAAGAACAGCGCTCTTGGGAGACAGGAAACAAGAGAGTGTGGGGCAGTGCAAATTTTTAAGTGGGGCTTGATGTCAGAACTCATGACAGGTTGTGGCTTCAGAGGCTAGAATGTGAAAATAGAAAAATCCTGTAACTCTCTCCCTCCTTCCTGAGGTCCCTGAAACTAGCCAAGGTTGAGATGGCTGTTTCTCGGAAAAGCTCTGTTTACAGGTTGTACTTCCCCCATTGCCTGGCTGGGACTGCATTCCTAACAACCTGGTGAGACCGCATTCCTCATTCCTGATGTAGCAACCTGGGTGGGGCCACCCAGGAAAGCCCTACCTGAGAACCGTTAACTGTTTGCCGAGGCAGGAACTTTCTGAAGTTTGCACAATTGCTCTGCTCCAGGAAATGAATGTCTTCAGGTGGTCCTATTGTTTCACAGGAAATAGCTTGCCTGCCTGCATTTCTAAACTCTGTCCTAAGCTGATCTTTGGCCCTGCCCTGTTATCACGCCAAGCCCACCCATACCCTCTCCCCTACCCAGAATAGGGTATAAGAATTCTGCCCCGAAAATATTCGGGGCTCCAGGCTTTTCTATACAGTGCCTGGAGCCCACACATGTGTGTGTACCAGTATTTATATTAATTATACTCTCTTTTTCTTTAATGTTAACAGTGGTCATTAGCCGTGGTCTTGGGGTGTCTTGGGTGTCTTAGGGTGCTCTAGGGGCACCCGCCTATTACAGAACAGAATCCTAACACTGGGGGCTACTGTTCAGGTGACATAACAAGTCAGGTGTTTTTACTTCTATAAATAAGGCTGTTTGCTTCAACTGCACAGGATGTGCTTGACCACATGTAGGCAGGAAGTCCATCAGGATGTATGCTTGCTCTGGACTGGATGAAGTCAGGAAGTATGTAACCTTGTGGATTTTGCTTTTATAAGAACCTGACTAAAATTATTTTTGGCCATTCTCTGAGAATGGTATGGACCTGGCTAGTGTCCAACATCCTGGCCAATATTTAATAAAGCTTGCCTCAAATTTGGCTCAAAACTCATGGTAGTGATCTTAGTCTACCTGGTGGGAATAACAACTCTCATTCATATCTCCTCAGGAAAAGACACAATACCCATAGCATAGCACCCCCAAAATGAGTCTGTCAATGGGTAGTAAGCTAGAGAAGCCTGCCACAGGGCTAGTAGTGGGATGACATAAACAGAGACCTCCCCTCTCTGGCACATGCTCCTATCCTACAATCCTGCCCTTGAGAGAAATTTAAAACCTGGAGCCCATTAAAATTAAAAACAGTACAATAGACACAAGCCAGTCTCAGCTACTTTGTAGACACTAATGCTGAGAGGGGTTAGAGGCTTGTGTTTAAGCCTACATACCTATTTACCTCTTCTTCTGCTCTTCTACACAGTTATAGAAATTTAGTGTGTGTGTGCAGCACTGTTGCAACCCAAGGCTATTGACAGACTCAAGCATTATCAGGATGTTGTGGCTTTGAGACAGGTGTTCAAAAATCATCATCCATGTATTGAAGGAGCTATAGAAATGGTAGATATCGCTGCACACAGATAGACACTCTCAGCAGAGGACTGAAATAATTAAGCCAAATGGAAGTGTGTGGAGAAATGCCTCAGGTAAAGGAAGGACAGTGACCTTAGGCACTTCATCCAGGGTAACACCTGAGAAAATTGGAATGCAACTACTTTATGAGAACAAGTGTGAGGACAAGAGGATTCTCAGAATCAGATAACCAAGAAATGATAGTGCGTATCTAAAAGAGTAAAGTATTAGAGAAATGAGAATCACAATTTAAGCTAAGATTCGTTGGAATAATATATGGCAGCTGTCAGAATCAAAATGGAGTCACTTGTGACAAACCCTAGCTCCAGGTAAGGGCATTCATGAGGTTAATAAAAAAAGATTCTTATGCAGATGTATTGGTGGACGTGATCAAAAAAAGTCCCTGGAGAAAATAAATCAGAAACTTTCCCTAAAATGTACAGCTTGCCCTAGGAATCACAAATACAGCAATTCAATGAGAACACAAAAAGGGAAACCAAAAAATATTTGCCTAACACAAATATGAACCAGTAACTCCAAACAGTAACACCCAAGTAACTGACCATACTTTCCTTTTACATTGCAATTGTTCTCCATGCTTCAACCTTCTCCCACAAGCCCCCAGTCATCATGGGATAGAGGCCACATAATCTTAGTTACAATGCTGATTTTAATTTTCGAATAAACTCACCACCTTCATAGAACTCTGTGTTGCTCTTTAGGCTTACAGATCAGAGGAGACGTCTGTAATATGAACTGATTTGGACAGAGGTACAGAAAGAATTGTTTGAAGCTCAGGGCACTCAGAATCTTGAGCACCCGGGAGAGATTTCACAGGAAGGAGTGGAACATTGATAAAGCATCTAGTCCCACAAGAACAGCTCCTAATTTTGTGAATCACAGATGGTGCTGACTATAGACGCAATTGTTCATGAGTGGATTTGGGATACCTTCAATATGCACTTTTTGAAAAGTGGCAGTGTGTACACAAAGTGAAGGTCTGGGCCACTGTATTTTAACTCTTTTAACATTGACTTCTAACATACACCACAAAGTGCTCATATCAAAGGTGTTTAGTTTGTGTAACCTTCCAATTAAAAATGCCCTTGCAGTCAGTCCAAAGATTAAGAAGCATCACCTGCCAGCTGTTTCTAATGTTTGCTTATGTACTCTTGCAGAATCTAAACCCCCCCCCCCAACTAATCTTCCTGTTTGGTTCTTATGCAAATGGACCATGCCATTTTCTTCCAGTTTTTTCCTGCTTATCATATACTTGTGAAATTCATTCATATTGTAGTTGCTCTCATTGGTGCTATATCCTATTTTGTTGATTGCTATTTGGGTTGCTTCCAGTTTGGGGCTATCGTGAATAAATTATGAACCATCTTGTACTAAGAATTTTGTGGGCAAGTGATTAGTTTTCTTATATAAATACCTTTGAGCTCAGTCGCTGAGGATAAGGTGTGTAAATGCTGCCAAATTGTTCACCAAAGTGATTGTACCTGTTTACATCCCCACAGCCACAAGTTTGCCACTCTGCAGGGTACTAAAATTTTAAGCAACAGCAGCAGATAGTGTAATCAAATGTGAAGGGCTTGCTGCTGTTCTCTGACTGTGAAGACTTAACTCTTGAGAAGGGAGAGACATTAGTGAGGGTGGAGAGGGTGGTGGGTGAGCTGAGGACCATAGTGGATAAGGCCTTGGCTCAAGTCCAGATTATGCAAGTAATCAGGTGCATGTCTTTGGGAAAGTTCCTGAAGCAATCTGAGTTCTAGTCAGGTGGTCATGTGTGTGAGTGTGTGTGTGCATGCATGAGTGACTGTGTGTACACCAGAAATCAGGAAATATCATTCCTTAACTACTTCACGTTTTGTGAAAACACTGAAACAAGATAGACTGGCTGGGAAGCAAGCTCCAGCAAGCCTCCTCTCTGCTTCCCCATGTTTGTACTACTGCCACGGGCTTTTTCATGTGTGTTGAGGATCTAAACTCAGATTCTCATGTTGCCACAGCAAGCCTTTTACTGATTGACTCATCTCCCAGTTCATGAGTCTCAGTTTTATCACATGAAAAGTGAAGAAAATAATGATGTCATTAAGACTTAAATGGCATAATGAACGGAGGACACAAGTTATTATTAACTTACTATTATGATAAATTATGAGGTAAGACAGTTATTAGGCCTTGGGGAATAAATGGGCTTGGCTGAGTGGAGTGGGAAGAACTCTCTGATGAGGGAAATGGCTTTGGTTGAGGATGGGGATGGGTGTGGTATTTCCAAACAGTACAGGAACTGTGACCTGACAGAGGCCTTTAGGTGTGTTCTACAAGGTCAAGTCACCAAGAGATAGGGCAAATAAACAGAAACTCCAAAGCATAGACAGATATAGGAAATAAGATGCTGGGGCTGGACAGATGGCTCCATGTCTGGCAGTTTGAATGTGATTGGCCCCAGAATTCAGAAGGAGAGACACCCTGTGGCATTGTTGGAGTTCTTAAAGCTTTGTTGGAGGAAGTGTGTCATGGTGGGGGTGGGCTTTGAGATTTCCCATGCTCAGGATACCACCCAGTGTCTCCGTTGATTTCCTGTTGCCTGAGAGATGTAGGACTCTCAACTATTCTTCCAGTACCACATCTGCCTGCATGCTGCCATAATCCCTGTCATGGTGATGATGGACTGAACCTCTGAAACTGTAAGTGAGCCAGCCCAGTTAAATGTGTTCTTTATAAGAG
The DNA here is from genome assembly GCA_033318265.1 of Phyllotis vaccarum. Lineage (NCBI taxonomy): Eukaryota > Metazoa > Chordata > Mammalia > Rodentia > Cricetidae > Phyllotis > Phyllotis vaccarum. Next base: position 71,984,384 of record JARWLC010000004.1, on the reverse strand, counting down.
TTGCCATGGCCATGGTGTCTCTTCACAGCACTAGAAACCCTAACTAAAATAATGGTTAAGTATGAGTATGGCTCTTGCAGAGAACCTGAATTCTGTTGCTAGTACCCACACTGGGTGGCTCACAACCAACTACCTGTAACTACAGCTCTAAGGGATCCATCACCCACTTCTGGTCTTTGTGAACACTGAACTCCCATGCACAAAACAACACCCAGATACACACATAGACATATAATTTAAAAATAAAATTAGTAAGCATAGAGTGATTATGTTTCTTTCTGAGACTTTCTGGTATGTGGCTTTAGAAAGGTTATAGGCTGTGCTTAGGAGGGTAATGAGGAAATGCCAGTAGCTTCCCAGAGAGCCCAGCAAGCTGGCGTAGCTGGGCACGACTGTGTAAAGCCTGGCCTCTTACAATGGGATTAAAGAGGAAGCTAATGTCTAAGTAATGACTCAGAGAAAACTATCTCAAAACCAGCTGGATGTGGGACATTCAGGGACATAGTGATTCAGAGTGTTACTGAATTCTAGACTGTGGGTTCTCACACCCAGATATATCATATAACCAGGCTAAGAGGCTGGTCCTAGGGACCAAGATTTTACCCTAAACTACAAATGTTTATACTGTGCTGAGGATGGCCCCAGCACAGAGAGTAGGAGAAACATAAAGATTTAGTTCCAAGAATCTATCTTTTATATTTTAAAAAGACTGAATCATAAAATAGCCCATGCTAATTGTGTAGAACTAGGAAACAGATCAGCAAAAGAATTTTAAAAATTCCATGATATCACTAGTAATAAGCAGTCTTAACATAGCAGCATGTTACCTTACTTTGGTTTATTCACATGGATACACCATTGAAAGGTTGAGGGCATAGCATAGTGTGCTTAACATATACAAGGACCTGGACCGATTCCTGCCACTACTGACACATGAGTCCCAATTCAAAGTTTTAACAAAGCAGGGCTGTGATGGTTCGTATTAACTGTGAACTTAACACAGCTGAGAATCACCCGGAAGACAGCCGCTGAGAATGTCTTTGAGAATTATCCTGATTGTGTTGATTGAGTGCGGAAGTCCAGCATTCTTTGGGTGGAACCATTCCTTTGGCTTGGCATCCTGGATGGAATCAAAAGGAATGATTAATTCACAGCTCTTTGCTTTCTGATGTAGGAGCAATGAGGCCAGCTGCCTCAAGCTCCTGTTGCCTGGTTTGCCCTCTTGATGAATTGCACTTTGAATTATAAGCTGAAACAAACAATCTCTCCCTTGTGTTAGAGTATTTTTATCGTGACAATAGAAAAAAATCAGACAGAAATCATTGTTCAGTTTCCCTGCTGGATTTTTTCCTCCATTTAAAAAAAAAAAAAAAAAAAAAAAAAAAAAGTTTATTTGTTAAGGCTGACTTTATCCGCTTTGTTTCTTATCTAGATCCTAAATTGACTTTATTACATCGCCCACCTGTTCATTCGGGTCCGCTTTGTGACTGTAATCATTGAACATTTTATTTAAGATCTTATTTATTTTTATTTACTACCTATAGGTATTTTTCCTGCATGTATTTCCTCATACAAGTGCATGCAGTACCTGTAGAAACCAGAAGAGGGCATCAGAACCCCTGGAACTGGAGTTACAGACGCTTGTGAGGCACTGTGTGGGTTTTGGGAACAGGTCCTCTGCAAGAAGAGCCAAGTGCTCCTGATGACTGAACCATCTATTTCTCCAGCCCCTTGCAGAATATTTTAACATGTAGGACTCCAGAGTCTTTCGAGCCTTTCGGCTGTCCCTGACTGAGGGTGTTATGATTGGAGCTGTCACACAGCTGTCTCAGATTTTGCGTTTCTTTGTGTATTGTGGGTTTGGTAGGATGCAAGTGTCCTCTGTCTGGCCTTCGCTTTCCCTTCCCTCGCTATTTTTGTTTGTCGTTTTGTTTTGTGCAAATCTTCGTGTATCGCTCTCGCTTGGCTTTTGATCTCCAAGTGACAGATATAATTTTATGAAGCAAATAAAATGGAAAACAGTTCAACAGCCACGTTGATCCTCCAAGGTGGGAGACCGTGTAGTGAGGAAGCCCTTGCGTCTGTAAGCATGGCCACTGTTCCGTGTTCACAGAGAAATCATTCTGCAGTCCGTTGTCTGCAGATCTACTCCCTCCATCCCCCCGGCCTTTCTGTTCTTTGCTCAGAGCAGCATCCAACCCTGGGGCCTGTGCAGCTTTCGCTCACCTAAAATAGACTTCTATGGAGGAAACAATGATCTGTTTGTTCTTTCTCAAGACTTCATATTTTGCTTTCACGGAAAGGCTTTTTCTGATCATTTTATATAAGACAGCAGCCTCCAGGACTCTTCTTTCATCCTGACTTGTTTTATTCAGTGGGACGGGGGGGGGGGGGGGATGGGGGGGGACGGGGGGCGGGACGGGGGGGGGTATCCTCTTCTTCCTCACATGCCAGCACAGAGGCCCCTGCAGAGAGGAGCTTCTGTTTGGTTCAGGGTTACACTCTTATCCCTCAGCACAGTGTCTGACCCATGGCAGATACTCAACAGGTGTATACTGGAGAAATAACAGATTCACTTATTAATTAATTAATGGACCTACCAACCTCTAAAAATAGTTCCCCATTGAACGATATCTGTGTTGAACCACTTTCTAGTCATAGTTCTCTTGAGAGCCAAAGCCTGCAGATCGTTGCCCTGTCAAGGTATTAACTGCATTTCTGGGCATGGTAGAAGAAAAGAAGCATTGCTGTGGTTCAGAGAGGAAGAAGACCTATCTGCCTGTAATCCTTCTGCCTGTTGCCTGTGTTTAATACACGTGGCCTCCTCCTGAAAAGTCCCTTTCAAGCCCCGCAGCATCCCTGCAAGCCCTTAGCCCCTCCCAGGCACTTCTCCAACTGTCCTAATTGATCCCTTGGATGACTGACCCTCTTTTAATCCCATGGTTGGTTGGCCTCTCTATTAAATTTTTCTCTCATTGCTATGAATAATACCTGAGAAGAAACAGTTTAAGGGAGGAAGGAGGGTTATGTTGGCTCATTTGACAGATCAGTGCATCATAGCAGGGAAGCCATGGCATCAGGAGCAAGAGGTGGCCGGTCTCATGGCATCTGCAGTCAGGAGACAGAGGGAGAATGCCCCTGCTAAGCTGTCTTCCTCTTAAAAACAGCCTAGGATTCCTGAGCATGAGATGGTGCCTCCTACATTCACACTGAGTCTCTCTTGCTTCCTTAGACCCCTGGGAACACTCTCACAGACACACTCAGGGGTTTGTTTCCATAGTGATTCTAAGTCCAGTCAAGGTGTCAACAATGAACTACAAGTGGACAGTCAGCTACAAGCTGACAACTCCAACCTCCAGATGAAAGACCCTGTGACTCACTGGACACTATGGGCTTCAGTACCTGGAAAGGGAATATCATTTTACTCCAACAAATAGTTACTAAACCCTCTCATAGGCTGGAGAGATGGCTCAGTGGTTAAGAGAGTATTAGCTGCTCTTCCAGAGGGCATGAGTTCAATTCCTAACACTCACATGGTAGCTCACAACCATCTGTAGCTACAGTTCTAGAGATCCAATGCCCTCCTCTGGCTTCAGTGGGTACCGGACATAGTGGTGCATTGATGTACACGTAAGCAAAACACCCACATACACAAAAATATAAAACAGAAGCGAAAACCACTTACCATATGGCAGTCGCAATGCTGAGTGACCTCTGGGGTAGACAAGGACACTCATTACAGTGTTCAGAGGGCAATAAAACAGAAAGTCAGTATATGGGTCCAATAAGTGACTGAGCACAGGACTTGTATCTTCTATGAAATCATAAAAACCTACATGAAAAGATATAAAGATTGAGTCAAACAGAAAGTTGTAATTATAAATGCTAATAAGTAGAATTTACACTGTTTTAGTCATGATACAGGGTAAGGAAAAAATAGCAATTTCTAAGTAAAAAGTAAGGCGATGAACACTTTGGGTTTGACAGTGTTGCACTGTAGTATCGTTTGTGCCTTAAACCACCCGGGAAAGACAGGTAGGGAGGCTCTCCCCAGAGGATCCTTGAATGTTCCGTCTTCTCCATCCCAGTGCCTTGGAACAACCGCATTGTTTGAGGGAAAAGAGGAAGGTGTGATTTGTATGATTTGGCAGGCAAACTCACATAAGAAACAAATTTAGCAGTAATACAGCTCATGCCCATTGGAAAATAAAGTATTCAATAACTTCACAAAGCACCTGCTGTTTCACGTCCCTGGTAAATCCCCCGAGGAATCCAGCCAGCTCCTGTGGTTTTTCAGGCTCCTCTGCCCCCATTTTTAGGAGTATAAACCAAATTGGGAATGCCTATAAAGTTCAAAGAAATTCAGAGAAGAGAGATCAGAGGAGTTATTAAAATTGAAAATGAGGTTGGCTCAGACAGGAGGAGACCCTGGCGGGACAGAGGGAGACAGGACAGGTATGGGAAGTCTTTAGGGGCACCTTCCTTGGTCCAAGTTTCTTGGGAAGACAGCCTGGAAGAAGTGGGGCTTATTAGACCTTTCCCTTAATGAGAGCCCTGAAATCTCAATGTGTAAATCATACTGCTCAGTAACTTCTAAGAAGAGCTGAGTGCCTTCCTATAGTAGATTCTACAAAGCATCCCTATCAGCCATGGATAACGATACTCTCAGATGTCTAGCTAAAAATAACACCACAGGGAATAGTCTTGGCTAAAGGTCATTCTCCTGCATCATGTTTCTCATGCAGGATGCTCACTGTTTGGACCTTGCTAGGAATTCTATTTTCTTGAGACAGGGTTTCTCTGTGTAGCCCTGGCTGCATGGGACTTCCTTTGTAGACCAGGCTCGCCTCAGACTTAGAGATCTGCCTGTCTCTGTCTCCCAAGTGCTAGGATTAAAGGCATGCACCTCAGGCTTGCTAGGAATTTTAAGGAAACCCTTTTACAACAGTGTGTGGAGCTCCCATGACAGGAGACTTTTGAGTTCAATGTCAACTCCTCAGCTTTGCCAACATCTTAGAAATTCTCTGTGGTCTCAGACTTATCAACCCTGCTTTTGTAATGGGTGGGTGCCCCTAGAGCACCCCTAGACACCCCAAGACCATGGCTAATGACCACTGTTAACTTTAAAGAAAAAGAGAGTTTAATGAATATGAATGATATACCGGTACACACATGTGTGGGCTCGAGGCACTGTGGAATCCAAGAGCCCCAAATGCTTTCAGAGTAGAATTCTTATACTGCACTCTGGGTAGGGGAGGGGATACTCGGCTCGGAAGGTTACAACAGGGTGGGTCCAAAGATCAGCTTAGGACAGAGTTTAGGAATGCAGGCAGACAGGCAGGCAAGCATATTTCCTTGAAACAATAGGACCACCTGAAGACATTTGTTTCCTGGAGCAGAGCACATTGTGCAAGCTTCAGAAAGTTCCTGCCTAGGCAAAACAGCACATGGTTAACAGTTCTCATGGTAGGGCTTTCCTGGGTGTCCCCACCCAAGTTGTTATATCAGGAATGCAGTCCCAGGGCCTTATCTTGAGTGAAGCCCAGAAGGTCAAACTGCTGACCAGGTGGGTCCTAAGAACTCAGGAAGTATATCCTGAGCAGTTTAGCAAGCTGCCATAAATCCTGTGAACAAAGCTTTATCTGAGAGTTCTGAGAGCCTGAGTCTTTGAGCAAACAGCCATCTGATCAATTGTCTGTCACATAAGGACCAAAACTCTGTCAGCCTCAGCTAGTTTCAGTGACCTCAGGAAGGGGGTAAAGAAGGGGGGGTTGGACAATTCAGGTGGCAAAGAGTCAAACAGGCTTTTTTATTATTTCATTTTCTTCCTTTTATTCCTGCTCAAGGACCCCAACTGGTACAGTTAGTGGTGGCCTCATCTACCCTTAACTAACTCCCCCTCCCCCACCAAATCTTACACTCCTGGAATCTCATCTTCTCAAAAGATCGGAAAAAACACAGCAGTAAACTTTCTGAAGGAAGCTTGGTTTGCATTTAATTGATTCTGTGTCAGGTTCTTTCTTCTTTTTTCCCCCCAAAATATATTTCATTTCCTTCTCATCTGCACTTTGCAAAAGCTATAAAGTAGATGATTAGCTTTACTCAGAAGCAGGAGTGTCCTTCCAGAAGAAACTGAGTCCATCTCCAGCAATCAGTTTGGCATGGAAAGTAAGCTTATGTCACCAAAAAACAAAGCACTCAGAAGTTTTCATTATTTCCCACTGCCCAGCCCTCTGCTGACTTGTACCAGTATGGCACATTTATGGAAGGAGGAAAGAACATCAGCATAGCGGTGGCGGCAGCAGCTTGTGGTCACAAGGAACACTTGCATCGGAGCCTAGTGTTTGCACTGGTGATGGTCACGTCAATTTTGGGTTCAATTAATAACATGTTCTCTTGGAGATGATATACAGATATCTTGGAACTTGCTGCACCATCTGACTGTAAACTAAGCAGGTGAAGGTGGCACTCTACATCTCTGCGTCATCTTCATCCTCTTTGGCTCTGAAATGCATGTTTCTGAATTCTCATCTGCTCATTGGAAGAACAGGGTGAGGAGGCTGGTGGCAGATACTGCATAAACTCAACATTCCTGAAGAAGCGACTCACAGGCATGAGCTGGTTGCTATCATCATCCAGAAAGACGCTGCTATTCATCTGAAGCTCAGATGCCTGTACCTCCTCTGACCTGAGCACAGGCTCAGTCTGTCTGGAAGAACTGTTATCAGACTCCTGGACTGCAGTAGCACTACTGGGTTCTGGTGTGGGCAAGCCATCTTCAGTCTTTGCTGGGGCTCCCTCATTCACTGTCTGAGAGCAGCCCTGGAGAGGTGCTCCACTCTCTGGCACAGCACTGTGTCCTCTGCAAACTCATTTTCACAAGGGGCCTTCGGGGCCACTTTTGACAAAGAAGAAATGTTGCTTTTAGGGTTGGCTTTCTGTGATTCTGCCTTTACAAGGTGACCTTTGTTATACTTGAACTTCTTAGAAGTCTGTCTGTAGTCTTGTGTGATGAGGAAGCCAGACATGCTGTCTTGGCAGATGTGGAACTGGCAATGTCCTTGGCAGAGGCTGAGTGGGGTGAAGAGTAACTTCGAATTCAGGCCTAATGCTTCTCTGCAGAGTCTGTGTCAGGTTCTTTCTATGGGAAATGAGTAAGTTGATGGGAAAGACATTATTAGGATGTTGGGTTTGGGGGCCCAAAGGCTAGCATGCACAGAATGTACTTAGCTCCTCTAAGCTGTGTGGTCTTGCTCATTAGAAAAACCACCGGGAAATAGGTATACTTACTTTAGCAACTCATACAGGGAGAAAAAAGAAAGTAGGTGTAAGTTCTCAGGGTGCCTAATAGTAGTTGAGCCATGTAGAGGGCTCACTCAGTGCCTTGTGTTTCTCAATCACTGTTTCCACACAAGGCACGAAGCTATTACAATTCCAAATTTACCCACAAAAAAACCTAAGGCATGGAAATGCAGAACCAGAATTTGAATTCATGGTCTAGAGTCCAAGCTCCAGGGCCCAACGTCTTCATACCCCTATCTTCTTTCCAGCAGAATATGCTCAGGATATGATTGCCGTGATTTTACCAAATTCAGTGGAAGTTTTCCAGTTTCTGCCCATGACCTTAATAATGGCTTGAAACTGAGAACAATATTGTGATACAGCAAAGGCAAAATGCTGATGAGTCCATGAGATACCTGTATCTAGCACTACAAGACACCTGTTTTAGTTAGGGTTTTTATTGCTGTAAGGAGACACCATGACAGTTCTTCTAAAGAAAACATTTAATTGTGGCTAGCTTATAATTTCAAAGGTTCAGTATATTATCATTATGATGGGGAGCATGATAACATGCTTGGAGAAATAGTTGGAAGCCCTACATCTTACAGGCAACAGGAAGTTGACTGAGACATTGGGTAGTGTCCTGAGCATAGGAAACCTCAAAGCCTGCCCTCACAGTGACACACTTTCTCCAATAAGGCCATTCCCACTCCAACAAAGCCTAATAGTGCCACTCCCTCTGAGATTATGGGGGCCAATTACATTCAAAGTTCCGCAGTACCCATTTCATTTTAGCTATTGTTACATTTATCCTTGTTAAAAGTTTTGACCTACAAATCCTGTCTTAGTAGCACCAGGGATTCTCTTTATAGATAGTGGAGGAGCAATAGGTATGTTGCCAGTTTTCAAAAGGGTCTGCTAAGTGAGAACTGATACTTCCCGTGAAGGCGCTGAGTTATAACCCCTGATCACCACAGCTGCAATAGGGTGTAGTGTGGCCGCTCCTGGTCTTTCCTATTCAGCTTCCATCCCTTTTAGGAATGTTATTCACTGGTCTCTCTCTGGCTCAATCTGATGCCTACCCAGGCCCCTCAGTAGCAAGTATAGACAGCTCAAGGGCATTAAAGGCATGTGGTAATGGATCAGAAAGTTTCATATTGTTGTAGACTATAAAAAAAGGCTGGTCCAGAGGCCTCCATAATTCACTTAGAACCTTGTGAGAAATGGGGTGAATTCACAGGCAACAGTTGTTGGAAAGTTCTGGTCAGTGCTGGATACCTTGCCTTTATATACTTGCTACAACACAAATGAGTGGACATGGTTCCTTCCTAACATAGCACGGAGGCCATGGGCCATGTGCCCAGTGGTTATTTATCTTCTTTCCATCCATGTCATGCTTTGTTAACAAATCAGATTAGAGCATGCTGGTGTCCTGGTGCATCTTGGGTGAAATCTCCCAGAGTTTACTTAGTACTTCTCAGTACCCTGCATATGCAAGGCATTCTCAGCTTTCACATATCTGCTTGGCTTATGTCAACATTTACATTTTCCTTCAATGCACTCTCTTAGGGTTCTAGTTGATAAATGTGGAATGTTAAACTCACCCATACAATCTAATTGTGTAGACACGTGAATACCCACAGTGCTGTCCCATGGAAGGACACTGTGCTGGCCAGTTTTATGTCAACTTAACACAAGCTAGAGTCCTTGGAGAGGAGGGAGCCTCAATAGAGGAAATGCCTTCATAAGATTGGACAACAGGCCAGTCTGTAGGGTGTTTTCTTAATTAGTTGTTGGTGGAGAGGGCCCAGCCCATTATGGGCAGTGCCATCCATGGACTGGTGGTCCTGGGTTCTATAACACAGCAACTTGAGCAAATCATTTAAGCCAATAAGCAGCACCTCTCTAAGGCCTTTGCATTGGGGCCTGCCTCCAGGTTCCAGCACTGTTTGAGTTCCTATCCTGACTTCCTTCAATGATAGTCAATGATGTGGAACTGTAAATCCAGTAGACCCTTTCCTCCCCAACTTACTTTTGGCCATGGTGTGTCATCATATCAATAGAAACCCTAACTAAGACAGACATAAAAACATAAGATGTGACAACTTAGTAGGGACAAGTGCTCTGGCCAGTGGTTCACATGCCTATGCCAGCATCAAAATCCAGTGAAGAATATATTCAAACACAGAATGCTGGGGTTTCTGACTCAATAGAGATGGAATAGTACCTGTAGAGAGCCGTGTGGCCGCACCTTAAAGATGGTGCTGGCTTCCGCCTTCCACCTTCTCGAGGTGAGAGCTCTCTGAGATAAACAACTCCTCATTTGGCTAAGGCTAAGCTCGTGGCTTGCTTCCAGGTGTGGCTTGCTTCCGTGCACCTGGATCTATTGGCATGGCCCACGTGGTGCCCCGTGACTAGCAGTCCAGAGGCTATATAGCTGGGAGCAGGTTTTCCCCAGTAGGAGAGGCAGTAGCAGAAGTAGGAGAGCAGAGGCAGAGCAGAGGCAGAGCAGAGGCAGAGCAGAGGCAGAAGAAGTTTCAAGGTCCTGAATAAACCACTGAAAGAAGAGCCAGGTGTCACGTCGTCCTTGTGGGAGGGGGTGTGCATGACAAGTACCTGATAAATTGCTTTTTGAATAAGTGTCATGTTGATGCTGATGCTACTGGTCCAGAAACCACTTTTAAGAATATCAGTCTAGTTTGACACAAGCATTTATGGATTTGGAGGCCACTGGTCCAGCATAGGTTGTATTGCTGTGTGGGTAGAAGCTAGATCTACCCTAATGGTCATCCAAGAAAATAAAGCTTCTATGAATATGGATTGCAAAGAACTTTTGGAGGTGAAATGATTCACAAATCGTTTTCATGAGTAACACTCACTGAGATGTGATAAACCAGGGAATACACATGGGGAAAACACATGGGAGTGGAGAACCACTTTGGCATCCCCAACAACCATTTATTGTCCGTCTTCATGAACTTAGCTGGCATTTGCCCAGATGCAGAGCAATAGGCAGTTGTTTGTATCAAAAAAGCATTTGTTACCTTTATCTTATAGGACAATCCACTGATCTGAATGAGTGTTCTACAGCATTGGAACCTGTATTTCAAGAAGTAGTGACAAAAAAAATGCTGAAGACACTTATTCAATACATAGCAACCTGCTGCCCAGCAGAGTAACCACAGAAAATGATAATACCACAGTCTCTGCTTTCCAGAGTTCTCCTGAGCCTGGTAAAAGGGCCTCAGAGAAAGCCCAGGGTTGGCCACACAAGACAGCATGAGGTAACCCTGTTACCATGAGACACCTGCTTTTGTCTGGGTATTCATCCCTCCAAAATTCATGCTGAAACTTAATCCCTGGTGCTGTTGGTTATCCTGACCTGCGGGACTTCAACGGGGTCCCTGTCACCTGTAGAGAGAGAATGGGGGGAGGGGCGGGAGGAGCCAAAGAATGACCACAAGACGTAAATCTCTGATCAAGTGGTCGATCTTTATTATTTCCAGGCTGCTTATATACGCTTTTGCAGGAGCAGGTGCAAGGAGAAGGGAGGGTTAGTGAGGGGGCAAAACTTGGCTTAGTGTTAGGCAGTTAGGAGCCAAGGTCAGTGTGTTTCCTAGTAGTTTCTTCCAAGGACTGTCTTAGTCTAAAGAATGTTGTCCTAATCTAAAGAGTGACAAAGGAGGGAATTCTTTAATTGACTCTTGGCTAATGAACTGACTCCTGACAGTTGGTCAAGGTATTTGTAGGTGGGACATTTGAGAGATAATTCGGATTAGATAAGATCCTGAGGTTACAACTCCCCTGGGTTGTATTAGTGGCTTTATTCAGAGATGAAGAGGAAGTCAAATTAGTAAGGTTGTCTGTCTTGACACCTACTGCCTGAGGATTCCCAGCAAGAGGACCTTGGTTGGGTGTGGTCCTTAGACCTTGGACCTACAACTGTGGGCTGAATAAACTCTTATTCTTTAATAGCCACTCAGGACTTAGACACAGTGTTTATTGATTTACTAATTCATTTGCATTATTTAAGAGGCATCACTGAGCACCTAACAGAAGGCATTGGCACCAAACAAACGTGGGTTAGCCCTCCAATGTTCTGAGATTAAGCTTCTTAGTAAATTGGGTGGGTTTTTAATGTTCATTTACTTCCATCCCCTCGTGAAGCCACATTAAAACAGCAGGGAAAAGAATTATGTTAAAGGCATAGACCCCATGACCAGACAGAACAGAAGGGATGTAAAAGTAGAAGGGATGGTAAACATAGAAGCTTGAAAACATATAGACAAGATAAAAACCTAGTCTGAGTTCTGAAACTCCAACAGGAAGGATCAAACCAGATTCCATCACAGAATCCTGCTAATGCTCTGGAATTGCCACACCAGATGTCTTGGTATGCAGAGCTGAAGGGAAGCATATTAAAATAAGGATAAGACCAGTGGTCTAAGCAGCAATTCATCCCCAAGTGCCTCCTTTTCCATCTGTGAGAAGACTATTTTCCTTCCCCCTGGAGAGGATAAAATGAAGAATTCACACTTTGGTAGACACAAGACTGTCATACTCAAAATACAGAAAACCAAGAACTGGAGAGATGGCTCAGTGGCTCAGGGTGGTAAGTGCTCCTGCAGTGGACTGGAATTCAGTTCCCAGCAACCACATGGGACTGCTCACAGTCACCTGCAACTTCAGCTCAGGGACTCTGACACCCTCTTCTTTCCATACAGGGCATATACACACATACAAACAAATAAAAAACAAAAATACGTAAACACAAGTACTGAATACTGAATGCTGAGGCCTCTGGTCATGTTCAACACTTCTGACGGTTAGAAACTCTGCCCACTATGTCCACAGAGCAAAAGAGGAAGAAAGACCTAAATATCCCTCCGTTAGACTCTCCAAAAGTCCTGTTAGCTCCTGGCTTGAGTAAAGTTTATAATCAGCCTGTGCCAGATGTGGGCATAGCTTCTGATAGCCCACTTCTTCAGTAGAGTTAGGAATGCACCTGAGGCATGAGGTGAGTCTCCAGCAGGAAAGACAAGGTCACAAACAAAAGCAACTTGAAGGAACAAGCTGTGCTTGGAAAAATGGAAATGTTGTTAAGTTCTACATCCAATTGCTTAGAGATATAAATGAAAGTGTTGGAAAAGTAAAACAAGATCATGATGTCATTAGGGGGAACACTGCCAGCAACAGCAGAACCATTAGAGATCAAAACTATAAGGAAAGGCGAAAACCCACTGTGCCATTTGGAGGATAAACATTTCAGAATGCAGAGTATAAAACACCCACGCAAATGGGGAAGGGAAGGGAGGATCTCAGATCACTGGGCTACACTTGCAGTATCTGAATAACAGAAATCTAGTAAGTGATGCAGAAGGAAACAGAAAGGGGCGTCGTTTTGTGAAAATGGTCAAGAAAACGCTGCGGATTGCAAAGGGCGCGCAGAGTGCTGGGGAGGAGGAGTGAACATCAACCTCAAGGCAGAAGTTTCAGATCTGTAAGAACCAGAGAGCTTATGACTTCCAAAGACTAACGCCTACACTCAATAGGAAAGAATGGGGACAAGGGTGGCTCCATTTTCTCTGGCAGAACTGTCATCTTATGAACTGTGGGCATCATGTAGCCCAGGATAGCTTATAACCCGGTCTTATACAAAACAAACATTTGAATGCTCTTATAACCTGAAGGCCATAGGTTGGACACTCGAGGACAATTCTTCACCTAGTGTGGCCCAAGCAGTGCAGAAGCATCTTTAGAAAACAGGATATTTCAATTCCAGAGGAGAAAAGATACAAAGTAGATGTCAGTGTGACTCTGTCCCCAGCCTTTCCTACTGTCCCAATGTCTGCATCTGTGCACAGTGACCTGAAGGCTTCCAGGACAGATACCTATGCCTCTGGCTGAAGACTCTAAAGGCACTTGAGTGTAGTTACTCCTAAGGGAAGTCTTTAAATTCCTTGCCTTTTGGGTTTGGCTCTCTAGAGTGTCCTCTTCGTAGATCTGATGGGTTCTCAGTAGAACTGACCCAGTAGCCCAATGTGGAAACTTGTCCATTGTTATTGCTCTGCAGAATTTCTACCTGTGCCTGTCTATGCCACTGTTGATGTTTCCTGGATCACTTCCCAAATAGACTCATCATACTCACTTCTTTATCTCAGAACCCACCTTTGGAGAATCCCAAATGAAAATGACAGCATAGTAATCAAGTGTCATGTTAGATCAAAGACATCTTCTGACATAGAATGTCTCACAACAAAATTCCTTCTGGCCATTTTTTAGAGAATGTGCTTTATAAGATGGGACCACAAACTAATGAAGTGGTACCCGTGGATATAGGAAACAGCATCTCATACAAAATAGAAGACAGCAAGGTCCTGGGAAGCATCTGGTTTTGGGGTCCCCAGGGTCACTAATTCAGTCTGGCTCATCTTTGAAGATGCTGGGAATGCTTCCTCAGGAAAATAGACTTCAAAGTATTGATTGCATTGAACCTCTTGGGAGGATGCTCAGACACTTGTTTATGTACTTGATTTTAAATTAGTGATAAAAACATAGTATATTGTGGAAACAGAGAAAATGATAATTAACAACTCCAGGGAAAGTCAAGAAAGCTATGCTGTAAAATAATAATATTAGAAACAACAAGTATTAATAAAGAGAGGCTGAACAGGTCCTCATGGGCTTGGGAAGAAAATCCTTTTTTTTTTTTTTTTTTTTTTTTTTTGCTAGTATAAAGGCAATAGAAACTGCCTAACATTCAAACATAATGTGTAAAGACAGAAAGGTGAAAATGAGAACACCCAGCATGGGTAGTAGATGGGGCCATCTTTAGATGACCCAGAAATGGTAAAAAGAGATAGTTGTCTAAGTTGGGGTGTCCAACTCACAGCCCACAGGCCACATACAATTCAGGATATCTCTGAAATATGGCCTGACATAAAAATCTTAAATCTTCATTAAACACTATGAAATTTCTTGGTTATATAATTCTTGACCACGAACTTTGTAAATGACAGTGTTGGGGTCCCAATGTCATGCAAACTAAATACATGTGTGCTCTAAAGCTCCATAATGCAGGGACAACAGTAGATGTATCCAGTGTTCTGCTCTGATTTCTGTGTAAGGGCTATTGAACATATCAGCCTGGTTAACTTACCTAGGTAGACCCCAAGCTCCTTTATCCTAGAGACCCAGGGACTATGCTAATTGAGCCCTGTACCCCAAGCATTCAATATCAGGCCCGGGTGCATGTGCTGTTTCCCTGGTGCTTGTTGAACATGTAAAGGAAAGGCAGCCAGAGACACATGAGGGTAGTATGTGAGGCTTGAACTGTTATTTAAGGACTGTCTGGTGAGGAGTGGGTAAAGAGGTGAGGGCGGAGGGGCAAGGAGCCAAAGGAGTAGCTGTGCAAAGTGCAAGGACGTGTGTGCCACTTGACTCCTTCAAGTCTGAAGAGTGGGTATTCCCAAAGCTGATCTCCCACCAGAATCATTTGTATTCTTGAGCATTGCCCCAGAAGTACAATTCATGGGGTAGAATGCAGGAAGCATATTCATCAGAAGTCCAACTCAAGCTTGGTGACAGACTAAGGGTCACGGCATGAAATGGTCAAATATGGCTAACACAGCCATGGGACTTTCTCTTAAATCCAAAGTGGGTGTATTTGTAACCTATTTGAGCCAGGTGAAAATGAACACTACCTTTGTGTTGATTTAAACCACGAAGTATATAAAAGTTATTTTAAAGCCTTTTCATATGTCTAAGTCAGACCAGTCATTGTTGAAAGGAGGTGATTTGAATATGGAGCTTAAAGATAATTTCTTCATTTTATTCTGGAATTTAATTCTTGCTTTTAAATTGCTTTTAAGAGACATCGTTACAAAGGCAACTTATAGAAGAAACCGTTTATTGGACATTTACAATTTTGGAGGGTGAGTCTATGACCCTCAAGACAGGGAACATGGCAGCAGGCAGACACAGCACTGGAGCAGTGACTGAGATTGTACATCCAGACCCATGATCATGAGCATGATGGGGAGGGAGAGAGAAACGGGGGAGAGGGGAGGGGGGGGAGAGAGAATGGCTTGGGCTTCACCCAGTGGCACAACTCCTTCAACAAAGCCATCTCTAAAAGTTCCTCCAGCTGGGGACTAAGCATTCAGATATGCGTCTTTGGGGGCCATTCTGATTCAAGTCACCATATAGGCTTTCGAACTTCTATATATTAGTAACACTGAAATAAGTCCTGTTGTAGGATAAGATATTTAAATAGCTAAATTTGACCTCTATGCTAATCAATATATGTAATTTTACTGAGGCAAAAATGCTTTTGAAATAGCCAAAGAAAACACCTCTCTTGAGGTATGTAGTTTAATTCCTTCCCAGATATATAGTTTAGTCTCATCTCACTTCAAATCAACCAATATCCACATCCACGAGGCTCCTACTCTATGGGGAGCCTGGATTTGGGAAGCATCCCTGCTTGCTTCCCAACTTGCCGGGGTTGTTTAAGAAAGTACAAACTAGAAACCCCACTCACCATCTGGCCATGGCAATAAGACTAAAGTGCATGGAAAATAACAAAGGATTCAAAGTTGTGGGTGCTAAGACCCAGTGAATGATGAGAGGCATGAACTGGGTCTGGGGGTCTTTGTGGAGGAAAGACTATCTAGAATGGCCTCAGAGGCTTGACAAGGCTTCCCTGGACAGATCTAAGCAGAAAATACTCCTGAGTCTGGGGACAACAGAGGATGTGTGTCTAGACCCATACAGGAAACTGTACAGACTGAAGAAGGATCCTTTCTTGGCAGTCACTGGAGGTGAGGCTGGAAAGATGTTGAGAGAGTTACCATGAAGGACACTGGATACTAAGGTTCAAAAAGAGTAGTAATAGGGAATGGTAATGAGCTTTGATTGGGTTAGAGAAGTGACAGGTGGGCATAGAGTTCTGGGCTTGTTCATCTGGAGGAAGAGGGTCCCGTGGGTTAGGACACGAAGGAGAACCAACCAGCTCGACTCTTGTAACAGGTAAGTGTGAGGGAGTGAGACTACCAGTTAGGTCCTGAAGTAGACATTAGTAAGAAAGCATGCTATTAAATAATTTTACACAAAAAGGAGGAAGGACTTCATAAGGTCATGGGGAAGAAGATGCTGAAGGCACAGCTTCAAGAGTCTGGAGTCAGGAACTCAGGGCATGTCTCTTGAGGGTCTTGTCTTCAGAATGACCTAGTGGAGCTGGCTTCATCCTTGTGAGAGTTTTATCTTCAGAGGTGAACTGAGAGGAGGTGACTTGGTTCATGTCCCTGTCCTTCCCTTGAGCCAGAGACTATGGGGTTGGCAGAATTCCTGACCAATTTCAAGAGCTGTTTTCTCAGTGGAGGTGAGAGAGAATGATGAGGGTATGCAGGGAAGAGGTGACAGCCTAGGAAATCTGGTGTGAAACCTGGATATCCGTTGATTCCCCAGAGGGTCGTGGATACATAGTTCTTCCTCCACGTAAGACAGAGATACTGGCCAGCCAGATAGGCCGTGCGCATATTGTGATCAGAAGATGCATGGACAATGTTTGCATAGTTTCTAGAATGAAAGAGATATATTTCAAAATGGTAATTTAATTGTAAGATAAAAATCTTCAATAACTTCATTTGGACCAATTCCAGATAAGTTCGGGCCATCCAGACTTTGATTTTTTAAACTTTAATTCTGTGAGTTTTGTTGTAGCTTCCAAACTATGGTTGGAGTCAGACTCAGCTTCTTCTTGGTGAAAATGTTGAAGCTGTTTGAAAGATAAATTGTTCACCCAAGGCTCTGTACAGTTTTCACAGAGCTGCCTTGCAGGGTGATAGGGACCGGCCACCTCCTTGCCTCAATCTTACTCCCCACTGACGACTTCAGGCACATTGGTTCCCTGACTTGAACTTCATTTTCTTCTTTTATAAATAGAAGACTTCATCCAAACAATGATTAAACACTCCAACACCACTTTTCAGAATGTGAAGTTCTTTACCATCTATCCTGGTACTCGATTTGTCAAGTATGTTCCTCAGTTATCATATAAATTTGATGGAAATCCCTGCAACCTCCATTTGTCAAAGTGAACAGCTGGCGTCCTGATGTTCTCATGGTCCATGAGCAGGTGGGTTAGAACCATCCTTCTCCATGAGCCTGCAGGTACCACAGCCTCATCTCAATCTCTTTGAAAAAAAATGAAGGAGGGGAACGGGGACACCCAAGCATGACAGAGCCCTAGAGAAATGAGTCTGAACTAATAAGCTTTGCTGGCGCACCTCCATCAGGAAATGAGGCAAAGATGGAGTACTCTAGGAGCAAGGCCTACCTCCCTCCATAAGTGATGACAGATGTGCACCCTTTGTCCAGGAGGAAGGTACATTGCACTTTATCTTCTCTTTCCTTGCTATAATCCAGCTTACCTCTTGTGGTGATTTGAAAGAAAACACCCCTCAAAAGAAGTGGCACTATTAGGCGGTGTGGCCTTGTTGGAGGAAGTGCGTCACATTGGTGGTGGGCTTTGAAGTGTTTTTCTCAGGATTCCCTCAGTTGTCCATTGACTTTTTTTGTTGCCTGTAAAAAGCAGGACACGAGGCTATTTCTCCAGCACCATGCCTGCCTGCATGTCACCATGCTCCTGCCATGATGGGCTGAACCTCCGAACTGTAAGTGAGCCACCACAATCCAATATTTCCTTTGTAAGAGTTGCCATGGTCATGGTGTCTCTTCACAGCAATAGTAACAAAGATGTCTTAGGGTTTCCGTTGCTATTGTTACTACTGTGTCCAATGTGAACTTAGTTGTTCTGGGGGAGAAGGGCAGGAGAGATTTGCTTTCTATGTTCATCATCCATCTCTTTTCTATATTCCACACAGCTTAGGGAGTGCCTCAGAGAGGAAATAGTTCCTCCTTCGTCATCCTTGATCCTGAGTATCTCACTCGTTTCTTCCACCTTAATAGATTTTTTTCAGTTATTTCTATCAGTATTATTTGAAAACATTTCTTAGTTTCCTACTTAAGGTCACAGTTTGGCCGTTGGTAGGGGATTTTGGAGATAATCCACTCCTTTATTACCACAAGGAAATTGAATTCCTGAAAGGTTAAATGATTTGCTCTAGGCCACAGGGCAGAGAATTCAGAATCCCTAAAGCTGTGCAGTATCCTTCACACTTGAGCAGTCTGCCCGGAAGCAACGCTGTAGGACCCAGTGATCTTTTATTACCTTGGTGACATTTTGTGAGCAAATAGTGGTAAAGAGCCAGAGGTCCCCAGGAGCTGGCCTGAGAGAAGGTGGGGGTTGGGGAGGAGGCTGGCATTGTAAGCTTAGGCATGGGTTATTCATTACAGTAGGGCAGCCAAAAGCACTATTCCTGGTTTTGCAAATTCCTTCCCCCAGTCACAGTGGGGAATGAAGTGCTTTCTGAAAATTCAGAAATGTATTTTCTGTTTCAGGAGCTCAGCAAGACATTTGTAGGCATGCTTGGTGTTTAAAACTGGCCAAGGTACTAGGCAGAGAGTCACCCCTGTCAGGATCTCCTTGAGCATTTCACAGAGATGTTTGAGGGATCTTTGGGGCCAGTGTGGTACCTGGTGCATCACAAAGCACAAAGAATGGGTGCCTTCAGTGTCTGGATTCTTCAAGCAAAGAAAAGACAGAGCTAGAATGTCTCAGGCATGCCTAGAGACTCAAGTTCTACATGAGTTCATGTGGGTGCAAAGAAAGAGAGAAAAACCAGCCCATGTTTTTAGACTATGGGGCTCTGCATGCCATAAGGATCCTGACTGGAGCATCAGCCAGTGTCTTCATTCTGGGAGCAATCTCCCCACCCAGACAAGGACCTGTCACTTACCCCTCTAGCTGACAAATGCTCTGGTGGGAGTTTTGTGACCCTGGAGCCCCTGCATCCATCTTAGGAACTCTGGTTTCCTTTGTTCTCCTGTGACTCCACTCCTTCACTCGTCTTTGGTGGAGTTACATAGCACAGAAAGGTAACCCAGTCTCTGGAAGAACATGATGAAAAGGACCAGCTGAACTTTACCTCAGAGCTGTGCATGTTATCTGTCAAGTGTCAGTCAATCTCCAGACAGCTCAGATGGGGCCCCAGACATCCCAACTCAGGCAAACAAAGATCCAAACATCCCACATGCCCTAGAGAGGCCTCTGGGATGCTCTCCCTGGGCCTTCCCAGGTTTTTATAGGACTCAGGGTGAACTATGCTAAGAGAACTCGAGATCTGTCTTTATACTCCCAGCAAACATTGGTTGCCAATGAAGTGAAGGCATTGGAGACTCCATGAACTCCACTGTCCTTGTAGGCTCAGGATAGCATAGGGGGCCTCTGAGGAAAGGCTCTGGAATTTTCTGAGATTTGCTAATGATGACTATTCACCTCAGATGGCTTCTTTCTTAGTGTCGTGTCCCATCCCACCCTCGCGCCCCCCCCCACTTTAACAGTACAGTGGACCAGGCTTACCAAAGAGCCATCCTGCTACTGTTTCTTTCCTCAATAACTACTTATTAATTGATCTCTTGAGAATTTTGTACCATCTGCTTTGAACAAATCCCCCCCTCCGTTTCCCAACGTTTCCAACTTTCCCCATCCATCAATCTTTTTGTCTTCCCTTTTTCTCGCCTTTAAACCTGTCTTATCCAATATGTATAGCTATGTGGCCTTCACCTGGAGCAGGGTCAGCCTGCTGTGGGCCACACCCTTAAAGAGAACTGACTTTTCCTCTCCCAGAAGCTACCAGTTGCTAACAGCTCCTTAGTTAGGGTGGGGCACCACCTCCCCTCTCCATGCTGGCATTTTGTCTGGCCTGAGCTTTCTTGCATCTTGTGGATCCTGAGTTCCTATATACACCTGCCCTCTTGTATCCGGAAGACACTATTTCTTTGTAATAATTCACCACTGTCTGGCTCTGATAACCTTTTTACCTCCATACTGATCCGTGAGTCTTGGTAGGAGAGAGTGTGATACACATGGTAAATTAGGCCTAAGCATCTCACAGTCCCTTATTTTCCGTGCCTTGGCCTCTGTGTCAATCCCCATTTACTGCAAACATCCTCTGTGGTGAGGGTTGAGAGGTACGCGGATGTTATGAGACATCATTAGGGGTCTGTTTAATACTATGTCCATTTAGAAGAAAAACAGGAGGAGCTTTTCCCTAGTGTTGCCTTCTGTGCAGTTGCTTACTGTCCTTTCTTTATTTCTCCAAAATTTAAGCTTGAACTAAACCAAATACTTAAAATGCATAATGGGAGAAACACCTGTAATCAAACTCCTTCTTCATGCCTGCCTTTGAAACCTCACTTTAGCTAAGATCATGTGTTCATGACAGGGAAGACTGCTAGGGAAGGGGCAGGTTTTCATCCAGGGGGAGCCAAGCTAGTTTAGCAAGTCGCTTCCCATTACTGTCTACTGCAGACAAAAGGGGTCTCCACAGAAGGTGTCTACACTAACATCAGGCCTTTCCTTCTCATTTCTCCTGATCCCAGGCCCAGGCTCTACCTGGCCCAACACAGGTGCAGTGTGGCCTGATCACCTAGCTGTGTTGTGTGCAAACTCCATTTATTGCCTGTATAACCCTGGGGAAGTGGCTGACCCACCCTGAGTCAACAATGTACGGGCCATATGAGTCTTTGCATATTGTGAGGATTGAATGAGTTGGTGGATTCTTAATCCATCAAAGAGGCCGTGTTCAATGCTCAGCACCTCTTACTGTGATTTAGGGAGGACAGCTTATCAGTGCTCTCCTTAAAAGGCCAGATAGGGTAACTTCTCTGTCACCACTGCTTAGCTCTTACAGTGAAAGTAGCCACTGATAATATGGCATGACTTTGGTCCAGTAAAGCTCTCTTTTAAAAAATACATAAGTGAAAAACTTCTGATTGGACTCCCTCTGGCTGCCCACCCGTAGAGGATGAAAGGCTACAGGTAGAGAAAGAGATGCAGACAGTCCATTCCCACACACCTGCCCAGCTCCTCACCTCAAGGAATCATGAGCTCTCTCTGTCTGGCCTCCAGATCTGCGTTTTCTCCTTTCTTTCTTTCTTTCTTTCTTTCTTTCTTTCTTTCTTTCTTTCTTTCTTTCTTTCTTTCTTTCTTTCTTTCTTTCTTTCTTTCTTTCTTTCTTTCTGTCTCTCTCTCTCCCTCCCTCCCTCCCTCCCTCCCTCCCTCCCTCCCTCCCTCTCCCTCCCTCCCTCCTTCCCTCTCTCTCTCTCTCCCTCCCTCTCTCTCTCTCTCTTTCTCTCTCTCTCTTTCTTTCTTTCACCCTTCCTTTCTTTCTTTTTTTCTTTCTTAAACCAGGAAACAGATGCCTAGTTTTCAACACACACACACACACACACACACACACACACACACACACACACACTTCCATAGGGCTCTGGCTGCAGAACTTGAGGATCACAGGTCATCTTTAAATGATGTGCCCTCTTGTGGTCTCCTGGTGTTCACAGCCACCTGACTTTGCTTCTAGCTCTGTTCCCTCCTCATTGGTGGCCTTCTCATTTGTGTGCCTGATTAGCTCTAGAGGCAGATGCACATTTCCAGCTTAGAGAAATGGCCTTTCATGGACTGGGGCACAGGTAAGTCACTTACTGATCTCTTGCTCCATGCCATGCTCTGACCTAAGCACTGTAGCAGAGGGCCGTGGTCTGTTAATGGGACACATTCCATTTCTTTCTGGAGGCAGCCTCCATCTACATTTTCTATCCCAAGGTCATAAAATTTATAAGACTATTTCCCAACACATTGAGTATTATTACTTAAGGACCCAGATTTATTTTTTAAAGATATATTTTACTTTTAATTATGTACATGTGTTTTCAGGAGTGTGGGGGGGTGTTCTGTGCACATGAGTTTAGGGAAAGGCATAGGGTTAGTGTTATATTTATGGTTAGGGATAGGGTTAGATGCCTAAGGAGGTCAAAGCAGAGTCAGCTCCCCTGAAGCTGGCGTTTCAAGCAGTTGTGAGTTGCACAAAGTAGGCACTTGGAATTGAACTCTTGTCCTCTGCAAGAATAGTATGTATACTTAATGGCTGAGTCATTAAATCCCACTCCAAACCCTATAGTGGAATTATGTAACATTGTAAACAATTGTCCTGCCTATTGGTTTAATAAAAAAGCTGATTGGCTAAAGGCAGACAGGAAGTATGGGCGGGGATACCAGACTAAGAAAACTCTGGGAACTGGAAGAACAGAGCAGAAATGCCACAAAGAAGCCACAGAGATACCACAATGAGATATCAGCAGACACAGAGGTAAGAAGTTGAAATGCTGCTCTGAGAAAAGGTACCGAGCCTCATGGCTAAACAAGGTAAGAGTCATGGGTTAGTTTAAGAGCAAGAGCTAGCAAGTTATATGCCTGGGCTCCAGGTCAATCAGCATACAATTAATACAAGTGTCTGTGTTTCAGTAAGACTATGGGACTGTGGGTCTGAAAGTCCAGGCCACCAGGCTAGACCGGAAACCTAATACAACAAACCCCAGTGGTTTAAATGGATTGCTCATTTTCCACTAGCTTTTTCTCCTTGTTCATTTTCAAATATAAATCTCCCAGTCCTTTAAACAATGAGGTCCTAACTCAGAAGGAGTCTAAGTGCCTAGTCTTGCTGGAAGACGTCACTGCCCATGGACTACACACTTTCATTCTGGGCTGATGTAAGAAACAAGCTGTTCTTCGCAGACACCCAAATGTTGGAGATTATACGTCACAGCATCTACTAGCAGTTAGAATCACACTTCCCTATGTGTGGCTACTTAGTCTTTATGAGCTTTCATTTTATTAGAGAATCCTGTCCTTTACTTTATAGAAGAGGTGACTGAACTGGTTGGTAGCAGTATTCCTGAGGCCAAGGAGAAATTTGCATGTCATTTTAGATTTATCATGAATCTAATAAAATTTAACCCTCAGAGTGCTGTATTTATGTACATTACTTTAAGTTTCTGGAATGTGTTCATGTGGTCATAGGTTTGTGCAAAATTTATGAAAGGCAAGTATTTTGTCTCCTTCAGTAGCTTCCTCCTCTCTCCTTCCATGCCAGCTTCCCACCCACCATGCTTACTCCTCTTGGAGAGGCTACAGGCATGCTTGGCACCTGGCTAAAAGGATAGTGAATTGGCTAATTGGTTTTATCCATAGATAGCAGTCATTTCCAAATAGTTTAATTATTCTTTGCCTTCTGGCTATAAGTGTGATTTCCAGGCATGCTCTCAGATACTGACAATTCCCTTCAAATTATGACAATCTGTGGCTGGTATCTGCCACAAGAATTATGTAAGAAGGGAACAAAAGTGTATGGACCTTATGAAGCTGTGAAGCTAGTTTTGGGGAAATTCTTCACCTCAAATACATTTCAGCTCACATATACTAAGAAAGTGATAGAGTTTGCCTGAAGTTAACAGTAATCCCCTAAATCCTATGGTATTACCAAGAATAAGTTGTAATTGTTAAACACATATTCTGAGTTATCAACAAATGAGAGTAAATGCTAATGGAATTAGTGAGGGAGGAGGTTCCCTTGACTCCTAATTTTACTTCATCCAAGATGTTTCAGAACTGGAATTGTTGAGATGTTTGACATGTAAAGGCACTCGCTGCCAGACTTGACAGACTCTCCCAGGACCCACGTGGAGGAAGAAGGGATCTCCTACAGTTGTCTTCTGACTTTCACATGTGTACAGGGGCATGCATATGCACACATAAAACAGAGAGCTGTAACCAAAAGCTTATATAAACATCATCACATGAAGAGACAGGAAGTAACCAGCTACAAAAGTAAGGAGAAATTGTGTAGAAATCAGGCAGTTAAAAAATTATGTTATTTTCCAGATATTTAGATTGTAGAATGTGTTACATTTTCTAAGAATTGAAAGTTGACCACAATCCCTGAACAACTAGGTAACAGAAGGAACTTAAGAGAGACATCCAGAGATCCCCCCAACACAGTGACAAAGTGACATACTTCCTCCAACAAGGCCACACCCACCCCAACAAGGCCACACCCACCCCAACAAGGCCACACCCACCCCAACAAGGCCACACCCACCCTAAAAAGACCACACCTACCCCAACAAGACCACACCTACCCCAACAAGTCCACACCTACCCCAACAAGACCACATCCCAACAAGGCCACACCTACCCCAACAAGACCACACCTACCCCAACAAGGCCACACCTACCCCAATAAGACCACACCCACCCCAACAAGGCCACACCTAGTAGTGTTACTTCCTATGATCCTATGGGGACCATTTTATTCAAACCACTGCAGATAAATGGAGGCTGTGCTGGGTTTAATTTCTTACTGTTGCCTGGATTTCTTTTTCTGCAGCATAAATATCATCATTGTTTGTTTATTTTGATGTCCTAGTGTAAAGGAAAGTCATATATTCTGTTAAATAGTCTGAGAATAGCCAAACAGTTGCTATAATTACCAAAGGCAAAAGTGCACCTACACCTTCTGACTCAATTAAATGTAACCTAAAACATTAATTATGCTTTTAGTTACTCTATTTTATTTTATTTTGTCATAGGATTACTGGATTCTGGCAGTGCTATGTTACCCTTTCTGTTATTAAATTTATTATATATATATTATTTATTTAAAAAGCTTTTTCCCATACCCACCACTGTTCCCCCTCCCTTCTCTCCTCAAAGTCCCCCTCAGCCTCCTTGACCCCATCCCTTATCCATTCTTCAGGAAGGGCAAGGAATCCCAAGATGGGTCATATTCAGTTGAGGTAGGCTCGAGTCTCTCTCCCCAGTATCAAGGCTGAGTAAGGTGTTCCTCTGTTGAAACAGCAAAAGCCATTTCATGCACCAGGAATAAACTCTGGTCCTACTGCAAGAGGCTCCACAAACTGCCCATGTCATTCAACTGTCATTTACATTCAGAGGTTTTCCTTTCCATAAAGGTTCCTCAGCTGTCATTTTGGAGTCTGTGAGTTCCACTATCTTGGGTCAGCCATCTCTTTGGGTTTCCTCTTCATAATCCTAATCTTTTTGCTCATATAATCTCTCCTTCCTCTCTTCAGCTGGACTAGGAGCTCAATTGGATGCTTAGATATGGATCTCTGTTTCTGCCTTCATCAGTTTTTGAATGAAGATTCATGTCTATCTTTCTGGGTCTGTGTTTCCTCACTCAGGATGCTACTCTCCAGATCCATCCATCCCCATACTAATTTAAGGATGTCATTTTTTTCTGCTGAGTAGTACTCCATTGTGTAAATGTACCACAGTTTGTTAATCCATTCTTCAGCTGAGGGGCATCTAGGTTGTTTCCAGGTTCTTACTATTATGAATAATGCTGCTATGAACATAGTTGAGCTAATGCCCTAAGAGTAAGAGTGTGACTTCTTTGGGTATATGTCCAATAGTGATATTGATGGATCATTGGGGAGATTGATTCCAAGTTTTCTGAGGAACCACCATACTGCATTCCAGAGTGGCTGTACAAATTTACACTCCCACTAGCATTGGAGGAGTGTTCCCTTTGCTCCACATCCCCTCCAGCATAGGAGAAGATCATCTGTGTTTTTGATCTTAGCCATTCTGACAGGTGTGAGGTGGTATCTCAGAGTTGTTTTGATTTGCATTTCTCTGATGGCTAAGGATGTTGAGCCATTCTTTAAGTGTCTTTCAGACATTTGTAATTCTTCTGTTGAAAATTCCCAATTAACCTCTGGGCGCTATTTTTAAATTGGATTATTTGGTGTTTTGGCCTCTAGTTCTTGACTTCTCTATATATTTTAGAGATCAGCCCTCTGCCAGATGTGGGGTTGGTGAAGATCTTTTCCCATTCTGTAGGCTGTCATTTTGTCTTATTGACTGTGTCCTTTGCCTTACAGAAGCTTCTCAGTTTCAGGAGGTTCCACTTATTGATTGTTGTTCTTAGTGTCTGTGCTACTGGTGTTATATTTAGGGAGTGGTCACCTGTTCAATGCTCGGAGGGTATTTCCCACTTTCTTTTCTATCAAGATCAGTGTAACTGGGTTTATGTTGAGGTCTTTGATCCACTTGGATTTGAGTTTTGTGCAAGGTGATAGGTTTGGATCTGTTTGCATTCTTCTACATGCTATGATCCAGTTATGCCCACCCATTTGTTGAAGATGCTATCTTTTTTCCATTGTATATTTGTAGCCTCTTTATCAAAAATCAGGTGTTCTAGGTATGTGGATTAATGTCAGGGTTTTCAGTTCGATTCTATTGATTCACAAGTCTGTTTTTATGCCAGTACTAGCCTGTTTTTATTACTGTGGCTCTAAAGAAGAGCTTAAATTCAGAAATGGTGATGACTTCTGAAGTTATTATTGAACAGGATTTTTGGCAATTCTGGGACCTTTGTTTTTCCATATGAAGTTAAGTATTGTTCTTTCAAGATCTATGAAGAATTGTGTTGAGATTTGGATGGGGGATTGCATTGAATCTGTAGTTTGCTTTTGGTAAGATTGCCAGTTTTACTGTGTTGATCCTACCTATCCAAGAACATGGGAGATCTTTCCACTTTCTGATTTCTTTAATTTCTTTCTTCAGTGACTTAAAGTTCTTTCAAAAAGGTCTTTCACTTCTTTGGTTAGAGTTACTCCAAGATATTTTATGTTATTTGCAGCTGTTGTAAAGGGTGACATTTCCCTGAATTCCTTTTTTTTTCTTTCTTTCTTTCTTTTTTTTTTTTTTAAGTTAATCCAGGTTAATTTTGCTTGTATCCTACTGCATTGTTGAAGTTGTCTATCAGCTTAGGAGTTCCCTGGTAGAATTTTTGTGGGGTCACATGTATACTATCATATCATCTGCAAATAATGATAGTTTGACTTCTTCCTTTCCAGTTTGTGTGTCTTTGATCTCCTTTTGCTGTCTTATTGCTCTAGATAAAACTTCAAAACTACACTGAATAGATATGGGGAGAGTGGACACCCTTTTTTGTCACTGATTTTAGGGAGATTGCTTTGAGTTTCTCTATTTGGTTTGATGTTGGCTGTCAGTTTGCTATATATTGCCTTTACTATATATTGGCATTTTCCCTGTATCCCTAACCTCTCCAGAATTTTTGTCATGAAGGAGTGTTGGGTTTCGTCAAAGGCTTTTCAGCAAGTAAGAAGATGATTATATATATTTTTTTCTTTCAGGTTGTTTATATTATGGATGACATTGATAGTTTTTTGTATGTTGAACCATCCCTGCATTGAGGTGGGCGATTGTTTTTATATGTTCTTGAATTCAGTTTGCAAGTACTTTAATGATATTTTTGTATCAATGTTTATAAGGGGGATTGGTCTGTAATTCTCTTTCTTTGTCACATCTTTGTGTGTTTTTGGTATCAGGGTGACTGTAGCCTCATAAAAAGAGTTTGGCAATGTTCCTTCTGTTTCTGTTGTGTGGAACAATTTGAGGAGTATTGGTATTAGTTCTTGGAAATTCTTAGTTCTTAGAATTCTGCACTGAAGCCATATGACCCTGGCCTTTTTCTTTATTTTTGCTTTGGAGACTTAATAACTGCTTATATTTTCTTATGGGTTATAGGTCTATTTAGGTACCTTCCAGAAAGCTGTTCATTTCTTTTAGGTTTTCTGATGTTGTGAAGTACAGATTTTTAAAATATGACCTAATTATTCCCTGGATTTCCTCAGTGTCTTGTTATGTTTACCTTTTCATTTCTGATTTTGTTAATTTGGATATTCTCTCTCTGCCTTTTTGTTAGTTTGAATAAGGTTTGTCTATCCTGTTGGTGTTCACAAAGAACCAACTCTTTGTTTCATTAATTCTCTGTATCGTTCTCTTTGTTACAATTTTATTGATTTCCCCTAGTTTGATTATTTCCTGCCGTCTATTCCTTCTGGGTGAGCTTGCTTCTATTTGTTCTAGAGCTTTCCGCTGTGCTGTTAAGTCTCTTGTGTGAAATTTCTCCAATTATTCTATGTAGGCATCTAGTTCTGTAAGTTTTCCTCTTAGCACTGCTTTCATTGTGTCCCATAAATTTGGTGTGTTGTAGATTCATTTTCATTAAATTCTAGGAAGTCTTTAATTTCTTTACTTCTTCCTTGACCTTGAGGTGGTTCAATTGAGAGATATTCAGTTTCAATGAGTTTGTAGGCTTTCTGTGGTTTGTGTTTTTATTGAACTCTAACTTTAGGCCATGGTAATCTGATAGGATATAAGGGATTATTGCCATTTTGAAAAGTCTATTCATATTTGTTTTATTACTGAGTATGTGGTCAATTTTAGAGAGAGTTCTATGGGGTGCTAAGAAGGTATATTCTTTGGTATTTGGTATCTGTATACATCTGTTAAGTCTAGTGAGTCATAATATCTGTTACTCCCTTATTACTCCTTTAAGTTTCTGTCTGGTTGACCTATCAATTGGTGAGAATGGGTTATTAAAACCTCCCACTATTAGTTTGTGGGGTTTGATGGAGGGTTTACATTTTAGTGTTGTTTCTTTTACATATGTGGGTGCCCTTGTATTGGGACATAAATGTTCAGGATTAAGATTTCTTCTTGATGATTTTTTCCTGAAATAAATAAGCCGTGTCCTTCCTGATATCCTTTGATCGAATTCAATTTGAAGTCTATTTTTTTAGATATTAGAATAGCTACACCACCTTGATTCTTGAGTTCATTTGATTGGAAAGTCTCTTACCAATCCTTTACTTTGAGGCAGTGTCTGTCTTTTCTTGTATGCAGCAGAATAGTGGATCCTGTTTTTAATATCCATTGTATTAGCCTAATGCATAATAATGACCAGTGATTATTAATTCCTCTTATTTTTTGTGGTAGTGTGTGTGTGTTTCCCTTCTTTGGGATTTGCTTCTGTTGAATTATCTATTGCTTGTGGCTTTGTGGGTGTATCTAACATCTTTAGGATAGAGATTTCTTTCTAATGCTTTCTGTAGACCCAGATTTGTGCATAGTTATTGTTTAAATATGATTTTTCATAAAATATCTTGTTTACTCCATCTATGATGATTGAGATATTTGCTGGGTATAGTAGTCTGGGCTGGCATCCGTGGTCTCTTAGTGTCTGCATAACATCTTCCCAGGACTTTCTAGCCTTCATAGTCTCCACTGAGAAATACGGTGTTATTTTGATGGGTCTGATTTTCCTTTGCAGCTCTTAAAATTCTTTCTTTATTCTGTACGTTTAGTCTTTTGATTATTATGTGGTGAGCAGACTTTTTTGGTGGGTCTAGCCTATTTGGTGTTCTGCAAGCTTCGTGTATCTTCGTAGGCATTTCCTTCTTTAGGTTGGGAAAGTTTTTTAAATATTTTTGTTGAATATATTTTTTTGTGTTGGTATCTTCTTCTTGTTATACTCCTACTATTCTTATGCTTGGTCTTTTCATGGTGCCTCAGATTTCCTGGGCATTTTGTGTTACATATTTTTTTAACTTTAGAGTTTTCTCTTACTGGCAAATCTATTTCCTCTATTGTATCTTCCACAGCAGAGATTCTCTTGTCTTTTTGCATTCTGTTAGTTATGTTTGCATCTGTTCGTTTACTCAGATTTTTCTCATTCCCAGCATTCCCTTGGTTTGTGTCTTCCTTATTGATTCCATTTCAGTTTTTAAGTCTGCACTGTTTTCATCACCTGTTTGATAGATTTTTCTTGGTTATCTAGTCCTTCTATTGTGGATATTCTGCATGTGGTGGTATTTATTACCCAGTGGCTTGTCAAAGACTGTGGTCTTTCAAGCTCTGGGAAGCCTGCTTTTGTTTTTTGGAATATACTACTGTGTGTTCCTTGGCCATCTCTCCCTGTGCTTACAACATGAAATATATCATTGGAGAGTAGAGACTTATGGGGTCCTGGACGGAATCATCAGAGACTTTCTTGAGACTGCAATCTTTTGTGAATGAATCATTTTAGTTCTGTGAAAGGTTAGAAGGTGTAAAACAAGATGAACCAAAGTAGTTTTTTTCCTCTTTGGAGTCTTTTAATATCAGGTCTTTCTAGTCTGCATAAGCGCCCCATGACAAGGGTGTCTGGTGAGCACAGCTCCTGCTGAGAAAGAGACACCAAGGACTGGGCATATGTGGAGGCAAAGCTGTCTCTGTTTTGTTATTGTTGTTGTTTTGTGGGTTTTTGTTTTTGTTTGGGTTTTTAAGACAGGGTTTCTCTGTGTGGCCCTGGCTGTCCTGGAACTTGCTCTGTTCTTGGCCTTGAACTTGCAGAGATTCATCTGCCTCTACCTCCCCAGTGCTGGGATTAAAGGCAAGAGCCACCACTGCCTGGCCAAAACCAACTTTGTGGACTAGTAAAGCCATATTTTCCTGTTTGTCATTGAGAAGATATTTTCAAGAAATAAGCAAAGATACATCAATTAAAAAACTGAACAGTACTGTGTTCTCAAACCTCTCTGTGAAACACATTGTAACCAGAAAAAGAAATATAATTTCACAACAAAATGCCTGATTTCAAATCCACAAGACTTGTATTATGAGTGATTAAGTTTGACTGTTTTTTTAATGAAAGTAAGAAACTATTTTGGAGGGGTTTTTGGTTTTTGTTTGTTTGTTTGAGACAGTAACACCAGGTTGTCCCAGCTGGTTGGGAACTCAGAAAGATATGTCTGCCTCTGCTTCCTACCAAGTACTAGGCTAAAAGGTGTGTACCACAATGCCCTTCATAAGAAACCAGATTCTTGGAAAATCACAGTAGAAATTCTTGGCTGAGCGAAGTCCAATTTATGGAATATGGATTAATTTAGTCAGCTAATAGTCATTGTATATCTACTGTGTGCTGGTCACTGTTTGAGATGCTACCAATCTAGGAGAATGTACAAATACAAATGCATATCTCTGACTCCCACAAAGAACTTATGTCTTTTGCAAAAAAAAAAAAAATACATTGGACAGAAGTCATCAGTAGAATACTTCAAATAGCTCTCTCGGGACACATTCTACATGCACCAATTGTACATATTTAAAGCGTTCAGTTTGCCAATTGCATGCCATGGTGCCACCATCATCACAGTGAAGAAGAAACATACCTGCCACCTCCAAAGAAGTCATTTGGTCTCTTTATAGCTCTTCCCGGTCACTCTTATCCACTTTCCCATCCACAAACAACCATATTACTGAATTGTTTCATCACAATCAATTTGCAGCCTTTTTTTTTTTTTTTTTAATAAATAGAACCAGACACTGTGTGCTCTTGGTTTTATTATTATTATTACTGAGGATAGTTATTTTTAACTCAATCATGTAGGTGACTATATCAGTAATTCAGTTCTTCACATGACTTAGGGTTATATTGTATGTATACAGTGGAGTCTGTTTATTCTTGCACTAGGCTTATATTGCATGTATACAGTGGAGTCTGTTTATTCTTGCACTTTTCATAGACATTTGGGCTGTTCTCAAGTGCTCCGCCATCCTAAGTACAGTTGCTCTGATTATTCATGCGAAGTCTTTATAGAGCTATAGAAGTTCAGGAAAACAATGACTCTATTTACATAATATTATTATACTTAAGCTTTGAAGTACAAAGGAGGCATACTGTTTTGCACCTCACAAGTGATGCATGAAAACTACATTTCTTCTGTATCTTAGCCAGCACTTGATACAACCATTCAGTTTATTTCAGCCATTTGCATCATGACTTAAATCTGCATTTCCCTGGTGACTGTGAGCCTAATAATTATTTAACCGTGATTGTAAAAGCCTGATGAAGGCTGAGATAACTGTGTATGTGAGAATTGACTCTCAGCTCCTTGACTGTCCTGACCACAGTTTCCAAAGCCCACACTTACCTTGCAGAGGATTTGGTCTTCGGATGCATTTGGCAGTCAGCTGGGAATCATTTGATGTTTCGTGTTTCCATTTTTAAAAATCAGTCTAGGGTTCTTGATTTGGAGATGGATATGCCTAAATATTTCTCTGAACAGGGCTGTTTTCAGCTCAGTGAACTTATGGGAGCTGAACCATTGGCTAAGCTCTCATGTCCCCAGTTCTCCCCCCTCAACATCTATTTGTGCTGGGTTTTGTTAAAGAAAGCATTTCCTCAGCA
This sequence comes from Phyllotis vaccarum, assembly GCA_033318265.1. Lineage (NCBI taxonomy): Eukaryota > Metazoa > Chordata > Mammalia > Rodentia > Cricetidae > Phyllotis > Phyllotis vaccarum. The sequence goes on along the minus strand of JARWLC010000004.1, from coordinate 71,952,078 downwards.
AGTGGGATGTGGGATGCTCAGATCCATCCTGGAGCAACTGACCCAGAACCAGGACAAAGCCATGCCTCTGTATGACACTGTTGATTGCACAGCATGCTCATTGGTCCACTGATAGTGTTAACTCTCTCTGTGTGTCTCTCTGTGTGTCTCTCTTCTCTCTTCTCTCTCTCTCTCTCTCTCTCTCTCTCTCTCTCTCTCTCTCTCTCGTGTGTGTGTGTGTGTGTGTGTGTGTGTGTGTGTGTGTGTGTGTGTGTGTGTGTGTGTGTGTGTGTGTGTGTGGTTATGCAAGCTAAGTCACTCAAGGAGAGAGAAGGGACAAGAGCTGATTTATCTGGCTGGCTGCCTCCAGGCCCTGCCTTCTGCCTTATAGTGTGGTTTGGCCTGCGGTGGAAAGGATCTGGTTTTAGCTATTTATAAGAGTGATAAGGACACCTTGGGCTGGTTCTGGGAGACAGGAGTCACCATTCTTGGTTTCCATATCTTCCCTGTCTCCCTGTGTGAGTTCTTGTAGCTCTCTGTCAGAAAGGAGGGTGAGGAAAAGGTGATAGCAGAAATGTGTCCCTTCACTGTTTCTTATTTTGGTAAGCTCATATACAAATGCAATGTTTTTAGGTTAAATCAGCCCCCACTCTCCCCCTGAACTCCTCTCAGCCCATCCCCCATCTCCCTCCCGATTTTATGCTGTTCCCTCCCCTTCCTTCCCTTCTCCCACTAACTTCCCATTTATTTTTATAGCTTCTATTTATTCTCTACAGTTTTTTATTCTTTGGTCAAAATGAAATGTTTATTTCTCATTTCTGCAAATATTCAAAATCATAATATATTTATAGTCCAAAGAAGAAATTTTAAAAGAGAGAAAATAAAAACAACATAACTTAGTGTGCTTTGGAGATGTCTTCAGGAAAACCAAGGACATTGCCCGTTTCTAGAAGCCAGATAACTTGTGGAAATAAGGAGGGGTCGACAGCACCAGGGGAGTCAAGGCAATCTCCATAGAGCATCTATCAGTCACCTCTCCTTGGCTCTCAGCTTTTGAGTCCCGGCATCACATTTCTTGGTGTTTTCTGTTCGCCTTGCCAAGTTATCTCTCTTGCTCCCTAGAATGCCAAAGAGGGGCAGAACATATCTAGCTTATTATCTATGATAACCAATTTAAACCATATCCTATTTTTCATTTCTAAGGACACTCCATCACAAGTATTCATTGTTAAATCTTTACACCTAAATTAATTTTTGCTCATCAGTTTTGAGGAAGATTGTAAAATTGCTTAAGATAACATGAGACAAGCCAAGTTCTGAGAAAACTTTGCCTAGTGTAGAACTGAGGTCTACCTCTAATTTCAATCCATGGTGGGGGAACAATTGGGGGGGGGTGACAGGCACATGATTCCTTCTGTGTATCCTTAAAGAAAGGAAGGAAAAGATGCTTTATGCATAGAGAAACCCTCAGGAGATTGACTAACAGGCCTCCTTCATTTCTTGTCCATATCTGAAAATCAACTTCTCATACACAAGACATGCTCTTTCCCCAATGCTGCCCCCCCCAATTCTTCATTTTCAGTTTTGTGGATACTTTCTAAATAGCACAAGTTCAGCCACAGAGGCACAGCATCAGACCTTAGTCTAAGGTGGCCGTTTGAACTAGTAGCACTGCCCTGGTTGTAAATGCTTGCTGAACGGAGGGTCTAGTGCTGGGGATTCTGAGCACTGTCTTTTTCAGTTTGTTAGCAACTCTGAAAGTTGGAGACAAAGTTGTGCTGCGTCTTAGGGTTTCTATTGCTGTGTAGAGACATCATGATCACAGCAACTCTTATAAAGAAAAGCATTTAATCAAGGCAACTTATAGTTCAGAGATTCAGTCTGTTATTATCATGGTGGGGAGCATGGTGACATGCGGGCAAACACGGTGCTGGAGAAGTAGCCAAGTGTTCTATACCTTGTAGGCAACAGGAAGTGGTCTGAGTTGCTGGGTATGACTTGAGCATAAATGAGACCTCAAAGCCCACTTTTACCGTGACACACTTCCTCCAATAACACAACACCCACTCTGGCAAAGCCATACCTCCTAGTAGTACCATTCCCTTTGGGGGTCATTTTCTTTCAAAGGATCACAAGCTGCGTGCCCAAGGTATCACCACTGACAAGAGGCAGAATAAAAGTCAACTCCAAATTCATGCATTGTGCCGTGGCATGGCTCATAGTTTTCTGATAATCCCCTTAAATATCTGTCACATTCTAATAAGCAATTATCCTTCTCTATCTGGCTGTGACAGTGTTATGAGCATGGGGGTCTTGAAGGGCTCATTTTCTCTGCCAGTTAAAGAGTTAAAAGGCAGAGAAAATCTTAAGCACATCAGGAAGCAGCAGAGAAATCTTGAACACTGCCACCAGGAGCAGACAGAATCTGTAGCTGAAGGAAATTATTTATTAGGGTGAGGACACATACTCATGCAGCAGACACACAGAAAAAGACTGTCCGCAAAACAGAGGGAAGACACAGGAAGTCCCCCTTCCCAATCCATTTTGTACTTGAGGCACTTCTATTTTTTTTAGTCTCTGAAGAATTTTTCTCCCCTAATTTAGAGTTGATCAGTTTGAAGAGAAGCAGGATTGTTGTTGATTGGCCTACAACTGTGTCTTGATCAGGCCTGGAACTTGTTGAACCAGGTCCACCATCAGGGGACCTAATGGATGAAGTTGGAGCCTGCAAGGCCTTTGTTTAAGCTGCCAAGCCTTTGTCTCTGGTCAAGGAGGAAAGAAAGAAGCTGGCTATTTTGGAAGTTCACTGTCTTTATTGCCTATCCATGGCTCCTTTCCTTGCCTGTCCATCTAATTCTTGGTCCCTCAACAGTCATCACAGAGGGTAGCTTTGATCATAGTAACCTCTCTGCTCTTGATTCTTTGCCTTTAGCACTATTTGCTTCTCAAAGGATGTTTTAAATCACAGGGTAATTCTTTCCTAAGGGCCCAGAGAAACAGCGAGAATATGCTGTGGTGTTGTTCATCACCCTGTAAATACCCTATGTCAAGACATCTCCAGCGGTTTCTGGTCACTCTTGGTATAGAGCCAAGCTGGAGTATTAGATTACAGTTTTTGTGTTATCATCTTTGCAAGAAAAGTTAATCACCAAAGCTTGCACTTTTATGTTAGTTTGTGCCATAAATGACTCATTTAATTATTTGTCATCATCTTTAAGGGGTAGAGCTTTGAAAACATTAATGCCATTTTAGAAACCCATCTTGGTATTTGATCTGATATGGCTTACTCCTTCTCAGAAGAGAGACTGCAGTTATCTAGGATAAGTGCTATTCCCCTTCATTCAGACTATGAAGAATATTCATGAGTAGACTATCAACATCCAAGTGAGATACCTTTAATTTTGCTCCTAGGGAAAGCTGTGTAGGGTCAAGCATGCAATTCAGATCATGTCTGCTTTTGTTAAGATAATGTTTACCTCCTCCAGAGAAAAAGATTCTCAAAAATTAGCTGCTCCTGATTCATTTCTTTGGGGCTAATATTCAGCTCTTCTCAAGTTCTAAAACATTCGGATGATGTTTGTCCTGAAGGACTTCTCGAAGATTTATGATACTACTAACTAATGTCCTCTTTCCTCTCTCCCAAATGTAGGAGGAATAAGTGAATATTTTCTCTGCAGAGGCACTTAAAATGGGTAATTGCTTTCATGCCAGGCATTTCTGTGAAATTGGATAATAAACAGGGTCTTAAATTCTTTGTTTCTCTTGAGTTGCATGAGCTTAAGAGAATTTCTATGGAGAATTTTATTTCTTAGGCTGCAACTTTAATAACATTATTTAGACTCTTGGTTCCCTTCCTGATCCCCAGCTGTGTACATTTGGGTGTAGAATGTACTTTTCTCTGGCTATGACTAGGAGGAAGTTCCTTAAAGTATTCATTTTCTTCTGAAATATGAAATTCAATCAAGTCCCTCCTGTGAAAATAATGGGCGTTTACTGATGGGCTCCAAGCTCTGCTGACCTTCCAGCAAAGGGCCAGAAGGTGGCTTTTAAAGACCTTTCAAGTTACATGGCCTCTGTGTAGTACAGAAACAGCCACAGACAACACAAGGTAAGGATTCCTGTGTTCCAATAAAACTTTATTTATATGCATTGACACTTGAATTTTCTATATAAGCATTATATTGCTGTTTTGCTTATTTTCTCTAACGGCTTAAAAATGTAATCACCCTTCTTTTCTTATGGTTCTTATGCAAATCAGACAACAAGCCAGGTTCAATCCATACATCAGAGTTTGTTGGCTCATGTACCATTCAGTGAATCAAGAAATACTTTGAGCAAACTATTGGTATAGTGAGAAAAGCAGACGCCCTCAGCTGTTTTGCTGTTAGAAAAGAAATTATATAAATTGACAACATGGGTGTTCCATCGTATGATTAAGGGGAAGGTTATTGTTGTAGATTTGAGGAAACAGCCAGAGACAACTAAAGTCCAGAGCAGAGACGGGATGAAATAGATGAACATGGCCAGCAGACTGGACCTGGACACCAGAGAAGCTGGAATAAAGCAGAGAGCTAGAAGGGGGTGGTGGTGGTGGTGATATATCAAAAATAGCAGATTATAAGGAGAATGAGTAGCTAGAGGAGGGAAGCCAGAGAGCTGGAGGGAGTTTAGGGTAAGGGAGGAGGTGAGAAGGGCTGGGAGGCTAGTACATCAAGAGGTACTTGTGATGCTGAGGGACTCTGAAGGCCAGCATGTGCTTTGGCACCTACAAGTTACCATGGTATCTATTTGTCACTTCTCCCAAAGGTAGGGAAATGCTTCCCTTTGATAGAGAGGAAGCAGCTGTACAAGTTCATGAGGAATGCTGCTTTTACCTAACAACCAGAAATCCTCTTATGGTCTAGGTTGAGCTCATTTCTGGATTTTTTTTAATTGCTTTTTTGGAGTTTTAGGAACTGGAAGGGTTTTTTTTTTGAACCTAAAAGAAATCACTTGAGAAAAAGTGAAAATGAGATATTCCTTTGTAGTTTTAATATCACTTGTATTTATCTATGTCTCCAGCAATGCTTGTGAAGAGTTGGAGCATATACAGTTCTCCACAGTCTTCTCTAGATGTCACCAGCAACTCAGGAGTAGACAGCTTGAGGTGTCTGAGGCTCCAGGCAGCAGAAACAGTAACTATTTCTAAGTCTGTGAAATCCAGGGATTTTACAGCTCATTCTATAAAACAGTGTAAGCTACCTAAAAGCAGAACGTTGGATTTGATCCCTATTCCTCTACACAGATCAACCCAATAGAATAAGTCTCACGAATAAAAGATTTCCTTAGAACTGCATCTTCCAGTATGGTAGCCATCACTCTGTATCTATTTCCAATTGGGTGTAGGTTAATTATATGCAATGAAAATTCCTTTTCTTCTTTTGCTCTAACCACACCCAATGGACAGCAAAGAGAATTGCTTCCATGAACACAGTGTTTTCTTGGATGGAGCCTTTTTAGAATGTGGTAGTTTTCTTTTCTCCCCTACTATTGCAGTTGACCAAATTCAAATGGATGGTGTGATGTCTATAATCTCACCATCCTTCATGATCAATGACACAGAAGCTTGGCATATGAGAAAGAATATGCTGGAATTACATGTGGGAAGCAACATATTAGGACAATATGTTGTCCTAAAAAAACCAACCAACCAAACAAACAAACAAAAAAACCCAAAAAACAACAACAAAAAACCAACTCTCTGCACAGTTCATCCTAAAGGGGCCATGAGAGTAGGCAACCTACAACAGCCACAATGCCCATCTGCCAAAGGTCACAGGAGTATACAGCAGGTGACTAGTGTTTAAGAAGTCCACCTGCCAGATGACCTACCTGATGGGGAGCCCCACCTGACAGAACCTTGGGTTCAGTGACTGTTAATGACCAGTTGTTTTCTGTCTGTAACTTTCTTGGGTGCCACTGCTGTGTCTCCCTAGTAAGAACAGCTGTTAGGTTCCTTTCGCAGCCCATTTGTAATGTGTTTTACATCTTTGGGCACACTTGCAGTTGTAGATAGTCAAGAAAGTTCATTTCTGTTTAAGCTATATTATTCTGATATATAGAAATAATACCAGAATTTTTTTTTTTTTTTTTTTTTTTTTTTTTTTTTTTTTTTGCTGATACAGGAAAGTAACAGTACGTTCAGGCTCAAGACAGCTAATTTTAGATTTCAGAACAAATTCAAACAGACTAAATTTCCCTTGCGGAAAATATGCAAAGACTAATCCTCAGATGTTGTTTATCACTAAATCAAGGCCAGGCTGTTTTGAGACAGACCCCCTTGCAATAGTAGACTTTCTGCACATACCCTGATCACTCAAGGTTCAACCTGCTACTGTTATTGTTAAGTCCTGAATTTCAATGTCATTCTCTGTCTGGAAAAAGTTATGTGCCAGGCCAAGCATTTATACTGCCTGGTCTTTGTTACTTTACTAGCCTGAGAAAAACTGTGTGATTTCATGTGTTATGGGAATGGTTTGGGCCCTAAAAATATATCATATGGTTTTCCAGAGTTTGGCTAAAGGGGGGGGGAGCAGCAGCAATGTAGAGGGAAGAGAGAAGGAGGGATGAGTGTGTATGAATGGGAGTGTGTAGGAGCAGCAGCAGTGTAGGGGGGAAGCTGTGCAGAGTGTGAGTGTGTGTGCTGAGTGAGAGATGAAGAAGGACAAAGAGAGGGTGAGAGATGTGAGAGAATGAATAGATGAGAGAGTGAGCAAAGAATAAGTGAATGGTGTAGAAGAAGCACATGTGTGTGAGTGAGTGTGTACGAGCAGTGTAAAGTGTTATACGGACAGAGCTATGTAAATGAGATGAATAGCTCTGGCTGTAAGGAAATTTATAACTATTTAGAGGCAAGGAAGATAAAACTGTCTAAAAGGAGATGTAGACAAGAAATGTATATAAAAGAAAGATGTGTAGACACATGAAAATTGATGTGACTTGCATAGGGATGAATGGTTGTATGTGTGCAAAGATATGTGATGTATGTACAGAATGTAACAGTGTGGAGATTTGTAACAGACCATTTTTTTTAAGAAGTAAAGTGAAGGTTACCATCATAAAGCATGTATGTTTCCTTATTTTACCAGTCAGCTAGATAGAGACTTATTTTTAATTACTCTCAGATTGAAAGGTTTTTAGCCCTCACTACTCGAAGGCATTCCTTTCTTAGGCTGGAGCAGATCATGGGAGCTGGACTTGCATGGTCCCCACTCCTCATCTATAAGGAAAGCAGTGGGAGAAATGGGGGGGGGGTGTCTTTTGAAGAGCATGGGTGAGGAAACTCCCATGCACCCAGATGATGGCAGCTTGGAAACAAATTCTGTAGATTTGCCAACAGTGGATAACACTGGGAGAGCAGCTGTGGAAGGGGCTGGTGGAAAGTCCTGAGAAGGGGTAGAGCAGTCCATATGGGCCAAGGGATACTAGAGCCAAGTCGTCTTTCCAGAACAGAAACTCAGAGCTGGGACTGAGATGCAATATAGACACATGGGAAAGAATAGTGTACGTGGATTTTTCTGTCCCTCCTTCCACCCCCCAAATCATGACATGGAGACTTCTCATTAATTATAAGAGGTCATCTGGTAGGGTAGGCTTGATTTTAGCTAGTTCTTATAACTTAAATGAGCCAGTTCCCATTCGTTTCCTTTTTGTCTGGTGTCTTGATTACCTTTGCTCTTTCCCGCTCACGCTGCTTCCTCTCCACCTGGCTGATGACTCCCCACTTCTTCTTCCCAGAGTCCTCTTGTCTGGCTCATCTGCCTATGCCTCCTGCCTAGCTAATGGCCATTTAGTTTTTTATTAAACCAATCAGAAGGGGCTTCGGCAAAGACACATCTTCACAGTGTACAAACAGAATAGGGAAAAGAAACTAGAGGGTGGGGAGTGACCTTGGGCAGTCGGACGGCAAGCAGCTGCAGCCAAAAGAGGAAACTCAAAGTCAGGCATGGCATTCTGTACCTTCCTCCTACTTATTAGGAGAGAAAAAGATGAAAATATGGACAGGAAAAAGAATTTCCATAGACATGATGATAGCATATCAGAAGCGAGCTCAGAAAACTGTTACTTGAGAGGACCAAGCCGATGCCATAGCAGGCTGCCCAGTTTTCACTCAGAGATCAAGCCTCAATTCCAGTTTCCTGAGCCTGAAGAAGCAGCTTCTAAGAGAGCAGCAAACAATGGAAAATCAATCTCCAACACCCCTACAAGAACGAGGAGATCTGGTGCATGCAGGGCAGGCCTGAGCCACAGTCAATAAGCTCAAAGGTAATAACCAAATAAGGACAAAGTGTGGGACTTGTCCAGGCCTGCCCCCAAATGGAATAACTGTAGCCCTGACTAGCCCTTGACTAGCCCTAGCCAATTAGAACGTACTAATATGATTGTCACTTGCTTAAGACAATCATATCTAAAATGACCTAACTGTTCTAGGACCTCCCCTTGGCTGTGCTTAAAAGGAGCCTGTGAACTCCTGTTGGGATCATCACCACCTTGCCTTGGTGTGGGATGGCCAGCCTCGGCATGCCAGAAGCTTTCTCAAGATAATAAACATTCTTGCCGATTGCACACATTGATGGTAGCCTTTTATGGGACTTCTCCAGGACCCTAACATTTCATAAAAGATATTTGGAAAATGATTCAAGACATAAAAGTATACGTCAGTTAGAATTAGAAGGCTCAGAATGGAGACACCAGACGTAGAGAAGAATTAGTAAAAATAAACTATTTTAAAACAGAGGTAAAAATTATAAGAAGCACAGCACGAGGTGATTTTAAAAGTAAAAAAGAAATAAAGACATAAAAATGTAAAGAAAGAGGGGGATGAAAATAATGATTCACCCATTTGTTGTCTTAAGACGTCATTCCCTCCCAGAAGAAATTAGAACTGATCTCAGCTCAGGAGCAGAAAGAAGGCAAATAACCCTGAAACTCAATGTCACAGTAGATGGTTACTTTAGGGAAGTCATAGCTTCGACTTAAAGCCAGTTCCATTATGGACCTTAGTGAATCTTAATGGCCACATTGCTGAAATGCATGTGTAGCTTTAATGCGTGAAAACCGGCTGTTTCAAATACTCAGTTACAGGGGCAAGAATAAACATGAATTTGTGCTCGTTTGAGTTCTGGGAGCATAGTCAAGAAGGAAATATGGAAGTTCACCCCTTCCAGTTTAGGAGCTCAGCCAAGAACACCATTATTTTGTTTGCAAATGCTGAAATAGGTTTTCTAAGCAACATGTTAAGTGGGAAAGTCAGGAAATGGCTGTTTCTTTTTGTAAATACCTGTTGGAAGATTTGGCTCTAAAACTGGGAAGCTTTGTTTCATTTAGTTATTTGCAGGTGGGGTTCAATAGAATATAATTGCTCCCTCAGGGTTGGCTGTGGCCGGCTGTAGTGATTCAGTAACAAGGATTGGATATGCTCTGCTGACCTCACACTAAGAAGGCTTTGTGGTGCTTCTCAAGGCTGCGGGGAGATTTGCTTTCCTCCAGCACATAGTAGGAACTCTCCTGGGCTGTAGTTCTGCCCCAACCAGAAGAAGATTCAGGGCATACCTGTGCTGATGGCTTTATGCTCCTCTACTGGGTACCTGTGACTTCATGGCTCTTAACGGTCCAAGGATAAGCATTCAAGTCAGGATCACTTATCTGGAGGATAAGCACCTCCTTGAAAATCTCCTACACTCGTACTATTTTTGGTGTTTGTCTCAGAGACCCCAGTGTGAGGAATGCTGAGATTAAACTAGGGTCCACAGATAGCCGCAAAGGCAGATGAGTTGGTCCCCAGCTGCTGGCATTGAGTAGTCAAAAGTAGACAGATGCCAGGCAAGGACAACAGAAAAAGCAATGGCGTATACATGTTCAAAAAGATTGTACAAGAGCCCTGTGGGGGAATCAAGGATTCCTCAGAGAACTTGGCTTTGATCTGAGGTGTAAGAGTTGGGGAAGAGACGAAAGGATCTTCCTTGGAAGTGATGTGGCATATGTGTGCATGCTATGATGGAAGCCATGACACCTGAGACACAGTGTGGAGTCGAAGGTGAACAGAGGGCAGGAAAAGAAAGGGAGGCACAGATTACAGGGAGACAGATGGGAACTATTCCATCTGGACCTTGTCACCATATCAAGATCTCAGTGTCTCAACCTAGGTACACATTGCTGCTACCTGACCAGCTTTAAAACACCAAGTCCACTTCTTGGCTGACTTACCACTCTGGGCTGCAGTCTGGATGTTCAGATTTTAAAAGGATGATGATCATCAGGGGATTCTCCTAAGGGAAAGTTTGACAGCCCAGTCTTAAAAGGAGTTGAGACATGACTGTTGCCCGTTTTCCATGACTGATGACCTGACCTGGCTGGCTGTTGTATGGAGACTGGATGTGTAGAGCAAAGGGAGACAGTACTCTTGGCAGCAGACTCCTTACCCAGGCCTTGCTGGGGCGTCTCATTCTCCACCCTGGAATGGGAAGTTCATCTAGAACTTTTGCCATCTTAAGAGGAATCTTCCAAGTCTGCTCTTCCTTCTTTTCTTGTTTTTTCAACCATTAAGTCCAAGTTTCTTTCTAAAAACTGAAATTGGTCTAATTTCTCTTGGGGACTAGGCAGAACCAACCTCTTTCCACTCCCTCCCGCCAGCTTAGCAGGAGTGCAGCAGGAGAATTATGGGGTTTGCAGTTAACGTCTTGTTCTTAATTCCTGATGCTCGGATTTGTAAGCTCGGATTCATACATCTTAGGGCTGAGTATACCCTAATTTGTCACCAACATGTCCCCTTAAAGTCTACCACTTTTCTACTCACAATGGTTTCTTTTTCTGTTTTATCTTTGTGAGCCCTTTCAGTTGCCAAGGCAAAATGCTAACAGAAAATACTGTGCCAAGTGCAAGGCTTTGCTTTTAAAATATGATCCATTTGTTTTCTCTAACAAATGATATTCAAATCACACACACACACACACACACACACACACACACACACACACACACACACCCCACACACCACACACCACACACCACACACCACACACCACACACTTAGTTTTACTCTTGGCTTGGAAAGAGAGAGTCAAGCACTTGAGAGTTGAACCTACCTATTTCTTCTTAATGCTTAATTTATGGTATTTCTTTCTTAGCAAAAGAGCAGAAAGCCTTGGGAGACCATACTCTCAAAATCTTTTAAGTTCTTTCAGCTGAGAACTTAACTCAGCACAAAGGCAATCTTTCTCTGTCACCAGGCGTGCAGAGGCACCAGAAAGCAGCATCCCAGAATTCACTGAGTTGTGAGTGTAGCGGACCCACCTCGCCCACTGGACTATTAGATGCCTTCCTGACTCTCCATCACTGGTTAGGAGAGAAGCAAGGTTATTGTCCTCATTCTACAGCGATAGAAGTGGGAAGAGCTACTAACATTTCTAGTAAAAGCATCCCCGTCCCAGAACCACTGGATGGTCCAGTCTGCATGACCACATTATCTCTGAGTGTCACAACAAAGCCCTGAATATATCAGAAAAGGCCATTATATGGGTCAGGGCACCTGCCTTTGTGAAACCTTATTAGCCACTGAATTGTCACTGTTTATCTCTCAGCCTCTGTGTGGCTTTGTTCTTCTTCACCTTGACTGTATGCTTTGGGGGAAGAACTGTGTTTTTGAGTCTTTGATTTCCCATAGTGTCTAGCACATTCTCTCACAACAGAATGTCTTCGATTAATGAACAATAGTGGATAAAGTATCAGCGGTTCTTATGGCAAACCTGGCAGAGAAACCGCTAGGAAATCATTTAAAAAGCCAAGAGCAGACAAGATGAGGGGATAGTACAAAGGCATTGCAAACTTCCAGCCTCAAGTGTAGACTCTGTCACTCAGCAATCCATGATCCTTGCACAGTGTCAGCCACCTCGCCTGTAAAATATGGGTGCCATAGTGTCCAGCTGAGAAGAGTCTTGTCAAGTGGCCCTTAATCATATTCCTATAAGTGGTAGCTATCATTGTCAGTCCAAAGATCCGGATCATGATTTATCCTTGATTAAGTGCTTTGCAAACAGCCTCACATGTGATGTTTGACAAACGCTATGGAATACTATGCTATGCTGAGTATGAACTGGTCAACACACGGCTGTGGTCTCTGATGACCAAAAGCCTGCCCCACACAAACATGGAGGTCCGCAGGAAAGCTGTAGTTTTCCCAGTCCTACTGAGGAAGATAGAAGGGTCAGGGGTGTGTCTGGGACTGGCAACTTGGTAGTGCTCTGTGCCTGCTTCCCAGGATGCTCTCATTTGGGCAACCAGGTGGGATGTGAGGACATGATCCTGTAAGCATCCCTAATCAGGGAGGTAGTGTTTAACTGGGGATGGTGTTAACTTAGCCATAGTCATTAGCTCTGATTTGTTTGATGTTAAATAAACCTGAACAAATATGACACTGTATAAAATTAAGCACAGTTGGTTTCCTCTGTGTATTTCCTAGTAACGTGTAGCTGAATGCTAACTCATAAAAGACTAAAAATTTATTATTTCTCTGTGCATGTGTAAGTCAGGATTGATGGAAAGTATAAAACACCTCAAAGAAAAATCCTACCACCACCCCCACTGTCTTCTGCCCGTGGGATATACTACCAATCTAGATTGTTTTCTCAATTTCAAGTTCCTGTTTTAGTAAAAAGAAAAATCATATACATCTTGACTTCTTATTGGGTTTGAGTTTTGATTCATCTCATGCTTATGGCATATATACTTTTGTAGATAACGTCTACCCATTCATTATGTCTCAGGTTATATTTGATTTTGACAACTGGCCCCTTGAAAGAACTCTAAATCTAGACTCAGATATTTCAAAGTTAGAATCCCCTTTCAGCCTAGGTTCTAAAATGTAAAGTTTGCCATTTCTCCAGAGCCATGTTTCACATAAGGGCCTTGAAAATATGGATCAGTCTCTGGAGGGAGTCTTTATTCTAGGATCTTTGTGGCTGCTTAGAAGTGTATCCAACCTGTATATATTTATGCCCTACTGAGATGATAGGAAATGGGAGTATGGAAAGCTTTGGGGCCAATCTTTGTCATTTACTTTCTTGTATGCAAGTTTCAAAACATATTGAGCTTAAGTTTCCTTAGTTTTGATATGATGGCCCTTGAGGGATGGATCCTTGTGTGGGTCAGATGAATCTATCTCTGTAAATAAGGCCCAGGGGTTCTGGAGCTCATGAGAGCAGTCAATAGGAAAAGCCCTAGGGCTCCAAGGTGGGCACTCAAGTGTGAAGGACTATTGAATATAGCCAGGTTGGGTGCTATGCACCAGCTGAAACTGATCAACAAGTGCTTATAAATGCCATCCCCTTGCTTTGTCCCCTTTACAGATGGGGAGACTCCCAAGGGTCTAGACTACATTCATTCCCAGAACAAGTGGTATACTGCCTATATCACAGATGCAGATTGGTGGCTTCTAAAAAGAGGGGAAAATGGTCAGACCCAATTTCTAGAAAACAAAGACCCAATACCAGTCTGAGGAGGAAAAGAATGTGAACCATAGGAAAGAAAACAGCATCAATTTGAGGTTATTCACTTCATAATTTCCAAAGATTAAAACAAACAACCTAAAAATACCCCAATACCTAAAATCTCCTCCTCCTTGTAGTGGGAATGTGTTCTGTTCCATTGTAAATATTTGTCCCTCCTACTAGTTTAATAAAAAGCTGATTGGCTGAAGGCAGACAGGAAGTGTAGGCGGGGCTACCAGACTAAGAAAATTCTGGGAACAGAAAGAGCAGAGCAAAGAAGCCAGAGAGACACCAGTGAGATGCAGAGGAAAGAAGATAGCTATGCTGCTCTGAGAAAAGGTACCGAGCCACATGGCTACACAAGGTAAGCATAATGGGTTAGTTTTAGAGCAAGAGCTAGTTAGTAATATGCCAGAGCCATAGGTTAATCAGTGTGAAATCAATATAAGCTTTTCTGTGATTATTTGGGGCTAAGTGGCAGCAGGGCTGAGAGTGGTTCTGAACCTTAGGGCTGGGCCAGAAACTTAATATTACACCTCCTTCTCCATTTTTCTCCCAGATGGTTGGGTTTGCACATCTATGAGGCTGTGCGCTAGAGAATTTACAATCAAGTCTCTTCTGGCAAGCTTTGGCTTAGTTTCATGATGGTGGGAGGAACAAGGTGGTGGAAAGTCAAGAAAGCTATTCCTCTAAGACACTCATGGGAATATTCACACACAGCACACCCTGCACCATGCTGGGCTAGTATGTCACCACAGACAGAGTGGGGCTGACCCTGACAAGCAAGGGTATGAGTAGATCCAACCATAAGGCACCTCCAGTCCTCATGGATGACATTTCTCTAAGATCAGTCCAGAGTGAGACTATCAAGGGCCACACTAAGCATCTCTAAGATCTGTCTGTGGATGTCTTAGGAATGGCCCAGGTGAGATATATCTCAAATAAATACTTGAGCTTCTTTTCCATGCAATATTTGATAATGAGGGTTGAAAAGTCATTCTTACAGAAGACAATTTGGACACTACAGAGGAGGAAACAAAAATCTTTGTGTTAAAGGTGTGTGGAGCCTTTGGTGGGCTGTTCTGTTCTCCATCCCACCTTTAAAGTATGAAGGCCAATGTTTTAAAGCCAAACTGTACTCACCACATTTTCTGTTTTCTAGTTTGATATTTGTCTTGGTTGTCATTGTGTCTTGAACACTCTTCTCCTCATCAATCATTTCTTAGAAGTGAGGTTTATGATGCATTACAGGATCCTGTCATGGCTCCAGTCAGTGTAGAATATGAGAACACTGTTATTTGGCAATGGTAATTCCAAATGAGGGAAGGAAGCAGCGAGCACATTCACATGCACACAGGGGCATCCACTGGCAGTTCCATTGTGCTCACTGAGCAGAACCCATTGTAGAAAGCGTGGTTGTCAGTCATGTTTGAGCTGTTGGTCATCTTTGTCCCTTCATGCTTTTCACAGCAGATAAGCTCTGAGTGACAGAGCCAGGCCCCCAGAGACCTCACACTCCTGTTCACTCTCTCATCAGGGTATGGCTATTTATTGGATGCATATACATGTAAGAGGCCTCAAACATTCTGGGAAGGATTCCCTTATGGACATGAATTCATATTTCCAAGGGCTGAGTGTGCATGGCAACTACAGAGAAGTAACAGATGGTACTGATTAGAGTCTGGGCTAGAACAAATAAACTCATTTTATACATATAAATAATGAATTTTAGTCCTTTTCACAGTTATCCCATCTTCTCCCTCTCCTTCTTTTGATGGATTCCATTCTTTCCAAGAAAGTCCCTACTTTCATGTGCATGTAACACAATGAGTTTAATTAATGTGCCTGCATTTTCCCCAGTATTATCTGGTGTGTGTGTGTGTGTTATAATTTTTTCTGCATAAGTAAAAAAGTGTTACTCTAAATGGTGGAAATAAATAAGGTCTAATAAAAATATGGGGATTCAGCACATGACTGGTGGTATAAAAATTAATACAACCAATTTGGAAAGTTATTTACAAATCACAATGTTAAATTTTTCCTTCTAAGACAAAGCTTTATTGTCTAGCCAAGACTGGCCTATAACATATAGCCCAGGCTGCCCTTAAGATCACAGTCCTCCTTACTCAGGCTTCCAAATGCAGGGATTACAGGTGTATTGCTGTATGAGTGGCTATTAAAATTAAAAGTTTTACAGACTCTGTCTCTGCAGTTCATTTGCAGGTTTATACGCATACAGGAGCTACACACAAATACATTCCATTTAACAAACTTAATAAGCATTTACTAGGTTTGAGGCATTAGGAATGTAGCAATGGATAAACCAGGCAAAGCCCTTATCCATAAAGTCCAAAATAGAAAAGATGAATAAATAAATGGTCGTGGGTGGGAGGAGCTACAATGGCACACAAAAAAATAAACCAGGAAAGAAGAGTGAGGAAGGCTTATGCTTTACATAACGGAGGCAGTCAATGCCTGCCTTGCCAATGAGGTGGCACATGGGATATTGGACACCCCAGCATATTAGTAGTTAAATAACCTCAGATGGGTAGAACACCATTATCCCTGCTGCATACTACCTGGTCCCCTACTCTTTCCTTTGAAATTCTTATTTAGCTGTGACAATATATCCAATGCAAATTGCTTGAAGGAGGGAAGACGTATTTTGAGGGCTCAGACTATGGTTTCGTGGTCCCAAGCGCTTAAGCAAAACATCATGGTAGTTGGGAACATGTGGCAGAAGAGGCTGTGTACCTCATGGCCATGAGGAATGGTCCAGATACAGGCATAGCCTTCAAAGAACAGCACCAGCTATTTGATTTTTACCCTTAAAGTTTTCAGGCTCTTCCCGGCCATAGGCCAAGTGTTCAGCACATGAGCCTGTAGGAGACATTTCATAATTTAAGTATAACATCCTGTCTCTGGTCCTTCTTCAAAGGTCCATAAACATTTCATAATGCCAAGTGAATTTCCAAGAGTCCCCCCCAAATCTTCATAGTTCATTGTGCCCATAAGTCTAAATTTGAGGTATTTTAAGACTCAGGGAAAAGGCTAGCTGTGTGTCGCTGTAAAGCCAAAGTATATTCCACACTCCCAAATGGAATGGCACAGAGCAAGAATTTCAAAGAGGATAAATTATATATCAGGGATGGATAAGACCAAAGCAAGACAGAAGTGCAGCCAGTAAAAACAAAAATCCATGTTCATATACCAGAATCTAGGCACATGATATCATGAAAGGACTTCCAAAGGGTTTGGGTATCCCTTTCTGTGCCCTTGCCATTTGAATCCCACATGACCTTAGACTGTGGTCACTTTGTCTCTTTGTAGCAGACATCCCAAGCTTCTGGCATCCCCAAACTCCATAGCAACTTATCCTCACAGGGTTACTCATCACCTTCTCATATGAGTAGAGCATCAGCATCCCTGCTGCTACACACTGCTTAGTCCCTCACTCTTTCCTTTCAAACTTGAGTGGAAGCCCTAAAAATTTACTTTATATGCCTGAAAAACAAAAACATAAACAAACAAAAAACCCAGCATCACATGAACGATGCCATGGTCTGCTACCAGCTTGAACGCTCTTAGACCACTGACGCAGTGCCCTTTCTGGACAACGGATCCTGAGGAAAATACCCTGTGCATACACAGCCATAGTTAAAACATTTGTACTATGGATCCTGAGATGCCCTCAAGGTGTTTTTCCTATTGTCTTGAATTAGTTACTTCTGCATAGCTGTTATAACACACCTGAGAAAAACAACTTCAGTCTAAACTCAGTTTCAGTGAATTTGGTTTGTGATTGCTTTACTTCATGAGCTGCACAGAACATCATGGTATTGATTGTATGAAGCACAGGAAGCTTTTCACCTCATTATGGACAAGAATCAAAAAGTGAATAAACTACGGTAGCTTGGGCACAATCAAGTTATGCCCTGAAATATCCTGCAATGTACAACTAGGCATCATTTTCTGTGTCTGTCACCAGTTGAGAACCGAACATTTAGCAGAGGAGCCTGTGGGAGACATTTCCCATTCAAACTATAACAGAAGAATGGTTTTCCTAGCAGAGAGAGAAACCTGGCCAGGCCTAGGGCAAGTCATGTGGAAGGAGGTGATTAAGTCTCAGTGGTGATAGGGGTGGGGGTGAGATCAGAGAAGCAGTTAGGTTCTCATCACAGAGGGTCTTATAAGCAACATAAAAAGACTTTGGTTTCTCATCTGGAGAACATGAGGATCCATCAAGTTTTATTACCTCACATAAAATTATATTATCTTACATCACATTGCATTTCTCCAGGAACTCCTGAACTTGCTTTTCTATGAAGCCCTTTAGTACCACTTCCCTCCACACGTGATTCTTTGGCTCTTCCTCTACATGCTTGTATGGAGAACACGGACTTTTCCCATTTGATACACTGCCGAAGTGCCAACATGTAATTAATGGGCATTGCTGTACTTTATAATAGCGCCCCTCTCTCTAGCTGCCACGTCAAGAACAGTGCAGAGTGCCCAAGGGCAAGAAGGCCATCACAGAAACTGATGTAGTAATCTGTCTGTGTCAGCTAGCTTTCCATCACTTATAACAAACAGATAATTCAGCTTATAACAAGAAAAGGTCTCTTTTGGCTCCTAGTTTTTCAAACTTCCATCTATGATCATTTGGCCCCATTGTTTTGGACCTGTAGTGAAGTAGCCCATTGTAGCAGAGTAAAACTGATTATCATATAGTTGAAAGCAACCACTATTTGTTTCAAGGGCCTGGCCTCAGTCACCTGAAGACCAGGTTCCACTGCTTCAAGGTTCTGGTGCTTTCAGTAGTGACATGAGAGGGGAGGGGATCAGCTTTCACACAGGGACTGGGGGAGGAAAGGCAAACCACAGCACAAGGCTGGTGTTGCTGGCTCATACCAGGCTGCCATGAATTTCATCTTAATTTGGAACATGACATCAAGCCAGTGGAGGTTGGTTTGTGAGCGACTTGACAAGCATATGAAGAGTATAAGCTTGATGACAACTACTGTTTCACATTTTAAAAGAATCTTCTTCTTTTTTTAATCCCTGTGATGTTTCTGCACCGTAGATACCTACAGTCAGAAATGGAGCCACTTCTACACACACGTTGAGTTGAGCAGCATGCAGATCCCTTCATGACAACTGTATTCTTACCTCTGACTCACCCTTGCTTCATTTTGAGAAAAAACCAAGCCTTCATTTTCATTAATGTTTTTCATTGTTGTGAGAAAATACTGAATGCATTCACTGAAGGAAGGCTTTATTTGAGTTTATTTGTGTGAGGCTACAATGCATCATAATGGAAAAAATGTGGCAGCAGGAACACGAGGCAGCTGAGTGGACTGTTTTCACTGTCAAGAAGCAGAGAGATGGATGTTGGTGGGGATTCTCCCTTTCTCATCTTTTCCTTTTTGTTTGGTCCAGAGCCCCCAGCTACTACAAGATGCTGCCAACATGCAAAGCAGATCTTCCCTCCTCAGAATATCCTCTCAGATATGCCCAGCGGTACAAGTAATCTTAAATTACAAGTAATCTTCCAAGTAATCTTAAATTCAACAAAGCTGGCAATGAAGGTTAAACCATCATGGACTTCATTTTAAATCTCAGTCTAGAAGGAAGAAATGTGTCATCCATTCACTTGACATCCAGCACATAGAACCCTGCTTGGCACACAATAGTACATACATGATAATTGTCTGTTGAAAGAATAACTGCCTATGAAAATCAGCTCATCAGGTCTTCATTTTGAACACATGCCTGTAAAACCTTCACATGACTTAATTTTTAAAAAGAACAAAGAGAAGTTCATCGTATGCTATGAGTATTGGAAGCAAACTTGTCTGTGACTACTCCAAGAATGGAGACGGCGGAAGCCGTTCTTTCATACTCTCAGATGGAGCTTCCGATACTTCCCATGGCTAGTAACTATCAGTTGTCACAAGATAGTAGCACATCTCATGGCAGTCCAAGCTATGTATCTTCAGAAGCATCTGTCCTTCTCTGTCTCCTGGGATATTGTTCTGGTTGTCAAAAATGGACTCAGGCAGGCAGTGGCTTCAGTTTGACACATTTATGTTCTGCATAAACAAGCTGTTTAACTCAGGACTACAGCAGGCTTAAAGTGGACCATCATCCCCAGAGACAGCTGGGGACACTTAGTATATGGTCTATGAGGAGGACAAAATCCAGAAGAAGCTCCCAAAGTACATGTGATATATGTCTAAATGCTCCTGTGGCTCCTATGTGTAGAGCTCAGTACAAGCAAAGGTTTGAAAGAAGGCAAAGGGTTGTGAGGATCCAACCCTTAGCAGAGAAATACTTGTTTGGTTCCAGCTTCTGCTTCTAATTGCCTTCATGTGTCTTTTATGTGGTCTCCAGATTCTCTGAGGATGCACAGCCAACATGTGGAGGGACACTGACCCCCAAGATCCAGGTCTATTAGAGGGGATCCTGTGAGTAAGAACATCTTGCACTTAAGCATGGAGTACTCAAATTCTCATGGTCCAAATACTGGATCTGGGTTAGTATTTTATCAGTCTCCAAAACTGCTCTAAAAATGGGGTCTTCATTCATCAACCCAGAAAACCAAGGATGGCTCCCAAAGATGAGATTCCAGGACAAAAGATCCATGTGAACCATGGAGGATCAGTGGTCGCCAAGAGCTAGAGGGAGGGAGGGATAGCTAGAGAGAGCGCAAGGTATTGTTAATGAAACTACTGTAATGGTAGATACAGGACATTATATATCTAAACCTATAGAATGTTCACTACATGGAGTGAACCTAACATAAACCATGGGCACAGGGAGGGTGTTTCTCTTCTCCACAGGGTGATCATTGCTTTCTGGACAGCCTTTCACACACTCACCTGCCCCAGCTAGACTCCCTGGGTCTTTCTGTATTCTCCTTCTGACTATTCTTATCAGCCATGGAATCTCTGGACCTAATTTACATGGATGTATTTACCACTGGCCTGTGACAGTAACACAGTTTTTACCTCTGCTATGCCAAGGACAGGCTACCCTATGCCCACAGTCTTGGATTCCCCAACCAGTTTCCTGCATAGGTATATCTAGCTAAATTTTCTCCTCTGGGACTTTTTAGAAGGCTGAGCACAGGAAATTAAATTCTGTCCTCTAAAATTTCGCACATGACAGAGTCTATATTTAAGGTCACTCCTCAATGCAAACCTTGGCTTAAGAGCAAGCTACATCTAGAACTAAAAAGAATGCAAGTTAAATATAAATAGATTTCTGGAATAAAAGATCCTTATGTTAGCATTTTTCTGACTTTTGTTTCCTAAAACCTATAAGATCATTCATTATTTTTCTAGAATCTATGAGCATGCTTGTGTCTGTCTTAATGGAAGTACAGGGTCAACTGTGTTTCACTCTTCTGCTGAGACCACAGCCAAGCTGTATGACCTCTTCTAGCTACCCAAATGCTGTCCAACATATGCTCTGAGCTGTCCACTTCCTCACCTCTGTCTCTTCCCCAAGTCAAGCATGCCTCTTCACTATGGACTTCAGTCCTGCTGCCCTTGCTTCACCCACCCACTTTCTTCTTGCTGCTAGGTGGTTGCTCAACACTTAGTTCTCGTGTCTGCTCTGTCCTGGTCTGTCGCATCATGCGGTCCCTGCATGCTCTCCCCTACCTCCCCAGTCTTGCTGAACTTTCACCGCTTGGCATTGTGCTCTCTCCTCCCCTCTTGTATTTTTCACATCAATTGTTTCGGTCTGAGTTCATTGTTCAGCCCGCTCTCTTCTCTGATTATTCCCATATCTCAGATACGGTGTTCTTGCTCATGATTCCAAGACGATTGGATCTAGACTGGCTGCTTCTCCAGTGAACGTCCTTTTGACAGCTTGACTATCTTCCTAACAGGGTCACAGAATGTGACAGATGTATCTACTTTTCTCATTTTTATTCCTATATTGCTTGGTCTAGGGCCTGGTATGTCACTAGTGTTTAGTATGTATACAGACTAGATGGTTATGTGAATGGATATACAAATATTCAGACTGGCTCCACAAAGTGTCAAAGTAGGATTATGATTTCTACCCTCAGGATAGCCAGCAGAAGAGGAGTCTCACTGGATGTCACATAACTTCTAAGAAGCTATAAAGACAAGAATTGACCCTGTTAGTTCAGAAAGTCTCCTTCCCATCCTCTTGGACCAGTTAATCAAGGACTAAGCAAACATTTGTATTCCATTTCTTGCTTCAGCTGCTTCTCCCTTGCGAGGAGAAGGAAGGGCATAAGAAATAATTCTACCCCTCCCTGTAGCAAACTCATTGAAACCATCAGGAGCCAAATTCACATACCTGTGGTTGCCCAATGAGTTTTCTTACGTCAACAGTGAGGAACAAATTTCAGTCAAGCACTGTTCTGTGGGAGCAATGCAATACAGCACACCAAGCCTCTGTCAAAATCAGATTTCTTACAGCAGCAACATCCCTTTTCATTTGTAAGACTTCTGCAAACACTATTTCTTCCATTTGAATTTCAGTTTTCTTCCTGAACTGTTTTTTTATTTGTTTATTTGTTTGTCTTTGTTTTCAGACAAGGTCTCATTGTGGAGCCAGGGCTGGCCTGAACTTTCTACATAAGGCCAGGCTGGTCTTGAACTCACGAGATCTACCCATCCTTTCCTCCCAAATGCTAGGATGATAGGCAGGCAACCATGTATGCTGCTGGAAAGGGAAGATACTAGGTCAGCTTTGACAGTTTAGAAGTACAGACAGCATCATTCCTTGACCAGAAATTTCTAAAAACACCATTATTGAACAATATGCCCCGATACTATGCTAAGATGTAATTTCATCTGACTTATTCAATATCCAAAAAGGCAGATGGTAGCCTAGAAGCAATCCATAGGTCTTCACTTTTTTGTGGAAAGAAAAAGCAGAACTTCTTTTCCAAAGCAAGATATCTTTAACCCCAAATTTCAAAGTGAGGATACTTTTAAAATATATGTTTATTTAACTTAGCAGCCTTTATAAGCAAATGTCTTCCTGCAGTTAGTTCATTAACAGTTAAAAAATTAAAAGGAAACACAATGATAAACATAATCCAAGCTCTTTGTATATTTCCATTTTTATTATATTTTATATTATATTTATTATATTTCTACTTCTCTACCTCTCTTTTTTAAGGACTTTCTCTACCCTTATTCTTTTCTCTCCCAGCTTACTTATGCTTTTCACACACATTGTAACCATTTAGAGGTTTTCTCCATCTGGATCTGTTTTAGTTCATGTCCTTAATCATTTTCTAACCAGAAGAACTTTTAAAATGCTAAGCTGTAAAGCATTGCTTTGACTGCTGACTCTACCCCACTCGGCTTTTCAACATAGTGGAGGTAAAAAAAAAAAAAAAAAAAAAAAAAAAAAAAAAAAAAGTGGGAAAATTCTAAGGCTAGTTTCTTTTGAGTGGCAGATCCTGGGTATACTTGCATGAATTAGTCTGTCAATCCACTTCTATAATGTATAATATAGTGTGAAATCATACAATGTCGTATAATGTAGACATATGTTAAGACAAGAAATACAGAGAACACATAAAACACAGACCCCCACCTCTACGCACCATCTTCAGTAGATCTGTCTCTCAACACGTGATGACTATAAATAGTTCCTTCTGAGAGCAGAGCTCGGGGAGATTATGAGGTTGGAACTCAGAATTCACTTTTACTATTAGTGAGAAATTTCCCTTTCCCACTTTCAGATTTTTCAGAAAACCCCAAAGGGTTTGGGGTATTTCTGGTATTAAGGTGTTAGGAATTAAGAAAAAACAATTATCCTCGCATGTGGTAGTTTATTGGAATTAAACATCTATGACAGAAATTACAATAGAATTGTATGTGTTTAGCTTAGTAAAAATGTCTGTCAGTGTGTAGCCATGCAAGCTACCAGTTTAAGCAGATAATCATAATAAGATGGTTTTGCTCCAGCCTTTCTGGCTTAGCCTCAAGGTTTGGACCTTCCCACAGCCCCTCTGCTGCTTAGTCCCAAATAATCACACAAAGGCTTATATTAACTTATGCTAATTGACCTATGGTTTAGACATATTGTTAGCTAGCTCTTTTATCCTTTTCTATTTTTATTAATTTGTTTAGCCATGTGACTTGGTACCTTTTCTCAGAGCAGCATGGTTGTCTTCTTTTCTTTCGCATTTGCTGGCATCTCTGCTCTGCTCTTCCTGTTCCTAGAATTTTCTTAGTCTGGTAGCCCCACCCACACTTTCTGTCTGCCTTTTGGCCAATCAGCTTTTTATTAAACCAGTAGGAAGGACAAGTATTTACAACATACCAGAACGTAGTCCACTACAAATGTCCTATCCAAATGTGATCATTGCAAATCCTATGAACTGAGTATCTATTACGTACAACGCACAGTAAATTACTCAACCAAAGTGATGGTTCCCTTCTCTCTTCCCCTGGCCCCTTCTTCTCCCCACACTCTGTGTATGTGTGTGTTTCTCTCTCTCCTTGTACATAACTTCTCACATAGAATAGCAGTATAGCATAAATGTCACAGACTACAATCTAATGAATCTATAAATATCTGCACCAAAAGTGCAATAAAAATGTACATATACCTCAGATGTAGGATTCAAATTCCGTAAGTACATACACAGACCACAATGGTAGTGTTTCTCAGTTTTGACTATGGCCCAGAATCATCTGTGAAGCTGTATTTTGTGGTGATATGTTGTATATTTAATAAAACCAGTCTGAGATATCAGAGAACAGATCCACCCACACTCTAAACAGGAGGGTCAGAGAGTGGTAACTCAGAACTTTAATCCCAGCAAGGGAAAGACGGGGAGTGGTGACCTACGCCTTTAATCCATAACTCCAGAGACAGAGATCTTTCTGTGTTTCTGTGAGTTCAAGGCCTAACTACCAAATAGTAGTAGCTCACACCTTTAATTTTAACCTATATGTAAAAACAACTGTGTGGAAATGTTATTTAAGGCAGGTGTAGGAAGACATATTATTCTGTAGAAGCTACAGGAGTGAGGCTGAGGAAGCTGGAAGATAGCTGGGTTTGACTGTGGTCTGTTTTCTCTCTTTGATAGTCCAGCCTTACCCTGATGACTCTGAGTTTCATTTAATACAACCAGAATTCATGCAACAGTATTTAAACCACACAATGGCAAGAGTATACCATGGATAGTCTAGTTAAATAAGCCTACCATGGAGTTCAAGATTAATGAGAAAGATCTATCTTCAGAGGGAATGCTGATAAGAAGTCTGCATAATCCATTTCGGAACTATGCTCTATTATTTTATGGACTCAGGGAGGGGAGTTCTTTTCAATAGGAGATCCATGAGTTCAGAGGAGGCCTGTGTCTCAGAAACAGGATAGAGATGAGGCGTGTGGTATTTTTACCATGCAGATAAGAGAGGAAGCATAAGCAAGAGCCACTGATGATAGCAAAATATGAGACTGAACCAAAGGACCAAGGAATGAATTATTAATTCTCTAGGACACGGAGGAAAATATAATTAAGGAGCAGTAGTTTAAAATGCAGTGTGAAAGCTTCAGGAATGATTTTGTTTTTGTTGTTTTGTTTTGTTTTTCTTTTGGTGAGAGTGTGTAGGATGGCCTAGAAACATGAGGGACTGAGACCAGTATTACCAGTTTAGAATTCTCTCCATCACCATGGAGTGTGTGTAACAAGGGTCCTATGTAGTGATGAGAATCCTGCAAGACTCAATAGCAGGCTGGTTGTGCAGAGCCAATGGATAGGAGCCTAAAAGCTGCATTATTACAAAGACCCTTCCAGCGTGCTGACTGATGCATTAGCACCTGGCACATGATCACCACACAATGAGAAACAATCTCATTTTTAGTAAAGGGACATAGGGATAAAGTTGAGTTCTTTGTGAGAACTCCTAAGTTCTAAATTTGAAGAGTAGAAATAATTCTGCCGAGAAATTCTCTGTGGAGAAATAGGGTGGAGGAAGGTGATGGGAAGTGGAGCTGGCTTTAGAGGAGAAATCCCAGGATGCACAATATTTATGCATTAGATTAAGAATGACTTAGGTTCTAGAGCGCAACATTGCACAGCTATGTCAGGTAAGTCGTGCTTAGATGCTCTTATCCTGGGGGAGCAGGCAGGGGCTAGACTAGTGACCATCTTGGCCACCAATAAATAACTGTCAGTACCACAGACAGCTCCCACCATGACTGGGCTCTGCTTGAGCAGCACAGCAGATAAGCTTGTGTACTGCAGATCCTGCTTCATCTCCCCCTTGTCTTCTGGAGGTGGGGTGTTAATGAATGCTTTACACGCATTCCTTATGTTCAAATTAGTCAGAAAAGCACTTTAATAAAGTTAAAAGATTTCTTTATTGCTGATCTTTTTTAACAGCCCCTAATATGCTCATTTTCTCTCCAGGATGCCAATGTACTATGAATCTTCTGTTCCTCCCCCCACCCCCCACACACACACTTTTTTTTTTTTTCTAAAGGAAATTGTAACAGGCTAGTCTCACTATGAAGGATATGGACAGCTCCATAAGAGCCCTCAACGATGCCTTTTGACGACACGGCTCTTGGTGGAATCACTGAGAAAGATTTGAACTGAAAATCATTGTGCTGTCTCTGTCCCCTAAGCACTCAGAAACAGCTAAAGAGACCTGTCTGATGTGCACATCTCCTCTCTGTCCCCAGGAGGATTTGTGTTGCAGAGTATTTGTTCACACTGTGAAATTCTAAGACTGTGTTAATAGAATTAACCTTGGATCAGAGGGCAGAACCAGAGACTTGGCAAGAATTAGCCATAAAACATGTGGAGGACTCAGGAAGATGGATAGAGAGATGCACAAGAAGGAGTAGGGAGGGACTTAGAGATCTGAGGGCCTTTTTGGTTTGGGACAGGTGGAGGGATGCTCTTTTGCTGGGTCTCTTGCCAAATAGATCATCTGGTTGGTTCTCAGCTTCTCTGATCTAGCAGATTTTCACTTTAACATCTGATGCACTTAGATAGAAACAACAGATTTGGGCATGTGGTACCTCAGCTCTAAATGTACTTTGTTCTCATTGAGGAAACAATGTCACCTGCTTCTCCTCCTTCTCTCCACATTCCTACCCTCCTCCATTTTCATCTGCCCCTCTGTATGCTTCCCGGTCAGTGAGCACTTAGATTTTTATAGCATAAAATAATGAAGATGCCAAGGACTCCTTGCTCTAAGGCCTGGAATTTGTTTTAAAAGGTTGTCACCAGGTAGCAAGATTCCTGTTAAGTGATTGCTGACCACTGGCATTCGGCCATGGGCACACTCACTCGGGAAATGGAATTTCACGGTGCTCTCGTAGTAAGTGGAATGAGGGCTGTATACCTCGCTTGTCATTTGATTACCATCTGTGTCACCAGTCCCTGGTCAGTTCCCAGGGCACGGGAAGAATACCATCAGCCAGACACTGCCTCTGAGAGAGAGCTTCGATTAATTCAATCAATGAGTATGGGCCAAGTTTTTCTTAAAGTGAACCCCCCTCATCTTGTGCTGAAAGACAAAATCCTTCCTTTGGTTCCCATAAAAGCTACTGGTAGGAATTCCCATAGGATGCCAAAAGGGGAGCAGACCTTCCAGTGAAGGAATTCCTGGGGTCAGGAGAGCAGAAAGCATTTATAGAGAGGAATAATTATCTGTGACAGCTAGGTGGGACCAGGTAAAGGCCTGAGGGAAGAAACCCTAAACATTTCTAAAATGAGGGCTGACATCTTGGCCGCCGACCCTGAGAGGATTTGTATTAGACGTGGTTCCTTCTTTGTAATGGGAACTATGCTCTCTCCAAAAGAAGAACTGAATTGGAGTCTATTTCTCTTAGTTTTGCTACATATTGGTCAACAAAACAACAAAACAACAAAACATTAGTATGATGGCTAATATTGTGAGGATACAGAAGAATGTAGACAGGAACTAGAGTTGCCTAGGAGATGCATATCTGGCATGCCTGTGAGGATGCTTCTAGATGAGATTGTTTCATCCTGGAAGACAGAGTCACTTCTACAATCGGTGTTTAGAAATTTTGAAAGGAAAAATTACCAATACTGGGTCTGTCTGAAATGCTGCTGTCTTTATTCAGCTCCGATGTTGTATATTTTAAAGTTAGTGTTTCCATCAGGAAACATCGAAACAGGTTTAGACAAACATGTCTCTGCCTTCAGATGTCTTACTTGTCAGATGGCTGAGATCTCTCAAACTTCACAAACACAAATTTAACTGAAAACATAATCTTAGTGAAAAAGCTTCCTCCTTCCATCGTGACAGAGCTCCGGTGAGGACATTCCAGTTTGGTGAGAGGTACATTTTCTTTGTCAGTGTCTTTAAGAGGCAGTGCCTTCATAGTTATTATTTTCACTCACATTTCCGGGTTGACTTTAGCTTTGTTGTATTTGAGTAGGCAAAATTAACCTAAAATTAATAAAAAGGATTTACTTACAGAAAAGCTTTGAGTTTAGTTCATTAGAACTTTTAATTAAGTCCTGTTGTTCGGTCTCTGCATTTTTTTTCAGCCTTTAAAATTTTTAATTAAAGCACTATTACATCACTTCCCCCCTTTTCCCTCCCTTCAACCCCTCCTATGTCTGCTCACTCCTTCTCAAGTTGATAGCTTTTCTTTATTATTGTTTAACACACGCACAGACACAGCTTTCTGAGAGTATTTAGTGTTGCTTACATGTATATGATTTAAGAGCTCATTGCTTTGTATTAGGTAACCAATTAGGGGCTCATCCCACGGGAAGGCTCATGAATTAGTTACCTGTAATTCTTTGTTTCGGGTGGGGCCCTATGAAAATCCCTTCACTCTTAGCTCGTCCATTGGTTCTTCCAATGTTCAAGCTTTCTTAGATAATCATATTGTCGAGGTATCATGACTGTAGGTCCCTGTTATTTCTAGGACACACACATCTAACAGATGTCCTTGTTCTCTGGCTCTTACAACCTTTCTACTCCATCTTCCCCAGTGACCCCTGAATTTTAGGTGTAGAAGTTATGTAGTAGGTGTATTTATTGGTTCTGGGAGCCCTACAGTTTATCTCTGCATTATGATTAGTTTAGGTTTTCTATAACTGTCTTTGTTGTTGCCAAAAGAAGCTTCCTTGATATGGTGTGAGGGCTACATGTATATGTGGGTTTAAGGATACATTTTAAAATTAAGCTTTGTCTAATAAAATGGCAGTATTATGTAGTTGGAAGTTTCTGGCCCAGCCTAGCCCCGGGGTCTGGACCAGCAGCCCCAAATAATCACACAAAGTCTTATATTAATCACAAGCTCTTTGGTTGATGGCTCAGGCTTATTACTTGTTAACTTTAATACTTTAAATTAATCCATATTTCTATTTATGTTTAGCCACGTGACTTGGTACCTTTTTGCTCCGTACAGCATTCTCATCCTGCTTCCTCTGTGTCTTGCTGTCATCTGCTGCTCTGCTCTTCCACTTCCCAGAATTCTCCTAGTCTGCTTATCCTGCCTCTATTTTCTGTCTGTCTATAGTCAGCATTTTATTAAAACAATAGGAGGACAAATATTTACAGTGTACAAGAGCATAATCCCACAGCAGTAGTAGGTTTTTCTCTTAGATCTGTGACCTTACAAATTCTGTGAGTGAGTTTCTGGTATAGGCACAATTTCCCTTTTGATAAGGGGATTGTAAGTCCAATTAGACAGCTGTTGTTGGCTAGCACCCAGATTTGAACACCATTATTGTACCTTTAAGGATACCTTGCCATGCTGGTAATTGTGTCCGTGGACATCCCAGCTGGATAGCAACATAGATAGTTTCCCACTCTTTGTAGCTTGCATATCAAACAAAACTTCCAAGGGCAGACATAAAAAAAAAACCCTCTGTTCAAGTTGCTGACCAGGGTAGTTTAAAGGACTCCCTGAACATTCTGAACAACACGGTCTATTCCTGTTATCCTTGGCTGCATCTTAGAGGCTGAACATAGGTCCCTACTGCTGAAAACACCAAGACTTTGGATGTCAGACTAAGAAGATCCATACTGGATCTAACCTGAATACCTCCTTCTTGTGATTTATCTTTCACAGTAACAGAGGTATAATGAAGTTCCTTTTCCACTGAAAAAACTAGTTAAAGTGCTCACTAAGGCCCAAAAGATATAATCATAAAATGATAGCCTGGGGCGATTCTCACAGGGGTAAGACTAAGACATTATGTGGCTTTTCCTTCTCTCTTTGAAGGAGATGGCAGCTGAAGCCAGCTTTAAGGGTCAACGTTTTCCATCAGCGTGACCTTCTGAGAGCCAGGGCTCTCTGCTCCTTTCTGTGCAACAGTTTTGTTTTGTAAGAATAGAGGAAAAAATGGTTTGATATAAATATATCTCAGCACCTTAATTTTAGAGTTTGCATTTTTTCCTATCTCTGCCTCAAATTGCATTTTGTTTAAGAAGATGCCATCAAAATGAGTTCAGCTCATTCATCTTCCAGAGGGGGATGTTTCTACAGAGCAGTTACGTATTCGCCAGGACTCAACAGCATTCATCACCATCAGGAGCCTCTTTGCTTACAAAATGGGAGATATGAAATTGGCCATCTCAGTTCTGAGAACAGAGAATGCGTTTAAATTATATAAAAGATCTCTTAGGCAAAGACATCTACTCTGACAGCCACCACAGTAGCTGCCACAGAGAAGCTAGTTCACTCGCTGTCACAGAGGGATGCCAATTCCATCTCCACTCCCCATTACGGTCTCCCTCATGAAAATGAGACTGAGCCTAAAAATACCATCATTCTAGTCACACACTGTCCCCATGACAAAATTAGCCAAAGGGAAAATAAGAATCAAGTACATACTCTGTTTTGTAACACGGTAAGGGATAGAAAATACTGAAGGGCGATCTATGTTTTGTTTTGTTTTGTTTTGTTTTTAAAAAAAAAACATTTTTAAATATGATAACAAGAAGCACAAATTGGTTTGAAGGAGGCTGTAAATTCTCCATCTCATAGTTGTTATTTGTATCAAATTGTGTATTTGTTATGTATTCTGCCATAACAGTAGAAGAATTAGATGTTACCAGTTAATCACAGGAAGTATCTGGCAGTCAATAGTCTCTGGCCTCTGTAAGTGGAGACCAGAATAAAATGTAATTTGATTTTTTTGCAATTAAATTTTAAATATATTTAATGCAAATTTAGTAGCCAGCCATATTTATCAGACAATGACATTTCTCAAATATTCAGGTTTTCAATGCATCCAGATGATATATTATTAATCAAGAATGAAACTACTCAGATTTTAAAAAATAAAACTGTGAAGAAACTAACCACACACATTTTCTATCCACTCTCCACTGGAGCAATATAAGTCAGAACTGGATGAGATCATGTAATTTTGAAATTGGAGGAGGCTGTACATTTATTAACTGACAGATATCTGGACAGCTACTGGGTCTTACAAACTGTGAGGTCTGTTTAAGAAGTGTAAGGAAATGAGTCCTGTCCCAGTATTCAAAGGTAGGAAGTAGGATGAAGAATCAAGTGGCTATTGGTTTACCTTTAACTAGACTCAGCTAGTTCATCTGTGATACAGGGAAATTATTTAATCTAGAGACAGGTATATATTTAGTGGCTAATGAATGTGATAGTTTTAAATGTCAAACTTGTTATAATTTAGAGGCATCTGGGAAGGTAGTATCAATTGACTAATTAATTGTCTTCACCAAGTTGGTACATAGTCATATCTATGGGAAATTGTCTGGATTGTTAATTGATGCAGGAAGATCCACATACGTTATGGGTGGCACCATTCCCTATGTAGGGAGACCTGAACTATATAGAACAGGAGAAGGCTAGATGAGACCAAGCAGGCAACAGGGGTGCATTTGACTCTTTCTGATCTTGATGGTGGATATGAGGCTTTGAATTCCTCAAGATAATAGAATTCAACCTAAAACTGTAAGCCAAATAAGCCCTCTCTTCACTAAGTTGCTTTTTAGTCAGGGCATTTTACCACAACATCAGAAATAAAACCACAAAAAGTTTATTATTATGAGGTAAAATACATTGTGTATTCTAGGCTCGTGAGTTTTATTGGTTTGCTTTCATTTGGTTTCTTTTATTTTTATAACATGAAAAGAAGATTACAGTTGTAGTAGATGGTTTCTGTCCCCTGACTTTTGGGCCTAGCCTCAAGGTTTAGACCCACAGACCCACAGAGACACAGAGACACACAGATGCTTACAATAGTTTTAGGCTGATTGGCCTAAGGCCCAGGCATATAACTTGCTAACTCTTTACCCTTAATCTAACCCATGACTCTTATCCTGTTCAGCCATGGGGCTCAGTACCTTTTCTCAGAGCAGCATAGTTGTCCTCTACATCTTCTGGCTTCTCTCTGGCATTCTGCTCTGTTCTGACTATTTCTAGAATCTTCTTAGTCTGGAAGCCCCGCCCACACTTCCTGTCTGCCTTTGGCCAATCAGTGCTTTTTATTAAACTCATAGGTGGGGACAATTATTTACAATGGAACAACATAATCCCCCAACACACAGTTCCTGCTTCTATGCCCCAGGACAATGCTCAGGATGTTGCTATAACAGATTGTTATCTTAGTGGCTTAAGTCAAATCTCATTTTTTGCTCATACCTGCCAACCTACGAGTTGGTTGTGTAGTAAAAATTCCTCCAACTGCCACAGATGAAACCAAGAGAAAATTCCAAGAGCTGAGATGATTCTGTGAAGCTGGCTCCATCCCACTTGCTGTATCTCCAGAATGCTGGGCACTGAAGAGGTGGGGTAACTGGATTCTAACCATGCATAGCAACTACTATTCAGTGCCACATCACACTTCTACACTTGTACTTCCTGCTCTCCCTCCTAAAGGCTACTGAACCTGAGACCAGGAGTTGATGCTATTACAGAGGAATATGAATGCGGCCCATCAGGATAATAAACTTTCTTATCCACAACTGAAAATGGCCCAGTGACTCAATTTCCTAGAAATTCCTACATTTTGAAATGGGAAGTCTCCCCTGAGTTTATGTAGGGCCTTATATTGACAGAGAACCTGTCACTTACAGGTACCAGCAGCTCACAGTGAGACCCCAACAGTGGGGGCCTCCTCCTAGACCCAGGATGGGCACAAACCACACCCAAGCACCTGTCACAGGAAGTAAAGAGAACTCACAAAGCTCGGGAAGCTGCTTAAAGGGTTACATAAGAAGTAACAGTTGCTGGGGAAAGGGGACCTTTCTGTAGTCCAACGGTCTGCAAGTTTCACAGAGAGCTCTAGGGAGTTTTCATGACTTGTCACTCATGTATCAATGGAATATCCTGTGATGCAGTTGCTTGGTGTCATCCATGCCCCTGTAAATAATATCAATATACCATCTACTAAGCTACACTTGGGTAGAATTTTTTTTTAACAATCTAGGATGAATATATGTTTGCTCATATTTCCTAAGAAAAAGTCAAGCACCATCTTGAAATATGCCTGCCATACAGAGAATCATGTGTTATTTGTTCTATGAACAAATAATAAATCCCTGTTTAAAACAAACCTTCCAAGTGATTCCAATGCAGTGTGTCAACTGACCATACTCAGATAAATACTGCCTTATATTTTTGCCTTGGTTTAATTTAATTCCACTTAATTAGACATTTATAGGAGTGCCACAGGGAAGGAGCTACAGCCTGTTCACCTCAAACAAGGGATCCTAGATTCTTTGGCTCTGCTCCAACTCTCTCAAGCAGTAGCCAGGACCCAAACCTATATATTCACACTCAGATACTCTAGCATAACAAGTGTGCAGCCAGTGTGGATACACGTTATTCTTCTTCTTTAGCATCATTCTACTTTTGTAACAGTGCATGGTGATGTGGGAATGTCTTTCTATATGCTGTGAATATCAACCTTTAAATAAAGGAGCTGTTTTGGCCCATGACAGGCACCATAGAA
Organism: Phyllotis vaccarum; assembly: GCA_033318265.1. Classification (NCBI taxonomy): domain Eukaryota; kingdom Metazoa; phylum Chordata; class Mammalia; order Rodentia; family Cricetidae; genus Phyllotis; species Phyllotis vaccarum. The sequence continues at coordinate 71,918,628 of JARWLC010000004.1, read as the reverse complement.
AAAGTAGGTGGGGAATCAGAATAGGTAGGAAAGGAAGGGCAGAGTCAGGGAAAGACAGAGTCAGCCACCCAAGAAGAAACATGTAAGGAACACAGGTGAGCCATGGGCCATGTGGCAGACAGATTAATGAGAATGGGTTGAGTTAAGATGCTAAGATGTAAGAGCAAGCTAGCAATGTGCCTAAGCCACAGATCAAACAGCATGAACTTAATATAAGCATCTGAATCATTTCTGGGGACCTGATCAGCTATGGGTGCCTAAACGGTCTGGCGTGGGCAGGTCTGTGAGTCTGGGACCTCTGGCCACCCGGGACCAGAAAACCTCACTGTAACAGCATGGATTTTGGGAGAGGGCACAGGAAAACTTTCTATTCTATAATTTTATTGCTTACTTTATAATGAACATTAAAACGCCCTCTATATATAATAAATGCAGGTTCTGAACCAAGCATGACCATACCTTTTCTCAGTTTCTGTACCTTCATCTGAATAAGGCAAAGAGAAGCAGAACTCCAAAGGCTCTCCTTTCCACACACTGCTGCCATCTGAGAAGTTCTTCCTCCTTCGTGGACAGTCTACCACGCTACCTGTTTGTCACTAAGGTTTCCTGAATCTTGGTCAGTCTCTATCCACTTTCCTTCTCTCTTTCTGTCTGGGCAGATTCCAGATGAGCCTCTCAGTATCTTTCTGACTCAATAACTGTCTCAATTCTATTTGGGGTGGCAACATATTCCCTCTAAATAAACACGTTCCTATTTCCCTGGTTACATTGCCATGGCTCTAACCAATGAGATAAAAGCAGAAACTGGATAAATTTTCTAATAAAGTTCATTGAAAGAAGAGACCTTTCTCTCACGTGTATTTATATCTCAGCGTCATTAAGGAAAGAGAAAGGCACAAAAGCTATTCTCCCTCACAGCCTAGGCCACATAGGCAATGCCATCATGAAGAAACAGATGTGAAAATATTAATTTATGAGACAGAAAATCTGATTCACCACATTACAAGTGTTTCACTTTTACCCAAAATACCCTTTGCTTGGTTTCTAAATGTCAACTAACCCTCCTTCATGTTACCCAGTTGCATTTAAAATAAATTCTCAGATGCTCCTTACTTCAGTGCTAAATATTAGGTAAGAACTTGAGCACTGGACAAAGGCAGAAGCGAGTTTGAATCCTAGACCTGCTCTTCTTGCTTCAGGAAAGAAAAACAGTCTGGCTGAGCTACAAATGCCACACTGAGAAAATTAGAACCAAAACGCCATCACTTCAGAGACTCCTGGAGCAGAGGAAATGCGTCAATGCTCCTGCAACACTTGGTCTGCAGAAATGGCAATGGCAGCTCCTGTTACTTATCAGCCTCCTGTCAGGGCACACCCTTGGGATGGCTGGTTTCTTCATCCTGAGCAGGTCCTGAGGGAGCAAGTCCAAATGGAACAGGATAGCTGGTGGTTTTCTGTAGTGGTGGGGTTTCTCGGTCCCGGGGGGCTAGAGGCCCAGAGACCCACAGACCTGCCGCCTGAGACTGCTTAGGAACCCACCGCCGCTCAGACTCCCAGAAATGACTCAGACGCTTCTATTAACTTCATGCTGTTTGGCCTATGGCTCAGGCACATTGCTAGCTAGCTCTTATATCTTAAATCAACCCATTTCCATTAATCTGTCTGCCACGTGGTCCATGGCTCACCCATGCTCCTTCAGCGGCTTCAGCTTGATCTGTCTCAGACTCCGCCCTGCTTCTCCTACCTATGCTCTGATTTCTCCTCCTACTTCTTCTATGGTGCCTGCCATGGCCCAAAACAGCTCCTTTATTTAAAGATTGAGATTCACAGCATACATAAACGCATTCATACAGTTTTCCGGTTTCTATATGTGTTCTCAGGGCGCTTTGTGAGAATGGCATATTATTCTTGCTTTCTTCCACATGATGCTGATTGCTCTAAAAGACTGGACATCTTTGTCATCAGGGCCCCTAACCAATAGCATTGTGAATGCTTGGAAAGAATGGCTCATTTTATTGTTTCTACAGTGAACTACATCCAATAAGATGTAGAACTCTGTTCAGTGACTTTGACAGTGCTATGCATGTCAGACCCAACACGATACAGACTATTTCTGCCATCCTAGAAAGGCCTCCCTACCTCCTTCCAGTTAATCCCATCCCCAGCGGTACCTCGTGTCTTTAAAGTTTGAACACTGGTGATGGATGAAGTGTGAGCCGCCCTGTGCATGTGGTGGTCAGAGGACAACTTTGGGGAGCTTGTTCTCTCCTTCTACTGTGTAAGTTCCAAGAACTGAACTCAGGCCATCAGGCTTGGCAGCCCACACCTTTGCCCAGTGAGCAGCTTCCATGGCCTCCTTTTCTTTAAATTTGGTATATGTGCACAGTGCTGAGGTTCCTAAGAATGTCTTCATACATGTAGACAGTGACCTTTGACCTTCAGTCTCCTACTCTCTCCTTTCTCTCCCATCCCCCTTTTTACTCTTACTTTCTTGTCATGTGACATGATTTTATGTATTTATATAAAATCTAGGATCCATAGGATAACAGAAACACAATATATGTCATTTTGAATCTAATATAATTTGCTTATTTTGCCTGAAAATTATGACATTTCATTCTTCTTTACAGCTGGATAAAATTTTACTCTGTATATGTCACAGAAGGGCACTAGCTACCACATCACAAAGCTACCTGCACACTGCTGTTGGCTGACTCACTGTTCACAGTAGCTGGGCTGTAGACTGGCCTAGATATCTGCTCTGGTTTTCTTCCTGTTGCTGTAATAAATTACTCTGGCTAAAAGCAACTTAGAACCAGAAAGGTTTATTTTAACTTCCAACTCCAGGTCACAGTCCATCGTTGAGGGAAGACAAATCAGGAACTTAAAAGCACTCCTGCTTGCTATCACATACAGCATTGCCTCTGACTGAGAACTCATTTCACAAATTAAAAAGCATGGCGGGGACCAATGAAGATGCTGCTTGCTAGCTGGACCACAGGATTCAGCTGGTTTTCTTCCTACCTAGAAATCGACACACACTGTGGGGTGACCTAATCCCTTTCACATCAATTAATAATCAGGACAGTCCTCCACAGATACCTACAAGCCAATTTGATCTATACAATTCCTCAATTGGAGGCTTTTTCTTGAAGATGACTCTAGGCTATGTCAAGTTGACAGACAGAGGGGCAGACGAAGAGAGCAGGATGTATACGTAAGGTCACCTATTTCTGGTTTATATCGTTGTTACCCCGTTTCGAGCATTCCAGAACCTTGTGCAAACAAGATCATGCAGTATGTGTTCTTTCGATTGCTGAGTTCCTTCCTGCTGGGACTCTCCATAGTGTGGCTGTGTGCCAGTGGTTCATTCCTTTTTATTGCTGAATTGTGTCTCGGGTATGAGACAGGAAAGGATATGTTTGATGATATCAATAGACAGTAGGGTGGTTTCCAGTCTTGGGCTATTAAAGACATCTTTAAAGTTTTATGTTACTTTCAATTTTTTTCATTTATCTTGAGTAATAGACTTCCTGCATCAGAAAGAATACGCAAACTTGACTTTTAAGAACCTTCCAAGTACTTCCTCAAAGTGCATCAGCCATTTAGTATTCCCACCAGGAACATGTGCCTGCTGCCTCTGTCTCTTAGCCTTAGATGTTGCCATACTTCCTCTGAAGGCATTCTAATAGACTGATCATTTTTCCAGCCCCTGCACTACTTCCCACTCCATCACCCCCTCCACCCTTCCTTCTCCTCATCCTCCTTTTCTTTTTCTTCCCCCCTTCTTCTTACTGGCTTCTTTGGGGTTAATGACATGCTTTTATTATTTCAAATTATCCCTTTTACTCAGTGACTTCATTTCTTTGTTATGCTTCTTTCATGTACATCTCCACCTCACCACCATCTATTTTTAAATAAAATACACACTTTCACAATCAAGAAGAACCACACAGATGCTCTGTTCCACTTAGTCCTCCGGGGAGTGTGTGTTCCTTGACATATATTTGACTTCTATATATTACTTTGAGCATCTGATAATCTTTTCAGTATATGTCTTGTGTTGCAAAATGAAAATTTAAAAGCAAGTAGGAAGCATTGTTCCCTCCAAGAGCCCTCATTGCTACCTGCTAACATGTGTAGCAATGAGGTTCTGGCCCCATCTGGCCAGCGGTCCAAGCCCACAGACCTGCAGTCCCAGACTGCTTACCACCCACTGCTGCTTAGGCCCCCCAAAATGACTCAGACATTTATATTAATTTCATTCTCTTTGGCCTATGGCTCAGGCATATTGGTAGCTAGCTCTTTCATCTTAATTCAACCTATTTCCATTATTCTGCACTGCCACATGGCCCGTGGCTCACCTCTGTTCCTTACATGTTTCTTCTTTGGTGTCTGGCTGGATCTGTCTGACTCTGCCCTCCTCCTCCTACCTATTCTGATTCCCTGCCTACTTTTTCTATGGTGCCTGTCATGGGCCAAAACAGCTCCTTTATCTAAAGATTGATATTCACAGCATACAGAAAGACATTCCCACATCAAACACATGCATCTACATGGCCTTATTTCCCACCAGGTTAAAAGATTTTTTAGTGTTTCTCCTTGTTTAGGTCTATTGAAGGCACTTTCTTGCCTTTTTATTAAATTTTTGCTGACCAAAAATACTATATTGATGGGGGGGGCACTATTGACATTTCTCAGTGTTTATGAACACTGACTATAACTCTAATTCTGGGACTCTGATATGCTCTTCTGAACTTTGTGGGTACTGTGTGCATGCGCATAAACCCATACGTATGCACACATAAATACACATAATTTTAAAATGGAAAATAAAATATTTTTTAAAGAATTCTACATTGATAATATTCTCTCCTTCTGTTTCTCTTTGCTCTTTAATGCCAGGAATGTAAGGAAATTATTTTATGTTCACCATAAATTATGATGAGAGAAATAGACATGACACAGACTCCAGCTGGACTGTCCTTTGTATCAATGTCCTCTTTTCTTCTGCTTTAAACTTTGTCTTCATCTTGACTTTCAGCCACCTGGCTATAATATGCTCTAAAGATATATTTGCTTTGTATTTACACGTCTTTCATTCAAACCTATCAATTTGAAATTTTTTCCCATTTGTTATCTCTTAAAATACATATTTTATTCATCTATTTTCTCTTTCCTCTTGTTCTGATACTTCAGTGATACATTTATACAGCCTGTTAAAATTGTCACATGTAGTGGGATTATATTGTTACTAGTTTAATAAAACACTGATTGGCCAAAGGCAGATAGGAAGTGTGGGAGGGGCTACCAGACTAAGAAAACTCTGGGAACAGGAAGAACAGAACAGAAATGCCACAGAGAAGCCAGCAGATGCAGAGGATACCTATGATGCTCTGAGAAAAGGTACTGAGCCTCAAGGCTGAACAGGATAAGAATCATGGGTTAGTTTAAGAGCAAGAGAAAGTTACATGCCTGGGCCCCAGGTCAATCACCATACAATTAATATAAGTGTCTGTGTGTTTCAGTGGGACTATGGGACTCTGGGTCTGAAAGTCTGGGCCACCAGGCTAGGCCGGAAAGTTCAGGCCATGAGACTAGGCCAAAAAGTGTGGGCCAGTAACCAAATACTATAGTTGTATGCTGTAGACACTTAAGGTTACAAGGAAACCCACAACCTACTATCTGCTTAAGGGAGTAAGTGAAGGGAGGATGAAATGAGAGAGAAAACTGCCAGCTTTGTACATCACATTACTGATAATGCCAAGCAAACACTAGAGTTCATAACAAGGGAAATTCTACAGATACATGTGCTATGACGATCTGGGTTACAAAGACACAGACAAGGAGAGTTTCTGAAATACAAAGGTCCTAAGAAGAGGCCAGAAGTAAAAAACACCTGTGTGCTCTCGATGTGGTTAGGATGCAGGCCTTCTACTACAAGACTTTTCTGGTAAGCCCACTTTAGATGTGTGCATAAAGACACTGAAACTCAACAGCTAAATATGTGTATTGGGGGAAAACCAGAAAATAGTTGTATGTCACCCAGTCTCTTCTCCTTCATCCCCTTCCCACAGACTATTTGGGATACTTGGCAAAATCAAGACTATCAAATCAGGGTCGGTCTACTTTATGTTTTCTTTTGAAGCAAAGAAAAGGAAGTTTTGTGACATTAGGAAACCTGGAGAACCATCTAGAATGCATCTGCACCCAATTCCCCTTTCTATTTAAATGAGTTTCTTTTTATTTTTAATTGTGTATATTTCTTTCTGTAGATATGTGCATGTGAGTAAATGTGCCTGTAGAGGCCAAAAGAGGCTTCAGATTCATTGAAGCAGGAGTAGCATTGAGCTGCTACGTGTTTGCAGGGAACCACACTCAGATCCTCTACAGGAGTAGTATGTGATCTTAACTGTTGATACATCTCTCCACCCCCACCCACTCCACCTCATTGTTTTCCTTAGCAAAAAAAAAAAAAAAAAAAAAAAAAAAAAAAAAAAAAAAAAAAAAAAAAAAAAAAAAAAAAAAAAACCAGCATAGTCTTTCCCAGGAAGCTGGGCATGGCCTGTAGTGTGGATGTTCCCAGTAGATCTATGTCTGGGACTTCAATGACCTCTTTGTGTCCTGGGTACTGTGGGTTTCCTATTTACCTTGGGAAAGATTCTCCCCTACAGAATCTCCTCCACCATAACATCATCCCAGCAAAATGGGGCCAAGAGGGCTTCAAGTAGGAAGTGGGACCCACCACTGTTTGTAGTGATGACTTGCAGCTGAGTCAGCTGGAAGGCAAAAAGAAATGTATGGCAGTGTGGTTGGCTCCAAGAGAATTGAGATAGCTGGGGCTGAGACCAGGAAGCCTGCTGTGCCCTGTGGCTTCCTGATGACCTTAAAAAGCTGTGTTAGTACTGATGTGGAAAGCCATTTTACAATGTGAGTTCCTATAAAGCCAACACGGGAGGCAGAGGCAAGAGGATCCTGGAGCCTGAGGAAGTTTATAAGCTCTAAATAACAGACCCTGTTTTGAAAAATAAAAATAAGGTGCAGAGCTATAGACACACCTGACCTCTGGCCTTCACATAAACACAGAGAGAGAGAGAGGCAGAGAGAGAAACAGACAGAGAGAGACAGAGAAATGATATATATTTAATAAAATTAGTCTGGAATATCACTGTGTCAACCACAGAGCCCAGCCTTGAAGGTCAGGGAGAGACAACCCACACCTAGCTTTAGGAATGTTGAAAGAGGAAGTTAAGACTGGTGTGTGTGGGAGGGGGTCAGCACCCCCCCCCCCAATGCCCAACACTTCTTTAGTGGGCTGAGAAGAGGTTTGGAATCAGAGGATTTCCTGGAGAAAGGCGGAGAAGTTGGCAGGTGAGAAGTGACAGTGGCTTGTTTATCTTTCTGATATTCCAGCTTTTCCTCAATAGCTGGCTCCAGATTTTTGTTATATAGCAAATAGAATTCATGCAGAGAGAGAGAAAGGGAGGAGAGAGGGGGAGAGAGAGAAGGAGGGAGGAGAGAGGGAGAGAGAAAGAAAGAGAAAAAAGAGAGAAATTTAAATGGGTGATAGACAGTGGAAAATTTGTCTGCTGACACTGCTTTAGACATAGGGGCCACTGCTAAGTCCTAGTGCGACATCTGGGCTGTCGCCACGCCTGCTCACAGGGCAGCCTGCACAATGCTCCTCTCTGAATTTTCATTCATCCACCAGCCACTCCATGAATCTCAGTCCCAGATCACATTTCAAATAATGGAAAGTTCCAGAAAGCTGCTTACAAACTGGACTAAGCTTTGTAAATGTGAGAGAGGATTGTGGTTGGCCTCTTAACACAGAGGGTACACTCCCAGATTCTAAATTTCTTGGTGTTTCAAGTGAACATTCTGTTCAGCAAGCGCAGTGGCCTCTGGCTACAGCAGCATGATTCACGGAAAGCTCTGATGAGAAGCAATTTCTTCCTGGAGTACCAGTGCACCTCCTCCATCTGAGGCTGCAGCCCACTTGCCTCTTTCACAGTTTAGCGTCTTGGTGATTCAATGCCTATTCTCTCCCACCTTCAGCCCTGACCTCTTCTGACAAGTCAGTTTCAAGATGAAAAGCCTGTAGCTGGGGCAGCCTGTCATAGGCTCCAGGATGACAGCAATGATGGAGCATCTGGGAATCGGGGTGGCTTTCAGACCATTTCAGGGAACTGCTTGAATCACCCAATATTCTCTTCACACTGCTTCATTGTTAATACAAAAGAGAGAAACTAATTCCACAGGGTCACACAGCTGGCTTCAGCAAAGTCACTTGTAAAAGGGAAAGATGTGGATTCACAACAAAGTATTGCCAGGGAATTTAAAAATTAATCTAAAATATCTGTAATTGGAAATTCCTGCTGATTCTCAAACTATACCCCAGCATCTCTGCCATGAACTCTATTTTCCATATAACCATAGGCTCACATTAAGTCACTGTGATGCCTGTTGCCCTATGGGATGGCCAGGGTGTGACCTTTTGCTCACTGGCTGTCAGCAAGGCTCCTGGCGCATTCCAGAGTCTGTGAAGCTGAAACAATGGTCAATAGACCACACTCTCACTGTGCTAGTAAAGTGTCCAAAGGCTGACATGTCATAAAACATACCACGCTGTGGGAAAAAGTCAAGGATCTCACATCCTTCACATTTTCTCAACACAAATGTTGAGAAATGTTTGTATCTTTCCTCAAATCTCATTGTGTGTCCCTAGCAGCCCAACTTTATTGACATCAAATCCCAGATTACAGGAAAGCCTGTTCCTGTTTTTATGACACATGGTAAATTAAGACAACTTTTTTCAAGTATGCATGTGTGTAATTATTTTACTCTCTATTTTTTCTTTATGTGTATGGACCTGACTGTAGTATGTACACCACAGGCTTGTAGGTGCCCACAGAGACCAGACAAGGGCATCAGGTCAGTTCTAGGTAGCCTAGAGTCTCAGGATGTGGGTGCTGGTCCCTGACCCTCTTCAAGAGCAACGAGTTTTCTTAACTGATGAGCCATCTTTCCAGATCCCTCAAGTATCTTTTGAGCCTCACAGATTTCCATTATATTCTACTGTGACTACACCAAGATCAAACCATTTTCTCAAAGTCCATTTCCTAAGACCAGAAGGAATTAGAAAGCACATCACTTCCTGAAGGACACAGCCATCATCTCAGTGATAAAGTTTATGGGTGTCAGAGTGGCCAACCAGACCCAAACAAAACCATTTGATAGTATAAATGACTATGATAAGCATTGTCTTCTGTGTAAGAACCTTCAAATCAAGATTATCATTTAATCTAATTAAGGCCAGAAAAAGTCATGGAGAGTATAGTAATAAATTTGCTTTAATATATCATAAAAAAGGATTAATATTTATTTACGGGTATATTTCACTCATGATACAAATTAAACCTTAAGACGATTCTTGAAGAGAGAAACTGTCCCATGGCAGCTCTGATTCACTCCCCAGAACACAGGAACAGAAACAGTGACAGGAACTCTGTGTCCTCCAATTCATTCTGGCCATGCCCGGTAGGGGTCCTGATTCTCAGGGGCTGCAAAGGCTCCCTGAATAATCCCTGAATCCCACCACAGGAGAGGAGATTGCATTGAAAAGCATACCTATGTGTAAAGCAATGAGCTTTGATAGCTCAGAAAAAAAGAATTTTGAGGATGATGGCTGGTCAGGGACCCTTACTGTGTTGAGCATTGTTTCCAAAGAGCATTTAGGGTCAAAACTCATGCCCTTATTACACCACTGGGATTTGGTCTTTACTTAATAAGAAGCAACTGAATCAGTTCCATCCATCTGTTGTAGAGAAATGTCGATGTAAGAAACAATCACAATGTTACCTACTAGAAGCTTTTTATAAAATTAATTGTTTTGCTTAATTTATGACCAAAGAAAAGATATATATGCCCATAATGTTTCTAGGAAGAAAATAAACCCAGTGTAAAGTTCATAGAGCATGTGGATTCAGTTTGCAGAAGATGGTTTTAAACACAGTGGTAATGATGATGATGGTTCATTTAGTACCAAGAGCATCCAAAGCAGAATGAGCTGATGGACAATAGGAAGCCTTGAGCTGAACCCTGAAATACCATAAAACATGAAAGCTGACCTGGAGTTCAATGATTGGGTTAGGCTGGCTGAACTGCAAGTTCCAAAGATCCTTTTTTCACCTCAGAGAGTGCAAGTGCATGCTTCTCTATCTGGCTTTTACACGAATCCTTATACTTGCAGGGCAAGCCTCTTACCAACTGAGCTATCTCCAGAGACTCTTCACAAAAGGTTGTTGTAGTTTTCAAGAAAAGGCAGCAGTGTTCCCAACCAAAACCAGCTCATATTTGAGTATATTTCCTGAGTAGGGAGCTCATGCAGATGAACTAACACTAGTAGTTAGTTCTCAGTTACCACCACAGGTACGAAATCAGAGCACTGTGCTCTGCTTTTATAAACATCTGGACTGGTCCTTTAGAACGGAGCTTTGCAAACAGGAGCACACTTGCCCACAGGGAATACTTGGTGGTGCCTAGAGACTGTGGGGGTGGAGGGTGCTCCTGGTATCTGGTATACAGAGGCTAGGGAGCCTACTTAGCATTTGTTACTGCAAGGACATTCCTACAACAAAGAAGCATCTTGTCCAAAATGCCAACAGACACTGGATTCACGTGGAAGCAGAACTCTGCAGAACTAAACTTCACTCAGAGAGCAGCCAGGCATGCAACATTGTGGCAGGAGAAGAGCAAAGAATAATGTTTGTGGGAAATAAACACAGAGATTAATCCAAGCAGCCTTCTACTGACAGGCCTGACAAGTCAGTCGGCAAGAAGGAGACCCAGGGACTAAGAAACTCAAGCTTCAGAGGAATGAATCCAAATAGCAGCTTTGTGTGGCTTAGAAGGCACCTACAGGGTCCACAGCTTAGAATGACAGTATTTCATGACCTGGGGCAGGGGACAATTGTTAGCCCGTGACACAGCATAGAGGGGCACAAATAATTAAAAACCCGGCCCGAGGTGTCAAAGAGATGCTTAGTGGCTAAGGCAGTTTGCCCTTCTTGCAGAGGACCTGAGTTTAGTTTCCAGCACTCAAACTGGATAACTCATAACTGTCTCTAAGTGTAGCTCCAGAGAATCTGACACCCTCTACTGACCTCCACAGGTACTGCACTCATATTCAGATAACACCACACAAACATGCACACATGCAATACATACATGCATGAAATTCAAAAAGAAAATAAAATTCTTCAAAAAAAGAAACCTTGATATTAGAGAGTTGGTATTTCCTTTTAATGAAGTATTTGCTGAATTGTCAGGAAAAAAAACCTTGAAAAATAGGTAACCATTATATTCTTATTTTAGAACTACAAACCTTCATTTTAGGAGAAGCTGCAAAGTTCATCCAAAAGCATGGGAGAGGGAGGGTGACTGGAGACATGAAGTGCCTGTGGAGACTGTACTAGGTGTTTCTCTTCTTGTGCCCACATTTGACCACCCCCAGAAGAATTGCCAGTAACACTGACTTACTGAGATACAAATTCAAGGCAAGGTTTATGAAGGGTGTCCAGCAAATCTTGGTTGTCCATCTCAGCAACCAAGTCAGTCTGTAGGCTGGGGATTGGGGGGGGGGGAGGATGTCTATACAGGATTTCAAAGGGAGTAAGACCTAGCTGGTATGGTTGAGTTCTAAACTCGGCACAAGGCAAAGGGGAAGAGAGCCACCCAGTCTCCTCCTCCTCCTCCTCCTCCTCCTCCTCCTCCTCCTCCTCCTCCTCCTCCTCCTCCTCCTCCTCCTTCTTGAGGGTGAGAACCTGGACTGGGATGGCTTTGTAGGAAGGTTAGGAGGCAAGAAACGTTTGACCATGGTAGGGGGCCCTGGGGTCTGTCTACAAGTTCTTTCTAGGTAATAATGTATGGGATCTGATCAGGATGCCCAGTCCAGGACTGGAAGACCCTCTCTTCCACCTTTTGGATGGTTGCAAGATTGAATGTCTCTTTTTTGCGGCCACCCCACAGTAAATGTGGGCCATTCTGAGGATCAAAAGGTTACCCATCTTCCTTTCTTTACTTCTACGCTGTTGTTCTGAGTGGTAGCTTTAACATTTGACCAGTGAGCTAGAGTTAAGTCTAAGAGGGTCAATGTCACATTCCCCATCCTGCATCTAGTCGAACACACAAGGCAAAAAAGCAGAGATAACCAGCAAAAGAAAAAAATCAGCCCTCTTTGTGGTGATATATTGTATATTTAATTAAAATGGCCTGAAACATCAGAGGAAAGAGTCACCCACAGAGCCAAGCCATGAAGGCCTGGATCACCACTCCCTGACCTTCATCTCAGCCAGCAGCCTTGAAGCTGTTCTGGATTCAGAACTCAGAGGAAACTGCAACAGAGGCGCTCTGAAACTTTGGATCATCTGGGAAACTTGTTCCTATCAGAGAATTTTTCAGGGTGTCTTCCTTGATCAAACCTTATTTTCTTTAACACAGAATGAATCTACAGCCTCTCATTTCCTGTGGGAAAAAAGCATAACCTCTTCTCAAAAGTAACATACGTTTAGATTTAAATTTTGAAGTCAAGACATTTTCAAAATATATAGGTTGTATTAATCCAGCAGCATTTATAATCACATGTCTTTTAGCAGTTGTTTGCTCCTTCCTCTGCTGTCAAAAAACTCAAAGACAACACAATAGCATACAGTATCCAGACTCTGTGTATAATTTCCATTTTTATGTGGCTTATTATTTTCCTATTTCTCTTTTTAAGGACTTTATCTATCCTTTTTCTCTAAGCTTATGTATATTCTTAAGCACACTTGGCTCTGTGGGTGACTCTATCCTCTGATATTTCAGGCTATATTTATTAAATATACAATATGTCACCACTACTCTTGGGTCCTGATATCTTTGTTTATAGAGTGGGGATTGTTGCACCATCTGGTCTAGGAAGTGTGTTATGAGCACCCACTTTACAAAGTAGGAAGGATAGGTAAGTGAGACTTTCCTCTCCTTGCACTTAGTGTGACCAAACACAAAACTCCTACTTCTTAAAAACCCCTGAGAAGGTAAGACATCACTTATAATTTTATAGTAAATAATTCTTTGCAATTTAGAATTTTTTAGGTGGGATTCTTTACCCTTACGAAATCAGAAATACAGATCTCTTAAGTGGTGGATTCCAATCCACCAGTAACAGAGAAGAAATTACTGGTATCAGTTGACAAAAAGCCAAGGAAAGTCAATTATCACTGTGTAAATGGTATGCAAGATATTATGAAAACTGGTCCCACGACTGGGGCTCAGATGGACAAGGATCTAGATGGACAAGGAGCAGCCCCTCAGTGAAGTCATCCTGGAGGTACTAGAAAGCCTGGACCAAATGGGATGAGGTGACTGGTCTGAAACCAGAATCACCTGTAAGAACTATTAAACCTTGTGCACTTCAATGACACCTGGCATAAAAAGTCAAGGCAAATGAACAGGGGCAATGATAATTCAGTGTAAGAGAAGGCTGAGCAAGGCCTGGAGTTTATGCTAACAAGAAGTGCATTACAGTTGGTCCAGGCAGCTCAGCACAGTTACAGTCTCCTAACACTCACACTCCTGGCAAACATATGATCTTTCCTTGCTAATAAAGGGTAGATAAAACCAATGGGTAGTAAGTTTCCCATACCTATATGCACCTTTCTTGGATATAAATTTCTCTTTAGTTCACCAAACAGGTTTTATAAATGCCTTTGTTGAATCTTTGTTCCAAGGATGGACCAGTTGTTACAGGGAAAGACTACATTAGGTGAGGGGCTGGAATCAAGTCATTCTCTGAAGTAGCACTCATAATCCTCTGCCCACTGAGCAATCTGAGTAAGTTTGCATCTATGGGAACGTGTAAAAAACTTAACTTCTTGCCAAAGAGCCGAAGCTGTATGGACATTTCCGGAGGTTATACTATATTCTTTTTAACAGGGAAAAAAAGATAATAGAGTAATACTATTTGGTTCTTTAGGTCTCTGGATGCTGCAGAATTTCTTCCTTTTGCTCATTTCACAAAGAACTAAAAGTAGATTCAAACCAGAGAAGGAAGACGGTCCCTATTTTGTCAAGTGTCTGGCACAGTAAGATGAAAGGTTGCCATTCTGGGAGGCGTGGATTCAAAGGCTAAGTCAGGGTCCCAGCATCCTTGAGTCTCCTACCCTTTATCCCATCTCAGCATCTTCATATGGATGCTTCACAGTATACTGATGTGTGTGGTATTTATTTTAAAACAGAGAAAGGTGGAGGTAAAGAGAGACGGGAATCCATAGATTGTTTTAATCCAAATTAGAGATGTAATTTTAAAAAAGTGTATTGCCAAACATGGGGGCTCTACATTTCTGCAAAGGGCTGAAGGCCAGAATCAAGTGAACTGTCATAATTTCTCTTGCAAGTTGGTCAAATGGTGAGTTATTTCATTTGTAGATTTTAATATCCCCACAAGACTTCTCTGAACTGGAATAATGCTACCTGGTGTTGAAATGTTCTATACTGCTGAGAGTTCAGAGCACATGGAGAGTACAGTGGCTGCTTCCTACAGTCCACCTGAAAATGTATCACACGCACACATAAAGGACCAGATAAGAAGCTCATCTCCGTTGGTGATTAGGTTAAGTCCAAGTGGACGAAATCCTCAAGTTAAAGATTAGAGATGCTTAAATTGGTTGAGACTTGAACAGGAACTTTTTTGAAAGTAAGAATAAGCTCTTTATGTAGTAAGTAGGGCATAAAGGAAGCTTTATTTTTTATTGAGAGGGGAGGAGAATGGGGAATAGTGTCATGAGGATCCCCAAGAGAGATGACCACTCCGAGACAGATTATAGCCCATTGAAAATGTACTCTAGCCAGCTGGGACTACACTCAGGTATTTGAGACCCAAGTGTGGCACCAAGTGTTTAGAGTAAGAATTGTTTTTTAAGGCAAAAATTATGTCTTGGTATCTCCTGGTGCAGCCTCTGGAGGAAGTTTTGTACAAGCCAACAGTCTAACAGATCTACACAAGCAAGAAGTATAAAAAATTAAGCTGGGGCATCTTGACCTTGGGTTCCTAGAATACAGTTGGGTAATTTTTCATGGAGGTTCCCATCAAGAAGATAAAATTCTAGTTAAAATGGTCTAAAGGATACAAGATGTAGAAACCTCTGCACTACCTTCCCCTGTCACAATGATGGAAGGGTGAACTTGAGCAAAGTATAACATGTGTGCAATGCCATGCTAAAGCCAGAATTGTATGTACTTACTAAAAATAAATTTCAAAGGGGAAAAAAATCAGTGAAAAATCTCAAGGAAGTGAGATAACTGGAGGAGAACTCAGCAATAAGCACCAGAGTGGAGGGCATTTTCCAGCTATCGTACCAGGATAAACTTGTTTTCTATCGCTTATTCTCAAATATAAATGGCAACATTGACCATTCTTGTGTGATTAGATGCCATATCATCTCGGCAACAGTAAACAGTTTTGTTGCAAAATAATATAGATGAGCTAAGGACTGCTCTAAGTTCATTTTACTCTGAATGTGACCACCAGGAAAGGGGACAAAAAGAACTAAAATGTATAGGCCACTGCTCATACTTGCCTTTCCAAAGAAAGGCCTGAATGGCAAGAAGAATAGGGGAGGGCTCCCCCTACAGGCTGGAGGAGCTTGACCGAGCAGAGATTGTTCCTGAGAAAGATTCCCTCTTCTCCAATCAGACACCAGGGCTGGAGGATGGCATGTGACAATGACGAGAGTACATTACAAACACGTGTGAAACTCTCAAAGAACACATCGAAGTTTAATAAAAATCATGCATGCTATGAAGTTAACAACAAAAAAAAGACCCATGGTTACAGAGCTGGGAGGCAAGCTGGGTGTGGTGGTGCACATCTTTAATCCTGAAAAGCAGGAGGCAGAGGGAGAGAACTCTGTGAGTTTGAGGTCAGCCTGGTATATCCAGCCTAAATGTTGTAAATTAGTCTATTTAATAAATTTTCTTTATAGTATACGTTCTTTGTGTCCTCTGTTCCTCTAAAGAACTCACATGCAGTGACTAATGCAGAAGTATGTGCAATCATTTCTGCACGATTCAGCTAGCTCTCAACAAAGGTAGGAGGCTGAAACAGGTCAGAAAACAATGCCCAGTGTTTGAGCATGAAAAGAAGGAAATAAAGGGGAGTGTGGATGTGGAGCAAACTATTTTCCCAGAGTGAAACAAAGTCGGCTGTCTGATGTACACAGCAATCATTAATCTTGACTAAAATGTAAAACTGGCAAGAGTACCCCTTGCAAATGAGCATTGCGTGGAAAACTAGAAATCTGAGAACATTGATTCCAGGCTGGTGTGGGAAGGGATAAAGGTCTATAGCTGATATCTGGGTAATAAGTGTTACAGTCCCACATAACTGGCTGTCTGAGCACAGGCTCCAGGAGACACTATCTCAAGCCTTTCACGGAAATAGAGTCTTTTATTGGGAGGTCAGGAAAAGAACACGATAAAAAATTGGATTTTGAAAGAGTCAGTTGAAAGGAGAAATAGGCAGTGTGGCTTAAAATTGATATCCATTTACAATTACCAAGAGGAACCCTGCAACCACCTGGCCACCTTGCGGTCTGGGTTCAATGCGAAGAGTCTTACATTCCTCCTTAAAATAAAGCACTTTTTACAGAGAGGCCTACAGCAGGGGCATGGAGCTGGCTTTAGAAATGAGTGTTGAATGCCTCATTTACTCTGCTTATGGGCCCTGGGATGCTGGAAGCAGTGATGGGGAGACAGCTGTAGGAGTTGGCTTTCCACAGCAAAAAAAAAAAATCACTGTTCCCATGAGACTGGGGCAGGACTCACAGATGCCTCCTTCTCCCCGAGTCACAATGTCAGAGAGATCCCCTAAATTTTCACTCTTGTTCCTTATGAAGCAATAGCTATGATCGACCTGAGCAAACATTTTGTCATTCAAACTTCAGCAAAGAATCTCTACTTGCCCCAAGTTTCTAAATTTCTAGTCTGAGTCAGAAAATGACTCCCTTAATAGTTAGCTCACGAATCAGGCTGACCTCAGAGTAAAGCCTAGACTTGTGGACTAATTCCTCTGCCCGACACCTAGCTGCATTCAAACTTTCTTCTCCCTGCAAAACCCCTTTCTGGTGGAGCTTGGAGATGCTTTGAGATCCTATGTTCAGATCTCCATTGCAAGCACCACACCACACCCTTCCTTAGTGGCTCCTCTTCCCTCTCTGTAGCCCTTTTGGATAGCATCTCTCCTTACTCAGGTCTAGAATTAATTTGTATTTGTCAGCTAGAAAAATAAAAAGGAAATGAAAGGGAGGGAGTTGATCTCTGCCCAACTCCAAGTCCATCCTTCTGCTTTCTCTGCTTTGAGTCTTGGAAAGAACCTTTGGCTTCCTTAGGTGATGCTACTGGAATACAGTCAAGAGAGCCCGGGGCCAACAGGAGCCCTGGTCTTTGTTCTCACTTCTGTACATTGCAACAGAGGTCATGTGACTGAAGAAAAGTCAGAAACTCCCTGTGCTTCAGCAGAAATACCTTAAATGAATCTTAAGTCATTTATTTTGATTCTACCAGCTGCAACTTTTGTGATTGATTGGACTTTTACAGCCACTGACATTCTAAATCCTAGGAGTGTTTTGCATCCAAATCTTTTAGACTTATGTCAATAAGCATGGCTGTTATCTAACTGTTCTCTATGTGTGTATGTGTGAGGGAGTGTGTATGTATGCGCTGACATGAGTGTGTGTATATGATGTGTGCATGAGTGTGTGAGCATGCACATGTATATATTTGCAGCTAAATAGGCTGGGGATTTCCATGAAGACCTTTTTACACCAAGTATTCTTTTACTCCTTGCTTCGGATTAAGCTGTATTGATTAGCTCTCTTTGTCTGCCCTTCTGGATGTCTGTGAGGAGTTTGCTGGCACAGACATGGGGGTACATGACCTCCATGTGTATCTGAGGGCCTTCTCTGTAGTTTTCTAGGGGGGGGTGTCCTCTACTTGTTGAGCTATTCTTTGTTTACTGAGATCACAGAGATCCTCACTGAAGATCTAGAGGCTGTTGAGTGAAGTGTTTAAAGCCTCAGAGATAACCATGACGATATTGAAACTCATATAGGTGCCAGACCAAAAGCAGTGGTTGACAGACTGCCACTGTCTGCTCTCTAAAAACCTCTATAGTTCTGAACTACAGTGTAAAATCACCGGCCTGAGCCAGCTACTCACTTTATTGACAAGTGAAGCTCAGATAAGTTTTCCTGCTTGTGACTACCAAACTGGTTAGGATGGAGCTGGGATTCTAAGTCTTCAGTTCTCACATGGGGTACCTCCCACATGGAAACTGCTTCCCTTGCTCAGCTCATCTTTATGTGCCCTATGACTGATAGATGCATAGTGTGTGTGTGTTTACAAGAGCATATGCATGTTTTGCTGGTACACACAGAACCCAGATGTCAGATGAAATTGGGTGATTTCCTCAGTTGCTTTTCACCTTAACTGAAGCAGTACCTGTGTAACCTGGATCTCACTGAACCGGCTAGAATGGCTGTGCTGTGTGTCCCAGGGAGCAGCCTGTCTCTGCCTCCCAGCGCTGGTTTACAGGTGACTAGTGTTCCACTTCAGTCTGGGCAACAAATTCAGATCCTCATGCTTATATAACAAGGTCTTCACTTACTGAGCCACATCTCCACCCGTCCCCAACCCCCTTTGAAGGTGCTGTGGCTCTCCAACAGTTTTGAAATGCTCACAGAAATGTGGTAGGAATGTTTGTTGTCTTTTTGTTGACAACACACATTCTTTATTTTAGGGCCAGGCCTCGCCGGCTAGGTTTTAAAAGGAATTTGCTTTTAAGAAAAATACGTCTTCTTACCAACCTCAAGATGACTCTGGAAGCAGAAGAGACGCAGAGATGTACAAGTATTTGAATAAAACCTTAAACTCCAAATTGCATCATTAGCAATACACCCTTCAGGCCACCATTACTGGCTGGCAAGATATACATCAGTGCCAGGAGATTATGAACTAAAGAAGAGCCACAAAATTTGCAACCTAGTGGATTAAAGAAATCCGTCAGGCTGATGGAGCACTGTGCCCAAGAGAGACCTGGAGTCTGAGATATTTAAGCTTATTGCATTTGGCTTGAATGTGCCAGTTTAATAAGATAGTCTTTCTCACCCCCCCCCCCATTCTCTCCTTGTGTCATTCTTGACCTTCTGCTTCCAGAGTCCAGAGAAGTTTCCAGAGTCTGTGCTGCAGGGGCAGTCTGGCTCTTTAGATTTTCCATGAGCTATTTGCATGTCCTATTTTCTGTGTAGTTACTTTAGGATATTGTGGAATCGGGGCTGGTCAAAGGGTGTTCAGAATTGGCAGGTGTCATTTTTTGTGAGGAAGAAGGTTTTGTTTTATTATTTGTAATTGTGTGTGGGATAGAGGGGGGTTATGTATACATGTATGCCCTGGGAGGCCAGAAGCCTAGAATCCCCTGGAGCTGGAATTATAGGCGGTTGTGAGCCTCCGTGTGGGTTCTGGGGAATCAAACTTGTTTCTTCTGGTAGAAAATCATCCCCCAAGCCTGGGTGTCACTTCTGATGTGAAACCCTGAAGAGCAGGGGTGAGGCCATGCACCCACAGACAGAGAGACCACAGGTATAAAAGTGTCATGCTCTTCACATTCTAGCAAGAGCACGGACGGTCGATGTCCATGTGATGCTCTTGATGTTGACTTTGGTTGCTTGGCTGGGAAATGGTCACCAAGGTGCTCCACGGTGAGACTGTCCTCTTTTTACCCTTATACTTACACTGTGATAAGGGCTAAGACATTTGGTTTCCTCAAAGCAGTGGCCACTGGTCCTAACATGCTTTTTATTGGTGTGATAAGGACCTGAAGAAAAGCAACAAGGGAAGGAAAGGGTGTCTTAATCTCAGTCCAACCTTGAGGGAAGCCAGGGTGGAAACTCAGGGCTGGAGCCTGGGGTGGAAACTGAAGCCGGAGAAGGATGCTGCTTACGGGTTTGCTGTCCTTGGCTCAGTCAGTTATAGAAGCCAGGACCACCAGCCTAGAGGTAGCAGGCCTCAGCATGATTTGACCCCTCCCACGTCAATCATTAACCACGAAAATGCCCCTACAGACTTACAGGCCAATCTGATGGAGGCTTTTTCTCAATTGAGTTCCCCTGTTCCTGGAAGACTCCAGCTTATGTCACATTGACATCAAACGAACAGAAACAAAGCACAGTTGACTAGCAAGCCACATAAGTTACTTGAAGATCCCCTGAGTATGTGATTTGTCTGTTTCTCCATTTATTCAGACACTGACTCATGTCAGTTTCCATTTTGTATTTAGTTTACACTTTGGGCTACAAACAAATTCATTTTCTCACTCAGGCTTTTCTTACCTTGACCACAGGGAGCACTTTGGGTGACTTTGTAACCTTTGCTACACTGCGCCATTGTGGGGTATCTTGTCTGCTCAAGTTCTTTCTCATATTTTGGGGGCTTGGCAATCCACGCACATAATCTTCTTGTCTGTTAATTGGTCCTGCATTGGAATCAGTATTTTTCCCAAGGAACTTTGGTTACAGGTATACCCCACCTAGCTTCTGTGGTTCTGCAGATTGAACCCAGGACTTTGTACATGCTAAGAAAGTCGTCTACTGACAAAGCTGCATCTTAGACACATGTGTAACTCTTACCATCTCTGTTAGCAGCCATAATACTTCCTGTAAGCACGGTGTTAGCTCTTTCCTACAAGTTTTATATTTGCTCATTGATCCAATTTATTGTCACGTTTTGGAAATGTTTTGTGTGTGTTTGAAAATGAATGCTCAGTCTTTAATGGGATATCTACATTATACTCCTTTTACCCCATACGCCCAAAAGTTCAGGGAACGTAGCGGGAGGGGGAGGGGAGAATATGAGAGTCTGAAGATAGGGAGGTGTGCTGAAGAAATGCTGGTCTCTAGGCATGAGAGCTAGGCATGCTCACAGCAGCTGTAGTTATCTGCACAAGATGGAGTCATCACAATTGTAGCATAGATGGGGTAGATGGTCTCACTGGGGAGCATTGATGGCTTCTGGGGAAAGGAACAACACTTCTTTTGGAAGATGTGGCCACAGGCAGTGTTTCCATGCTCCACTGGTTAGCCCACACCCACGCACATATGGCCAGCACTAACTGGACTTGGTGAGTTATTTCAAGAGAAGACCTGAAATGGGTCACAGTAATAGGGCTATAGTAAAGCAGGAGTGATGGATATGGAAAAGATGATTATGTATCACTGTATACAGACATAATACTCTTGAGGACAAGGAGCACATTTTTGAGAAGTGTGCATATCCTTGACACAGTCTCTGGCATTGCATTTTATGTCTAGCAATGCTACTGTTCTAATAATGATGCCAGAGTCTTCGGAGCCTTCACTGATGCTTTTATTTGCTTGTCCAATCGGTTGTTAAGAGAGTTAGATCAGGGATGGAGAGATGGATCAGAGATTAAAATCATTGGCTGCTCTTCTATTGGACCCGAGTTCAATTCCAGCAATGCCGTGGTGGTTCATAACCATCTGTAATGAGAATTGGTATTCTCTTCTGCCTTGTTGGAACACTGTACACATAACAAATAAATAGATCTTTAAAAAGAAAGAGAGATCAGTTTCTTCTTCGTGACTGTAGAGATTGGGAGTTGTGAAGACTCAGACATGAAGTGTTATCACCCTTGTAGTTAATTGTTGAAAGGGCAAATCTAAGCAATGTCCCTTATTGGTATAGCTCCAAATATTTCCCACAATGATGCCCAATTCTTAATATTTAGCACTTAACAATAACAGAAACCTCTCCAAATGTATCAAATTTATTAATAATGGGGACAAGTTTGACATGGTTGTCACTTCTGGTCCACTATACAGACTATGAATCTCCTTACTCCTAACCCTTCCTAGGAACTAATACTGTTAACTTAGGCTAAGACTGCAAAGTTAAAGTGTTATTAATTTTTGTTTACTTGCTTATTATGGTATTGTATAGATGCTCTGTTCCTTATAAAATACAGATTCTTTGCAAGTAAACAAATTCATTGTGTACTAACTGGGGTTCAGGAAAGGATGCCTTTCAATGACCAGCTATCTCATCAGTCACTTACCATCTAGCATGTGTAAACATGAATTCCTATCTACAGATGCTGTTTCTAAATTTATAGCTTCCAAACGGCCATTAATTTTGCTACCATGTGGGTCACAAGAGGCAAGCTGATAAATCTTACATCTGCAACAGAGTAATGCTTTCCCATATGCACATTTATTTTCAGAAGCCATGCGTATTTCAGCCAGGGTATGATTGATCTCCCACAGATGCTGTTGCGGGTGCATGCAGGGAATCAATAAGACATTGCACCCACCTGCTCTTCATAGATTGTCTCCCTGAGTTTGCAAAGGAGAATCCATGGAGCCTCTGACTGCATCTCATCCCATATAGCAATTTACTTAAAAAGTCAATGCATAATGAAGCTTGACCTTTAAGTAGACATCAACTTGCACCCAGCCCATCATTGGGCAGTGAGGTGATCTGCCATAATCAAATGTGTGCTAAGACACTCCTTCCACCCTAGGAACAAAATCTTTTTACAGAATTAAAATATTACCAAATTCCCTTTTTCTTACTGTCAATAACGGACTAAGTCATCCTCCTGAGATATATGCTGCTAACTCACCCCGTGACACAGTAAATACTAAGTCAGAAGGTTTTCTGACCAACCCATTCATGATGGACTGTATTGGCATGGCATACACAAGTGCAATTTTAAATATTTGAGAGAATAAGAACCAGATAATCTCTATATACAGAAGGGAAGGATCCTTATGCTCATTAGGATGCTACTCCCTCTAGGTGTTTGAGACACAAGATGTGGCTCTCTGTCTTAAGAGTAACTTTTAAATGTCTTGCGATTAAAAATGTTTGGCTGTGAAGGTAGCTCTGTGAAATACCATTCTATTATCATATTCTCTGAGAAACTGAAGCCCCCAAACAGATGACTATCTAGAGGAGAGTCTCTCAGCACTGAACTGGACTAGGGTTCAAGTTTTCCACCCACCCCACCCCCAGCGTTTTTCTTTTTCTATTCCACATTGTTTCTTCATATGATGTTCTCATTTACTGTGCTTATGTGTGCATAATTGCATGTGTGAAGGCCAGATGTCAGCTTCTGGTATCATTCCTCAGAAGTCATCCACTGTGTTTGTCTCCCACTGAGATCTGCTTGGGGCTTACCCATTAGGCTAGGCTGGCTGGCCAGTGAGCTTCAGAATCCACCTGCCTCTGCCTCTCCTGCCACGATTACAAGCACGTGCCACAGTGCCTAACTTTTTTTTTTTTTTTTTTCACACCAGATCTGGGAATCAAACTCCGATCCCCATGCTTGCTTGTGAACTGAGCAATTCCCTCATCCTGGTGCTGCGATATTCCTCACCTGTCAGTTTTTCACAAGTTCCATACCAAGGCCCTCTGGAAACACCAGTGCACTCTGGTCATTGTTGTTGGAGTCTATGACCTTCTACTTCAATATGCCCACTCTCATGCTGAGATGTAAGTCTTTGGATGTAAGTAGGTGGATGTCATGCTACTTCCAAATGCCACCAAACACTTCAGATTAGTATGCTCTGTCATGGGTGGAGAACTTAGCATTGACTTTAAGGAAGAAGAAGCTGCTTCCTCTTCATCAGTTTAGAACACTTCCATGTTGCCCCCACGCCCCATGGCTTCCTCAAAAGCACAAGTCAAATTCTTCCAAGAGTATCTTGAGGTAAACCAGATTGTTGGCTTCCTTGCATTTGCATAGAAATTAAAGGAAGACAGTATTTTTTGCTACAGAAATAACTTCTTAATAACAGCTTGATATGAACTAATTGCTTCCACGGCTTTGCAGGCACCCTCGGGGGTTATTCCATTAGCATTACACTTTGGCTGCAGGCTGGGTGAACTGGAGAGATGCCCCTCCCCCATGGGCAAGCACACTTCCTGCAGTCTTTATTTTTCAGGTAGATAAAGGCAATGCCTTAAAGTAGCTACCCTATAAGAAACATTCTTCGTGACCTTCCAGAGGCAGAGGGCAAAGGTTAGTTGGGAAAAACTAGTCAGTGTTGGGCTGGGGAAACGGCTCAGTGGGTAAAGCACATGCAGTGCAATTATAAAGACATGAGATCGAGTCCCCCACCCCCACATAGCAGCAGGTGTCTGTAATGCCAGTCTTTCTTCAAAAAAGAGCTATCAGGAGGAGATGTGAGAAGTCCTGGAGGCAGGCGCCTGGGCAATTCGGCTGGTGTACAAAATGGCAAATAGCCAAAGAGATCCTGTTGCAAACAAGATGGCAGGCAAGGAGCAGCACCTGGACTGTCTTGTCACATCCACAGTGTGCCAGGGCACAACAGCACCTCCACGCTCACACACTAATGGACACCCGCACACATATCATGCACACATATGAATATCAGTGACTGAAGAAGCTCTTCAGTGATCTGTTACAGAACCTTCTCCACTGGCAGCAAGTGCTCATGTTTGCACACCTGGCTCATTGATTGTGGTGTCTCTAGAGAGAATCATGCCGTCTTTAAGGAGAAACTGAGAATGAGCAAGCCCTCTGCTTCTGTTGAAAAATACCTGCAGATGTAGGTGAATCACATGGACTCATTCCAGGCAGGAAGACAGTGGAGGGGAGTAAGACATGGTCCAACCAGAGGGGAATGAACCCAACACACATCTGGATCCACAATGTCTTAAATGATTTTTGTTTGTGTTGTTTCTGAGTGGTAATATCACATTTAGTTAAAAAAAAAAATAAATTGTGCTCTGATTATCAGTTTGAGAATTTGTTGGCTGCTCTAAAGCCAAAGCTTTGGGGTTACTAATTAGGATAGAGTCACAGGCCAGGGGCAGAGAAGAACCCTGAAGTCACACCCATCTCTCCCATATCTAGATGGGAATAGAGACTCAGGCTTCCTATTTGCTAACCCAGAGCTGTCTAGAAAAAAGGAGCTGAACCTAGTCATTTTTGCAGTTTTAGAGCTGTCTTATAATACGACTAGAGAAATCTATTTCTAAGGGTCAAAGTAGCAGGATGGATTAGGTAAAGTGGGGATGTACATTAGGCTCAGAGGTTGACACCGTTCCTATGGATACCCCAGGATCCTTAACATACAACTGCATTAGTGAGTTTACCATCAGGAGCTGTCACTTTGATCAGTGTTTTCACTGTGGCAGTGCTGTGTGCACAGTTTCTGGAACCAGTGTAAAGAAACTGGTATAATATTGTAGTTAAGGGCATGTGTGGTCTGATAAAACTACGTGCGCCATCTAGTGGACAGAGAAGGCATTTTGTCTTGCTCTCCTTGCTGGAATGTTTTGCTAATATGGATGGGCTGGGAGGTGACCAGTTGGGAAAGTGCTTGCTGTTCTAGCACAGCACGAAGGCCTGAATTCAATCCTCAGCACCCACAGAAGAAGAGCTTGGCTTTCTCTGGGAGTTCGAGGCCTGCGAACTGTGAGAGCGAATTCCAAGACAGCCAGGGCTGTTACACAGAGAAACCCTGTCTCAAAAAAGCAAACAAAAGGAAGTGGAGGAGTAGAAGGAGGAGGGGGAAGAGGAGGAGGAGAAGCTGGGCTTGGTGGTGTGCACTGGTCAATGGTCATTCTAATCCTGGGGAAGAAGACAGGGGCTTTCTAATTGATGAGCTGTCAGGCCCACTCTAAATTTTTCTTTTTCTTTTTCTTCATACAGCATGTGCATACACACACACACACACACACACACACACACACACACACACAGAGAGAGAGAGAGAGAGAGAGAGAGAGAGAGAGAGAGAGAGAGAAAGAGAGTGAGAGACAGAGACACAGAAACAAAGAGTCAGACAGACAGGCAGAGACAGACAGAGAGACAGAGATCAATGCTGGTCTACGCAGTGGGATGAGGAAAGCTGAACTGAGCTATAGAAAGAAATCTTCGGTGTCGCCAAGAGAAGACAGAGGCAGGACATCTGTGTGTTGGGTACAACGGTGGCCCATCCCAGATTCATAAATATGGGCCTCAGTCCTACACAGGTTGTGATCTGTGTCCTAGACGACTGTTGAGAGGTAGGACAGTGATTCCTGAAGGGGGCCTACGGATGTCCTATCACTCCAGTATTCCAGCACCTTCCACGTAGGCTGATCTGAAGACAGATTGTAGTAACAAGTTAACCCGTTTCCTCAGTGAGTGAGAAGAATCATTGGTCTGTAAGAGGAAGAGGGGAAGGAGGGTGTGCAGTCAGAGGGCTTGAGGAGAGAGTGGGGTGGCTCTGAGGGCTGTCGTCATTCCATAGTATTGGGGAGTCCAGACCTGTGCCATTGTGGGCTTGGGACAAGGAGAAGAAAGCTTAGGTATGCACAAGGCCAGCGAAGGGAAGGGCATGCCACCGAGTTCTCCACATCTAATTCCATTCCTGCCTATCTCTAGCTAACAGCTGGTCCACCTCAGCCGCCTGTGATACAGTCCTAACTTTCCTATGCCTCAATGTTTCCATCTGTGAGGTGGGCCAAAGGAAAGAATTTACCCGTACCTACAGGGCTGGGGAGCTAGCTCAAGCACTAAGAGCCTTCTGTGCAGCATGAGGACCGAGTCTGACCTCCAGAACCCACCTAAAAAAGACAGTTATGATGATACATAGCTGCAGTTCTAATGCTGCTAAGGTGAAGACAGGCAACTCACGGGGGCTCACTGGGTCAGTGAGAGACTCTGACGAACAAAACAAAACAAACAAACAAACAAGCAAAACCCAGGGTTTTTCTGAGGAAAGACCATAATATTGAACTTTGTCCTTCAAATGCTGACCTCACATGTACCCACGCACACTAAACAGGTACACACTCACACACACACAAACATATACTCTCTCTCTCTTTCTCTCTCTCTCTCTCTCTCTCTCTCTCTCTCTCTCTCACACACACACACACACACACACACACACACACACACACACACACACACACACACACACACACACACACACGAAATGGGAGAATCTACCCCACATGCAGTGTGAACGCATTCAGCCCAGTTCTTACAGGCAGTACTGAGCAGAGGACCCAGCATGTCACTGGTGCTGACCTGAGAACAGCCTCAGGGGTTTCCAGGGTGAGCCTTCTCCATACCGCCCACCTGCTTATAGAGAGCAGAGGACTTGCCCCTGGGAATGAGCCTCTCCTCAGATGCCTGGGTTTCCGCAGCTCCAATGAAGCTGAAGAAGAATGATTTTAGAACTTCCCCCCATTCCTTAGGATCTAGACATCGGCTAGAATGTCCCCACTCTGAATCTTTAAATGTGCTTACTTTCATCTTGCCCCTTTCACTCAGTAGGCCCAATATTTTTTGCCTTGGCTCATTCTAAAACAACCCAGAGTCAAACCCCACTTTGGCTAATTTTGCAGCTAATTAACAAACTTCCTGAGGCGCTTCATAAAGAAAAGAACAACCCTTCCCTCCTTGCCGCAAATGCCCGGAGAAGTGAGAAGAAGTACTGCTCTTAACTAGGCTTAAAACACCAGCTCTGGGAACGAGCACCATCATCCAAACAGAGATGAGCTGGAGCCCAAGAAATGATAAAGGTGCTTAGATAAATGTGATTTATTACGTGAGCGGAGGGAAAACATTAGGAAAGTCAAGAAATAGGTCATCGGATTGCTCACCAGCATGCAAATTGGAAGCCATACTCCTGAGCATTCTGCTGCGTAGAGCAGGTTTGTGACTTTGAATCAAATGTAATATATTCTAACCAGTTATGTACACACACACACACACACACAGAGAGAGAGAGAGAGAGAGAGAGAGAGAGAGAGAGAGAGAGAGAGAGAGAGAGAGAGAGAGAGAGAGATTTCCTCCTAACGAAGGACAGGGTTTGAGGTATGCCAGCCGTAATGTTTTGGGTAACCAGTTTGTTTTCTATGGCTCTGCCCCTCAGTGCCTTCTCCACAATCCTTATTTTTGAAAAGTCCGGTGTTTTCTAGTCACTGTTGGTTAGTATGGCATCGTGGAACACTAAGCCGAAAATCTAAACTTTAGAGAGCTCTGGGGACCTTTCTCCCAAACAGAGAAATAAATCTTTGTTTTGGGTTGCTTTTATGGCCAGTTTAAAGAGCAATCAAAATAAAGTTTGGGAGGAAAAAGGCTGAAGGACTGATAGAAGGTGAAGTGTAGTGTGTGAGGGAGGCCCGGGAAGGACTCCCAGAAAGCTGCAATCCATCAGGAGTCCACTAAGTGCTTCCTTCTAGCTCATGGGTCACTGGTTCATGCTGTAAGAAACAAAGACATGAAACCTGGGCCCTGACTCAGCAAATGTGTTATCCTGTGAGTTTCCTGCAGTGTTGCCTTGGGAAGAATGGGAGACAGGCATGAGATCAGCATGACAGATGGAGAAATGGATCAATGGGACCCATCCACCAGGAATTTCTCGTCCAGGGTCAGCTTTTTGCCTGCATTGCCTCTTTGAGGGGTATTATTTTCCTAGCCAATCCTCCTTATAAAACCAGGGATCCATGGTGTAGCATCTGTGAACTACAGCCTTTGGAGAATCATAACCATTTTTATCTCTAAAGTTTTTCTCTCAAGAACCAATTTTGGCTTCTTGGTGCTTGCTGTGACCTCACCCAGTGCATCACCCCTAAGAATGATGTACCCTCCGCTACTTACATTACCTTATGAGATCCACCATTCCCACACACCATGCACAGTTTAGGAGGGTCAGATGGCCTCTTTAGGACAGAAGCAAGTAAACTGATCCTGAGGCTCAGCATCAGCCTGTCTCCTGAGTTTCTATACTCCCCCTTGGGTCAGGAACCTCATCCCTGACTTGTCCCAAACCAACACACTCTCCTGAAGTGTCAGACAAGTTTCACTAGAGAAAGAACACATACACACACACACACACACACACACACACACACACACACACACAAACCACACACAAACATACTCAACACACATGGGGTGGGGAAGAGAGAATGTGTGTCAAAGGTCCAATAACACTATCATAATGGTTAGTGTTGAAAGTTTAAAATACTTCCCGTTTTTCTCTTAAGACTTAAACTGATTTTTCACTATAGGGGAAAGTCCATGCTGATTCTGGATCCTGCTCATTTAAAAATCCCCAGAAAGTCAGGGCTGAAGCCATTAAGAGCACGTGCTGCCTTTACACAGAGCACCTGGTTCAGTTCCCAGCATGCACACACTGGCTCACAACAGTTCCAGGAGGAATCTGATACCCCATTCTGGCCTCTGCAGGCTCCTGCATGCATATGGCACACATAATCTCATACAGACACATACACATACATATAAATTAAAACATTATTAAATCCAAGTTAGCATAGATCCAGTAGAATACAGACAGAAATCAATTAAGAATGGCACCAGGGCTTTCCCTTGTGGATAGGTAGATGGACTTTCTTTTCATACGTAAGGGTAATTGCTGAACAGTCCTGGATTGCTCTGGACTCTATCGTAAAAAGAATCAGAAAGCCTGGGTCACATCTCATGTAACTGTCACCCCATCTTACCTATGTGTCTTTATTTCTGGTGCTTCTCTCCATGTTCAGGACCCTTATGCCAGCTGTAGTAACTGTCTAGAGCATGCTTCCTATATCCAGGGCTGTGCTCCAGTGTTACCTCCTCAGTGACAGCCACCCTGGCCACACTAGTTAGCATTGCCACCTGCCTGACCTCCCGTGGCCTGACCCCTTCTTCATGCTTTGTTATCTTTAAATCCGGTTCATTCTTTACGTATGTCCTGTGTCTCTCCCTCTGGAGAGGAATCTATGTGATCCTTTTACCAAATATACTTTGTATATAATTCTTATCCTATCAAACTCAATATTTTAATGTGGTGTTTCTCTCTCATCAGTATTATACACTGTTTTGCTTATAAGAGACCAACACCTGGCTCAAAGATGGTATCTGATCAATAACTGGTGCCTCAATTAATTCTCTCTTAGTGTCGCTTGACCCCATATTGCATGGTGTTTTCCAACAAAATCACTATTCAATCAGAGTTTGAGTATTTTTTGAAAGGATGATAGTAAGGTCAACCAAATTTTGTTAAGGAGCACAACTGAGGTAGTATGTGGGAAAGTTATGCATACTATGGGTCAGAAA
This sequence comes from Phyllotis vaccarum, assembly GCA_033318265.1. Classification (NCBI taxonomy): domain Eukaryota; kingdom Metazoa; phylum Chordata; class Mammalia; order Rodentia; family Cricetidae; genus Phyllotis; species Phyllotis vaccarum. Next base: position 71,888,429 of record JARWLC010000004.1, on the reverse strand, counting down.
AGTTGCTGTGTTGATTTATTGAACCTTACAGAATCATGTAAAGTTTAGTTTGTAATTTATGCCCATTAAGAAATGGATGTCAATAACCAGTAAGAATGCAGAACCATTCAAAGAATTACTATTACATTGTGCCATTGCTCTTGTTCTTCAGAGTACTGTTAAGTAATACGAACCCAAGCGCTGCAATGCTTGTGAAAGTGCCCAACAGGCAGGTCCGGTATACAGAATGGATACACTGGATTGATGCTTGTTCTAGTTGAACAGCATGGGTTGAGAGTTTAACTCACTACTCAGAATGGCACGTAAGTCAAAACATGTGAAACCACACAGACACATCTGGAATTTTCCATTTAATACTCACAGAATGTAGTTGACCACGGGTAACTGAAATTATAGAAGGTAAGAGAGACCTCCTGCAATGCATTTAAATAAGAGATCATTTTGAGATAAATGTGCTGCTAGGGACGCATTGTGTTTTATGTTTGGCTGGAAGAAATTAGGTGCATAAAGGAGAAGGTGGTACTCAGCGTGACATTAGAAAACAGGTATACTGAGGAGAAAGAGACAGGCATGGTCACAGGAGTAGAGAGAGGGAGAGCCACACACAAACTGAATTCAGTGATCACATCTGGTTCTCCTACCTAGTGTCACCTAATGTGTGTAAGGTCGTTATGAGAAGAGTCAACAATGAGAAAATGAGGTGTAGAACAATCACACCAAGCAAATCACAAGGAGGGGTGGCTGTGAGAGCTCCCCAGAGAACAGGGATGAAAACTGATAGGAATTTGAGCCAAGGTCATTATCTGGGATCAGAGAGGAAAGAGTGTAATGTTTTTAACAAAGGTCACCTTTGGTCAGGCTCCCCTGGCTGCTGCCATGTAGCATCCCGTGTAGATAACCCAGTGCCCATGAAGACCCCATGGCACTGCCTGCCTGCGAGCTGCCACCACTGATGAACTCACTCACATGGGGACAATGGAAGCACTCAAGCTGTTGGTAACAGAGTCAGAATGACTAATTTTCAGAGTTAGGATTATGACTGCCCTGAAGGATCAGACAGGGGAGTGTATGACAGTCCTCTGTGAGCCGGAAGGGCACATGGCAACTGTTAATTTTTAAGCCCCGTTTTAATATTCATATAATATGATGCCATATGTTCATTAAATTGTAAAATACCAAAACACAAATGTCTTGTAGAGGTCATCTGATCATTCTCTTATTTAGCACAAATTCTCCACCTATCCATTCTGTCAGAGTTGGGGATCAGCACTGAATAAGTGTCAATATTCAGCCACGGCAGAATAGCAAGCAAAGCATACAAGACAGAGGAATGTGAGTTATGAGGAAGGCACCTACAGGTACTTTGGAAGTACAAAAAGGTATTTATTTCGTTCAGGAAGACAGATCTAGTGACAGTAATGCAAACAGCCCTGTTTTGAAGCTAAATAAGAGACATCCATGTATTTAAGGAAGAAGGATGGGAGTGGAGGGAGGCACCCAAGGCCACAGTTTGTTTAAGAAAATACCAACAGTTTGGATTGTTCAGATGAAGAACAGAGGTAGCAAAGTGGTCAATGAAGGAATTTTGGAAAGCTGAGAAATATAAATAGGGTTACAAGTTATATTTGTAAGCAAATGATTCTGAACTTAATTATGGGGGCAAAATTGGGAAGTGTGTGTATTAGTTTGTATAAAGATCACTCAGCCTGAGTGTGAATCCAGAAATCAATGGAGATGAAATCCAGCCAATAACTGGAGAAAGTCTATAAAAGGCAGAGTCATGATGATGAGTATGGAAAAAATTGACAGCAAGATAGTCCCCAAGTAGGATGGGCTGTCCTATACTCTGAATTCCCAAGAGAGAGATTTTGTTTCCTTTATGACATTCCTGGACTCTTAAACTTTTCGTCCTTCCTGAAGAAGGTAGGGGAGAATTAACTATTAAAATTAGAAGGATGATTGGGCATGCTTAGTTCCATTTAGCTCTATCCTTTCTTCTGGAGAGTGAACCTGCTTCTAAAAAGTCAGTGTCCCTGCTTCTTATGCCTGATCAGGCCTACATAGAAGAGCCATGGATGTCCCTCTTGCTGTCAAGACCAAGTGGGTGACCCTTACAAACTGTGAAGTTCCATACTTTCAAGTCCGTTTGATCCACACACATAAAGACATGCTTTTTACCAAAACTCTCCCAGAAGGAAAGTAGCGTTGTGGTGCCATGTTCAGGTCTTATTTAGGCAGTCATGTGGTTGAGGTAGGATGGGTGAAGCTTCTGATGTGGGAGGTCTTTCTGTATGCTGTGAATATCATTCATTAGTAAAGCAACTGTCTTGGCCTATGGCAGGCATCTTAGAAGTAGGTGGGAAATCGGAGCATAGATAGGGGAAGGGGGGTGGAGTAAAAATCTTTAGCCGCCCAAGAATCAACATGTAAAAGTAACACAGGTAAGCCATAGGCCATGTGGCAGGACAGATTAATGGAAATGGGTTGAACTAAGATGCAGGAGCTAGCTAGCAATATGCCTGAGCCATAGGCCAAGGAGAATGAAATGAATATAAGCCTTTGTGTGATTATTTGGGATGAAGAGAGGGTCTGAACCTCTGGACCTCTGGCCGGATAGGCCAGAAACCTCATTCTATAAGCTTCCCAGGCATTTCTAGAAGACTCAGTCTCATCATGGATTTCCTGGTCATCTGGATAATACATTCTTTCTGCCCCCCACCTTCCATGTTGTTCCCTAAGCCTAAGGTAGAGGAGTTGTATTGCAGACGTGGCTATTGGGGCTTGGCACCCCACCTATATATGTTCTATATATGTTCTGACAAGTTGTGGTTTTCTGTAACGGTCTTTCTCTGTTTTAACAAGAAGCTTCTTGGTGAGTGGTGAGCACTGCGCTTACCTGTGCATTTAAGAATGACTAGAATGCAGCTAGAAATTTTGCTGGGCTAGTTCAGTAGCAGTAATAGATATTTTTCAACTTTTTCAGCTATGGGGCTAAGTATGGAGCATCAGAAATTAATCAGTTGTGCTTATAAAACAGTGACTCGGTTGAATCAGCCCTGCCAACATGCACATTCTTTCATAGTCCTGTTGCCTTGGAGTGTCTGGTGATGTATGGACCAGACAACTGGAAATAATGTTTTGTCAGATAAAGGGCATCTTCATGTCAGCAGCTGCTGTACCAGCCTCTCTTTCCTTAACCATATTTAGCCTCTCTCTATTCAGTCTCTCTGTGCTCCATTATTTTTAAGCGGGGAACAAGATTTCACGTGAATGTTGCCACCGCTTCCACCCCCTGTCAGCACAGACCTTGTGAGCAGTATCAGGCATGTCAATGGCTACACTCTGTGCTTACAGATCATCCCAAAGAAAGATGCACATTATGTAAGTATGGCTGGCAGGAGCTGGCCCTGGAAAAAGAGCACAATGGGAGCTGGTGTGGGGAGAATCAAGGGCTAATTGTTCTACCTTCTGAGACCTGGATAAATCCAATAGAAGATGTTGGTTGCTAGCAAAACCAACAAAAATCCCACCAGATGTCTGGGGAGCAGAGACGGATCCACAATGACAGACTTGGGCCAAAAGCACTGGAAGAGAGCTCTAAGAAAGGGACATTAGATTATCTTTGATATATAATAGACACATAGAAAAGTCCATCAAAAAGCACAGTTTAGTAGTCGCAAGCAAAAGACCTATGTAACTACGACTTGGGCCAAGTTTGACTGTCACTCCCTCAAATAGCATTGCTGCCACCTATGCCCTTCCTCACTGAATGCCATATATTGATTTTTCGAAGTCATCACTTCCTTGGCCTCCACAGTTACTTTGCCTTCCAATACATCTCTGAACAATATGGCTTACCATGCTGGTTGTGTGGTATGGATGAAGACCTACCATGTATGTTCTTCATGACACACATCTTTCATTCTACATCGTATCTGTGGGACCCATGTATTCAGCTGTGTATAATCGCATTCCCTCTTCTGACTGCTGTAGTGTTTCATTATGTAACTAGGACACCTTGGTTACTGGGCTGTCCCCTGCTGATTCATGAAGTCTGTACAGTGCTGGTGGGATCATTCTTGTCCCTTTATGCTGGTCTACTTCTGCAGAAGTTTTTCCAGGGTAGTCTTCTGGTGACAGAGCATCTAAATTGATGGGTGTAAGTGTCTGTCAAGTTTAAGGAAAATGGCAAACTTTTCAAGGGAAATGCATCTCATCTCACCACTAGCAAAACTTTTGAGACAACCCCTCTACTCAGTGCTCACTGATGGACCCCAGCCTAAGCCCTGTTGTCTGAAAAGAGGGAGCTTCAGCTGGTGTTTGGACATTATCTCACACCCAGGCATGTGGCATTTTGTCATGCTTTTAGAATTTAACTTTTACCTTTAAAGGATAAAAAAGCATCATACTATGTTAGTGTCACCTATCTCTTTGGACAGACATAGATTTTTTTTTTCCTTCTAAAGCTGTATATACAGAAGTACAGTTGTCACAAGAGTATTAAACAGAAGACAGATGCCTGAAATAATAGTCTGGTTTCTTTCCTTGGACTCGGCTGATTTGCTCTGTATACATCTGTGAGAAACAAAAGATTCAAGTAATGTATTCTACAGAGGATCTGAGTCAACACCTGCTACTATTTTCTGGTTGTAAGAGAATAAAACAATCAAAAAACACATTCTGAGAAATCTAGTGCTAAGCCTGTCTAGGGAATTTGCCCAGGAGAGAGTACAGTCTTGTTTTGACTCTTTTCACAATGCAGCATCAGAACCAACGATCATTTTGTGGAGCCCTTTTCTTTAGTAAACAAATTGTGGCACTGACCTACTAATTGTCTTTCCCATCCTGCTCACTACAAAAGCCTCAACACACTTTGAATACATCAGTACTCAGTGGAAGCCAAATGAATACACAAAAAGACACACTTTTAAAATTCTGCACTTTAAGGCTTAATCCCATCCAGTTCTGGCCCTACAAAAATATGCTGTGATTTCAAAACATTTGGCTGGCTCACCCTTTCAAAGAGAGATTTTTATTTTTGAAGAATGATCCTTCCAAACATCAGTTACTAACTTTGGTTAATTAGAAAACAAGGTAGGAGATCTGAATCCTCTTTTGCCTTTCCCTGGCCTGGATGTGGGATGCTTTCCCCAATGTGATTTCTGACATCAGTGTTTGGAGGCAGATAATACCCTGCAGCAGCTCAGGCAGGAAATACCATTCTAAGAGAAGATCCCAGGCCTGCAGGAGGCACCCCAGCAGGTTTTCCCAGCTCCAAGCAGAAGCTGATAATAAGAATCTATCTTCCAAGAGGACAATAAATAATCTCAACCTATCTCTGACAAAAAAGGATCACATGAGCTTCAGAGCCATGTGCATGCAAATTAAGTCAGAGGCGTTATCTTGTTGACTGATAGATACTGCAGGAAATCAGATAATTGACCAGGCATGGGCTGATAATGAGCTACTCTTGGCTAATTAGAGGACGAGCAAAGAGCTGAATCCAAATGCAAAGCAGCTGTTCACAGATGCATTGTAGAGTGATGGGCCGGGTACCCAGAGAGCTGGAAGATCTGAGTGGAAAGCAGACATTATAACATTCTTCATAATGAATCATCTGCCTTTTCAATGGGCTCGGATCCCAAGGGATTAGGAATTTCTCCAGGTTGGAGCTGATAATGTCCAAGAGAAAAAGTAAAACAAAAACCAAAATCAGTGGGCACGTTATTCCAAAAACAGCTTTACATTTTGGCCATAGTGTCCCAAAGTGTGACCTGAAACCAGAAGTATCAGTTCCTTTGGAAAACAGTGTAAGTCAGACTTTATGTTGAACATGGTCTCAGCAGTCAGCTCCCAAAGGGACTCATTTGATCCACAAGAACTCATCGGAATCTTGTATGCTCTGTACATATTTAAGAACACAGTTTTGACAATTGGTAAGGCAGCATCTCTATCCCCCCTTACTCTTATATTCTTTCTCTCTCTTCCCCCAACACACACCATCCCTCTGAATACTCTCTTCTTACACCAGTGGCATAAAGGGCTGGGAGACCCATGAGAATCAGGAGGTGGGCAGTGAAAGCCCTGGGATATTCCTGTTTCCCTCCATTTCTCACCAGCCCTTTCTTGCTTCCTTTCGTCTTCCTTTCTACTTTCTCCACACAGAATTCGCTGTCCTTAGTCACTTGACAATAGGAGCTCATTTCACTTCAAAACAACCAGAAGTTGGTCCTATCCTGATTCCCAGTATACATCCATGGTGTTGTAATGGGCGGATGCCCCTAGAGCACCCTAAGACACCCCAAGACCATGGCTAGTGACCACTGTTAACTTTAAAGAAAAAGAGAGTTTAATGAATACGAATGATATACTGGTACACACACATGTGTGGGCTCAAGGCACTGTGGAAGCCAGGAGCACTGAATGCTTTCAGAGTAGAATTCTTATACCGCACTCTGGGTAGGGGAGGGGGTATGGGTGGGCTTGTCGCAATAGCAGGGTGGGCCAAAGGTCAGCTTAGGACAGAGTTTAGGAATGCAGGCAGGCAGACAGACAGACAGGCAAGCTATTTCCTGTGAAACAATAGGACCACCTGAAGACATTCATTTCCTGGAGCAATGGTCATGATGGGCACATTGTGCAAGCTTCAGAAAGTTCTTGCCTGCTTCGATTAACAGTTCTCATGGTAGGGCTTTCCTGGGTGGCTCCACCCAGGTTGCTACATCAGGAATGAGGAATGCGGTCTCACCAGGTTGCTAGGAATGCAGTCCCAGCCAGGCAATGGGCTCAGGAGGGGGTTAGTGAACAAGTATCTTCTTAGCAAACAGAAAGTTAGCATGACAGCACAAGAGGTCAAATCTTAGGTTAGGCCAGGAAAATCTCATCTTTACAGTACGTGTCGTCATTTAGTCAATCCTGTCTAGGAACATCCAGAGGTATGCTTACAGGCCCCTACGTGCTTCTTAATCCAATCAATTTGACAATGAAGAGCAATTATAACAACTCTACCCCTTGTCAACTTGACACCTGAATATATCTTCTAAAACCATTACCAGTCTGTTCCCACTCTACTCCCAAGCTAATATATCCATCTTGTAATGCAGAATGCATTTGGTCTATCACCAAGGGTCTGAACTTAGTGCTTCATCATAGTTCAAAAGTCCAAGTTCAGGGTCTCCTTTGAGACTTGAGATACCTCTTAGTTGTAAACTCTTGTAAAATCAAAAGTCAAGTCTCATATTTCTAATATACAGTGGAAAAGAATGAAACAGTCCTACTTCATAAAAGAAGAGTGGGAGAATAGCAAAGAAAGACGCATTGAAAGAAAGGCAAGCCCCAGAATGCGAAACATCAGCCCCTATGGTTCACCACGCACTGAGGGAACATGGTAGCATGAATTAAGATTCTGAGCCCCTATGCCCTTGTGAGTTGAAGTCAGCATGGCCTATCTTGTAGGCTGCGTCTACTCTCTGTCTACAGCTTTCCTTGGCAGATATCCTTCATCTCTGTCATCTGTAACTGTTTGGAGCCCCGACTACATCTTAAATTTCATGCTCATGTTTCAGTCACTGCTCCATGAGGAACTACCTACAGGGACTCTCAACCACACATTGTCTGGCCTCCCAGACTTTCCATTAGAATCTGGATGGAATCCTCCATGAAACCACAACTGTAGTGTTGGGCACGCCTGAGAAACCAGCATTGTGTGGATGGCTTCAGGGTCTTAGACCGCAGCTATTGAAAGACCCCCGGGGGTTAGGGACCCCCGAAACGGACCTTTCCTCAGAAGGAGACCTCGGGACCCAAAGACCGAGCCGAAACCACGGGTCAGATGCAAACAGCACGAGGTTTATTGGGTAGACACAGGTACCTGCGGGCCAAGCCACTCGGGGGGGGGGGGGGGTCTGGGGGGGGGGCTTGTGCGCCCAGCCCTCTGTTCAGGGCCTTTTTATAGGGTTAGGAAAGCAAAAGTGTGCGTACAGAAGCAGAAGCGTAGTTACAAGGTTTTCATTGGCTGGTGAGGGGTGAGGGCCCCCAGGCTGCCATCTGGCCTGACCAAAGGTCCTGGTTATCACCTGCCCCCAGGCCTGCTGCTTGTTCTTCCTTTGTTCCTTATCTCTTCCTGGAATTCCTCCCCTGATCAGACTGGGCCTGATCACAAGTAACTGCTTCCCCTCCCTTCCCCCTCTGCCCTGCTGACATACACTGTGAAAGTTTTTATTACTAAGTTTTACAGGGATGCTGGTGTCTCCAGCACCAGGATATATGTTTTAAGAGCAGGTTTTAAGAGCAGATGTACAGCCCACAGGGGAATCAGTTTATCCTTGGTTGGGGACTGTTTGGCGTCTGGCTCCTGACCACATTCCTGACCACATTCCTTTGTCTCCACCCCAGGCACCTGGTCTTAGTCCTAACTGCAGTTCTTCTTTTATCAGTGAAGCTAATCTTTACTGTCCTGTTAATATGTCTTAGGCAAGTTTACTTACTGTCCTTGCAAAGTGCTGTTGCTAACACTACTTCTTGGGTAAGAGAAATTTGCTAAAACAAGCAAAAGGGAGGAAAAGGGAGGGGGCCTTACACTATAGTGGACTCTGAGTATCTGGATGAATGCCCTGTGAAAACAGAGAGCTCTGGATCTCTCCTCTCAAAGCAAAGTGTATCAAATGAACTGAAATCTTTACAGGTTTGAGCCTGGATGGGTGGGAGTCTAGATAAGTATTGAAAATCCTGAGCGCTCAGCGGAATGGTGCATCAAACCCCACTTACAGTATCTTAGAGCTGCTCTGGCCTGAAATTCCAAACTTTTCCAAGTCCCCTCCCCAACAGCCACTTCGAATGATTTATAAAACCAATCGTCAGGCACTCAGCAACAAATCCAACTGAGTACCAATGCCCTGTGCGGATTTGACTTTTAACTGCTGTGAAAACTACTGAGAGAAAACCCTGATTCATTTGGCTCTTCCTCACAGTCTTGCAGGATCAAGGTCATCATAGTGGGGTGTGAGGCAGAACACCACAAATCACTGTGGCCAAGAGTAAGAGAAGGGTAAGAGGGGAAGGAATGAGGAGATAGAAAAGCAGCTACCTATGTTATTGTAAATTATACCAAAAAGTTCTAAGTTTAATTTACAATATTCCACATGGACACACACACCCCCACCTCACATGGGAAGGTGCCACACATATTCAGACCATAGTTTATCATCTGTGGGACCATATGCACAATCTCATGCATGCATGCATACACATGTGCATACTCTATTAATTATGAAGGTGTTTCTCAATCCAGACGTTTTATGATCAATTGAGCCCGCCATGTAGACCTCCAAAGCAGAGCACTCCATCTGTGCTCACCTTTTTCTCTTTTTCATCCATGCTGTCTGTACTTTTGACGGCCCTGCCTTTGGCTTTCAGAAACTAGCCGCTGGGATACACTGTAAGATAATATGGCCTGAGATGGTTGGATAAACCATTAATGAATGGACCTCCATCAAATGTCCATTTCCTTTCTCGGTCAATTGGGCCTGAATAATGGCTTTGGAGTAAGTTTGGTGACAGAGCACTGGCCTGGAAAGCAAGGGGCACTGGGCTGCATCTTAAACACTAGAGATGAGATGGGAAGGGGGGGGGAGGAAGTAAGAGGAGGAAGATCAAGAGAAGAAAGGACAGAAAAGGGGAGGAGAAGGGAGGGGAAGAGAAGGGAGGGGAGAAAGAAGGGGAAGGCAGGGTGAAGGAGGAGAGAAGGAGAAGAGAAACTGAGGAAGAGAGGCCAGGAAAATGGGAGGAAGACAAACTATTGTCTTTCAGAGTAGAAAGCATCTTTTATGGTTATAAACTAATTTTGCATCAGAAAAATAGTTTATCTCTTCTGGATGATGACATCATTTGTAGAGACTCTATCCCATTTCCATGTAACTCTTAAATTTTAAAGCCTGGATAACTAGCTAATATTGATATTGGCACCAAAACTATAAGTAACCCTGATGATACAGTGAAGATTTGGGGTCTTGAGGGACTGAAGTTGTTGTGGCTCTCATAATAGTTCAGTAGAAAAAGGAATGTCCTGGGGGATGTTTCATATATAATTTGGTCTATGAAATTCTCCTAATTATTCTCTGAAGGGTGTATAAAGATCACAGGATAATTGTTTTTGGTGAAGATTTCACAGCTTCTAAAAAGAAAGAAGTATTTCAAACAAAATATTTTCAGATTTTGTTATTCTGCCATCCAACCTAGAGGTCACAATTGGCACATCTGAGAGAGGCCAGTTGGCAGTATGTGAAGCTTTACCACATGCAAAGTACATCCCCCCATAGTATGCCTCTGCCTTATCCTGAATCAGGACCCTAGCTTGTAGACCAGACAATAACAGTCTTCAGCATTCTTATCCAAATCTCCATTGCCAATGAAGCCAAATCAAGGTTAAGCCACAGACTGCACCCAGCCAGGGGTAAAATTCCTTACCCCAGATCAGAGGAAAGTGGATTGTAGAAAGCGTTGTGGTAGAGACATGGTGGACATTCTATTTACAAACACTATAAAACTGCACAGAGCAGGAAAAAAGTACTTTCCAAAGAGGGAAAAAAAAAAAACCCTATTCAGCCAACTCAGAGTACATTATTCTACAAGAATGCCATATTTGGAAGAGGATTTTTTTCTTGGCAATTCTATTATAGCCAATGCCACTAAGTGGGACCTGTCGCCTATCCTTACACTGAACACTCTTTGAAGGCCAGCTCTCTCCCAGTGCTGGATTAAGTATTTTTGTGTACTGTTTCAAAGCTCAGGGGAAACTCAGTATCACTGAAGAATTTCTAGTTAAGAGACTGGAATCCAGAGCAAGGACATGATCCAATAGAATGTAAAAAAAAGTTCTTTTGGATCTAGAGTGAAGAAGACCTTTGGGGATGTCAGTTAAGATCTATGATTATTAACCCTGTCCACCATTGCACTTGCCATGCATAGGTACACACACACACACACACACACACACACACACACACACACACACACACACCATAACACATAAGCATGGGCCCTGGGAGCCACATACCAATAATGTGATGGTGCTTCCCCTGCTGTAGGTGACAAGACAGCTATGATCCAAGCCAACCCCTCATCCCATCTCTCTAACTGATGAGAGACAAGAGACAAAGGAAATATTGTCAGTAATGAAGGAGTTCAAAATGTGGGCTGTAGAGACTTTGATGTCATCCTTCCTCAGTGCTCAGCTACAGCTTCTTTGAGGTCTGCTGCCTCAGGATCCTGCGCTAACATCCAGAGCTGAGCCTCCAGCTGTTTGCAGGGGCTTCTGACACTTACATCCAAAGAATGTCTACTGTTTGGGAACCCAGACAAGTGACACATACCTCTTCAAACAGGCATGTAGGTCAGATTGACTAGCAATCAAATGATTAGTCAGTTTCTACAGATTATTTTCATAGATTGAAGCACTTATTTAAAAGTAAAACACTTCCCTGGTAGTTTGAGTGCTCTTAGAGTGCCTCTATTAGAAAATGCCTCTGCTCTTCATGCTCTAAGTTATGGTAAATTTTACAGACAGTAACATCCAGAGAAGTAGGTGTATTGACATCTGGGTAATAAGGTTTAAATTTAAAGTTTGTATTTTATTTTGGTTGATTATAAAGTATTATTTACTCATTACAGAAAATTCGACACTATCTAATAGTTATATGACAGACATTATGCTAGAAGCTTTTTTTTATTTTATCTGATACCAACCACAATTTGTGAGGTAATTAGGGAGTGAGTATTGCTGTTTAGAGATGAGAAAATGGGGCACGGGGGAGAATATGTGGTGAAAAGTGATGTGTTTATCTAAGTTTTTTCTATCACTAATAAAGATTCAGGAGTCAAATATTCAGGTGAAAACCTGATAGATCAAAGAAGCCACAGAGGAGCGACCAGTTGACTTTCTCTCAACACTTCCCAGATCTAAGAGCTTCAAAATCTCCAAGTCTCTCTCTACTCCTTCCTTTGAATCTTCTCTATCTGTATTCTTCGCTGCTCTATGACTGTTCCAGTCAGCTAGTCACTGGCTCCACTCCCTGATTCAAGGTTAACATTATTAACACAGTCCCAGGGTATCACAGTGTGATCAAATATCCCACAACATTTCACCCTTTTGTCTAAGTAAAAGGTTTTAACTCTAACACAGTAAAACTATACTACAATAGGAACAATTATCAGGTAAGAATTATATTCACAATGTTCAGTCCATTTGTATTTGGCAAACTCATAGAAAACACTCTTTTACCTATTTTATCTTGGTCAGTCCAAAGTTTTATACCTAAACCACTTCCTATCATAACTTGTATTACAAACCTTAAAGTATCTTTTTAGACCTTAAAACATTTTCTTAAACAACATAAGCTTTTATGTGTCTCAATCTTTATAGAATTTATATCTCTTTTGTAAATTTCTTTTCTGAATTTGGTTACAAAAAAGATGGTATAACTATTTAGTCTTCAGCCCCCATCAGTGACCTGAGAAGAATAAAATATTATCTGAGTAAATAGGAAGTGCAGATCAAGCAACTTCCAAAACTATAGAAATGACAGATACAATTGACTGCCTGGACAATTACCCAAGGGTTCCTCTGCAATGATGAGGCGTCCATCTTCAGCCTATAGGCCTAGAATATCTGACAGACTTTTCTGTGAAGCAGGAATTTTGAAGGACTGTCCTACCTTGTCTTGGTGAAATTCTGCAGTCACCTTCTTTTGTGTCCTGCCTGTTCAATTTGGATTGCATACTATTAGCAGATGTGGCAAGGGCAATTTCTTGCCCAGTAGCTAACTTTTCCACATTGAAAGCAAACACCAGATGGAGGTTGTTTGATGCCCACCATCTTCTCTGAAGTGCTGCCAGGAGCAGATATGTCCCAGTGTCATGAAAATCTTTATGTTATTATGACATTTTAAATGCCATGTTCTGTAGATCTATGAGGTGTTTGAAGACCACCTATCTAAGAAAAATCTATTTTACCTTGAAAACATACCTAACATGCTAAAAGTTTACTTATCATAAGTGACTAATTACTAACATAAATTTCTTAACTATCCCAGTTTGTAATAATAGCTTTCAAGGACTAAAACTTTACAATATGTTTCTAAATGAGCTTCATAGGAAGAGTACTTTTAAATAGAGTAGAAGAATATATATAGTATAGCAAAATAACCTTAAATTTGTATCCCTATACAAAAATACCTTAAACAAGAGTAGAAACATATATATAGTATATTATAACAAAATAACTGTAATTTTCTATCAATGTACAAAAATCCACACCAATATAAAATATTTGAGACTAGTAGTTGCTTTTTAGTTTAAAAGTAGATTCAATAATCAGCCCTTTTTATCCAATCATTTTCATAACCTCCCCTTTTTCTTTCTCAGAATGAGAATGAGATCCCCAAATCTATCTGCCTTAGTTTAGTTTCTTCCCTGATCAAGACCAACAACAGTTTTCAACCAGTCCTATTAAAGAATGATAAACATCCATAGCGCCTTGAATTACCAAGGAACACCCACCCTACCACTATAAAATGTAGGTGTCATGTTCTTAAAATTACTTCTTGTTGTCTGGGGCTAATAGGATCTTTAGGGGACCCTGAGAAAATTGAGATAATGGTCAAGTCTTTGGAGAGTTAGCTGTTTTCTAGTCTCTCTCTCTCTCTCTCTCTCTCTCTCTCTCTCTCTCTCTCTCTCTGTGTGTGTGTGTGTGTGTATGTATGTATGTGTTGTAGTGTATGTATGCTATAGTGTGTATGCTGTATGTAAATGTTACTATATATATGATACTTAGTATCTGTATGTGCATGACATATTTCTCTAAACCCTTAGGCCAAAAAAAAAAAAATGTAGTTAGAGAGAATAAGTAGGATACTACAAATAATTTATAATATTTTAGTTATTTGGAGCAAATGCATACAACAAAACAATGCCTTCTTTAGAGAACCCATTTAGATCAGTCTGTATAAGTGATGTGAGGATTGAAATGATTCTAATAACTTGTGCTGTACTTGGTAAGAATGAGTAAAGTAAGGGGTGTCCATATACTACCTTTGCTGCTCCATGGAAAATAAAAATTTGCAGGCAGTTTGATATTTAAGAAAGTGTCCTCTTGTCCCCAACATCAACATCAGCATCAGAGGCAGGTCTTCTGAAGAATGTAAAGTGTGGTTCTGAGCTGAACTGTGTTATAAGCCCATGTACAAGAAGCAAGGGAAGTAGAAGGGCCCTCTCAGTGATTAAGTTGAAAATTATTTAAAATTTTAATATCACAAGGAATATATATTGTTAACTCAATATATAAAAGTTACCTTTTCTGTGGATATCTAAATGAATATTATTCCATCCTTTTTAAAATAGCTATATAAAAAGCAAGAGGTCATTCCACCCTGCCACCTGTTTTCTTTTATTTATTGGTATATTACTCATGTCTCATCATTATAGGAAAACAGTTCTCCAGAAGCCTCTCACATTCCCATATATCTTGTAAGCAGAGTCATGACTATCACAGCCTCCTTCCTAATATCTCATCCTAACCTCTATCTAGTATCTCAGAAGACAAAGGTGGTATTTCCCTTGAGAGTGAAGAGAAGATTCATTTCCAGCTTGGGTAGTAGAGTTAAGAGCAGGTATGGTTATTGTTGTTTTTAAAATGTGTTTTTCCTAAGTTCTTCTCCTATAACGCGATCCACCAGTACCAGTGGGGCCATGTTACCTCTTAATGTCATATTGTAGGCTTGGGAGGCCAGGGGAGGAGTCTACTATTGTTTCTATAGAGTTTCTGTCTGTGACCCCAGTGTCCATATTTTCTATGCTGATGTGAATGTGTTTTCTCCCAGCACCATGCTGGGATTGTACGAGTGGGGAGAGGTCAGTAGTTTACAGATAAGCCTGTTGGGCCTCTGCCCAGGACTCCTTCCTAATTATCCCCCAGATATTGTATAGAGAATCCTACCTGAATATCATCCTTGGTAAAAGCTGTACTGTGTGGAAACAACAGAACATAGCGATCTGGCCCACAGTAGTTGGGTAGATATGATGACAAGTCTCAGCTCTGCTTTCTGCAGTAGCTTTTACAACTCTGGATATACATGTAGATTTGCTTCTCAGAGACTCCATCCCCCACAAGCCAATGGAGTAAAAAGGGATCTGCCTCGCGGGGTGGGGGTTTGGATTCAATGCAACAGTTGTGAGAGGAAACTTGTCAGCATGTGGCACACAATTGGTGCCCTGTGGCTCTGAGTTGCTCTTCCTTGTTGCATGACTTTTCTTAGAGAGTTGATTTCTAATCTCCCCAAATAAAGAAAGTAACTCAGACCGGATAAATGGCTCCATCTAAGTGCAGCTTGATGAACAAGTGTATATACTATGGGCACTTAGAGGAGTATGGATGATTCCAGAAACTATGTCCCTACAATGCCCATCTAGAATAGGTGAAAAGAAGGAGAGCTGCAACTTGCAGGCAGCTACACCACTGAAGACTCTCTGTCCCCCTCAAGATGTTACTGCTTATGTAACCTCAACAAAGGACCTTGTTACTTTCTTGTGAGCCTCCCTGACTTCTCCAGGTGAGAATGTTCCTCTCTGAGGAAACAGTAACACTGGATAATAAGAGGTCAGGAGGATGCGTGGGTTTATCTTTGGTTATTGACATCTTTCAGTGGTAAGCATAGCTTTGCATCATCACACTCAAGAGCTGAGTGCTGTGCAGGAGAGCAGAGATACCAACAGCCATATGCTTTTATGTCCAACACCATAGTTAGGGAAAGGCAAGAGTTCTTTATCTCTGACAATGAGCTCTGAAGATAAATTAGCCAAAGCTGTAGACTAGGTAATGAGAACTTTCCATCTTTGACTATAGCAAGCCAAGCCAAGGCTGATGCTCTCTCTAGGACCAACAGGTAATGCCATAAGCATGAATGAAGCAGGACTGAGATGAATTGATGGCCCTGGAGATCTGGAAGATTCCATAGACACTCTCAAGACGACAATGCTCTTTGAAGTAATAGCTAATAGCGCTGGCATGATGAGTGGCTGTTTTCCTGTTGGTTTTTTTTGTTGTTGTTGTTGTTTTTAAAGATATATTTTTACTTATATGCATATGTTTGCATGCGTGTATGCATAGGTGACTATAGAGGCCTGAAAAGGCCTCTGGAGTCCCTGGAACTAAAGTTATAGGTGATTGTAAGCTGCCTGTTGTGGATGCTGGGAATCAAACTCAGGGTCTCTGGAAGAAGAGCAATCCTCTTGGTGGTTGAGGCCACCTTTTAGCCTCTTCCCTCTGCTCTTAAGGATTCTTGCATTACTTCCAAGTCAGAGGCTGTGCTCCAGGCATGGGATCCATCTTTCACCCCCTCACTAACTCTAACATTCTGCAACTGTGAGATTAATGAACCACTAAGATGAATAAAGTCATATACATAAGTTCATTTTCCCACAATCAGTGTGCCCTTTTATAAAAATGTCTGTTCAGCAATAAGAAGTTACTTATTTCCCAACACCTCCCATGAAATGCAAATCAGAAAGCAAAGTTTACAACAATTTTCTTTTATGTTTGACACACTAAGATTTATAAATCATTTGTCCCAGAGTCAGAAAATATAAAACAAACTGTATATATATATATATCCGGCCAGTTATGGAGTTTGAGGACACTACAATCGACTTAGAGCTATACCTGTGTAATTCCGTGTAATAACAACCGTGCCTTAGAGTATTTTCAAAGATTCTAGGCAGAGTGACCTTTGAAATGCATCAGAGAATGTAGTAGGTGGAAATGAAATTGTGCATAACTTTGTTCGGATTGATTCTTTTTCTCATTATCACTAATTGGTGGTTTTCCAATAAAAACATTTCTCACATGTATTATATATGCAAATCATCTCCATAATGTGTTTATTACAGATCCTCTAAGATGAAGAAAATTTTCCATTTTAAGAAATAATCACTGTCAATATTTTGCATAGAGTTACAGTAATTGCATTCATAGCTTGGATCTGACTCTGGGATCTGGGGAAATCACTTTCATTTTTTAAAAATGTTTTTGTCATTATATAATTGGGTCTTAAAATATTACTTTCTTTACAATGTGTTGGGAGGATCAAATTAGATAGTACGTGTAAAGCCTTTAATTAAATCCTGGCATTTGGTAAGTCTTCAGTAAATAGTAGCTATTTATGTACCTTATATAAACAGTAAACAATTAAAAGGGGCTTATCAATGCACTATTTTTGTATCTAACTTGCTATTTCATGGCATATGTTTAAAACAGTTTTGTGAAAAGAGATGCCTATTTCTTACTTGTTTCTAATTGCTATATACACCATCATATGAGTTTTTAAATATGCTTTCAAATAGGAAGCTAAGTAAAGCTGTGCTTCAAAGAAGGCAAATCTCCTTCCCTAGCCCAGGGCTCCCTGCTGGGTCAGAGCTGACTGTCTTTACTTTGATTGAAACCCTGTGAACCTCCCTGGGCTCTTCACAATGATGGAATGCCCACTTTAGGAGACCCTGGGGACTCCTAGCTCTTTATCTGTGATTATATAAAAGAAATCTGGGGGGGCTTTCAGCTCTTTAACTGTGATCATGCTTTTGGGGGCTTCGCAGAAAAGCAGCCTTCAGTTGAACCTTGGCCATTCATTAAAACTTCTGGAGAAAGGTCAGTTTCTTCCAAAGCAGCTGGAACTTACTTAAATAATCAACTCAAATTAATTCAGAAAGCACCAGAGTGTGCGAGTCTTGGTTCATGTCTGTTGCTGCCTTAACCCCAGCGGGACAGCAGAGAACTCGCAGCTGCCTGGCCTCTCTACAGCAGAGAAGAGAGGCTGGCTGGTCCTCTCTCACAGGGCAGAGGATGGACACACATGGGGAAACCCCAGGGGCTTGGAGTCCTGCAGGGGATTTTTTTCCAGTTTATGCTATCCCTTTCCGCTGTCTGCATCAAAGGGAGAAAGTGGTGGAAAATAATTCAGTTCTTACACCATTGATCTCACCCTTCCTCACTGTGTAGTCTTGGGGGATGTAAGAGTGGGCAGAGGATCTAGGTGAGAGCAGAAGCAGAACATGGCAACATCAATGGAAGGAAACTGGTGGGAGAGGGGATTATGTAGCCAACGGTGGCTTCATTGCTCTAAAAATTGTCCAATTCAGCAGTGGCATCTGTTTTGTGCCTTTGCCATGTGAAAGCTTCTGTCTCAGCATTCACTGTGTAAAGAGAGGAAGTTTAGCCCTTGGCAGGACACAGGGAAACTAGCTTGTTGGAAACAATTGACTCTAACCTGGCAATTTCCTCAAAAGCAGATAGATGCGCAAAGCTTCCTAAACTGTCTTTTCAAAATGCAAATGTGATCTTGCCATTCTCTTCCTCAAGACCAGCTACGGTTCTCCCCATCTTCTGCAGGGAAGACAGGCTCATATGGTTAATGAATTTTTGAATCCTGCATTTGCAGAATCTGGAGGCCCAGGGAACAGTGCCTGGTAGAGCACAGCCCAGGGGAAAGTAGCCCTGCCTTGCAGAGTAACCTGACTGTAGATAAAGAGACAGGCAGTCCCTGGCTTCCCAGCCTCTCAGCTTCATAGATGTCAATAGCTCATATCAGATTTTAGATGCTGAGAACTGAACAAAGTAGCCTCACTTTCCTCTGATGCCCAGAGAGTCCTCTGCCTATGCCCAGCTGATGGATATGGTCAGGTCTGATGCCTTTACTGTAAAGGTTAACAATTTGCTGGGATTTCTTGGAAATGAATGGAGAAAGGAATGGGGCTGTAGCCAAGATCATATGCATTCAGACCTTAAGCCAGGGTCATTCTTATTTTACCATAAAATGTCCATACATAAAAAAGAATAATCCACATTGGCAGCAGGATGCTAATTGTACTGGATGTCTTGCTTTTCCGCTCCTGAGTGGCTTCAACAGACTTCTGGGTGAGAGGCATCTTGTCCGTCCTATGTCCGCATAATTTCCATGTCTTTCTACCCTGCCTCACAATGAGCTTACATTTTGGTGAGTTCAAGGCTACAATAAACACAGCCAGACACAACATAGTAGAGAAAAATTCACAAGCGTGATTTCCCAAAGCAATGCCTTCCCTCTACCAAAGAGGCCTGGGGACTTCATTCAGAAAGCAAATGCATATCCAGAGAGGAACACATTGTGGGGATAGGTCATTCCTAAGCATACATAATAGAAGATATACATTATGGAATGTGCTCAGGTTATAGACAAAGATGTCTTATACATTCATTTTTACATTATTATGTATCAGTTAAAGTTCAAGAAGGAAAGCTAGGAGACACATTTGTGGGAAGGCTTAATTCAAGGTCATGGAGCATATTTTCAAAAGGCCAGAGACGGCATGTGGGAGCACATTTGGATGTGGTCAACTCCCCAATACATGGATGCTCTGATGGTGTGTTAGTACCAAAGTTTGCCTCTAAGGTCACTTAATTCATTTGTTTCCTAGAAACAGTTCAAAAAGAAAGCCTAATCACTCTTGGAGACTTTTACAGAATAATACTTTTAACAGCAAATTCTGATTAAGCACTTGGGGCAGGGGGCAGAGCCTTGCGTCTAGGGGCGGGCAGAGAACCATCAGAAGTGAGTGAGCCTAGAAGGATCTAGCAAGAAAGAAAGCTGACATGCCAGATGCCAGCAGAAAGAAGGAGACAACATCTGTAATGACCTGGACAGACGGCTTGGAAACAGGAGGGGCAGAAATACTGTTAAACTTGGTGTCCAGTGTGTCACCGCTAACTTGAGAGGCTGAAGCCAGCAAACATTGTAAGTCAGAGAGCACAAGAATGGAGACGTGACAGATGACAGCAGCAGGTGCGTGCAGCACAGACTGTTTGCCAAGGTTGAGCCAGAATCCTTAGAATCTCACAGCTTGTTTCCTTCCCCTTTGGTGAGTACTTCTGCTTAGTCTCCTGTTCCAGCTCCCACAGCCTCTTCTTTCCCGGTGTTCAGAGCCATTACCAGAAAGACCAGAGCAAGCAGTTCAGTGGCATTCTCTTCTTCCATGTCCACCAAGGACTGGAAATCAGAGAGACAGCTGAGTTTATTCCATGTGTGGCTGTGCAGAGCCCACTCATGGAAAGCAGCCTTGGTAGAGCCATCAGTGGGTGTGTCATGGTTACTTTTGACTGTCAACTTGACAGGGGCTAGGATCACCTACTAGACCAAGCTCTGGACATGTCTGTGAGGGAGTTCCAGGTAGCTGAAGTGGAGAGAAGCATATTAAATGTGATGAGCACCATCCATTGGCTGAAGTCCTGAGCTGAGTAAGAAGGAGAAAGCAAGATAAATAGCAGCATGCATCTTGCTCTGCTTCCTGACTGTGAATACAATGTGACCAGCTGCTTCATTCTCCTACCACCGTGATGGAAATTCCCTAAAACTGTCAGCCAGATAAGCCCAATTCTCCCAGAGCCTCTTGAATTACCAGCTTGTAATTCCTCACTATGTGAAAAAATACCTGATGATGAAATGCAATTTAAGGAAGGAAGGGATTATTCTGACTCACATCCAAAGGAATTGTTTCATTGTGGTGAAGAAGTCATGGCAATAGTGAAGAAAGCCAGGCAGCTGGAGCAGAAGCTGGCTGGTCATATTGTATCCCTATTTAGGAAGGGAGGGGGGAGGAGGAGGAAGTGGGACCTGGCTGTTAAACCTGAAAGGTCTACCCCAAATGATGTGCTTCCTCTAGCAGGTATCCATTTTCCCAAACTGCATCACCAGCTGGGGACCAAGCGCTAAGATATTCCACATTCAACCATAGCACCATGGGAGTCAGTTCTGACTACCCATTGTCTCCCAATAGCAGTAAAATAAGATGGAAGGACCCACTTTTATCAAAGGAATTGCTAAAAGAGAAAAGCTTTTGGAAGAAAATTAGTTACAATTGAATCTTAACCCCACCCTGCCACTGTGTGTGTGTGTGTGTGTGTGTGTGTGTGTGTGTGTGTGTATCTTCTTCAGGGACTGCTGAAAGAAGCATGACCTGGCCAAGGTTGACCACACTCCTCCTTATATCATTGGCTATTAAAGTGCCATGTTCATATCCCTCTGCTTGCCTGATAACTCTCTAAATTCCCGTGGGCATAGATTTCCAACTGCTCTATGACAGGTTGTGAAAGACTGACTTTGGGAGTAAGGTCCTTTGCTCTGTGATGTCGATGGCACCTTCCTAAGATTGCATGAGCTAAGGGTTAGCAACTGTGACTTTGTCAAGATAAGACTGGTATGGCAGAACGGCATTCTTTTAGCCTCCGTGTACACCCCATACACAGTACCTGTTAGCCTGACACGTTCCTGCATACTCATGTATAACACCATCACCCTCATCCTCCTCCTTCTCTGTTTCAACCTCACCCAGGCTTTCACAACGGGCCAGTCTCCAAGTTAAGCCTCAGCTTTAGAGCAGTTTCTAGTCAAGCACGTTCTGCAATTATCATCACAACATGTGATCAGTCATTACTAATAACCTTCCTCTTCCCCAAAATGTTTTCAACCATCCACTACAAGCCCACCTCTGAGAGAATCCTCAACTTTTAGCAAAGTGAACAAGCTCGTACCTCTGTCTAGCCCTTCATATAGCTGCTGTCCGATTCCAGGAAAGAGCTCTGGCATTCCTAAGCAAAGCATTGCTTACATGTTTGCAGGTGACATTCACACAGGGAGCCAAAGCCAGGTCCAGCAGGAAACCACCCCTGACAGGTCTAGGATGGGCATCGGAAATGGAAGCATTTTGCTTAATGTCCCGAATTAGTTTCCCAGAACTTGTAATCACAGACAGGGTGACTTAAACAACATAAATGTATCCTCTCACAGTCTAGGAGTAGGAAGTCTCAAATATAGTGTCAGCAGGCCCACAGTCTCCATGTAGTCTCTGGAGAACCCTTCTCTGCCTCCTCCTCCTTTGGACATCGGTGGTAACTTGCTTGTGTGGCTTCTCTCTGCCTTTATTATCTAACGGTCCTTTATCCTGCTTGTGTCTCTGACTCCATGGCCCTGCTCCATGCAATATCTCCCTCTCCCCACCAATCCAGATATGAGCATCTGTTAAATATGTCTACAAAAACCTTTTTTTTCTGAACAAGGTCTTATTCCATGTGCCCTGGATTGGGACATAAATACATCTTTAGAGGATGTTTCTTACCCACAATGGGCCCTCTAGGCAGCTAACAGAGAGCCAGACTGCTATCAAAAATCACAACTTGGGGGTTGCAGATTGAACTAGGTGAGTAGATGCTTGTCTAGTATACAGAAAGCCCCTGCTTTGCATTGTCAAAATGGGCATGGTGGAGCATGTCTGTAATCCCTGAACTCTATAGGTGGAAGATGAAGGATCAGAAGTTCAGGGTCATCCTCAGGGACATAGTGACTTTACGGCCAGTCTTGAGCCCTGTCTCAAACTATAAAACAAAGTTAAAAAGTAAACTACTCATGACTAAGTCAATGAAAGAAAAGTAAGTCACCACCAATATGACTTCTAAACCAGTAACCCAGTCTTCCCATCCCACTGAATATTTTGATGTAGCAAACATTTACGCAACCAATCATCTTTTATGTTAGTCATATTTAAAGCACAGCATGATGTGTGTGATCTTGAAGGAAGCCATTTGTTGACCTGTTGTCTGATCAGAGTCCAGAGGAGTATGCCATCTCGTGATAGTTTGTTTCCCAAGCGTCTACACAGTCACCACCTAGGTCATCCCAGCTCCTCCTCCTTTCGAGCCTCCATCACCCATAACCCACGCCTCTCTCTGTGCTCCAGAAGTCTAGGCTGTATCCTTGATTTCTGAGCATCACTCAGGCTCTACCCAGAGAGTATGGCGGGCATCACGATGAAGGAAGCCATAGTCAGTGTAGATTCTTTAGCCTTGGGCTTTCAGAGGGCAAATAGACCTTCTTTCAACTAAACCAGTCAGCTTTAACCCTACAGTACTCTTGTGGTACTCCTCCACACACATTTTCTTCACTTTAAAAAAAAAATTAATCTCCTTGAGTCAGAGTAGAGAGAGAGAGATCTTAAGACCCTTCCTAAGAACCTTCTCTGGGTGTGCAGAGTGGATGGGAGAAAGATGCTCTGATTTAATTCCTACATAATAATGAAAGTAATTGTCCTGTGTGTGTCATTATTTCTCCATTATCTTAATGCATCAGTTAATGAAGATTTTTCCAAGCTCATTCATGCAGCTACAGGAGGTTAGCAATCAGATGGCAGGCCTGAACCCTGTGGATACAGCCTGGTTTCACTGCAGATGTGGGTCATCGTCAATCAAAGTGTCTCAATACTACTATTATCTCGGCGGGCTTCACAGACCACCCTAGGGTGGAAGTATGTGAAGGGTGCCTCTGTTCTATCCAAGTGGGCCTTTCCCCCATTGCCTCTCACTTGTGATGATGTTAGGAAAGGCATCCTGTTCAGGAGAGGACCCACTGGACTGGTAATAGCAGATTGACAATTCTTGGGCACCATTGAGCAGTGAGGGATGCTGTGCAGTACATGCATGGTATATGGGTGCAGACTTCCTCTGTAGAAAGATGTTCACACCATTTTCCAGCATATAAACATCTCCAGGCTGTCTCCTCTGCGTACACACAATTTCACAGTGGGCCAACGATGCTGCTTCTCTCCTTCACCCTTCAATAAGAAGTCTCCCCCTAAAACAGTGGTTCTCAAACTATGGGTCATGATCCCTTTGAGGCTTGAGTGACCCTTTCACAAGGGTTACATATCAAATATCCTGCGTGTCATATATTTACATTATGATTTATAGCAGTAGCAAAATTATAGTTATGAAGTAGCAATGGAAATAATCTTATTGTTGGGGTCAGCACAACTGAGGAACTGTATTAAGGGGTGGCAGCATTAGGAAGAGTGGTCCTCAATTTAGAGTCGAATCATTGAGTGGTGACTCTGTCATGAGAACTCTGACTGAATCAATGGGCAAATCCCCTGATGGTTTGTAATTTGGTGATATCATTTGGAGGTTGTAGACATATTAGAGATAGGACTTGGATGAATTCTCTGAGGACACTCCTTTGAAAGGTGGTTTGTCTTTACAGCTGTAGCCTTTCTAAGTGCTTGAGCCATCGTGAGATGATCAGTCTTTCCTACTTCACATTTCCCCTGCTATAATGTTTTGCCTCATTTCAGACCCAAATGGACCTAACTGATCATGGACTAAAATCTCTGAAACTGTAATTAGAATAATTCTAATTTATTAGAATTCTTGAGCTGTTACTGCCAGATAGTTTGTCACTGTGATAATGAACTAATACAAACTTCTCTCTCCCTACTCCAAAGGGCTGGAGTGACTCTGGCCTTCCTATATGGCCTCAAAAGGAAAGAAAGAAGGAGCTGGTCAGCAGGCCATGATAGAGGACAAGGCCTCAGGATGACTGAGCCAAGACTGTAGGAATGAGGTGGTAACGTGTAGGGCACAGGGATTGAGGCTGAGCATTGGCTGTGGAAGGGAAGAGCTTATAAGATATGTGAGATTCTGCCTACCCTTGGGGCCATGTCAATGCTTAGAAGAGCAAGTTAAATGAAATCTTGGACAAGTGTTGCCTCTTCAGCTGTGGTGCTGCTCTAAGGTAGGCTACACAGATTCTAGATTTAGTGACCAACATCCTGTGAGTTGGCCACCTCATGCTGCCTGCCATGCCAGCGTCATAACTCATATAAAGAAGTGAAAGCAGAGCTGAGAGGTTTCTGAGAACAGAGGCAGATTTTAGATCATTTACTCAGTGTCATGTTTAACCCAAGGCACTTTTGAACACCCTCTGCCCCTTTGCCTGCCTCTGCGCAGATCCTACTGTGTGTCATAGGTATGATGAACAGTCAGAAAGGCATGGCATCTGGGAACTCAATGACTATTTAATTGTGCTCCCTATGTCTCAAGTCCTCATTTGGAAAAGGGTTGGTGCAGTCTCTTGAATGTGAGTGAGTTAAACATTTTGTGGTTGTGACAAATAATCAACATAAGCAGCTTGAATAGGAAAGGTTTGCTTTGCTCTCAGCTCCAGAGAGCGAAGTCCACAGTCACTCAGTCAGAACACCATGCTGACGGGAGTGGGAAGCAAAGATGCACAGGAAGATACCTGCAACCAGGTATAACTCACAGAGGCCTTCCCCAATCACCCTCTCTCTCCAGCTGGAACCCTCCTGACAAATCTCTACCACTTCCCAAAGTAGTGCCATCATCTGGAGGATCACGCATTCAACCACAGTGTGTGTGTGTGTGTGTGTGTGTGTGTGTGTGTGTGTGTGTGTGTGTGTGTGTGTGATATTTCATATTCAAATCATAACACAGAGCATCTGTGAGGGATCAATGCAGTGAATATGAGTGTTTATCTAAAGAATAGCACAAATTCTAATTATGACTCACACAACCAATGGCTTTGTTTCCTTGACTGGGTTAGCACACTGACTGAAAACATTTATGTAGATTGGACACATACGTGCAATGAGCAATCTTTGGTTTTACCAAAGATCAGTGCTTTACCCAAACAGTACATTGGTTTTAATGCAGACTGTAGTAAATGCTGATGATATGTTAATGCCCAGATATGGCTGATAGAAACTTGAGAAGCATTTCCAAATGACACTCTATACCAAATACATAGAAACCATTGCTATCCAGCACTAGATAGCCATAATCATCACAGATGGAGTACTTCAAAGTGCCTTTTAAGATGACATTTTATTTAATAAGTATAGCGTCAAAGCAATAATACATCTAGAAATTGAGATCTTAGAATTTTTGAAAATAAAAATATATAGAAAAACAATTATAAGGAAAATAATTTCCTAAGAGCAGAGGAATTAGAGGCTGGAAAAATGGCTCAGTGATTAAGAGTGTATTCTGCTCTTACAGAGGAGCCAAATTTGATTCCTAGAACCCTCATAGGATGGCTCATAATTGCCTGTAACTCCTGCTCTAGAGGGTCCAACGCCCTCTTCTGGGTTCCATAGGCAGCTGCACTAGTATACAGAAACCTTAATGTAGACACATATATACATCATTAAAAATAAAATAAATCATCTAAAAAGTAAAAGGAGCAAAAATTTGTGAGTGAATTTTCTTTACATATTATCAGTTTAGTTTTTAATGGTAAAAATTATTTATTTGGGTTCATAGTTTAAAGGATATGATGCTAGTGGTGGGAAAGCATGGAACGTGGCTCCATGGCAGTGGAAACAGGGAGGCACGTCAACATTTTACATAATATTATAATATTTTTGCTTTAAGACAGGATTTACCTATGTATCTCAAGCTGATCTGGAACTTATTATTTACCCTGTGTCCTCTGATATCCGATAGAAACTTTATTAAATCTCTACAATCCTGCTTCACCTGCTTCAGACTTTCAAATGCTGGGATTATAAGTATATGTCACCATATCTAGTGTAATAATATCTTTAAAATATTTAAGATAACACTTGGGACAGTGCGCTAGCTTTGTGTGCTGTTAATTATTTTACTTTTCAATATCTAAGTCTCTGCCTTTTTGAAGAAGAAAATTGAAATGGGTGTTGAGGAAGGGCCCCTTTAAGCAGCCTTAGATTTCACGTGGAATTTTCATTTACAAGCAATAGATGGTTACCCATCCGGGAGCGCTTTTATCTCAACACTCGGATGACTAGCCACAGGGAAACCACACATTGAACAACTATAAGCATCTTGCCTGAGAAATAATAAATAATAGAATGACAAATAGAGGATCTGAGTCCTTCAAATCTTTGATTAATGGAAGAGCTGTCTGATTGCAAATTTGGCTATGAGAGAATGTGTGTTATTACCTACAACACTTATGCCTGATTTACCAGTGAAATTGGCACCTTTCAGATGTGTGAGTGTTCACTGGGCCACCCACCTCCTGTAGCACCAGTGTCATTACCATTCATGGGACATGTGGGCCAGTGCTGTAGGTCCCCAGATGTCTACAGATGCTGGAGCCAGGCTATTCATTCCAAGGTCCATTGTGTAATTGGAAATCTGACTCCTATGTACCACAATGCCTACTGGAGTTTGAATAAGAAATGTGCCCCCATAGGTGCATGTACTTGAATACTTGCCTCCAGTTGGTGATGCTCTTTTGGGAAATTATAGAACCTTTAGGAAGTGGAGATCTTTTCTGGGTAAAGTACATCACTGGGGAGTAGGTTTTAAGCACTTAAATCCTCAGCTAATTTCTGTTCTCTCTCCCTGCTTCTTGTGAAGATGAAGATGTGATGAGCCCAACTCAATAGATGCTGAAAAAGTCTTTGACAAAATCAAACAGCCATTCATGATAAAAGTCTCGGAGAGATCAGGGGTATTAGGGACATAGGTAAACATAAGAAAAGCAATATCTAGCAAGCCAATTGCTAACATCGAATTAAATGGAGAGAAACTCAAAGCAATTCCATTAAAATCAGGAATAAGACAAGATTGTCAATTCTCTCCATACCTGTTCAATTTAGTACTTAAAGTTATAGCTAGAGCAATAAGACAATTAAAGGATATCAAGGGGATACAAATTGGAAAGGAAGAAGTTAAAGCATCATTATTCATAGATAATGTGACAGTATACATAAATGACCTCAAAAATTCTACCAGGGAACTCCCATAGCTGATAAATACCTTTGGTGAAGTGGCTGGATACAAGATTAACTAGCCCTTTTATATACACATGATAAACAGGCCAAGAAAGAAATTAAGAAAACAACTTCACAATAGCCTCAAATAATATAAAATGTCTTGGTATAAATCCCCACGCAGTCATCTGTATGACAAGGACTTCAAGTCTTTGAAGAAAGAAATTGGAGAAGATATCAGAAGATGGAGAGATCGTCCATGCTCATAGGTTGGTAGAATTAACATACCAAAAATCATTTTAACAAAAGCAATTTCCTTGTTCAATGCAATCCCCATTAAAATCCCATACACATACATCTCCAACGGGATCTCAGTGAGGGTGCTGATGAATGGCAAGCCTTTAGGAGGTTAGAGAAACTGAAGAGGATATACAGACGGACACACAAGGAATTTTCTGAGGGCCAAACTTGGTTCTTCATTCTATTATTATGACTGTTACCTGCTCTTTTCTATTGCTCTTCTGTTCTGTTTTTCTTCCCTTCTGCCTTTCTTGATGTCTTTCTTCTAAGTAACGTTATTTTTCCCTTACAGATTATATATAAATCTCAGGAAAAAAATCTCTCAAGAAGTATAAAAAATACAGTGTGGTTACATTCTATGTCTCAAGTGAATGATTACTACGAATACAAATAAGAAGCAGCATGTTTTTTAGATCCCTCACATGATTAAGCATTTTATCTGTTACAGGTGGAAGAAAAGTTATCCCAAGAACCCACATACATTTATACTCAAGAAATTTATTATAGATTAGCAGAGTGTAAGCAAGCAAGGTATTTTTCTCAGCCAGTTCTTTTGCTAGAAGGCTGCGCTTTGCTGTTACAAAGAAAGGATTGGTTATTTTATTATTTGGCTCAAAAGTTAATTTTAGGGATCAGAAGTCTAAACTTTTATATATGAAAAACAGTCAGCTCTCTTTTAAATCCTAGGAATGCATGCTCACTCATCAACAATTTTTATATCAAGAAACTGAGGTTAGAAGTGGGTACAGGGAATTAATCACTATCCTTGATCACCAGCCTATCCCAGCAAGAAAGTTTCATTGGTCAACAATAGCCAGGATTTCATTGTTCCTGCTTCCTGACCTCAACAAGTCTCTCACTCAGCTATTAAAAGTATATCCTTCTAAACTTAATATAGTTTTCCAAGATTTTCTGCCTCAAAGCCATTAACAAAAACACCTTAAGCTAACCTTAAGTCATAGTTAAAGCTTTGTTTTATCTACAGTGCACACCAGAACCTTTGAACACATCTCTCAACATTAAGATTAAAAGAACTTACACTAACTTAGCTTCTGGGACACAGCTGATTTCCTTAATCATTAGCCCAAGCCACAGTCTATATTGTTCCCCCAGAGAAGCTAGCCATATGATATTCCCTTGTTCTTATTTTTTATCCTCTGCAGCCCCTGCTTTATCACTTTAAAAACACAACTTAGGAGAAAATAATCTGCATAACAATCCACAGGTTAAAATGCCCTGTAGAACAGGATATTTCTATGAGATAATCATACTACATTAAAGGCAGTGAGGATCTACCCAGACCCATTCATACAATGCCCGATACCAGAGAAAAATGTCAGTGGCAAACATGTAAAGACACAGCATTTGCAAGGGACATTCTGGGGTGAAGGCTCTCAGAGACTGACCTGTCAGAGCTTTGCTTCCTGGTGGGTTGATTTCCTAAACTTCAGTTGCCACCTTCTTCTCCTCTGACATGGTCTTCACCAGCACATATGGAAGAACAAACAGAACCCAGGATAGCTAAAACAATCCTGTACAATAAAAAAATTTCCAGAGCATCACCATCCCTGATTTCAAGCTCCTTTGTAGAGCTATAGCAATAAAAACCTTATGTTATTATCATAAAAACATACAGGTGGCTAAATAGAATTGAATTAGAGACCCAGACGTAAATCCACACATATATGAACACCTGATCTTTGAAAGAAGCCAAAATAATACAGTGGAAAAAAGAAAGCATCTTCAGAAAATGGTACTGCATAACTGGGTATTGACATGTAGAAGAATGAAAGTAGATCCATATCTATCACCCTGCACAACACTCAAGTCCAAGTGGATAAAAGACCTCAACATAAATCCAGATTCACTGACTCTGACAGAAGAGAAAGCGGGAAATAGCTTTGAATACATTGGCATAGGAGACCACTTCCTAAAGAGAACATTAAGTGCAGACACTAAGATCAACACTTGATAAAAGGAACCTCATGAAACTGAAATGTTTCTGTAAGGCAAAGGACATTGTCAATAGGACAAAAGGCAGACTACAGAATCTGAAAAGATCTTCACCACATCTGACAAAGGGCTGTTTTCTAAAACATATAAAGAACTCAGGAAATAAGACACCAAATAATCCAATTTAAAAATGGAGTACAAATTTAAACAGAGAATTCTCAACAGAAAATCGCAAATGACCAAGAAACACTTAAAGAGCTGTCCAACATCCTTAGGTATCAGGGAAATTCAAATCAAAACTCTGAGATTTTTATCTTACACATCTCAGAACAGCTAAAATAAATAAATTAAAAAAAAAACACAGATGACAGCCTATGCTGGAGAGGATGTGGAGCAAGGGAACCCTCCTCCATGGCTGGTGGGAGTGCAGACTTGTACAGCCACTTTGGAAATCAATATGTGGGTATCTCAGATAACTGGAAATCAATCTATCATACAACTCTTGGGCACATACCCAAAGGAATTCAACCATACCACAAGGACTTGCTCAACTATATTTATAACAGCTTTATTCATAATAGCCAGAAACTGGAAACAAGTTAGATGTTCTTTGAAGGAGAATGGATAAAAAAAAAAAAAAAATGTGGTACATTTACACAATGGAGTATTACCCAGCTGCTAAAAAAATAAAAAAATCAGGAAGTCTGAAAGCAAATGAATGTAATTAGGAAAAAAAAATCCTGAATAAAGTAACCCAGGCCCAGAAAGAGAAATATGATTTGTACCCACTCACAAATGGATATTAGCTTTAAAATAAAGAATAACTATGTTATAATCCAGACTCAGAGAGACTATATAACAAGGAGCATTCAGGCGGGTGGGGAGGGCACACTCAGATCTCCCTGGGAAGGGGAAATAGAAGAGACTTCATGAGTGAACTGAGGGCAGGGGGCATGAGGACATGAGAAATTATGTTCTGGGGGAGACTGACAGGGAGAGCACTAAATAGACTACGGGAAGGGGGGCATTTCAGGGTCAGGTAAAAACTTGGTGCAGGAGAATCTCCCTGGGAACTACAAGGTCGACTCCAGCTAAGAGTCTTAGCAATCATGGATAAGTAGCTTGAACTGGTCTCCTGTGTCCAGATTGGTGCCTAGCCCAGTTGCCATCAGAAAGGCTTTATTCAGCAACTGATAGAAGCAGATGCAGAGACTCACAGCCAAACATTAGTCAGAGTTCAGTGAATCCTGAAGATGAAAAAGGGAAAGGATTGTAGGAGTCAGATGGGTCAAGGACACCACAAGAAAACTCACAGGAATTAACTAACCTGAGATCATAAGGCTCACAGCAAATAAACCAACACCCAGAGAGCCTGCATGGGACTGACCTACGCACTCTGCATATATGTTACAGTTCTATAGCTTGCCCTTCTAGTGGGAGCAGGGCCTGTATTCAATGCTTTCACGGCCTTTTGGGACCCTACTCTCTATACTGAGTAGCATTGCCCAGCCTTAATACATGGGGAGGTGCATA
Source organism: Phyllotis vaccarum (assembly GCA_033318265.1). Classification (NCBI taxonomy): domain Eukaryota; kingdom Metazoa; phylum Chordata; class Mammalia; order Rodentia; family Cricetidae; genus Phyllotis; species Phyllotis vaccarum. Next base: position 71,857,022 of record JARWLC010000004.1, on the reverse strand, counting down.
GTCTTACTGCAACTTTCTATGCCATGTTTTGTTGATATCTGCGGGAGATCTGATCTTTCATAAACAAGAATGTAGGAAGAGTAGATTAGGGGGTGAGAACAGAGAGAGGTTTGGGGGGAACTGAGAGGAGAGGAGGGAGAGAAAACTGTGGCTGGAGTGTAAAATAAATAAAAAAGAGAAAGAAGGAAGGAAAGAAGGAAGGAAAGAAGGGAGGAAGGGAGGGAGGGAGGGAGGGAGGGAGGGAGGGAAGTTGGGAGGGAAAGCTGCCCAGCTAATCTCCTGCTGCAGGAAAGCCTTCCCCCTGCCTGTTGCCATGTCTTCCTTGTCTTCAAGATGGACTCCAGAACAATACACCAAAATAAACCCTTTCCTCCTTAAGCTGCCCTATAGTATTCTATCACAAAACAGAAAAGCAACAAACACGGTGCCTTTGTATCTTGAATAATCTTAAACGTCCAATTCCATGGCACATGTGAAATAAATAAATAAAGTCTAGAGTGATAGATGTTATTTGGTCTAATTTAGAAGCATAATTTACATAAAATAGAGTATCTCCTATATGGTGGAAAGGAAAATATACAAAGCAGATGTTAATCTTTAGAATATTAGATTTTTGTTGAATAATATAGTGACAGAAACATAATATCTAGGTCAGACACAGCAGCTTGCTAGCTCTGAGTCTGTGGATTCACTCCTTCAAATTTCCTTCATTTGTGAAATGTACACGTGGCAGGCGCCTTTGTCTGTCCTTGGATAACTTTAGTTGCCCTTGATTCTGTGGTATAATTCATAAAATCCCTTAAAAGGTTTAATTTTGTTACTTACATTTGTGCATAGGTTTGTGCGGGGTGTGTGTGTGTAAATGCAGGTGCCTGCAGAGGCCAGAGTCCTTGGATCCTTTTGGAGCTGGACTTAAAGGCAGTTGTGAGCCAAGCAGTGTGGGTACAGGAATCAAACTCACTTCCTTTGCAAGAGTAGTGCATGCTCTTAACCACTGAGGCATTCCTTGAACCTCATTTCATAAAAGCATGAAAATGTCTTGTGTGTGTGTGTGTGTGTGTGTGTGTGTGTGTGTGTGTGTGTGTGTGTGTGTATATATATATATATGTATATATATATATATATATACTTTAATAACTTTCTTGGCAGCCAGAATACTAGTAGTCTTCATCCTGGGCTTAAAAAAAAAAAAAAAAAAAAAAAAAACCTGTTGATAAAAAGAATGAAGAAGAAGGACTTAAGTCTCTTCATGCTGTGATTAATAATTTGCTAAAGCAAATAATTAATAGGAGATCTGAGATCCTGACAGTCCAACTCTACCAAGGGCAAAAAAGCATTTATAATCCACCTCAGCTAGGAATGCTGTTATCTTGCTTCTTCCCTGAGCACGAGGCTCCTTCTTGTAGGCGTAGATAACCCAGTTTTGACTGTTTCATCTGCGTTGTTGGAGGGACTGTGCTGTCCATTTTAACATCTTTAAAGAGTGAGAATAAACTGTGTGCCTTTGCAAGACTCTTTTGGAGGATGTGGAAGAAGGATTAAGATTAGCATTAAGTATTTGGATATGTGATTGTGTTCATCCCCGATATGGCACATCACCTGTTCAGTGGTACCCTCACGTCTACTTCTTCATTGGGGGAACCTAGATCCATGACCGATAGAAGCTTTGAGACCAGAGACCCACTGTGCAGTGGTTCTTCACACACTAGCAGGCACTTTGTCCAGAGGTTGTGATGAAGAGACACTAGGGTCCTCTTGGGAAGATTTTCCTCTTTGAGGGATATCAAATGAGGCCCCAGCACCACCTGCTTATGGACTTTGGAACACTCAGAAGGTAACAGAAATGTCAATTCACTGTCCAGACACAATCAAATTGCTAAGCCAACTATAAAAATGGTCATGATCCATGACGACTCTGACATTAGATCCCTTAAGGAGCTCTCATGAGGTTTAAGAGCAGTACATGAAAGCATGGCCAGCACTGGTAGGTTGTTGATACTGAGATGCTGTCCAGGATGCTCTACCTGAGTTCCTATTGCAAAGCGATGCCCCTTGTCCCTCAGGAGTTATTATCTGATCAGCGAGTGGCAGCCCCTCGCATCCTAGCATGACCTCTATGTGAAGCATTTGTGTATATTCTGAGATACAGTAGTAAAAAGTGATGCTATGGCTATCTTCTGGTGATAACTATTCCCAGTGGCTACAGATTAATAGAAGAAGCCACAGGAATCCTCACTGGCAGAAGTAAGCAGCAATTTGCATTGTCTTGGTGGATAGTGCTCCACAGCGTCCCTTGAGACACTGGCATGGGCTTCATGAAGTGCTGAGATATAAGGAACTGCAGAATTTTTATATACAAGGAATCCTGATCTCCAATGTGCCCCCTCCTCTCCACACTCCTATGAGCCAGGCTTGAAATCCGTGCAGGAGAAAAGGGATCTGTTTAGGTTTAAATCATCACGTGCTATGGAAGGAAGATAGGAAGATGGCTTTGTCTCACCAGGAGACCTAGAATAAAGGCCTAGAATCTAGAGCCGATCCATCTTCAAAGGACCCACATTCCAACCCAACCTCAGATACTTCCTTGAAAGGCTTTCCCCATGGGACAATGTCTCCTCCAGATAAGTCACTGATTGGCTGCTTCTGCCAATGGAAAGCTCTTCAAAGTCAGGCTTTTGAACAGGATGCCATGTTTATGGGTGCTGTCTTTCACAGGGTCCTGAAAAGCTTGTAATGGCCTGTGGACCCTTTACAAGAAGCAATTTCTCCAACAGCACAGAATAGAGTAGACATTTGGCAAGAGAAAATTTGCAATCAGTGGATTCCACTGATATATACCCAATGGTGTCATGTTGCTGATCTGGAATCCTAGGTGAGGGCTGTGCTGGTATAAGAAAACATTGGGGCAGTAACCATGGTGATTGGCACCTTTATGGAAAGGGCCAAACACTGTGTTCATGCTTGGTATCATTTAATCCCCAGTATTCTATACAGTGTCTACTTCAAAGCAAGGAGCCCTATAAATCAAGCATTTTGAAGACCCAAGGATTAACTGAGGAACACAACAAAGAAACACTTTTAAAAAGGCTTATAAAACCAAACTTTAGTAACTTAACAATTTGCCTAACAGCCTCCACGCTTCTGCATCTAAGTACCACTAGGCTATAATTTCTTATGAATCTCCCTAGGCTGTCAGTGAACTAAAAGCTAAGACACTATGTTAAAATATACCCACTTACCCAAAACACTAAAAGAGGAAAAAAAGGTATCTTATTTTGCCTGTTCTGCTGGCTGAATCTCATCAACATGATTTCATTTTATTTAATTTAAGACTAAAGATGTGAATACTTCATCTGCTAATCAGAGGGTGCCTTTCAAAATCGTTAGTAATTATGCAGAAACTATATGTTCTTTGTGCGAGATTGGCTAAGAATTCATTTTCTAGCATGTACATTAGTGACAAATGGTGGCTGTGCCTATCAGGGGTTCAACAAAGGATTGTAATTTAAAGACTTGCTTTAGCTCTCAGGAGCACTGTGGAAGATATAGTTGTGTGTATACTGATGCACTTCTCCTATCTAAGTACCCCTGAGACTGGCCATGCTTGGAGTTCTGAGATCAGGTCCTGTAGACTTGTTGATATTTCAGAGGAGTTTCTGTCGGGCTTGCCCCAGGAAGCCAGTGTTACCTACATTTGATTCAATGGTACCGTGTTTCCTCACTGTGCAGACAGTGACGTCATGAGATTCTCCCCCTGTTCTGTAGCACCCAATTAGAATTCTTATCTCAGTTATGGGTACCTTGTACCCCTCAACTGTAGCTTGATAGGTTACAGTCTTCATATCCCGCTATCTCCAAGTATAAGAGGATCTAGGTGGCTAGTATATGTGAACTATGCCTCCAGGCTCATGTGTGAAACACTTAGTCCCCAGCTTGCTATGTTAAAGCAGCTGTGGAACCTCTTGAAGCTGGAGCCTGCCTGGCTAGAGTAGATCATGGGGTGGCCTTTGGAAATGTTATTCTATTTGCTGGTTCTGCTTCCCTGCAGAGTAAACTAGCCACCACCCCAACGTCTGCCAGGCAGTGACTGAGTTGCTCTGAATGCTGTGTCTGTCCTACCACAATGAACTAAATCTCTCTGAAGCCATGAGCCCAAATCAGCCTCTCTGCCATTCAGTTGTTTCTGCTGGGCATTGTCTCGGTGAGGAGAAAAGTAGCTAAGACATAGGAAGTCGGAAGGGATTGGCTTAAAAGAAGGCTGAGAGGGTAGGTCACATCCAGTCTGACAGATGTCTTTGTGGAAAGAGGAAATCTGGGCATTAAAGGAGGCGCCATCTAGAAGGGAAATCTGGGATTGCAGGTACCTATCAGCATGCCTGGCTTTGGAAGCTCATACAAAAGTGGGGCAGGCACAGAGAACCTTCCCTCAGATTGAATCAGACACTCTTGGAGAATAAGGGGATGAAACTGTTGAAGTGGTCCTAACACAGAGGAGACAAGCCGTAACCCAGAAAGAGCTTCCTCCATCCCATGATGATCATTTGGAGAGGAGCATGACCCATCTGGTTCTAAGAAGCAGCAACCTCTCTGGTGTCAGCTCCGCTTTCCTTCTTTTCTTCCCTGAGGGACTCTGCTCAACACACATCAGGGGCTCTGTAGGGGATAGTGCTGTGTGGGGGACTTGTCAGCTCAGAGGAGAAAGTGCCATCTGGTAGGTAGTGTGGGGGACACTAAACCATTTCATTTTAATTTCAAAACTAAAAGTGTCAGGAGAAAAGATATTTGGCACACCCCCGAGAGTGGGCATACACAGCAACTGTGCCCCCTGCTTTCATCACTCACAAAGCTGGGAGCCCTTGTACATCTTCCTTTGGGAAGTCAGAGCTAGGAATGGGCTGTCTACTTTGCTGGTTGATACTTTCCTAGGACCCCAAGCAACAAGAACAGTTAAATATGTCAACACCAGCTGCAAAAAGTTAGCAAGCCCAGGAGGAAACCTGCCATCTGGCTCAAGTACTATATTTGCTTGGTCCTGACATCCAGCCTGCCCAAAACACTGCCCAGGCATTGAAGAATCAGATATGGTGGTGAGGTTTGGATTTACCATGTTTAATGATGGGCCTGTACCATAGTCACTAGCTTCTGACTCTGTCTGGAGACAAGGCCTCCAGTGTTACTTTCTTTACATGCGCAGCTACTTTCCTCCATTGGACTAGAATTTCTGTAGCACATTTTCTGCATGGGTCCTGGAGAAGCTGGAGTATAGATGTGCAGTTCGAAGACATCCATCCATAGTGTGAGTGTGAACATAGCCATGTGGCTATATTGAAACATGTCTGTATTTTTAAATACTGAAGTTTTAATGATTAATGGATCATAGTTCATAATTTATATCAATAACAACACAATTTTGGGAAAGAAGAGAAAATGTATTCAAAGTGATATCAAATTAAGATTTACACTAGGAGAATATTCCTGGTCTCTGTGCGGTAAGAAATGATGGATTTTTTTAGTTAAAGTTTATTGATATATTCATTGTGCATAGTGATTCTTTTATGAAGACAATTTCTTCCAAGTATATTAGTTAGGTATTCCGAGAAAATCCATCCCACACATCCTTCTCCTTGCACCTTCCTACTTCAGGATGAACATTCTTTTTTGATATCTTTATTCTTTGAAGGTTTTATACAGTATATTTAAGTCATATTCACCCTTAATCTTCCTGGATGCACCTCCTACCCTCACAGCTTTGTCCAGTGATTAGCATTCATTCTGTGATCCTAAATGGTAAAGGATTGTTATTGTTGGCATTGCCAGGAGAAAGTAAGTGTATGGTTTTTAATTTTTCAAGATTTTTCCCAAGAAATAGTTTAAATGTTAAGATTTTCACTCTTTTAAAGAGTAAAATTTCTAAACTCTGGTTGACCTTACAGAGTACACGCCAGTGATGGGAGCTGGGACCCCAGTCCCACCACCAATATCTTTGGGAATTTGGGCAGGAGATAGACGTTCAAGGAGATGCAGGATCCCACTCTGTGATGAGGAATGAATAACTTATAAATTACGACCAGGGTGGCTGAGGAGATAGACAGCTTAGTTGAGAAAGTGGTTTACATGTAAGCATGAGGAACTTAGTTCAATCCCTAGGACCCACATATGTTTTTAAAAAGTGTAACATAGTAGCATACACTTGTAACCCTAACAATGGGGAAAGAGAGGTAAACATACATGCATGTGCACCTATACACACACACATACACACACACCACATATGAACATATATAAACTGTGTTCACACAGCTAGGGTGTGTGCAAGAAATGCTACAGACACTGAGGTGGCTTGAATACAGGATGATCAAGTTAGTGGATTTGAAAAAAAACTTCATTTGATTATTTTTTCCATGTGGAACAGCAGTTCCTACCCCACTGTGGACTGATACCAAGTTCAGTATTAAACTTCCATGTCTGCCAAATGCACATATTGATACATCAGATTAATGGTTATTGGAACCCAAGGCTGTTCTGGGAATTATGTGTCACAAAAAATAGCTTTGTGATGTCCACCTCATAAAATTATTTGTAAAGAAAAGTCACTATAAGCATATTTCTATTTTAATTAATCAAACCTGCTTTATACAAAGGAAATTAAATATCATACAAATTAGACTCTAATTTCCAATCTTAAGTCTAATTATAATGATGCCATTTATCACAGATACCCTAGGCCAAGCACCACTAGATGCTATTAATTTCCATCTTCATCACAGCCTAATGAAGTAGGTGTTTTTACTCAATGATGCCCCATTTAGCAGACATAATGAATATCTAAAAAGTGTCAGTATGAGGCCCAAAGCCACAGCTGCAAAGTCACCTCAATGACAAGAAGCTCCATGACCTTTCCAGGGTTCTCCTCACCCCGCTATCCATCATCCACAGCACTCCAGGCCCCAGTATTGTCCTTATATTGTGATGGTGACAATAGAACTAAGTCTATGAATCCTGAGGACTTAACAAGCCAAGACCTCAATCCATGTAAGGAGACTGCAAAGGACTTCTGCCATAGCCGGTGTCTGTGGCACCAGGTGAAGCCTGGGTGGAGGTCTTGCTTGTATCTATACTTAACCGTATAGAATCTCACTATTTACCAAGTGTCATTAACAAACAAGGGAGAAACATCTCCCTCTACTTGAGTCACACTGTTCAAGAAGGCTGAAACTGACCTGTCCCTGTGATACTGGCCCTAAAGGCTGCCTTCAGCCCCAGAAAATCCTCTAGCTCATAACACCAGAGGCTTCTGTTAACTCAGCTCAAGGTGCTTTCCCTTCTTAACACCTTAGAAATGTCCCCATGCACCAGCTGTTAGGTTGTGACATACATACGTTCATCAGGACAGGAGCTCAAAGCTCTCAGTTGGAGGCTAGTGGTGTTTTGTGCTCTAAAGAACAAGCCCTATCAACCGTGAGAGGCAATTTCTATGGCTGGTACTATTTCCACAGGCAGTATGCTGGGTGATATTTTTAAAATAAACTTTACATAAGCCAGAAGAAACCACAATGGAGAAATGCCTCTGTCAGATTAGCTTGTGGGTGATGTGCTTAGTTAATGATTGACATGGAAGACCCAGCCCATTGTGGGTGGTGCCACCCCAGGCATGTGGTCCTGACTTATATAAGAAAGCAGTCTAAGAAATCTGTGAAGAACAAGCCAGTAAGCACCATTTTTCATGCTCTCTGCTTCAGTTTCTACCTTGACTTCCCCTCAGTGATGAAGTATGACATGAAAGTGTTTTGGCATGGCAATAGACACCTAACTAGAATAATGGTATAGCCAGAAACTTGAGAATAAACAGTCTTTGCAATATTACATTATAGGCCTCTGTGCTGGTCTGAATGAGAATGGCCCCATGGGCTCACATGTTTGAATGCTTGGTCCACAGTTGGTGGAACTGTTTGGGAAGGATTAGGAGGTGTGGTCTTGTGGGAGAAGGTGTGTCACTGGGGTTTCAAAAGCCCCTACCACTTCTCCTAATTAGCTCTCTCTGTCCCCTACTTATAGGATAAGGATATAAACTCTCAGCTACTGCTCCAATACTGCACCTGCCAGTTGCCATCCACCCTGCACTACGGTCATGGACTCATGCTCTGACTGTAAGCCCCCAATAAACTCTCTCTTCTGCAAGTTGCCTTGGCCATGGAGCTTTGTCATGGCAACAGAAAAGTAACTAAGATAACATCTAAATGCCATTCCCTAGCTGCCTGAATTCCCTCTGTGCCATGATGGATAGTTATCCTGGCTTAGGGTTGTTTCTTTTTAAAGAGTATTTTTGTATTGTGCAGGATTTCAGTTTGTGTTGGAATTCACTGGGTGAAAGGGTTCTGCCTGGATTGCCACAAAATTATTCAAACAAGCAATCAAAAAAAATGAAAGCTGTGATGATAAGTCACTGGACAAGAGCACTTTCTGTGAGAACACGAGGACCTGAAATCAGATCCCCTGGGCATGTGTAATGGACCTAATATGGTTCCCTTCTGATAAACAAGTGCTGATATAAAGTTAAGACCTGAGGATCACTTAAGCTTGTGAGCCACCAACGTAGGCTCAAACAAACAACAGACCAAATAGAAAATGAAAACAACAGCACAATGTCAAGAACCAAAACAACTGTGAGCTACAGATGCAGTTAGAAATTCTATGTCAAGAGAATAAAGTAGAGCGCAACAGAAACAAGAAGCAATGTCTTTCTCTGGCTTCCACACACAATGAAACACACACACACACACAGACACACACACACACACACACACACACACACACACACACACGATAGAGTATCTGAAGTAAAATGTAGAATGTTTTGCAAACAAAATCAGAAATTTGAACAGTTCATTTATTTGTTCACGCATCCATCCATATATTATTCATTCAATAAAGTTTCATGGGCTTCTCGGGTTATCCCAAGCTTTGAGCAAGGGGTTAGAAATAGCTCAGTTTCTACACTCAAAATTCCTAGAGAATGGCGGCATCCATCAGTGATCATGTTTGACCCTGCATACATCTATGTCACACAGTGTCCAGCCCTTGGAGAATGCACCTGCCTTTAACATCATTGCGCCCATGGGACTAAAGCACTCCACTGGAGCTTATGAGGTGAACTGAAGATGCTCAAGAGCTCAGAGATAAGATGAGGCATCACTCACGTGCCCCTACACCTGACACTGTGGAGTGTTACTGTCCAACTCGTCTTTGTTTGAGAACCATTCTTCAGAGCTGCAAGGAAAGCTGCTCCCAGGATTTTGCTTTACTTTTCATTTCTATTATTTTTTTCACTGTCCTCTCTTTCTCTTCCCAAAGAAATGAATTATGCATTGTGTAAGTGTTTATAATTAAAAAAATAAAATTCAATCTAATACATCCCCAATTCATCACGCTTGGGTTTATTTACTCTGCTCTCACTGCTGGCTATTAATATTCTTATTGATCTTAACTCAGAGAAGACGGGAATATTAGATGCTGCTGTTAATGGACCAAACAGCATTAACCTAGCCTGACATCAATCAATCAAGTGATTCGCAGTCTCGTGCACCCGCTATATACCTTTCCCTCAGCCCTACAAAGCTCACAGTGCCAAGACAAGCCGGTGGTCCCGCCCGTTACCCAGCTAACCCAGCCACTGACACCAGACCCAGAATAAGCTAGTGATCAATAGAAATAAGTCTGGCACTCAGCTGGGCTGCCCTTTCTATCTGCACTGAGTGTCCTTTACTGGTGGTGGCACACTTATCTTTCAGAAGCATTCCCCATCAGGAGGCTGTGCTGGTGTGAGTGTTTTGCTTTTGGAGATGGTTTATGATGAAACAGCATCAAAATGTAAAACCCCTACATCTCTTGTCGCTGATCACACACAGTAAATACTTCTGTTCCTTTCCATTATTATCCTGCTTTTTCCATCGGGGAAATGTTGTTCTTTTTTCTGGTATCTAAATTTTTTCTATTATGCTTTTTACAGTGGCATTTCCTAATATAATCTATTATAATAAAATAAACTTTTGTGGGCATATTAGTCTCTTACAGAAAGTTGTTTAGTGATATTAGATGGGATGTATATCCTCCAGTGGGCACTGTGGGAATGTTAGAAGTTTATTTGATATTCCCGTGTGCATTTTGAAAAGGAGAGGAGGTACAGTATGAAACTGTAAGAAGAGAGATCCAGACAGTCAAGGGTGAAAGTCAGATGCTCTGGCCTGTTCTAGAGGTAGAATAAGATGCTTTTCATGTGGGGCCTTTTGAATTTGTAGAAGAAAATTCCAGTATATACTGAGCTCTCTCTCTCTCTCTCTCTCTCTCTCTCTCTCTCTCTCTCTCTCTCTCTCTCTCTCTCTCTCTCTCTCTCTCTCTCTCTCTCCCTCTGTGGTGTGTGTGTGTGTGTGTGTGTGTGTGTGTGTGTGTGTGTGTGTTTATCACTGGCTCATTCTGAACTTCAAGGGGGCAGTCTCTGTCCTCCTTGGCAGCTGTTTCATCCCCCTTACATATCCTGGTTAACCACTTCTCAACTGGTACAAGAGGCAGTCCCAAGACAGGGGCTGAGTAGGGAATATGCATCCATCTCCCCTCCTGACAACCAGCCACAATCTTGGCCAGTATTTTTATTATATGAAACAGTAATGTGCCTATAAGAGCCCCACCCCCCACCCCACAACAGTGATAGCTGTGACAGAGTTTTGGTGACACGTGAGGAGGGCCCTCTGCTGGAGTGTGAACTAGCCTCAACTGGCTACTTAAATTTGATTCTTATTGTTAGATTATTTGTTGAGTGTCAAGTCATGTTTCATGAGACTCATAATTATACCTTTTATTGAATTTATTTTGGTTTACCTTTAAGTTTAGAGACAGAGTCTTATGTAGCCACAGCTGGCCTCTCACTCACTATGAAGTGAAAGGTGACCTTGAACTTAGGACCCTCTTGCCTCCACCTCCCTGGTTCTGAGCTTACAGATATGCACCATCACTTACAGCTTTGATGCTCGAGACTGATCCCAGGGCTTTGTAGATGCTTGGCAAACACTTTACCAAATGAAATACATCTCTAACCCAATGATTTTTAAAACAAATAATTAAGTGGTCTAAGTATATTGATGATATGATACAACTACTTCATTCCTTATTCTAGAACACTTCCATGGTCTCTGAAAGAAATCCCAGACACATTAATACTCACTTCCATTTCCTGTTACTTCCAGACATTGACAAATAGTAATCTATTTCCTTCTTAGGAATTTACCGATTCTGAATATTGTTTTCAGCTGTAGGGTCCTAGGAAATTCTGGAGGAAGACCAAAGACTCAAATAATATGTAAAAGCAAAGAGTGTTTACTAATACCAGCATATATGGTGTCATTCATCTGTACAAAATGGCGATGACCCTGAGAGGTGCACGCAAGCTCCTTTTAAGCACAGCTAAGGTAAGTTTCAGGGACAGTTAGGTCACCTTATGAATTGGTTAAGCAAGCAGAAGTTACATTAGTATATCTTTAATTGGCTGAGATTTAGTCTTATCAGTTTTGGACATTCTTGCATACGCTTGAGAAAGTCTGGATGTGACCTGGAAGAGGCTGCTGGATTTGTCCTTGAGACGTTGTAAGGCTGACCTGACTTGGGCCTTGTGTGACCTGACTTGGGCCTTGTATTTGTTTTCTCTTGAATGCAAAGGTATTGTGAATAAATGGCCCTTCTGTCCTTCTTAGGAGAGACACCTGACTTTCCCTTCTCAGAGAATTGGAACCTAAACTCAGTTGTGAAAGTGGGAGAGTTTAACCCTTTCACAGCTAAATTAAAACAACACCAACATCAACACATGTCCTTCTGTGTCTGACTTCTTAAAAGGATGTTTCCAAGAGTCACACAGGGTCTGGCGTCTCTCAGTACCTCACTTCTTGTTATAGCTAGAAAATATCCTAATGTGTGAACAGACCATGACTTATTTGCTCTTTACTTGGTGGATTGCTGATTTTCATACTTTTTGACCTTTATTTAAAAACGATCCAGTCTGTCTTCCATGAGCTCATACCACCACATTATTGATTAACATTACAGCAAGGTTTCTTAGCAGTGGGCATGAAAGAGCAAAGCAGGTACTGTTGGACCTGAAATGCATTTAAACACCGGGGTTCCAGTTTGTTGCAGGATGACATGTTTCCAATGCCTAAAGAAGCTATTTATATACAGAATTCCATCAGTCTCTATGACAACTTTCCCATAGGATTTATCTCTGTGTCACCAGGGAAGAAACACAAGTTAAGAGATGTTATTCACCTAAGTCTCAATTCAAATAAGTCAAAGAAAATCAAAGCTTGCTCAGTGTCTAATAGATATTTGGAATATGTGAGGAAGATAAATTATTATGGGGTTTTGGGTGACATTTTGCTTTGGTATAATTCCAAATTGAAATTTCATGATGTCACCTGGAACTCTTAATGTGTTTTTTCCAGATTCAACTATCTCTGGAGTAGGGGAAAGATAAGAAAGAACTCTTGCCAAAAAGAATAAATTATAGGCATCATGTCTACTTGTCCTAAACACTGATGTGCTTGTCACCTAAAACTAGATATTCTCCGACTTAACCACTCACTGGTAAGCCAGGGACTGTAACTGAAACTCACTGTCGGAATCTGGCCATACTCCATCCTCTGAGCAACTCCATTGTCCCTAAAACAGCCTGTTAAGCCAATCCCCTCCTTGTGGTCCCATCTAGAGCTGCACCACATTTAGCTGTTATATGTCTCATTGAGCTCACTTGACCTCAAAGGGTTTATCCTTGAAAGGGTTCCTCAACTTCACATGCTGCCTCACTCTGACGTCTGTACAGAACACATCCAACATTTTGTAGGATGTTGTACTAAAATTGCCTCCTGGTCAGATGCTTGTGTTTTCAGTGAGGTTATCATGAAGGTTCTTTGCTCATTGCAGTGTTTATTTGCTGCTTTTAAATGCTTCTCAAACAACTTTAGCAAAAAATATTTACATATTATACCAGAAGTAAGTCTTTCAAACCTATTTTTAGATTTAAGATTAACCCATATAATCATTATACTAAACAAGGAAACCTTGTTTGCAAAGCGCAAATTAAAGTAAATGTAGATTATTACCATCATCATGGTCATCATCATCATTGGCATCATCATTATCATCAACAACACAATTCTGTCTTTTAGTTTTCTGACTCTAAAAAGTTTGAACAGTTTATCAAGTTGAAAGAGGAATATCCAAGTCAGTGACAGATTGGGAAAGAGTGGGTACATGAGGCTGTTTAACTGCAGAGATTGTTTAACTTCAAGACACCTTTTGCTGAGGGGAGTAATTGCTTGGTTTTTCTCTTCCCGTTTACTTCAGTCCATACAATAAATGCCGCTGTCAGAAGCATCAAGCAATGGGGCAGATCCTTAGAGACGCTGCAGGATGATGGTGTGCATTCTCAGCAAACACTTATAATCTCATTTCATTCAAATGATGCTATTAGTATGAAATGAAACACCAGTATCCCCAACTGCTCTGATGTCTCTCATATTTCTCTCATTTAAGAACCAGCTGCTGGAGGGTATTTGTGGATTGAACAATTGACACATTGTGGGAAGATTATGTCTTTAATCAATCATCTGCCTAAAACCATGAAAACTAATATTTGGTTTATGGTTACCCAGACATGGTACCATTTATGTGTCACAAAGCACCTAGTAATTTTTAATGAGTTTTATTTTTAAAGGAGAGAGAGAAAGGGAGGGAGGGAGAGAGAGAGAATAAAAAGATGTATCTCAGGGTCTGGGAAGATGGCTCAGTGGGTAGAAAGTGCTTACGGTGCAGGCAAAAAGACCTGAGTTTGAATTCCCAGCGTTACATACGTCTAGACAAATCTCCCTGTTGTGAGATGAGAGGTGTGGAAGAGGAGTCCCTAGAAGCTCATGGACCAGCTATTGTGGCATAGTCAGCAGTGAACAAGTGATCCTCTATGGAACAAGGAGGAATGAAAGACTGATACAAGAGGTTGCCTTCTGACCTCCGTAAGTGTGTGGCAGCATGTGCACACCCACATTCATATAAGTGAATGTGCATGCAGATATGCACACGTATGCAGGTTTTTTAAAGACACAGATAGGCTAGATACAAAAAGTAATGGGAAAAAGTAAACAATATACAATGTGAGCATAATAAAGATATTGTGAGGTTCTCCTAATAAGTCAAAACAAATAAATAGATGTCAAGTAAGAATAATTAATAGAATATACATTTTATGGTGACTGAAGGGTCAGTTCATCCAAACATTACAATGCACAGCATATGTGACCTTCAAAATCAACACAAACTAGGAAGAGGTGAATGAATGAATGAAGTAAGGAATGAATGAAACTGAAAATATAAAAATGGAAGAAAAAATTACAGAAATTTTCTGAAGAAACATAAAAATTATAAAAAAAAAAAAAGTTAGCAAGGACAGCAAATAGCTCTTTGAATGAGATGAAAACACTAATAATCTCTCAGGAAGACTGATTGACTTAAAGATGTGTGTGTGTGGGGGGTGTGGGTGTGTGGGGGTGCACGCATACATGCATATGTGTGTGCCAGTGACCACAGTGGCCAGAGGGGCTTTGGATTCCCTGGAGCTGGAGTTCCAGGCAGTTGTGAACTTCTTGACATGAGTGCTGGGAACTGAATCCTGGTCCTCTTCAAGAGGAGCAAGCACACCTACATGCTGAGCCATGTCTATAGCTGCTTCTTGATTGAAAGGTAGTTAGGGAAACTGGACCAATATGAGTCATATAGATTAGATTTATCATCTTGACCTTCTCCAGTGGAAGGACTTGGTTAAACAATCTGAATGAAGCTATTTTTCATAATTAGGGTTACTATTGCTGTGACAGTACACCATGACCAAGTCAACTTATAAAATAAAAAATTTAGTTGGGGTCTTGCTAACAGTTTCAGAGGGTTAACCCATAAATACCATGACAGACAGTCATGGTGCTGGAGCAGGAGTTGGGAGTTCATGTCTCATCTGCAAGTTATAAGCAGAGACACAGTGAGAAAGGGTCTAGCATGGACTTTTAAAACCTCAAAACCCACTCCCAGAGACATACCTTTTTAAATAAGGCCACACCTCCCACCCCTCCCCCAACAGTTCCACTAACTGAGGATGAAGCATTTAAACATATGAGCCTATGTGGCCATTCTTATTCAAACTATCACACCTAAAGCCTACAAGGTCATCAATCAGAAATTAACCCAGACCTAAAGTTTGAGAACCCAAGGACACACTAGAATCCTATAGGACTATCTGCAATGCCAGGCAGAATCACAAATAATAACACTGTGTCTTTGACCACCTGTGAGCAGCCAACACCAGTGTCCGATATGAAGTCCTGGTGCATATGTCTCCAGCTGCAAAACTCCTGGACTATGATTGGGATCCATGACAGATGAGGTTAAAGTTTCCAAAATGAAAATTGATTTGCCCACCATGCCTCCAGTTGGAATTGCATACAACCATTGGACCCACGTTTTGTTCAGAGACACTGTTCCATCGATGCCCTTAAAATATCATCTATTTTACTCTTGTCCTCAGGAATTTATGGCTCCAAATTCTTCACCATGATGAGATTTTTGCAGATAGTAACCATGAGAAAGAGACCCACAATTAAGATTCTTCCTTATGTATCTATGCAAAGAGAACCTACAGCATTATATTTTTATTATGACCTTATCCCATGGAACTCAGAATGTATTGAAGTCTGTCATGAAGCAAAGGGCCTGATCAAAGACCTAATCCCCCATTTGCTTCTATCTCCCTTGCTGGAAAAGGTCAAGCAGTTCACCATGGAATACAGAGATACCTCCTCAGAGTCTGCCTGAGATTTTAGTGACAGGATTTCTGGCAAGTCTAGGTTGTGAGATTTGGGGTCCTGTAATCTTGATGGATCCTTGCCCCCCTCCTGCCTCGGTCACTGTTCTCATAGGTTCTATGGAGGGTCAGGTATCTCACAAGCAGGTGTGTTAACCTCTACTCTTGTCTACATAACGGACGGCTGTCATCAGCTCCCTATCAGGCAGTTTCTCTTTTCATCATGCCTGATAGGGCTATTAATTCTGACTCCAGATAGACCTAGAGTACTAGCCATCTGCTGCTCATGCCTACTATCACACTTCATGTTTTTAGACAGAGTTAGTGTGTGTCCCAGCGATCGTGCAGAAAGGTACTCAAGGGAAGAGCCCACTGCTCCTTGGCCATAGAATACCAAAGCCAATATCTGGAGATCAACTTGTCACAGATGAGAAGCAGTCAGAGAGTTCCAAGAACAGGGAAGTTCACACAAGGGGGGCAGTTGTGCAAACACTCTCCAGGGGAGGTACAAGCATGATTTGATGAGTCTCTCTTCCCCTAGAATTAATTACAATGTTAAAGCCTGACACTTGATTTTATATTGCAGTTTTCTTCAATTAAATCTCTATTTCTTTCTGCCTTACTTCATGTCACCCCACTAATTGGTTTCAGCCTCTACTTTTGCCAATTGCCACCACTTACACTGTTTGGGTTTTTTTTTTTTTTTAATGCACTCTACTAAAAGAAGATTAAAAATGTAATTTGAATCCTATCTCATATTGCTTCAGTGTTTTCTGGGGAGATGGGTGCCAGAGAGGGTAGAGGGGAGATAATTGATCCACAAATCCCAAGGACACCCATAATAGAATTAGATTTCTACAGTGTGCTGAGTGCTTGCTGAGCCAGGATGTACCTAGCATTCCAGGTTCTTCCGTATTTGGCTAATATATTCCGAATACACTCACTATGCACCAAACCCTATTACAGATGTTTCAAGGTCTGAGCAGGACCACTAAATAGCCCAAGTGCATCCCTGGCTTCCCCAATAAAGGCAAAATCACTATTCACGAAAAGAAAGCAAAACCCTATGCTTCTGAAGACCTTTCCCTCAGATAGCTCATCCTGTGGCAATGTCACGAAAGCAATCATTTCCTAAGTTAACTCCAATAAATCAGGAAGTGCTGGTGGCTATCATGATGCAACAGCCTCCATCACCTTCTATTTTGAAAGCAGGGGTAAAAGTGAAGGAAACAAGATGAAATAAAGATGGTGTTCTATTCTATTAAAGGTTAAAAGACTCTGGATTCAGAGGGGCCTGTGAGCTCCCACTTCTAGCTGAGGAGCTATTGTTGATGGAAGCACAAATTTAACCAGGTGGATTACATAAAAAATGGGTGGGGGTGTCGGGGGGAGTGACTCAGAGGTTAAGAACACTTGCGGCTCTTGCAGAGGACCAGATTGCAGTTTCCAGCACCCACACAGTTGCTCAAGAGATCTCCAAAACAGAAAGATAAAAAGTGCTTTTGCAAGAGTCAATAATTATTGCAACCAAGTGGTGGGTTAGTGGGTCCAGTGCAACCATGTTTATATATAGTCAATATTTTCCATTATTTCAAATGAACAAGAGATCTAAATTTTCCAGGACTTAGTCAAAGCCAACTCCATGGAGGTCAACTAAAGTCTGTTGAATGGGAAGATGACTGCATATTCAGACATGAAGGGATTTGTATGAATCTTATAACTAGCTAGGACATTCCAGGGAGAGGAAATTAACATTTATATTTTTTTTTGTATTAACTTATCTTTTACAAAAAAAAAAAAAAAAAGACATGTCTTTTCTGACCTAGTCTTTACAATTGACTTATGCTACAAAGCTAAGGTACAGACATCACAGTGTCCTATGTGGTGAGACTCAGCTTCGAACCCAGACCAGAAAGTCCACACATACTCCTCTTTCCTGCCCAGATAAGCAGATGGGTGTAAGTGTATAGTCACGTGAGCTTCCTAATGACAATTAGCCCTTAATAAATATTATGTGCAGATGTTCCTCTGAGTGCATCACCTTAGCAGCTTACCTAACGCTTGCAGCAGCACTGACAGAAGAAAAAACTGAGGCAGTCAGGAAAACTCATAGAGTTCTGGGTAGATGTTCGGTAGAACGGGGTCTGAACTGGAGAGTCGGCACTAGAGCATATGCCTTTAACAACCACCTCCTCTGACCTTGTGGATGGATGCAGAGTCTATCTATCTGCTCCAGGTAGGCTTCAAGAGTTGATGTGTCTTCATGTTCTTGTTAAGGCCTTCTCCTTTTCCTCTACTATAAGCTTTCTTTCCAAGCCTACAAAGAAAAATTAGTGGAACGGTTACCACATTTGCTAGATAATCAGGTTGATGTGTGCAAAACACACTTATTATGCAGAAAAGGATACCGACCGACCTTGATTTACTTTCTCAATTCTAAGGCAGAGCATTGTCAGAAAAAAATATGCTCTGTGAATCCAAGGATGAAACCATAGTTTGTATTGATTTGGGTAAGACAGACAGCTTAAAACATCTTCAATTACCTGGTCCTGGGGATTCTGTTAGACAGAGTTGTTCCTTTTTTTACTGGAATGCTTTCTCAATTTATTTCTATTGATGCCGGGGTGATCAATAGGTAAATGTGCTCCTAAGTAATAAATAATGCTTGATTAGCGGATTTAATAATTCAGGATAATAAAATATTTTCACTGTATTATCAATAGCAGTCATTCTGAATGGAGAGTGGCTTTGTTCTTCAGGGTACTGGCCAATACCTAGGCTGATAGTCTCAACTGAGATGAGGAAACCTAGAGCCCAGGGTTGCTCCAAAGCTCCATATGGTGCTTAAGACTATTTTAATTTGTTACTGTCCCCATTGCCATTATAAACCTAATGAAAGGTATTTTAAGAGAGAAGGGGTTTATCCTGGCTTACAGGTTGAGCAAATCATCCCACCAAGCTGGGAAAGACATGGTAGTAGGTGAGGAAGGCTTGTTGACAAGGCCTGGCCATAGGCTACACTCAAGAAGCAGAGAGATGAATACTGATGTTTAGGTTCCCTTTCTTTCCTGTGCCGTTCAGTCTATGGAACGGAGCTGCCCACATTTAGAGTGGGTCTTCAGCATCAAATAACCTAATCTAGAAAATTCTTGCCAAATTGGCCCAACAGTGTTTTTTGTGGTTATCCCAAATATCAAGCCAATACTCCAGATTTACTGTCACATCACTTCTCACAAAGTAATGATTGGGTTTAAAATGCTAATGCTGGGGCTGGAGAGGTGGTTCAGTGTTTAAGAGAATTTGTTGTTCTTGTTCAGGATCCAGGTTCATTTTTCAACACTTACATGGTGCTGAGACAACTGGTAACTCCATTCTAGGGAAGCCAACTCTCTATTCTCAACTCCAGGGTACCAGGTACACACATGGTACACAGGCATACACACATACACATAAAATAAGATAAATAACTCTACAATGCACTTTATGTATCAGGAGTGACAAGGCTGAGAAATTCCAACTTATAACACTACCAACAAAAGGTAAATAGTAATAAGAAAGTAAGTATTGATTTCACACTGCAGAAAATACTTCACAATAACAGCTTGATCTTGCTGTCTGCATGTGGTAATATTGAAACTTTGAAATAAATTATAATAGTTCATTACTTAAAGACAATGCTGAGGTTATCATCATCATTGGAAACTTTTTCTGGTTCTGCTTATTTTGGGCAGACTTGCACAACAAGAGTGTACTTCTGAGGCTGTGAAAATTCTGGCATAGTGTGTGATCTTGACATTAGCATAACCTTGTTTTCAACCTTAAGACAAATGGATTCTCAAGCAGTGGTAACATCCACAATTAATGAGATTATGGCTTTGTGCAGGTCATTTGAGTCTTTACAATGCTTTATAATGGAAATAATAGGAAAATATTTTGGATATTGAGGTAATGTTATCTAGTAAAGCACATTAGCCCCTTCTTAAATACAACATTCTATCTGGAAGAAGCTTTTACTAGGACATCTATTATTATAAGAGAAAATAGATGCCCCAAACGGTCATAGGAAATTGCCCAATAATGTTTAAATGCTTAATAACAAGACCTAAAATAGTTATGCCCTAGTCAATTCCATCCAAGACATAGCCATTCTTTTCTAATCAAACACAATTACATGAATTAGATGCTCTTGATAAAATCTGGGAATTGCATTAGTGTACTGCATCTGAAGTTGTCTCTATTACCAACGCTGCACAGCTAAGAGATGAAAAAATAAAAACCAGCTCAATAAGTTCTAAATGAGATCAGCACAAACAGAAATAGATATGAGGAGAAAGAAATGGATATGAAGCCATCTTTCAATTAAGTAAAATCAACCAGAAGAAAAGAAGTATTTACATCCGGAATCATAGGAGAGCATCCTTCCTTATATGTTCTGTTGTATGAACTTGGGCATATTTGAAAAAGACAAGAACATATTTTACTAAAACGAAGTCCGTATTGAATAACTAGAGGCATGGGAATGAAATAAACATTGTGTGTGTGTGTGTGTGTGTGTGTGTGTGTGTGTGTGTGCCTGTGTGTGTGCCTGTGTGTGAATGTGCATGTGTTATGCATATGCTAGGGGTATGTGTGTGCCTGTATGGTATGTGTGTGTGTAAGCCAAAGGCCACACTGGGGTGTCTTTCTCAGTTGCTCTCCATCTCACTTTTGCCTGGAACTCATCAATTCGGCCAAGCTGACTGAACTCCAAGCTCCAGAAACCTGTATCTGCCTCCCCAGAAGCGAGTTTCCAGGCACAAAGTTGACATTTTTAATGTGGGCCATGGGGAGTGAGCACAGGTCCTCACATACAGCAAGCACTGTACTGGCCGGACTATCCTCCCGGCTCAAAAGAAAAACTGACTTTTTAAAGGCCAGCGAAAGAATAACTGATTGCACACTTTGATTGGCCTGGCTGCACCCCTCTATAGCATCATGCTCATGTCTGCATCATTCCTCCCCTGTGGTACTCTCAAAACTCAAACCAGCAGAACTCCAGACTGCACATGGCCCGACCGTCCATGTGCCATTTCCAGTCACCCCCTCCCTTTGTCTTTTCATCTTCTTCTCTACAAATCTCTTCTCTGCACCAGGGCTGGGACACAGGATGGGAAGCATCTCACCCCACCTCTCCCACTCCTCCCCCACCCCCTGCCCTTGTTTCCCCTTTTATGCAGAAACCTCACCCTGACTCCCCCATCTGGATCCTAGCCAGCTCAACAGCTACCCACCCCCAGGAGCCTCCCTGACTTCAAAGCTGGGGGAAGCCCTTCCTCACCTTATGTTCAGACACTCCATCCAGACACTTCTCCAGTCACATTTTGATTGTATTCTAGATAATTCTGTTCACAGCACATCTTCCCACTCAGCATCACAACTCAGTCGGGAAGGGGGAGAGAGGCAATCAACCCTTGTTTTCATTATCCATAGAGCATTCCTGGTGCCCTTTGAAGGTCAGAAGAGGGTGTCAGATCCCCTGTAACTAGAGACAGTTATAACCTGCCATGTAGGTACTGGGAACTGAACACAGGTCCTTTGAAAGAGTAATAAGTGCTCTTAACCATCATCACTCTGGACCCTAAAATAAATATCCCTTATAAATATTGCCTATTGATAAGTTACACAGGTCTCAAAAGCTCTTCTATAATTTCACACTTCTGCTGCCTCTTTGCACAGGAGTTAATAGCTTTGATTATAGAACGTTATCACTTTAATCTGTGATCCACGCATTTATAATCACTAAAAGAAATCTGTATAAATCTGTCTATACCATTTTTATAAAGACATTTACCTATTGCCTTCTAATACTTTCAGTCTTATGTTTGACATTTAAATCTTTTGTACTATGCAAATGAACCTTAGTGTGATGCTGGGCTAATATTAACACCCTAGAGGATGGCAACATTGATGTGATATAATGCTACCTTCCTCCAAAGTGAAGATTCACTATGTACTGGTGTCACTCGTTGGGTATACTGTCTCCTTACTCATTTAAAACTGCCTCTGTAAGTGCCAAGCTTGCACGACAACTGAGATTCTGTATCCAGGCTGCCTGGCTCATTTTATTGGCCTCTGTGAAAGCCTACAAATGAAGATATACTGCTCACTTCAAGGTGTGTTGTGGGCTTTGGTATGCAGGAGGAAACTTTAGGGGATGGAGAAATAGCTTAATGGTTAAGAGCACTCACTGCTCTTGTTGAAAATTTAGGCTCAATTCCCAGCACCCATGCAGAGTAGTCTACCACTGCCTATAACATCAGCTCCCGTATCTGATGCTCTCTTCCTGCATACATGTCACACACACACACACACACACACACACACACACACACACACACTCACACACACACACTAAAATAAACTTTTAAATAAAAAGAAGACAAATTTTATCTGCCATCCCAACGTTTCTTTTTGGGAAACTTATTTCATGTTTGTCTCAACATAGTTTTAACCTTCCCTCTGTTCTTTAGAGCATCACTGGCTCATTCCATCCCACAGAATTCTGAACTTCAAGGAGGCAGTCTCTGTCCTCCTTGGCAGCTGTTTCATCCCCCTTACATATCCTGGTTAACTACTTCTCAACCAGTACAAAAGGCAGTCCCAAGACAGGGGCTGAGTAGGGAATATGCAACCTTGGCCAGTATTTTTATTCTATGAAATACTAGTGTGCCTAGAAGAGCCATGTGGGGATATTTTCAAATATAAAAAAAACAGTGGAACAGAAGAATCCACCCACAATCAGTCTAGGAGGATCAGACAGTGGTAACTCATACCTTTAATCCCAGCACAGGGAATATCCTGGGAGTGGTGACCTCTGCCCTTAATCCAATCTGAGTTCAAGGTCATTTTAGTTTACAGAAGGAGTTCCAGGCTCCCAGGCAGGCAGTGGTGGTGCCATGCCTTAATTTAGTGAAGAAAGCATTTAAGGCAGACATAGAAAGACAGGGCAGGCAGAAGAAGCCAGGAGGAGCAAGGCTGAGGAAGCTGGAAAACAGCTGGGTGAAATCTGGTGTTTACTCTCTGATATCTCCACCTTTCCCAGAGATTTGGCCCTGAGTTTCCTTTATTCGTGCAATACTTGGTGCCCAATGTGGGGAATGAATTCTCCCCTCTCTATCCCCCCCCCCAAAAAATGGCACTGGCTGGCCAAAGCAGCATGTGGCTGGAGGAGTAATTACCAGCTGGCTAGGCTTTCTGTTCCAGGTTAGCCTCCAGCCTTAGGCAGATTGGCCACAGGTGTTACCATTTAACTTTCATCTGGGTAGGGTTTTCAGACAGTGGCCTCTTTCTCCTGGTGGGTTGTTTATTATTTTCCTTTTGGACCCCTCCTTGGGCTGCTCTCACACTAGGTAGCTGCCCCACTTCACAATCAATTGAATCATCAACAGACAACAAATTGGTGAGTAAATCAATTTGTTTTTAAAGTGAGAATTTGTTTAAGACAATGGAGGGGTGCTTGGTCCTTCTGTGATCTTTCTCTAGATGATGTGATAATAGAATCAGTGAAGGAAAAGATAAATAAGGTAGATGGGACTATCATAATGATTATCATGCTGTTTATTATGAATATTTTTTTGTTTGATATCTATGTTATCACTTAAAAAGTCAATTAATATAAATCCAAAGAAAAAGGTCTTAAAAAAGCCTGTCGAGAGAGAACACAGAAATGTTCAAATTCAAACAGAGGAACATGAACAACCAAATTCAGCAAGGTCATCTAAAATTAGACAAAAACAGGCAACATTAATATACTAGTAACCTTTAAAAAAATGAAGAATGATAAAGATGATACAGAAGCTAGTTGGGCTCCAGTACAAATGCTAGAATTACGGAGAATAAAAGAAGCAATTGTAACATATGGGATGCATTCACCATTTGTAAAACAAATGCCAAACAGTTGGGCATGCTGTAACTGGGTCACCCCTAAAGATTGGTTAGATATGGTTACAGCTGTGTTAGAGGCAGGACCACTTATACAGTGGAAATCATGGTGGAGGGTAGAAGCTAAAACAATAGAACAAAGAAGCAGAGGCATAGAAGTCTCCCCAAACCATCTTCTTGGGGAGGAGATTATACTGATATTGGAAGGCAGAGTTTATACAATGAACATATTCTGAATTTATGTCACATGGCAGCTTTAAAAGCCTGGGGCTGGATTGAAAAAATAGGAAAGAAAACTGATTCATTCACAAAAGTAATTCAAAGCCCCAAAGAAACTTTTACAGACTTTTTACACAGATTAACCACAGCAGTAAACAGAGTGGTATCGGACTTAGAAGCCATGCGAATGATAATTGAATTACTGGCTTTTGAGAATGCTAATGCATAATGTAGAAAAATACTTAGACCTTTAAAAGCAAGGTCAGTACCATTGGAGGATTGGATTCTTATGACAGTGATAATAATTGGTAGGAGAGCTTATTTCTAGAAGTATAAAAAAAAAGTCAAAATGTTAAATGTTACAGTTGTGGAAGGCAAGATCTCATAAAAAGAAATTTTAAACAAGGTGTTCCCAGAAACAGTGCTTTTGATAGGAATAATCCCAAGAGAACACCCCTCCCTTCTGGAGTATGCAGAAGGTGTGGAAAAGGAAGACATTGGACAAATGAGTGCAGATCAACAAGGGGCAGACAAGGTAACTTTCTGGCCTTGGGAAATGACCCAAGGGGCTTTCAAAAGCTCCCATATCAGGTAACTTTCTGCTATGGGGAAATGCCCCAAGGGGGCTTTCAAAAGCTCCCCCCCATATCAAATCCCATCCAATTTTACCCTGCTATTGTGGAGGAAACACCTTCCCAGAACAATTTTTAAAAAAATTAAAACCTATTTTTAAAAGACATACTACACAGAATGATAGAAAATCTACAGAAAAAGAAAAAATTCAAGAGAAATTATAAAGCGAATATTTTGGCAAACTTCTATCAATGAACAAAGGCCAAAATTAAAAGTAGAAATAAATGATGTTATTATTGAAGGCTTATTGGACTCAGGGGCAGATGTATCAATAATTTCACCAGAGTCGTGGCATTCAAGTTTGCCCCTTCAGTGGGTAAATGTTCAGTTTTTGGGTATTGGGTCGATATCCCAGGTAAAACAGAGTGCAAAATGGCTTGAGTATATAGGACCAGATAGACAGAGAAGAATATTAATGCCATATGTGGCTAACATTGATATAAATTTATGGGGATGAGATTTACTACAACAATAGAACACACAGAGTAATATTCCTCCAAACACAGAAATAAGCCATAAACTAGCACATGGTTCTGGAAAAAAAAAAAAAAAACATTAGAAGGTATTATGAGAAACAGTCGCACCATTCAGGTTATACATACACAAGGCAAAACAGCTGCTGATTTTTTTTTTTAAACACCATAGCACTTCCTCTAAAATGGTTATCAGAGAAGCCTGTATGGGTTCATAAATGGCCTCGAACAAAAGAGAAATTGCAGGCCTTAGAGCAGCAGGTACAGGAGCAGTTAAATGCTCAGCATATAGAAGAATCAACCAGCCCTTGGAATTCTCCTGTATTTATTATCAAAAAGAAATCTGGAAAGTGGAGAATAGTAAGAGACCTAAAGGCAATAAACAAGGTGATCCAGCCAGTGGGCTCTGTACAGTCTAGGATTCCTTTGCCTTCTCTGTTACCTAAAGAATGGCCTATTATAGTTATTGATTTAAAAGACTGTATCTTTACAATACCTTTACAAGAACAAGACAAAGAAAAATTCACCATTACAGTGCCAACTTATAATAGTTCTCAGCCTGTAAAGAAATACTAGTGGAGGGTCCTCCCTCAATGAATGCTGAATAGCCCCACTCTGAGCCAGTATTTTGTACAAAAGCCAGTAGAACAAATACGTAACAAATTCTCACAATCTATAATTCATCATTACATGGACGACATCTTGTTGGCCAATTCAAACATCAATACCTTAGAAAAAATTTTTGAAGAAGTGGAAAAAATTTTTGCCTGCTTGGGGATTAGAGATTGCCCCAGAAAAAATACAAAGAGGGGATTCCATTAATTATTTAGGCTACAAAATAGACTAACAAAAAATTAGACCCCAAAAGATACAAATCAGGAGAGATAGTTTGAAGACACGTAATGATTTTCAAAGACTACTAGGAAACATTGCCAATTTATGACCCACTATTGGAATTAAAAATGATAAACTGGATAATTTGTTCAAAACCTTAAATGGTGACAAGGACTTAAATAGTCTGAGAGAATTGTCACCTGAAGCTGAGAAAGAATTGGCTTTGGTGGAAAAGAAATTACAGGATGCACATGTGGATTGTGCAGATCCAGACCTTAATTGCATTCTAGTTATCTTGCCCTCTAAGCATTCTCCTACAGAAATTTTAACACAAAGGGAAAATGTTATATTGGAATGGATATTTCTTCCACATAACCTGAGTAAGAAATTAAATACATATGTGGAAATTATTTCTGAACTTATTTTTAAAGGAAAATTAAAACTTTGTCAATTGACAGGAATGGACCCAGCATAAGTTGTTGTACCTTTAACTAATGAAGAAATTGACCAATTGTAGGTAGAAAGTGAATCTTGGCAAAGAGCCTGCAGTAATTTTTTGGGCGATAATAACAACAAATATCCTTGAAGCAAAAGAACTAAATTTCTAAAGACAACTAATTTGATTCTTCCTCATATTGTACAAGATAAACCAATTTCTGGAGCCCCTACATTTTATACCGATGCAAGCAAATCAGGAAAGGCTGGTTACAAATCAGAGCATATAAGTAAAGTGACTCAAAGCCCTTATAATTCTGTTCAAAAGTCAGATTTATATGCTATCATGATGGTATTAATGGATTTTACTAAACCTCTTAACATAGTCACTGACTCTCACTATGCAGAAAGAGTTGTTCTACACATTGAAACTTCATGTTGAGCAGTTCCCTTTAGGGATGAACATTCAACAGCCATTTATCCTCAACACTTTAATCAATTATAACTCTGCAATAACAGCTACCCACTGCAATACAAGGCTTCTTTGACCAAAGCTCACAGCACAAATCTATGAGTATAAACAAATATTACAAGACAACTTGACAGGCATACCATGCATGTTTAGCAATATATCTGTTGATACCTCACTAGGGACAATGTATTTCCAGCTATGGCTTTTGGGAACTTTTGAATACCCTCCTATTAGGGGATTTGTAGGGGGAGTGTTGTGTCCTGATCACCTGCTTAAATAACTAGCAGCTGCTTCCCAAATAACTGACTTGGAAACTTAATATATATTATAAATGCTCAGCCAATACCTCAGGCTTATTACTAACTAACTCTTATATTAAAATTAACCCATACTTTTTATCTATGCTTTGCCATGTGGCTCATGGCTTGTTACCTCATTTTCTGCTTCCTCAGAGGTTGGTTGGCATCTCCCCTGACTCTGCACTTCTCATAATTCTCAGTTTGGCTTTTCCACCTAATTTTATCATGTCCAGATATTAGCCAGTCACCTTATCTATTAAACTATTCGTAAAGTGTCCAAAAGGATTATTCAACAATATTTCCCTGTTTTGTGTATTTAAAAGGGAAGATTTTGGCTTTAACATAATAAAGTCATATACAACAAAACAGCTATCAAGTAAGAATTACAGTTACAATATCTAGTCCATTTGTATTTGACAAAATTAAAGAAAATATTTTAATACTTATTTTATCTTTGTGACTTTAAAGTTGTGTATCTAATTTTCCTTTTATCACAACTAAAAACAACTATAACTAGCTAGTCTTCACCTCCATCAAAGACCTCAGAGGATGAAATGTCACTTAATGACAGGGACATGAAGCTACGTGGGCAGTCCCCCAAAGTTTCTTTATAACATTGGTACATTTATCTTTAGCCTCCTGTCTGAGCATATCTGACAGAATTTTATATGAAGCAGGGAATTTTGAAGGACTGTTCTACCTTGTCTTGGCAAAGATGAGCAGTCACCTTTCATCCTGCTGGTCCAGTTTGGACAGTAACTGTCAGCAACTGAGGCAATGGCAATTTCTTTGCTACATGACTAACCTTTACCATGAAGAAAGCAAACTCTATATGGAATTTTTTCTATGCCTATCATCTTCTCTGAAGTAGATTGGTGCTGCCAGGAGCAGGCATATCTCACGATGAAAAGTCTTAGGTTGTTAAATATATCAAATGCTATATTTTGTAGGTCTTGTAAAAGTTTGAAGACCATTTATCTATTAAATGTATCTGTTTATGGCCTTGAAAATATATTTAACATAACTATAAGTTTGACTATTGTAGGTGGCTATTAATATATATTTTTAATTATAGATTAAATTTTAAATGAGTTACATAAGAACAATAACCCACACAAAAGTAGAAACATACATACAGTATAACAGAAATAAATTTAAATTTGTATCAAAAAAACAAAATCCATACTAATGTAAAATATTTTGACATTAGTGGTTGTTTTTGGATTAAACTAGTTTCAATAATCTCTTTTATTTAATCATATCTCCCTTTTTTCCTTTATAAAGATGTAGTAAGAAGTTTCTGTCCAGTCCAGTCAGTGGTCCAGTCCCACAGATCCACATACCCACAATATCCCAGGAACATACAGAGGTTTATATTAGTTATATACTGTTAGACCTATGGCTCAGCCTTATTGATAGATAGCTTTTGCATCTTAACTCAACCCATTTCAAGTTATCTGGCTTGCCACGTGGCCCATGACTTACCTGAGTTCCTTTACATATTGCTTCTTGGGTGACTGGATCACATCTCTTGTGACTCCACCCCTCTTTTCCTTGTATCTATGCTTGGATTTCCCACCTGCTTCTAAACTGCTCTGCCATAGGCAAAAACAGTTCCTTTATTATCCAATGGAATTCACTGTATATACAAAGACACCCCATATCACTTCCCCTTTTCTGTCTAAAAGGAAGGTTTCAATTTTAACATAGCAAAATTACGTTTAATAAAACAGCTATCAAGAAAGAATTAGTTATAGTCTCTAGTCTATTTGTGTTTAGCAAAATTAGAGAAAATATTCTATCATGTCTTATCCTTGTGATTCCAAAGTTCCACATCTAGTTTACCTTTTATTATAACTAAGAAAAACTATAATTATAACTATCTAATCTCCAACCACATCAAAGACCACAGAAGGATATTATATTATCCAAGTAAACAGGAAGCAGAAGCAACTTACCAAAATCTAGAAGTAACAGAAATGTTATCTCTGTGTGGACAGTCACCCAAAGTTCCTTTGCAATGTTGAAGCATCTATCTTCAGCCTCCAGGCCTAGAGTCTCTGGCAGACTTTTTTTGAAGCAGGAAATGTGAATGACTATTTCATCCATTTTGACATAATTTGTCAGTTGTTTCTCTCTGTGTCCCACAGAATGGCTGGCAGTTGTCTCTGTGAAACAGGAACCTGAAGAACCATCTCTGCTTGTTCTACCAAAGTTCAGAGGTCATTTTATATGGATCCTGCATGTCCAGTTTATATATCATACTGTCAGACAGATGAGGCAAGAATACTTTCTTGCCCAGTGGCTAGCTTTTGCCACAAAGAAAGTAAACTCCACATGGAGTTTCTTTGATGCCCATCATTTTCCTGAAGTAGATTGGTGCTTCCAGGAGCAGACCTGTCTAACTGTTCAGAAAAGTCTAAGTTCTTAAAATATTTTAAATGCCATATTCTGTAGGTCTTTGAAGTGTTTGACTATTACCTATCTAACTAAAATATAGCTTTGTATACCTAAAAAAACTCACATGACTATAAATTTAGCTAACATAAATGACTATTAATCTGTGTTTCTTAATTATACATTACAATTTTAAAAGAATCACATAAACATAATACCTTAAACAAGAGTATTAATATACATACAATATAACAAACCTGACCTTAAATTTGTATCAATAAACCAAAATCCATGCCAATGTGAAATATCTTGAGATAACAGCTGGATTTTTTTTTATTAAAGTAGATTCAATAACCTATCTTTTTAAATCATTTCTATATTATAACTCCCCCCCTTTTTAGAAAGAGATTGACTATGACCAGTTACCATTCATAATGAAAACAAACATTTATAAAGAATATTTTGAGAGTTTGGGCAGAGCTTTCCATTACTACTTTCTGCTGTTTAGGGGCTCTGGCAATATTATGGGGGTCCTGAGGCTGGATCATCTTAGTTGGCAGCCTTGAAGCTGATGTGGCCATCTCTTCCCATCAAAGATGTTTTCAGGGGTTCTTCCAGAGTCTGGAAGCAATCCACAGGTTCTCATTTTCTGTGGAAACAAAAGCAGAACCCCTTTTCCAAAGCAACATATCCTTAGACACAAATTTTAAAGTCAAGATACCTTTAAAATATATATGTTAGTTTAACTTAGCAGCCTTTGCAATCAATTGTCTTTCTGCAGTTAGCCATTAACAGTTAAAAATTTAAAAGAAAACACAATAATAAACACAATCTATACTTTGTGTATTTGTAAATAATCCCCGCTTAAATCATAAAAAAATCTATAACCATTTTTGGGGGAATGAGGACATTGTTTTCTCTAGATTTCTTCCTGTTGTCTAGGAAAGCTGGTAATATTTTAGGGAGCCTTGAGAAAATCAGGATAATTGTTAGGTCTTGGCTTGAGTAGTTTGTGAGACTGGACCATCTCAGTCAGCAGCCTGGAAACTGTTTTGGACACCGAATTTTGAGGAGACTATAACAAAGGCATTTTGAAACATTGGATCACCTGGGCCATCCATTTTCATTGGTACTAAGTTTCCTTGTTCTGTAGATACATAAACTTTTAAAGGTAACATACATATCTGTATCAATATAAATATAGACTGTGCATTGTACAAAAAATCAGCCAAAGTTGGATTTTGTTTTACGTTTGAACAGGTAAAATATACATCATATGCCTTATATTTCTTCTAGGCTTACTTCTTTATGTCTGTAGTCAGGATTTCAGGGCCATGAGCATGTT
Organism: Phyllotis vaccarum; assembly: GCA_033318265.1. NCBI lineage: Eukaryota > Metazoa > Chordata > Mammalia > Rodentia > Cricetidae > Phyllotis > Phyllotis vaccarum. Next base: position 71,826,109 of record JARWLC010000004.1, on the reverse strand, counting down.
CTGGAATTCAGATGCAATAGCTGCTAACTCTAAGAATATATGTGTATGTGTGTGTATGTGTGTGTGTGTGTGTGTGTGTGTGTGTGTGTGTGTGTGTGTATAATATGGAATTCTATACTTTAAGGAGTGAAAAGAAAGAAAAGATAGAATGATGTTGGGTGCTGGCATACCCAGACCCATACACTCTGTGTCAGGCTAAAAAAGCCTGGGCAAGGTCAGTGCCCTTTTGTTTACTTCCCTGATCTTTGTTGATGCACCTTGTGTACATCAACACCCTGTTTTGCAATCAGTGGTTTTCCTGTTATGATGAGGAGTCTTGCACCCATTGCCAGAGAACACACTGACAGGTACAGGAACCCAGGACAGGGGAACTTAAGGGGTATATAAGCTTGCTAAATAAAGGCTGAGGGAGCAGAAGCAGCTGATCTCCGTGGATGATGGAACTGACTGTCTCTTGAGTGCTGATTTAACCCTGACGACCCTCTCCAGGCTTGGCTACACTAGGCCGGACGCGGCAGAATGATGGATAGATAGACAACTGATAGTTAATAGTTGGGTAATCGATAAATACTAGAAGGTAGATAATTAGACAGAAAAGCTCAGGCTGAAATGACTCATTCAGTAAAACTGAAGTAGCCAAGGGCTTCTAAGCCTCAAGTAGTTTTTCTCAGCAGGAAGATCTTGGCTCTTGGGCCTCTTTGGAGATATCTCTCTGTGACTAGCTGCCTGGAAAAGGCAGGGATGAAGAAGCGAAGCATGTTAGCTAAAAGAAGATAGTTCTGCTTCAGGGAACATGGCCTGGCAACAGAATACCAGCCAGATCCTCTGGGTCAGATCCTAACAGCAGGTAACGTTTGCTAATTATGAAAAAGAGTAGCATGCTGTTGCAATTTCAAAAGCAAAGAACACAAAAGCAAATGCTCACTCATAATCATTCATCAAAAAGAAACGGATGGTCAGGCTGAACACTCCAGGGGCCCAGCCCATTAGCTGAGGGGTGAATCTTAGACCTGCAGATGCCACCTGGGACATCCCTGCACATCAATGGACAGATGAGCCTGGAGAGCCTGCAGCCCTGATGCTGAGTTAGAGATGGCTCTGTTTCCCTCTAGTTTCTAAATCTCACGTCTGTAAGACACAGAGCCCTCTGTTTCCCCATCTGTGAAACAGTCTTCATTGCCATGGACCAGGTCTGATGATGTTTGAAAGGACATTGTTCTTTAGGGCAGGGCTGATAGCAGTATGCACAAGGATCTACATTTCTAGTGACAGCAGAGAAACCTCTTCTAAAATGCTTGGACTGCCCACATATCCTGCACTACATAGAATCATTGCTTGAGTAATTATCACGTGACTGTAGCACAAAAATAAGCTTCCTCAACCAGCCTATCTCAATTGAGTAATGACACAATGCTATCCTTATGAAAAAAAGATTATTTATCTAATAAGATAAGTTGTGATGATTAGTCCAAACTCACTGCTTTTTCCTGAAATCATTTCTCTATATACTTTTATTTCATAGCACAATTAGCTGGGTCAATAACTAAGTGGATTAATTTTGGAGGAATTATATCTCAAATAACAGAGGGATCCTCTGGAACTTCTTGGCAAAAGCTTCCTAAGACAAGTTCTCTAGGGCAGCAACAGCTGGTCACAGTGTGGATGGGGTGCTTCTCCTACCAGGAAGCCCCTCTTCCAAGACTGGGCTCCTGCTCTAAATTCACCTCTGCCTGTCTTCACCACCATCATGTGTACAAATTATACAGCCTTTGTTTTAACCATAGTTTAAGTGCCAATTTCTGGATATTCTATATTGGCTGTCTTGGGTTTATGGGAGAATTATTAGAAATAATGCTTCCCTCCACAGTCAGGGCAAGTAGAGAACAAAGTAGAGAGACCAGAAGAGTGGACTGCTGGACTTCTGGGCATGAACAGTCCTCTCCTAGCTTTCTGACCCCACCTGATAATCAGATTCTGTGGAAAAAGACTCTTCTTCCCAAACTGCCTAGCCTGAAGTCCAGAATTTTGGGGGTTGATTCTACAAGTGCACATATGAATTGTAGATGATGTGGATGAGACGAAGAGCAGAATGTAAAAAATAATACTGGAGACATGTGAGGCTGCCCAGGGCCAACTTACAAGCCATAGACTCCCACACACACATCCAGACTCCCTTTCATTCCAAAAGCCACTTCAACTCTATGGTTTGCAGTTCATACTGGGAAAGTTCTGGCTTTCTCTACTCCCAGACCAGGATCCCTATCAAATTGGAGCATCTCCTGTAACACTGTCAGTCAGATCTGCCACATGTAAAGGACAGGAGTGTGTTTCTGTCAGTGAGAGGGGAATTTTAGGACCATGGCAAGGAGCAATGTGATTCAGTGGAGAAGAAAACCCCATTACAAGCTTTCGGAAGAGAAAGGATCCTCCATCCTTTTCTGTGGTTGTCAGTGGTTGCTGCCCCATGTCCACAGCTGCCACCATGTCTCTGAAGGGTAGAGGGACCCGTGACATATTCATTCTCATTTTAATTAAAGAAGTAGGGGGTGGAAGGTGATAAAGCTCTACTTCAGCCTCACAGCATAATGGTTTACTTTGTCAGTGTCGAGACCTCTGAATCAAGAGGAAGACATCAGTTTCCCTGTAGCCTCTGTTCCATGAGCAGTCCACACATAGCTAGATTTAGACCTCCTGCCACTACTGACCCAATTAGCTTCTGTTATCCTTCCAAAGCTCACCAGTTTAACTAGAAGATTTGATTTGATTTCCAAAGAGAAATTAAAAAGCAAAACCTAATACCTGGTGCTGGTTTTATTTATTGCTTAATATTTGTTTTTTTACTTGTCCAGAGATAGAGCATTGTGAAGGGGAACCCCCTTTCCAGACATGGGGTTCCATGTCTTAGTGGGTCATGGTGGATTGGAAGCTGGGTCACAGGCAGTTACTGCCACTGATTAAAAATCTGTGGACAAATCTCTTTCTAATTGAAGGTGAGAATATCAAAGGATGCCTTTAGAATATATCTTTCTATTCATTTGTGTTTAGATGTGAGTGGGGGGAAATGGAGGATATGAATGCATCCATGTTGGTCATCTTACTGAAAACTTGCTAGTTAGAAATAGTTGTAGTAAACATGTTGCTCATAGTCTTGAAATCTAGGTATATCTTGGGTAGAGTAGCCTGCCTTCTGTCATATGACTGTGACTGAAAGAATCATTGTAACTGGCACACATAGAAACCCGGGTGTCATGTCTACCCACCTTCTATGTTACCTAGAAGTCCCAGTCTCCCTGTACTTCAATTAACAGCCGAGGAGGAAAAATGATCATCCATCTAGCCTACCTCTCGGTGCTGACAGCAGTTACAGCAGAGAGGCCCTGGCTTGCTTGCCAGGCTCAGTGGTGAGCATCCAAATGCAACAGCAGAGCTGTACACAGAGCAAAAGCCTCCGGAAGAGAAGATAGCAGCACACAGCAGCGCTAGAGTCCCCTGCATGGAAGGCAGAACAAGCTAGCAAGAGCCTTTGGGGTTGCCTCTGTTGACCAGCTTCTGAAGTCAGGGCACCTTTACGCTGGGGGAGTATGACACATTGCCAAGGCATTTGCTGCAGCATTAGGTTATCTCTGCTGTTCTGGACCACGGGAATGGGGGAGGGGCGGGCGTGTGTCCAGGTGATGTCTGTTGTCATGGAGTAACTGTAAAACGACATCTCCTTCTGTCATGTTCTGGTTTGTGAGGTGAGGTATCTGGTCTCGTTACCCACTGAGACTCTTCACTCACTTTAGGGGTCAGCCGCTGGTACCAAGCTGCGCTTTGCTGTCTCAGTAAAGGGGTTCCATACCTGCTTTCTCCACCAAAGACATCGATAAACTCGGAGGAGTTACTTATGTGAAATGGAATCTTTCTCTTAGAATCATTTGAAAATATTAAAAGGGATTGAAATCATTTTCTTCTTACTGAAACGAAATGTTGATTGGTAGTGCATATATGACAATTAGAATAACCTCAGATAAATGTGCCATATTTTCTAGAAAGACCATTTTACCAAGTCTTTACTGGGCTAGGATTGTTAACGTAATCTCAATTCTGCAGGTAACTAGTTATTATGATTAGTGGAAGATCCTACTGATGAGGCACAGAACAAGAGCTGGAAGCCAGGCAGCCTGAGTCAAGTCCAGTGTTTATGAAGTGCCTCACATACGGGGAAGAAGGGACAGTGACAGTCTTGGTGACATTTGCTGGTCACTAGCTTGACCCAGAGTCTCAGTGTCTCTCAGTTCATATCCCTCAGTGGCTGTCTCCATCTCTAAACAGATACATGCCATTTACTCATTTAAAAAGAAAGAAAACGTATCTCAAGATAGATGATGCAAAATGAATTTGTGAACTCAAATGCCATTTAAGCTAACATGCACCATGATTTTATGTCACTAAAATGGTGCCGATTAAATTATATTAAACTATCAATCGTAATACATTCAATTTCAGGAATGTCTTAAATATACAAGAGGGGGTGTTTTATAAAGTCAGGCTTCTCGTCTGTTCTTGGGAACAGCATTGAGAAGCAAAAGCAGGGCCCCTTCAGCCTCCTGGGGATAAATGAAGCCTTACAGCACCCTAGAATATGTCCTGAAGAAATACAGTTGAATTCATGAAGAACAGTGGGCTTTGTGGCATTCACCTTGTCCCAGTCACTTCCCCACTATCTAGTCCCTCAGCGCTCTTGAAAAACAACAGCGTATATTGCAGTCCCAGGTTGGTGACCACCTGAGAGGGCAGAGCAGAGCGGCCATTGTCTTAGTCAGTTTTGTGCCATTAGAATAGAATGTCTACATCTGGACAATTTATAAAGAACAGGAACGCATTTCTCATTCTTCTGGAAGCTTAAAAGTACAAGATAAAGATGTGAGTGTGTGATAAATGATGTCCTGTTGTGGTGTAAGGCAGAAGGACAGGAGAGACTGATTGGCTCCCACAAGCTGTTTTTGTAGCAGCATTGGTCCATCATGTGTTGCAGGTCTCATGACCTAAACACCTCCTACCACCACTGAATTAGGGATTAGGTTTCTAACAGGTGATTCGGGAGGCACCTGCATGCAGACCACAGCAGGGATGTAGCTTGTCATTTAAGTTCTTGTCATTATCCAGCCTGTGTGCTCGATCTTTGAAAGACCTCACTTTGGACAGTCTGGATTTTACCTGGTTTAGTATTTTCACAGTGTTAAAGCCCTTTAGCCCAGGGTGCTTTGTTCAAAACATTTCTAGGCAGGTACTTAACTTTGCAGCTGCCCAAGGCAGGAGATAACAGTTGAGCATAAAAGTCACTAGCTAAACAGATTAATACAACTGGCAGCTCTTTAGCTAAATAGAAGGGAAGAAGGGAAGGAAGGAGGGAAGGGGAGGAAGACAGGAGAGAAACAGAGAGGAAGAGGAGGAGAAAGAAGATGAGGAAAAGAGGAAGGGAGAAGGCTCTAATCACCAATATGAAGGATGAAGGAAGAGTCTTCCTGAGACACAGCCTCTGGAGAGCCCCATCACAAGAGAACCTTCATCCAGCGACTGATGGGAGCAATGTAGAGATCCGCAGCTAAGCACTGGATTGAGTTCCCAGTCCAAGCAAAGAGAGAGAAGAGAGAGACAATACGAGCAAAGGGATCAAGATCAGTCCGCTGACCCGAGCTATTGGGAGCTCACTGCATGGGACTGAACTCAGCCCTCTGAATGCTGATGACAGTTGAATGTCATGGGCAGTTTGTGGGGCCTGTGGCAGTGGGACCAGAATTTATTCCTAGTGCATGAACTGGCTTTTTGGAGCCCATTCCCTACAGAGGAACACCTTACTGAGCCTTGATACCGGGAGGGGGCGGGGTGGGGAGGTTTCCTTAACTGGTTATGCCAGACTGCATTGACTCACCCTGGGAGTCCTTGCCCTCTCTGAGAAATGGGTGGGGGCTGAGATGGGGGGAAGCTGGGGGAATATTGGGATAAGGGGAGGGAGGGAGAACAGTAGTGGGTATGTTAAAAAAAAAAAAAAAAACTTTTAAAGAAAAAATAAGGAAAGAGGAGACATTGTTGCATTGGGATTTCTCAGTCCTGAGTGGCCAGAGGCCCAGACCCATAGACCTGCCGCCTGAGACCCCTTAGCAGCCCGCCACCGCCCAGGCCCCCAGAAATGACTCAGACGCTTATATTAACTTCATGCTGTTTGGCCTATGGCTCAGGCACATTGCTAACTAGGTCTTACATCTTAAATCAACCCATTTCTATTAATCTGTCTGCCACGTGGCCCGTGGCTCACCTGTGTTCCTTACATGTTGCTCCTTCAGCAGCTTGCTCGATCTGCCTGACTCCGCCCTGCTTCTCCTACCTATGCTCTGATTTCTCCTCCTACTTCTTCTATGGTGCCTGTCATGGGCCAAAACAGCTCCTTTATTTAAAGATTGCTATTCACAGCATACAGAAAGACATTCAAACATCAAGACATAATTACTTATAGAAACAAAAGGGATGGAAAGAGACAACATGAATAATCTCATGTCAACAAAATGAAATGGGCAGACTCCTAAACCACAAACAAGCTGTACTGACTGGAGAAGAAATCGGAAATCTGATAGACCAATAACAAGCACAGATTGCTTATATACAAAACCTTCCCAGAAGGAAAGCTCAAGGCTGAGCAACCACAATGGTGATTCTACTAAAACATTTAAAGAATTAAACCCCTCCACTTCATCAATGCCTGATGCAGGAGGGAGAGCTGGCCCTGACCCCACTAGCTATAACACTTGGGAGAACAGGCCCTGCACCTTGCCAGGGCAAAACAATAGAGCCAACCCTGTTCTCAGAGGTGTGGGTGTGCCAGCCCTGAGGTTGTGAGCATGGGAGAACTGTCCCATTTCTCATCTGTCACATGGCAGCATAAGCAGGGGAGAAATTCTCTCCTCTCCCTCCCATCAGTGCTTGAAGCAGTTGGGAAAGCTGGCCCTGAGGTCATAAGAGCAGAAGGGCTGGCCCTGTTCCCACCAGCTATAACACTTGGGAGAGCTGGCCCTGCACCTTGCCTGGGCAGCACAGTAGAGCTGACCTTGTTGACAGAGGTGAGCCAATTATGAGCACGAGAGAGGTGTCCCTATTACTCATCTGTCATGTGGCGGCATGGGCAGGAGGGAGATCCCCCAACCTCCAGTACTCATCAAAGCCCGAGGCAAGTGGAGGAACCGGCCTTGAGGTCATAAGAGCCACAGGTGAAGGCGAACTGTCCCTGCCCCTTATCAACTGCTGTACTCAGGAGAGTGGCCCCTCCACCACAGTAGAACTGGTCCTGAAGGTGTAGGTGTGGGAGAACTGCCCCTGAGGATGTGAAAGCCTGAGATCTAGCCAGGGCAAGACAGGAGAACTCACCCTGGTGGCAAAATCAAGGGAGAGCTGGCAGGCTGACTAACCCTGAACCAACCCAGGCCCAGAACCATGGTTATGTGTTAGCCCACCCCAGTGTGCACCCTGTCTGTGATCTGCTGGAATACCAAGGTAGGGTCAGTCCTGTGAACCCAGGGCTGCAGAATCTCCAGGACACAAAGCAGCAATGGGGTGCCCAGGAAGAGAACCAGTGAGTGCCCAGTGTTGATAGTACAGCAGAGACCAGAGGCCTCTAGAAGGGCAACCATTCTTTGTGATAAACACCTGTGTGTAAAAATGTGTGGATAATGGGGTTTACTGTGTGAGTCACTGTGTCACAATGAAGTTTCCATGGTAAGATTTTCACTGTCTCCCCCCCCACTTCTCCCCTAAAATTTTATCTTGCTTTACTTATTTATTTATTTGAGAGGTGAGGGAGATGGGTGGGATAGGGTGGCATGATGTGAAATACACAAAGAACAAGTAAATAGATGTTTTGTTTTCTTTTTTAAAGAAACAAAGGTAAGCTTTCCCAAATATTTCAAAACACAGAAAAAGAACACTTCTCAGTGCATCTTCAGGGACTAGTATTGAGAAAACTACAAGTCAATATATTTTATGCATTTCAATGTGAACACTTTAACAACAGTCGTTTAGCAAACTGAATCCAGCAACATGTAATGGAATGGGTCAGGACCTCTGGCAGCTGGGCCCAGACACCTCATTGTAACAGAATTATGTACCATGACTAAGTTCAATTTATCCTGAAAATTCAAAGTTTGTCTAGCATATAAGAAACCCAACAAAAACAGATGAGTTGAATTCCAATGAGACTAAGAGGCATTAGTAAATAGGTGAAAAGATGTCAGAGTGGGCGGAAACTTTGCAAACCAATTACAATGTAATATCATTTCAAACCCCGTAATAGGATTATAATGAAAGAGAGAACAAGGTTTGAGAACATGAAACAAAAACTGAAATTCTCCTGCACTAGTGAGTAAAAGGTGTCATGGTGTAATCAGTTCTGGAAAAAAAAATCTGACAAATCAGTCTTTGAAACCTCAGTCTGGACGGTCCTGTGGGTAAAAGCACTGTCCTGTAAATCTGAGGGTCTGAGTTCAAGCACTGAGACCCAGGATGGAAGAAGAGAACAGATTCCTAAAAGTTGTCCTCTGACCTCCACAAGCTCCATGGCAGATGCACACCTGGGTGTGCATGTTTATACACTGATTCACAAAATAAAAGGATAGACAGAAAAGCAAAATGTGGTGCTGCCATTCAGTGCATTGCAGTTTGGACACAAGATAAATGGAGTATTGACATATAATATGTGGACAGACCCTCTCAAACATGCTCAATGAAAGAAGCCAACAGAATTCGCACACTGGGTAAGTCCATGTGGGGTATGGGGAAGATCAAAGCACATTAGTGTTTGTCAAGGGTTAGTGAAAGGAAATAGGGATGCTAGTGAGTCCAGGGTTTCTTTATGTTGTAAGAACTTAAAAAATTAGCTAGTGTGGAATATTGTACAGGTTTGCAAAAATACCCCCCTTTAAAAAAAAAACAAAAACAAAAAACTCACTGGATTTGTTTTGCTTTTTAATGTGACAAGCCCATGATCCTGTTTGGAAATGACAGAGTGAAACTTCAATAATATCATCAGGCCAAGCCTGCCTCTGTGATAACTCTCCTCTCCTCTGAGGTGAGCACCTTTGGCTGCCTTTTCTACCAGGCTTACATTCTTCCAGCTTGAGAAAAGCCCCAAAGAAATCCTTTTAGACCTTTCATGTAAACCTTTAGCTTGACTCTCTGTGGCCATGCTGAGTAGCCATTGTAGCCAGGGTCAGTGGGTCTTCCCACTGCAGTTTACGGATATAGACAATCCCTCACAGGTACACTAGAGAAGTATCTCCAAAGTGGTTCTAGAGTCTGTCTTGTCAAAGCTTTAGATCCTCACTTACTAGCCTCAATCTGAGTCACTCATACACTCATGGAAGACTGTGTGAGAAGGAGGTAGGGGGCTGAAGTTTCAAGAAAATAGGGAGAATCTGATCCCCGAGATAAGGGATAAGCAGTTCCCTTAAGATACAAGAGGTGTTCTTACCAATAGACCAGGACACTCACTAGGCTGAAAGACAACAGAGGTTGAACAACTAGTCATGTGACCTGGAGTAGCTTCCATATCTCAGTTTCCTTACCTGTAAAGGAAGAACAGCAGGACGTGTCTTCTCAGGTTGTTGATGCTGAGATGAGTTATATAAATCACTCAGAACATCAAGGGCTATGTGGTGTTAAATACCACTATGGGCAGCAGCATCTCTTGCTATACTTCTATAATTCGCTTCAATTATGAGTTTAGTTGCTTACTTCCTTACCAGAATGGATCTTTCTTTGGTTCTAAGTCAATAATTTTTGAATGCCTGTTTTCAAACCAGCTCATGTTTTCCTGCATAAAGTGATTTGCCTTCTGCAAATTCTTACACAAGAATTTGAAGCAATAACAATAATAGCAACAATACCCTCTCTAATGTTGCTAGAATACAGCTATTATCCCACTCAGACCGGCTATCTCCTAATCATAAACTCCAGCCATTCATGGTTCTAAACACAGAGTCCAGAACTATGCTGAAGGGGATGGGCCATGAAAGAGCCTTATAAGGATGTTCAGTCTGCACATGTGTGTTCCCTAGGATTCACTGTCTCCAAGACACAGAGGCTGTCTTTAACTTCTAGGATCTCAGAGCCCTTTTGCTTGTTCATGTCCTGGGTGCTCCAAGTCACTCTAGGTCATATGGCTATACTGTCTGTATCTGCAGACAGAGGGCTGTGATAAACTTTGATCCCCCCCACCCCAACTCTTAACCCCACACATGGACCAAAGCTGAGAAAGGAGATTGTATTCCACTCTCGGAGCACAAATCCATCTTCACAATCCAGTCCTCAAAAGTTCTGTGCTGCTTATCTTTTGTCAACTTGTCACATTTAGAGTCATCCAGGAAGAGGAAATGTTGATAAGGAAATTGTTTTCACCAGGTTGCCTGTAGGTTCTTGATCAATAATTGATGTGGGTGGTGCCCACTCCCCATGGGCAGGTTGTCCTGGGTTGTACAAGAAAACAGGCTGAGCAAGCCTTGAGGAGGAAGCCAGGAAGCACATTCCTCTGCCTCAGCACCCACCCCCAGGTTCTTCTCCTGCAATGGGTTCCGGCCTCGGCTTCCTTTAGTGATGGACTATGAAATTGACACAGAAGCCAAATCACCGCTTCCCCCCACACCCTGAGTTGCTTTTGGTCACAGTCTTTATCACAGCAAGAGAAAACAAAGCACACACTAATATTCTGGGTATTTCTTTATTATTTTTTTAAAGAGTTTCAGATCAGGATTATAAAATGTAGCTGCTTTGGGAGATGGGAAATTAGAAGACAGACTATTTTATCAAGACTGTCAGCTTTGCTGTAGGTGACATGAGAGAAATTAACAAATCTGTCAAGAGAATAAATACATTATTTTTCTCTCTGGGATAGATTGGGCTAGACTGATGGAGACAACGTGGAAATAAAATAAAGCAGACAGGCATCTCTAGAAGCAGCATTGTTCTTTAATCAGAACGACTGAAGGGCCAAAGATTCTCCTCGGCGGCCGGGGGGGGGGGGGCGCACGGACTGTGCAGTGGGGTTGGAATGCCGACCTCTTGACCGGAAGCTCCCACAGGTGCTGTCAGTCAAGTCAGCTCTCCTGCCCTCAGCTTCTCAGTCTACCTGAGGCTTTAGGTCGCTAGCCCTTCACTACGTGAGTTCAGTGAGACAACAGATGTAAACTGCGGAGTCTTAATGACTGTCTCACAAAAGTTGTCCCCAAATCATTTTCCTCTCCCAAGACACACACACACACACACACACACACACACACACACACACACCACACACACAACACACACACACACAACACACACACACACATACCACACACACACACACCACACACACCACACACACACACCACACACACAACACACACACACACAACACACACAACACACACCACACACACACAACACACACACACACCACACACACACACACAACACACACACACAACACACACACACACAACACACACACACATACCACACACACACACACCACACACACCACACACACACACAACACACACACACAACACACACACACAACACACACACACACACACAAATAATGCACAGGCATGCATGTGAAGAATGCCAAGAGAGTAGGGACTGGCCTGATCTCAATTGTTTTGTAGCTTTTTAGTTGGTTTGATGCCTAGTTACCTGGATCCTCACAGCAACCCCTAGCTTTGATCACATAGGAGACAAATTTCTGGGTGCTATCTGTGAGGACTTTTCTTAAGAGGTTTAATTGAGCTGAGAAGACCCCCCCCTCCACACACACCCTCTAATGTTGGGATTACCATTCTGAGGGCTGGAGTCCCAAACAGTATAAAAAGGAGAAAGTGAGCTGAGTACCAGGGTGTGTCTCTCTGATCTGAATTACTGAAGCAGTGTGACCAGCTGACTTGAGTGGCCCTCCCCATGCATTCCCCACAGTGATACACTACATCCCCTCAGACTATGAACCAAAACAAACCCTTCCTTGAGTTCTTTTTCCTGCAATTTTCCCACAGCAATGAGAAAATTAACTAATATCCTAGGTCTACAGGATAGTTCAACCTCTACCTCTGTTTAATCCCTTTCTCAATATTTCTGACAAATAGTTGGAATTCTCAACCCCAGCTCAGCACTCTTCAGTGCTGAAAACCCAAGTCCAGCAGGTATCAAGGAAGGGTTCCCACGAGAACTCTTCCTTCAGACAAGTTTTGAGAGATTGAGAAGAATTTAGTAGACAGATAAGGGAGGAGGCGCAGTAAGGGATAATTAATAGAAATTCTAATCTGGTTTTACCTGAAGCTCCCACGGATATATTGATGGTCATTCTTGCTAGCATGCAGAAGAATATGGGCATCCATTGATGAGTCCTCAGATAATGTCAGAAAATGGCATGTGAGACCTGTGTGGCTGGACTCAGAGTCTGAATCCTGAGACTCTTCATCAAGAGATACCAAACTGTGACAAATGCTTTCCATGATGAGGGCTGAGGAGGAAGTAGAACTCCTCAGAGTAACCTCTTCTTTCAGCCAATCCAGACCTTGTCTGTGAGACAGAGGCTACACACGAGCTGTATGACATAGACTGTCTCTCTTAAAGAGAGCCATGGCAACCTCACACCTGGTTATCTAATTTGATCACACAACTAAACCCGAAGTCCCAGAGGGTTATAAGAATATATATAACCAGACTCTTCCCATCATGATGGGCAGAGGTTTTCTCTCACAGAGAACCTTTCTTTCTTTTCTGGACTCGGCTTTGCTTTTCCTGATTGTTCTGATTTTGCTGTGGTCAGGCTCAGGATGGATGTGCACTTCTGGATGCACATTACAGCAGTCCAAACTTCCACCTGGTGGTAATAAAAGGAATGGCCACGTCAGGACTGGTCTTAGTAACCCAGTGTCCTACCTACTGCTCTGAATTTAATAAAGAGAAAAATGGATTAAGTCTACTGTTGTGTAAAATCACGTGGAAAAAAATCAATGTACAGGAGACAACTCTGAGCAGATCCTAGAGAGTCCCTGTGATTCTCAAAGATAAAAGAAATGTCTGCTGTTCCTGGCACTTTCTGTTATAGATGAATGGATAGTTCTTAGGGAAAGGCAATTCCCTCATGGCTTAAAAATTGATGCTGCCTAATTGTCACCACTATAAAACACCGAAGTTCATGTTAGGGTGCTTATTACCCCCTGCTGTGGATTAATGAGTCCAAATCGAATTCTGCAATCCCAATATCCTCTGATGTGAACAGGTTACCAAGGGAGTAGAGAAACAGTGCATTCCTCAGCCATAGACAACATGAATGACTTTAATAAAGGGCTGCTCGTCTGCACTATACTCTGGGATTCTCTGCAGTGACCCACATCCTCTACTCAGAGCTGCCAGAGAACAGTCAGCTAGGAAGGGCAGAGCTTTAAATAGGAACATCTGACAATTTACTGACGTCTTTCCAGAATGACAAGTCATTAAAGAAACTAAAACACTTTATATGCAGGTGGCTTGTGTATTTGTGATTTACACTTCTGATTTATTTTTTACTCACATATTTTGTATTTATAACACATATTTGCGACTTTTTACTCACACACATAAAATACACAACATATATGTATAGTGCATAAAACATGTTGTCCATAATATATGTAAACATACAATAACGAGTGAAAACTTCAATTTTTCACACTGCTTCTCAATAAATAGTATTCTTATTTAAATCAGCAAGTTTTCTAGGTGCCCTTTCCTTCCATGATGCAAAAATCTTAGTAGTTTTCCTTTAAAAAACTATAAGGGAGATTTATGGCCGATTCCCATGGAGAATTAGTTTTATTACTACTCCATCTTCTACAAATGTGGAAAATTAATTACTATTTTCATTCTCTAATTTCTGATGAAATGCTCTGAGTTAATGAGACAAACATGAGGAACTTGGATCGTGGCACATTCAGGTATTACTCCCTGATTCATTTGGCTGGAAACTCCTAGGCTCCACCTCCAAAGAGCATCTTTAAACAGTCAGAGCCAAGTCCTCAGTAACTGGTGCACTTGAAAGTCACCTGCCTCTGTGTTGTTAGCCAAACTTGTGAGTCTGGTGGCGAGGCAGAGAGTCACCCAGATGTCAAGCTAAGTGGTAGCAGCAAGGGTCTAGGAAAGACAGGATGAGGCCCGAACATCAGGCCCCCTAAAGTCTCCAAGATGTTGGGAGTAGAGTCTATAAGAGAACCACACTCGGGGGGGGGGGGTCCCCCTGTGAAAATAGAGTCAGAAAGAAGATGGATAATGCCTCCATGGCCTATAACTTGGCTCTGATTCAGGTTGGAAATTGCCAAGGCCTCCAGAAGGCCCTTTCCCCCTTATTTCCTGTAATTGGCACGTCTTACTGTTCGGTGTATTATCACACGGAGCACTGTTGACTGGAGGGGTAGCCTGATCTTGATTCAGTGAAAGTCCTGTGTTTTCCCATTAAAAACATTTTAGCTCTGCAATCCAAAAGGCAGAGAGTATGAGTAATAAAGAAAGACTAAACGTGATTATATCAAATTACTAAAGCAGATTAAAAGTGTTAATTACCTTGATTTCATAAGAGTACTGTGTATGTATTTCTAAAGACATACAGACACTTTTAAAAAACAGCTTTGTGTCTTCAAGCATTTCTAAGACTTCTGTATTTTTCTATAATAAAAATTTACTTTTAGAAAAATAATTAACTGTAAAGAGAAAAGCTAGTTGTGGTCTGGAGAACTATAAGTCAATGGTTAAAAGGACTGGATGTTCTTGGGGGAGGGGTTCACTTCTCAGCACCCACATGGCAGCTCACAACTGTCTGTAACTCTAGTTCCAGGGGATCTGAGGCCATCTTCTGGTCCCCAAGACCACTGCATGCACACATACACACAAAAATAAAATCAAGCTTTAAAAATTATTAAATCATTCCAATGATGACTTATAATAAATATGATTATGAATGAGTGTTAAAGAAAAAGAGTAACAATATATATACATATATAAAACTATGAACACTATATTTTTATCTGTACAATAACTGGGAAAATATAAGTAATTATTATATAAGTATTTGTCAAATGGAAATTATAAACATTTTTTCCGTTTTAAAACAACCTTTGGAGCTTATCATGGTAGCTATAATAATATAACTTGAAGGGCAGAGGCAGAAGGATAGTGAATTTCAGAACAGCCTGGGCTTCAGAGTGAGTCCCTGAACTAAAAGACAGCAAAAAAATAAATAAATAAATACAAAAATAAAAATAAATTTCTGGGAGCATGTGTTAACTCAAGTAGAGCATTTGACTCACTTGTATGCAGTGTCCTGGTTTCAATCCCCAGGAACACACACATGAACACATGAACACACACACACACACACACACACACACACACACACACACACACCCCTGAGCAGTTATATATTTCTTATATTTCTAACAGTTGTCTGTAAAAGTCTGGCAGCCTAAGGCCCAGCTCCAGTCCCACACTGGCCAGGAAATCTCTGTTCACAATGGAGTAGTTAAAGACAGACTTCATTGACAAGTCAGTCTTAATCTGGGTACTGTGATGTGTAGAGATGTGAAAAGAGGTTGATATTGAATGTAGTCAAAAAATAAGTTGGTGAGTATCAGTTGTGAACTGCTATGTGGGTGCTGAGAAGTGAACCCAGGTCTTCTGGAGGAGCAGTCAGTCAGTCCCCTCAAGCACTGGTTCAGTGCTCTCCAGCCCACAACTGGTTTTCTCTTTACAGTTAAATTTTTCGAAATTTAAAATAAGTAAATGATTACTATAGAAAGAGAGGTGTTTGCAGACAGAGATGAGAAAAAAACAAGATTGGATATGAGTTAAATCCTCAGGTGGCACTGGCTTTGTGGCCTAAGTTAGCTACACAATGTGCCCTTCTGGTCCTTTCATGCATCATCCTGACAAAAAAATCTCACAGCACTGCTATACCTCCTGAGTAACAGCTCTCTATCCTGAACAGGCTCTGGTTTGGGGCTGAGAAGTCTTGGTGGTTTCTCCCTGTTGGGGCTGGATATGTGACTCTGGAAAACCCCTGGGCCCTCCTAAGGTGTAGTCCTTCATCTAGACAATGTTCTTGGTAATTTGCACCACTTAGAAGACAGGCTGTCTTAGAATCCAAGTGATTTTTTTAAATAATTAAGGGCCCACCTGTTTAAAACACCAACAGATGAAAGGGATCCACCTAATCAGTACAAGAAATGACAGGGTGCATTTTGATCCTAGAGTTGGGGGGGGGGGGGCAAACACCACGAAAAAGTTCTGAGTACAGACAAGAAGTGAAGCTGAGTGAGGGCTAGGGAGAAACAGAGTCCACACCAGGCTGAATTTTGCCCTAGTGATCCTTGACCATCTCACACTTATCTCTCACTTCTCAGAGTTATCATTGCAGCCAGCAGCCTCTGCTCGAGTCAGCAGGGTATTACTGCCAGAGTGACTACCCCTGTCTAGGGCTCCAGCAGGAACTCAGGTGGGGCTTTCTGGCATTCAAGTTCCAGCCAGTATGTTCTTGCCTGTGGGAGGGCGGGCTGACCTTTAAAAAAGGCCCTTTGCAACTGTGTGTAGTGGTCTTTGCTTGTAATCAATCCCAAAGCTTTATTTAGCACTGTAAAGGAGGCTGCAGCAGGAAGACTATTAGGGGCCAGCCTGGAGCTACATAGTGAGTTTTGAGCCAGCCAGCGGGAGGAGGAGGAAGAGGAGAAGGGGGAGCTTGAGAGAAGAGAAATAATATCCCTGTCTCTTGTAGGTCAGTGATTTCCTAGACACTGCCTCTGAGTTCCTGTAAGGACCTGGAAATCCTCATTTATAGCTGACTGCAATGGTGTTTGTGTTTTGGTAGCTCACAAGCAAATTCAACTCCATTTTACTCAAATCCTCATCAATTCTTCTCTTGAACACTACACCTTCACAAAGCAAGGTCTTTTTTCAAACTTAAAGGATACCTTAGAGGGACCAATGCTGTCCCTGAAAACAGCTGGCCTTGTTTTATATTTATCAGTAAATAAATAAGGTATTGTATCAGAGCATTTTCTGTTCCTGTGATCAAACACCATGATCAAGGCAACATATAGAAGAAAGAGTTTATTTGGGTGAGGGTGCTTACCACCAAACATGATAGCCCAAGTTCCACCTCCAATACCTCCATGGCAGAAAGAGACAAGTGGCCTCCAAAGTTGTCCTCTGCCCTCCACACAAGCATCATGACATGAGGACACACGAACTACATTAAATATGTAAAACTTTGAACACAGGTGAAGATATAGAAGGTGAAGACGGTGATACTTTACCACTGAGCACTCACAATCAGCGAATTAGGATTAGATCCTTGTATCTATCATTTAATATGCTCACATCACAAAACTTTTATCACAGAACTCTTGTATATGACCACATCAAGGCCAAAAGTTTATTTGGGGATAACACTTGGGTCACCAGGTTTGGTTCAAGCACCCTCACCCAGTGGGCCATCTCATTGGTCACATGTTCAAACCTTTTAAAATCAATATCGTCTGTGATCTTTGAATTCTGACTCATTCAGGTATATTTTTTTTCCTTCTTTACCACTTCTTTCTGCTTCCTATGTACCCACAGTAGATATTAGAAAATCCACATAATATTTCCCACCAACCATAAAACAAATGAAAAAAATTCCTACTCTAGGGCGAGGGATGATTTAGCAGTGTCAGGATGCCCCAAGTCCACATAATCATGCTTAGGAGTTCATATCATCTCATTATCCATTATCATATTATGTTCCAATAAAGAGATTGACTGTCCAGTGTGTTCAATATTCTATTTTCCACAAAGGTCCAAGAAAAGCCTATGAGAATACATAATTGCAAGATCATGTGCTATCATGACTCCAGCTGTTCCTTGTTATGAATTTTCATCACCCATATCCTCAAGGTGAATCAGAAATTGAAGTTAATTAATATATCTTCCTCCAAGAGTTTTTTCCTACCATGAGGATGGGAGATTTGTCCACCTCCTCTCTGAGCTTCTGTACTATTCCTGATTGTCATCTTGGGCCTGTTAGACTTATCACCCAATGAGTATCTATTACTTACAGAGAAACAGCTGAGTTCTAGACACTGAAAAGATGGGAAACAGGAAATACAGGGTTTGGTTCCTTTCTGAGGAGTCCTAAGTCTACGGGAGTGTCTTTGCCTCTCTGTGTTACAGTCATGCAAAAATGTGTTGGTCTCATCTATGATGCAGATATGTCTGAAGACAACAATGGTGTGGGTATGCATACTAAAATGGCACAGAATCAGCACAGAACAGTAACTTTTCAGTGTTTACTAGATACACTTTTGTTTAGATTTTCATGGCCTGAATTTTGTGTCATGGCTTATTTTAGTTATAAGGGAAACTGAAAGAAACACTCACTTGATGGACTGGCTTTATGCACAGATATACATTGTTGTTTTGTTGCCATGAAAGGGAATATATTTGGGGAGCCAATTAACAACTCATGTTCCAGAAGTTCAAGAAATTTGTGTTATTTTTTTAAAATAAAAAAGAGATTGAGACAAATTTAGATCTGCAGTTCTAGGTATCTCCGCGGACGCTGAAAGTATTAGCAGAAAAGAAAAAAAGACACCAGGGAGAGGAAGCAGAAGTGGAAGCAGTGACCCATTGCAAGAGGACAAACAAAAGCCAAGGGTGTCGTGGGCTTTGCCAGCTAAGATTGGTAATTGAGAAAGTATTTTTCCAAGAACGATAAGGTAGGCACAATCACATCAACACTATGCCCAGGTGGTATCTTCAGATTTCCTGTAACATTTCCCTGTCTTGCCCTTCACCCGTGTATCTGATTTTTCCACCCACGCATTTGAAAAATAAAACAAAAAAAACAACGAAATCCCCTACTTTAAAAACAAAATCGTTACCACCTTGGAAGAGGGTATTGAGGTAAGTAGAATTTTGTGTTCAGCAATGGTCATTCGTATTTGGCTCCCGAATAAACTCTTACTCCCTTTGAGGTGAGAGCTGTACAGATCCACTCAGTAATTCTCCGCACACTTATGAGAGAAAATATACTATGTCAGGGGAAGCTGAACTCCTGTCTTCCTCCCGCTGTCTTACTTCCTGATTCAACTTTCCTAGAGCCAGGATTAAAGCTGTCAGTCACAACTGCTTGGCTCTATTAGGCCCTGAACTCACAGAGATCCAAACATCTCTGCCTCCGAGAGATAGGATTAAAGGAGTGGCTTGGCTCTGTAGGTGGCTCTGCCCTCTGATGTTTCTGATTATTTTTATTAAATATACAATATATCAATCACCACAGTGTCCTCATGAGCACATCCCTATTTTCTACAACAAATAGCGCCTGGCCATGGTAGTTGCTCTAAATTAGCATATCAAAAGCAGAAAGGCAAACTGGGAAGGAACAGGTGCAACTGGTAGCAAAAACCTTCCATGCACAGTTCCTACAGGCACAATGCTTGGAACTCACTGGAGTCTCGGAACTCCGGCGAGGGAGGAACCTAGAACACGGAAATCCTGGAGCGACGACGGACCCTTGGAAGGAGGAACCTTGGCTTCCACGGAACCCGCCGATGGCGCAGACGCAGCAACCCGGACTTTGGAACGGAAGAGCCGCGCGTGTCGCTTCCTGCCTGCCGGTGGGGAGGGCCGGAGTGCCGCCGCGATGTTACCTTACACCGTGAACTTCAAGGTGTCGGCGCGCACCCTCACCGGGGCGCTCAACGCGCACAACAAGGCGGCGGTAGACTGGTGAGGGCAGTGCTTCCGGCCTCGGTCGCAGTTCGCGAGGGGACGGGGAAGAACACGGGGCTTCCGGTCTCCCCCCACACACCCCCGCCCAGACCGCTGCCGGCCTCCCACAGCTCCCAGATTTCCCTGTCGCTGAAACGTTTTTATTGTCATCTAAGTTGCAAATGTCCCGAGTGGACAATTCCTCGGTGCAAACACAATTTCATTCCTGTTCTTTTCTCCGCTTCTTACTCCTTTGCTGCTCCCTTTTCCTCTCTTCCAACCTTGACTTCCCTCCCTCCACTCCCTGTCTCCTTATCTCTTCTTGGTCCTGATTTTTTCCCCTGCTCATTACTTCTCTTTTTCATTTACATCCATTCAACAATGACCCAGACTCTGTCCTGTGTCCTGTTCCACCTTTATCCTGGCTGCTGTGAAGCACAGCCCTCTTTACTACCGAAACAATGAGAACTAATAATAATGCGAAGGAAAATTTTATAGCTGTTGTGTTGGGAATGGTGTTACGGAGGCTGGAGCCTCTTGTATTAATTTTTAAAGATCTGGTTAGAAGGACTAAGACTAGTCAGTTATCGTAGGCACATTGAGGATTCTATGTTGTTATAAAAAATAAACATTACTGGATGCTGAATAAGACTAAACATATGCATAAAAAGAGGCACAGATTGGTTTACACATCAAAGCTCTGTATACATATCTTTTAGAACTGTTCGTTTAAGTGGAAACGAGTCTTAATAAATTAATTCTAAGCTTAGCTAGGCCCTTATATAAATGGAACATTCTCACAAACCTTTGATGTTAAGTAATATTAATGATGGTACATATGAACTAGATTCATTTATGATACACAGGAGGAAAATTGAGTTGCTTTGTTTTATATTTACATTTTAACACTGCTGTTTTGCTAGGGGCTGGCAAGGTTTAATTGCTTATGGATGCCATTCGCTTGTGGTAGTGATCGATTCCAATACTGCCCAAACTCTACAAGTTCTAGAAAAACATAAAGCTGATATAGTTAAGGTAAGTTAAATTGTACATCAATCCCATAACAGTCTGCCTCAAGTTTAATACATCATCAGGTTCTCATTAAGTCATAGGTATAAATGTCAAACAGCCTTTAAATATAGTTATTAATGGTTGTCCAGCATTTACATATGTATGACTTAGTGGCAATTCAGAATGCAGAATGCATTGTTAGTGCTAGTTCTAGGGTATTTTGAAGAGGTAAAAATACCAGTTCTGTCATTTCCATTGGTTTTAAACTACCATGTGCTGAGATTGTAAACATGAACCTTCTTTGTGGCTGTGAGTCTCACTGTGGTTTTGATTAGTGTTTTCCTGGTAGATAATCATGAGTATCTTTCTGTAGACTTGTTGGCTATTTGTGTGTCTTTGTAAACAATCTACTCAGATACTTTGCCCATTTTGAAAAGTGTTGCCTTTTACTATTAAATTGTGAGCTTTGGGAATGTATTTTAAGTACGAGCCCCTTCGACACATGACCTGCAGAGAGCCTTTCTCATATGATCGCCCTTTCACCTCTTTTGATGGTGCCTCAAAGCCAAATGGTTTTCATTTTTATATAATCATTCTTTCTGTCATCTGTGCATTTGCTTGTGCTGATCCAAGAAACTGTGGCTTCCTCCAACATCGAGACAATTTATATTTTTGCTTTTAGCTCTTTATTTAGGTCCTTGATATATTTTAAGTTAATTTCTGTATATGGCACGAGGTTGAGGGAAGAAAATATCAATTGAGTTTTATATATTCACTTTTATCCTGTGATCTTGCTAAACTCACCTCTTAGAACTAGTAATTTGGAGATGTATTGATGCATAGATAGAATCTTGTCATCTGCTAAGGACAACAGTTTAATTTGATAGCCTGTACTTGCTTAATTTTTCCACATTGCATTGGCCAGGACCTCTGATTTCGTTGAATCAGGATGCTAAGTGGTACTTTTGTCTCCCTCCCGAGCTTAGGGGCAGGCACCCAGTCTTGCGTCATTAACTATTGTGTACTATAGAGAGATTTTTGGTTGGAGTGTTTCAGCAATACAAGTATTATTGCCCCTCCCCCTTCCTTTCCTGTTTTGTCTTTTCTGGAATCTCATTTATGTGCAGATTCAAGCTTCAATTTATTTTGCCTGAAGAAATTACTGTAAATTTTTTAAGTTAATATCTTGGTTTGTTCTCTCAGCTTTTGCTGGTCTGAGGAAATATTTTTCTTTTATGTAAAAAAAAATTCTCAAGGGATGTAGACTGCTGGACTGGTAATTTTATTTTCTAGGATTAACTTTAGAGTATCACTTCACTGTCTTTTAGTTCACATAATCACTAGTGAAAAATTCTTGTCTTGGTTTCTCGGTATGCAGTGTACCTTCCTTTGTTCACTCTGTTTTCAGTAGCCTGATGTGCGTAGTGGAGTTTTCAGAAGTTTATGAACTTCTTGGAATTATATAAATAGTCTCCAACACCACACCTGTGTTTTGTTTAAGTTGAACTCATTACCAACAGCTGCATCTCTTAGCAAAGATCCTTTACATTTTTGGTTTGGTTAGGCACACTGGAACCTTTTGCACTTAGTTGCAGTAAGCAGCAGTGGGCTGGGGACCATTTTAAACAATAACATTGCCAAGCAAAAGCCCCAAGTATGGAAATCATAGCAGTAAATAGCTGTGAAATGGACATTTATTTGCACTGTGAGGACTGAAGTAAGGATGCCTAATTTTTCATAGCTGATCACATGCATGTGTTGATCAACTCTGCTTAGTCACCTGGCTGTCCTTCCTGCAAATGTCCTACAAGTATTGGCTTTGCATTATAAACACACATTAGCAAGAAGGGGAGTTCACATTTGCAAACTGCAGTAATGGAAGTCCACTAGATGTACCTGTGTGTAGAGAGTATGCACAATACATGTGATATTCGAATGAAAATGAATACATATATGCAGACACGTGCACATTTATTTTAAAAGAGTTTTACTTAAAGAGTGTAAATATTAGTAAAATTAATATTCATAAAACTTGATTTCTACCTTTTCCATAAGATCTATTGTAATTTGTTACTTTTCTACGTTGACATTCATTATATATGACTGTTTATATGTGTACATGCAGTACTTACCTATGTTTCTGTGTATTTGAACATTTATGATGTTTATTAAACACACTAAACAACAGATTTAGAATCTACACTGAAGTTAGGGAATAAAAGTGCAGGCCTCTATGGTCTAGCACGGGGGCCCGACAATCCATGGGCTGGTAATAGCTGAAAAAGTAAAGTAATTGCCCATCATACAGTAACAGAGGGCTGAGGGAGATGAAGGGATGGATGCTCGTGAGTACCAGGGAATGCTTTGGCTTATGGTGAGGACTATGAGATGTGCCTCTTACTCCGGGAATAATTAATGTTCAAGAATTAATCAGATTTACTTTGGAGTTTTGGTAGAATTTTATCTTTAAATTGTTTATTTCAAATTGCACATGTTTGCCTTGCACCACACCTTTGAGCTGCATATCCAGCCCTTGTTTTACTTGGTTAAAATTTTGAGACAGAATGTTGCTGCATCGCCCAGGCTGACCTTGAGCTGCAGTCCTCCTTCCTCAGCCTCCAGAATATCAGGAGCTATTAATGCACCAACAGGCCAAACTTTATTTTTATATTTTAATATACTTGGAATGTTTATGTGTGTTACATGAGTATATCCACGTTTGCATGTGTGGGTACACACGTTTATGAGGCTGTCTTAGGATTTCTGATAAAACACAAGTAAAAGCCACTTGAGAAGGAACGGGTTTGTTTCATCTTCCAGCCTGTAGTTCGTCATGCAGGGAAGTCAGGACAGGAATGGTGATGGGAACTGATGCAGAGTCCCTGTAAGAACACTGCTTCCTGGCGGCTTGCTCCTCATGGCTGGCTCAGCCTGCTTTATTACAGCACTCAGTCATTAATCAAGAAAATGGACCACAGGCCAATCTGACGGGCATTTTCTCATTTGAAGTTCCGTCTTCTAAAGTGACTCTAGCTTGACATAAAACTGGCCAGCACAGTGCTGTGTGTGTCTGCACATATGGTGTCCAGAGGTTGACACTGGGTGTCTTATCAGTTCCTGTCCATCTTATGTATTGAGGTATGGTCTCCTGCTGAACCCAAAGGGCATCAATTTTGAGAAGTCTTCTAGCCAACTTGCCCAAGGGAGAGATCCCCAGCCTCTTCCTGGGGTTACAGAAAAGCCTCCAAAAGTTTTTGTGTCTCTAAATTGTTTTTTTCTAATTAGGATAATTGAATATAGAAAATTATTCTTCTCAGCTGTTGATGATTTGAGAAGTTTTGCCAAAATTAGATTTTAGAAGAAGTTTTAAGATGGCTTGGCTTTTTACCAAGGCCTTTGAGAAATTTTGTTTTGTCTTCATATCTGGTAAAAAAGGTATGAAAAACCGAAACAGGACAAAAATATTTAAGCTGTGCATCGTTCTCACATGTCAAAGGCATTGTGATTTTTTTAATTAAATACATTATTTAAAAATAAATAATAAAAATGTCTTAATTTCATAATTAATACCAGTTTCCTACTTGGTCATACCAGACTATTTTTATTATTGGAATGGTTAATATTTTGTAAGAATGACTTCTGTTGTCGTCTGGTACAAGTATGCTTGATCCAATTTCTCTTCACAACTAGGTTAAGTGGGCCAGGGAGAACTACCACCATAACATTGGCTCACCATACTGCCTGCGCCTGGCTTCTGCTGATGTCAATGGCAAGATCATCGTGTGGGATGTAGCAGCAGGCGTGGCTCAGTGTGAGATCCAAGAGCATGCCAAGCCCATCCAAGGTAGGAGCCCAGCTCTGCAGAGCTTGCTAATGCCCACTCTGGGAACACTCTTGTATTTAGCCCTCTTTCCATTGGTTTGATTTTGTTATTTCCAGGCTAACTCTTGGAGCTGTTTAGATAGGAATCTAACATTCTTTCCCCTGTCAGTACACTTTTGGCTACTATTTCCTTAAATTTTAACTGAGTTATACTGTAGTGAAACACGTTAGTTTCAGTGTTAGCCTCAGCTACATTGATGAGACTCTTGAGCTACCAAAGTACAAACTATCAAGTACACTTGTCTAACTGCAGTGAAATGCATATCAGTACTGCCGATAGAGTAGTAGAGATTAATGAGCTTTTATTCTTATGCTCATAGCAGTTTCTTAGTTATTTTCTTTTAATGTTACTTTTCAAGTTTTTGAGAATGTCTCCTGCTTAGCTGACACAAACACACACGCACGCACGCACGCACGCACGCCGGGATATGAGGGGATGTGAGGAGGTGAATTTATATATCTGCAGTGTGGAGAACAGAGGACAGAATCAGGTGTCAGTCCCTGGTTGCCTTCTATCTTTTGTTTGAGACAGAGTCTCTGGTTGGCCTGGGACTTTTTCACACAAGCCAGGCCACCTGGCCTGTGAGCTTCCAGGAATCACCCTGTCCCTGCCCTTATCTAGCCATAGCAGTGCTGCAATATGGGTATTGCAACTATTCCAGATTTTTACCGCACTCTGATGATCTGAACTCAGGTCTGCAGCATGCAGGACAAGCAACTCAAACTACTGAGCCATCTCCACAGCCCTGAATAATGTTTTCTTTCTTTTTCTTTATTCCTCTCTCATAGACCACACTCTGACCATAGCCTTTTCTCCTCCTAGACCCCTCCCCTTGCCAGCATATCGGGCAAACACGGCATACAAGTTACAATAAAAACTAGACATAAACCCTCATCTCATATCAAGGCTGGATGAGACAACTCAGTAGGAAGAAAAGGGTCCCATGAGCAGGCCAAGACTCAGAGATACCTCACTTCTCTTTTTAGGAGTCCCACAAAAACCCCAAGCTAAACAACTGTAGCTTGTATGAAGAGGGCTCAGGTCAGACCCATACATGTTCCCTGATTGCCACTTCAGTCTTGGTGAGCCCCTGTGAGCTCTGTGAAGTTGATTCTGTGAGCCCTGTTCTGGTGTCCTGACTCCTCAGGCTCCTACACACCTTCCTCCCCCTCTTCTTTAGGATTCTCTGAGCTCTGCCTAATGTTTGGCTGTGAGTGTCTCTATCTGCCCCCATCAGCTGCTGGAGG
The DNA here is from genome assembly GCA_033318265.1 of Phyllotis vaccarum. Lineage (NCBI taxonomy): Eukaryota > Metazoa > Chordata > Mammalia > Rodentia > Cricetidae > Phyllotis > Phyllotis vaccarum. The sequence goes on along the minus strand of JARWLC010000004.1, from coordinate 71,800,186 downwards.
AAGCCTCTCTGATGACTTTGATGACAGTTGCGCTAGGCACCAATGTATGACTATAACACTAGACCATTGAATCATTTCACTGATAGGTGGTTTTGTTTTTGTTTTGTGTAAGTCAGTTTGGTTCTATCCTAGGTCTCTGAGCCATCCAGACAGTGTCAGGCATGGGCTCCCCTTGGCCTTCAATTAGACCAGTTATTGGTTGGTTATTCCTACATGCTCTGAGCCAGGGTTGCCCAGCATATCTTGCAGGCAGGACAGGTTGTGGGTCATAGGTTTTATGACTGGGTTCATGTCTCAGTCCCTCCAGTGGGAGCCTCACCTGATTACAGAAGGCATCCAGTTCAGGCTCTGTATCCTCCATTACTAGGAGTCCTCACTAGGGTCACCCTCATAGGTTCCCGGAAGTTTCCACTTCACTACGTTTCCACATCGCTCCTTAAATGCCCCCCATTCTAGTTTTCTCTCCCTGTACGCTCTCCCTCTCCTGATCGCTCATTCTGTTCCCGTCCCCCCATCCCCAGTCACCCACAAACTATATTTCCCCTTCCTAGGGAGATCCATGCATTCCCCCAGACCTCCTCTCCTGTTTATCTAACATTTTTTGGCCTGTGGATTGTAGTGTGATTTTCCTTTACTTAACAGCTAATAACTACTTATAAGTGAGTACATGTCATGTCAGTCATTGGGTTGCCTCACTCAGAATGAGTTTTTCTAGTTTCATCCAATTGCCTGCAGATTTCATGATGTCATCTTTTTCTAATATCTTAGTAATATTCCACTGTGTAAATATATCATATTTTCTTTATCCATTCTTTGGTTGAGGGACATTCAGGTTGTTTCTGGTTTCTGGCTAATATGAAAGCTGCTATGAACATAGTTGAGCAAGTGTTCTTGTGGTAGAGTAGAGCATCTTTTGAGTATATAGTAATTTTTAAATGAGTCTTTAAGATATTTATTGAGTACTTACTATGTACTAAGTACTAGCAATATTCTTGTTCTAACATATTTATTGTATTGAAGAATCATGAAAGGCTTCAGTGTTAACAGATAATTCCACAAATGCATTAGTGAAGTGTGGCATCTTGACCATACAAATCTCAGATCCTGAGTGTATAGTTTCAGGTAATGATTATTGCACAATTTCTTTAAAAGTAATAATCTCAAGTTAATTAAAATGTGAACCAAACAATTCATTTTAATATAAAATTATGTATAATTTTATATAAAATTATCTGCATATATAATTCATTCAAAGGATGAATATTGGACCTTAGAGTGTATATGCTTAGAAGAGTCTCAAGGACAAAGTGGTCAGACATTTCATTGTTTTGCCCTCATCTTTCTCGTCTACAGATGTGCAGACATTTCATGGTTTTGCCCTCATCTTTCTGGTCTTTACAGATGTGCAGTGGCTATGGAATCAAGATGCCTCCCGAGACTTACTGCTTGCTATTCACCCACCAAATTACATTGTGCTCTGGAATGCAGACACTGGTACCAAGCTGTGGAAGAAGAGCTATGCAGATAACATCCTTTCTTTTTCTTTTGACCCTTTTGATCCCTCACATTTAACTTGTAAGTAATAATTATTTGTAGAAAATTTCTTACAGGAAGTACTAAAAACAAAATCAGTGTTATGTACACAAAATGCACGCATCATATGTCCTCACTAATTTTAAAGCGTACACCGGAGAAGCATGTCTTCATATAAGCGCAGGTCCTAAAGTACATACTGAATTGTAATCCACACTCCTTGCAGATACTATTCTTGTCAGAAATGTATGCAGGCAAGCCTTACATGAGGGGAAACCCCAGCACAGTGGGGCAGGTACAAACCACACCCAGGCACCTGTTTTCACAGAGATCCTATAGTAAGGGGGAAGAAAAGTTAAAGTGGCTGCCTCTGACTCAGGCAGAGAAACAGCAGCAGATGACCTTGCAGGTGTCATTTTCGAGATGAGAAAGGGGAGGTCTGTGTAAGATGGGTTAGGATGCGGTGGTAGAGGGGGAGGGAGGTCTGTGTAAGATGGGTTAGGATGCAGTGGTAGAGGGGGAGGGAGGTCTGTGTAAGAAGGGTTAGGATGTGGTGGTAGAGGGGAGGGAGGTCTGTGTAAGATGAGTTAGGATGTGGTGGTAGAGGGGAGGGAGGTCTGTGTAAGATGAGTTAGGATGTGGTGGTAGAGGGGAGGGAGGTCTGTGTAAGATGAGTTAGGATGTGGTGGTAGAGGGGAGGGAGGTCTGTGTAAGAAGGGTTAGGATGTGGTGGTAGAGGGGAGGGAGGTCTGTGTAAGATGAGTTAGGATGTGGTGGTAGAGGGGGAGGGAGGTCTGTGTAAGATGGGTTAGGATGTGGTGGTAGAGGGGGAGGGAGGTCTGTGTAAGATGAGTTAGGATGTGGTGGTAGAGGGGGAGGGAGGTCTGTGTAAGATGAGTTAGGATGTGGTGGTAGAGGGGAGGGAGGTCTGTGTAAGAAGGGTTAGGATGTGGTGGTAGAGGGGGAGGGAGGTCTGTGTAAGAAGGGTTAGGATGTGGTGGTAGAGGGGGAGGGAGGTCTGTGTAAGATGAGTTAGGATGTGGTGGTAGAGGGGGAGGGAGGTCTGTGTAAGAAGGGTTAGGATGTGGTGGTAGAGGGGGAGGGAGGTCTGTGTAAGAAGGGTTAGGATGTGGTGGTAGAGGGGGAGGGAGGTCTTTGTAAGAAGGGTTAGGATGCGGAGGGAGAGGGAGGTCTGTGTAAGATGAGTTAGGATGTGGTGGTAGAGGGGGAGGGAGGTCTGTGTAAGAAGGGTTAGGATGTGGTGGTAGAGGGGAGGGAGGTCTGTGTAAGAAGGGTTAGGATGTGGTGGTAGAGGGGGAGGGAGGTCTGTGTAAGAAGGGTTAGGATGTGGTGGTAGAGGGGAGGGAGGTCTGTGTAAGAAGGGTTAGGATGTGGTGGTAGAGGGGAGGGAGGTCTGTGTAAGAAGGGTTAGGATGTGGTGGTAGAGGAGATGGGGGATGAGGGAGAAGAGGAAAGGGGGGTATTTGTCCTAGAGGGAGACAGATGTGGCCCATAGGCAAATGACAGTTTATAAAGGTAAAGGGGAACCCTGTGTTAATGCTAATTGGGTGTTAATAAGGTGAGCCAAAGGGGGCTTCTGATTTCTGGGCTTCGGTAGTCAGCCTCAGGAAGAGGAAGTGGCCAAATGGGGGAGTAGTCCATGGTAGCCAGCTTTAGGGATGTGATCTAATGTCTTTAGCAAGGCAGAGGGAATGAGGGACAAGGACAAGGCCTGCCTTGCTCATAGCTCAAGTGGGCTTGTGCCCTTCAATACACATGGTGAGTTCATGGCTGAATAGTAGTGGACTATCTTGGGACAGAGAGCTACTGAGATATTAGATCAGACTTAAGTGGGCTTTGTTCAAAGAACTTGAATCAGAAATTTTATTTGATCTGTAGCCAAAGTTCTTGCTTTTAAAAACATGATTCCAATTAATGCTGTTTTGTGTAAAAGACAAGCTCAAAAGAATTTTTCTTGTAGAAGTGTTTTTTTGCTAACATTTTGTTTTGTGGATCAAATTATCTAAAAATAAGACTTGTTTTAGGCAGATACTTGTATAGTTTTATTATTTAAAAATACTCTATATTGGGTGATTATACAGATACTGCTTTAACTAGTATTACTATTCTGGGAACCAAGATAGTGTTTCCTAACTTCATGAAGTTTGTGTTCTAGTAAGAGAGAGTCAGACTATAAGTTATGAATGGAGTGAGTTCATAAGTTCTAATATATGAAGAGATATTAAGTGGGGCTGGAGGAATGACTGGGCAGTCAAGAGGATTTACTATTCTAGTATAGGACCATAGCTTGGTTCCTGGCACCCATGTCTGTGGTGATATAGTTTATATTTAATAAAATCAGCCTAGAATATCAGAGGACAGATCCACCCACAGTCAGGCATGTGGGTCAGAGTGCTAACTCTCGCCTTTAGTCCCAGCACAAGGGGTGGGGGACACCCAAGTGGTGACCTAATGCCTTTAATCCCGTAACTTCAGAGACAGAGATCTTCTGTGTTTCTGTGAGTTCAAGGCCTAACTATCAGACAGTAGTAGCTCACACCTTTAATCCTAACTCTAGAATATGATGCAGAGTTGAACCCGGAAGTGAAACAACTGGGTGAAGAAGATATTAAAGGCAGGTGAAGGTAGATGGTATGGTATTCTGTAGAAGTGACTAGGCAGACAGCACTAATCCCAGCACTTGGGAGGTAGAGGCAGGAGAATCTCTGTGAGTTCAAGGCTAGTTTAGTCTACAAAGCAAGTTTCAGGACAGACACAGAAAATCCCCGTCTGAAAACAAACAAAGGCAGAGAAATGGCTCTGTTCTCTGATATTCCAGGCTGATTTTATTAAATATAAACTATATTACCACGCATGTTAGATAGCTCACAATTTCCTGTAAATCCAACATCATAGAATAATCCAGCAGCATGCATGTGGCATACACACACACACGTGCACACACATACATGCACATATGCACACATGCACGCACATGCACACACATGTATGCATGCACACACACATCCGCACATACACATGTATGTGCACATGCATACACACACGCACAGACGCACATACACACATGTGTGCATGCACACACATGCTTACACACACATGTACACATGTGCATACATGTGCATGAACGTGCACATGCACACACACATACACATGCATGTACACACGCATACACACAGGCACATACACAATAAGTCTTTAAAAGGTGATAGATGGTGTAAAGAAGATAAATCAAATGAAGGAGTTGGGGAGGAACAGGAGCTAAGGGCTGTCAAGTTACATTAGATTAATGGTCAGAACAAGCTTTATTTTAGCAGTGATCAGAGACTTGAAGGAGGCAGAGGAATTGGCTGTGGTCTATAGTGTTTTCCCTGGATATCAGTGATTCAAAATTCTGATTTTATCTATCAGAATTTATTGAGAGAGGCAGTGTGTGTGTCTATGTTGAAAGAGAAAGAAAAGTTAACAGGAAAACTTGGCTATAAAAGTAATGTCAGTACCATGTTCAGGCTTGTCTGTGTATATATTTGTAAACACATACACACTCACTGGTTTGCTGACAAATTCAGTGCTATAGGCACACAGTCATTACAGGCAGTGGGGAAAGTGGCATGAGAGAAGGAAGGCAGTGAGATCTAGGAGGAATTCTGGAACCTGAAAGGTGACGAGTATTAGGCTGGGCTCATGTTGACACTGCCTCTGATTTGGCTTGTAGAGACACTGTGAGTGCACATGTATGTGTGTGTTCTTATTTTGAGAAAAGGTCTCTAGATTGTTTCTTGACGGCTGGATTTCAGGTGTTCATCACTTGCATTTTCCCTTCATCTGCTTTTCAAGCACCAACTGCTGTTCTGTATTTAAACTTGCATCAGCTGAGCCAGACTTGTCATAGCATTCATTGCCTGGATCCCCGTGCCATAGCAGCTCCACGGATGTCGGGTCCTGGCATAGGTGTGGTTCCCTGCTGTCTACCCAGTATCTGCCAGGGGTGTGAGGAAGGTGGTTTTTCTGACCCATAAGAAGGCTTAAGTTGTATCACCAAGTGTTGAGGTGCTGAGACATTTTGTTTCATGGATACAAAGCTTCTATTGGCATTCTGGTGTGTGTGTGTGTATGTGTGTTTGTGTGTGACTGTGTGTCTGTGTGTATTATATATAGAGACATACAGACACAAAACCTTTATCCTAAGGTCAGGCTGATATTTGAGAAGGAAAATGATACTTATTAGACTTTATTAGACTTAGTAGCTTAGAATAGTCATAATAGTTTAGTGTTATCCGATGACATAGTTGAGCCTGGCTAAAGGTAATACAGGGTTTCTTACAATTGGTAGTCTTCCTGTGTGGCTTGTACATTCTTAAAAAACACTTGAATTTTGAAATCATAAGATATCATGGGAATGAAAGTCTATGCATAGATTTTTTTTGAGTGAACCAATATTTGTTCTCTCTATTAATAATCATGCATATCTTTTTAATATAAAATGTAATTGAGAAGCTCAAACTGAAAGCTTCTGGTGAATTGTAGTGGATCACCTGTTTCTGTAGGATAGCATTCCTGGTGTTCAGAATCTAGCATTGCTAGCTTAGACTGTTAAAGTATCGTCGTCTTGTTTTCATGGGTTAGAGTAGAGCTGTGTGCTAACGTGGATTAACCCTTAATCAGAGTTTTGTGTCTCTCCATATAGTACTCACCAGCGAGGGCATTGTTTTTATCTCGGACTTCTCTCCATCCAAGCCTCCCTCAGGCCCTGGGAAGAAAGTGTATATATCCAGCCCACACTCCAGCCCAGCTCATAACAAACTGGCCACAGCCACAGGAGCCAAGAAGGCACTTCATAAAGTAAAGATTTTAATCACTCAGGAGAAACCAAGGTGAGTGCAAGGGACAGACAGACTGGAGCACGAAGCTCTTCCTCATCACTTTGAGAGCCTTGACTTGGATTTACATCAGGATAAACTTTCTGTCTCATCTCACCTTTCCCCTCTACTAATTTTGAACCAGGCACTCTCTATCAACCGACAGTCACCAGGGGGTGATGCTAGGGGTAGGCACTCAGCTAAAGATATAGGGAGACGATAGGAAAGTAAAACCAGGAGGAACCCCATGGTTCAGAACCGTGAAGACCCCAAGTTTATTTCCGAAAGCACATACATATTCAAGCAAAGCATAGCACAAGATATTCAAACATGATCTTGAGAAGACCTCGTGCTGTCCTTGGTCCATTAACACATCATGTGCCTCCTGCTAGATCCTAGGGGCTTATCAGACTAGTCCATGGCCATCAGGGCTAAAGCAAGGAGCAAGATGGACTCATTAGAACCCTAGAATAGCTGAATCATTGTTGACTCTTTACTCTGCAAATCAGTATGGGAAACTGAGTCACCACAGAGGCTCCCACTTGGCATTCAGTGCCATCTCCTCTGTCCACTAGTTGTGCTCGACATCCTCAATGATTGTCCAGATTAAAATGTATCACTTCCTAATTTCTCCTGTGGAACTGAGACAGTTTTAAAGTCGTGGTCACTGAGCACATGAGACTGGGGAAGCTGGATTTTCACATTGACACACTTCCTCACGTGCTGAGCCTTCTCCCCGGTCAAGAAGAAGTGGACATTTGTATTTAAGGAAGGCTGAGAGCTGGGTGCTGAGAAAGCTCTGACTGAGCACATCTCTGACCTTGTTGGGATTTTTCTCACCAGTCTGCACCTCTGGCTTTAAAGTACTGAGGGGCCTCTTAACAGCGGTGGACAGACACAGAGTATGTGTCCAGCACCTACTGTCGTGTCAGATGAGCCGCATGCATTCAGAAAGTCTGAGCTAAGACTATGTAAGAAATTGCACCTGAGTCAAGTTATAAGGAACTATGTGTGCATTACAAGTAGATTAGTGGTTTTTTGTTAAAACTACAATTTTATTTTTTTATAGCTTTGGAGGGTTCCTTGGTATTTGTTTAAAAGTTATCTTTAACATGCTAAGATTAATCTGCCTAAACAGTGAATAATTAATTCAATTATATCTGCTAGATGATTGTGGTATAAATACATTTTGAATTTGTCGAGAAATGCTATTTTTGTATATTAAGCTATAGTCTGGTTAAATTTCCTGGTTAATGTATCTCGCAGCCTATGCTGAGGTGACTTAAGATTGCTTTTTAAGTGCCTTAATAGAACTTACATTTCTGTGGATTCCTTGTCACAAACAAATAATGTAATCATTTAGCAGACTAAATAGTTTGGTTGTGCTTGCCTTGTGTTCTGTCACGTGGTCTTGAGCGATGGGAAGTGCTTCATTGTCCCTTAGGTGAACGGACTAATGCTTTCACATCCACCGACCCACATGCTCTGCTCCAGTCCTGGGCGTTTGTGCCCTTCTCATCATACAGCAGAAGAAAACTGGGTCCCTGTGTCACTCACGCTCACAGCTGGGGTTGGAAGCCAGGAGGTTAATGCAGTACAGAGTCCTCTCCCAGTCACCCACATGCAACTCTGCTGTAAACTTCCAAAGCTTTCAATGTAATTATGTCAGATAATTAAGATACTAAAATGAGTCTGAATCTAAAGATTCCTTGGTAGCTTTAAAACAAAAAAACAAACAAAACAAAACAAAAAAACCAAGTTTTATATTCTGTCTGTATAGAAGGAAATGGAAGAAAATAAACTGTTTTAAGTTTGTTTAGGATGCCATTAAAATCTGGGACAGAGTAAAGGAGGTGCCTGCTCTAGACCACATGGATGCACACACAGTACTCCCGATTCAGTGGTACTTGTCACCTGAATGTTTTATGTTTTAATCCCGTCTGTATTTCAGCAGCCTAGGGCTTCTATTTGTAAAGGAAAAATAAAACTGTGAGTGTCAGGACTGCCACCATCTCATCATAATCAGAATTATGTACCGTTCACTTTATATTTCAAAAAGATTTAAAAACACTGGTGTCTATCTGGCCCATATAATATTTTTGGCATGATTTGAATTCTGGCAATTAGCAGAGGTGTGATTTTCAGCTGCTAATCCACTTTGGTCATTGCGGGGAAATAGTTGTTCATCTTGACAGTTTTTATGTGGTGGGGTCTGATGCTGACATTGATGCCATCCATCCTTTATGCTTTTCTCAGCGCTGAATTTGTAGCTCTTAATGACTGTCTCCAGCTGGCCTATCTACCTTCCAAAAGGAACCACATGCTGTTACTCTACCCTCGGGAGATTTTAATCCTTGACCTTGAAGTGAATCAGACAGTGGGCGTGATTGCTATAGAAAGGACCGGCGTTCCCTTTCTGCAGGTATCTACATGCTCCACAATTCCTAGGAATATTATTTAGCAAGCCCTTGACCTTGGAAAAGCTGTCTGTCCCCATCTATCTCTCTTTTATTGATATAGTAGTGGTATAACTCGGTACTCCTTATTGCCATCACTAATGATCAGACTTACCTAAAAATTGTTCTAGTTGGTGTTGAAATATTTACTGACCTAGAAAAGAGCCAAGCATGGTGGTGTGTAACAATGAGGTTTTTGGCCTGGACTAGTTTTATAGTTTGGACCTACCAGCCGCCACTTATCTGGACCAACAATCTCAAAGTCTCAAACAACCCCACAGAGATGCTTTTATTAACTTTATGTTGTTTGGCCTATGGCTTAAGCACACTGTTAGTTAGCTTTTTTTTTAATTTTATTTTTTTTTATCTTAACTCAACCCATTTTTATTAATCTGTCTGCCACATGGCCCGTGGCTCACCTGTGTTCATTACATGTTGCTTCCTTGGGCATCTAGTGCAATCTCTTTGTGACTCCGCCCTCCTCCTACCTATTCTGATTTCTCCACCTACTTTTTCTATGGCACCTGTCATGGACCAAAACAGTCTTATTCACAGCATATAGAAAGACATTCCCACATCAGTGGTGTGTGCTTGTAATCTCATGTCTCAGGAGGGTCACCCTGAATTCAAGGCCAGTCTGGGTTCTGTAGTGAATTTTAGGCCAACCAAGGTGACCTAGCCAGACTCTACCTCAAAAATACACATACACACACACACAGAGACTTACACAACTATAATTTAACTTATATAGATGTCAAGTACAAGTTAATTTTAGGTTTGAAAATGGATTTTTAAAATGTTTATTTCATTAAGTATTGGAGAATATATTTGTGCATGTGTGTTTCCTATTTGTTCATATTTAAATATGAGTTAAGTTTCCTGTAATATATTTAATGCTCTGTTGGGTTTTAAAAACCAACCCATTTCTGCTTAAAGGTAATACCATGCTCTCAGCGTGATGGCCTATTTTGCCTACATGAAAATGGCTGCATAACCTTGCGTGTCCGGAGGTCTTATAATAGTGTATTTACTACTTCAAATGATGAACCAGGTGGGTGCATATCTCAGTGTTGTGAATGGTGTTTTTCTTCAGAATGTCTTGTAAAGAATCACATGGAATGGTGTTGATGATGTCTTTGTCTTGAGAAAGTGTTGAGATGTGATTGCACGTATGACATAGAATAGTGCAAACACCCAGCTGATCTCTTCACATTACAACAGCTTCTCCTGTGTGCACTCCTTCTTGATACATGCACGGACTGAATAGATGTGACCTCAGTGACTGTGTCCTCTGCTGTGTTCCCTCTTTAGCCTTGTTCTGCTTCACTTTCTCTCTGTGGTAGCTGTCACTGTAAAATGACAAAGGTTGGTTAGTCTCCAAGGCACCCAGTTGTCAAACCTTTTGGGAACTATAGGTAATGTTTTTGTGAAATGATATTCTACACGTAGATGGAAGAAATTTGTTGAAGCATGGGTGTTTCCAGACTTTAAAGGCTACTACAGGGTATAGTCCATAGTGCACACTATTTACTGATGCTTTTCAAAGCATTGTTTAAAATTTTTAAACACAAAGTGTTGTGAACATAGTTGTTGTTATTTTAGAGGTTGTACAGTTCTCATATGAATTATCTTTATAATCTGAGGAAATTAGTAATAGTGGAACATGCCGCTGGCTGGGGAAGTTTGCAGTACTGACTAATGATAGCCTTTAGTTGGGGTGATTGATACTGAAGCAGGTGGTTTTGCTGTGCTCTCCCACTGGCCTCTGAAAGAGACAATTTTCCCTTAAGATCCAGACCCTGTTCAGGAACTTACCTATGACCTGAGAAGCCAGTGTGATGCCATCAGGGTGACGAAAACTGTCCGTCCCTTCAGTATGGTGTGTTGTCCTGTTAATGAGAATGCAGCTGCCCTCATAGTGAGTGACGGCAGGGTCATGATATGGGAACTGAAGTCTGCCGTGTGCAGTCGAAATGCACGAAACAGGTGAGTGAGTGCATAGGCTTGTGACCTAGGCTTTGATTGTTGTTTTCTGTTTCTGGTTATTTTTAGTAAATAGAACGATTAATTTTTTATAAAACCATTTTAAAGGACACATGTACTAGATCACTAAGGGATTCTGTTCTGATAGTCGCTTCACCTAGATTAATAACTGTCACTGTAAAAGAAAAATGATGTGGCCTAGGGTTGATATTCGAGTACCTGATGTATGTTGCTGGCTTTAACTGTGTGTGACTGTCTGGCTGTGTCTTTGCAGTAGTTCCGGTGTGTCGCCTCTGTACTCACCAGTGTCTTTCTGTGGGATTCCTGTAGGAGTGCTACAGAATAAACTCCCAGACCTCTCCCTGGATAATATGATTGGTAAGCTTGTCTTATTCCTCTAACGTGCACACAAGATATTAATAGAGTAACTGACTTGGCAATTATTATAAAGTCAAAGTTAATATTCAGGAAAACTAAAATGTGGAGGACGTTTTTTTCCCTAAGTAAACAGTGGAGTCTAAAATATTTAAGCATGAAGATATCTGAAGGGGCTTGGTTAGGCTCAGCAGTTGCTGGAATTAGAAAATTGCATTCCTGAGATGTTCTGAACTAAATGAAAGAGACAAGCACAGATACCTAGATTCTGGGTGGAGGGTCCTGCTTTGCAGTGCTTCCCTCAAGGCCTGTACAATCCATGACCCACAGTACTACCAACTGTGCATTTCTTGCTCTTTCTAGTACGTTTCTATTCTACAGGAATAGGTCAGTGATTCTGTTCTGTATTCCCAAGACTGTACTTTGTAGATGTGCAGTGAAGATTCACTGAAGGAATAAATTAGCTGAGCAATAATTAGAAAAAAGCAAAATCTTTTGAGGGGGCATTCTTTTGGAGATTCCTTATTTTTAGCAGCTACTTAGAGATAAAATATCCAGTCATTGCATGGTCTTCTGGCCAGGATATGAGAGAAAGGATGGGGACCTTCAGTGTCAGATGTTATGAAACTTGGAGTTGTAATACTGTATGATATGCCAAGCAATGTTGACATCTAATTCTTTTTAAGTTATCAACACGGTTAATAAAGGACTTTGTGCATCAAATTCTTACATAACATAATGAGAATGGGTATTACCTAGTGAGTTGTTTTGTTTAAATGCCAGTAGCGATCTACGAAGAGCATTACCTTATTGATCATAATCAACTGATACTTTCTGTGTACTTAGTGCTATACTTAGTGCTGTGCCAAATGCACAGTGCATCTTTCAGCCCTGCACCATAGTTAACATGCCCTGAACCATACAGCAGTAGATGGCAAACACCACGTGTAAACCCTATCTTCCTGGCTCTGAAGAAGGCACTCAACAGTGGTCTCCAGTCCTACCCGCTCCCTTCACAGTGGTTTCTGGTCCCATGTGTTCCATGGTTGTCTAGGGCAAGACCTTGAGAACCTTAACTGTGTCATGATTCACCCAGTTGTAGAGTCCATTGTTCAATTATAGCATCATTTAATTCTGTCTATTCTTCCAGACAAATCCTAATGAGAAATTTTGGACATGCAAGTTTTTCAGAATTATTTGATCATTAATTTTCTGAGTTAATTAAATTTGTCTATTTTTAGCATAAAATGCTAAAGTAAAAAGAATTATGAATGCAAATGAACAAAACTAATCAGCAACATGAATTTCATACTCCGGTGAAATTTATGTTGTTGAGGTGTCTAAGTGATACAAAGTACAGTATTTAAGACAAAACATAGAGACGGTCAAGCAGTTCCTGACAATGTAGTTTAAGTATTAAACAAATGAAGCTTTGTCATTTGTAAGCATTTTAATTAAAACTTTTAATTAAACTTATAATTTGAGACTCACTGTGTACCTGGGTCATAACGAAAAGTAATTTTGTAAGATATGGAGAGTGGCTTATGTTTACTGAGTAAAGGCTGCTGCTCATCAAGGCCTAAGCTGCCTGACTGTGTAAACTGCCTCTAAGAGAAAATTTGTGAATCATATGACAGTTCCCAGAGGTCTAGTGTTCATGGTAGACCTGTCAAATCTCCTTTTCCCCCAATATCTCACTGGTTGGTATCAATTGTATGGCCTAGTCCAAGGGATTGTTTTAACTGGATTAGATTAATTATTTTTTCCTATGATTTCTATAGAATTCAGAATGGCATTATTAAAATAAGTGTATAGCTTCAATGGCTTACACTCACCACTCTTAGTAATTTAATCTCATAGTGTACATATATATTCCTTATTGTGTACTATGGGCAAATCACGTGTTCAGTAGTAGTTTACAGGAAGGAGGTTTGTGCATTTTTAGCAAACAGTCTTGATTTTATTGTAGTTATTGTACTTATATTTTCTTAGGATGGTTTTAATTAGAGTCACTGTTTAATCTGTATACACAATGCATAAATGCATATGCAGATATACAACTTAATACTTAACTGTCAAGCCTATAATCCCAGAACTGTAAAGTTTGTAATGGGGGCAAAGGTCATCCTGGGCTATATAGCAAGTTCAAGTCAGTCAGGTTATCATTTCAAAAAAAGGATAATTTTCTATCTACAATGGTATTTTGTATGTTTCATATGTTCTTTATTAACATATTTATGTATTTTACATACTTCAGTATGAAGTATTTCATGATAAACTATACATTTCTGTAGTTATGATGATACATTACATCTTCTTAGAAATCACGAGTTCTTTGAATATTTTTTGTGCTTACTAGTTTACCCTGCAGAAAAGAAAGGTAATAAGGTGGGGATGTATTGCAGCATCTCACTGCAGTGTTCTAAGCCAGGTTTCCCACTCTCTTCCTGAGGCCTCTTCTCAGTGCCCTTCACCCAGGAGTGTTATTTCTCATAAGACACAGGTTCCCAAATTCTGGGTAGCAAGACCCTAGAGTGATCTATTTTTGAATCTATTAAAGTAGCTCTAAGTTGCTAGTGATGCAGCGTAAGATCCATGGGCAGCTCTAGAGCTGCTGTGAGCTTGCTCGGTACAGCCCCTAGGGCAGTGGCTCTCAACCTCCCTAATGCTGCGGCCCTTTAAGACAGTCCCTCATGTTGTGGAGACTCCAGCCATAAACTTACTTTTGTTGCCACTTCATCGCTGTTATAATCATAATGTAAACATTGTGTTCCAGTTGTCTTAGATGATCCCTGTGAAAGGGTTGTTCAGGCTGGGAACTGCTGCCCTAGAGAAACTTTTGTTTCTAGACCTGGTGGGCATATTTAGATTTTTAATGTCAGCATATTTATAATTAATCATTTATGCTTTTTAATATGTATCAGGGCAAAGTGCAATTGCTGGGGAAGAGCACCCCAAAGGTTCCATTGTGCAGGAAGTGCACCTCAAGTTCCTGCTGACAGGACTGCTCTCAGGACTCCCTTCTCCTCAGTTTGCCATCCGGATGTGCCCACCACTGACCACGAAAAACATTAAGATGTATCAGCCCCTCCTTGCTGTTGGTGAGTACTTGGCCTGTTCTTTTGTTAAACTCTTTTTATAAGATAATTATGTTTCTAAATTTCTACAGAGTCCTTTATTCTCTTTGGGGATGTTTTAAAAGAAGAACGAGGTTGCAGGAAATTGTATAAATAATTCCCTTGAAATATTTTTCTTAATTTTTTTCTATTTTGTTTCCTTTTTTAATTTTAATTGCATTTAGCTCATGTGCCTGAGAGTATCTCTATCAACACATTTCTGAAATATCAGGGACTATCCAGGACAGACAAAAGCTTTAGGAGTAGCAATGGCTATAAACTGCTGTTCGGTGCAGTGGTAGCAGAAATTCTAATTACCCAAGTTCTGTGCTCCACACTTTCTTACGTCTTCTTATCCAATCTCTAAACGTTAGGTGTTCTGTTTTTTCCTAGCTTAAAGAGGTAAAAATGTAGGTTTGGTGTTGGGTAATCAGCTCATCTAAGGTCTGAGCCAGTGTCTTTAACTTAGAAATCGCATTTAACCATCACAGTATATTGTCTTGTCACAGCTTGTTTAAAAGGAGACAAAATGTATTAGAACACTCTAATTAAGGAGCTCAGGCTAGCTGCTTTTATAATATACATCCAGTCTCAAAAATACCAACTTCCATGTGCAGAAAAGTTGAAATTAAATTATTATGTATATTGATTTATATTTTAAAATCTTTGAGAGAAATTTGTCCCTGAAATTCGGTAAGATTTTATAGTACATGAGACTAGACCTCATTTTGATAAGGAAGGAAGCACATTTTCCTTCCCATTCACTTTGTTTTTTAATTGTATAATTTGGATCATTTGGTAGACGATAAATTTAACAAAAGACTGTGGTTGGAATGGCTCTCCTACTAAATTAGCCCTTGTCTCTTCTGTCATTTTGGTAGGTACAGGTAATGGTTCCATCTTGGTGTACCACCTCACCAGCGGTCTGCTACACAAGGAGTTGAGTGTTCACTCATGTGAAGTCAAGTGAGTATGGCCTTGTGACGTTGAGATTACAAATGTACGTGATGTCTGCACTGAGTGATCTGCTCTGGTGTGTGGGGGTTTGGGTGACAAATGTCTACCTAATGGTTCATCCATCAGAAACAGGTACTCACTATCTGCTTTGCTCAGGACACTGTGTTGGTGGATTTCTGATTCCACATTCTTTTCTTGCTGGAAATCACTATGTTGCCAGGTTTATGTAGTTTATTTCTCAGTTTGATTAAGATCTGTCAAGCTGCTCATGACAAATATGAATAAAGTCATTTTTAGTTGTTAGTTTGACTATCAAACTGAGAAGCATTTGTGTATTTTGGGATGCAGTGTGTATGTGAGTGCAGTGTAGCAGAGGCGTCTGAGAGAAGGCTTAGTTGGGAGCAGAGACCCTCCTGCAGCTGCTTTAGTGTTTGCTTCAGACATGCTCCTGCATCTGCTTCACTCCACAGCCTTATTCTGCTGAGTACAGAACTGTTTTCTTTTTTGTCCATGAGTGATGCACCATGAAAATACATGCACATGTAACATGCTCAGTGTTTTAATCTTTCAGTGAAAATAAGAGAAAGGCTCTGTCTTTTGTATATTTTATAATTTAATTTCGTGAATAGTGAAAGCCTTAGTGAATCTAATGAACATACTTCAGTGTAAATCTGGTTTTTAGATGGGGCAAGGCTAATCTTCGGAGCGTCACAAGTGTGGCGATAATAGAAGTCTCCTTCAAGAGCATTGCCTCTGCTGCATCCTGGGCGGCTGTTGTCACCATCGTATGTTCTGCACTCCAGTGTCTCTGCCAGCACATTTTCATAAAGTAGTAATGCCTCGGGGTCTGCAGCTGACTCTTCCACACTGCCCCCACTGCTCTTCATGTCTTCCCCTTCTCTCCTGTCCTGTCTGCCTTTTACTCTTGCGCATAGTAGTTCCTTCTCTGGCTGACACCTCTGCAGTGCTGATTAGCGAGCGCTTGTTTTCAGATTATGGTTTGTGTCAGTTTGCTGTGTCCATCATTTCACTGACCCCACCACAACCCCAAAGAGTAGGTGCTGTTCCCTTTCCAACTGACAGGCAGAGAAACTGAATTATGCAAAGCCTTGGGAAACGGTGGGTGGGATTCACTCCTGGCCTTTCAGGCATCAGAGCCTGAGCTCTGTACTGGTAGCTACGTGTGGTCTGTGTGCTAGTTCTCCTGCTAAGAACATCCATAGATTGGGACTCAGTGATGGCAATAGAAGTAAATGTTGGCTGAGCCAAGAGTCATGCTGTGAATTTGACACGAGCTTCCACAAAATCAAGCATGTTGTCATTGGTTTCTGAATTCTGAACCTCAGTGACTGGTTTATTGCAGAATTGAGTTGACCTGGGTCAGTCAGGGTGTACATATTGCTACGTCCTTACACATACTGTGTATTGTGGAGTCATCCTGAGACTATTGTCTGGACAGTGACTACTCTAGGGGATGTGTTGCTCACACAGGGGAGTGCTGGGAAGGATCAAATGCAGGTGGCCCACTTTTCACACAAATGTCCCTCTTTGTTGACGTTTTGAAGGTAATTCACTTTATATTCAAAGATGTTTCCCAAGAGGATGCTAAAGTCCTGCTCTCTTTGTGGTTCAGTTAGTTCAGTTTAGCATTACAATTAAAACCATTGTGAAAATTCCAGATTGCCAGAAGAAAATCTGAACCAATTATCAATAAACCCAATGTATTCTTGATTTTTCATATACAAGTTACGGTAACTTTTAGATAATAGTTTTACTTGTACTTGAATCTTAGACATGTGGCCAGGGAATGTATAATGACAGAGTTGTGGGGGTGCAGAGTTGGAGTAGGGAACAGATATCTAATTGAACATTTTCTAGGAAACTATAATTGGAGATTTTGAAGGTTACTAGTGACAGATACAGAAGTTACAAAGTGGAATGGTCGACTCTGTTAGATCATAGTCTGATACCCAAAGAACTTAGGAGCTGTGGTTTATGTAGACATGGGTTGACCCAGTATTGCTTTGATTACACTGAATTATTTGTGGAAAGTGAGTGGTCTTTCTTATTTACCTAGAAATTTACAGGAGACGTTTAGGATTAGAATTGTGTGGTCTCAACCCTTTTGAGAAGTAGCTTCTGTTCCCCCTTATATAGATGCCCAGCATGTTTAGCTTGTGAACCCATGGCAATCTGATGATAAATCCTGAGATTACAGTTGTTCAGTGGCCAGGGATCCTACCAAGAAAGATTAGAGAACTCCTGGATCAGGAATGAGCTGAACTACTTAGTCCCCCTGCTACTCGGAGTTAAGCCTAGACAATGGTGTTCTAATCCCAATGGCAGTGTGAAGCTCAGCTCTGTATGACAGATAACCCCTTTCTTATCTAATCCCTTTGAAATCCAGCTTGATTTTATTTTTACTTCAGAGGGTGTAAGCAGCTATTGTATTCCATTCAAAAGCAACATGGTCACACTGCCAGATTACAGAGCAGCCTCTGCAGGTTCCGCAGCAGCTCCTTGGGCTGGAACCACTCATGAGCAGAGAAACAGTTCTATGAATCTCTGTCAGTGAGTCTGTGTCACATTGCTTAATGGTGTGCTAGGCAAGATGCATGGTGCTTCCCTTCAAAGACAGCCCAGGGTGTTGGGAGTGTAGGTTATTGGTACACAGGTGAGGTCCTGGGTTCAATCCCCACCAATACACACAACTAGCTTATTGCCTCTTACACTGTTGCCTTGGTTGGTAAGGCTGAGATCGAATGGCAGTTTCACAGTCCTCTTGGGAGACTTGCCTGGTCCCTGTAGTTCACACAGCTCCTCTTGAGCCCTGTGTCTTCACTTTTGTAATGGTAATATTTTTATAATATCTGCTATATAATATCTATAATGTAAGCTCCAGATGGACAGCGAGTATGTCTGTCTCATTCACAGCGCCTCACATAGCCACTGGCATGTATTGGATACTTAATGAATTCATTTTAAAAACAATGTATGAGCAATGGAGGGCAGGTTACCAGTGCCCAGAGCTACTAAGCAAGTGTACTAATGAATTAGTGAGTTGATTATTACCAGCAGCAGGACTTGAAAAGTACCCTTAGGTAATCTGTAGGGGAGCATCTGCTTGAACATGGCCAGGCTTATAGACAGTAGATCAAATGCTGAGATTCCTTCCTTTCCTACTAGGGGGAAGAAAAGAGAAAGAAGAGACAGAGGACTTTTCTAGTGATGTGCCCAGTTCTGTGGTAATCACTGTGGGTACATATTGATGAAGACGGGCCTTTAGTTAGTTCCTGAATACCAGTGCTAACCATGATTGTGTAATGGCCAGTCCTTTGTGCATACTTAGTAGTGTTTAACTAAGGAGACTGAGATGCAGAGATCCAGTGAGCATGCACTAGAGCCAGTTTATGCCAGTTTATTCCAGTTGTGTCTGAAAAGGAAGGGGAGAGTGTGCCCGGAGTATAAGTTCAAGCAACCATTAGTCTGAGTGTGTAAGTATAGCTTTATTTTGAAAGGATTGTAATCCTAGCTATCACAGCTATTTTAGGTCTCTGTGGATTATGTTGTCTTACCAAAGGACAAGTACGTGGGTACACAGGAACCAATGAGGAAAATGCTGTAGTTAACATTAGCAGAGACAGCTGACTGGGGTGTCTTACCTCAGAAGTCCTACAGTTGGGAGACTGAGGCAGGAGTATCACCATGGGCTACGTAGTATTGGAGTGAGCCTGGGGTACAGAGCAAGACTGTCTCAAAAGGAAACCTAGTGATTGCATTCAGGTTGCTGTAGATCAGAGGTCAGTAAACATTTTCATAAGGATCAATAATATCACTTTGGGGCTTAAGAGTAGATCCTGAAGCCTCTCACAACTTCTCAGATCTGCCATTGTATTATGAAAGCAGCCATAGGCACTGTGTTCACATTGCAAATGGCCATCCTATAAATACTGATGAACAACTATAAATGGAAACCCAGTTTTAGACTTTTGTCCTAGCCAGCCTTTGTACATGAAAGAAATGTTAGCACTATCTGTCAGCCCCACCACTGTCCTGTCAGGATGGCCCTGGGTGGGTGAGCCAAGTATAATGACAAGATAGATACCAAAAGCATTAAAAACAACAACAAAACCCTGTCATTACACTGGAGGTTAAATTTTAATTTGAGGCTGGGTGGTGGTGATGCATGCCTTTAATCCTAGCACCCAGGAGACAGAAACAGGCAGATCTCTCTGAGTTCAAGGCCAGCCTAGTCTACAAAACCAATTCCAGGACAGCCAGGGCCGTTACACAGAGAAACCCCCAAAAAAGAAAAATTTAATTTGAACAAATTTCACATACGTCAGAGTATGCAGTAACATAGTAAAGGGGAAAGAATAACATTTTAATTACATTATTAATAAAATGAGATCTTAGGAAGACCTTATTTTTTAAATAAACATTTCAATGAAAAAAAAAAAGGGTACAAAACTAAACTGTGTTTGTTTTCTAGGGGTATTGAGTGGACAAGCTTGACCAGTTTCCTATCCTTTGCTGCTTCAACTCCAAACAACATGGGGCTAGTGAGAAATGAGCTCCAGCTGGTTGATCTCCCAACAGGTCTGTGTGTCAGCTTACTGAGAGACTGGGGTGGTAGATCATACTGATGGAAGACACTGTTTTTGTAGACAATATGCTCAGAGTATTTTCTCTCACCTGGGTGTGTGTGCTTACATCTTGTTTCCGTGGCCACTCTGGTTCTCTAGTAATTGCCATATAAAAACCACAGCATTGTTTTCTATGTACATGATATGCATGTAGCACAAGATAAGTAGAAAGCCATTAGCCTGAACTTACAGATCATAACAAGGTGGGATCCACTCTTTGCACACAGTGCTTTCTGTGGGACAGCATTCATGTAGAGGTCAGAGGACAGCTGTGGGAGTCAGTTCTTTTTAACCATGTTGGCTCTTTGGATTGACCTTAATGTCAAGTGACTTTACCCAGTGAGCCACCGAGCCATCTCACTGGCCCTCTAAAAGGTCAATTTCTAAGCCATCTCTGTAGGTCCTCTGCTTAAGAGTTTAGACCACTGTAGGAAAACTTCACATTTTTTATAGGTTAGTGGTGATTTTTAAATGCTCAGATTTAAAACTGATAGCTACAGGCTGATTGGATTAGGGAAACTTGAAGTCTTTGCAATAGAAAACATTCTAGGGCTAGGGGTGTACCCCCATTTATACAGTACTTGCCTAGCAGTGTTAACCCTAAGTTCTGTCTCCAACACTGCATAACCATGAGTGACCCCAGCAGTCAGGAGGAAAAAGGCACATTATCCTGAGCCACATGAGTTTAAGGCCAGCCTAGGACATGTGAGCCCTGTTTCATTATTTTAAAAAGTATTTTTTAATCTAGGAAATGCCACAGTAGGTAACGCACACAGTAAGGGAGAGAACTGACCCCGTAAGTGTTTTTCTGACATCTGCTTGTGCACACTTACAAACCCACACACTCAGTAAATAACTAAATGTGGTAAAAAGAAAAGAAAAGAAAGAAGGGAGGGAGGGAGGGAGGGGGAGGAGGGAGGGGGAGAGAGGAAGAGAGAGAGAGAGAGAGAGAGAAATAAGCATTTCAGTAAAGTAACTTGTTCAGGATTATTTACAATGTGTGAATGTGAGGGATGAAGAAGTTTATAATAGTGCATGATTTCAAATAAGTGAGTTGCTTCAAAATACTGCAGTAGCTGCACATAGTGGCCAGATATGAGTTCAGGATGGCCAGAGCTGCATGGTGAGACCCTGTCTTAAAAAACAGAACAAAACAAAAACAAACAAATAAGGAAACAGTAGTAAAATCAATATGCACAGGTGGTTTTAAATTATAATGGTTGTTTTTCTGAATACATTTGGTGTTAACTTAAAGAATCAACCACGCCTACATTCTAGTGTTGCTGTAGCATCTACATGTGACCCGCCTGAGCACTTAAAGTCCTAGGTTCCTGATTCCTAGCAGACTCTCAAGCAATGTCATATTCCAGAGTGTGAGCAACACTATTACTAATCATTCACTTTTTTAAAAATTCCATTTGTTTTCCTCAGCAGAGCAGATGTCTAGTTTAGAGTCTGTTGCAGATTTCTCTTATCTGTAATAATAGCAGTCGCTGGTTTCCTGAAGACAGAAGTGTGAGCATTCAGGTGTAGGGTTTTGTAGTGAGATGTGTAGAGCAGTGGTTCTCAATCCTCCTTATTCTACAGCCCTTTAATACGGTTCCTCGTGGTGTGGTGACCCACAACTTTTGTTGTTAATTCCCAACAGTAGACAAATTACTGTTAGTGTAAATATCTGTGTCTTGGGTGGCCCAGTTGGGGGGTCATAGCCCACAGGTTGAGAAATGCTGTGCTAGCGGTTACTAGATTCCAGAAAGCCCCTTTGGGGAGCATAGATTGCACTTGCTGCCTGCAGGAGCAGGGCTGTCTATGTAGGTGTGTTCAGTTGTTTTTCACCTGTTATGTTCTTTAATTCAATGCAAATAAAAATCTCACAAGATATTAAAATACATTTGTTCAGATAAAAGGTAGAATTTGTTTTTTATTTATGAAAACTTGTCTTTTGGCACTTAAATAATACAGCATATAGTTATAACTACTAGATTTCGCTTACAGAGACATTTTGGTAGGAATGTGCTCAGATATTTCATTTTATGCTTTTCACAAAGATAAGGTTTCTTAAATACTCATTTCAAGAGGGTTTTTTTTTTCTAACTAATCGGCACTTGAAAATAGGTGTGTCTTCTGTGACTTTTAAGTTCATGGTGATTGCTGCCAGTTCACAGATGCCCTAAGGTTTTAGACAGCGCTAGATATATCTAAGTTTCTAAAACTGAATTATAGAATTGGAGAAACTATAACATTAAAATATCTTGTTATAAAATAAGTATTTGAATGTAAGAAGTATATTTTTGTTTCTTTTCAAATTTTAAGAATATTTTTTAAAGTTAGCTACTAGAGCTGGCTTTGAAGCAACGGAATGAGTGAATAGCAGGCAGAGAGCATAGTTTCCTTACTGGCAGGCTGCTTGTTTTCCTGGGGTGCGGGCTGTTTACCTTTCTGTTTCTCAATTAAAGGGAGGAGCACTGCTTTTCGTGGTGACCGAGGCAACGACGAATCACCCATTGAAATGATCAAAGTATCTCATTTGAAGTAAGTGTCAGCCTGTACCTTCCACACTTTTATCGCAGAGGCATTTCACAATGCTTTCTAACTTTTAGAAAGTAGGACTCTGTTAATGTCCTAGACTTTGTCAGCAATAGCAATTAGTTATGTGTGGCCACATCAAAGGCATTTGACCACCAATGTGGAACCAGCCTTGAGTTGCTGTTTCTTCTGCTCCCCTCCCACCTCCCTTTCTTTTTAAATAATCCTACTTTATGTATATTTTTCCTTGGATCAAAAATTCAAAACAGTATCGGAAATAAATAAACCTAAACTGTACATAGAGAAAATGAGATTTTTGTGCTTAAAAGGGCAAAAGACTTAGAAGACAACAATCTTCAGCAGGAAAAATACATTTTGTCAATTCACAAAACTGGCTGTTCTCTGCTAACTTGACCTTAAGCTAGCGTCAACAGAGAGGAAGGAGCCTCAATTGAGGAAAGGCCTCCATGAGATCCAGCTGTGAGGCATTTTCTCAATTAGTGATGCGATGGAGTGGTGCCATCCCTGGGCTGGCGCTCCTGGGTTCTATAAGAAGGTGGGCTGAACAAGTCATGGAGAACAAATCAGTAAACAGCTCCCCTCCAGGGCCTCCACATCAACTCCTGCCTCTGGTCTCCTGCCCTGTTTCAGTTCCAGTGCTGGTCCACAGCAGTGTGGAGCCTTAAATCAGATAAAGCCTTTTCTCCCAGCTTGCTTTGGTCATGCTGCTTTGGTGCAGCATAGAAGCCCTGACCAAGACAGCTGGCTTTACTATCTCATGACATGTAAAGTTCATCCCCAAATCATATCATTTTAGAAAACAGATAAAGGTGATAGCAACATATTTTGGGATTTCTATATGAATTTTAGAACCAGCTTATCAGATTTACCCAAAACACCTTCAGGTTTTGATCAATGTATCAAAACACATCTTATCAAATTTTGAATGTGGCACATACCACTACCTATTTAACTCTTCTTTGTCCAGAAATATTATATACTTTTCAATATGGTATTACATGTAGTTTTGTACATGATTCAATATGTAAGTCTTTATGTATAGTTCAATATTTTGTGTCCTTCATGATGCTGTTATAAATGGATTTTTAGTCACAATTTTCAATTATTTATTATACACGGAAATACAACTAAGCAGTTGGTGGTTATCTTGAACCTTGTGACCATGCTGAGCTGAATTACTAGTTGTATTAATATCTATGTTGACTCTTAGATGTCTCTGTGTCAACAGTCTTGTTCCTCATGAAGACTTCTGATCTTTCTCCTCTCCAGGCTTTTTGGTTTTTTGTTGCACTGAGTAGGGCTGCCAGTATTGAATCACTCAGTAGGGCTGCCAGTAAATGCTCAGTGCAAGAGGTGAGAGCACACAGTTGCTATGGGCCTGAATCTTAGCTCTGGCCCTTTAACATAAGCATTTCCTGCTATATGACACCATATGCTTTTAATAAGGTATATTTTCACTGTATTTCCCGTAGCATATTATATATTTGGGATCCCCCCCCATACATATTTCTATTCTTTTCTAGTTCCAGTGTAGTCAGAGAGCACATTTTATGTTATTTCAGACTTGGTAGATTAATGTGATTAATGGCTCAGTGTCTGGTCTATCTTAGTGGATGTCCTTGTGACTTGAAAAGCTGTTATTGCAGTATTCTGTGGGTTCTGTCCCGTTTGGTTATTTAAGGCTGCTGTGTTCGTGCTAGTTTCCTGTTGCAGTTACTCTGTGTCCTAATGAGAGATTAGTGCCGAGTTCCCAACATTTGGGATGGGTTCATTTACTTTTCTCTTGACGAACTCAAATTCTTGTGGGGTCTTCTGTGCTCTGTAACCAGGCCTCATTTAAGATCAGTGTTGTTAGAATTATTTTTATCACTAGGAAGGATCCTTTCTCTTGGGTATTGTACATTTGGAAATAAGTCTGGATAGTCTGATATTGGATCAGCAGTGCAGTTCTGTTTTGATTGTTATTAATGTAATCCTTCTATGTGCACCCTGACATGTCCTCACGCTCCTGAGTGCTCTTCTAGACACTGTGCCAGGAGCTTACTCCTGCGCTTGTCTGTGTACGGCGAATGAGACCATCTAGCACCCTATTTACATTTCCACAATTCCACTCTCCTATCTTCCTCTCCTCTGCAGACAGAAAATGCCCCTCATTGCTAATTTCTCCTTTCCTAAAAGTTATCTATTTCAGTGGAGTTGGCAGTTTCCTGTATTGTATTGCATTTCTGATCATTCTCATTAAAGCTGCAGCATCCAAGTCTGTCCTCAGTTTGCCCTCTTATGTGGACTGGCCAGCACTGACCCTCCCTGCCCACCGTGACCTCGTCCATGCCTCTTGACTGAGTTCTCTTTGCTCTGATTAGCTCAGCTTCTCAGTGATTCATAGTTAATGTATTTGAGCATGTCTTCTTGTGGGGTCTGGATGTTAGTTTAATTGCTTATGCATGGGACATGCCATATGAGTTTTTCCCCTTGCTTTATTAACTAATTCATGATTTGATGTTGTAAAAAGGGATCTTTTGATAAATTTTATTTTTTGTTGTTGATTTTAGGCAGTATTTGGCAGTTGTTTTCAAAGATAAGCCCCTGGAATTATGGGATATTAGAACTTGCACCCTTCTTAGAGAAATGTCTAAAAGCTTTCCTGCTATAACTGCATTGGTAAGTCACAGCCTGACGGCTAATTTTCCTGTATAGACCTACATGATGGTAGCTGCTTTTCTGTAGCTTGAGTTAATATCATTCCTGCCGTGCATTTTCTTCTTAAAATGTGTTAACATTTGGATATCTTGAGGAACATAATAAATATAGTTATAAAGGAGGATGGGCCTTAAATGGCTGTCGTTTCTTGAAATAAAAAGATATAAAGTTGGCCATGATGTCTGGAATTAGTACTTTTTAAAGTCATAGAAATAAAGCAAGTGCCGTATTGACATAAGAAGAGGAAATGGGTTACAGTCAGAGGGAGTTCAGGTATTTGGAGTCCAAAACACAGCGCAGCCATATGCAAATCAAAGATGGTGGTCAGACTGTTAGACTGCTCAGTAGTCGGTGTAAGAAAGCAGTTTCCCTGTTATTTTTCAAGTTGTCGTGCAAGTATACATTATATGTTACACCCCAAGTCTCCCTTTTGTCCACTCTTACCTCTCACCAGCACTGTGTTCCTCCAGACAAAACTATTCCTCTGGAATGGCAGAAAATAAAGACTAAGAAACAGGATGGTATTAACACAGCACATAATGTTTTTGTGCAATTAAATTTTAATGCATGTGAGAATAGGCTGTGGGAGCACCCTGCAATCTCAGCACTGGGGAGACAGAGTGAGAGTGGGGAGCACATTTCATACCACCTGAGCTAGACAGCAGAAGGAAGGAAGACTGGCTTATAAATATACATGTGAACAATAACTACATGGTAAGAATGTTTATAGTAACAGGGAGACATAGCTCAGTGGTTAAGAGCACTCGCTGCTTTTTTAGAAGCAGTTCAATTTCCAGCACCCATGTGGTGGCTCAGAACTATCTGTACACATGTGGTGCACAGACATATGTACAAGCAAAACACACACCTATAAAATAAACTTTAAAAAGGAACTTTTACGTTGGATGATATTGAATTTAGCTCATTAGAATAGGTGGAGGGGTAAGATTAAATATGTAATGAACAACTGTGTGAACAACTACACCTGAGAGCGGGTTTGATGGGAGACCACAATTCTCTAACCCTGGGTAGGAATGCATAGGACTGTAGTAAAATTCATCTTGTGAAGAAAGCATGAAAACCAACTTCTAGAAGATTGCCAGTAAACGATATTCTTACACAAAAACCAGTTATATGCTGATAGAAAGTAGGCCTGTCCAGCTGCTCTAAGCAGGCTTTGATAGAAGGGATCCTGGCCTCTGATACCTCTGCTATACAGGAGTGGTCGCCATCTCACAACCTGAAGAGCTTGAGAAAGAAACAGCTTGCCACTCGGGAGGCCATGGCCCGCCAGACTGTTGTCTCCGATGCAGAGCTGGGTGCTGTGGAGTCATCTGTGATCAGGTACTGTGTTCTGTTTCCTGTTGGTGCTTTGTACTGCCCACGTTCTGGTAGGGAACCTGGCAGACATCTTGCAGGGCATCTGTGGTAGCAAGTTAGACTCCCTTTTGAGGACTCGTTCATTGCAGACCCAGATGACTAAAGTTGAGCTTTGCTGTCCTTGTGCTCAGTGTTGTCAGTAACGCAGAGTGCTGCTAACCTGTCAGCCAGCCATGAGTGTGATCAGGCCAGCATCTTTCTATCCCATGTCAGAAATGCAAACACCATAGGAAGTGTATGGGAACCCTAGATTGTTATACTAAATGTCAGAGGTTTTTAAATGGTCTTAGACCTCCTGTAGATGCACATATACAGTGGGCATTAGTGGTTGTCACTCTAGGAAGAAAAAATGACCTTTTTCTCTATCTTAAAGCCTATTACAGGATGCAGAAAGTAAGTCTGAACTCAGCCAAAACATTTCTGCTCGGGAGCATTTTGTGTTTACTGACAATGATGGCCAAATTTATCATCTCACTGTGGAAGGGAACTCTGTGAAGGACAGTGCTCGGATTCCACCAGATGTAAGTGTCATCCTCAAGGACATCTCTTAGGGGTGTGATCAAGGATCTTGTTTATCCATATCCGGTGAAGAAATAGTTAAGGAAAATATCTTGAGAAAAGCCTAATAAAGTAAGTGGTACTATTTGAGAAGTCATCTCTGATTGAACCTGGTCCATACTTGTGCACAGTGACATGCCTATGTGATCCTTGATCTTGTGTGTTGTTCCGTCTAATCACGGTGGTGGTCGTCCACTGGAAATGTCTTTGTTTGCTTATGAAGCTGAGGACAGGAGGTTCGTGGCTGAGTCGTGACAGCCGTGTTTGGAACTCAGCTCCTTATCAGCAGCAGCTGTCCTGTTTATAGTCTATAGATTGTCATGGAACACTTTGTTAGTCTGGGATGATTATAATGAGATTGTAAGTTTAGTGACATTAATACTTACTCATTTGTAGGTATCTCTTTTGGCTTTGTGAAATCAAGTATAGTTAATAATTGGTGTTAGTGTACATCTTACAGATAAATTAATAAACTAACCAGTATAGATTATAATTAAATGTAGGCAGGGGGAGATATTTTATACAGTGTGTATTTAATTAAAATTCCCATCTAAGAATAGATGTCCTAGCAGAAAGCTGACTCCCATATTTAAAATGGCTCAGTAAGGATCTTGACTAACTGCAGTCATTTAAAGTTAAATGGGCCAAAGGGATGGTATTAGTTAAGACCTCTGTTGGTGTGATAAAAAGCGTGGTTATAGCTATGGGAAGAAAGGGCTTATTTCAACCTACATCTCTCAGGTCGTACTCTATCACTGAGGGAAGTCAAGGCAGGCACTGAAGCAGAGTCCATGGAGGAGTGCTGCTTAGCTTTGCTTGCCATGACTTGCTCAGACTGCTTTCTTACACAGCCCAGGACCACCTGCCCAGGGATGGCACTGCCCAAAGTGAGTTGGCCCTTCCACATCAATCATCAATCAAGAATGTCCCACAGGCCAGTCTTCCAGAGCCATGTTCTGAGGTTCCCTCTTCCCAGATGACTCTACCTGTGTAAAGTTGGCATAAAAACCATCTGTCATGGGTGTCCACTCCAAGATGGTGCTATCACGTGGCTTTTTAAAGTTAAAGCTGCTGGTGGTGCTTCTTCAAGGGCCCTCTCTAGAATGCCTGTGTCACTTCCCATGTTGGCAGCTGGCTTCTCCTCAAGTGAGGGAGTCAGGAGATCCGGGTTATATGACCTACTTACAGAGTTACACCCGGTCACTTTGGCAGTCTACTGTGGGTCCTTGTGTCTGTCCTACTTGTTGTAGGTCCGTGAGTGGATGGAATCCTTTAGAGGCCAGCTACCAAGTCTCCCTACTAACATGCAGAGAATGGAAGGCATTCCCCTAAACCAGACTACAGGGTTTTTTTTTTTCTCCCTGAAATTTTCTTTTTCCTAAAGTATCTCTTCCTGAAAGACATACCTTCTCTATAGATGTAGTTTGGATAACTACATCCAATGCCTATTTGAATGGACAACTTGAATGCCCATCAAATTATAATGTCCTGTTTCAGCACAGCTGAAGTTGATATACAGTGGCTCTTTCGGTGTTCAAAGTTTTAGGATTTGATGGCATTCATAATAAAGTAAATGCTTTGTAAGTACTGTATCTATTATTATTTCATTGTGATAATTAAAGAAAAATATTTCCGTTCTAATGGCAACTCAGTCAAGAAGTTCATGTTTAATTTTTTTCTCTCTCTCTTGCTTCTAGGGTAGCATGGGCAGCATTACCTGTATCGCTTGGAAAGGAGATACCTTAGTGCTTGGAGATATGGATGGAAATTTAAACTTCTGGGATTTGAAAGGCAGAGTATCCAGGTAGGAGCCAAGAGAAATCTTTGTTCAAAAGGAAACTTAGAGTTGTAAATAGGAGCAAAATAAGCTTAGTGTAAATTGGAGCTTTGAGTCCTGTACTGTAAACTTTGGAGGAAGACAGGTCATGAGTCAGGCTCTAATCAGCACAGTAGGCCCTGATTTGCAGGCAGCCATGCAGAAGCCCTGGAACCTGCTTGTTCAGTGTGGCTCCCAAGAATGTAAAGTGGCCCTTCCATCCTCACACTTGGTCAGAAACAGTGGATCCACTGACAGTGCTGCATTTCATATCATGTCGCTATTTCCATTTCTTTGTCCTCAGAGGAATACCCACACATAGGAGTTGGGTGAGGAAGATTCGTTTTGCCCCTGGCAAAGGAAACCAGAAGCTGATAGCAATGTATAATGATGGCGCTGAAGTGTGGGACGCTAAAGAGGTAGGCTCAGCCCTGTGGTCTGACTGTGAAGCAAAGGAAGCTGTCAGCATGGAAACTGGTTCTGTTTTACACTTTTTCTGAAAATGGAATCTTCAATAAGTATGTCCAGCTTCTTATAAGAAATTTTTTATTAGGAAATTTTTCTCTCACAGTATTTTTGCTTGAGGAAGACAGCATGACAGATTGATTGATTGGCTTTTTAGTGTCCGCACTGTGGTTGAGACCTGTGGGTTTGCAGACTACATGTGGGAGATGGGCTGTCAGAACTCTTCACTTGCAGACATATTCTGGGCCTCTGCCACAGTCTCTGACCATTCAATCCAGAGTAGTAGACAGCTTTGTTTTCTGTCAATCATCCTTACAGGTTCAGATGGTGAGCAGTTTAAGAAGTGGAAGAAATGTGACCTTTAGGATTTTGGATGTAGACTGGTGTACATCAGATAAGGTGATCTTGGCATCTGATGATGGGTGCATCAGAGTCCTGGAGATGTCAATGAAGTCTACGTGTTTTAGAATGGATGAGCAGGAGTTAACAGGTGAGGTATACTCCGGAGAGGGTGCTTGCTGCCACAGGCTATGGCCATCTAGACAGAGGGTAACTGCTGCTTCATTTCAGAGAACTCTTGGAACATAACTGATGGCTGTTCAGTAATGAGCTTTATGTGTCCTGCAGTGTATGTCAGTGCAGATCCACGCCAGTGAGTGGCTTGTGGATTGTGATGTTTTCGTCCTGTCTGTGACTTGTTAATGTAATCAGCAAAGCTAAACAGGTGATTTCATTGTCTTCTTCCTTTTTTGTGTGGTTGTTTTGAGTTCATTCTTTTACAAAAAGTTTAAAATGTAGTAAAAAACTCAACAAAACAAAAACTGCATGCATGACTTGTTTTTCCTAAAGAAAAAATAAAAAGGATATTGCAAGCATATCCATTCAGCTGTTTAAGAGGCAGCTTTTGTTTTTCGGAGTGGGATCATCTTTGGAATGCACTTTCAGAGAGCAGCTGTGGTTCTGATCCTAACTGGGGTCAGAGACTTGCAGCTCCATGTCCGCTCTTGGCACATCCTCCATCACACACCTGGCTGTCTGCTCTGTAGAAACCTTAGAGCCTTGTTTATTTGTTTATTGCCTCAACTCCCAGTTGCCTGCTTTGTAGTCAACTCCTGTCTGACACTTTGAGATCAACGCTTTGTCAATCTGCCCTCCCTTTGTGACCATGCTGAAGTCACTGTCACAATGCTCTAGTGTGCATTAGGGTGTCACTCTCTGACCCTGCCAGCTATTGGGGGACCAGTTTCTTGTCCCTGTTTCTACCATCAGGTAAAGTAGAAGCTACTGTTGCACTCCCATACTTGATCTTGAGTTATTTGTCAGCTCTGTGGAGCTGTCAGGACCTTCTCGCCAAGGGAGACCAGTAGAAGCAAGCATTTCAACCCTCAATTACCAAGGAAGTTGAAGGAGTACTGTAGTAGTTGCTGTCCCGGCCAGAAACCTAAATGCCCAGCAGCCGCTTCCCAAATAATTGACTGGAAGCCTTAAAATGATAGTGACTGTTGGGCCAGTAGTTCAGGCTTGTTATTAACTAGCTATTACCTTGAAATTGGCCCACGTTTCTATTTATGTCTAGCCACCTTTTTTTCAGTGCAGCATTCTCATCCTGCTTCCTCTGCCTCTGGCTCGAATCTGCACCTCTGCCTTTTCTCTTCCCAGAATTCTCCTAGTCTGGTTGCCTCATCTCCTGCCTAGTCATCTCCTACCAGTCAGCTTTTATTAAACCAATATGAGCAGCAGATCTTTACAGTGTCCAAGAGTAATATTCCACAGCAGAATACCAAGAGTGATTTTTTAAAGACAAAAACAGTTGGTAGTTCTATGCTAAGAAGTAGGTAAATAAAATCTAAGTATTTAGAAACTTTTTTTAACTTTTGAATTAAATTTTTTGATTCTAAAAGGCTCCATCACCATTTTAATGTGCTCTAAACTAATCTGACTACAGAACTGGAGTCCATCATTCTAACCTTGTATACTATACGTAAATACTGACTGGGAACTAGGGTTTACATCATCATACTTACATACTAATACCAAAAAGAAAAATAATACTCTGTTCAGTCTCTAGTGGTGTAGCCTCAACCAGAAGGGTGTAATTTAATGTAGTGACGGGGAAGGGTCACTGCTGGGCACCAGCTTCCCAGAGAAGGTACAGAAGAAGGAGTCTTTACTGGACTCCATGTTTGTTTGTGTCTGTGTCCCTCCTCATTCTAAGGATTGACTTCAGAGCTTCGAGCTTTCTAAGCACACACTGTTGTATCCTAGCTTCCAGACTCTAGGTTTTCAAAAAGAATGTAATTGTTAAGATATTTGGGGAGTAATTAGCAATCTTTGAATGTGAACAGTATTTAGGTGCTTTTATAGGACCAACAGTAAAACTCTCAGGTGTGAAAACACAGCAGTAGAAACATTTCTCACCTTTTCTGACTCTCAAGTTGAAAAGCCTGTGCACAGTATTTATAGCCAGTTTAACTTTTATTAGACACAGAGTGTTTGCTAAAGCAGCATTGCCTCATAGAAGCATAATGAGTCCTATGGGTGCTTTAAATTTTGTAGAAATAACATCTTAAGAACTAAAGAGAAAGCGATAAGGTTGATTTTAATAAAGATTTTATTAACTTAAATATAAATAAATTATCATTTCAAGTATAATCTTAATTAATAATTACTAAGGATATTTTACCTCTTAAGCACTGAGTCTTGAAGATCTTGTTGATACTTGTCTATATTTCCAAGTAAATTGAGATAGCTACAACTCTGAGAACAAGTTTTCAGCAGAAATGTTTGAGCCCTGTTTAGATTTTATAACATTTCATGTTAGCAGTAGCTGTATGTTTGAGTCGCTCTAGATCTACTTAGAACTTACCTAATGACTGAGTCAAGTAGGACTTACTAAGTTATCCATTCTCTTCATCGTGTTAGCGACCATTCAGGTGCTCAGCAGCCATGCATGTGACGGGTCAGTATCTTTCATATTAGATGGCACAGTCTGTCATACACTTGGGCAATTTTAAACTAATTGTGTCTGTTCAAGTGACCATGGGCAAAAAGGCTCCACAGGAACTGGAGAAGACTGGGTAGTGAAACCCTGTGGGATCCTGGGCAGTGGGTCAAAAGTGGGGAGCCAATGGAAAGACATGATATGTGTAGCTGCTAAGTAGTAGGGCCTTTGAGCCTGTTTCTTTTCATTGAAACATGTTGAACACAGTGGCTCTTACTTGTTTTGAGTGTCCTAGTAAGCCACTGCTGCATTGGGGACTATAGGAAGTTATCCTTGTGTGCAAAAGACTTCATAAAGTATTCATGGGAATGCCAGAGATCAGAGGCCACCCAGTCCTTTCAGCAGCAAACTCCTGATGGATGGGTGTGCCATGTTAGTTTAATAGTCTCAGGAAAACAGATGTGGTGGGTACGGACAGTGCAGGTAAATGTAGTCTTGTTAGCATTTTTAAAATAGGTTTTATTGCTCTGTATTGAGTCATTGACTCTTTCATTCAGTAGTAGAGCTTTGTTCCATTCCAGATATGTAAGCATTAAGATGGAGAAAAAGAATGTGCTACTCAAACTGGAGTGGAGAATCTCTGCTCTGGTGTAGGCATTGGCCTCTTCTGTCTGCCTGTAAGTGGTCTATAGCTGAAGCTTTGTTAAGGTTTAAAGTTCATTTTATTGAGAAGCACTCCTTTGCTGTCTAGAGCCTGTGTGGTGCCCATATCTCCTTGTTCCAAGGGCCTCCCTTGCCTTGAAAGCCTTTCTGCTACATCAGCCTTGGGATGGACAATACTCTTTGGACATTTCTCACATGTAAGTTATTTCATTTTTGACCTTTTGTGCATAATTTTCTTGGGGTTGAGGACACCCATGAGAAGGAGCTGCAGCTTACAGTCCAGAGCTCAGCAGGAATGAAGTCTTAATACCAATTCAAACCAAAATAGAGACACCAGAGGGATTCCTCTTGGACTTCTTTCCACCTCTGTGGGGCGTTTATAGAACTGGTTAGTGAGGAGAGGAGCTGCAGGTGCACAGGATGCTCCTGGGACTGGGTGATCATCATACAGGAGTGTAGCATGATAGAGGGAAAAGGTGAATGTGAAGAGAGAGGGCCAAGAGATGCTGGAGGTATGGGGCAACCCTAAATCTCTATAAAGCAGAATCCGAAGTGTGTTTATAAATCAGGTCTACCTCAGTGCAAAAACTCTCCATAGGAACAAGTTAGCAGTTATTTACTACAGTTCACTAGACTTACCAATGTGAGTGGCACAGAGTAGTGTGGGATGTGGGTTTTATTGTTGTTATTTTAAGTATCTGTTGCCTAAGAACTACCTACTTAAAGAAACATATGGTCATTCTACAGGGCAGAGGGAACAAATCACCTAGTCATCACTTACTGTAGGTTCTTATTAAAAGGAATCTAAGGTGGAGGTCTGAGAGCCAGCTAATGATATTCTCCTCTTTTGGAAACGTGCAGTTTTCTTACTCATTTCTTCCTTTCTGTTCAGTCAGTCAAAGAAAGCCATACAGATGGTCAGTGAGTCCCAGGTACTTTGTTAACTATTTGACCAGTAACAGGGTTTTGACCCAGAAGTTATAAGAAGGTTGTTTCTATATTAATACAACTTTTTTTCAGTAAAGAAATACATGGCAGTAAAGGCAGAGACAGTGAATGACTCGGACTTTTTTCTGCACAGTGATTATCCAGAAAATGAAGAAATAAAGACTCTCCTACAAGAACAGTTGAATGCTCTGTCTAAGTAAGCACTCTGTACTTCATAGAAGATAAGAACAAATGAATTTGACTTTTAAAACTGAGCAGTTGTTTTCCTAAGTGTTAATGGCCCACAGAGGGACAGTTTTTGGCATAGGTTTGCTTCTCTTTGTAGTTTGTTTGCTAGAAGGACTGACTTAATAAGCTGTGACAGAGTATCGTCTCCACCCGGCTTCCAGCTCCCAAAGTGCCGTGTTCTATCAGGGCCAGGAGTTCTGTCATAAGGCTCCATCGTGAACGTCTCATGGAACGATGCTAGAGAATGCAGGCAGGTGCCCCGGAGACAGCCTGTGTCTGGTGCTGTGACTGTACAGTTCTGATTAGAGCCAGGGGCATTTAAAAATAAATATTGAGAATTATTTCTCAAATGGAGGAGAAAATAGGGGTCCACATGGAGTTCTTGGCAAAAATTGAGCGTTTTTTTGTTTTGTTTTGTTTTGTTTTGTTTTTTTTTACAATCTAGAATCTGCCATATATAATAATAATCTCGGGTAATGGAAGTTTCAAAATAATTCCTGGCTTGTCCTCAGTTTCCTTAGATTAGCATTTGTGTTTAGTTTGGAAACTATAGACTTTAGGAATAGTGTCAGCAATGGCACCCTTGTTTGTATAGTCAGACTGTTGTAAGACTACAGAGCAGAGGCCTGGCCCCTAGTGCTCAGGGTGGTTAACAGCTGGAGCCAAGACACAAAGAACTGTTCCTAGAAATCCTGAACACTGTTGATACATCTCTCTGCTTTGTGTTTGGTTGGAAATGTTTGTCCTGTCTCTCTCTGGGTTCCTGAATGCAGCGACATAAAGAGACTCCTGCTTGATCCTGAATTCACACTTTTGCAGAGGTGCCTCCTTGTTTCCAGGTAATGAGTGCTCACGTGCTGTGTAAGAGACAATTTCGAGTTAACTTACTTTTTCTTAACTGAAGCTTTGTAAAAGTTACAACCAAGCTCTGACATTTTAAAGCTCTAAGCTCCTCCTTTAGATTTTACTTACAGTCCTCTTAAGAGTGTTGATACAAACCTGAAATCCAGCGGCACCTTACATGAGACTGGGTTTGGTGGGCTGCAAGGACTTTCACCTGTAGGCAGATTTTAAAATGTCAACAACAAACTATGCAGCTAAATATATATGCTGATGCATTTATAAATATGCTGATGAGTTACCATTAAAAAGCAATTACCTGTACTTAGTGTTTACAGAGTCACTTACAATGAAGACATTTCCCTTTGGGTTCTAGAGAACAAATGGCAGATTATTTTGACACTTTATCCAGAGGCTTTTACTGTGAAGCTGATGCCCAAACCCAGTGATACTGGGAGAGCAGGCCTCTAGAGTTGTTGGATATGAAGGTCTCTGTGTGCTCAGGCCTTGTGCTGTTGGGACCCAGTAACCAGACTAGAGGGCCTACTGCTCTGTGCTTTCCCAGATGGCCTCTGAGGTGGAACACTGTTCTGGTACTGGAGGTTACTCTTGGCAGCCTGATCAGACCCTAGAGTGTGAATTCATGGAGACTTCACTTTCCTCCTTCCCAGGCTCTATGGTGATGAGTCAGAGCTGCACTTCTGGACAGTGGCAGCCCACTATCTGCACAGCTTGTCCCAAGCCACGTCTGGGGACACAGTGGTAACTCTAGAAGGTGCTCCACGGGACAGGCTGCACAACCCACTGGACATTTGCTACGACGTCCTCTGTGAAAACGCCTACTTCCAGGTGCCGCTGCTTCCTTGAGCAAAGCCTTATTCACAGATGATCATCTTCATTGCAGACATTGCCCTGCCTATTCTAAACTCGGCAAACTTGTGAGCCAAGTTAAAGTCCACATCCTAGAACTAAGTGCTGTGCAATATTTTATGAAAAGCTCGATTCTCTGAAAGCTTATAGACACTTTTTAATGCACACGCATACAAAGTTGATTCTTGTGTTAAATTTTTTAACTTGGAGGTTCATTTTAATTTATTCACTTCAATTTTCAATAAATCTTAGTATTTTTACTTGACTTAAAAAGTTTGATAGTCCAAACTGAATTTCCTTTCTCTTCCTTCTTCCCTCCCTCCCCCTCCCCACATCTTCCCTCTCCCTCTTCCTCCCCCTCCTCTTTCTTTCCTACTTTAGAAATTTCAGCTGGAAAGAGTTAATCTACAGGAAGTTAAGCGGTCAACTTATGAACACACGAGGAAGTGCACAGACCAGCTACTACTCTTGGGTCAGGTATGTCAGTTTGGATGCTTCATGAAGTTGCTAGTTGAGTGACATTTCAGAGCATCGTTGTGCACACTCACTCCCTATGTATATAGCTGCTTGAATGCACACATGTCCTTCTGTGTACACACTTAGGCTTCCTTCACCACCAGCAAACACGGAGGCAGCATGGCCATGTGGTTACCCTCCTGTAGCTTTAGCTTCTGTGACAGAAAGGGCAGCTGCTTGTGTGGTTTGCTGCACTTGGTGCACAGCCTAAGTGGACATTCCTTCTAGCAGCTCTGCTCCCAGCCAGGTTTTATGCTTGTCTTAGAGTGGAAGTGCAGGCCTTTTACTAGTCTGTATATGTTGATAAGACATCAGAGTATGTTTGAAATTGAACATTGCCTTTGGGCTGAAGACTTTGACATTCCACTTTATGCATTTGAAAAGGCTCTATTAGAGAGACTGTTCCCATAACTAGAGGAGATGTTTCTCTTACTAGACAGACAGAGCTGTGCAGCTGCTGTTGGAAACAAGTGCAGATAACCAGCACTATTACTGTGACTCGCTGAAGGCTTGCTTGGTCACCACTGTCACCTCCTCAGGCCCTTCTCAGAGCACCATTAAGCTGGTAGCGACCAATATGATCGCCAATGGCAAGTTGGCAGGTAAGGCATACTTTACTGCATCTTGAGTCTGGGTTGGGCTGTTAGACATGTTTCTCTATATATGCTACAAAAAACTAGTGCTGTTTATCGGATGACCACAACCACAGAAGCAGAGCTTATTTTAAGCCAGAAACAAGGCGTATTAATGATTGCAGTGACAGTAGGCAAGGGTCCCATGATCCTGGCCTAGGTGCTCCACCCAGTTCATGTTCTAGAATGTGTTTATGCTCACTACTCTGATTGCTTGAGAGGTAACATTTGTAGAGCTCTATACTAACAATTTATTTTAAAATTCAGGTCAACAACTTCCCATTAGATGTGAAATAACTAAGTATGCTCACCCTATATAAAATGTACAAGACTAAAATCAAATGTGGCTTTACTTTTTAATGATTTGTTAAAGCGAGCACTGCAGGGTCAAATGAAGGGACTGTTCTTCTGTCTCCCAGAAGGCGTTCAGTTACTCTGTCTGATAGACAAAGCTGCGGATGCCTGCCGCTACCTGCAGACATATGGCGAGTGGAATCGGGCAGCATGGCTTGCAAAGGTAGGCCTTTCCAGTATGTGTCCTGGCCGTTAGGTAGAAAGCTCAGTTTTGAGCCTCTGCTCCTTTTCTACCGGCTCTCCATGTGGTTACTTGCTGCTTTGCCTCTGATTATTAGCTGCTGTTGTTATTGAAAACTTCCTGTCCACTGAGGTCTGATGCAGCCTGGCCCTGGTGCTGATCCCTGCAGTCTGATGAATAGGAGCTTCTGGGCCCTTTAACAGATTGGCTGTTATTTCAGAGAAGTACACTTCGCTTCCCTGTAGCAATGTGCTTCTGCTTCTTCTTCCCCGGGAGATGACTTTGGTGAATCAGCTCAGCTTTATTTCAGAGTATAGGAAATATATAGGATTGGGGAGCCTGGGGACAAACCCTAATTTTCGTTAAGTGGCATGTGCCTATCACAAGGCTGGGTTAGTAGCAGCAAGGTCCTACAGCTGAGCTCCTAGTACAAGTCTTAGTTACCATATGAGCAGCAGAGGAGAAGCTTGTAGCAAGAAACCAAGGGTCATGTTAGAGATAAATGAGGCATCCAGGCTTAGAGACAGCTTTCAGATATGGTCAGTCTGCCAGGCCTAGGACATTCTCCAGATAAGGGCAGGTAGAACACAGGAAGTTTCACTTGGAAGGGAGTTCCCATGTCACCAAGCTTTGCAAAAAGCTGCCAGGCAGGCCATGATAGACTGCATGCAGCCTCTGACCAGCAAGGCCTTCAACACAGCAGTAGGATGTTTCTGTCCTAATATGGACCTTTTTCTCAGGTTCGGTTAAATTCTGAAGAGTGTGCAGATGTTCTGAAGCGATGGGTTGACCATCTATGTTCTCCACAAGTCAATCAGAAGTCCAAGGCCCTCCTGGTCCTCCTTTCTCTGGGTTGCTTTGTCACGGTGGCAGAGACACTTCACAGGTATGGTGTGTGAGCCCTGACCACTCAGGCTGTGCTGGATGAGCACTTCACAGAGTTCTCAGGTTCTAACGGTAGAGGTGTACTGTGTGATATGAAAGGAGATGGCGCAGCTAAGGCTGTGAAGAAGACCCTAAAGAGGGATAGGGGCATCTCTGTTCATTAGTTATTTGTTCCGGAGCCTGTAATAGTCTTCCAACCATATGTTTGCCAAACCTAAAAGACATATTTTGAGAATACAGAAGTCTTTAGACAGTTGGGAAGGATTCAGGCTTGAGAGAGTAGCTGAGAAGAAGCCCCAAGAGCTGGTAGAATATGGCAGGTTAGGTGTCCCCCATGACCACCTCTCTCTGATAGGAGATTGACTTATTGAAAACTAGAGGCAGTAAATTGAGACAAATTTGACAAATTTCTTACTAAGTCTGGGTGGTGCATGATTTAGAAAATTTTGTGGTCCTGGATTACAATGGTTCAAACTACTTAGCACAGTGTTCTGCAGTGTCCACTGTGAACTTGTCCTTGGAGAAGTGAAGTGTGTTCTCTCCTTCATAAACCAGGCTTTAGGAAGGTGTTGGTGTAATGCACAGAACATCCCATTTCCATGGGAAATATGTACAGACCTTCAGGCAGAAATGCATGCTTGGGTGGCTCTATCCACCTATCACATTTCTTTGGACAGAAATGCTGCTTAGGTGGCTGTGCCCACCTCTGACAGATCTTGAGAACTAACTTATTTTTGTTCTGTTGACCAGCATGAGGTACTTCGATAGAGCTGCCTTGTTTGTGGAAGCCTGTCTCAAGTATGGTGCATTTGAAGTCAGTGAGGACACAGATATCCTTTGCAAGGACATTTGTGCTGAGGGTGGGAAGGTAACTTGAGTAAGATTTAGAGCTATATTATATTGAGAAAGATCCGTGCTGTGAGTCACCAGACCTGGAAGAGAAGGGAGAGAGGGGAGGAGGGAGAATGGCTGATCGGGGGAGAGGCAAGCAGGACTGCTCACTGAAGGGCCCAAAGTCTCCAATATGCATTTAACTTAAGGAAAGTAAATAATTCAGAAAAGCATGTGGACCTGGAACTTTAAAATAGTATTCAAAATGACACATTTTATGGAATATGTTTTATATGTTTACCTAGAAAAATCAATCTATATTGATTGAAAAATTGAAAAATTTCTACTGTCCTCAAGTGAGCCTCTGATATGGAATAGGACAGAGTGCTTGGGACGTGCCAGGCAGGCTGCTGGGAGCTGCCCACACCCAGGGTCATGGCATTTCTACTAACCATCACTTGGGGTACTTTCTTCTTTTGAAAAGAATGGGTTGTGGATACAACTCCCAGGTCTTCATGTTTGCATAGCTCTGCGTTTTCTTATTATACTTTTTCTTGAGTTTCTACATTTGACCTCATTTCTATATGTTGGTTATTTAGCTCTGTACATACTTATCTTTTTTAAGTTAAACTAAATCAAAATTTTTGGAAAAGTAACTAAAGCATATGGTTAAGCAAAACCATGGACCTAGTCACTGGTGAACTTGGTCTGGTATCAAGTTTTTCAGAACACAACAGAACAAGGCTATCTAAAAACCCAGTGCCCTGCTCTCCAGAACCTCTTCCCTAAAAGAGAAGTGCCCAGTCTCAGGAAACCTCCACGTGGAATGGTGGTATGAATGGATTCTCTCCAGTCCTCAATGGCGTACAGGCCGTGGGAGCATCTGAGGATGCCACTAGAGTCTTCTGAGAGAAACATTGGCTTCAACTGGTGCAAAGTGCAGCACTGAGGCGTTTCCCCTCATAAAGAGGTGCCTATACTCATGACACGCTGCTCCCCACTGTCACATGTGTTTCCCCCCTCCCCAGCACCTGGGAAGAGTTACTCTTCTGCTTTGGAGTCTGTGAGGAACCCTGCCCTTCTGCTTTTTGCTTCCTTAACTGAGGTGTACAGAAGCTCATCACTGCCATTTATG
Organism: Phyllotis vaccarum; assembly: GCA_033318265.1. Lineage (NCBI taxonomy): Eukaryota > Metazoa > Chordata > Mammalia > Rodentia > Cricetidae > Phyllotis > Phyllotis vaccarum. The sequence goes on along the minus strand of JARWLC010000004.1, from coordinate 71,759,753 downwards.
CAGACTATGCCCGCAGCCTGAAGAGCCTCGGGTTTAAACAGGGAGCAGTACATTTTGCCTCAAAAGCTGGAGCAGCTGGCAGAGATTTATTGAATGAGCTTGGATCCCCCAAGGAAGAACTAACAGAAGGGTGACGTGTGTAAGGAGATCTGATGTTGGGAGCAAAGTGTGAGGGGAACTGACCTGACTCTGCTCATGGTCACAGTCGAGGTCAGTCCAGACTGACGTGAAGACCTGGCCCTCGTTAGCTGTGTCACCACCTTTGTAAGGCTGCAGGTCTCAGCAGCCTGGGCACATTCACACTAGGAGCCAGCTGTGTCCCCTGTGAGCTCAGAACAGTGGGAGCCTGTATAGTGTCTATACTTTTGGGCAGTGCCCTTAAGATCCCTGCGACTACTTTTCAATATTTGTAACTTAGAATTTCAAGAGATTGGATTGCTTTCCTTTCTCAGTTGTTAATCTTAAAGATGTTTAAGAAATCTATAGCAAGACAATGTGGAACTGATGGATTCTCAGACATGTCTGCGTGCCTGTGCTGATAGGCAGTTGTTTAGGATACAGCAGGGCAGAGCATGAAGACAGCCCAGAGCTTTCCTTGAGAACACAGTGGCTTCCTTGCTGTGGGCATTACTGAACGTTGTATTTGGGGCTCGTAGTCTTCATGGAACACATCTAAGGTGTTATTTAGTGTTAGTGGCCTTGGACGGTCCGATTTGAACTCCTAGATACATTCCAGTAACTTCATTTCTGAAGCCTCTTTTGTACATTTTCTGCCTTTGTTTTCTTCCACTAGATGTAATTATTATAAATTACTGTGATTATTAAAATAATAAATAAAGGAAAATCCCTACCAAGACTTTGTTGTTTTGAGTTTTTCCTTTTTGAGAGGGGTCTTTTTGGCCCCAAATAGACAATTGAATAGAACTTTCATCTTACTTTATTTTTTCAGTGACATTGAGAAATACAGCTTCTGGTCAGAGTTACAGCCACTGGTTCCCAGCAACTTGGGGTGCTTCCCAGACCTTGTGTCTTCCACTTTTTTGAAGTTAGATTCGTCAGGTGCACTTGAGGAAGCTGGCTTATTCTAGACCCTATGTAGAACTTTGGAGAGAAGACTGGTTTCAGCAATGGCTGTAAATATGAGCTGAGGTAACACACCTTAGTTATCGCTCTCACATGTACCTGTAGGTACCAGCTTTCTTCCTGCAGCTACAGCATTTGAAGAAATGAAGTCACTGGCTGGCATGGACTGGAGGGGGCTGTGGGGAGGAGGTGCAGCTGGGCAGTGTCTGTAGTAGGTAAAATGCTGTGGCAGTTCTGTTCCCACATCTGCTTGTGTGTTGTTCACTGACTGGTTGTTCTGGTTGGATGACTCACTGGGAGTACTTGTGACCAAAAGCAGTTAGCTTGAAAGGCCTAAAATGTTACTGCCCTCTCCTTGAGAGACCAGTTTTATGATTCCCACCTGTTGCCCTCACAGTGGGTGCAGTAGACTCTTGCCCTGTGCCCCAAAGAATGCAGAAAGTCCATCCCATCTGGGCCTTTACAGTCTCAGGATCTGTGAGAGGCTCCAAGAGATGTCTGTGCGTGGGCCAGTCTGACTTTGGTCATTTGTGACAGTTCTGAGGTAAAAAGTATGAGCAAAAGGCTCAATTTCAAGAGCTGTTTCAAAGCATTTTGAAGCGTATCTGCTTTATTCAGACACATTCTTGTGCAAACTCTGCCTTTATTCCAATCTGTTGTCACTCTCCCATCACTTGTAAGCCAAACTAGATAAGGCCAGAAGACAAAATTAGTGTTCAAAACTAATCTTGTGCGTGCCTGTTGTGGAAAATGGTTTAATAAGGAGCAAAAGCAGGCATATCCTGATTGTGAAGAGACCCCAGACTGAGGTGTCTGGAGTGTTTGTTGACCAGGGCCCCATACAGTCCCATGGAGCTGGAGCCAAACCAACAAATGGAACAATGATTTGTTCCTAATTAGTTTGCAGTAAAACCAGTGGGACAAGATCACGGGGACACTGGCACCGCTCTGCAGAGGCTCTTGCGGAGGGATTAGGCATACTTCTGAAGGCTGATGGGAAAGGAACTTGCAGTTTTCTCAAGAAACATTGGGTTAATGCTCAGTGCTTGTTGTTAGTCTCTGTACGATTACTGTGCTTTTCATCTGTCTCTAGTCTACAGGAAACTGAAGAGCAGGAGTCCAGCTTCCAGTATTTAGGAACTAGAACCATGATAATTCATGGTGTCCAGCCCACCAGGTCCTTCTCGCAGCCCCAACAACCTCTGCTCAACCAGACACCAAACATCAAGGCAAAGTTAGTCTTCTTGCTTCTTTCTGGAAATGGTTAGTAGCTTGTGAGTTAGGCTGTGACGACTTTGTTCCCTGCCTGCCTTCTGCCAGCTGCAAGGACTTTGATGAGCCACCACTTCAGAACTTGACTCTTAACACATGTGATTGGCATAGCTCTCGAGTAGGCGTCTAGTTTTTCAAAACCTTGCTAAGCCCAAAAAGTCCAAGTCCACACAGCTGTGGCAGAGGCACACGCCTGTGGTTTCATTCTAGTTATCTTACTGTGTTAATTAGTGCTGTATCTTAGAAAGGTGTCTGTTGCTGTGCTGAAACATCACAACCAAAAAGCAAGTTGGGGGTTGGGGAAGAAAGGCTCATTTTGTCTTAAACTTCCATATCAGTGTTCGTAACTGAAGGAAGTCAGGACAGGAACTCAAAATAGGGCAGGAACCTGGAGTCAGGAGCTGATGCAGAGGCCATGCTGCTTACTGACTTGCTAGCCCCATTTCTTAGAGAATCCAGGGTTACCAGCCCAGAGATGGGACCACCCACAATGGGCAGAGCCCTCCCACATCAATAACTAATTAAGAAAATACCTTACAACCAAAGCTTCTGGAGGCATTTTCTCAATTAAGATTCCCTCCTTCCAGATAACTCTAGCTTGTGTTGACTAGCCAGCACATGCTTCTTTCTGTATGTTACTAGAAGTATATCTAACTGCCCCTCAGCACACACAGAAAAGGAACTTAGCAGTTCAACAGAATCTGAGTCCTACTGATTTCTCCTTTACAGATGTCCCTCGGCCCAATGTGATTGAATGGCAGTCCTTGGCTTGTCTTTGCCAGGGGTCTAGGGACCATGTACCTTATCACATTGGGCAGCTTGGATAGTATCCTAGGAACATTCCCATCTGGGTTTGTTGAAATGATGATGAGGGCTTCAGCCTGCCTGGCATTGCTTTGTGAAAGAGAAGCCAGTACACCTGCGGAACCTCTGTGTCATGGTCACTGTGGGCTGCACCTTGGGTGTTGATTTTTGTCACTGGCAGACCTATATACTCATGCCACTGAAGAGCCATTGGAAAAAGGAGCAGAGCTTGAATCACCTGGACCTCTTCTGTAAGTGGTGATAATATGCTATCTGTGGGTGGCCTCGCTTTTACTTTTGACATCACCCATGCCCAGCATCCTGTTCCTGTCTGAGATTCAGACTCATTCAAGACTTTGGCTGCCTCAGCCCTGATCACCCCCTGCTTTCAACCCCCATCAGTTCAAGCTTCAAGTGTTTACTGAGCCCAATACACTGTCCAGCACTCCATGGAAGTATCCAGACAGTCTTTGGCTGCCTTATAGACGCAGCAAATGAACTTTAGGGGGATGGGGAAGAAGATAGTAGGGAGTGGATCTGAGAGAGATACCAGAGCCTTTCCTGCAAGGTAGAGGGCCTGTGGAGCCAACTGGCCTGACAGAGAGGCTCTGAACCAGTGTGAACTCAAACTCTGTGAGCCTGGCCCCAAGACTTGAGGGGGGGGGGAGATACTGGTGAGAAGGCTTAGGGAGGTGCTTCCTCAGGAGCATGGAATCCATTCCCCAAGCCCATCCCAAAACAGCACAGGTGGGGATGTCTGCTGGTGAACGAGGGCACCCTTCTAGGCTTTCCCTCCCTCCCTAGCAGATCCCCCTGCACTTGATATAAAACCCAAAGCCATCATCACCAGGGCCCACATGCAGGAAGACTTGGCAGGATCTTTCCTGGTTCCTGGATGGTTTTCTCCTGTGTGAGCCTTGAACACATGTATTCACATCCTACGTCACAGACTTTGCACATGTGCCTCTGCCCCTCCCTCAGCCATTCATGTGGCTCTCCTCCCCCTTACTTCTGCAAAGTCACCTGTCTCGCATGTATCTCCACTCCAGTCCTTTCCTTCACCCACCTCAGTTTCTCTCTGACCTCTGACCTCACCCAGTCCGTGTTCTTGTTGCCAGGTTTGCTGACGAGAGCATGAGGTCCACGAAGGTGAAACTCACTTTGCTCCCCCCCCCCCACCATGGGGACTCAGCTCCCAGAAGGTCTAGCCCCAGGAAGATGTGGTCAGTGTGTGAGGGGATGATTGCAATAAAGGAGGGCCTAGATTGGGAACAGAAAGGAAGGAGTACCAGCTGGAGTTGCCCCCCAGAGCAGAGGGCAGTGCAGATGTGTCCCTCACTTCAGGTCCAGATGGTCCTGCTATCTCATTCTGTGCTAGAGAGTTACCTTTTCATCTTCTCTGCCATGAGGAGGGGATGAAGAGGAGCTGATTGAGGCTAGTGTGTGGCCTAGACCAAGTGGCTGATTTTTGTATGCCAGCTGAGTCTCTAAAACATTCTAGAAGACTGACTAAATGGACCCTGCCATCTGCCCTGGCCTTCTGGAGCGAATGTTATCCTTATCCTGCATGCTCTCCCTTCTGAGGACTCTCAGATCCAGATAAAAGGATGGGCTCCATCACACACCCAGTGTGATCGGGTTGTGGGGAGCAGGGCGGAATAGGGCCGAACTTTGAATCAGGATTGGGACACCGACAGCTGACAGGTGAGGGGCTGCTGATAGGGCTGTGCACTTTTTCACCTGTGTGTACTGTTGAAAGTGGTGCATCAGGAGAGTGGGGGGCACATCTGAAAGCAGCCAGCATCAGTTTGAGTTTCTATAGATAGTAGAGCCTTCCTGTTTGACTGGGCTTTGGTAGGTGCTTTGCCTCTAGAATGTTCTAGAAAGTTTTTACAGATGTATAATCATATTTCAGAAGTTCCCATTTTCTCCTGGCTGGTACCCATCCCTTTCTCATATTTAATTTCTTGTAGCAGATGTGCATAGTATTTTATTGAGGTGAAATTCTCAGAAAATGTAGTGCCTGGTCTGTTGAGTTAAGCAGTATGCCACTGGAATGTAGGGTTGGATGCACTTTCAACACAAGGAAGTGATCTGCCACTTCGTGCTTGGATTGTGGGATGTTATTTTAAGATGTGTCACATTTGTTTATGCTGCGGAATATTTGTTTAATGATGCACAGGCGTGCTGTATTCTTTTATATTGCATTTGTTTACTCTGTGAAGCTGTGGTACTGTGCCTGTCTAAAACACCTGATGGTCTAATAAAGAGCTGAATGGCCAAGAGCTGGGCAGGAGAGGGGTAGGCGGGGCTGGGAGGCGAGAGAACAGATAAAAGAGAGGAGGAAGGACTGAGAGAAGGGGAGGGCGCTGGGCCAGCCACATAGCCAGATACAGAATAGGGAGGAAAGAACAGATACAGAAATAGAGAAAGGTAAAAACCCAGGGACAAAAGGTATATGGGATAATTTAGTGAAGAAAAACTGGCTAGAAATAAGCCAAGCCAAAGCTGGGCATTCATAAGAAAGAGTAAGTCTCCGTGTGTTTGTTTGGAAGTTGGGTGATAGGCCCCCAAAGAGCAAAGAGTAAAAGATAGTAATAGCCAACTACACTTGCTTTTCTGAGATCTCTAGACAAGCACTACGTGTTCTTGTCTCCGTTCTATGACAAAAACAAACTTTTGGGGGAAGCTCACCATTTGGGGTCACAAAGGCACGAGGCAGGAAGTCACACTGTAGTCATAGGAAGCCTATGTAGACAGGACATAGGGACTGGTTCTAAAACCTCAAGGACTTCCCCCAGCGACCCACTTCCTCCAATGAGACTCTGCCTCCTAAAGGTTCCACACCCTTCCTGTGACCTGTGCTACAGCTAGGGACCAAGTCTCACAATGTGCAAGCCAATGCGGGTCACTTGATACTCAGAACCAAACATCAGCTAAATTTTATTTTTCCCAAGAGTCTAGCTGGTCCTGAATCTGTCCTGGAAGTCCCACAGAACATTCTCAGAACCTCTTTTTGAGACAGCCCTGCAGACATCAGCCTTGTCCAGACCTGATCTGCATGCAGGCCAAGTTCCCTAAGTAGCACTGTACCTGTCCCCTACACGATCAAGCATCCCCTCTCAAAGCAGCTAAAGGATAGACGAGGTAGAGGGGCATGGCAGGATATCAGGACAAGCAAAGGAGGGTGTGAGCTCAGATGAGTGCATCTTGCCTCACCCCATATCTCAGCCTCCAAGGGGCAAAGCCTGTCCTGCTGTGTCCCCTGACTCACTCAGCACCCTGCCCCAGCTGCCTCCACTCTCTCCAGTACTCTAAAGCAGGGAACTTTTGGGGGGCCTGAATCACTTCCCTCCTCCGTGGAGTCAGTTGAGGAATAGGCAAGAGGAAACCGTCTGAAGCTAGCTGGGCTAGGATGGGGGATTATTGGCCAGGCATGTGCGACTGATGGGAAAGAAGGGCTTGCAAAGCATTTCTCAAACTTTGTGGCAGTTTGGACATTGCAAAACCTATTAGCAGAGCAGAACACCAAGACCGCTGTGGTACAGAAACCACTGCATGCCCTCACTCCATCTTCATCCTTATTTTTCTTCTCGATGAGGACCAGATGTTTAGGGAGAGCTGGAAATAGTACCTGTTGGTTTAAAAACCACTGTATTGGTCCTCGGGGTCAGCTCTGTTTCTTGGTCAAGGGTTTTGGAATCTTAGCTCTTTTTCTGCTACTGCAGATTGCCTGTTTTCAATTATGAAGCTGCTGAAAGATGGCACAGGGGTGGCATGGGCCGTTTTCCTCTTGGGTGGGGCCACAGTGGCTACTAGTCATTCAATCCATCTGCATGTGCCTCTGGGCCTATCCAGAGGAAACATCTTTGAAAATAAGATAGGTGACCTGGACAGATGAAATTCAGAGCTCAGCATCCTAGAGATGTCAAGAGGAGTGAGCTGACTGTCACCAGAGAGGCTGCAAGAAAGGAGCTGTGCCAAGTGAGCACCTATGGTGGATGGCCTGCCTAGGTGCTCCCTACAAACACGGCGACCCGTGTGTGGTTTTCACCCTGGTGAAAACCTCTGGTGCTGGCATTCGCTTGTACTAAATCTTGGAGAGAGTCCTAGACACTGTTTACTTCAGACCCTCTGTGGGCATACCCTCCATCCTTATTCCTCATATGGGTTCTCTCTTTGACAGTCCAGTTTTTCTGACAGACAGGAGGGAGAGCACTGAGTGGCCATCTTTATTGTTTCTGAGGTGCTGGGGTTTGAACTCAGAGCTTCTTGCATGGGAGGCAAGCTGTTTACCACTGAGCTAGAACTGTTCACTGTACTTTTGTAGGGCAAAGTATGTTTGCCCCAGCCTCATACACTCTTGTCTTCCTCCCTCCCTTCCCTCCCCCCTCCCTCCCTCCTTCCCTTCCTTCTTTATTTATTTTTCTTTTTTGGCAGGGTCTCCGGGCTGGCTGGTCTGGAACTGCTCTATTTCCAAACTCCAGCCTACACTTCTTTAGAAAGGTAAAGGATGGCTTCCTGGCAGGCCTTTGGATGAGCCAGGCTTGGCCCCAGGCTCCCCTCTTCCTTACCCACTGTCTTCTGCCATCATCTCGCCTGTTCTCGTCTGTTGACCAGAGAATCACGGAAGGCAACTGTCCCATACTCATACCTCAGGGTCCAGTTTGTCAAAACCTCTGGAACCACAGCAGTGGCTGGGAAAATCTACTTTCTGGCTTTAAACTTTCCAAACTTCTTGGTCCAAGAATGCCTTTTCCCAATCTGTGTTCCTTGGAATCACGACTTCCTGTGAGGTATTAGTGAACATTTTAAAAGTATTGTGGTCAAATAAATTTAGAAAATGCTGACGTAGTTCAGTAAGTTTCCAACAGACCCTCTCAGTGCCTTTATCACACAAATTCAGCCTCCCCTCCCCCAAAGCATGTGGCATTAGATATTCTGGGACTCTTGGTCTATTGAACAGGTTTTTGGTGCCCCCCCCCCCCCATTCTGCCTGTTTCTGTATGTTATTGACTGAACTTCCTCAGTAAAGATCTCTCCTTCCTTTTCCCCTGAGTGTTGGGAAAATCGCCTGCTCCTCCTATCTGCCTTATATTCATTGTTGTTGGCTTGTTTTGTTTTTGAGGCAGGGTCTCATGTATCCCAGGTTGGCTTCAAACTCACTACGTAGTTGAATCTCTTGGGGAACTGCATGTGCTCTTAACCCCTGAGCCACCTCCCCAGCCTCACAAGTTCACTTTTGGGGGGCATAAACAAACAGCTTCTGTAATCCAGGGCTAGCTCACTCCTTTCATGGATGCTGTCACATGTCCCCCATGGTGGGGTCATCCGGAAACACCCGTAGTTCTGTGTATGCAGTAGTCATATGTTGCTCTTGCTGTCTGGTACACCTTCCCTCTGTGTTCTGAAAGCTGGCACCTATGCCCCCAATACCTCACACCCCCAACCCCTCCCTGCTTCTAGACCAGAAGCACACTGCTAACCCAACACCACAGTAATGGACCAGTTGATGGGCCGCAGCAGCTCTGCTGCTCTCCCCCTAGGTACCTGATCATGACTTTGTTAGCTAGAGTGCAGGATACACACACAAACACAAACACACACCGGGAGGGAGGGAGGGAGGGAGGGAGGGAGGGAGGGAGGGAGGGAGGGAGGGAGGGAGGGAGGACCAAGTCTGAGGGAGGAAGTGGAGGAGCTGTGTGAAAATACCCATTATGTCCCTACTGTGACACCCGTGACTTCTGTGTCTCAGAACCAGTCTCTTTGAAGCCTGGAGTCCACACCTCTGGTATCACACAGAACCATGAACACACCTTAGGCTGATCTGGAGATTAGACTCCTGGGCCTAGATATAACTGACTTCATTCTTGTCTCTGTTCTGCTTAATTAGCGCAAGGAGAATATGCTTCCCTTCCTTTCCTTCATGGTGGTTATGTGTCTTGTACTTAGCACCTAGCTAGGTCTCTCCAGCTCCCTCTTCAGGCCATTTCTAAGCATTGGTGCCATATGTGGTTCAGTGTGAATCTGTAACTTACTCTTTGAGGTTTCACCCTCCTTTCCAGTCCCGTTTCATTTGCGTTTTTATTAGCCAGTTTCCCTTGCTTTGGTGTTCATAGCATCCTTTTCTACCTATGTACCTGCTATCTGTAAGTTTACATCACTTGCCCTTGGCTTGTTACACTGTAAGGTAAACTAGTGTTTGACCATTTTCCAAAGAGCAAAAAAGGCCCTTCAAGTATCCCACCCCCCTCCCCCCGCCCCGTTCATCCCTCTTTTGGTGTGTGCATTGTTTTCCTGTGTGTTCCTTGTCAGCCTCCACCAGGACATCTGCCATGCTGTCACTCTCCACTAAAACTCAGCCGTGGCAGTCAGTGCCTGCCTGAGTCTGTCCCCTGACTTGACATTTGAAAGACTTGTACCACTGCTGTACATTTCAGGCTTGTGCAGGAAGATAGGAACTTCCGGTTTCCTGCTGCCACACCTACTGTAGCCCTGCCCCATGCCCTCTTCTCCCTCTGGAGCATAAGCCCCAACAAAACTCCTTACAGAAGTCTCCTCAGCCATGCTGCTTTACTGCAACAGACAGTAACTGACCCATGGCGACGTTTCCAAAGCAGCTTTTGAGCTCGTAGCTCTCTGTGGCCTTCTAAAGGGCCTGCTTCAGTGCTCAGCCTCGTCATCACTTTAAACCCCAGTAAGACCCTCCTGACTACTGCTGCACCAGTCAAGATAACAGAGTGCAGTGGGATTCAGGTGTCAGCTGATAAGGTCCAAGGACGCTTATCCGGGGTCCGAGCTCCTGGAGGGGGTGTGGCCAACCTGGAGGGGGTGTGGCCAACCCTATTGATAAGGGGCTTCTGGGACACAAGGGTCCGCTTCCTGGTTCCTGGCTGCTGGAGAGACAGGATCGGAATCCATCCTCCGTCCATCGCTCGTCCACCGTTCCAGACTCCAGTCCCTGTTCAGGTGCTACTATAAACTGTTACCTGTTCCGTGAGTGTTGGTTTAGATTTTAATAAATATCTATCCTGCACTGGTGCCTTCTAAGTAAACTTCGTCTACAACAGAGGCCCTGCGCTCACCTCCCGGCCCACAGCTGTGCCCTGCTCCTCTGCTGAATGAGTGTCCTCTCCAAGTGGAGCAAAAATATCAAGGCTTCTATAGACACATCAGAGGATTTCACACTTCTCTAGTGAACAGGGCACTTGGAGACAGATAAAGATGTTAAAGTCAACAGTTGTTTTTTTCTAGATCTATTTAATGGTTACAGTGACCGTGAGAATAAAAAGCATGCAGTATTTTTAGCTGGATGGCTGATGTGGCTTGGCTGGCTCCTGGGATAGAAGGAGGGCACCGTCAGCTCTCATATCTGCTGATTTTAAATCTGGTGGTACTGACCACAGATGGGAAATACTTGAAAACAATGGCATGCTGTTGCTTGGCATGTCCTGGTTAGCCAGGCCCATGGTAATTGAGGCTGCCCTTAACATGGCTAGATTTTCTTGTCTGGGACACTGCTCTCTAAGGGATATATGCTGTGGGTGTTTGCACAGCATTCACACTGTATTGGGTATTGTAAGGACTGTAGAGGTGATTTAAAAGACTACGGGGCAGGATCCAGAAGTGGCTCAGTGTAAACTATTTGTGGGACAAATATGAGGACTGAGTTTAGGGCACTGGAGTCTACATTAAAAAAAAAAAAAAAAAAAAAAAAAAAAAAAAAAAAAAAAAAAAAAAAAAAAGCAGGTGCAGCAGCACACATCTATAATTCCAGCACTGGGGAGTCAGAAACAGGAGGATTATAGCATGCTGGCCAGCTAGTCCGGCTGAATGGGTAAGTTCCAAGTTCAGTGAAAATACTGTCCAAAACAAAAGACATGGGACTGATTGTTTGAAGAAGACATCTAACATCCACTTCTGACCTCTACATGCATGCACATTTATGTACACATGTACCCATACCTCTGGCCTTCACATACATGTGAAGCATGTGAGAAGTCTGTGAGAGGAAGTGGAAGAGTTGTATACAAATACCCACTATGTCCAGACTATCACATCTATGACTTCTGTGTCTTGGAACCAGTCTCTTTGAAGTCTTGGGTCCATACCTCTGGTATCACAGAAACATGGTCTTAATTTCTGTTGCCTGATTAAGGTGCCTGACACAAGGTTCCAGTGGACTCACACTCTTCCTTTTATGGACAACTATGATTTGAAGGTTCCAGAGCCAATGAGAAAATCAAGGGCTTGCAGAGGAGAGTAGCCCTAATGTACAGGACATGGCAAAGGCGCAGCACCTCTTCCCTACTCCATGAGGGATACGTCTTGGCCTCTGAAAGGAAGGTCAGCAGCAGCTACTCTGCTCCAGCTGACAGCACTGAAAAATTGGAGACCCTGGTGTCAGATCTTTTGATCTTTCAAAGGGGGCTGGAAGTTCAAAGAACGATGTGCTATATCAGATTTTTAAATACTGGCTTGACTAAAAAGAATCCAGTGTAAGCCAAACAAAATACATCTCTAAGCCAAGATCAGCTTTGCGTGGACAATTTGTGCCTTCTGTGATCATAAAAGTCAGAAAGCATAGACACCAGGCTTCATCTTGCATCCCTGTGATATTATACGCAGAGAAGCAAAGCATGCTAGCACTCGGTAGTTTGCTGTCTCTATGCATTCTGGGCACATGAGGGCTTCTACTCCTGGCCACCTGAACTGTACCAGGTCTTATTTGTTCGGCTAAAGTCATGAAGGTTATAAGCTTAGACATTAGGGGTTTATATAGCTCCCCTCAAATTATCTCCATGCGCAGCTATGATGATATTTTTGTTCGGTTTCTTGTAGCATCCCTTTATCCCCATCATGATGATGACCAAGAGCTTGTGTACCTGGTGGCTGCCTTGGTAGTCAAAGGCCGCTGTGGCTTAGAGCAGACCATCTTCCTTGCAAGAGGTCTGCAGACATCCTGGCTCACACTTTGGGCCCATCTCAGGGACAAGAGATGGGACAGCTATCAGGTCCCCCTCCTGTCCCTTGCCAACTAGATTGGACTTGATGGGCTTCCCAAATTGAGCAGTACCTCTGCATCTTCTCATAGAATGAAAAGCAAAATTCTACTAGTAGATTGTCTTCATTTTTGTTATAAGCAACATAAGAAAGGAAGAAGTTTGTTCTGCAGGCATTTGAGGGCACTGTCCATTGTGGTGGGTGAGTTTTAGTAGCAGGAGCTTGAGGCAGCCAGTCATTACATCTGCAGTTGAAAAGCAGAAGTGAATGCTGGTGCTCGGCCATTTTCTTTCTTTCTCTCTCTCTTTCCCTCTTTCCCTCTTTCTCCCTTCCTTCCTTCCTTCCTTCCTTCCTTCCTTCCTTCCTTCCTTCTTTTTTCCCTAATTCAGTTCAGAACCCACTCAAGGAATGGTGCTGCTCACAGTGTGGATCCTTCCATCTAAGTTAGTCCTATCAGAAACTCTCTGACAGACTTGTTCAGAAATTTTTCTCCTAGTGATTCTAGATCCTGCCTAGCTGCCAATCAGTGCTAACCATCACACAACTAGTTTTCTGGGTGTGCTTGGTGTCCACATCTCTGTGAGTGCTTAAAGATATCTCTTGCTCCTCTAGGAAATATTGGCCCCATCTGATTTAAGTAGCCCTGGCCCTGGACTTGTCAACCTTAGAGCAGGTTCTCTCTCTACCTCTCTCCCTTCTCTGTGTCACCAGAGCTTATAGAAGGCCCCGTTAACCCCCAGTGCTGAGTTCCGATGCCAGCTTTATTGTCAAACGGGGCTAGCACATGACTCTGGGTGACCACTATCAACATGTGTACAAAGGTATGATGCATATATCTATAATACCTACATTAGGAAGGATGAAGATGGACAATTATTGTAAATTTGAAGCCATCCTAGGCTATTGTCAACCTGGGCCGTTAAGTGGGGCACTATCTGATTATGAAAGAAAGAAAGAAAGAAAGAAAGAAAGAAAGAAAGAAAGAAAGAAAGAAAGAAAGAAAGAAGGGAGGGAGGGAGGGAGGGAGGGAGGGAGGGAGGGAGGGAGGGAGGGAGGGAGGAAGGAAGGAAGGAAGGAAGGAAGGAAGGAAGGAAGGAAGGAAGGAAGGAAGGAAGGAAGGAAGAAAAGCCACTGGTTCTTGTTGATCTAACTCCCTACACATCTAGTCCAATAGGCAGCCAGAGCCACAGCCCCGTCGCTCCCTTTCAGGGCCCAGCTGGCCCTGTCCCACCCTGTACTCACACTCACATCATCTCCTTGTTCCCCCACCTTCATAGGAACCCTTGTCATCCTCCTGCCCCGAGTGTCCGATTCTCAAGGTGATGCCATCCTGGACCTTGGGAGTTCCCAAGTGCAGAAAATTCCAGATGGCTAATGGCCTGTCAGTTTGACTAGACTGAGACACTTGAGGATTAATAAACCACATTTCTGGAGGTGTCTGTTGATGTTTCTAGAGGATTAACTAAGAGTGGAAGGTGAGCCCTGGATGCAGGCAGACCATGTGTAGTGAGAGTGGAAAAAAGGAAACAGGGAGAGAGCTCTGGACAGTGTCCTTCCGAGCACCAGGAACTGAGCAGCCCTGCCGTGGTCTCCTGCAACCCTGATATTCTGTCTCAACCTCCTGCCCTAAACAATGGATCTAGCTGTGAAATCTCAGAACCTGTGGGCCCCAATAAACTCTTCCTTAACCTATTTGTTTTGGTATTTTTTTTCACAGTGTCAAAAATACCAAAATAATGTTCAAGAATATGGCTACTATCTTCTTAAAGTAGCCATGTTATTATTTTTAAAAGTATACTTAAGGGTATGGGACAGCCCAAAGGGATGAGAAAAGAAACAGATACTGGTGTGTGGTCCCTGCCCTTTCTTGCTTATCCGTTATTGCTGTCTAGTTAATGGCTCCTCCAATGCCCTGCCCAAACCAGGCACCAGAAATATCTTCCACTTCTAGAACAGACAGATATGTGCCTCTCAGTTGCCGCCCTCCTGCCTCCAACCTCCAAAGACTGTCTGCTCTCCACCTAGAGGTGTGCTGTTCCTGTACCTGACCAGTACAACTATGATGTGATATCACCATTCCTGCCTCTGCATCCTCCGTCTCCTCTATCTTGTGTGTGTTCTGAATATGGAATTCAGTCTTCATGTTTGCACAGATAATACACCTTAATGACGGCGAAACCATCCTATGATAAATTGATTTAACTCTAATTGTAAAAGACTCGCTTCCAAGTCCCCAGTCTCTGTAAGTGCCTCACAGGACCGCAGCTCATCTGGAAAAGGTGAACATTAGGGCATCCTCATACTGTCTAGAATTCACTCTCCGTTCATGCCCTCCTGTGCATAGAACACCCAGACAATGTCTCCACATGTTAACAGCTAAAACTCGTCTAATTAAGCCAATTCATTTAAGGTGAGATTCCGTCTTCCCCTGGATTAGAGTTCCAGCGAAGAGCATATCAAGTCCCCGAGTGAAATGCTGCTGTCGTTCCAAAAACTAACTCCTAGCTGAGTAGATGCTTGGAGCATGTGTCTTAGCCAGCTGTGGACAGCAGGGGGCAGCAGAGATCAGGACATGGAATTTCAACAGTACTTTCACTAAATGCTCTTGTTGGAACCCCTGCTGGGCAGTTTAGCACTCCAGAACCATTAGCAAAAGCAGCAGGACATTCCCTAATCTCCACTTGCCTTCTTTGGGATCTAGGGTAGACCTGAGGGGGGAGAGGGGGGAGAGTCTTGCTTCTTGAAGTTAGTTTTAAATCAATTACATCGCCTACATGGAAATGAAGCCATGGAGAGGGAAGATGTGGCTTGTGGTCACATGCTGGTGGCAGGCTCAAGACAAGGCACAGAGCTCCCTATGCTACCTATTTCTAAGTTCATTTCTTGTTGTCAGAGTCAAGTGGGTCAATTCCCCGGGTGAGGGTCCCTGCTGTGGGAATTTAGGGCTTGAGAGAACTGTAGGGTATATGGAGGCAACAGTGAGCTCTCATGTGGATCTTAGGAATTTAGATTTCTCTTCATAGGCAGCTATAAAAAGAGCCTTTTACAGAACTAAATAGTAGGTGATTCCCAGGCAGCAAGCTCATCTGAAGTCCACGATCCTGAAGCTCGGCACCTCTCCTAAAGTCATACTCTCCACACCTCTGAATTCTGGAGTCAAATGGGCAAAATGTGCAGCTTTCCTGGTGCCATCTGAAGCCTCCTCAACTGGTCTCAGCAACACTGGAATCTATACATTACCGTGCCCTGAGGTACAAGGATGATGCCCTCCTGTGTGTCTATCTCTCAGGCCCTACTGCCTAAGTTTTGTGCACCCCATGATGGTTAATCTTCGCTGTTAACTGGATTTGAGATCACTTGGGAGACACAGTCCTTGGGTGTATCTGTGAGAGTAGGTTTAGGGAGGCTTAGCTGAGGTGTGAAGATCCATTTGGAAAGTGGGTGGCTGGATCACATGATGAGCTGAGCCTTCATCTGTTTCCTGGCTGTGGCAATGTGACACCCTTCTTACTCTGCTGCTGGCCTTCCCCCACCGGGAAGGTCTGTGTCCTTCTGACTGGGAGTCAAAAAGAACCTTTTGTTTTCTTTCTTAAGCCTCTTCCCCATGACCTTATCACAGCAGTGTGCCACCTCCTGCCTGCCACCATCCCACACTCACACACTAGGCTGTCACCTGCAGGATACTGAAGGAAGCCTGGAAGAAGCAGGCAGACCTAAGGTTATGTAGGTGCCCCATGTGAGTTCCAGATATAAGGGCACATCTTGATCTCGGGTCCTGCACAGACATTCAAGACCTCAGGAAATGGCAAGGTGCCTATTATTCCAGCAGCTCTGCGGGCTCCACCTGACTCCACCTCTCCTAAGATCTGGTGGCTCTGCATTGATAGCTGTGACCATTGCAGGATCCTACAGGCCCCAAGGACCTGGGCATGTGTGCTATCATCCAGCTGGGACTCCTACCTGTGGCAGACATGGACCATGGGAGTATGGGATCGCCGCTGACTGCTGAGTGTGCAGGAACTCTCAC
The DNA here is from genome assembly GCA_033318265.1 of Phyllotis vaccarum. Classification (NCBI taxonomy): domain Eukaryota; kingdom Metazoa; phylum Chordata; class Mammalia; order Rodentia; family Cricetidae; genus Phyllotis; species Phyllotis vaccarum. The sequence continues at coordinate 71,743,564 of JARWLC010000004.1, read as the reverse complement.
CCTGGGCCTTGCCAGAAATCCAGGTTGGACAGGGTTGCCCATCAGCCACCCAGCTGCTCTGACTTTGGCCCCTCTCCAGCCAGACAGCAGAAGTTTGGGGCCCAATGGCCTGCTTGGAGACAGGGCATGTGAGGGAGCTCATTATGAAAGGTGCACGGGGTGGGGTGGCGGGGCTTATGGGATAGAAAATCTGCTCAAATGGCATTTTCTAGGCCCAGTGCCACCCTTTAGAATGAGTAGAGGCAGGAATCTACATTTTAGCAACCCCCACCCCATGTGTAACTTCCACTGTTATGCTATGTGTGAGAAGCACAATTTAGAAATAATCTTTTATTCTCGCAATAAACAGATATTTACAACGCATTTCCTTCCTTGACTCTGTCCTCTTCCTGCCCCTGACACTGTGGCGCTGGGACAACTCTTTCAGGCAGCTTCCCAGAATTCCACTTCAAGTCTCTACTTCCTTCTTGGGAGTCATCTTTTCCAAAATGGCTGCTGCCTTCAGGTTACCACAACCACAATCTCTTCTTGGACTCTTTCCCACAAACAGGCATGAGCTTCCGTGAGCCTTTCCTTCTTATCAGTGTCTCCTCCCCTGGACAGAAGCCCCTCCAAGGGGCTTAGCCTTTGGTGCTAAGATGTTTATCTTCAGGGCTGTTGGGATGGAACATGCTCCAGAAGTGCTTCCTGAATAATGAGAGGCCACTGCCACACTCAGCGGTTGATTCTTCTCTTCTCATCATGGGACATCAGGGCATCTTTTGGAGAAAGAAGATATTTGGGGGGGGGGGTGCCCCAAGCTCCAAGACCTGACTCCCATTCCTGTCTATGAGAAGAGAAGCCCCTAGGAAAGGCAGAGAGAAGGCTAGAGATATCCCACCTGGAGCAAACCTCTCTGATGAGGAAGGACCCATGAGGAGATGAGCATTCTTCCTGGAGCTGCATCTGTCTGGACAGGTAGAAGGGAGGCCCCCATAGGTTTCCGGAACCTCTGCAGAGCGTGCTTGTAAGTACTTGCTCTGCTGGCAGGCCGTGAATTGTTTTGAGGCTGTCTTGTTAGGAGATTAAGTTTTCTTTTGAAAAGATGAAAAAGGAATCTCTAGCAGGGGCCTGAGTGGAGCTGACCTCTGAGGAGGAGATGGCGGCAGAGGCTGACTGGCACTACGTTTGTCTAATTAATCTTCTTGTCAACAGAGTTGTTCTTTGCTGGTGCCAGGCCTGACATCATCCTGCAAGCTTGTCACACCGGTTTCTAGCCAGCTACAAAGACTGCTTCTTATTGCTCCCTGCTCTCACCAAGCACCACAGCATGGCCTGTGGTATGGTGGTGTGGCACCATGCTGGGCTGGAACTCCTCTGGGGAGTAGTCAAAAGGGACCAGCTTCTGACTTAGAGAGGCCACAACTGATGGGATCAGAGACCAGGAAGGTAAGGGGTACTTCATACTGGAAGGAGCCTGGTCCCCATGAGGAGTTAGGAACTGGCCTGTAGTAGACTTGAGGGTGGGGGCAGAACTTAGAGGTACAAGGCTCATTTCTCTGGACTTCACTGAGGTGCCCCAGCAGTAGTCCTGGAAAATCTGAGTGGCAAAGCTGTAACATGGTGCCTTTAAGGGCCCAAGCTGGGATGTCACTGAGATGGATCCAAGCTTCCCTGATTAGGGCCATTGATCACTGTGTGAGTTTAGGGCTTTTAATTCAGTACTGAAGCTTGCAGAAAGACTGCAGTGCTTTTATGATGAACGGGACTCCCTGGGTGGCTATTTGGTACCCTGTAGGGAACTCTTAAAGTTGGTGTTGCCAGTGTCTAACTTGATGTCCCTCAAGCATGCACCACCACCTAGTAGGATTTTGTGTGCACGCCTGTCCATTTCCCACACAGTGGCAACATCAAGGCTTCCTCCTCTTCCTCCACTTCTCTCCCTTCTCCCCCCCTCTGCATCTTCCCAGTGCAGTCGGGGAGTTGACTCCTGGCCCTCCCTCACTAGGTCCTCATTCTGGCGCTGAGATACATTGTGACAGAGTCACTAGATTACCCAAATTTGCAATCCTCCTGCATTGGCCTCCCAAATGACTGGAATTTCAATCCTGCACCGCCATGGCTGGTTCCACCAGGCCTTTTAACGAAGGAGGTCTTCAGAGAAGGAGCAAGGGAGGAGGCGCTGTGAACTTGAACAGAGAAACACGGCATCATTATTTTCACTCACCTCTATTTGGTTTGATTACAAATCTAGGCAGAGTGCCCTGGAGTATTAGCACTGCCTGAGATATTTTCTTGCCTCCAACAGAAATCACAGCTACTTTCCTGTCATATTACAGTTGAGCACTTATCTCAAAACATCATCTGGACTCATTACTATTTTGAGACGACTATAGTTAACAGACTCGTCTTCAGATCTCTTTAACTCATTCTAAAAAAGAACATATATGACTTTCACAATTTAGAAACATTTGAAAACTGGACTGAGAATCGTGGGTGTGCTTTGCATTCCCCTGTCTTTAAAATGCCGTTTTGCAAACATTCTGAGTATCTTAGAGCTTACCAGATTGGTGAGGGGATCAAGTTATCTCTTGTTCTTTCCTGACATCAGTGCATGCCTCCCGACCTGATGCGCAGAAAGTGCTCAGCACAGTTTGTTGACAGTGCCTTACCCTGTCTTTGTTCAAGGACAGGGGAACACGTATTGTTGAAGAAGCAGCAGATTCTCAGCAAACCTTTACTACCTATTGGGTTCTGGGTGAAGCACTATCCAGCCCAAGAGCCCAGGCCTGATTGAAGCTGCCTGCTAAGCAAGACCTAACTGGCCCATTTCCTTCACTAATGTAACCAACCTGAGAGCTACAGATTGCTAGGTGATCTCAGGCTCATGTCCCCTGGGAAGATTGGAGGCGAGGCTCTACTGTGCTGCCCATTCTGGCCACGTGATGGCACCATGTGCCTGGCCGAAGAAGATCTTTGCTGTGCCCAGCTGACAGAACTGAATCTCTGGGAACCTGGCTTCAGACTTCAGGCTCTGGTAAGATAGTGTTCAGTTTCCAACTCTATGGCCACTGGGGTCATGGCCTCAGGCCTCACTGCAGCCCACTGTGGTTAATCAGCAGCTGGCCAGTTATCCATCAATTATCCATAGGTTACCCATCAGTTATCCATCATCCCCAACACGGAGATTAGAGAACACTAGAGTGAGGCACCAGGATCCTTCTGTTTGAGACAAGAATTAAACCTCCACACACTTCTCATGTCCTCAGACTGGAAGTGTGCCAGATAATGACCTCCATATAGACTCAAGTCTTACCTACGTCATTTTGTCTTTTTCAAAACCTGGGTAAAAATGCACTGAGAAGCCCACAAATTTGAAGAAGCCAGCACTTCTGAAAACCAAAAACACTTTTGTTAGCACCCTGCTGCATGCTTGCCAAATGCTCCAGGTGAGTCATTGTGGTATTGATTTCTGCAATGCCAGAATTACTGTCATCCAGAAAGGACAATGCTCATCCCCTCACCCCTTCTTTCCTAGGATTGTTGTAGATTGAGCACTCACATTTCTGTTCCCAGTCTGGCACTATGCAAATGACCAAATGCAGGTCAACTCTGCAGAAGAACTGAAGTGGGCAGTTGAACACCCCCACCCCACCCCATCATCCTCGTGCTCCTCTATTGTGTCCCTGTCCCAGGTTTTAGAGGATTATGGCAGGGGGAGGTGGCCATGCTGGGCCAAAGTCTTGTGTTTTAGATGAAACCTGAGCAGGGGAGAGAGTCATCTTTGGAGGGTGGTTGAACATTTGCACTTACTCCCTAATGACAAACTGCCATTGGAAAGGCAAATGAATCCTAGATTCTCAGGCTGAAACGCTCCTGGCTATGCTTGCTGACTTTGGAGAGCAGAAGCAGGACACCCGCCCCCCAGCCTGCATCTAACTCTGGATCCCTATTATGTTTCTGGTGCACCTGCTTCCTAGCCTTACTTGTACCAGAGTCCCTGGTCACTGGGGTGTGGAGGCCTCAGGCAGGCCTCTGAGAGATGGCCATGGACCAGGGTGCCCGTGGTTAAGAGACACTCACCATGAAGGTAGGTTCTCAAGCCAGGCAGAATTCCCTGGGTGTCTGGAGACAATTGCAGGCGAGGGGATCTGAAAGAGCCAGTGTTACTGTTTGAAGTGTTATCAGCTTAAATGCCTGCTAGTGAAAACGCAGGATCTGGGCCTGTTTTTATTTGGAGACTTCAAGCTGGGCTTTCAGTGTTTGAAAATGCCAATTAATGTTGTAAAGTTGGAATTTCTAATGAGGACTGAGAAGATTCTGTAGTCTTCCCTGGGCTATCCCAAAATGCACCAGAGACATAGACAAGTACAAAGCAACCACAGAGGCCCCAGAGCTTATTGGCTTATTGTTATTATTTGAATAAAAGAGGAGGCTAATTGGGAGGCAGCACTGTTCTCTGGGGCATGATTTGGTGTCTCTCTCTCTCTCTCTCTCTCTCTCTCTCTCTCTCTCTCTCTCTCTCTCTCTCTCTCTCTCTCTCTTTTGTTAGAGTAAAGAACCAAGAGTTTCCATCACCATGAAGTTTCCAGAGCTGATCTAAGAAATGTGTTGCTGCTACCCATTGGTTCTAGGTCAGAAAATGAACTGTGTGGAGGAATATTTTCTGTGCTTCCATGAGGAGACTTTCTGAGCCACCCTTGAATGGAAGGAACCAAAGCAAGCTAGATTTAGGGCAAGTGAAAACATCTTAAGAGTTGCTCATTCTCTCTTAAAGTTTGAAATCCCTCTTACTTATGTGAAGTCAGTCCCACTCATCAGCAGCCATGTTTTTGCCTCGCAGACTCAGCAGAATTTTCACCCAGCAACAGCGTGCCAAATCTAACTCTTCAGTTTCCAGGGAAAGTGAAGCACATGTTTAAATCAGTTAAAGTTAAAACTAATGAGAGGAAAGAAGAGAAATCTGCAACCTTCTTCTTGTCTTATCCAGACATTGCTTTTAATCTGCTTCGTGTTTGGGGACCCTTTTATCCTGTCTTGAAAGGATTATTCACAAAGCAAGAAAACTCAGCAAATGGAGAGGTGTCTGGATGTGGAGCCATTGAAGAGCTGGCAAACAGGCCTTAAAAGGGAAACAAAGGCAGGCATAGAGGATTCAGATGGAGCTGCCTGCAACCTGCCTTAGAAGGAGCCTAGGATAGATGCCTCATTCTGTGGGTGATATGCCAGCACACTCAAGATAACTCACTGAGAAAGCAGTGGGTAGAACCCATTCCTGGATGACTGACAGGTCTTTAATGAGTAGTCTCATATATGGGCAGTCCCCTGCCTGTGAAGGTGTCTTCTGACCTTGCCAGCTACACTTAAATCTCACCACATGCCTGGCCACAGTGAAGATGACTATATAAGAATCAGTATTTTCAGACCGGGACCAAAGGGTCTGCTTTCTCAAAGGAGGTTAACTGCACAAATTAATTTTGGACCAAAGTGGTCTTGCAGGGTTGGACTCCTTCCCTTCCTCTGCTCTTGGCTGACCTCTCCATCTTAAAGCATCAGGCCATGATGAACAAGGGGCAGAAATCAAAGGACTGGTTACTACAAGGCACCACTGTAGCCCTATTATCATGGTAAGATGAGCTGGCTGCCTCGGGTCAACAAGAATTCTGTACAGAGCAGACTTGCAGTAGCCTGGAATGTTCCTTTTAAGAACATTCTGGTAGCTTGATCTAGCCCAGAATATTTGAAGAGAGTATGTTTAAAGCATTCTATCACTGGGAAGAAAAAAGAAACGATATCATAAAGCTTTGATGCCAAAAGAAACCACAAACAGATGGGCCAATGGAAATGACTGTCTTAAACACAGGTCCTCACTGAGGTGCCAGAGATAAGAAGCTAGGCAATAAGTGATGTGAGGACCAGCCATGTGGGAAAAATTAGAGATAATCCCCAGCTCCCCCATATATCAGAATAAATTCCACACACATTTTATTCCAGGTAAATCTTGGCTCTGAAGTGAGGGACTTTTCAGACAGAAATGCTTAGGAATAGGTCTGAAAGTAATGATTTGGGGGTTTGTCTAGAGAAATACTGACACTTTGAGGTATCAGTTATGCTAGGAAGACATCTGTGATAAATGTCTCAAAGGGGGCCAGCAAGGTGGCTCAGTGGGTAGAGACACCTGTCATGCAAGCCTGCCAGTCTGAGTTCGATCCCTGCGATAGATATGAAGTTGGAGAGAGCTAGCTCTGCAAAGATGTTCTCTGATGCCTCCACCCCATCACACACACAGCGGGATGATTCCACTTCCACATTCACACACTAATCATTTTTTTTAATTTAAAAATATTGTAAGTAATCATATTTATATGTAAAAGGTTATTACAAACCAAGAAAAGAGCTGGTGGGGGAAGCATGGGCAATAACAAAATAAACTTGGAAAGAAGACATAAAAACCTTTAAATCTGTTAATTAAAATTATAAATCAAAGCCAGGTGTAGTAGAATTGATGTTTGTTTCACTGTGGAGGCTGAGCCAGGAGGTTGGGAAGTTCAAGGGCAGCTTGGGCTACACAGCAATCCTTGTCTCAAGACACAGTGAACTCATAATAAAAGTGTAAGTGAACATTGAATTTATCCATCAGATCTCTGCAAAAATATCCATTCTTATCCATTGCTGGTGGGAGTTTATGCCGACAGCAACTTCCTTCTTCTTTTGTGATGTCATACATAGGTACCGCTTGTCAATTAAAGCTCCCCTTCCCCATTATCCTTTTCTGTCCCTGTTTCTGGGGTGACCTGCTAAACTTAATTAGGGTTACCTGCATGAACATGGGTGAGAGGTTATCTACCTGAGCAAGATCAATGTATGTACAAGTGGGTACACTGCTGAGGAATATGACTTCTCCTCAGCCCATCATTAAAAATAAAAAATAAAAATAAAAATAAAAAATAAAAAAATAAAAGCTTCAACCTCTCTCTTCAAAACTGCTTAACAAAATTCCAATGTATTCGAGTGGGGTAGAGGACTTGGCATCTAAATGAAAGTGTGTCTTTCTGTTAATATGTGCTTTTGTGCTAATCTTGTTCAAACTTCTTACGTCTCTGCACCTGCTTGTTTGTTTCCTGCTGATGGGAATCACGGAGCATCAAGGCTTAAGTGGGGACCAGAGGAACAGCCCCAGGGTGATTTATGATTTCTAATCAGCACAGGTGGTCCAATAGGCTTGTTTCAGTTTGGACCATTGATCACCCTCTTAACTCCAAGGTGCCCCTTGACTAATTGCCCATATCCACCAACTATTTCTGAAGATCCTAACCTATTTTGTTACTAGCACAGAAATGCACACAGAAGTCTGTATCTATCTGTGTCTTCTCACTAACTGAATCCTCAAAATTGGGTTCTCCCCACCAAAGGCTGAGGGTATTTTCCAGGACGACTCACCACTGTAGACATAATGATGTTTGTAGCTGGTGGTTTTTTACTCTTTGCTCTTTGGCTTTTGGGAGGGGGTGGCTACCACCCAGCTCCCAAATAAATACATAGAGTCTTATTACTTATAAATGCCCGACATTAGCTTGGCTTGTTTCTAGCTGGCCTTTCTTCATTTAAATTACCCCATTTATCTGTTGCCTCTAGGCTTCTACCTTTCTCTATTTCTGTGTACCTTTATTTACTTCTTACTCTGTGGCTTGCTGTGCAGCTGCGTGGCTGGACCCTGGTGTCCTCATCATCATCTCATTCCTAGATCTTTCTTCTCTCTTTTTCTCCCCCTATTTTTTCCTCTCTGCCTGCCAGCCCACCTATTCTTTTTTCTGCTTTGCTATTGGCTGTTCAGCTCTTTATTAGACCAAGCAGTTGTTTTAGATAGGCAAAGTAGCATAGTTTCACAGAAGTAAACAAATGCAACATAGAAACACATCCTTGTATCATTAAACAAATGTTACACAGCACAAATAAATGTAACCCATTTTAACATATATTATTTTACAACAGATGTTGACATGTAGTTGAGGAGATGTTTCTTGTTTAGCAATATCATGTTCGATACTGCTATATTTCCTGGTCTCTTGGAAGATGGATGGGGCCCTTTTGACTAGGTCTGACAACTAGCTATGGGAAGAAGTAAGAAATCTAATTTCCAGGTTGAAGCATAACTCCAGGCTGGGGTGGGATATCCAAGCTCTCTCTTTCACCTTCATGGTAACTATGGGAACCATATACTCCAGAGAATTCAGTTCTAAGATACAGGAGCTGCCACTACCCTCCTCCAATTCGTAAATGAGTATAAGCTGCTCTACAGCCCTGACCAACTCAAAATGGGTATAGAATAAGCCTTTGTAAGGCTGAGGCCCTGAGGCTTCAGGGTACATTAGTTACTGTGTCCCACCAGGCCTGATTGTTAAGAAGGTCTGGTTGGCCTTGGGTGGGAGCTGACAGTGTATTTATACAGGCAGGCTGGGTGTCTCAACAGGACATCCTTTGTGTGGCCCAGCTGTGAGACCCTGCCTCACTGGAGGAAGGTGTTTCATCTTTTCTTCTGCTTAGACTCTTAAGTCTAAACAGACCCTCGGTGGCCAACAAATGGTGTTTCCTTTGGACATAATAAATACTTGATTTTTGTAATTATTGTTTATTTTGGGATTTGTTGGTGATTTGGGGATCATGATCATGCACAGAATGTCTATGAGCTAAGCAGACATGACATTTATCCTGAGATGAATCCTCAACCGTTGGTGTATGAAGTTTACCCACCTGTAAGTTCAGAGCAAGGAACAATTAAAGAAGCAAAGTTTTTGTCTGCTGTACTTTGTTACTTTGTAGTTATTTACTTGGCTCTCCTCTGAAAACCAATATCAAACCTCAACACTTTTATAAGCTGTAAATGAAGAAGCCTAGAAATCTCCCCAAAGAAGGCCAGTCCTCTATTGAGAGACTGGGCAGTGCGGACAGTTGTTATAGGGCTTTGAACTCTAGCTGGCTTGTGGAGAATCTTGGTTGTTGTGTATGATTTTGGGTAAGTTGAAAAGAGAGAAAGTAAAGGGCTTATTCTCTGACCATCTCATTGACCAGAACTTGGGTGCACAGTAGGCTTATAGCAATGGTTTTGGCCCTGGGAACAACTCCCATGGTGGTATAGTTATGTTCAGTAGAGCCACTCTGAGAACTGTTAGCTAGGCCCAGGGCTCTCAGCAGAAGGGTGGGGCCAGGAGTTCCTGTGTCCACAACACTTCTGTCCACTGAGGAATACATAGGTTTGCCTAATGCACACTTCTTTTGAAAAGCGCCCTATTTAATAGTACTGTCTCATTGATGCTGAACTCAAGGCCAGTAGATCTCTGAACAAAGCTTATCTAACACACTTGGATTTTCTGAAAGTCACATCAGAGCCTTGTTGTACCTAGGAACATTAGAAATCTCTTCAGTAATGCCGGAAGGGGTGGGTGCGGGGCCAGGCATCCTTGACAGTGTATTTGCCAGAGAAAATATACCCACGTCTAGTTAGAATGTGCAAGGATTCCCGTGGACAGTGGAAAGCTGCAAGAGTGTGTCTCTGCTGGCCCTCTGTGCCTTGGTAGCCCAGAGTTCTCATTGCTCTGCACTTGAGTGCTATTAAGCATGAAGAAGTCTTGCTTTTAAGGTAGCAGATTAATTATGGGGAGTAAATGAATTTGCAAACACAATCCACAGAGAGGATCAACCACACAGGCATTTGGGAAATCAGAAAAGACCTCATTCATCTCTTCTTTCTGGAGGGGATGTGGGTGAATGGCACCTCAGTGAGTGAATAATTACACAGAAGAACACTGAGGAGCTACTATAGCACGATGAAGCACTAAATTGCAGCCACCAGAAGGATGAATACAACATTGTGAAATGAAAATATTATCCACCCACTGGCCCTGCATTTGTGTATTCAACTACTCGAGATCAACGGTATTTGAAGGCCGGGATGCAGCTCAGTGAGTAAAGCTGCTGGTTTCTGTACCGAGTGGGGTGGCTTGAGTTCAATCCTTGGAATCCACATGGTGGAAGGAGAGAACTGGCTTCCACAAGTTGTCCTCTGACTTCCATATGTATACTTTGTGGCATGCACACTCACACACACACACACACACACTCACATTTACACATGCACACACTCACACACATAGACACACACTCACACACACACTCACACACTCACACAAACACTCACATACATGCACACACACACACTTGCACACATGTATGCACTCATCTGTACACACATGCACTAAATATAGAATAAACAAAAAGATGGTGTTTTAAATAAAGAGCCAACACCTAAGATTGTCCTCTATCCTTCACACATGCACTGTGGCACACATGCCAGTGCACACACACACACACTTACACACATCACACACACATAAAAATGTTGAAAAAAGCCACCACCTTGCATCTGTATTGAACATATGTACATACCATTTTCTTGCTCTCTGAACAGTACAAGGTGATGTCTCCCTATTATTCATATTGCAAGTCATCAGAAGCACTATAGAGATAATTTACAGTGTATGGGAGAGTGTATGAAGATTATATGCAAATTAGAGCACAGTTCTACTTCCTTGTGAATAAAAAAGATCTTATTCTGGATATGTGAGCAGATACACTTGGTTTATGGACAGAAAAATCCTCCACATATTTTACTAAGGTGTAATGTCTAAAATTGCACTGACAGATGAATTCAGCCATACCCCCCTACTTATTAGTGTTTTCAAACTTTGTTTCCAGTGAAGTCTTATAAAGTAGAGAAATGTTATTTTCAGAATGCTCCATTGCATGTAATGTACTAGTCTAACTTATACGTGTCTACTTTGTGTGTCTGTGTGTGTCTGTGTGTGCATGTGTGAGTATGTAGGTCACAGGACAACCTCCGTGACTTTCCCTAATTACCATTTTTCTTTGAGATGGGTCTTTCACTGGCATCAAACTCTGCAAGTTCATACCCCTATATCCACAGCCCAACTACTGAATTATTAAAACTCAATGTAATAAAAATAAAAACAGAGAAAAAAATAAAACCTTCCAGATCCTTAGCTTCTTTCCACAGATTCAGAATGCCCTGGAGGGCCAGTTCCCTCTGACACATCTCACTGCCATTCTGGGACCAGGAATGTGAGGTGGAGCCTCTGGCCCAAATCCCCCTTGTGCAGAAATGCTGAGGACTTGGTCTCTTCCCAGCCAGGGCAGGATTCCTGGGATTTGGCCACAAGGCCATGGCTAACAGATCCAGGCAGGAATTTTGTCTGTCTCCTTCTCTGTTTTTAAAAGAAATAAGCCTCTGTCTAAGCCGGATTGAGCCTAATATTATCTGGTTTTCTTCAGTGCCTGAGTAAAACAAGCAAGGCTGCTCTTTGGCGATGTGGCTATCTGGGGAGTGTGGTCTCTGGGAGAGCATGTACTTTGCCCAGAGCCTGCTCTGTGGTCAGCAGGACCCAGGGCTGTGTGGGATGAACTTAGCAGATGGCGGCTCCTAAGCAGGAAACATGCTGCTTATAGTTTTTCTCCAGAACAGTGCAGCATTCTACGTTCAACCTGTGCTAATAGTTAAAAACAAAACAGAAAAGCAATGGCCGAAGGTCTTCATGGGATTCCTTTCCTTTCCTAAGAGCATTATTCCCCAGTCTCAGCTTCCGCAGTATAAGGCTTCACAAGTCTTTGGCTGTTTGACCTTTTCCTTCTATGCTTCTGTTTGAAAATTGTACTACCAGTGGAGGGCACAGGCTGTGAATGCTGGGCCCACTGGGCCACACATGCCTTTGTGACCAGCTACATCATCAATCGTTTCCAGCCAGTGTATCTCGTTGGAAGTTGGATCTGAAAGTTAAGATCTGTTGGCCTAAAGAGTACATGTTGTGGGACTGGGAAATGGTTCACGTGTTCTATACCCAGTTCTTATATTTAAAGAAGAGTTGAGCATGGTGGTACACACATGTAATTGCAGCTCTAGAGAGGCAAAGACAGTGGATCCCCAGGATTCACTGGCCACCCAGCCTAGCCAAATTAGTGAGTTCCAGGGAAAAAAAATGAGATTGTGTCTCACAAAACAGAATGGTTTATGAGGAACTACAGCTGAGGTTGTCCTCTGGCCTCCACACACACCTATACATTGACATGTACCTGCAAACACACACATACACACATGCACGCGCACACACACACACACACACACACACACACAAATGCAGGTCATGGCACAGCATTTAGATCCCAGGTTACACATCAGGGTATTGCCTTTTCCATGTCTTTGATGGCAAAGCCCCATGCTTGGAAGGTTTTGATGTCAAGAAGGGAAAGAGGACTGGGGTACCACTGCATTGCAACATCAATGTGTTTAGCTAGGGAGGAGAGCATCTTGATAGACAGTGGCAGAGTGGGCCCCCAAATCACACTTAGCAGGGCTTCCCTTAAGGCACTAAGGGAAAGTCAGCTTCCTTTGGACGGGGGGGACAGCGGAGCTCCTAGGATCACAGGGCAGAATTAAGCGCAGTTCAAGGAGGCTGATGCTCCAACATGGTGTCCGTGTGAGGTCTGTGGAAATTCACTGGGGAAGCTATGATCAAGTTCTCAACCCTCTCCTCTCCCTGCCCCTCCTTTCTATCAGTGCTGAAGGTGATGCTGGGCTCAGAGAGCATTATTACAACCCAGCTGGGGCTCTGGGATGCTTATGGCTTAATTAGATCCCTTCCTTGCCTGGTTTCCGTGCCTCTGCCTCATGCTCGCTTGCCCGACTGCCAAGAATCCAGGGCACCAGCCATTCGTACTTGTTAACATGCTGCACATTTTTCCTGACTGTCACATGAGGCTGCAAATAAGGCCAGCCCAGGAGGAGAGGCCTGACTCGCTGTCCTTGCTTCTGCTAAAGGAGTTGCCTGTCTGGGCTAGCTGGGAGATGAGGTACCTAGGAATGCTGTGGAACAGCGGTAGGTGCGAGAGAAGGCAGCACCTGCTTGAGAGCCCAGATCAGAAGGCTGTTGGCTGCAGGTGTGCTTCCAGGGATGCTCAGTTGGATGGGGGGAGGGGGAGCGTGGGAAGCACCTAGACTAGCGTGTCTCATTCATAGGCAATAGCAGTAGGAAGGAGGAATATCCAGAGAGATAAGAACCCCTATGGTCCTCTAGAGAGTTTGGACTTGTGCAATTTTAGAGACAAAATTACACAATCACACCTAGGGCTCCACTCTAAGAAAGGAACAAGTCCCTGAGTTGGCTTCTGGGACCTTGTGACTTCCTGGTGGCTTGAAGCATGGGCTGGTCAGAGAATGCCTAGCTTAAGGCATATTACTCCACCCGAAAGTGAATCCACTGCCCTCTCACCTGTAAAGGTGGAGAATGGGAGGAAGTGGAAGAGAACAGCCGTAAGCTGGCCACACCACTGACTTAACCAAAGCCATAATAGGAATTGAAGAGCTTCCTCTCTGTGAAGACCCCACCCCTTCACAGACAGCTTAGTGACCACCAGCTGATGTGGGGCTCTGGGCTCCACAGAGAAAGCTATTTATACCTTTCTTTATCAGAGTCGAGTAATGAAAACCCCACAAGTGCATGGAATTCACATTGAATTCAATGTCTTTGCACCAAAGTATTCTGCTCCAGGGTCAATCTGCAGACTTCTTCATCCATCTGCAAAAGTGTAGAACCAGCTGTGGTGCTGCATGCCTATGACCCCGGCATTTGGAGGGTGTAGGTCGTGATCAAGTTCATCGTTGGCTATGTGGGCAATTTGAGGTCAGCTAAGGAAAAAGAGTGTTCCAGTATTACCTGGAATGTATTCTAATTTTTTATTACATATTTAGTGTATGTGCACGCATATATGTGCATGGATGTGCCACAGCATGCATGTTGAAGGTCAGAGGACAGTTTGTGGGAGTCAGTTCTCTCCCTCCACCATGTGGGTCCTGGGGATTGAACTCAGGGTGTGTGACTTGGCAGCAGGTGCCTTTACCTGCTGATCCTGAACTGTATCTTAATCCATTTGTTAGAACAAGGACTGGGCTTGCCAAAAATAGGTATCCAGTGCTCAGAAAGCTTGTAAGATAGACCAAATCCTCACATGAAACACTACCACCTTTCCAGCTAAAGATGAGGGATTGCAGAGGAGTTCATTGCCCAGCAGGGTCTCTGTAATGACACAGTGCTCCTGGGTCCTGCCTGGAAGAGGAGGAAGGAACTGGGGTGGGGGCGGGAGGTCAGAGTTGGACTGTGAGCCTGAAGGCCACCCTAAAAATGGGGGAGAATGTCTCGTTAAATCTGAGAGCCACAGGGCAAGCCTGCAAGTGGAGTTTGTGGTTTCTGGCTAGAGTAGGAAATGGTTAGAGCAAAGGGAGCCTTCTCTGATTATGGTTTTTCTGCAATATCATCCCCATTTCCTGGTCACAGCCATGGGGTGTCCTTTGTCTTAGAGAGCCTCTGTGGTGTTCCATCCAAAAGCCAGGGCTCTTCTCATAAAGACCCCAGTTAGCTTTGACTAGAGGTCTGGAGCCAGCTGGAAATCCACTGGCTTTGTTACTCAAGGTGCACTTCAAGGCCTGGCAACACAGCAGCACAAAGACACTTATCACAAATGTGGTCATAGGCCCTGTGCCCGGGCCACTGAAGCAGAAGCCACGGAGCATGTCAAGTCTTGGGGTTTCCTGGACCGAGGGACCACTGCCAGAGTAACACTGCCTTAGGGGGCATCCTTCTGCTCTCAAACTCAGGCTTGAAAGGAGGATCCTAGAGGAACCAAACCAATCACTCTAGCTTCTGAGCAAGCCTTCAGCTTGGGCCTTACTAATATTCCTGGCAGAAAGCCAGCCAGCTTCACAGGCTCTCGGGCACATGGCGGCAGCTAAGAAATGAGCAGCCCAGAGTGCTGTGGCGAACTGAGTGAGTAACTCCAGGAAGTGGCCCACACCAGTGAGTCACATGCCTGTACCTGCCCATACCTACATAACCTAAGATTATCTAGATTTCCTTTCCATTTGGTCCCGGGAAGGAGCAGTCACAAGGAGTTCTACAGAGCAAAGTCACTGGCCTTGAATTTGGGTAGAAGAGCATCCAGAAAGGCAAAGAATACCAAATGCTGCTGTGGTGGGTGGGCCAGCATATGCATGTGTCAGGGAGGGACAGTCCCAGCCTGCTACTGCGGATACAGTGTCCCTCGAAAGAGGACACAGAGACAAGCTCTCCTCTCTTAACAGTGTGCGTGTCACAGTTGTAAGAACAACTTTTCCTCACATTTGTGGCCTTGAACATTTGCAAATAATAAAAAGAAAAAAAAAACTTTGAATTAAAATTTATGGCTGAGTCGGCTCGTCTGGGAGGACCTGGCTTAGGGAGCAAGGCTGACGCCAGCCAGGCTGCAGAGGTTAGAAGAAAGGAGGCACCAGCAGAGCTGTGAGTGAGGAGAGACCTCTCCTACAGACCAGTGTGGCCCTGGGGCTCTTGTCCCAGTGTACCCAGCCCTAGAAAGCTACTGGAAACACTTGCTACTCTGCAGACAAGTTGACTCTTTAGGGACGGGGCCACTCATGGAAAAATGTTGTTAAAGACTTGCTAGATGAGCTTCGTGTGATCCCAGGTTTGAAAACAGCCAGGCACAGCCAAAGGCTTAGAGATAGAGGAGATGGGGAAGAAGTCATTTTTATACTGTTGAAGTTTCCAGTACAAACTTCAGGCTACAGCGGTGACTCCTAGTAATCAACTGCTTGTGGATCCACTGACCTTTGAGAGCCTGGAATAAATAGGAAGATGGATCCATAGACTTTGAGGGCTGTGCTCAGAAACACCTGCCTTTCCCACTGGCCTCCGTGTCTGGTCAATCCTTCATTTCTATGAGCAGCACACTGCCTTTCTCCAGCATCCTGCTCTGACTTGACTTCATGTCAAGCTGTGCATTAGGTTTCTGTTGCTGATGGAATACAGATCCCAGCAAGCGTCATGTGTCCAAGATAGCAGTAGTTTACTGTCTGATGCTTCTGGAGGTCACAAATGTTGACGTCAAATAGTAGCCAGGTCTGCACTGCTTCTGGGTTGGAGAGTAGGAGAGCTAGCACATTTATGTTCTGGGGTGTCTGTTCCCTTTTCTTCTCCAGTACTAAGAGGATGGCTGCCTCTCTTGGCTCACGGTCTCTTCCTCTATCACTCTGACCTCTGCATCTGTTTAATGTCTTCTTTTGAAGTTTCCATGATTACATGGTGCCCATCAGCATATATTTCCATATTGAGAGCCTTAATCCCATCTGCTAAATCCCTCTTGCTATGGAAGGTCACATTCACGCCTTATAAGAATTTTGTGTAGATGTCTTTGGAAGGTGTTCCCTCACCCGCCACACCCTAACAAGAATCATGAGTACCATTGTGCAGCACTGTACCCATTTGACAGATGAGAACATGGTGATCTAGCTGGAGACTGGCAGGTCCTAGGCAGCAGAGGTGTAATCCTGTACCTCCCTGTCAGCTTGCATCTGAGAACATCTCTTGCAATTACTGGTTTCTCCTCTCCCTCCATGAAGCCCCAGATGACTGACTCCTGCCCTCCCAAAAGTAGTTAGTTATTTTACATACTTACGTTGGACAGCTGAATGAGAAGCCAGTTGCTCACATAGAATCACACTCAGGCATTGTAGTGGGCCCAAGAAGAAAGGCCAGGGACATTCAGCTCTCTCTATGTTAGTTCCCACAATGCTTGGACGTCTCCAATGTCCTTGAATAGATCATTTCCCTCACATCCCCAAATAAGGAGCAGATATATTTCCTCTGTGCAATTTGTCTTGATGCTTCCCATCATTAGTGCTCTGTGGTCAATCTATGGTCTTTCCTGTCCAACTCCATGAGGCCATAAGTGTACCCATTCCTCCTCACCAGGGCACTGCAGAGGACCTGAAGTGTTTGGAGGATTATGCAACAGAAAATGCTTCACAGAAACCCAAGGCTCACAGATGCTCGAAGCTTAGGCAGAGTGTCTTAGTGCACCTGTCAATTTCCTTCTACTTGTCTCCATTCATTGAGACGGGATGTCAGCACATTTCATTGTCCTGTTTGTACTTGAGCATGTGACTTGCTTAAGCCAATAGGATGAAAATGGATATATCAGAAGACATGCCTGAGCAGCCTTGAGAGTAGTTAGATTGTAGTAAGAAGTTTCTGACCTGTCTGTTCCAGCCTAGCACTGAGGTTCAGATCCACCTGCAGCCCTGCTGCCACTTAGCCCCAAATAATGACTCAAATGCCTATATTAATTGCACGCTGTTTGGTCTGTGGCTCAGGCTTATAGTTAGCTAGCCTCCCATCTTAATACATTTCTATTAATCTAAGTCTTGCCACATGGCCTGTGGCAAGGTGACTTCTCAACATGTGTCTCAGAAGGAAAAGACAAAAGGGATATTGTCATCTTTGAATGTGAACCAAATTGAAGTTGTTGCAAAAAAAAAAAAAAAGTGAACTGGAGTTTTTCGTTACTGCACCATAACTTTGCAAGTTCTGACCAGTACAGAAATCATTGCCAGACATCTCAGGGCACACTCAGTTTCCTCCCTCCCATATGGAGACAGTGTTCCAGATAGGACCCTGGCCCTGCCACCTGCAATACGTGGAATCTTTTTAAAATTAATTATTTTATCCTAAATAGGGGGATTTATGTGTCTCTGTGTGGTTATGTGCACTTGAATGCAGGTTCTCTTGGGTGCAGGAGTTCCTTGGAACTGGACCATGGGTAGTTGTGTTTCCTGATGTGGGTACTGGAACAGAACTTGACTCCTCTACAAGAACAGTACATGCTCTTAACCACTGAGCCTTCTTATCTCCAATTTCTCTCTCTATCTCTCTCTCTCTAAGAAAATGATAACTTCCTTGAAGGGGAAGCCTCCTTCATTTTACCACATTGCTTATTTGTAGAGGTGAGCATGTGCATGGGTGCATGGCTGCCCTGGTGTAGATGTGCTGATTGGAGGAAAACTTGCAGAGAATGGTTTCCCCCTTATACCATGTGAATCCTGGATGTTGGATTCAGGCTCTTGGGCTTAGCAGAAAGCATCTTTACTTGCTGAGCCATCTCATTGGCTTCGCTTGGTCTCTTAAAACAGTCTTTCGCTGGGATTTGCAGCTTGCTGATTAAGCTAGGCAGGTTGGCCAGTGAGCCCAGGGATCCACCTGCCTCTACTTGCCCACCTTCAGGATGACTTGTGAGTGGCCACCTTTCCTTATCTGGGGGCTGGGAATCAAACTCAGAGCCTCATGTTTGCATAGTGATCGCTTTACATACTGAGCTGTACCTCTGCAGAATTTGATCAGATATTTCCATCAAATTAAACTCTGAGATGGGCATTTTTACATCTTGCATGTGCTGAACTCGTATGCGTTAAGGAAAAGAGTGAAAATTCTAAAATTAAAAAAAAAATTCAGAAAGCTGTACAAAGGTGTTAATAGTAATGTAATGTAATGTTTATAATCATCCCTAGAATAGAAAAGTCATAAGTGTCTATCAAATGATGAATGAATTATTGTGATGAATTGATGAATTCTACCATTAAATAATATAAGTAATATATTAGAACCTTGAAAATATGAATGCAAACATTGAGCCAAAAATGGCTCATACTGCACCTTTCTAGTTGTATTGAATGCCTCACATATGTCAGTTCTGGGAGACAGAGAGTAGATTAATGGGTGGCTGAAATGCTGGGAGGGCTTGAGACAGTGGAGAGGCTGTGATACAAGGGCTAATTGAGCAGGGACTTCCTCTGAGGGCCATGAAAGTGAAGTTACATAGCAGAAATGGTTGCACAGCTGTTTCGATAAAGCTATTGATGGGCTCAGTTAATTACATTATGAAAATGTACACATGCTACTGTAGATTGTACACTATGGGAGCGATACCTCTCTATTAAAAAAAAAACCTATGTAGGGGGTGCTGGAGGATGAGCAGGCAGGAGCTGATGGTTTGTGGAAGGACACGAACATCTCTTATCTTGCTTTGATCTTGTCTTTTCTGCTGATGCCCAAGGAGAGAGAAAATTTCTTTTTGCTAAGCTCCAGGAAAACGGTTGGGATTTTTTTCAAAAATTATTGTATTAAAAATCATAAGAAAGGAAGAGGAGTGTAGTGTGTTTGTGTGTGGGGGAACTATACATGTACAAGAAGGCAGAAGGTGTTATGTAAAGTGTATTTCTTGCTTGTGGATCCTAAGTCCTTCCCCTTAGCACTGTCTAGAGCACCAAGTCCTGAAGTCTTCGTTTGGAAGCTCTGGATACATTTCTCCACTTTCTGTCTCCTTTGCCTTTGCACCAGTCCTGACCACAGCTGGCCAGAGTCCAGTAAGAATAGATGGCAGGGTGTGGGTGGTCCTTTTAGTGTAGGTGCAGGCCAGGGAAAATGGGTGAAAGAATGTAGGGCACACATGAAGGTTCTTATGTTTTCCTTCCACACCACACGCACCATCAGAGGAGAGGGTTGCCTCTCCACAGGACACATGCTTGGTGATAGCACAGCAGCCAAGACAGCAGGAAACCCTAACTCCCAGATTCTTTCCTGCACCTCATCTTCAGCCTGTAGTTTCACTGATCGCCAAAGCAAATGTTGGGGTATTTTAGCAAAGCACATGGGTCGGTATCTGCTTCACCCTGGCATTGTGCAGGGGCCTGGAAATTTTAAGATTAAATGGGGGAGATGGCTCAGTGAAGCACTTGCTTTGCAAGCATGAGGGCATAAGTGTGGTCCCACAATCTATCTAAAACAGCTAGGCATGGTCACACACATTTGTAATCCTAGTGTGTGGGGGGGTGGATATAGGCGGGTCTCAGGGACTTACGAGTTGGCTGGTCCAGCTTAACTAGTGAACTCTGGGCTAATGAGAAACCTTGTCTCAAAAGGGAGGGGGGAGGAAGAGAGAGAGAGAGAGAGAGAGAGAGAGAGAGAGAGAGAGAGAGAGAGAGAGAGAGAGAGAGAGAGAGAAAGGGTAGATGGTGATATGGTGATAGATGGTGTCTGAGTTGTCCATTAGTTCCCACACACTCAAAACACATGTGTGCACTTGTGCAAACACACAGACTCAGAGATATAATGATGCTATCCCATGCCAAATTTGTGGTTTGGGTCTAGGCTGCTAGTACATTGGCAGCTTGAGCTGACAATCCCACACACGCATGCAGGAACAATCACATTACTGCTGTTGCGGGCACTTCATTTTCCTGGACAGTTTTTTGTTAATTATTTTCCTTTGAGGAAGGAGGTTTGGTGTTATCTGGAGGGAATTTAGAATCTGAGAGCCTTTGCTCAGGCTTTCAGAAGCTTGTTTACCAAGCCCTTCAGTTCCTGCCTTGAAAGGCTCAGCAAAAGACATGAGATATTTTCAGAACAATCCAGGACTCAGTCAATATTTATAGCCAGGGGCTTCAGCTCAGGTGGCTTCACGAGACTGTTTGAGCCCCCACTTAACCAGTGTACATTGATCATCAGCGGGAGACCTTTCGCCTGCTGGCTCCTCCATCTTTATTATACTGCGCAACTGGGAATACACTTGACTTTCAAAGGCTCAACCCGTGCCATTCAAAGAAAGAACTTCCACCTCAGTTTTAAGCCCTATCTTGTTCTTCTGCAGTCTGAATAAATATTGCTCAACTGCTGAAGTTACTTAAGCATCAATCATTTCCACTTCAAGGAGAAGGTAAAGGGAACAAAGATGTGTAACAGCACAAAGAGATTGAAACGTAACCTCCAGTGCTGGGTGAATTCCAAGCTTGTTGAGATTAAAAAAGCCCTAGAGAGTCGATGTTACCTCAGGTTCACCGGTGTACTCTTTCTCTCAAGGATTATACCCGACAATGAAGCAAGGTACCCCGGAAACCTTGGGCAGGTGGACAGTGGGAATGTTTACTCTCTTCTAAGAATGCAAAGCTTTTATGTTCTTCTCAACATACTCCCACAGATGCTCTCTAGCGAACTTTCCACCACCGCCCTCTAATGCAGTCCACACCCACCCACCAGCTTGCTCTTAAACTCTTACTTTTTTTTTTTTTGTCTCTTTACCAGTGGTTCTTAGCCTGAGGGTCTTGGCCCCTTTGGGGGTCACCCAAAACCACAGGAAAACACAAATATCTTACGATTCATAACATTAGCAAACTTAAAGTTATGAAAATAATTGTATGGTCATCATTCACCACAACATGAGGAATCGTGATTAAGGGTTTGCAGCATTAGGGAGGTGAGAATCACTGCTCCATACATACCTTGAAAAAGTGTCCTATGGACACCATTCTGCCTCCAAAGCAGTTAATTCCTCTTACTCTCATGGATGCCCAGTTAGGACTCAGTAAAGTCCAAGAGCTGTGAAGAGTAGCCATGTTTTTCTACCTGTGCCTCAGACTGCCTCTTTCTATTCACCTGGGGAGCCAGATCAAGCTCTTAAATTTTGAGCCCTATCTGTCTGCTGAATCTCTGTGTTTTACATTGTAGGTCTGATGCGATAGAGGGGGTTGCATGTATTTGGAGTTGGAAAAATCTTGCTGAGTCATGGGTTTTGGTTTTTGGGTTATGATGCTTTTAACACACAGTATTAAATGCATTTGTGTGCATCGTACAAATGCCATGTCTCTATAGACCTGAGCAAGGCTCTCTACAGTCACTGTAGTAAACATTTTTGCCACTGCAAAGAAACACTGAATTAGCTGCTTTCTTGTTGCTGTGACAAGATACCTAACAAGGAGTGAATTAAAGGGAGGGGCTTGTTTTGGCTCAGCTCACGGCACCATTCATTGTGGTGGCCAGGAGTACAAGACAAATGCTTATATTTTCTCCACACTCAGGGAACAGAGAGGCTGGTGCTCAGCTCTCTCCCTTTTATGCATTCTAGGACCCTAGCCCATGAAATGTACTGCCCATACCGAGGTTTTCCTGCCTCAATTACCCGCTGACAGACAGGCCCAGAGCTTTGTCTCTTGGTGACTTTAGATCCTATAGGTGACAATCTATATTAACCACCACACCCCCTCATCATTCACTCATAATGCTGCCTTCCAGCTCTAAGCAACCACTGGTCCTTCTGTCTCTATGTATTTGCCTGTTCCGGACATTTCCATATCAATTAAATCATGCATTCCATGGTCATCTGTGTCTGGCTTCTTCCACATGGCACAGTATTTTCAGTGCTCATGTGTTGACATATATCAGTGTTCTTCATTTATTCTAATGGTTGAATCACATTACACCAAATGGATGAACCCACTCTTTAATTAACACATTAGCTGATTGGACATTTGAGTTATTTCTATTATGGGACTATTATGAATATGGCCACTCTGAGAGTCTGTACATGGCGTTTTGTGTGGACCCTTGGTTTCATTTCTTTGGGTATATGCCTGTACACAGCGAAGCCACATTCTGTGATAAATCTACCAATGGCATTTTGAGAAACTGATGGGCTGTTTTCTGTAGGGAGGTACCATTTCCTGTGGCCCACAACAGTATGTAGAGATGAGAACTTTCCTGCATCCTTAGCAATATCTGCTTTTTTATATCACAGAGTGGATGTGAAGAGCTATTTTTCTGTGGCTTTGATTGATTTACACTTCTCTCATGAATTTTGACACCAAGTGTCTCCTATAGCCAGTGGATACCTGTATGTCTTTCTGTGGGTCTCTACATGGTTTAAGAAAGCATTCAGCCCCTATGAGCTTCAGTGTCCTTGTGGGTAGTTGACAAGGCAATTGAAATGACTGTAGCATTGAAGCCAGAGTCACTGACACATAGTATAAGCATTAACAAAGGTTACCCCTGACACACACATACATCACTAAGCTAGAAATCCATAGGTGGAATTCCTTTCCTGCATGCTACTGGGTGAGAGTCACCACAGGAGGTATCTGCTGGGCATTTGGAATACTTGGGTAGCTTGACAACTATTCTGTACACTTGCATCAGACAAGGTGTCCTAGCAGCTCACGGATGTGGTCTGTGCTCCACTGTCCCATCTTGTCAGCCTAGGATGTGCGGTACACTTAGAGTTGTGTCAATCCCGGGGTGTGGTCTTCAGCTTCTTCTGCTCACCTATGGACCCTGTGCAAGGTGCACAGTTTTTTGAGCATGTCACTCACACTGACAGCGTTGGATGGGATCCCAGTTTGGGCACCCAGTAGTCCTTCTGGGTTCCCAGCTCATCTTAGCTCTCTGTTTGGATATGACTGTCATCCCAATCCCACCTTCCTGCTTATCTGGCCAAACTAAATTAACTTCAGGCTCAAGAATAGAGGCAACTTGCTTGCAAAGCATCTTAGACTTCCTTCTGGTCCTGTATATGACCTACTTTCTATACTTTCCCCATGCAGAGTGGTTTTGCTTCTCAGCTTGAGCCTCTGAGATGCCATCAAGAGGAACCGTTATGACGTCTTCCTTCTTAAAAACCAGACCAAGAACCCAGGGCATCTGGTCTCTCCAGAGGGAAAATGAACATGGTGACTTGGGTTCTTCCCACACTGGTAACCCCAGTACAAGTCCTAGGAAATCCCCACTTGCTCTTCTTGCATAAGTGTTCTGTGACTGCCATGTCAAGGACCCTGAGCCATGTATTACCTTATAGTTCTTTATGTCACAAGTCCAAATGGGTCCCTAAATCACCCAAACATTATCCCCAGGAGAAAGATAGTTTTCTGGAGATGTGTTTGAGCAGGAGGTTTGGAAGCAGCTAGTAGCCCAGAGCCCAGGGGCACAGGAAACTTCATCTTGCCTTCCAAGTTATTTGGGGTATCTTCTCCAAGACCTTCACTCCATCTACCCACTCCTCAAGGACACCAGGCTCTTATTAGCTAGATTTCAGGGTGAAAGGCCTAGAAATTGCTTGAAGTGCCCCCAAGTAAGGCTTTGACCTCACTTCACTTCATGATACCTACACTTAGTCTCACTCTCCTGTCAGACTCAGCTTCTGAGTCCAGATCAGCTTCTCCCACTTTATAATTTCTGCTGTCTGCCCTTCTCTCCATCCAACATCCTCTCCATGCCTCATCTCACGGTCACCTTCTGTTTCCTTGCCTTCTCTGTAGCTATGAGGATCAATTCCCTCTGCTCTACCTCCCGTGGATCCTTCCAAAGAAGAAAACTCACAAGCAGAAAACTGTTGATGTGATGCTCTCACACTGGACAGTAGGTGTCACTGCAAAAGAGCTAAGTCATGGAGCCACAGAAGGATGCCGGGTCATTCCCTGTCCAGGGCATTTATCACAAAGGGACACAAAAAGTTCAAGGTTTCTACTGATGAGGCTCTTTCCCAATGTACTTGGAAGGGGGGACTTTGATGTCCCCAGTGAGCCCCCAATTTATGGTGCTTCAGGGACAGGACCAGGGGAGCATTGGCTGCCCCACTGTGAGTCCAAAGGCATTTCTATTGAGATGGGTAACAAAGAGGAAGATCACAGGGAAGGGTTTTAGATTCAGTGTCTGGTGTTTCCTCTTCTCCAAACAAGCTCTGACCTTGGCTTTCTGTGTGCACTGCCTGCTCAGTGAGGGTCGTTCTGAGTTAGATTTCTACTCCAGATCCATGGGGCAGTCACAGCACCTCTGAATGCCACCACTCCAGTCAAATCCCCTCACCCCTTTTCTGTGAGCATCTTGTCATCATTATCTTTGAACTATTTGGGTTCCTGGCGTCCCTATCTAGGTCACTGTTGTAGTCCCAGCCTCTGAACTCTCCGCCTCCTTCTTTGGTATTCACAACCAATAAGCCAGCCCTTGCTGCCTGTCATTTGATCATGGCTTCCTTCCTACCTAACCCTCAGACCTTAAGGCCAGGCTCTGGCTCCACGACTTCTGTCATCTATAGATCTTTAGCTTGTTGTCACAAAAATGTTGATAACTCTGTTCATCCTCCACCTACCTACTCTTCCTTGAAGACTTACTGTGCTCTGGATTTAGTGTATTAGATTAGTGAATGAAACTCCCCAGGACTCACATTCCATAGAGAAGGTTGGATGACACTGTGTTCTAGAGTAAGAAGTGCTATAAATAGCAGAGAAAGGGGACAAAGCCTGAACCCCCCAGGCAAGGGCCCCCATTCTGGCCTTAAGGTCAACAAAGGCCTCAATATTGGCAGAGTTAAGTCTAGAATTCTCAGTTACTTTGCAATCATATCCATCCCCAACCATAGGCCATTACCTCCCCACACACACCCACACACATCCCACACACCCCTGCCTGTTTATTTCTCACACTTCCATGAAGAATCCACAGAATGCCCTGGCCTCTTCCAGAACAGGCCAACAGCCTGCTTCTAAAAGTTTCCATTCATTGTTCTTTCTCCCTCAGCTAATCCTTGTTCCTTTCCCCTGCCTGTCAAGCCCCTACTGAGTTTTCAGGACCCGTGGAACTCTCACCTCCTCCCTGAAGCCTTTCCTGATTTCCAGATTCACACATAACCCCTCTCTGTTGCTCTCATTTTTTTTTTAGATGATGTGATGGGGTAAACTGTGCGCATGTTCTTTGTCCCACTGATATGGACATGGGGTTTTGTCCATCGCTGAGAAAGAGCTTATCATAAGGCCTCCCACGAAGGTGAGAGTGAGGTAAACTGAGGAAGAGGCCCAATGAGACCTTCTGTTCCAGCCACACCGAAACACAAACAGGCCAGATGTAGCAGACTTGGGTTGCTCTGCATTCTGTCACCTCTGCTTCCCGATCTGTCTCAGCCAAGTCACACTTCTCTGACCCTCTCATTGTATGTCTACAGTCAACTCTTTTGGCTCTGTCTGTCTCCATTTTCCCCTCACCCACAGAAAGTCTGAATGAAAGCCCTCTCTCACACAGGAGAGGGAAACTTAAATATGTTCTGGGACCAGCACTCTGCCATTCTCCTTGACCTAGCCCGTCCATTGTTTTATTTCTCAACTCCCTGGCAACCTTCACCTCCCAACCTCCTATTTGGACTGGCCACAGCCCACTCCCTATGACCCCACTCCTAACCCGCCTCTTGCCCTTGGGACCCTCTTTTTCAGCTCTGCTTTAGGGAAAGTTTACAAGGCCGTTCTCCTTTATCTTGTTTGACGATCTTGATGGGCTTCTC
The DNA here is from genome assembly GCA_033318265.1 of Phyllotis vaccarum. Lineage (NCBI taxonomy): Eukaryota > Metazoa > Chordata > Mammalia > Rodentia > Cricetidae > Phyllotis > Phyllotis vaccarum. Next base: position 71,717,542 of record JARWLC010000004.1, on the reverse strand, counting down.
TTTACCTCGTCAGCCTTTCTGCCTCCAATTCTGACGTAGTAGTTGGGGGGAGGGAGTTGGAAAGAGGTTTGTTGACGATGGCTATATTTTATTATGTGTGATGGTCATGGGTCTGACAGGCAGTTCATCAGGCTAGAAGCTGGGGATGGGAGGGGGAGAAGGACACTAAGTACCATGAAGTCACAGTACAAATTTTTTTTGCAAAGGGACATCAAAGTCTTTTTCCATGCTGTCTTACCTTGACCCCACTTCACACTAGCAAAACACAAACTGTAATTAAAATAAAAATACCAGGCTGGCTCCATGTAGCTAGTTGGGCAGTGCAGCTAAGTCACAGACTCTATTAACATCATTAAATGCAAACATTCCAAGATTTATTTTCCTTGCTTATAATTTTATTTTATTATTATTATTTTTTTTGCCTTTCCACTGTTGGGCTGTTTATTCCTAATAATTTGGTAAGAAAAAAACATTTGCTCATACCAGTGGAGGTCTTATATGCTGAGCTGCAAACCAGAGCACATTTTATTGTGGAATAAAACCCTTGGAAAACAGGCTCCAGGGGGGCCTGCTGACGGCAAGTTTACAAGCATAGTACAATTGACGCCATTATAATTAGTTTCTCCCCCCCCCCCAACATACACACACGTCTTATTTTTCAGGGCAGAGATTTGAATCTTTCCCTTTGCACACAAATATCTCTGGACTAGAGCAAAAACATTATGGAGAGTGAGTCATAGAGCAGCTTTGGGCTTTAAAGACTAACGCAGATCCTATAAATCTAAGCCACATTCTTTTACTGGGAATGACTGACTTTTATGAAAACCGAGGACTGTAAATCAGAAACCTAAATAGCTTACTTTGCAGCAGATAAATACGGATTTATGCAGTGACAAAGCCCTATGTTAACCCTTTCCTGATGCCGTATAGGACTTGAAGGCTGGGCCTTCAGCTCTGCCTTTGTTCCTGGAGCTAGAGTGGGGAGAAGCCTGGAGTGGGAGACAATGGTAGAATTTGATGTTCTGCGGCCAGGAGTGCTTCCCATTGGTCCATCTCAGTAGGCGTACAGTGCAGGCCTTCAGAATCCTGACTGGTTATTCTAAGGCTCTATGCTATGAAGGGTTCCGTGAGGGTGCCTGTGTGGGTGTCTCTTGCATCCTAGACTTCCAAAATCCCCAATGGCACACTGTTAAGAATTAAATTGGCAGTTACACACTAGTTTGCTCTCTCTCCCTCTCTCCCTCTCTCTGTGTTCACCTATCTGCCTCCATTACCATTTTCCTTCTCTCTGTTTCTCTGTCTCTTTCTGTCTCTCTCTGTCTCTCTCTCTCTGTCTCCCTTTCCCCCTTCTTCCTTACCTTCCCTCATTGGGGATTGAACCTACAACCTCAAGCATGCTAGTCACCTGGTGTGTCTCTGAGATACATACTCAGAATCACCCCCTGCCCTCAATCATTTCCATTTGAGACAGGCCTAAGACGCCCAGGCCTTGAACTCACTCTGTAGCTCAGGTGGGTCTCGAATTTGTGATCCTCCTGCTTCAACTTCCCTAGTCAGTGGGGTTAAAGGCCCTGGAGCTGTGCCATGCAATCCTAGGGGTACAACCCCTGATCACCCAGCACTGCCCTAACGCTTTTGTATTTAAGCAAGGCACACCCTGTGTTGCTTTCTCAAACTTTAAAGGAATACTGGGACCTGGCGACCCTGGGAGGGAGGAAAAGGACGTTTATCATTTTTATGTGACATTTCAAAGCAGGAGACTCCTCCCTGGCCAGGAGACAAAGGCCCTCTCGGGGTTAATAGAAGAACCCCATTTAATCATTAACACTTAATGCTAAAGAGTTTAAAAGGCAGCAGTAGGCTCCTTGCTCAGCCATTTGGTGCTGGGATGCCCTGGGAAGTCGGATGGGATCAATCAGGTCCAGGTGCAGAAGGCTCTATGCTGAAGATTGAGGGGAGGGGATGGTGGTGGGTTTCGCCCAAGTGACACCAAGCTGTGTCACCTAGCTCTTCCCACCAGCTCCCTTTGTCCTGCCATGGTGACAGCACCTGATTGCTTTCTAGGCTAGACATGAAGTCCAAAAGGTAGTTAGCCCAAAGCCACGGTGGTGTGACAGGAAGCTCCTGGCAAATTCCCCAAAGCCTGCTCTTCACCTGTGTCACAGCCACTGAGACAGGGCATGTCACCAGACTTATCCCCAGCAGGTAGATGCACCACAGCTATCCCAAGAAGTCCCAGCTCCCCACCTGAGCCCCGGAAAAGGTGTCTCCTGCTGTGTTTCCCCAGGAGTCAGGACAAAGACAGCAGGCAGTACCTACCTTGTCGGGAAATCCACTTCCTTTCCAGTCCTCTAGGCCACCTGACCAGGAGGAGCCAAGAGCTGTGCAAGCAGGCTTCAAGCTCCATGTGTACAGGCTGCTTATCAGGGCTACAGGCTTAGGTCCTAACCGGGGGCTCGGGTTGGAAGTGAAGAGTGCAATAATGTTTGCTGTGTTTCTGCTTGTGTGTGTGTGTGTGTGTGTGTGTGTGTGTGTGTGTGTGTGTGTGTGTGTGGTGTGTTATTGTTGTTGTAGCTTATCACCATAGCTACTGTTAACTGGACACCAAACTGAGTTTATTACAAACTGAGCAACCTGGGAAGCCTGCACCTGATCTGAAGGCCATTTTCAATTTAGAAAACAGTACCCTTTGTCCTGTCTACTCTGTCTGCCTCTACACGACGACGCCCACCTGACTCTGAACTGAAGACACTGGCTTTGTCTTATTAACACATTCCCAGTTTCAATAGAATTAGATGTTGCCAATTTCTCCCCCAAGCTGACCTCCTGTGATTCGCCCATGTGACTGTGTGCAGCTGATTACTTGTTCCCATTGTTGGAGAATGCATATTGTTTTCTTGTTTGTGGTCATTTCTATGTGAAATACCTAGCTACTGATTTTTCCACTTATCTTTATCAATTCCTCTTTCAAATTATTAGAGAAAATAAAACAGATGGCTTTAAAAATCATACAGCTGTTCCAGTAGAACGCAGCTGGGGCAAAGGTCACGAGGATGGTTCATGAAGATCACAAAGATGTGGCAACTCAGACTGGCCAATCAGTTCAAAGCGATAGGATAGTTGAACCTGCACCCATCTCCGGCTTGGAGCAGCTGCTCAAGCTAAAGCCTACCCAAACTTCCAAGTACACCTGACTTTTAGTAATTTTGCAGGCCAGGTCATGGTGGCATCTGTCGCTTAGAGTCTGTGGTATGTTCAGAAAGTAGGAACTGAGCAGGTGTGAGCACCACAAAGACACTCAGTAGCAAAAGGGAGTGTGGGTGGCCCAAGGTGCCCAGAACACACAGCTGACCTTTTCTGCCTCCCTGTGGGAAAATTCTACAGCAGGAGATAAGGTCAGGTTGTTAGGGCCCAGCAGAGGGCCTGGGAGAAGGACAGAGAAAACCCAGGCATCCTATTTTGGGCTCTGTCTGGAGTTTCTGCAAAGTCTGCTGAGCTGAGATCCTCCTGATGCACCCACCCATCTAGGATCCCAGGAGGCAGGAGGCAAAGGATGTCTGGAGATACTTGAGCTCCTGCCTTGGGCCCAAGGAATATCCATTTCCCCCTTTCTCTCCCAGGACAGACCCAAGCAGATATAGATAGTATGTGTTTGTCTTTAGAGTGCTTTCAATGTCCAGCTACTGAATGACCCTTAGAGATCTGACCACCCTTCATGGGATGGCCCACTCTTGGAAGGTAGGAAAGAGAGTGTGTTCTCTTTGACACACGTGCCTCCTGCCTCTTTCTTCATTAAGCTCTTTGTTTCCCATCTCTGCAGAGTGTTCCTGCTGGTGTACCTACTCTCATGAGTGCAGGGTGGAGGGGAGAAGCTGTTGCATTACAAAAAGGCAGGCCAGAGAACATCTACCTTGAAGCTCAGTTGCTTGCTCTGGTCTAGTTCAGCTTTTCTTTGGACAGAAGACAAAACCCGACAAACCCAACAACAAAACCAACCAGAATGAGTCTGGCTGATTTAAAGTATCAGGCCCTACCTAAATATGAGGCACCGTCTTCTTTCCAAAGAAGTCTGCGAGATGTTTCTAGAGACCCTTCTCAGCACCCTTAGCAAAGGCCCAAGTCAGGGTTCTAACAAATGACACTGGGTGATGACATTCCTGCCCCACAAGAAGCTTGACTCACAGCTCCTGAAAAAGCTATTCTGTTCTATTTTGTGACTTCTCTAACTTAACAGACATGGTCTTATTAAGTTCTAAACAACCTATAGGAAACATTTGGGCTTCCTGTCGTACCCCCCATCTTGCTCCTTCCCTCCCTCCTTCCCTCCCTCCCTCCCTCTCTCTCTGTAAAGGCTGGTCAATGGTCGAATAAGACATTCTACTTTTTATAAAATACTATTTGTCTCAAAATGGGGGAGTTGGTCACCCCACTTAAATTGCTCAATGTTGCTCTGTTCTCTTTATCTCCTGTTTCACTCTAATTAGTGATGCATCAGTTAGAAACTATGATCGTGACACCTTTCCTAATAATTATAATAACAATATTGTTAACAATAATATTGAAACCTACATTCCTGCCTTACACAGCACTGAGAACCCTTTCATCAGAGGGCCAATGTAAACTTGGGATTCTGCATATGAATGTGGCTGCCTAGTCTTGGGGATTCTTGCTGATTGGGACACAAGGCTGTTAAGGACTTTTTCCGTCCAGATCAAAAACCTCATCACCACCCATACTAATTCCTTGGCCTCACTATGAGCCCTAAACAAGAGGACCCACTCCACTGTAGATTGTGCCCAGCTTGAATAGTTTTCAAGAGGATACTGTATTCAGGAACATTAAGGAACTTGCAGAACGTGAAGTAACTAGTTAGTGAAAAAGCAGGAGATTAAAACCTCACTGCAGCTGGGGAAGTAGCTCAGTGAGTAAGAAGAACACTGGCACAATGTGCATGAAGCCCTGGGTTCGATCCCCAGTACTCCATAAACCAGGCTTCCGTGTAGGTCTGGCCTCCATCTCCAGAACTCCAGGGGCACAGTTCAGTGCTTGTCATGCTTCCTGTCTTCTTATTCTGTACTTTTGACACTTTGGGGACTTGCTCATGCCAGAGAGACTAAGTTCCAATGATGGGAAGTGCCCTGTGTACCTGTAGCCTTTCATAACCGAACCCCTGGTTCAAAACCTCCTTATGGAGTTCTTCTGCTTTGAGATCACCATCCTCCTGACCCTTTCACTCCAGAGCTATGGCACTGGATGGTTAGGCAGACTACAAACCCAGAGCCAAGAAAACAATTCCCACTTGCCCATCTTTCCCCAGTTTACCCAGCAGGCTTGCTGGCTCACTTAGAAACCACAGTAAAGATTCTTGTACTGTCTCCTCCCACTCTGTCTCCCGGCTCACCACTGTCCATTCTAGCTAGTGAAATCCAAGGGCCAGTATGAAGCCAGCTCTGTCACTATGATGGTCCCAGTAGGAACTTCTGTGGCACAGATAGGCTGAGCAACTGGACTGACTCCGGTGACTGGTGACAATGTCCCCTCATGCCACACCAGCCATATGAGTGGAGCTGGTGGTCTAAATTTCTGCCTAAGTTGAAAGTGACTTAAAATCACCTGTATACACATGGACCTATACACATGTGCACACACATGCGTGCATAAGTGCACACATTCAGGGGCATAGACATAGACAAACTGACTGATGGACGGATAGACAGATAGACAGACACACACACACAGGAAAAAGAAAATGGGGCACCAATCAGTGACCTAGTGATGGAATGATGTGGGATAATACAGCTTGGTAGACTGTTAGAGGAAGGGGCTGAGAGGGGCTGGGAGGGGCTGGGAGGGGCTGGGAGGGGCTTTCAGCATCTTGGTGGGCTACCACTGACTTGCAGTTTGTTTTTGAAATTGTGGTCTCATTTTCTATAAAGGTAAATCCACTCCTTGTGGATGTTTCCAGGTATGCATTTGTACGACCCTAGGTGCCCTCAAAACCCAGAGCAGCTGTACAGCTCCACCTATTCTGTTCCTCCAAGCTTCAGCTTGATGCCATCACTGCCCCTGCAAACGCTGATCTGGTCCTAGGGTTTCACCTTTTCCAGGGTGCCCAGTAAGTGGACTGGTGCAGGTGACAGCCTTCTAAGACTGATTTCTTCCACTACTTCCACACATCTGAGATCCAGCCAGGTTGTTGCAAAGTTCAGAAGTGTCCGTTTTACTGCTGAGTAATGTCTATTTATTGTCCCCAGTTTAGTACCCAGATTCTCCTTGTTGAAGGCAATCTGGATTATTTTCTGATTGAAGTCTTTTTGGATAAAGCTATAACTGTCCTTGTGCAGAACTTTGAGTGAACGTGTTTCATTTAAACATCTTGGTGTGATTGGTGAGACCTCAGTTAGCTACATATTACCATGTGGTAAACTTCTGAACTGTTTTTTGTTTGTTTGTTTGTTTGTTTTTTGACTGGCTGTAATTTTGTGTTTTCCCATCATAAGGCAAGAGAGTTCCAGAGGCTCCACACCATCCCAGCATCTAGGATTGTCATTTTTCTTGTTAACATTCCAGTAGAATCATATGGGTTCATTTATAAGATTAGGTTGCAGGGAACGATGGCACAGGCCTGTAATCCCAGGACTTGGAAGCTCGAGGTGGGAGAAGCCACAAATTTGAGGCTTGCTTGGTCCATGAAGCAATTGCCTTTGGAGCAATCAAATCCCAGGCCACTCAGGGCTATGGAGTGAGACCCTGTCTCCAAAACAAGAAATGAACACAGGAACAAAACATGATCAGAAAAAAAAATCAAAATAATTAGGGCAATGTAAGGTAAGCATGATGGCATATAATCTATAACCTTGGCTCTCAAGAGGTTGAGGCAGGAGGATTATGAGTTTGAAGATAACCTAGGCTACTTTGTGAGGCCTCATCTCAAAGACTAGGAAACGGCAGAATAAAATATTAGTTTTACAAGATTGTATAGTAATATGCCATGGATCAAGTGGTTTGCACTTCAGAGGTTTGCTGTCTCTGAGTTCTGAAGTCCAAGTTCAAGGTGTTAGAGGCTTTGTGTCTTGAGGCTTCTTCTCTCAAATATGGCTTCTTCAATCAAATATGGTTGGCTTCACATGGGTGTCTGTGTGTGAGTCTGTTGTCTCCCTATGCATCCAGGTTCTCCCTTTTTATAAGAATGCGGGTTACTTTTGACTAAGAACTACCTTAAAAACTGAACATAATGAGCTTTTTTTCAGACTTTATCAGCAAATACAGCCACCTTCTGAGGTCTGAGGGCTTCAGCATTTTAAGAGGATGGGACACAATTCAAGCCATAATGAACAAAGTGAATACATCCCAGAGCAAGTGTGCAGAGTAGGGTAGCCTTTATGTGGGGAAACTGAAACCAGCAGCATAGTCCCTGTGGCTCAGGGTGGGCTCCATCACCATGCAGGGGGCTCACAGGGGAAGCTGACACCTGGTTCCCCGGGCCACAAGAACTTAACGTCACCTCCTCTGCCACACTTTTGTGGTCTGTAACAGGAGAGAGAGAATTTATGACACTCGCTTCAGAGCCGGAAGATAGAGAGGAGTTGGTCACGTGTAGCCATTTCACCAGTGGACATGTGTGAGGCCCACCGCTTCCTGTGTTACTTTCAGATTCATTTTTGCTGTGATAGCTGAGCTATATAGAAGCTTCTGGCATTCTCCTTGACTCCTGGGGTTACTGTTAAGGTCCAAGTGCTTACTTAGTAAATGTCAGCAGTTGAATTTAAAGATTCTCGCTAAACTTGGCTACTACAGTCTCAAGTGTGCACAGAGATTTGTACGTGATCAGAAAATGTTTAAGCATTGTAGAAAGTAGAGCCTAGGATAATTGGTGATAGTCTCAGACACGCCCAACACCCTGCCTCTTTCCATGTGCTTCCTGAGCTTGCCCTTTTTGATGAAGGCCCTCTGTTGTTTGTTCTTCAAGTTCAGATGATAGAATTCTAGCCCCTCAGTGGGGAAAGGACTTTTAGAAGGTAGCCATGTGTAATATGTAGCTTAAGGGGACATAGCTTAAGGGGTTTCATGGTGGGAACATGGTTATCATTGGTGGCCATTTCTCTGCCTACCATACTCATATAACTACAAGTCCTAAGTGCCCATGGGTACACTGGTTGTGGAGAGACCTCCAGACTGGCTCCATGCCCTCTCCCTTTGACAAGTTTTGAGACAACTGATTTTCTGATTCTCCCTACTGACAAGAACATAGACTTCTCCAGCAGTGGCCATTTTCAGGCCAGTATCTCTTGCCCCAGCTTGGGCAGAGCATCACTTCCTGACACTCAGAGATGAACCCATTCTCCAACTCCACATGATGGCTGCCACCTCCCAGGCTGACTCTGCATCAGACTCCATTCATAACTCATTTCCAATGAATCCAACACCCGCTTCTCCTCTGAGCAAGCTTGACATTTCAAAGCCTTGGGAGCAAGAGATAAGGAGCTAGAGCCCACAGCTCACCCTTGACTGCAGTATTGGAGTGTGCTATTTCCATTCTGTGCACAAAGGCTCCATTTGCTGTGGTGCTGGGATCAGAGTTCTTCTTTCTCAGTTCGGCTCTAAGTGGCAGAGCAAACACCCTGAGGACTTCTGTGCTGGCACAGCAGAGCTTCCTGGGGACCTTTCAGTCTGGGCCCTGTTTGAGAAATGTGGGAAAGCAAGAGTTTCCATAAACAGTGATCACAACTGTAAGGACTGTCCTGGGGACAAGCCACCTTTCCAGAGGCATATGCCACCTTGCATCTGTGGGGCTCTCTCAAGCTCCAAGCAAATCTGTCATCATTTTCAACTCTGGTCTTCTCTCTTTTCCATGTCTCTGTTTACTGCCCACCCCCCCATGTAGTTCATTAAGCCTTCTGGTACCTAGCTTTCCTGGTCCTAGGCTTGGCAACATGGGCTCTTACAGCATGGGGCCTGACAGACCAACCACATGCATTGTATTAAGGACCAAGAAGATAATCATAGGCAAATGAGAGGGTAGGGCCCAACCCTATCTGAAGGACAGAGAAGCAATCGTGAGAGGCTTCCTGAAGAGATACAGAACAGATTGGGAACTTAGCCAAGCAGAGGCAGCTGAGGGTACCATAGGCAGAGGGACTATGCTTCCTTACCTTCTACTTCCCATCAGATCCTATATAGTGTCCTTGCCTGCGGGGCCTGAGAACCTCCCAGACTCCTTCCATACAGTCCCCCATTGTTGTGGTCGTAGGTTCAAGATTTACACTGAAATTCTCCTTCAGCTTCTGTCTTCAAGCCAGGAATAAGCCTGGCCATCCTATTGACTCACACTGATCCGTGGGGAGTTCTCTGCCACCTCCCACGATGCCGAGTCTTCCTTAAATTATACAGGCTCTGAGCCAGTCCTCAGAAGATGCTACAGCAAGTGGCTGAGACCTGCAGCACGGTGAGGTGGTTGTTCATAGCAGGTCTGGAACTTAAGCACACCTCCAGCATGGCCCCAGTACTGCCCCTTTCAGTCAGTAGACCTCAGGCAAGTCCTTTCCCCTTCCAGAGCCTCTATTTCTCAATCGTAAAGCTGGGGAAAATAATCACATTCATCCCCCGGAGTGGGTGAGAGAATCATATGGAATTCACCCTCAGCTCAGTGTCTGGTTTGTGTCAAGTCACAATGAATGTACTTCAAAGAGACCGTGTAAGGCCACTTACCCAAGTGTCGGAAGCAAAGAGTTGCCATGATGAGCTATTCTCTGAATCAAGACAAGAGACTGTCCTGACCACTTGGTTTGGAGACACAGGAAGTCAGGAGATAGGAAACAAACCAGAGGAGAGGCTGTCTGGACCTTCTGGAAGACTGAGAGATGCAAATGGGCGCTTGAAAGAGGGCCTGGAGAAGGGAGATAATCAGCATCTTGGACCAGCCCTGGAGCACTCCACAGAGAGAGCCTGTCTTTTGGTTTCTCTCGGATAAAGGTCTCTGATTCTCAGCCCACAAGTGGGGCTGAGCAAAGGGGTTCTGGTAGCGGTCAGAAGGCACCTTCTTATCTGAATAAGGTCAAGAGTTAAGCTGGTCCAGGGATCACTTTAGAATGACTTGCCTGAAGCCAGCTTCCTATTGGCTCAATGTCCATGTGTCTCTACCTTCTAAGCACCAACTGTGTCAGTCTGTGGTCTAGCCCAACATCTGGTGGGGGGTGTAGGGAGGTACTTTGGGGTTTATCACATGGTAGGAAGATAAAGGTACATGCACTTTATCTTAGGATAAGACAAACTCTAAAGGACAGTGTTGGCTACACCCTCTGGACTCCAGGGAAACCAAGAGACCCTCTGACTGACTGACTCATTGGCAGCAAAGTGTTGTTGCCTGTCATTTGGTGGCTGTTGTGGGTAACCTCCTGCTTTCAGGGAATCAGAGGATGTTCTGACTTCCTCTTTGTAACTTTTGTGGTGAATGGAACCAGGTCTTCTTGATTCTATCCAGTGGGATGGAAGGGGATGAGGGAGCGCCAGGAGCTGGTGGAGTGAATCCAGGATTCCTGGTAGTCACAGGAGATCTTAGGACATCGTTTAGGTGGGAGACACTCCTGTCCCTTATACTTCCCTCCCTGCTATTGACATCCATGTGGACCCCAGCCATGCCCAGAAGGGTCCCAAGAATGATGACAAATCCAGAGACAGGGCCAAAATGGAAGAGGAGGCACAGAGCAGGATCAGTTAGCAGCATTGCCTACAGAGAGCCTAGGGGTCTATTCAGAGAAGCACTCACAGCCTGAGGTTGGCCCCTTTCTGGAATTTGTAATGTGACGCCCTGTGTGAGGTACAGCCATGGAGTCACACATCACTGCTTAGCCTCCCAGGCCCCCTCCATGCCTCACCACCCTTTTGAACTGAGTTGACTGAAGTCTTGCCTCACTCTGAACAAAATGCCAAGGATTTGGGTCTTAAACAAGCTCCCCTTGTCCTTTGCTGGTCATTTGAACATCCACTGCAGGCTTTCTGGCATGCTCCAGGCTCTCCTGCTGGCCCTGGCTTGGGATCCTCCTTCTGCTTCCAATGTCTCCCACTTCCTGTCTCTCCAACAGTCTCAAGGAAAATGCAAACCTTCTGTGCTCAGCGCAGGCATGTCCATCAAAGTGCAGCGCAGCTCAGCTCACAGACTGGGACATCGTCTTTGTGGGTGGTTTCAGAGCCTGGCTGCCAGAGCTGAGGCGGTGAATGGGACTGTTGACTGACTTCCTTCCGCTTGGGAGAGGAGGAGCCTGGGATTCTGTTCAGGACAAAGGGTGGGGAAGGACAGAGCGCTTGCTCCCTGTCTGTGCTGTGTAGAGCCTCGAACCATTGCTTCTTCCAGTTCACTGACTTCCTCACCCTCAGCCTGAGAGGTGGGGTTTGTTTTCCCCATTTTTATAGATTAGCAAACAGAGGCTCCAAGAAATCACATGATTTTCCCAACCCCACTCTTCCTCTTGGACTGGTTTCCCAGTTTGACTCTGGTGTCTTTTCTCTTTGACAGGCATTTGGGCATGGTCCTCCACCTGACCCGTGGGAGGTCTCCATTAATAACACAGGCACCTATGTCACTAGGACACATAATCTAATACAGGATCAAAAATATTTGAAACCAAGCATTCAAAATATCTGCATACTTCACCTCGAGAATTTCCTTGTTGGATGCCACCTGCAGGGGTTAGTGTGAGCCTCGAGCCTCTGTGTGCCCCTGGGAAAGTGCACCTGGAGTCTATTGTCTCCTGTACCTGGGGTAGGTTCCAGCCTTGGGTGCAGGTGGCACTGGCTATAGGAGCACCTTTATGCTCAGCTCTTCCTGTTCATTCATGTTAGCATCAGTCACAATCTTCCCTAGTCTCACTGCTAGGCACACGTTTATGGGCCCCCCTGCCATTCTTGCTCCTTGTCCCAGAGCTTTGGCACCCGGCTCTGCCACCAAGGGGCAATGTCAAGCGTAGGCATCTGTCCTGTGAATATGTTTGCTATGCCATCTGTGGAGCTCTGTTCTGATTCCATAAACTATGTCTGCTTTATAACAATTAGTGAAAAGATAGGCCATGAATCTGAAGGAGAGTGGAGGGGGATTATGGGAGGTTTTAAAGGAAAGAAACGGAAAGGAGAAATGTAACTAAATTATAGTCTCAATTAAAAAAAAAATTAGGTTTTGTATCTATACAATTTTCTGAGTTTCGGGGATTGACATCCTGGCAGGCTCCTGGGTGAATTGGGAGCTGGTGGTGTGGGCACTGCATTTTGGGAGGCTGTAACTGGCACTCAGGCAGAACAGATTAAAGCTTTGTAAATGGCTTAAACCTTGCTTTGAAGAAATGAGGAGAAAAAGCCGCTGGGAAATATAGGAACTGGCTGGAATACAGTGCGAAGAGGTGCTGGTGACAGAGAGGACTTCAATGGGAGTTGGTAATTATATGTATTTTCTCACTTCTAGGCCCACAACAGCCTTGCCAGAGAATACTTGTATGACCCCCCCCAGGGAGGGAAAGAGAGGCTCAAGGAAGAAAGAGTCATGGTTACCTAGGTGCCAGTGAAAACCCAGAAGTTGAATCTACATCCAATTCCAGAAACCAGTACTCTGCTGGACCCCATCTGAGCACGGATCAAGTGTCTGATGCTTTTCTGCAGGGCTGGACATAAGAGTTAGGGTTCAGAGCACATTGTTAGAGAGAGGAAACATGAAGGATTGGCAGAGAGAACAGAACTGTTTTGAGAGTCTGGAAACCAGGCCAAGAGATTCCCTCTATGACCTCATGCTCCACATCTCCTCCTACCCGTGTCTTATCTGAAAGGTGACCCCCATTACACTTGCCCAGCTGATAAAGGCAGGCAGCGCACCTGCCCCTGTTACCCAAACCTGATACCCAAATAGGAAGCTGGCCTTAGATAAGGCTGTGGAGGGCAATACCTGAAATCATGGGGGTGGGGCTGTCCACTGGCTTGACGCCATAAGTGTCCACTGAGCCTCTCCTAGGGGCTGAGTTCTGTGCCAGGCTCCTTCAGGGTGAGGCAGGAAGTCACACACAGAGCTCCTGCCCTCCTTCAGCCTATGGAAAAGAAATAACTGCAAACAGGATGTGGGCTGGGCAAAGGAGGAAGTGGAAGCAGGTGATCCCAGCTCCTGGCAGGCCCTAGGAGTCAGGCCTGAGAGAAGAGCTAGTGATGCCAGGGCAGGGGCTTGTCCCATCACACTGTAATTGCAGAGGAGTAAGAGGTTCTTAACGTTTGCCTCACCCTCCCTCATCTCGTGCCGTGCCCCCTCTTGGCCATGGCTATTCACAAGCACAGGCTCAGCTTCCTGTTTATCCCTTCTGGTTTTATCACAGGTTGGTCTTGGGGAGCAAGGGCCCAGGCCCTGAGTTTTTCATTTAAGCTTCCCTTTCTTCTACCCTGCCCACCCCTCACTCCCTCAGCGAGGTTCGCAGAAGCTTCTTGTGGCCTGGCATTTGAGTGCTGACCTTGCAAGGATTTTGTAGCTGGTTAAGCAAAGCCATGTTAAAAATGAAGTTACAAGCGCCGTGGGGTAAATCATGCTGTGTTCTATTAAAATCAAAGGCAAGTGATGCTCAAATCCCCCAAACTCCAGGCTCTCTTACATCTCATGTTAGTTATGCTACTAAGAATATTTACACATGTTGTTTCTGGTAATGGGAATATTACTCACTGTGGTATGGTACATCTCTGCCATTCTATGCTCACATCTATCACCTGAGCAGAAAATGCCTTGGTCCATTTTGTGTTAGAACAAACCCCTTGAGAATGAGTAGTTTATTTTTTTCAAAAAGGGGTCTATGTGGCTCACAATTAATTTTGGAAGTCCAAAAGCATAGTGCTGGCATCTGCTCAGCTCTGGTGAGGGCAATCTGCCTATGTCACAACACAGAGGGCAGCATTGTGTATGAATACATGAAGTAGAGAGATCACATGGCCAGCGAGGAAGCAGGAGAGTTCAGGGACCAAGCTTACTCTGTGTAACATCCTGCGCTCATACAGTCTACACAACAAAATAATCATGGTGGGTTGTTCATCCATGGAAGGAGAAACTTGTAGCTGTGACCTCTTACATGTAACCAAGTAGGAAGCAAAGATATCCTGGTCCAGAACTGGATGTCAATATAATTTTCAAAGCCCCATCCCTAATGACCAACCATGTCTACCAAGCTATACCCTAGGTCCAAAAGTTCAACAACTTCCCCAAATGGTACCAGCAGCTGGTGACCAAGTATTTAAACAGAAGCTTATGGGAGATGGGTAGTTTTATCAAATGAACACAACATAGAGCCAAGCTAAGAAGAGAGTCTCAGTGAGGGAGTATCTATACTGCGTTGGCCTGTGGGTATGTCTGCAGTGACTGTCTTAATTAAATTAAATGATCTGGGAAGATCCAGCCCACTGTGGGTGGCACCATTCCCTAGGCAAAAGGTTCTGAATTGTGTAGGAATGGAGGAAACTGAGCTGAGCCCAGGCATATATGCAAGGCATATATGTCCTCCATTACAGAACCCAAGAGTGGGGGCGGGGTGATAATACCTTCTGGAACAAATTTTATATCCACAGAAAATATGGCTCTGGGGGACATTAGCTTGATTCCTGGCTCCATGACCCAGACACATGCCTGAGTCTCTGAACCCTTATGCAACCTTACCACTGGAAAGGCTCAAAGGGCTCATCCCTGATGTGAGATGTCTTTCTGTATGCTATGAATACCAATGGTTAATAAAGAGACTATTTTGGTCTGTGGCAGGAAATCCAAGCATAGATAAAGGGGAAGGAGGGTGGAGTCACACAGAGACACTGTGAGCTGCTGCTCATGGAAGCAAGATGTAAAGAAACATAGGTAAGCCACAAGCCACATGGCAAAACGTAGATTAATGAAAAATGGGTTGAGTTAAGTTCAAAGAGTTAGCAAGTAATGAGCCTGAGCCATAAGCCAAACAGCTTATAAATAACAGAAGCCTTTATATGATTATTGGGACTAAGCAGCTGCAGGCAGTCTGGAACATAGGGCTACATGTCCCTCTCTGTCAGTGTTTGCTTTAGGACCTAGAATATCTTTTTCTAGGGGATTTTAGAGGTTTCTAGAAAAGACAGAGAACTTAAGGTTCTCTGGTTGAAGGATACTGCAGATGGTGCTTCTATTATTTTTATTCTCTTAGGCACCATGGGCTTCTCCAAGTTGGATGATAAAATCCTCAGTTAGGTTTCCCTAGAAATCATCATGACAAAGTCTTCTGTGAGTTAGGAGTCCACAGTGGACTCATTGGCTTTTAGCTCAGTTACTTGGAGAGCAGGGGACAGGTCTGAGTTATAACAGCTACTAGGCATCTGAGACTCTCAAATATTCAGTGTGGTCTTGCCCATTCCGATGGACACCCAAGAGTTGACTCCTGTACTCATGCTGGATGCAGGTGAGGACTGCAGGGCTTAGAGAGCTCCACAGTTTGCTGGGGGAGGGATCCTTCAGCCATGAGTGGAGATAAGAGTTCAAACCTACTTACTCTCCCAGCCCTGCTGACTTGCTAAGCAAACCCTCTTAGGTGTCATACCTCTCATTGTGGAATGTCTCTAAATACTGGGTACATTAGCTTAAAAGAGTGATCCCTTTAGGTATTAGAAAACTCAATCAAACCATGAAAAAACAAGAGTATATAAAAACAACAAGCCTAGCTGCGAAAATGCAAGCCACAGATTCAGAAAGAGAGATCCCATCTCATAGGAATAGGTGTGTTTTAATAAAAGAGGGTACCCATACCCTCTTCTGGCCTCTATGTGCATACATAAGTGCATATACACTTCCACATACACATGTGTGTACAATCCTACAGATACTTATTAACAAATAATCCTACATAGAAGCCTAAGTAAAATGTATAGATGTGATGATTGCAGCTGTGCAGTGTGTGGAGTCAGCACTGTTTAGTGATATGTCAAATAACTTTGCGACAGCACCAAGAAGGCCCATTTACACATGTCCAATAAATACTATCATTTGCTATATTACTACTTTCTGACCTTAATTAGAGCTACAGTGTCATCCATCTTCTAAGACATCCATTTGCCGTGTATATTCCTCTACCCATTGTTGTGGACAATTGCTTTAACGATGTAAAGATGTGTTACATTTGTGTATGCTGCATTTGTTTAATTATGTAAAGATGTGTTGCTGTTTCACCTTGCCTGCCTAAGGTACACGATTGGCCTAATTAAAAAGCTAAACGGCCAATAGCTAGACGGGAGAGGGGTAAGCAGGCTGACAGGCAGAGAGAATAGGGAAGAAGAGAAAGAGGGAGAAGGAGAAGATGTCCAGCCAGGCAGGCAGCCGCCAGCCAGATAGGCACGGAAGAAGCAGGAAACGGTGGGTGTACAAAACGAAAGCCAAGTAAAAAGACCCAAGGCAAAAGGTAGATAGAAGGAACAGGTTCAATTAAGTTAGAAGAGCTAGCAGGGCAAGCGTAAGGAAAGGCTGAACATTCACATCTAATATAAGTTCTGGGTCATGATTTAGGAGCTGGTTGGTGGCCCAAAAGAAAGCCTGCTACAACCCATCTTGATTTTCCTCAGCAGAGCAGACAAGAAACCAGGTGTCTATGGACCACTTTGGGGACTCTACAGTAGCTGGAGACAGGAAACAGTCTCAATTCTAAGTAGTTAGCTTCTCTACTCACAGCAATGGGAAACACAGTTTTCAAGTACCCATCAGGGTGTTGTAGAAATGTTTATTTAAATAACATCTTACCAACTTAAGATATAAAACAGGCTTTGCTATGAATGGGTTCCATTGGGGTTGGTTTAAGGCTGGGGTTCAACGCTAGGAGTGGTTTTAGGTTTACCTCATACTCAGAGTCCTGCCAAGCCTGCCATGAGAGCCCGGCTCACATTCCAACCCCAGTGGATGCCTGAAGACTGGTGGATTATGTATTCATCAAAGGTGACTGTCCTTAATGTCTAGGACACACAAGATGCCTTGGCTTAAAGGCTGTGTCCTATCTGCCTCTATTATGCAGATGCGATCATTTCACAGTGATGGCAGTTTAATGGGGCGCTCTGCTGAACCCTAAGATATTGCCGATATTGCTTTCCACGGATCAAACAAGGCAGATCAAAGTGAAAAATTTTCAGAGTCCTCTTGCAGGAAAAAAATTCCTCCAGGCAAAGCTTTGAGGTTTTCATAGTCCTGAAAATGAGCCCTGACTTTCTTCTGGCAACAACAACAAAAATTCCTTTTATTTGAGCCAAGCCAGAATACATTTTTTTTCTCTGAAACTATTTTATAGATTTTGTGTCATTTTCTACATTCTGTTTCATCCTTGAAGTAATTACCTGCATTTAAGAAAATGTAGGCCCAGTGAACAGGAGGCATGCTTAGGCAGATAAGCCCTGCTAGGCAGCCCCAGGGGATGGGAGTAGAGCTGTAACAGTAACTCTTCGAAATTTCAGGATCACGTGGTTAAATCACAGAGCAGTGGTTTATTCAAAGATTCAGAGTCAGGCAGCCAAAAGCAGAATAATTCAAAAAGCACCGCAAACCTCACCTAGACGTCTCAAAACTACAGCAAGCATTCAAAATGGAGAGTCCGAAGCAAATGTCCCTTCCTCATGGATTTCCCAGTACCTCTCTGCACAGGTCTCCCAGAGTCTGTCTCCTCCTCACGTAGCAACATGGGATTTTCTTCTGGTGAGCAAAGGATGGGCATGGAAAGGAAGGTCGGGCTACTCCAGCTTCTTAAGAACTTCGGCTTAAGATTTGCTACGTTTCTGCCAGTGTTGGTGAATACCTTTAATGCCAGCATTATCCACCCAGTAGATGGATCCCTGCGAGTGCAGAGGCCAGCTTGGTCTACAGAGCGAGTTCCAGGACAGGCTCCAAAGCTACACAGAGTAACTCTGTCTCAAACAAACAAACAAACAAACAAACAGATTTGCTATGTTCTAAATTTATGTTCCTGTAGTGTAATTTCGTTCAGAGTTTGACTAAATGATCCAATTTAATATATGATGGCAACCTGAATCCAACTAGCTCAGTGGAGTGACATTTAGTCCTGTTTCCCAAATAGCAAAGAAAGCAATGATCCCAGTAACAATAAGAAAACCACCCATGACCAATGTTTTTCATAGGCAAGTGGGAGGCTGGTGTAATTTTCTATTCGAACAGGGTTAAGCCATTATAATTAAGGTTAAATGAAATCGAGGAAGCTGTTAGTGGGAATGCAACAAGAGACTTCTGGTTTCAGTGTAGCTTGTAAAGATCTTAGAGGAAACCATTGTCCTAACGAGTAAACCCCTGAACCAACGTGAAAGACCATAGCATTTCTTAGACCCACCAGAAGCTGAGAAAAAAGCTGTCACCCAAATTAGAGAAGTAGACAGTAGGTGGATCCAGAGACTCTAGGTGCACTGGGACAGAAATTCCTCAGCAGTCGCCCCCCCACCCCCCGCAGAGAACGATGGAAATGGAAATCATCGAGAGAAAACAACAATCTAAAATTTTATGTCCTGTGAAATTATACACCAAAAATGGAGGGGGAGGGGATAGGAATAGATCTCAGTTGATAGAGTCCTGCCTAGCATGCATGGAGCTGTGGCTTCAGTCACCAATACTAGGTGTGGTGGTACAAGCACATGGGAGGAAGAGGCAGGGGGATCAGAGGTTCAAGGTCATTGTCAGCTATATAGTTAGCTCAAGGTTATGGTGAGTTAGAGACTTGCTCTTAAATTTAAAAAAATAAATGAGGATGTGCAGGAGATGGCTGCCTAGGTGGTCCCCGCTTTAAAGTGCTGAGTTCTCTTTTAGAGGACTCTGGTTTTGTTTCCAATACCCACAGGGTGGCTCACAACCCCTTATAGCTCCAGTTCCAGGAAATCTGATGCCTCTTTCTGGCCTCTGTGGTATTTCGTGCATATGGCACATATACATAGGCTCAAATGTATATAGCTAAAATTTGAAAAAAAATCTTTAAAAAAAGTGTGTAGGAGAAATAAAAGATTTTCTCAGGCAAAATAATGAGGCAAATATTGCCAGAAGACTCTCCATGCCCCCCAAAAATATTAAAGAGATTTCAGAGAAAAGAAAATTCTCAGAACCCAGAGCACACCGAGGAAAAAGGATCATCAGAAAAATCATTAATTGAAGGGCAAAAAAAACTTCTCATTTTCTTCTTTGGATTGAAGTAACAGTGTTCAAAATGGTAATATCAATAATTTTCTGATAAATATTCTTTGTTATAGACATTCTCATATGGAATGAGTGACAGTGGCAGCAATTATGTAACGATGGAAAAGAATATTTTGTTTTCTGTTACCTGAAGTACCCGTGCAATGGGATTGTGGCTGGAAGTACCGGTGCAGTGAGGGCACAGCTTGACAGTGAGTCTGGACTGCTTCTACTATGCCTTGCAAATTCTTCGACAAGCATTCAAAAAAAAAAAAAAAAAAAAAAAAAGAATAAAAAGGAAAACTGATTTATACATTAAAAAAGAGAAAAAGAACTAATACTAAACTTTCAATTGTAGCAAGGGTAGAAAAGTTTGGAGGAAAAATGGAGAAAAGAGAAAGTGGAGTATATAGAAAATGGTACCAAAAATGCTAGATGTGAATTCAGTTATGCTAATGGCCAGTTTAACGAAAGTGCTTACGGCTGTTAAAAGATGGAGACGGGGCCTGGAAAGAGAGTTCTGAAAATGGAAATTTTTTTCTTTCACCTTCACTTCATGCAGCGTGGGACCTTATGTTGCTGCCTAGAGCACAGACTAAAAATTGCAAGGTGTGGTGGCACCAAATTACTATCCAAGTATCGAGGAGATGGGTACAGACTGATTCCTAGGGCCCACTGCCTGGCCAGGCTATCAGAATTGGCAAGTTCCAATCAATCCATGAGCAACTCTGTCCCCATACAAGGTGGATGGCTCCTGAGGAGCAACAGCTGAGGAGGTTCTCTGGCTTTCACATGCATGTATACCTGCACAGGCATGCATATCTCCATGTGCATGTGTACACATGTGTGCACAGGAGACAGAGCACATTCTAGGCTGTCAAAAGAATAGAATTTGTACAGTGTCAGCACACACACCACCGTAGAACTAAACTAAAACCAAGAGCAGATATCTGGAAAGTCCCATATTGCTTGGAAATTAAGCAGTAACTCTTTGCGTAGTACATAAACCAAGAAGAACTCTCGAGAGAAATTCTAAAGTGTTTGGAAATAAATGAAAATGAAAATACTAGTTTCCAAAGCTTGTGAAATGCAGCAAATATAATGATTATGGTAAATTTGTCATGCTGAATGAAGTTTTGGAAAAAAATGAGATAAATAATCTAAGATTTCATTCTAGGCAATCAGAGAAAAAGAAAGAGAATTGAAACCAAAGTAGAAAGAAGAACATAAGTAATAAAAATGACACAAAAGTCAATGAATACAAAAATGTAAAAGCAACAAACCCCAAAGACAGTTATTTAAAAGATTAATAAAACCTTGAGCACAACATAGTGGAGTCTAGGTCCAGATCTGTCACAATGTGATCCGACTCTTCCTCAGTTTCTTTGCGACGAAGATGATGAAGCAAATAATCCCAACATCCCACGAGCCTTGAGCTGTGTGATCCTTTGCATTGCTTCTTCAAAAAGCAAATGAATTAGAATTCCAACAGAAATTTGAAATCAGAGATCAGTAACAGCTATAAAAATTTAAATATATTCATAAGAGAAACAGAATTGGGTTAAATACATAATTGAACATTCTTTCAGTTCTAGCTTCATATTTTTAAATAATTTCTATGGTCCTACACAGGTGATATGATTGGACAAAAAGTAAAATATAATGTTAACAAAAATCTGAAATGAGGCAAAGAGTAGTGAGATCATATTTTTCTCTTTCCTCTGATAGTAAGAAATTAGAGAAACCGAGAAATTGGCAATAGGAAAGAGACATCTCTGAAATTTTTAATTGAAGGCTACCTGAAATAAGAAAAATTTACATTATTCATTAACTATGGCAGCACTGAACACCGAGAAGGATGAGGCAGCCATTGGTTTTAAGATTCTCAAATTCCAGGGGCAATTGGGCAGTAATTGGAAAGCAATGTGCATCATGTGTGAGGCGGTTGGTGTTGCAGAAGCAGCAAGTCCAGAGGAAGGGTCAAGAAAGCCACACCCAGACACAGGATTAGGGAGGATGCTCCAATCTAAGGGATCAGCACACACAGGATCTGAAGGATATCAGGGTCTATGGCAGGATTAGGACTAGAAATACATCAGGGAGGTTGGGACATGGAAAGTAGCACAGCAAGACTGTGGGTGCAGGTGAGAATTTACAGCGTAAACCCTGAAGGACAGCAGCAGAGTGGTCCAGCTGGAAGAAAATGGCACAGCTAAGTGACCAAGAGGGCACATTACTCTGTTTGATGCATACACCACATCAACTGCCAAGACTCTTCCCTGACAAGAAGAAGCTGCACCTTCTTAGGAGCCCAAACATTCTACAATTCTTTCTTTCATTGGATCTTGCCAAAGGATTAAAATATCAGGGGCTTGATTACAACAGAGATTCCCAATTTTCTAAGAAACTGCAGGCAAAAGTTTCCCATAAAGGGTCAGGAGAACACATCACAGACCTATAACTGTATGGGTTTAAAGAGGCACATCTAGCTGCATGCATACTCAAAGCATGAGAGAGATGATCAGAAAGATAAGTGACAGAGTGGCTGATGAAATATCTAACCTCTTAGACAGAAGATGAATAGGCAATAGATAGACAGACAGACAGACAGACAGACAGATAGATAGTAGGCATGTGATAGCTAGGCAAGAAGTAGATGGTACATAGATAGGTAGTTAAAAAAGAGGTGTGATAGACAGACAGACAGATAGATAGAGATAGATGAGAGATAGGTGAATATACAGAGGTATCCATAGAATTTGGATACCTTGTTAGAACCTGATTCTAGAGTCTTGTATTTCTTTCCTCTTAACGCAGTTGAGAACAAGCATGCATCTATGTCATCAAAGGCTTTCTTCTTTAGTTCCTTCCTTCAGGGTGGTTCTCGATCCAACTCAATCTAATAAAAGCATCAACAGGTCAAAGTAGTATGCCTTCATCTCTGAGTAATGGGCCACCCTTACTGCCTCCTGGCCATCCACCTTAAAAAAAAAAAAAGAATTGAAGGAGGGCCATAAGCAAGAGCTCCTTTTGGTATTCTACTCAACAGTGCTTCTGAGCCTGGGGTCCTTGAATTCTTCCACAGGGCCAAGTTCTTTGGAGGGCTGCATGGGGCTTTTAGAAGAATTACAATGGGAAGAAACTGCTCAAGCCTGTATACACAGCACACTCTTCATCAGCAGAGTAGTGAGCTCATGAAATACTATACAAGGAGCTGAGACCATACAAGGCACCAACTAAAGCCTACCTTTTTATTATTATGTAATCTTTTACCCCAAGTGCTTCCTAAAAGTCACGTTAGAATAAATATAACAAAATAAACCATGCATAATATTGTTTGAGTATATTAACTTCCCTGGCTTTTCAGTTGCTGATTTTGGGTTTTGGTTTACTTTTTTTTGAGACAGAGTTTCTGCATGTCCTGGAACTCACTCTGTAGACCAGGCTGGCCTTGAACTCACAGAAATCCACCTGCCCATGCCTCCCATATGCTGGGATTAAAGGCATGTGCCACCATTGCCTGACTATTTTTTAGCTTTAAAATTATTATTATTTTTATTATTTGTGTGCATGTGTGAGCGTTGTGCTAAGACAAATATGGAGACCCAAGAATAACTTATGAGGGACAGTTCTCTCAGTCTACTGTGGGGGTACCAAGGATCAAACTTAGGTAATCAGCCTTGGCACCACTAAGTTCCTTGTCACCACTTAGAAATGGGATGGACAGTCTTTGTCACCAGTAAGAGTAAAATCTTCTGAGAGGCCTTTGAAACAGTGAGTGTCAGTGTCTAGAAGTGAGAAGTGGTGATCTCTGGGGTTCTTCGTGTTCAGATATCCTAGGTATTACCGACCTTTGCTTCTGTTTGACAAACCTCATGGGGACACATGGCAGGTGTTTAACAAACATCTGGATTGATGTTTACTGAGCTCATCTGTAAAGACAGTGCACTTTGAGGGTATTTTCTCCCACCTCTTGGTGCATGGTGCTTTGAGAAAGTACGTGTTTGACCCAAAGAAACTACCATTTGCTTCTTGAGCCAGATTTCAGCAACTATATCTTTAAAATGCCAGGCTGTGATGTGGGGAGATGGCTCAGTGGGTACAGTGGCTGAGACATTAGGGATCCCAGCACTCAGAGTCAGGAGGTGGAGACAGGAGAATCTCCAGGAGCTCCTGGCCAGCTAGCTCAGTGGTACACAAAGAAGATTCTGTCTCAAAGAAGGTAGAAGATTATTGACTCCTGAAATTTATCTCTGATTTTCACAAGTGTACTGTGCTGAGCACATATGCATACTCACAAAAATACACATATGCACACACGCGCGGGTGCACACACACACACACACACACACACACACACACACACACACACACACACAAAATAAAATTAAACTACTGTGATTGCCAAATAGACTATTTCTGTGACCTCCATCCTGCCAGAACAAATATCCTCTGTATTAGCTATTGTCTATATGGGTTGGACATAGAAATCAGTTTACAGACACAACCACATTGCCTTGCTTTTCAAGGATACATGCACAAGTGGGCTCTTACTATTGGTCCTATTAAGTCACAAGATGGGTGCTGATAACTTCCTGTGAGGTATGCCAGAATGAGAACACCCGTCAGTCACCCAGCTCCCTGAGAGTCATGGGTGCTCATGCCTCAGACTAGAGATGACAGCAGACCACCCGTGGCTGTTTTTTCTGCAGTGGTCACTACAAAGGCAAAGCTACAAGTAGCAAATGGTAGTCATCTATTGTTCACACAAGGAGGCAGGAAGCAAGACAGGAGGGACTCATGGGATGGCCGGGTGAAATGATGCTAGTATTTGTAACTGATACAGATGGAGACACAGGTAAGTGTAGTACCAACTCAAAAGTCTAAGCGAGTTTCTTCTATGTCCTTCCAATCTTCAGAGAAGCCACATTATGAACAGGACTCAAAAGACTCCTTTGATCAGTCAATGTCTTTCTTGAGCTCTGGGGAATGTAAGGTGTGATCACTCTCTCCTCTGATTATTTTGTCTTCTCTTTTACGGATCTCTAACTAGGTGGAGGCTGAACTTAGAATCTATCTCCAGCGCGTTTTTTTCTCCTCATGATTTCTTTTTGTCCCTTTTAGCTATGTTCTAGAAGAAAAGCAGCTTTCAGTTTGATCCTTTATTAGTTCTAAGATTAAATTGAACCTTTATTGTGGCCATCACAGTCCAATTCCCAAGAGGCCCACAAATTTTATTATAGCGGTGTGTTCTTGTTTTATAGACGTGATATCCTCTCTTGCTCCTTGGAAGGTCACAGTTTTAATGTGTCTTCTGTTTGTCCTGTTGAGTCAATTTGCTTAGGTTTCAGATCCTTGTTTACGGCATGTGTTTGCTTTGGAGTTTGTTGTTTCTCCTCCATGGTGGGGGCTTTCTTTACATGCCACTGCTGCATGATTATATAGTTTATATTTTATATAAGATATATTTTATATCTGGCCTAGTGATGCTCTTCCTACACTATACGTCTGGTGACAGGGATGAGGCCATCTGAAAAGCAAGCTGTATCCACAACCAGATGTTACCTACTAGTGTCTTCTCATTTCAGTTTGGAAGCTCTTTATATTTTAGTTTTCAAGCATTCACATATCTATACAACATATCACAATTATATTCGCCCCCATCTCTCTCACCCCACCTCCCACTCCTAACAACCTTTCTTCCCAACCAGTCACTTCCTACTTTCCCGTGTGTTTTATTATGACCCACTGTGTTTCATGGAGGCTGCTGCAGGAGCATGAACAATATATCTGTGGCTACATCCCTCGAGAAAATGACTCTACTTCCCCCTGGCAGCCCTTGACTCCCGTAGTTTCTCAGGGAGGGGTGTGTTTTTCATCCACAACGGAATGTTGAGGCGTCCAATCTTGAACTAGTAATCACAGTTTCTGTGTGTTCATGCCATATCCACAGACGACTGTTCCATAGCTCCTTTTATTTGGTTCCAAGTATTGAACCTTTATACATGACAGGCTAGTATTCTATCACAGAGCTCTATCCTAAGACCTTTCACTTTTTTTTTTTTTTTTTTTTTTTTTTTTTTTTTTTTTTTTTTTTTTTTAAGTTTGAGATAAGATCTCACTGAGATGCCCAGGCTGGCCTTGAAACTACTCAGCCAAGCCTTGGACTTGTGATTCCCAGCCTCAGCCTCTGGGGCAGCTGGGATTCTGACCTGCTTTCACTAGATCCAGATTTGTCCCCTTCTTCTAGTTTGAACTTTCACCAAAAGTTCCATCATGTAAGGGTGTATCGGCTGGAGAGTGTAGCAGCTAGAGTGGAGCCAGAGGCTTGTTATAAATAGAGCAGCACCCAGTGTTGCATCCCAGCCCCCTGTCCAGGACAAGGCACACTTGCAGTGACATGAGATGGCTCTTGGGCTTTTACTTAGTTGATCTTATAGTCATCTCTTGCTACGTATGGGATTTGTTTAAGAGCCCACCACAGACAGCAAAACCATCAGATGCCCAAATCCTTGTAATTTGTGCACATATACCACACGTTATCTTTGGCTACTTATGAATATAAGTAGAACCAGCCATCTGCTGCATTGTTTAGGTAAGGAGGTCTGACACCTTGGACATAGATACAGGTATTTTTTTTTCCTGAATATTTTCAATCTGAGGCTATTTGAATATAAGTATGTAGAATCCTCGGTACAGAGCGTCAACCATGGAGGTACCACAGTCTTTCCCCTCCTATGACAAGTGTTACAAAAGAAGAATTCACATTTTAAAAGATGAGGGACTCGATCTTTCTTTCTACCGCACCTACAATCCCATCACACAGCATACACATAGTAACATACTCACACCCTGTTATTCTTCTTGGAAATATTAACAATTACATTGCTTTATTATCGTTAATCTTAGTTAGCAGTTAATTAGTGCTATTGTCCTTCTGACCATATAAATGCCATTCACAACTGAGCCACAAAATGTCCTATAAGTACTGTCACTTGGGGGGGGGGGTTTACACTATTTATTTATTTTCCTTTTACATTCCCTTCAATTCAAACTTGAAGACAGCCCCCCCACCACTGTAAGGATTCCTGGCACACAGCAGCCATGTGGTAAACCCAACATGGTACCAGGTGAGATAAGGATTCCTGGCAGGTAGCCCCCAACATGATGTTGGCAGAACAGACCACATATGGAGAGCACGCCCCTAGGCGTGGCTATGTAAATCTGTGCCCACCCGCTGTCTTAAAAGGAGCCACCACATGAAAGTCTGTCTCTTTCTCTTCTGCTTCTCTCCCTCATACCTGCTGGGCGACTCCCCTGAATAAATTCTAATGTGGCATCCAGCAGTATGTGTCTGATCTCAAACACAAACCAACCCCCTCAGGGGGTTTCTAGCCCACACCAGGGCAGACCACCTATCCTCCATATCTTATCGTAGGTACCATCTTGAGGCCTCTCTCCAGCTGCCTCATGGAACCTGTTTTGTCTCTCTATTATGGGAGGGGATCCTGTTCTCCTGTCGCGCCTTCCTCTTTCTGGGCTGACATTCTCCTTTTTGTGATGTGCGTTTTCTATATTCACAAGAGGGAACACGCAGAATCTCACAGATTCTCAAAGTCTATTCTTTTTTATCTTTGTGTGCACACTTGTGTGCAAAAGCACAGGCACATGCATGCCACTCTGCTTGTGGAGGCCAGAGAACAATGTCAAGGGTTGGTCCTCTCCTACCTTGAGACAGGGCCTCTTGTTTGCTGTGGCATGTAGCAGACCAACTGGCCTGGGAGCTTTCTGGGTTCTCCTGTTTTGCCAGAGTGCCGGGATTGCAGACATATGCTGCCATGCCCAGCTTTACAATGGGGCTCAAACCATGTACTTCTGCAGTGAGTACTTTCCCACTATGTACCCTCCTGGTTTTCTTCTTTTCTCATAGATATTTGGCATCTTGCCTGGGTATAGAATTCTAGGATGGAAATAACTTTTCTTCGGCATTTTGAAGATACTTCTGTGATATGGGAATGTCTTTCTGTATGCTGTGAATAAAGGACTGTTTTGAGCCATGACCGGCACCATAGAAAAAGTAAGCAAGGAAATCAGAATAGGTAGGACAAGGAGGGCAGAGTCACAGACAGGTCACCCAGATGCCCAAAGAAGCAATATGTAAGGAACACAGGTGAGCCACCACGGGCTATGTGGCAGACAGATGGATGAAAATGTGTTCAGATGAAAGAGCTAGCTAGCAATGTGCCTAAGCCACAGGCCAAACAGCATGAAGTTAATATAAGCATCTGTGTGTTTATTTGGGACTTTGGGATTTCTGGTCCAGATAAGAAGTGATGGGCGGGTCCGAACTGTGGGGCTAGTCCAGGCCAGAAACCTCAACATTACAGATGTTGCCCAATGTGGGGCGAATACTCACATAAAGTCTGAGAAAGCTTAAAAAGGGTTCTAGAGCACAGAAAAAGAGCCAAAATCAGCTTCTAAATTGTGTCTTGGAAGCGGGTCATGGTACAGAGATGGTACGATATCTGGCCACAGACAATATGGTGGCAGACTTGCTTCAGGGAGCATAAACTACAACCATGCCAGTCTGAAGTCTCACAGAAGACTTGGTAGCATGTGATTGATTTGGGACTTTGGGACTGCTCAGATAAGCGGTGGCAGGATGGTCTGAACTGTGGGGCTAGTCTGGGCCAGCAACCTCATTGCTAAACTTCTGTGATGTCCTTTGGCCATTCTGATTCTAGAACCTTTGTAAGGGGCTTCCTCTGATCATCCTAACTTTTAGAATCTTCTCTTCACCACTCAGTATTCTGACCTTCACAAGGATCTGCCCGGGTCTGCTTTAAACCACTGTGCTGGGTACTTGGTAGAACACGATGGTGTAGAACCCCAATTCATTGTTACAAACATGTCTGAGTCACTTTGCTGATGATAGCTCTGCTTCTGTTTTCTTTGTCTACGAATCCAATGCAGAACTGTCTGTACTGGAATCTAGTTTCTCCTATTGTTAGTCGTCCATCCTAGTTGCCTTTGTTCTGAGATACTTCCTTAAGCAAGAATTCCAGTCTTTATACTAGTTTCAAGGACCCACCCCCATATGTGTCTGCATTTATGTGTGTGCGCCTGCATGTACATTAAAGTGTATATATGTGTGTGTGTGCATGCATGTATTTGTGTATGTGTGTGTGTGCATGCATGTATTTGTGTATGTGTGTGTGTGCATGAACATGCATGTGTATATATGTCTGAATGTGCATGTATGTGTGTGACTAATAAAAGTTCTTTTCATTTTCTAAATATTGCTTTTCAATTTTTTTCATTTTTATCTATGGACTCAGTACATTCTTGTATCTTTGAGGATATTGATGATGCTATTGTTAAACTTCCTATTTAGCTACAGTAATTAAGACAGGGAGGACTTGAACACAGAGCCATTAAGAGAGACTGCTCTAGGAGCTGAGGTATACAAATAATCATCAGTTAATTTTTGGTGAGGGTGCTAAAGTACTTCAAAAGACAAAAGCACACACTATTCATCTAATGGCGATGGATAACCAGACACCCAGAGAGAAGCAACAACAATAAAAGTTACAAGCCTCATACCTTATGTGACTGTAGTGCAAGCATTACAGTATTGGATAATAGAGGTAGGTGTAAAAGCAAGATGTGTAAATGGAATCCAAGAAGAAAATCATGTGAGCCTTAGGAGAAATGACAGCTTCTTAAACAGGACACCAAAAGCATAAAAGGAAGAGAGAGATTTGTCAAGGTGACCCAGACTCAGAAAGACAAATATTGAATGTTCTCTTTCATATATATATTTCCTAGTTTATATATATTTATCACCAGGGAGAGACAGACAGACAGACAGACATGAAAGTTGGAATGGGACAATGAGAGGGGAATTGGGCTTGAGGAAGAGGTGTGGTAGTAACAGACAGGTGACATGAAAGTGAGAAGGTGGCACTAGGGGTGGAAGGATGTGAAGGTATCTGCCATGGAGGAGGCACACATGAAGAAATCAACAAAAACAAATTGGTTAGGAAACGCCACAATCAAACCCAATACTTTGTATGCTAAAAAACATAATTAAAACAAACGGATCACTATACGAGGGAAGCCGAAGGATAGTCCACAGAAAAGGAAGAAGGGCAGACATCTTTAGTGATGTGGTTTACTTCCTGGGCTTTCAGTGTGTGTACCAGTAACATCAGAAAACCTGGAGGAGACCAGCAGGCTTTCCTTGGCTTGGAAACTTGAAAGAATTCTTCCCTCCCTTGGACTGTCTATACAATAAATGAAGAAGGTGCGACTCAGGATGCCATAGCTGGAATTCTGGCTTCCTTACTTCATAGTTAAATGATTTGAAAAACGGACTAATCTCCCAGAGGCTGACTTTCCTTATACACAGGATATTAATTTATTTATCACAAAGAGTTGATACGCAGAAAGCAATTAGAAAAAAATGAAAAGATTACCCAATGTCACAGGCAGAACATCTCCTAAGACTTGAGTATTGGGGGTTTGGACAGCACCTTAATTTGTTGCTAGGGTTCTGAGGTGGGTCCTGGGGGAAATGATTTGGTTTAGATGAGATCACAAGGACAGGGCATCTGTGGTGACATTAGTGACTTTGTAATATGAGGAAGGGAGAGATGAGCTGGAATACTGGCTCCTTCTGGCCTTGCAAGAGCTCTTCCATGCCATAATGTAAGAAAGACTCCCAGTGGCCCAGCTTAGTCTAGTACTGTGCTCACAGACTTCCCAGCCTCCAGAAACAGGAGCTGGAAGAACTATCCTGTCAAAAAACTGCCCAATCTCAAGTACTTTTTAAATAGTAATAGTAAATACATCAACATAATCAATTTGTAGCAAAATGAAAGACTTCTAATCTTTGAAAACTTTCAGTTAAAAATGAAAATACAGGATTTTCCCTAAAGGAATATATTCATTATAAATCTCTAATGAAGAGCTTGTGTCCAAAGTATATAAACAACTGTTATACTTCAGAAATTAAAAGACAAATATTTTAATGCTGAACCAGTTTACAGAATGTGCACAAGTAACTAATAAAGTTTCCTGAAATCATTCATTAGTCATCAGAAAAGACCAATTGAAAAGTCTCTCCCTCTCTGTCTTTATCCTTTTGTCTCTGCCCCATATACAAATGGTGGTTTTGATTTAATTTCATGCCTTAAGATTTTGATTTTGATCACTTTAAGAAAATATTCATTGTGCCTTTACATTAACATGCCTTAGGGTCAATATTATGAAAATGTCACAGTTACCCTTCTGTGTGACAAGCTTTATTACTTCCAAAACTTTACAGAGGTTCTAAAAGTTTAGAGAACACTTTTAGACTAGTGACATAATAAGGACAATATTGGGATTTTTCTAGAGGTGAGCCTGGTCCTGAGGTTTCTGTGACAGTCACCTCCTGATGCACCTGTTCTTGGGATTGGCTCCCTAATCTGTGTAGGTTCAGCAAAATGTCCAGAAGTAGTATGAGAAGGGACTGAAAGCATCCCACAATAGAGCACTGGCCAAAGACATGGAAAGCTTTATCCTTGCTTTTAGGGAAGAGGCCAAGCCAGAGTCTCAACATGGAAATTCTGTAACTACTGCTGCTATCAAGTTGTGCGGAGGGTAAGAAAGGAAGGCCCCTGCCCTTTGCAGGCCTTTCCTTCAAAGGAGGCCAGCCAGCACTCCTTGGTTCCATGGCCAGGTCTCCAAGTGAGGAGTGTATAGGGACACTAAGGCTGCTGTTTCAAGAACAAGAAAATGTCCAGAATTCATTATATATATATATATATATATATATATATATATATATATATATATATATATATATATATATAGTGATGAGGAACATGGCAAACTTAACAAAACTTAGAGTCACCTAGAAGCCACATGCTTCCGGACATGCCTGTGAGGAATTTCCTATGTTTATTGAAGTGGGGAGACTCACCCTAAATGTGGATAGCAACATTCCCTGAGCTTGAGTACTAGGCATTATAAAAAGAAATAAGCCAGCTGAGTACCAGCTCTGGGTGATTTCTGCTTCCTGCCTGTAGGTGTAGGAACTCTGAGCCAATTAGAACCATTTCTCCCTGCAGCATCTTTTCTCAGGGTGCTCTATCACAGCAATAAGAAAGCAATAGAAACATGTATGAAATTGTCAAAAATTATAATTTTAGAAACTCTCATAAAAGTGGATTGGAGGTTCAATCTGCTGAAACTTGAGCCTGAACATGAGGTCTGAAAAATTATAGGCATCTTGCAGGATGCTAAGGTCTTTTATCTTGGTACCTGTCCATGGAAAAGGATTTTCAGTCTCCTGACTGGAGGACTGAGTTCTTTCTCCAATAGTCCTTGGAATTATAATCAATCATGCTTTGACAATGAGCCAGGTAAATGCAACTTTCCCTGACTGAGCATGTTTCATGTGACCAAAAAAACCCCTTTGCTGGGGAGACACTATATACACATCAGACCAAAGTTTGGATACCACCAAAGTCCAACCTGATGAGCCATGGGTTTTATTGTGGTTAATGACAGGAATATAGGTGAGTGTAGTGGGATTCAGACATTACTTAGGAAAGCCCAGATGTGCAGCTCCTGAGTTCAGGACCCCTACAGTTATTTGGCATGGCCAGAATCAACTGGGATCCAGAGAACACCAAGTTCTATCCCTGTTTTGTTCCACCAGTCCAGTGTGGGACAAGTACTATCTCCAAAAATTGTCTTAAGATTCAATTTGTATCATGAGTGCTCATATACCCCTCAATAAATATTAATTCTTTGTACAACATATTACAAGTAAATATTAATGCAATACCTGGTGTCTATATGGGTGTATTCTCCATGTTAGCAGGGCCACAAGCCAGAGGCCAGAACAGGATTCTGGCCTGGCAAGCCTCCCTTTTCAGCTCTAGCTAAAAAGTGGCAAGCCATTTAAAAGGGGACCTTCTTTCTGGCTTCCCATGGCTCCAGCCTAATGGCTTTTCATCTTTAGCTGATTGCTAGGCAAACCACAGTGACACTACCCCTGAAGTTTTGCAATTTCCACTAAGGGGTGCAGCAGCTAGCACACCTCACTGCCTGTGCTGCATGCCTGGAGCTGCTGGAGCCACACTGTATGCCTGAAGCCACACAAGTGCGTGCCCAGGACTGGGGATTATTGTTAAATGGCAGATATGACTGCTCTTTTAATGCGGATTCTGTTATATCGTTCTGATTTTGTGAGAAATTGCCTTTTGTATCAGTTATTTGGCCTAGTTTGCCTGCTGGGCAACACTGCTATATCATAGGAACTTGCCTGGCTGCTTGTTTACTCGGCTGTGCTCTGGAAAGTGAGACATTGAATGTGGCTTTGACATCTGTTGACCAAACGTGGCCATTATATCTGGTTTGAGGTAACTGAATATTTAGCATTTTTTTCCACATTGGCTAACAATTGCATTTCTCGTGATCAGGACCCTTTTTACTGTTATGATTGAGAATTTCTTGCATGAGTATATTTTTGAAGGTTTTAATCCCTCAGACCCATTACTTTTTGGCTTGATTTTATATTTTATATTTCAAAAAACCCAGCCTGGTACCCATTCTACATATGAGATTGTAATTAGCATGATGGATGATTTAATGTCTAGGAATGAGCAATTTCTGTCTAAAGTGTGTAATAGATAAATAACAACTGATAAATTGGCAGGCAAAGTTAATTTTCTGGAAATTGGTTATGACAAACTTTCAGATAGAACTTACTCCTCATACATGAATATTAAGTATAAGAGAAGCTCATACTTTATGTTAATGACGAGAATAAATAACTTACTAATTATATTAATGATGAGAATATGAAAATTGATTATTCTATAAGGTGAGTAGAAAGGTTGGCTATTCAAGAAACTCATACCATAGGAAAAAATGATGGTATCCAAGCTTCTGTAATCAGAGGAGCACGCTGCAATACTGGAGAAGGATATTAAGACACTATCTACCCAGAACAATTCAGGACAACCTCATATGAGATATTATGGTACTGAAGAGGTTCTGCTTAAGGTGGTAAACATGAAAGGAACACCCCCTTCTCTGCCATGTTTCCAGTTATGATTCAGAAAAAAAACACACACACATGGGGAGCCCCCAGAATTTATGGAGTATAATTATGAGCCAATCCATATCAGAGATATTAATATCAAGGAAGCCATATTACTCCACAGAATCCACTCCACGTATGCAAAACAAATTCTAAATGCATGGTTAATAAAAGTAGAATAACTCCTAATGATTGTATATAGTTAAAAGCTCTTGTATTGGACTACAGCCAATATTTACAATAGAGAAATTGGCTTATGGAAGAGGCTAAGGCCAAAGAGCTTCGGGTGGAAGTTAGCAGCTTTGCATTTCTCAAAATCAAATCGTTGGTGAAGCCTGGTTTGCTGATGTGAAGGTTCAGACTACTTACATGAGCATACATTGTTGCTGTGCCATACTGCTGCATTGAACACTTAGGAAAAGATTTTAGACCCACGACAGAAAATCGAGTCACAATCCAAGGTCAGACAAGGCTTAAAAGAACCTTATACTGACTTTATAAAGCTTTACATAGAGCAGTATTGGATCCAGAAGTTAGGAAGCAATTACTATTTTCTTTGGCCTTTGACCATGTTAATCTGGAATGTAGGAGAATGCTTATGCCACTAAAGATCAGATCTGTACCCACAGAGGAATGGATTCAGTATGCAATCAATGCTGAATCTCCCCATTGCCAATGTTATGGTGAGGAATCAAGGAATCACTTGCTTTAATTATGGTTAACCATATAAAAAAGAATTGTATGTGAGGTTCTTCTGGGAATAATGTCCATCTTAGGAATGATTCAAACAGAAGGTCATTGCTTTCTGGGTTATGTAGAACATTTGGCAAAGACCGACATTGGACTAATGAACGTAGGTCCACAAGTGACAAACAAAGCAACCTTTTACCATCGGGAAATTCCTCTTGAGGCATTCCCTGGGAAGTCCCCAGATATCAGATCTCAAAGCCAAGGAAGGTTCAGTTATATTCAGTCACAGTGAAGAAACAGCCTCCTCAGGACAAGTAGAAAATCCAATGCCTAAAATAGAAGACCATACAGCATTGGATAATAGAAAAACTTTAAGAAAGAAATTGACAGTTTCAAGAAAAACCATAAAACAAATATTCTGGCAGACTTCTGTAGTAAGAGGTTTCTGGCCCAGATTTTCGGGTTTAGCCTCAAGGTTGGGACCCGCAAACTCACAGTCTCACAGTCCCACAGAGACACACAGATGCTTACATTGATTTTAGGCTGATCAGCCTAAGGCTCAGGCATATAACTTGCTAACTCTTTATACTTGAATTAACTCATGATTCTAATCCTGTTCAGCCATGTGGCTCGGTACCTTTTCTCAGAGCAGCATAGTTGTCCTCTGCTTCTTCTGCCTTCTCTGTGGCATCTCTGCTCTGCTCTTCCTGTTCCCAGAGTTTTCTTAGTCTGGTAGCCCCACCCACACTTCCTGTCTGCCTTTGACCAATAAGCACTTTTTGTTAAACTCATAGGTAGGATAATTATTTACAATGTAACATTATAAATCCACTACAGACTTCCATAAATGAACAAAGACAAAAATTGAAAATACAGGTAGATAATATTTATATCCAAGGCTTAGTTGACATGGTAGCCGAGATTTCGATCATAACCCCACAATCATGGCATCCAAGATGGCCTCTAAAGGAATTAAATGTTCAATTTCTGGGTATTGGAACAATATCTCAGGTGAAAGAGTGTACGATGGCTTGAATGCATAGGACCAGAAAGATAGAAAGGAATGTTGAAGCCATATATGGCTAACATAGCAGTGAATTTATGGAGTTGTAACCTTCTACAACAATAGAATGACCAGATTAAAAAATCTATCCAGGCTCACATATCAATCAGAAACTCAATTATGTTCTGGAAATAAATATTTTAAAGTGATATGCAAAACAATCACCAGCCATTCAGATTGTACAAAAGCATAGCTCACTAGCTGCTGAACCCATTAACACACTCTCAGCATTACCTTTGAAATGGTTGACAGAAAAGCCTATTTGGGTTCAGCAATAGCCCTGGACAGAAGAGAAACTGCAAGCTCTAGACCATCTGGTACAGAAGGAGTTACAAGCTCTGCATATTGAAGAATCAACCAGTCCAAGGAATTTTCCTGTATTTGTTGTCAAGAAGAAATCTGGAAAGTGGAGAATAGTGACAGATCTAAGAACAAGTAATAAGGTAATTCAACCCATGGGCTCTTTACAATCTGGTATTCCCTTTCCTTCCCTGTTACCCAAGGGATGGCCTATTATAATTATCTATTTAAAGGATTGGTTTTTTTTTTAACCATACTTCTACATTAACAAGACAAAGAAAATTTTGCCTTCACAGTGCCTACATTTAATAATTAACGTCTAGTAAAGAGGTACCAATGGAAGTCCTTCCACAAGGAATGTTGAATAGTCCCACCTTATGCCAATATTTTGTACAACAGCCACTAGAAGTGATACACAAAGAGTTCTGCAATCTATCATTTACCATTATATGGATGACATCATGTTGGCAGATACATTAGCGAGAGTGTTCGAAGAAATGAAGAAAATAGTGCCTGATTGGGGACTATAAATTGCCCCTGAAAAATACAAAGAGGAGATTCTATCAATTATTTAGGATATAAAATAAGCCTACAGAAAATTAGACCCCTAAAGGTACAACTTAGGAGAGATAAATTGAGGACTCATAATTTCTAAAAACTGCTAGAAGATATTGCTCATATATAACCCATTATTGGTATAAAAAACATGAACTTGTTAATTTATTAAAAACCTTAGATGATGATAAATAGTCCCAGAGTATTTTCTGATGAAGTTGAGAGAGAATTAGCTTTGGTGGAAAAGAAACTACAAGAAGCACATTTGAATGGCGTGGATCCAGACCTCGACTGCATTCTGGTTATTTTACCCTCTAAGCATTCTCCTACAGGAGTCATAATGCAAAGAGAAAATATTATATTAGAATGGATATTTCTGCCACATAGGCCAAGTAAAAAGTTGAAAACATACATTGAAAAGATTTCTGGTGTAATTTTTAAAGGAAAATTTAGAATTTGTCAGTTGACTGGAAAGGACCCAGCAAAAATTGTTGAACTTTTGACTAATGAAGAAATTGATTGATTATGGACAGACAGTGAACCTTGGCAAAAAGCCTGTAGTAATTTTTTGGGAGAGATTAATAGCAAACACCCCTGAAGCAAAACAATTCAATTTATAATGGAAACTAACTAGATCTTCCCTTGTGTAGTATGGGATAATCCTATTTCTGGAGCTCCTACATTTGTACTGATGCAAACAAATCAGAAAAAGCTGGCTACAAATAAAGAAATTTAAGTAAAGTGGCTCAAAGCCCTTATAATTCTGTTCAGAAGTCAGAGCTATATGCAGTTATTGTGGTATTAATGGATTTTACCAAATCTCTGAATGTAGTGATTCTCAGTATGCAGAAGGAGTTTATTTACATATTGAATCTTCCAATTTCATTTCTGATGACATAGAATTAACCTCATTGTTTATATAACTATAGGATATCATCAGAAATAGAATTCATCATATATATATATATATATATATATATCAGATCTTACACAGGTCTTCCTAGTCCTCTGGCACAAGGTAATGATAAAATAGACCTGTTATTAATATGAATCATGCAGAATTTCATAAGAGACATCATGTTAATAGCAAAGGACTAAAAAAGAGCTTTCCCATCACTTGGCATCAGGCCCAAGAAATTCTATGGAATTGTACTACTTACCCCTTCAATAACCAACCATCTTTACCTGCTGGGAGTAATCATAAAAGTACACAGAGAAATGAGATCTGGCAGATGGATGTGTTTCACATTCCAGAATTTGGAAAGATGAAATATGTACATCATACCATTGACACTCAGGGATGTAATGGGTGACTGACTGCCCTGAGTTCTTAAAAAGCTGAAGCTGCACTTACTCACTTTTTGAAAGGCATGGCCATAATGGGAATTCCTGTTCAAATTAAGACTGAGAGTGTTCCAGGATATGTTTCCCAGAAAATGAAGCAGATTTTTGGATATTATAATATAAATCACATTACAGAGATACCTTATAATCCTACAGGACAAATAGTTGTGGGGAGATCTCATGCAACTCAAAAGAGATGTCTCATAAACAGAAAGGAGAAATGAGAAATCTCAAGGAGAAGTTGCATAATGCTTAACTGATGAGAAAGGAACAACAGCTTCAAAGAGACATTGGGTAATTGAAAAAAAAAAACCAACTTCTGAGATAAACAACCTATGTACTTCAAGGATGTGCTGACTTCAGAATGGAAGCCAGGATATGTGCTTCGGTGGGGTAGGGGTTTTGCTTTTGTTTCCACAGGAGAAGAAAGGATATGAGTACCAACAAAAATAATAAAGGTCCAATTTGAAAAGGAGACCTCTCCTGAGGAGGAGAAGTATTGGCTCATTCACCAATATGACAGTTGGATACATGGTAAGGAAAACTCATTTAACAAGGCTGGGGCAGGGTCTCATTTTTGTCTTTACAGAAGAATGGGTACAACCATCTTCAAGATATTAAAAGGATGTTGAACACTTAGATACCTAAAGCTGAAGGGAGATCACTTATGAAAGAATTACAAAGGAATATAAGAACAACTGGTACCAATATGCACTACTGGGTAATTTCTCAATTCTCATTGCTTTACATCTATATTTCTCTAAAAAAAAAAAATGTGATCCTTGTTTGATTATAAATAAATCTGGCTTTGGAGTTGGAGTAAATGGCTTTCTCCCTCTCTAAATCCAAGTACATTGGTATAGAAAACTTGAGAGATTCTGTCTCATATCAGAAAAGCCTTCTGGTATGGGACAGAAGACAGCCAGAATATATAGGGACCAATATTACTGTAATTTTTTTCTTTAATCCTATTTCTCTGTGTATTTCCTCCTTCCTAATCTTAAAATCTTCTCTTCATACAATTTTCTCCTGAAGATGCAAAAGACATAAAATCTTCATTTGATATTAATAATGTTTAGATTTTCCACTGCAAACAACAGCTTCTCCTACTAGCAATTTCCAAAGCATCTGGAAAGAAGATAGGGCTCCCACTGTAATGGTCTATCTGGTGGAAAAAAAAGG
Source organism: Phyllotis vaccarum (assembly GCA_033318265.1). Lineage (NCBI taxonomy): Eukaryota > Metazoa > Chordata > Mammalia > Rodentia > Cricetidae > Phyllotis > Phyllotis vaccarum. Next base: position 71,679,142 of record JARWLC010000004.1, on the reverse strand, counting down.
AGAGAGAACCTGGTGTACACCACTCAATGATTGCTTTTGAAATAGAGAGTATTCAGGATGGTTGCAAGATAGCTCTCTATGATTATCCTTCATGTCACATCTTTAACAAGAGTCCCAGATGGATTTACCCAGCACTCTAAGAATGGTTATAGATGTTTATAGTCAGTCCATTAGGATCTAACTGTTATCTTAGCTTTTAAAGGATCCCAAAGAGATGTCTCTGCCCACAAGACAGCAGGATGCAACCTTATGAAAAACTACGTCCCTCTTTGGATAAGTTTTGTTCTCTGAGGGTTATGAATAATTATCATTCTTATAGGATAGTTATAAGTTAAAATTGGGTTGAGGGTAGAACAATAATATAGTCTCAGGGATCCTTTTTAAGGAAGAGAATGGCAAATAGATAGGATAGACATAGGTAGATTGTTGTACCTACCTGTAAACAATTATTAGCCAACTATGAGCCAAAGACAATTTGCACTGGTATAGATGCTTGTATATTGATACAAATGTGAAATCATTTTATATGTTTGATTGAGTTAATATGTATATTAATACAAATTTAAATCTAAAATTATTTTATATGTCTAAGTAATCTGTATATTGATACAAAATTGAATCTGTAATTGCCATATTTTGCACATGCTTCTACCTGTTTAAAATATTTTGCATGTTGATATGTATTAAGCATATTATTGTCATTTCCATCATGCAATTTCTACCTCTGTTCAATTATACTAGTCATAACATATAATTATATTAGTCATAATATGTACATAAGATGTTCTGTATACCTCTGTTTAGATACTTTGTATATGATATATGTTTAGGATACTGTTATCATTTTGCATGGTACATGTACCTCTGTCTAATGTTTATAACATAGTCATTCTGGAAGTCATCATTCAGAGACTGTACACCCATTTATGGATTGCCTAACTTTACAATGTAAGCTTCAGTCTTTAGGATGATAAGAACTGCAGATCACCATTACTTAGGTTTACCATGTAATAGTCACATTGTTTAGGTTTCCCAGATACACTCTAGAACATATCAGAGAGATAGGAGTCTTCAACCACTTCATAGACCTGGAGAAGATGGCATCCAACATTTTGTTATTCAGAATTCAGCCATGAGAGACATGACAACTCCTGGCATCACTGATCCTTTCTGAGAGAGTGTTGAGCATCAAGGACACTCCACTAGGAGTTTGTCCTCCTTGGCAGACAACAGCCTGATGGGCAAAGAACCGCCCTTGCCTCGATTGCTGTCATTACACACACTGTCCAATCAAGATGAGCAGGATGAAGGATAGAGACTGCTGAAACCTGCCTGGACAGTATAAGATGGTTTCTCCAAAAATGCCCTGCTTCTGAAAAGATTTGTCAGCTATCATAGGCCTTTAGCTAGAATGGTGGATGCTCCAACTGTGCAAAAAAGCCATGACTGTCCAGGTAGCTGACTGTTGCTGTGTATTGCAATACATCTCACTAGCAATATACCAAATACAGGATTAATATTTATTGGAGGATATTTTAACACTCACGATTACAAGTTAAACCTGAGGACGATTCCTTGGTGAAAGGAGGGTCCAGGAGATGGATGTTATCCAATCTCCAAGAAAGCAGGAGCAAAATGGCACTCAAGGTCCCAGCAGCCCCTTTTGAACGGGGCTGGCCACACCCCTTTCAGGCTCCCAGAACTCTAGAGACACGCCTCCCAACCTTATCAGCTAACACCTGAATCCCACCACAGCTGTCCTCCCCTAAATCTTGGGAGTTGCTCTCTGTGCTTCCAACCTTCAGGTAATGTATTTTCCTTCTCAGGTCTTGACGGGGTTGAAGATTAAATAGTTAAGGTTACTACCATCTCATTTCTTAGCAAAGAACATTCAGGTGTCAGATTTTTATTATTCAAGATGAATAGCTTTGAAGTAATTCCTGTACCTCACCACTTACCAATGCTCTAGACGTATAGGATGTATCTTATATTTGTTGGTTTTTAGTTATAGTTTGACCATGCTTATGTTTTGCCTTTTCCTCCCCCAGACATTACCTTATAATGATTCCTATTGTATATAGTCTTATACTTAATTTAGAACTTTCTTTTAGCCAAAACAGGGGCATGTAATGTGATTCAGGCATTATTTAGGGAAGCCCAGATGCATAGCTCCTGAGTTCAGGACTGCTACGGGGCATGGCCAGAACTGACTGGGACCTGGGGAACACCAAGTTCTGCCCTGTTTTGTTCCTTTGTTCTCAGAGAGTGGACCAGCAGCCCGGTGTGAGACAGTTCCTATCTCAAGAATTGTCTTAAGGTTCAATTTGTTTTGTGAGTGTTCATATACCCCTCAATAAATATTAATCTTTATATGATATATTGCAGGTGAATATTAAAGCAATAGGTAAGGGGTTACTTACAAGAACAGAAAAGACAGCTGCATCACCAAAGCCCACCCCAGACTGATGACAGCGCACAAAAGCTAGGAGCCTGGAGAAGACTGTACTAGCTTTGTTGAAATCAGTTGGCAGTCCTTCTGCCTAGCATTCAGTCTGCACCACAGTCCTTCATGTTTGACCTTAAAGACCGATGGCTTAAAAAAACCCATAAAATATTGTTACAACTATTTCAGAGAGATGTTGGAAAGGAGAGAAAGAAAACATGTGTGTTTAGTTCCCCATCTCTGTTCTTCCTCTGCTTAAGCACAGTAGATATCTACTGTTTTGCTTCTCTGGACCCACCATGTTCACACTTGTCTGATGAAGTGCTTACAAGCCCTCAGTGAAGTTCCCACATGCAGTAGCCCCAAAGATCACTTCTGTTCTGCACCTTCTTGGCTCCTGGATTCCTACTATGCCCCAGCTCTGCTTCTCCTGCAAATAGACAGGACTAGGTTCTCTGTGCATTTCCCCCTTGCCCTACACATATCTAATCCTTTGGGGATATTTTACCAGCCCAAGGGTTGTCACTCTCTATAGTTATTATTCAAGCAGTTACAGTTCCTTCTGATTTTATAGTATATGTGTTGTAAAAACCTGGGAGTGAGCTGGAGATAGCTGTAGATGACTATCACCTGTCTTATCCTATCCTGAAATATAAAATATCCAGTTTATCTTTTCTGCTATTTCTTTTGAAATGGGTAAGATAGAGGAAATGTTAGCCTTAGAAAGGCCTTTGTCACCCAGATGATTTACTTATATTTTCTTCTAGTATTTGGGGGTTATTTTTTCCATATACAAATCTCTTTATTTCATAAGAAGTTGTTTGGTGATACACATGGAGAGGAACTTAGCTATTCCCGCCCCCAAAGTTTGTCTGTTTCCTCAAAAAACAAACAAACAAACAAAACCCCAGACACACTGCTTTCAGTCAAGTCCCTCATATGCCTTTAGGCCAGTCACTCCTGTGTCTTCTGAGCTGAGTTGTCCTGGATATCTGTTTTCATTCTTTCCTGGAAATTTGTGCATATTTGTATTCCACAAAATGTATTATAAACTAAGTTGGGCACGTTAAGAAAATATTCCGTTAGAACTGGAGTCTACTTGCACTTTCTCTAGATGCACGGAAGGAATGTTGGCCTTTTCATAAAGACAAGTCATATTTCAACTCCTGGGGTGAATCTAAACTGTGGGCTTTACCTTCCCTCTCAATTTTATATTTTAAATATTTATCTCATTTATATTTATATGTTCTTTTCTCGTTTTACCCTATAGGTCCTTCGCGTATGCATTTTGGCTTCTGGTTTAGTGATTTCATGTGATTCCTGAGTGTCTGAGCAAGTGAGTCACTGCATCTGCTTCTTGGGCTCTTTTCCTTCGTTATCTGTGTCCTACTATAATGTGTCACATATTAATTATATCAGATTGTATTAATCTCTTAGAAGCCGTTAGCTTTTAGTGAGAGGCAGAAGGGGGTGGATCTTGATGGGAGGGGAGGTGGGGAAGAACTGGAAGGAGTAGAGAGAGGGAAAGCTGTAATCACGATATATTATTGAAGAAAAATCTATTTTCAATAAAAGGGGAAAAAGACATAGTATGTAAAAGATAATGGAAACGTTTTCTCAAATGCCTTTCATTATCCATCAGTGAGTCCCTGTGGATTTCTTATTTAGCACGTTTTATAAATTATTAGCTACAGTATTATTATTTGTGAGATTTTGTCATATTTTCTAACTAATGATAATTAATAAGAAAAAGATTATTACATCCTTATGTGTTTGTTATAAGATTGGGATCCATTACCAATGCCTCATGTATCTTTTTTGGTTTTCTCGGTTTATTGTCTTGGGCCTTCTTTGCTTTGTAATCATTTTATCTACAAATAATGGCAATTTTATTGACTGCTTCCCACCCCATACACCTCTTGATTTGGCTTCTCAATGGATGTGATAACGGTGGTGATGCTAGTGACCTCCTAGGACTAGAGGGCTCTACTTCCTAATGGTTTGATTAGGACCTGAAAATGAGATGGATTCTGTAGGTTTGGGGTTTTCTTTGTATAATTCTAATTGGTCTTGTAGTCATGCTTTTCTGGCTTTATAAGATCAGCAACAGCATCCCTTCTGTCTTGAGACTGAAACAGTGATTCTAGTGTCACCAGCTGCTCCACAGTTTGACTTTTGTGAGTTGGACCTGCCCGGCTTCCAGGAGGGCCTACGTTTCCGTCATTCATTTTTTTCTTTTCTTGATCTTAGACGTCACCCGTTTCAGAATAATTATCTTTATTACCCAAAATCTAAAAGGTGTAACCATGTTTTCCAATGTTTTCTTTCATACTCTGAAACTTCTTCAGGCATCTGGGATTGTGTTATTATTATTACCAATTCTGGGCATTTACACTTCCTTACGCCCTTCTCACCTCTGACTGTGGTTAATGGCTTCCCCTTTCTGTTTTCACAGCTTGTGAGCTGACCAGTTCTGCTGCTTGTCAGCTCTGAGTTCAAATTCAATCTCACACTTTACTTCTTCATTCTTTCTGCTTTAGGTTTGTGACCCTTTCCCGAAGTTCTTGAGTCTGATCATTAATACCTTTAATTTTGCAGTTTTTTTCTTGAGTAGTGAGAGAATCTGAAGCTATAAGGACAACAACTTGAACTTCAAAACCGACATTTTGGTGTATAATTCACTATGTTGGGAACAGGCTCCAGGCACGCTTCCGTGAATTTATCTTTAGTTTTATTGAGTTTTTTTGCTTGTTTGCTTTTGTTTTGTTTTTGAGACAGGGTTTCTTTGTGTAGTCTTAATTGTCCTGGAACTCACTATGTAGACCAAGCTGGCCTCGAACTCAGAAATCCACCTACCTCTGCCTCCCAAGTGCTGGGATTAAAGGTTTGTGCCACTACCACATGGCATCACTGAGTTTTCTTTAGCAAGTCTGTCTGTACCCTCTGACACCTTCAGATATCCTGAGGTCACTCCTGTGGTATAATGCTACTTTGATTCACACACAGATCAGATCTGTAGAGGTTTCATAAGCACTTAAAAATAACATATAATCTATTCTCTACTAGACTAATACAACAAATACACGTAGAGTCCATCTTGAAGGACTGAAAAGGTTATAAATTATTTTTTTCAGGGGTCCCATTCATTGATCTGGAGTTTAACCTGCTAGGGAGTGGTCCTTTTGGTGCTACCTCTAGACCTTGATAAATATATGTAATGTTGGGTCCACTCCCAATGTGTACATCAGAATCTATTGTTCATGCTAGTGATGCGCATTTTGAGAAGACCTCCAGACAGTTAGGGTGGATTTGGATGCACGTTCACATTTGAGGACCTGGAAGAAGGGGTGTGTGTGTGTGTGTGTGTGTGTGTGTGTGTGTGTGTGTGTGTGTGTGTGTGTGTGCTAGTTAGTGCATGTCAACCTGACACAAGCTAGCCACCTGGGAAGAAGGAGCCTCAGTTGAAAAGCTGCCTCCCAGCTTAGCCTGGTAACTGCTGTTTTCACGTGTGAGAACAGACACACTACCAGATGCCATACTAGAATTTATTCAGGAAAGTTGCCGGGTGGGTATGAGGGAGAGAGAAGCAGAAGAGAGTGGGAAAGACCTTTCACGCAGCGTCTCCTTTTAGGAGACCAGGTGGGCACAGATTGATATAGTCATGCCTAGGGGTGTGCCCTCCATGCGCTTGCTCTGCCGGCGCCATGTTAAGTTTCCCACGTGGCTGCTATATGCCAGGAATTCTTATATCTCACTGGGTGCCATCTTTGCCATGTCAGGTAATTGGACTAGCATGTTTACCATGTAGCTGCTATGGGCCAGGAATCCTTACAAGAACACTTCTGTGGGTTCATTTCTTAATTAATGCTTGATGTAGGAGAACCCAGTCCACTGTGGGTGGTGCTATCCCTGGACCTGTGGTCCTGAGCTGTTGAAAAAAACAAGATGATTAAGCCATGGAGAAAAAGCCAGTATGAGGCTTTCCTCCATGGTTCCTGCTTCCACTGCTTGAGTTCCTGCCCTGACTTCCCTCAGTAATGGACTTGTGGCCTGGGAATTGTAAGATACAATAAACTCCTATTCTCCCCAAGTTCCTCTTTACACAGCAGCAGAAACGTAAAACAACACAGATACTTTGTCTGTCTGTCTGTCTCTCTTCCCCCCGCCCCCACACCCCTAGCAGTGTCAGATACATTGCTCATGTTTTGAAGACAAGGGTAGTTTCTTAGGCCATTCAAAGAAAATCTTATCTCATTGGCTAGTTTGAATCTTGTGGTCTCGTATCAGCCAATTAAAATGCTCAGGGGAAAGACAACATACTGATTGATTAATCACTCAATTTCAAGAGTCATTCTAATCTTATAAATTGACAACAAGCAAAGAAGTAATTCTCTGACGGGAAATACTGAGTGGCAGTACAGAAAAGATGTTTTTGGTCTCTAAAATAAGGGTGCAAGGGTGCGTGTCCTGCTACATCTTAGTCCTTCCCATTGAGGTGGAGATGTCTTTTTATTACTTGGTCATCAGTTGTGAGCCTGGCTCTGGTCTGACGCCTCTCTGCTTCCATGGATGGTCTCTGTCCCCATGCTCCCTGGTTCTGACGCCTCTCTGCTTCCATGGATGGTCTCTGTCCCAATGCTCCCTGGTTCTGACGCCTCTCTGCTTCCATGGATGGTCTCTGTCCCAATGCTCCCTGGTTCTGACGCCTCTCTGCTTCCATGGATGGTCTCTGTCCCAATGCTCCCTGGTTCTGACGCCTCTCTGCTTCCATGGATGGTCTCTGTCCCAATGCTCCCTGGTTCTGACGCCTCTCTGCTTCCATGGATGGTCTCTGTCCCAATGCTCCCTGGTTCTGACGCCTCTCTGCTTCCATGGATGGTCTCTGTCCCAATGCTCCTTATTCCATGAAGGGAACTGTCAGCCACTCCTCCCCTCCCACCCCTAAGATGACACAAGTCTCCGCCTGTAAGTCTTGTTGTCATGGTAATATCACCAGGATACCAAAGAAAACAATACAGTCAAAAGGATTCTATTCAGGTGCTGAGTGCAGATGGAGCCAGACAGGATGTGGAGACCACAGGTTTCCTGTTAATACTCTTCAGTTAGTACCTGTAGCATGTTACAGAAGAAAGAATTTCATTATATACATAAAAAGTTCTTTCTAAACTTCCTAAGACTGTAAATCATCTGTGTCACTGTTGGGGATCACATCAGAAGGGCAACCCCAAGGCAGGCATCAGGAGATGGGTGTCATTTCTGTGTAACTCAAGTGCAGCTCTGAGGTGTCACTTATGAGCGCCCCAAGACTGGTGCAACAGACCACTCATCAGCTTGATGAAAAGCTTAGAGTCCTGTTTCACAGCTGGAAATCTTCACCCCAACTCAACATCTCTGGGCTAAACAAAGTCTTCATTTTATAGCTGTTGTGAAATTGTATTCTTGGAACAGTGACAACCTCTGATTCTTCTAAAATCGTGGCCAACTGAACCCACCATGTCACTGAGGCTGGCAATAAAAAGTTGGATGTTAAGCAGATACACCTGCCTCTCAGGCATCGCTCAAGTGCCAAGAGATAGACTGTCGGTTTGTATCCAGCTCTGTGCCTGAAGGGGAGAAGGATGAGGTGGGGGTTCGTTGGGAAGTGGAGCCTTGGGGGAGTGTAGATTCAACAAGTTCCATCTGACAGTGAAATGATACAGTTACTCGGGACTGCGACTGTGGAGGGAATTTCAACTCTGTCTTAGTACATGAAAAAGTCTATCATCCCAGGGGAAACCCATGTGGAGGAAGGTATGACACAGGCCATACTGAGGCACCCTGCCATTTCCTCAGTAGCTCGATTCTCTAAGGAAACTATCACCTCTAATGTGGGTATTATCATTATTCATTTCACCAGGAGGAAACTGAAGCTCTGCCTTGTTGGGTAATTGTTCAGATCCATGGAGTTCTATGTGATAAAACTGGACTTTTCGATAGTAAACCTGCCAATGTTCCCCACTGTATCTCCTCCTACCATTATCAATGTCTGTCAAACTGATCTTGCCAAAATTTAGCCCGATTCTATCTTCATCTTTGATTTATTAAGCAATCTCTGTTGCATGATATGCCTAACCATAACTATTCCACAGAAGCCTTCTAGAACTTTCCAGTGGACCTGTAGTAGGAGGCTTCTAGCCCGGACTTTTGGGCCTTGCCTCAAGGTTTAGGCCCGCAGACCCGCAGTCCCACAGAGACACACCGAAGCTTAGGATAGTTTTCAGCTGATTGGCCTAAAGGCCAGGCATACACTTGCTAGCTCTCTACCCTTCATCTAACCCATTTCTCTTGTTCAGCCATGCGGCTTGGTACCTTTCCTTAGAGCAGCATAGTTGTCCTCTGCTTCTTCTGGCTTCTCTCTGGTGTTCTGCTCTGTGCTTCCTGTTCTCAAGAGTTTTCTTAGTCTGGTAGCCCCGCCCACACTTCCTGTCTGCCTTTGGCCAATTAGCGCTTTTTATTATACCAGTGGGTGGGACAATTATTTACCATGAAACAACACAATCTCCCACATGGACCCTTTAGATTTTGTCAGAACCATTCAAAGGAACAAAACAGACAAGTTAAAAAACCCTAGCTCCGCCCACAAGTCCCCTTTAACAGGCCTCAGTCCTGGCTCAGCCACATGGACAACCGGGACAGTCAGAGCTGGGCCTACTTCTGTGGCCTCACATCCCATGGTTAAGTGCAAATTTATCCAAGGTGAAATGCTGATCCTTACTTTGTGATTTTACAAGTATGAGGTCAGGAAGCAGCTGCTCAACAGTAAATAGCTTTAAACTCCACTGTGAGGTGATGGCTACAGGCTGAAACTGATTGTGCCTTGGGAGGACATGGGGTGGGTTCTATCAGACAAGTGGCTCCTCCTGAGCCACACAGAGCCTGGCTCTTTGTCAGCAGCTGGGGATGTGCCGTGAGAGGCACATCTGTTTGTAAATCTTCAAGAGGAAGGGGGCTGGTTTTTCCATTCTTCAAAATTTGGAGAAGAAAGGGAAAGAGCAAATCACTTCCTGTCAGTGGAGTCCCATGGCGCCAGCTGTGGCAACGATTTGTTTTTGTTGTTGTTTGGGGTGTGTGTGTGCGTGTGCGTGTGCGTGTGCGTGTGCGCGCTGAACATTTTGCAAGAACATGTCGGAGAAGCTGTTCAGGCTTTGGGATGCTAGTCTGAAAATGCTGCACCCAGCAAAACACATAGCAGCCTCCACGGCTCTGTCTCTCCCGGGTGTATAGTGCACATGTGCTTAATACCCCTTTGCTCAGAAAACCCAGGAAGGGCCCCTTATGTCCTTATTTATACCCTCACACGGAGTGTAAGTATGACTGATGTCTCGGGCACCTCACCGGAACACTATAAGCCAATCAGGAAACTCCCGGTTAAAACTGATTTCCAACACCCACTTCCTGTTCCAGGCACTCTCTTCCCTGACTAATAATGAGTGAGTGCCTGTTCTGTTGGTATCTGGAGCTCCCTGCCTCAGTGGTAAGTAAGGGAAGGAAGGGAGGAACAGAAAACACGTTGGGCATGAGGCCTCAGGGCTAGAAAAGATCACAAAGCTTGTGTTGTTGCATTTTCTAGGCTTTTTTTCCTTCTTGTGTGTGTGTGTTCTCTCTAACTTTGGGGATGGGAAGGGGAAGTCTTGAAAGATGACTCAGCTATTAAAGAGCACGCACTGCACTTGGAGAAAACCTGGGTTTGGTTCCCGGTTCACACATGGTGACTAACACCAGTTCCAGTGAATCTGACACTCTTCTCTGGCTGCCATGGGACACACAGTGTAAATACACACATGCAGGTAAAACTCACACATAAAATAAAAGCAAATCATGTAAAAGACACACATCCTACATTATTAGAGTACTAGATTCTTGTCAGGAGGCCAGAGTGCCTTTGAGTAGCTCTAAAATTATCAATTCAGACGTGTTTACATCATTTTCTTTCTTTGATATATTTTTGATTGTTTTTGCTTGTCAAACTCATTATCGAGCTGAGAATGACTTTGAACTTCTGGTCCCCCTGTCTCCATCTCCAAAGTGTTGGGATTACAAGTATATACTACCATATCTAATTCATGTAAAACTTGGTATTGAGCCCGGAGCTTCGAGAACACAGGGCAAGCAATTGACCACCAGAGTGCTGTTCCCCTCTCATTTTCTTCACGGAGCCCCTTCCCATCCACTTCACACTGATAAACCTGTACATCATGTCTCTTAGTTCTACATTATTATGTGTTGACAACGCTCATACAGGGATTGAGCTCTTTAAACTCATTCAGTGCATAGTTTATTCCATCAACAATATTCCGAGTCTCTACTATGTGCCAAATATTGCCATTGATTCTGAAAATTTGAGGATACAAGAATCATCACCCATATTTGGACTTACATTATTAAAAAAGAGAAAAAAGAGAAGAAATAAATAATTCATAGGCCAGTAGTGAGACTTAACAAACAATATGAACAATCTCACAATGTTTCATGATTTATAACTGATGGTCTCTGCCCATTGCTTCAACTTGGTACATGTATTACTCAGTATATGGACATCCACTGACTGGATCTCGTTTTTTCAATAAACCAATGAATCTCAACAATTAGCTTGTAGATTAGGCCTGATTATTTCCAATTTATAAATGAGAAGACTAAATTTCAGAAAGGTGGACTCTCCCACAGTTATTTAGCTGAGAAATGGTAGTTTCCCATTTCTAAATCAAGTCTCTCTAGCCTTAGAGTTTATGCTAAAGAAAATTGCATTGTAGAAAAATAGAAAATCATAAAGTCAATAATCATCTACCGTATCATTAAATATATTTCCTGTCCTTCCAGTGAATACCCATGACACTGTGGATTTGGATGACTCTTCATAATCTGATTTATCATTTCCTAGTTATCTCTCTCTCCCTCGAATTGTCCCACTGGACCATATCCACGGACATACTCACTGTATTTACCCATGCACGCTCTCCATCCACACTCTCAAGTTTCTATGAAGTGTCAGATGCTACATTCACAAAGAAGACTCCAACAGGTCTTGTCAAGGAACACTAGAACTCATCACATGTGTTAGTCTTCTGTGTGATGGCTTTAACGAAAAGGGAGCTTTAGGAGTATTTTCATTTCCAGCTCCAGATGAAAGATCTGACTGATAGAATGCCTTCAGTAAATGTTGATTGTACCTGATTGATGCAGTGTATCCCGCATAGTGGATATGCTATCCAAAGCCAAAGCCTGTTACACGGGTATTGATGAGTCCTTCCAGATAATCAGACTATAATTTAATAAATACTACAATGACTGTAACAGAAAGGATCGCTAAAGGACTTAGATTCAATTTCTTCCTTCACACTCAGAAAAACTGTGATCAGTTTTTAGATGCAGTAAGCCAGTAAGAGCTCATTTAATGTTTTTTCTTTGTTTAAAATAGGTTTCACACAGAGTTTAAAAATCACAAAAGAGTTTAAAATGAAAAGCGTGTTACCTCTGGCTTTCAACTCTGGAACGAGCAACTATTCCCAGCTTTCTTGACTCTATCCAGAGATTGTTCTGTACACACCCAAGAATGTATGTGTGTCTCCAGCCCCCTGCTCCCTCCAGAAGGTGCTACATTTTACACATTGCTGTATGCTGTTTCTGTTCACGTACTTAATGCTATACCCTAAAGACCTTTCCTACTTGTGCATGGAAACTGTTCTCACTTTTAAATGCCCATTACTTGTATTGCACATGGCTTATCTGGTCCCCTGCTGAGGCTCATTTTAGGCTGTTTCCAAATGTTTGTTTCATTACCAACAAAGCTGCAGTAAATAACTTTATACACATACCATCCAGTACATCTATAGTGTAGCTATAAATGTCCAGAAGTGCAATGTTAAATAAACCCATCTCACTTTTGAAATTTAAACTAGCCTGCTAGCATGTATTAATTTGTGTATGTGTGTATGTGTGTATATGTGTGTGTATGTGTGCATGTGTGTCTATGTATGTGTGTGTGTATATGTGTATGTATGTATGTGTGTGTATGTGGGTGTGTATGTGTGTGCATCTCTGTGTGTATGTGGGTGTATCTCTCTCTCTCTCTCTCTCTGTGTGTGTGTGTGTGTGTGTGTGTGTGTGTGTGTGTGTGCAGTTCAGTGGTGAATGTCAGATGTCTTTCTCAATAGTTCCCCATTTTATTTTTTGACACAGGATCTCTCACTGGACCCAGACTGGTTAGCTAGTCTGGAGGGATCCTCCTATCTATTAGGGGTCCCCCTCCCAATGCTGGGCTTACAGGTATGCATTGTCGCTTTTGGCCTTTAAGACAGGTCCCCAAGGGTATTCTTCTAGTACATGAAATTAGGTTTATCCTAGCAAATGCTGGCCAAGGGACATATGTTTTAAGAGACATTGGCCACTTTTTTTCCCATGGCAGTTGTGGAATTTGTCCTGCTGTGCCAGTGCATGGGAGACTTCTCTGCACCATGATTGAACAGGCAGCCTTGTGGGCCATAGCTCACCTCATTGTAATTTCATTCCTTCTAGTAGGAGATTCAATTTTCAACAACCAGCTTAAGATGTTTCCTCATTGTCCATAGGACTCATATCTATCAATATGTTATTAATAAAAAGAATAATTTAATACTTAGCTTCCCATAAAATGAAATTGGTAAATACTAAATTAAGTAAAAAGAAATTCTCCAGATGACAAAGGCATGGCCACTGTGCATTCTGTTATTATCTTGAACTGCTGCTGTTTTCTTGACGTGTAAAGATGCTGCATTTTATTAATTGTATTTTATTGTTACTATTCATCCTGAAGTGAATTTAAGACTATTTAATAAACACAGATCTGAGTGAGAGATTGAGAGAATTTCTACATCAAGATAACTGGACACATGAAAGATAAAAAGAAGTTAACAAACCAGGATTTCTTCAAGTTAAAAAAAATCCATTCAGAATGTTGACCTTACACTTTTTGGAAATCAAAGAAGAAAGAAACACAATCAGTTAAATGAATGTATATTTATAAAGAAAAGCATACAGAAAACCAGAAGTTTTATGGCCTTTAGAGATAAGAGAAGCTCACATGGCTTATTACCCACAAGATCCCTAAAATAAAAAAAAAGACAAAAAAAAACAAAACAACAAATTGTTGATTGGCATAGTGGCTCAGGTCTACAGTAACAGTACCCAAAGGCTGCAGCAGGAGAATATTGAGAGTTTTAGGTTGTCTTGAATCACAGAGTAAGACTATCTTAAAACAAAAATAAAACCAAAATCTAGAAATGAGTATTGGGAAACACAGAGTCACTGTGTTATCTTCTAAGAGTGCTTTCTAGGGCCTAGGAAGAGTGCCCCTCCCCCTCTGGAAACACTCACACCCCTGCCCCCTGTACTGGATGGTTCATCTGTTTTTCTCTGAACAGCCATAATGCAAGCCATATCAAATTGCAGAGGCTTAGGTCCATTACTCCATTTCATGGCTCTGCAGGTTGGTTATCAGTCTAGGTTTGGGTGAGCAGTCTGGTCTTGGTGGGGAGGTCACCTGACCATGGAAGGAGCCAATGGGGTATATTGGTTCTGCCCTCAAGGTCTGTCAGCCTTCAGCATACTACCCTGGAATGTTCTTGTGACCCAACAGAGTTGTGGTGTGGAAGCGGACGTTTGGGAATGTCTTCTAGACCTCAGTATATATGTGTCTCCTCTGCTTACCTCCTTCTAGCTGAAGGGATTATTACATGACCAAAGAAAGTCAAACTCATGTGGAGATATGACAGGAAGGCATATATTACTAGGGAGCTCAGTGCCTCGGTCCCCCAAAGGAAGCAGGAGACTACAGATGGGAGCGTCAGGAAGATGCTCCCCTGCCGCTGGGTCTATCTATGTTCAGCTAAAGTTTAGTGAGGTGCTCCTGCTGGCAGTGTGAACTACCATCTATAAGAAGTGGAGATGAGAGAGCTAAGACTGATGCAGACATAAGCCAGGTAAGATAAAGCCCCTGAAGCTCTTCCTTTTCAAGATGGTCACCATTGTTCCAAACCAGCCCTTGGGTCCCTCTCAGCCATTATGACCAGATAGCAGCTACCTGACGCAATCATATTTGGTATATGTAGTGTTGTCCAGAAATGTGGGTGCTGCTCTGTCTGAGTTCTCATTTCAGCTGATGACCTCTATGACTTGGAGGCTTGATTTCTTCATCTATAATGTGGGGATGATCTTACCCACAGTTTTGAAGACTGATTAGGTAATGCAAAAAAAAAAAAAAATGCCTGGTGTACATAGATGTAACTAAAAAAAAAAAAAAAAAAAAGAAAAAGAAAAAAAGTTACTCCTGCCATTTGCACTGGAAGGCTCACCAGCCTATCACCAAGGCTGCAGCATGATGGCATTTGCATTGGGAAGATCTCTAATCAAAAGAGTGTATTTGGGAGGGGTATCTCAGTTAGATTTGAGGGAAAGATAAAGCTGTCTCACATGGTAGCTGGGCTCCCGTGTTCACCCAAAGCCATTGACCTCCTCTCTAAATGCCAAATCCACTAACTGTGACAAAAGGTGAACTGTATGCCACTATCTATGGCTAATCTATCTATACCCTGCTCTGTGGATGTGCCAGAGTCCTCATAATTAGAAGACTTGATACAACTAACAAAGACACCAGTGGATCGTCCTTATGTGGAGTAAGATTGGCCATCACCTGGGACCTGCAAGCAGACTAGTCTAGACTGCTACATTGATTCTTAGTGTGGATAATTGGCGTCTGGATCCTTTTATGCAGAAGCCTTGCCTCTGCACACTTAGCCTCATTATGGAAACGTGAAGCTGCTGATGGCTCACACTTGCAGGGTCTGCTGCCATCAGGGCGCTCTGCAGATTTGCCATCCTGCTTGGTCCTGGGAATAGCAGTTTACCATGCATGGAGGAATAAAGCAGAGCATTGTGCTGGCCCCACCAGCTTCCCTGAGTTCCTGATGGTTTGCTGCCCCAGACCAGCTTGAATGTTCTCTTTGTGGCAGCCATTCACGTGCTGAGGTGGGGTTTGCCTTCTCTGCAGCAGTCTGGGTTAAATAAATACATTAAGACAACGTAGTCAGCTTGACACTGGAGCCACCCCCAATAACTCAGATAATTCATGTGGCAGAAGACAGGGCTGCTGCGGTTTTGAATCCGTCTAAAGATGGATTTTTTATTCTCTTCTTTAGTTGAGACTGGGGCAGCCACACTCTAATCTGCTGGTCATTTTTCTCCAGCAAGCTTGAGAGTTTAAATGCTGTGCAGATGAGCAACCTTCAGCCAGTTACAGGGATACCATGCTGACTCACCACATAAACACACGCTCCCAAGAAAGCTGAGATTAAACCCTGATGATTTTTATCATTTCTCCAACACACTGCAGTCAGTGGTTTGTCAGAACCCATAATATTTAGAAATGTGTTGTGTTCACCCCGAGGTTTAAATAAACTAAAACCCATGAACGTTTTAATGTGACAAATTACCTTGGTGTGTGAAATTATAACTCTATCTGGTACTCGGTGAGACCAGTGCTGTGCACATTGTGTTCTTGGGGATTTTGTGTATGCTTCTCCATCTAAAGTGTCTTTCAACCCCTGCTTTTTTTCAAGAGTGGGAAATATTTCTATTTCAAGACCACTGGATATGTCTAAGACACTCAGTAACGGGTGAAACTGTACACCTTAACAAGTCCAGAATTTTTTAAGGCATTTGTGCTTGAGCCAACAAAATGACAAAGGCCAGGGAGTTGCTACACTGACTGCTGGCAATGGCTCCAGCAAAGATTTGTTTCCTAGATGTAGCAGAGAATTTCAATCAAGGGACATAGTTGTTTTTCTGTTACAACTTGGAGAAAAGAGGGCAGGGGGCTACTGTCACTCAGTAAGTGAAATTGCAGTCACTAACCACTGTACTCTGTGCAGGACCGCCCCATCAACACATTGTGTATTCAAAACACCTGGGGTGGCACACTGGAAAGTCAATGGACAGCACCTGATGGGTTGGTGAAGAGCACATTGCTGGTGTGCGCTATCAAGTTGGAGAGTTGTAAACATCTCAAGGGGAGTTGTACATACATTAACCTAACCTTCCATCATGTCCTGTAACTGCAACATAGAGTTCCCAAAGTCTGGGGAGATGTCTTGATGTGTAAGAATGCTGTGTGTAAGCATGAAGAGCTGAGTTGGAGGTGTTCCATATTATTCTAGTTTAAAAAAACAAAAAACAAAAAAAACCAAAACTGAGTGTCTATAACCCCAGCACTGTGGAGTTCTAGGACCAGCTAGCTGACTTGCCTTGTTCCGGGTTCAGTTAGAGGTACTTTCTCAAGGGAATAATGCAGAGTGTGCCAAAAAGAGGCATCCAAAGTCCTCCTCTGACTTCTGCGATCACTGGTGTGTGCACTTGACACACACACACATACACACACACATACACAGAGCTTTCCCACCTATTCCATTAAATGCATGACTGAGAAAATTTACCTGACTCAAAATCCAGACAGTAAGAGATCCTGCTCATAATCCTTTTCGTGTCTCATTTGGAAATGACTTGAAATTCACATAGGAGTTCCTAAACTGTTAAAGTACATCCTTTACCCTGATGCCCTCGGTGGCATGGCACATCATATATGTTATAGCCAGACAAACTGATATTTGTAGAGACCAGGACTTTGACACTGGCATGACACTGCAGCTTGCTTCTCATCTGCACTGTCAGAGAATACAATCAAATGTGGCCAGAAAACATGAAGTGGAAAATTACAAGAACAGCTTATGAGTTTCCGATTGTATGTCATTCTGAACAACCAAATGAAGTCTCGTCCCCCCCCCCTTCTCTGCAATGGATCTCTCTTCTATGTGCAGGGTCAACATGCTTTCCACCAGAACTTCTTCTGATATCAGAATAATGCAATCATGGCTCCAAAGCCTAAGAGTAATGGCCCAGACAACACAGACTATGATGGGGGAAGATATAGCATCCTTCCTTTATGCAGAAAGGGGATATTTCTAGGCTTTTATTAAGGAAGGGAAAGAACCATATGCCGAGGTTGTTAAAGATCACAGAAGAGAGGGGAGGGATCTTCTATTCATGAAGTTGTGGAAAAGAAAAAGAAATTCACTCTAATCTTGCTGTCACTACTCACACTGCGAAAGTGATGGGCAGAATGCATGGTATGTGCTCCGGGGAGAAGGCATTCACATATAAATAATAGGCAAAATCACAACATGTATAAGGTTCTGGACTCTCCATGGTTTCAGATACCAACTGAGAGTCTGGAATGTGCATCCTTCTAACAATACAGTATAGGGAAAAGTGACAGCTAAAGAAACTCAATCTAGCCCTGAACCCAGAGCCAGTGAAAGAAACCCACTCTGGATCTAAGACCTGAGTCAGTGAAATATATTATCCCTGAATCCAGAACCAAAAAGAAATGTGCTCTGGTTATGAAACCAGCACCAAAGAAACACACTTTGGCCCTGGAAGCAGAGCCAGTGAAAGAAAATGTGACCTGGCCCTGAAATTAGAACCCCAAAGCCTAAAAGAGCCAGTGAAAGAAACCAAAAACCAAATCAGGGTAAAAAAAGGAAAAGATCTGACCAATCCCCACCCTGGAAGTCTCCCTAGAAGTCTACCCCCAGAACCCTTATATAGATCCTGAGCCCGCAGCCCTTTCCCTGCGGTCCTCTCCTACCCTGGGCTGAGGCAGCCACACTCTCCTGCATCCTTCCCTCCCAATCCCTTGAATGAGGTTTGGGTGAAGACCTTTCACAGGAGCAGCAGCAGCAGGGCCTGGACAGAGATCAGCTGAGGGAGCAAAGCTGTAACACTCTCAGCCCAGGGGACCTTCCCTGGCACGGCTGAGTTGTTACATTCCATGAATGAAGAGCAGTGAGCAGAGGTGAAGCCTTAGACCAGCCACTGTAGCAGCTTTGCCCAGGAGGCCCTTTCTTGCTGGAGCGGAACTATTAACGCTGAGGAAGCCTTTCCCTGAAGCAGGGCTGTAAGCTGCTACTTATGCTTACCTTGGTCTGTGATGTTCATTGGCTCCCGACTGCCTGAATACTTTCCATTCAAGCTGCAGTACTCAGGATGCCTGGGCTCCTGATTGCCAGGATCTCTTTCCATCCGGGCTGCACTGGGCTGTACAAATACCTACATGGAGGACACTGTGCTAAGACACAACTGATTGAAGCTTTACTACTTTGCTCCAGTTTTAAACAATAAGGCATGGAAAATATATTCCAACCAGAATAATCCTCTTTACTCCTCTGGAGTAAAGAGTAAATCACATCCTTCTCTCCTTTGTAGAATGCTTAGCAGCTTTGATCTTCCTGCTTCTGAGTGGTCCTCATTGCCGAGGTACTACCTGATGCAAGGAGAGGAAGCGACAACTAACAACTGGTCACTAGTTTTGTTCATCAGTATCTCCTCTTTTTCAAACAAAGACAACAGTGTTTCCTGAGGGATTTGGTCTTCCTTTAAAAAAAAATCTGTGTGTGTGTGTGTGTGTGTGTGTGTGTGTGTGTGTGTGTGTGTGTGTACACGCACGTGCTCTCGTGCACATGTGCCTGTTTCTGCATATAAGTACAGCATGCCACAGTGCTCATGTGGGGGACACAGGATAACATTAGATGTGAAGGTTACAGAACAATCCTAGGTATTGGTTCTTGCTTCTACCTTGCTTAAAACAGGGATTCTTATTGCTTGCTGTGGTAAACAGCAAGAGAGCTGTCTACCGAAATTCTGAGTCTCCCATCTTGTGGTAATAGTAGGATTATAGATGCACGCTGCTATGCTTTGAAGATCCAATCCAAGCTCTTCACATTTCTATAGAAAGCATTTCATTCACTAAACCATCTCCCAAGCCCCCATTCTCTTTTTATTTTTATCTTTTCAGCCCAGAATCTTTACAAAGTCTTAAGTGTTTAACACCAGAACCAAAATAGTAACTATTATTTGTTTGTGTTAACATTGCTTCATGTCCCTGGTATCACAGCCACCTGAAAATTCTTCCTACATATTCCCTGCCAAGATATATTTGGGTGTTTGGAAGAACAAATGACAGATGAATGCTCAGCTGTAAACAAGACATTGATACAATTCCTTCTGAGGCTCAGGAAACATTGTAGAGGAAGGGCAGGAAGAAGTTAAGAGCCAGATAATAAGGAGAAAGTCTACATACTGCTATCTTCCAGGCAAGACAGAGCATGAACTTATGGCAGCTATATAGGCTCTGCACCGGGTTTGCACAAGAGTGGGTCCATTAGGAGTCAGGCATAAATGCAGGAGGAACTCTGGGCATTGCCTTCATTTGTGTGCCCAGTGATGATCTCACCAGGGTTTTGTGGATGCTTCCAATCCATTGGTCACACAGATTCTGGTCAAACTGTATGGCTACTAAATATAACTCCAAATCATAACTGTTGTTGGTTGTTTTTTACTCTTTACTCTTTTGAGGACCCACCACTCAGCTCCCAAATAAACACACAGAATCTTATTACTTTTAAATGCCCAGCCTTAGCTTGGCTTATTCCCAGCCAAGCTTTTCTTAAATTAGCCCATCTATCTTTTTGCCTCTAGGTTTTTTACCGTTTTCTATTTCGGTATACCTTTCTTTACTTCTGACTCTGAGGTTTGCTGTGTAGGTAGGTAGCTGGCCCCTGAGTCCTTCTCTTGATCCTAGATCCTCTTTCTCCCAGATTTCTCCTTCTATTTATTCTCTCTGCCCGCCAGACCTACCGATCCTTTCTCCTGCCCTGCTATTGGCCATTCACTTCTTTATTAGACCAATCAGGTGTTTTAGACAGACAAAATGACACAGCTTTACAGAATTAAACAAATACAACATAAAGGAAAACAAGACATTTTTGCATCATTACATAAATGTCCCACAGCATAAACAAATGTAACACATCTTAAAATAGTATTCTACAACATCTCTCCCTTTTTACCTAAATAAAAGTTAAAAGCCGAACATAGTAAATGATGATAATGGACTAAATCTCTGAAAATGTAAGCTACCCCAATTAAATGTTTTTCTTTTATGAGAGTTGCCACGATCATGCATCTCTTTCCAGCAATAGAAACCTCAACTAAGAAAAAGGTTCCTAAAATATATACATATATGAAAAGAATCTAAATGGAGTCACCAAATAATAGAGGAGAGAATACCCCAACTAGATATCTTATAGCACCAAGTAAAACTTCCAATGCCAGGAATGAGTTATATCTTGTGTCATTGGCCAAAGGAGCCCCATGGAAACCCTCAAGCACCACAGGCTATTGGTTTCACTCCACAACACGATGGTGTAGCCCTAGTGATGAAGACAATGCTTATGTATGTCCCCAGAAACAGAGAAGTAGAGCTGATGTCTAATTAGAAGCTTTACCCTCACTGACTAGTGTTCATGATACTGGAAGTACTTTCCATATGACAAAAGGAGAAACGTAATAATATCTGCTACAGTTCCTGAAACCTACAACAATGACCATCCTGGAAGATATACTGGTGGTGCAATAGTAGCACAAGTGTTATGGGAGTCACCATCTACTTTCTGGTTTGATTTAGGGCCCACACCATGAGATGGAACTCATACCTAACACAGTTAAAGTGTCCAAGAACCTGAGGCTAGATAGAGCATAGGACTAGAGGGAAACCAAATATTATTGTTCTGCTAAAGGAATACCAATAACACTACTCTCAATGAGTTACTACTATCCTCAGCTTGCATCAGAGAAGCTTCAGACTAACACAGAGTCCCAAACTAACTGGACAATAGGCAGAGAGCGACAGACTTCGAATATTTTGTTATAAATGGGATATCTTCATCAAATACCTCTCTCCAGCCTCAGGGATCTATGTGGAAAAGGAGGAAGAAAGACTTTAATAGCCAGAGGTGATGAATGACTTTAAGGAAGCAGTGTATTTTAGACACAACAGGACTGACGTATATTCGACTCACAGAGACTAGTAGCATACACAAGTCCTGCATGGATTTGTGCCAGATGAGGTCTCAGCACTGAGACAAGGAAGTAGGCATGTGCTCCTCCCACTAACCAAGAGGTATCTGCAAACAAAACCCACTGGCAAAGGAAAAACCATCTTTCTCCAATGGAGTTCAAGACTGGGTGTATTAGACCACACCTTAGGATGGGCTTCATGTCCTAGAGTAGTTGGCCAAAGCAAAACAAATATATGGTATTTTTGTGGATTTTTTAAATTGTTTTGCTTTGCTTGGGCATTTTTTTTCTTGTTTTATCTGTCTTTATCTTATTTATTTTGATTTTTGATTTTTATGGGACTTTGTGTATATTTCTTGTTTTTCTTTTGTTGTGTTGTGTATGAAAACATAAAGGTAGGTGTGTAGAGTGGTGGAGAAGATCTAGGAGAAATTGGAGAAGGGAAAACATGATCAAAATATATTGTATGAAAGCTTCTTTCTTTTTTTAAAGCAAGGGCTTTTTGTTTTTATATACATGGGCTACCTCTCTCCAAGGTGGAGCTCAAGAGGTCAGCGTTGGATGTGAGGAAGATAAGATTTTTATAGCTCAGGGGTAAGGGGTTTTCAAACGTGGGAAAATAGGTGGAGTTACAGGAACAGAACATTAACATAACAAGTTAGTCCTAGCAACCTCCTAAAACATAGTTGCAAGGTGGATGTAATAAGGTAGTCATAACCACAAGAAGTCATAACTTTGAAACAAAGGTAGAGTTGAGGATGATTATAAACAACTTTTTGAAACAAAGACATACTTGTCATTTTCTGAAACAGGTAGTAGAGAACCATTTATAGTTACAGTTACAGGTAAGACATAGCCTAAACCTTGAGAAGCAGACTTAGTCATAAACAGGAGTAAATTAGTTTATCTTTAAGATGGATTGCAAGCCTACGATAGAGGAAAGCTGCTTTATCACCCTCACTTGTCTTAAATGTCCCTGTCAAATCCCTGATAGGGCCTTAGCATTCTATTCTTTATCTGGGAAAACAAAATTTGCAATGCATTGAAAGATGCATGACCTGTTTATAAATTAGATCTGTTTGGTTAGAATAGAAAAAAGTTAAGGTCATATAATCTTGGTCTGCCGATATGTACTATAGGTAGTCATTTTGTACCTTTGTCAGGAGGATTTGTTGTTGTTGTTGGGGTTTTCTGTGTAACCGTCCTGGATGTCCTGGAACTTGCTTTGTAAACCAGGATGGCCTTAAACTCACAGAGATCCTCCTGCCTCTGCCTCCCAAGTTCTGGGACTAACAGTGTGAGAGTCACAGTGCCTGGCTATTAGGCCTTGAACTCACAGAGTTTCAGATGGATCTGTTTCTGGAGTGATGGGATTAAAGGCATGGGTCACCACTCCCTGACCTTTAGGGTTTATCTGTGAGTGATTCTGTCCTCTGGTATTTCAGAGTAATTTTATTACATATATAATATATCACCACAGTTTCCTTTGGACCTAATATTCCAGCCCTTCACAAAGGACAAGGGACAATGTGCTTTCTTCTGTAGCTATGTCCTGCTGGAATTAGGATGCCATTGTCAGGCCCATGAAGGTTGAAATAACAGCCCAAGGTCCGAAGAAGACTGGGACAATGGGATATTTATCAGAAGCATCTGGTTTGCTGACCCTACTGAAAAGACTTGGAGAAATCACATCAGCTGGTTTACATCAGTTTTTAGCAAGTCCAGGGCTTTCCATTTTTGTAGGACTACCTGGGGCTGGCATGGTGTAGATCACCCCTGGAGCAGTTTATAATCCATAAACGATTTCTGCATGGTATCTATCAGCTGAGTGGAACTCTGCCAAGACATATACAGGCTAGGGACAGAAATTAAAGTTAAACAACTAAGGAAAATTTTATATTTGAAGCTTCTACCTCAGAGTAGGCAATGCATGTAAACTTTGGCCATTGACTGACAGGGGAACTTATCTGGAGTCTGGGAATAATTGTATCTTTATCCTTTTTACCCGATAAAGAATAACACACACAAATGCACACGAATAAGCACATGCACACACACACACACACACACACACACACACACACACACACACACTACTTAAGGACACATCCTGGGCAAGTAAAGAAACGGAACATTGAATGGGAATGAAGAGTGTCCAACTCAAGTTATGTTGCCTCTGGTGTGAGGGAGACGACAGACAAGTGAGGAAAGTGAACAAGAGGGATGGAACTTCATTGGCTACTGGTTTTTGTTTCTTTATGATCAAAGGCTAGCAATATGAGATCTCTTCCATCATTCTTTTTTTATATCTTGTTTTGTATAGCCTCAATATTGCAAAAATGCTCAAGATTAAAAATAAATTTCTTTGAAGAGTTTTTGATTGTGGAAGACAGCAAGGTGGATCCTAGGAACACCGAGAAGTGAGACTCTGTTTCCATGGGTAATCTGCTTGCCTGCTTTGTGCTTCTGTGTCCTCATTTGTCAAGAGTGTCTTCCAAATTTGTGCTACCCTCGAGGATTAAACAAGATGATGTTGGGAGCCATTTACCACCATGCCGGACATGTAATCACCTCTCAGTGACTGTGAAATTTTAGCTACTGAAGGATATATAATATTATTTGATCTTTGGGACTACTCATCAATAGACACAGAGCAAAGTCATGTGTAAATAGTACAGGTGCTTCCAGCTTGTGACCACTGCAGTATAATATTTAGACACAGAACAACATCTCCCTTCCAACCCCAGATTTATGAGCCATGCTTACTTCAATAACTTAGGTTACCTCAGTGAAGTATCTTTTAGAGAGACTGTTGAATTTTTGTTTGGATTCTAGCCAGTGGCCATAAAAATTCTTTGCCACTCAGTAAGGCTATGTATTATAGCCATGTAGGCATCTTGGATATTAGAACTTTCATTTTTTGGCTGTGCCTGATAAACTTGAACATAAGACACCTTCAGCAGTTTTAAGATTTATGGCAACAAATTCCAACTTCCTGGCTCTGGGCCCGTGCAAGCCATGTTACTCACTACCATATAATATTACCTGTGGTAGCCAACTCACAAGCTAAGGTGCCTAGAATAATGTTGGAGTTCATTGCCAAAATACCAGTGGGAGAATGTAGACCTTACAAACTGCAAGCCACATTCATTTGTTCTTCAGTGTGAAAGCCAACATGGAGGAACTTTTCTTTACCACATACCCTAAAGTTGTTTTTGCAAAAATTTAAGAGAACCTTCCTGTTTTGAAACTGAAGTTCTCTGGGCTGGCTTCTCAATTGCTATGAATTCTGCTTCATTTAATAGCAGAGAGAAGAAGGTTACAGCATGGAACTTCAAATAGTCAAAGAAAAGTAAATGTTACCTAAGCTTTTCATCTGCAGAGCTATATAGATTCCCCAGTTTAATCCTTTTTTTTTTTTTTTTTTTTTGAGACTGAGAGTATCTTTTTATCCTTAAACAGCACAATCCTCTCAGAATTTTCTTGGGTCTATAAATTTACTTTTACATGTAGGTCTGTGAAGTAAAGCTTTGTTGACTTAACATCTGGAATTACTCAGGTGGTTTTTCTCTGCTGAGTTTATGAACAATAAAGCAAACTACTGATGATTCCTGGATACTTACACTCAGGTCATAGACATCTCAGCCTCACTGCTAACAAACATAGAACTTTAATTTTATTTAATGGGGCCAAATACAACCAATGTTGAGGATAGAAGGCTAAGTGATCTTTTAAAAAATAGGGTACTTATTTATAATATAAACACAAAACACACACACACACACTGTGAAGAATTTACAAAATTCTTGAAACTCATGGACTATCTCCAAACCCAAATATGTCTCACTTTAATGAAGTAGACTGAAGTTGTTCACTTTCTAATTATAGTTCCTACCAACAGGTAAGAAATCTATTACTGTGGTGATACTGTCAACCCCACTCCTGGAATTACTTAATTGGTACATTTCCTTTTTTCCTTCCTTTTTTTTCTCCATTAAAAAGCTTCCTTGAAATAATATCTGAGATATTTGTAGTTAATATTAGATTTTTTATAACCAGCTTTAGAAATATCACCAGAGTAAGACAATGAATGAGCCCTGAGGCCAAGTAGGAAAAGGAAAAACAATCTGCTGCATGGACTCAATTAGGCATTATGGAAAAAAGCTGTGGCTGTGATATGCCACATGGTAGTTATGGTACAATATAAGGTGGAGTTAGAAGGATAGATAATAGTACTAACTAATGTCAAAGCACAGAATTGTTAAAAGCCTGATGATGATACAGTACCT
Organism: Phyllotis vaccarum; assembly: GCA_033318265.1. Lineage (NCBI taxonomy): Eukaryota > Metazoa > Chordata > Mammalia > Rodentia > Cricetidae > Phyllotis > Phyllotis vaccarum. Next base: position 71,653,429 of record JARWLC010000004.1, on the reverse strand, counting down.
CAGCTTTAAACATGGACCACCAGGAACAGCAATGCTGGCCAACATCACTGCAATTTTCTCAAGACAAGACTCTCTTTTATTTGTTCCTTTGTCCTTTATACTAGGCTTGGCACCTAGTATGAAGGACAGATATATGTTTAGTTCTGGTATGTAAGTGTTAGTAATGGATTATGGATTTGTTGACAATAATTTTATTAAAGTTGCATAATAATTCTAACAAAGGGCCTTGGTTTTTAAAATACAAACATTAAGATAGATTCTCAGAAAAGAACAATTCTTCTTCTGCACAAATGGTGCTTAGAAAGTTGGTATAGTTGCTCTCTACCCAGCAGGCAGAGTGAGTGATCTTTATAAAATAGATGTCATATCACCTCACTTCAAAAATGGCCAATCTGTCTTCCCCCTTGACCTGCACATGTAAGCTTCCATCTCCCTTCCCCAAATCTGACAAAGCCTTGGTATCAGTGGAAGAACTATGAAGATGTCTGAGGAGCCATCTGGCACCACATGGAGCTGGATCAGGATGGGAGCACACTGCAGTGCGGACAGGTAATGATGAAGGGACCGTCATTCTGTCGCCGTAACAGTCTTCTCTTGTCTTTCCTTGCTGTGTGATTGACTTAATCTGTACACAGTCTGTGCTCACATATGTGTCTAGTGAAGAGATCACCCTCCGATATGAAACTCAGGAAGTCTAATTACCTAGACTAGACCCCTGTACATACTGGTGAGAAGTAGCTCACTTTCACTGCTGATGTCTTTAATCTGTGGTACTGGAGGTGGAACCCAGGGCTTTCCACATACTAGGCAAGAAGTCTATTACTGAGCTCAGTAATGGGTCGAGTCATGATACTCGCTGCAGAGGGATGTGGACAGCATGATGTGCAACATGCACATTGTACCTCACATTGCAAAGCTGCTCAATGAATGGGAGTTTCCATTTCCTTCAAGACCTGAGCATGACAGAGACACCAGAGCCCTGGCTTCTGCCTGTAAAATGACTACAAGGACTGACCCACCGGACAGCATGAGCACCAATATAGGAGTGCTGTGAAGATGCTGGCTTCCATTCGCAGGACTTTGTAGCTTCTAACTCTTCCACAATATAAGCCGAGGTCAGCTGGCGAGCTCCTGAGGCTGAAAACACCAGGTCATCTGAGAATAAGGAAACAGAGGAGAGTACCAGCCTAGTTCTAGCCTGGCATTGGTAGAGACAGTTGTGAGGCAGCAGAAAGTTCCCCTCTATCTAATAAACCTGAGAAACTTTATATATATATATATATATATATATATATATATATATATATATATATATATGGCTGTATGAATCATTTATACTTAGCACTTATTTAATAGATTGGCAGCTGGCTTTTAATAAGTAACAAGTAAGAAATGTGTGATTTCACACACTTACCAGCTTCATTTTGTAAAGTCCCCAGCAGGTTCTGAAACACTTGTTGGCATATGCTCATTGAAGCCCCCATTTCCCTTTGCCCCACTTGTCCTGAAGAGGAAACTGAGAGGCATTATGTGAACCGATTTGCCTGCTTGGAGAGGAGAGAAACTGGGGCCCAAATGGGATCTTCTAAAGCCAAGTTGATGGTCTTACAGAGACACTTCTGTCTTCTATGTATTTAATATCAAAGTTAGAAAATGAAAGCCAAAGAGCTTTGGATTGGGTTGCAGTCACTGGCACATTGAGAAGCTCTAACTCCTAGTATCTCAGAATGGGACTGTGTTTGGAGACAAGGCTTTAAAAGTGGTGATTAAGGTAAAATGATGTTATCACTGTGGGTCTCCTTCCAATCTGCCTTTCTATAAATATAGAAAAAGGGAATCTGGAGATATATAAAGGAATTATGGCCTGAACACACACTCCCCATGTACACATATGTACACATGCTAACATACACACAGATACACACCAACATACACAGAAAGGTATCAAGGATGGATGTACACAAAGAGGACCACACGAGGGCACTAGCAGGCCCGGGAGTGAGACTCCATACATGACACCTTGACTTTGAGCTTCTAGTTTCCAAAACTAGGAAAGAAATACAAGACTTCTTAATTTTTATGAATGTTTTTCAAGAGGCAACATAGTATGTAATACATCTTTCACTCAGCACCCATACACTAGATTTTTATAAACAAACACTCCTTAATGTTCTTTTTTATTGCCATTCATTGTACACAGTAATGGGATTTATAATGACAGTTTCCAACACATACATAAGTACTTTGATCATGTTCTCCACTCCTATAAATACACAGAGAGAAACCTAATTTGTGAAGTCTAGCTGACAGCTTTAAAAACTAGTATACCATAATATAAGAAGAAAGACAGCTTACATTCAAACTAACCACCCAACTCTAATGCACTGAACTATATATTCACACTACACACACACACACACACACACACACACACACACACACACACACACACACACACACACACTTTCATATATAAAATTCTATATATGCATTTAATGACTTTAGGGTATGTATTAGGGTCTAATCAAGAGAAAGAAACTGAAACCATGCAGTAGTTTGAAAAAGAAAAGTTTAATATGAAGATTATTAACTGCAATGTATGATTGAGGTTCTGGAAAATTGACTTGTACCTATTAATAGTAGATAAACAGGTAAATAGAATTCTATAGGGAGCAAAGATCTGTGATGGCATATGTACAGAGCCCAAGGAAAGCATCTCTATTCTAGCCTAAAGGCTAGGATCCATATGTGGAGTTCATGATCATAATCCACTACAAGATGATAGAGAGGTGGCTCTATTCCCATTCCTGAAAGATCTGCTGGATGTCTGTCAGGGAAATCTGCTCATAGGGTGTTAAGTCTATGACTAGGATATCACTTACAATATGACATAATGGGGCAAGGGTCATAGCAAATGCATGTGTGAGGTCCTGGGGTTGATATAGAATATTTAGGTAGATCTGAGGAAGCTGTGGGCAACTAGCTGTTGACTATGTATACTTCAGGTGGTAGGTTCTGGACAAGTCTGGAATGACATGGAAACCAGACCCAGGAAACTGCAGGTACAAGAGATAAAAGAGAGACCCAAGATAACCAGAAATAACAACAACAAAAAGTCCCTTCTTCCTGCAGTGGCCTCACCCAGGTCTCTTCCAGCAAAACTTGAAATGTTAGCCTGTATGGAAGATGTACTGCAAATCCTAATTGGTTTGAATAATAAAAACCCAGAGCCAGATATCAAGGTAAATGCTGAAAGATCCGAGAGACAAAAGAACAAGCCACAGCCACTTCTTAGCCTCAAAAAGGATCGAGCTCCTGTCTCCACAAACCTTATATCTCTCTCTCTGCCCAGCCATATCACTTCCTGTCTCCACCTCCCTAGTGCTGGGATTAAAGGCATGTACCTCCCAAGTACTGGTGTCCAAGGCATGAGATTTCAAGTGCTGGGTTTAAAGGTGTGAGCCTCCACCGCCTGGCTCTGCTTTTTTAGACTGGATCAATCTTGTGTAGCCCAGGGTGGCCTTGAACTCCTGATCTTCCTGGTTCCTCTTCCTGAGTGCCAGGATTAAGGGTGTGAGCCTCCACCGCCTGGTCTCTATGGTTAACTAGTGGCTAGCTCTGCTCTCTGAAATTCAGACGAGCTTTGTTAGAGCACAAACAAAATATCATCACAAGAAGATGTAAAGGGTTCTCTATGTTTGCCCAGAGCAGATGATGAGGGTTGCATTTGGAGCTAAGTTAACACATTGCAAGTGCACAGGAGGACACACAGTTGTAGTAAATCTGAGACTACTATATACTCCTTGTTAACACACACACGTCAGTCCAGTTGAGTGTGGTACCTGAGAACCTACAGATACAGGGTCTCTCCTCCAAAAAGACATAGAGGTTTTGGGAGAGCAAAGGGGGCAGGGAGGATGACGGATCACCATCTTCAGAAGCTTTCATCACACAGGGTCTGTGCTGCAACTGAAATATCTTCCCTCAAACAATGACTACAGGCTCACAGTCTGCACTTGGCAGTTCCTGGATCTTTAATCTCGGACTTCCTTGTTCATAAAGCAATGTTTGTCTGAATCCCAATATTTACAAGTTAAATATTTAAAACCTCAGTTATCCTGGAATCAGCAAGTACTTAGTGCCAATATGCTTCTCTCTTAATTAACTCTGAACTAGTTCCATAATTGACTTTAAAAAAGAATTACCTCAAATGATTTTTAATTATTGAGAGGGATAAATATAATAAAGACTACTGTAGACTTACAGCTTTGTATAATACCAAGTTTACCAACTGCATAAAAATAAGACTTTTTTAGTAGGTTCTCATTGTACAAATAGGAAACATGTTTTTGAGAAACTTACTGAACAATGACTGAAGGACAATGAATCGGAGATGCTCATTGTTAGAGCTAAATGGGACCTTGTTGACCATTCAGGGTAGTTGCCTTTGTTAATGGAGAAACTATGTTCCAGGGATCTTAAGTCGGGGGCTCTTGAATGGCTATGGTGTAACTAGACTTAAAGTCTTACAATTTTCCCTAAGTCTCCCACAGGGAGGTGTGGAAAGGAAGCCATGCTGTACTTGGTATTATCTACACTATAGCCAAGGATGTGGGGGCAGAGGGGAGGATGTTTACTGCTAATGGAAACTACCCGCCCCCAAGAGATACACTGAAGGAAAATGTTCTTCCCATGCTCAATCCTCCCAGTGCCTGGAGGGTTGCATGGAGAACCTGAGAAGGACTGAATTATAAAATGAGACACCTGAGCAACCTTGTCTTAGTAGGATGCTAGAGCAAGAATTCAGACCACATTGCCCTGGCTTGACTATTGCTTGCTTGGGGTGTGGTTAGCTACTTTGGTATGCTTTGGACATTCACAGGCCTGAGCTTTTTGGGTAAGACAGTCATCACACCGGTGGAAAGAATATATTAATAGTGATGATCATAAGCTGGCAACAAGGATGAGATTTTCTCATCTTTCAAGCTTATCTAAGAATTTGGACAGAATCAGGGTATTTATTATCTATTTCTATTTTCAATCTACTACAAATACTTTTTCCTGAAGTCATGTATTTTCTTTATCCTGTTAAAAAGCAATTAAATATAATTATAAATATAAAAATTAAATATAAATATAATGTATAAATATAAACATGCTAACATGAGAGTACTTAACAGGCATAAGCTTCATCAGTTTCTAATCTGCTAGATCCGGTGGGGGAGGGGGATGGTTATGATGTTTGGAGCTGTTCTGGTCCAGCGTCAGCCTTTTGTTAGTGAGGACAAGAAGAACACTTGGGATCACCGGGGCTTGTCCTCCTTTTCTGTTGTGACAAAACATCACATCCAGACAAGATGCAGGAGAAAGAATTCATTAACCCTATGGTTTCAGAGGTATAAGCATCCATCACAGTGGGGAAGCAGAGGCTCCCAACAGGCCTGGAAGCTGCTGTGGGAATTGTGAGCTCACACCTTTTACCACAGGCAGGAAACAGAGAGAACCTACTGAAAATAGTGTGGAGTCTTTAAACTCCCCAAACTTGCTTCCAGTGACATACTTCTTCCAACAGCCATACCTCTTAAACTTCCCCAGCCAGCATCATCACCAACTAGGGACCAAGTATTCAAACTTCTGAGCCTATACGGGTCATTCTCATTGAAACCACTGCCTCCAAGTACTCTTTCTTACCTACTGCTACTGATTTTTTAGCAAAGCATACGTAATAAACATCCAGGTGATACAGAGCTACCTACATCTTCAAAGAGAACTTCAACAGGGAATTGGTGGCATATGTGTTCCCTGTGTTGGTGAAATGAGCATGTGTCTATCACATCAGGCTTCCAAAACCACACCAGGTAATGATGGATTACAAAATTCTTCCCTCTTGTTCTACAACACCAGGAATAAGATCACCAGAAAAGTGGACCCAAGAACCTCTCTTTGTCCAGCAGCCATTCCAAACACATCAACCCCATCCACAAACCACATACTCATTACCTAATCCCTCTCCTACATATGCCAAGAACTGATCTTGTCTCTTCCTCCTGTTTCATGAGCTCTAAATCAAAGTTCAGCATATTTTTGATTTTTTTTGACCCTTCAAAAATGTTATTTCAAGGCCACTTCCTGTTTCCACATTTTCAACATTCTTGACAGCAGTATGTTTTCATACTGTTCACAACAGTGCTTTGTGACTGGAACAGTGTTTGGGTTTTTATTTTTTTTTAAAACAGTATTCTAGTTGGTTTCATGTCTATCTTGTAATTATTTAATTGTGCAAAGCCAGAGGCATGACAGAGGGCATGTGGGGAATGGGAATATAGAACATTTTTTCAGCAAAAAATATGAACGACATACCTTCCTCCTTTTTTTTGGTCCCCTAAGACTCCCAGCTGCAGAAACACTAAACTCCATCTTGTGAAACTCACCAACTTATTTAGCCACTTTCTCACAGCTCCACCCTAAATAAGACATTCTCTTCCCTGTCCTAGGTACAGGATCACAACATAGAAAGCACATTCTTTAAGAGATCCGGGTGACAAAGTGCTGTCTATTTCTGTTTTCATGTCCCTGTCACATGTGACAACTCACATGCTGCTTATTGAGGGCAATAAGGTACAATGTGCATTGTGTCTAAGATGCTTTATGTAATTTTATCAGCATTGATTAAGGACAGAAGGCAGTTTCTTGAAGCCTTGAGAGTGCTAAATATTTTAATTGATTAGAACAATTGAGCAAGGAAATTGCACTTTAGTGTGATTTCAGTCACAAACACATTCTTCTTAGAAGTTTAGCATATTAAACTGATGTGGCATCAGCAGAGGCAGAGCTGATCGCCGGATTTGGGCGCTACTTTCTCTGTAAAAAAGTGACTGACTGGAAGAACGACTCAGCCTTGACTTTGTCATCTACAGGAAACCCACCAGTATGTTGTCAGGTCCCGAAGGTCTTATAGATGGATTATTCAGCTCAAACCAAGAGCCTGCCCCTGGTGTACTGAGAGTTCCAGAATGTTCTCCAGGAGAGTAGTCATGATGGCAGCTTTTGTTTACTTTCAAGTGGGATGTATTGAGAGCCCAGTGAAACATAGTGGTAATCTGCACGGCAAATATTCAGCTCCAAGTTGTTCTGCGGGTTTTCTGCTGGGTATAGAAATCCAAGCTAAAGCAAGGCTCCCATTCCCTGCCACCGAGCTTAATAGCAGAACCACATACACAGACCCTGTCTATTGATGGTAGGCCCCAGCCTTTCCCTTCTTGAAACATGAGTCACTGGGGCATGGACCTTATATCATAAGCAGAAACCAGATACCCTTAGAGTCAGAAGTATCTCCAACACTAATTGGATTTAAAATCATGAAGCGTGCTCACAGACTGAGGCATTCAAATCAAATTAGCCACCACCTTATTTTTTGAAAAGAAAGAATTAGTGCCTTGTGTATACATTATCATCACAAGTTAATGAGGGAGATAGCATGACTGGAGCCGCCTCTGTTTCCGGAACTCAGATACCACAGTATGCCCTCTGCTTTTGCTTGCTTTTTGCTTTTTATTCTTCCCCTTACAAAAAAAGAAAGAAAGCAAGAAAGCAAGAAAGAAAGAAAGAAGGAAGGAAGAAAAAATGAAAGGAAGGAAGGAAGAAAAAATGAAAGAAAGAAAGAAAGAAAGAAAGAAAGAAAGAGAGAAAGGAAGAAAGAAAGAAAGAAAGAAAGGTGCTAGAAAATTCAAGTGCAGCAACAGACCCATCCTCTTGGGAACCACATCAGGAAGTCCTTACTTGCAAAGGAGACTATAGAACCACAAGGAGGTTGAGAGCAGCCCCAGATCACACAGTCCCTTGGCAGCAGCTAACACCCAGGCGTCCTCACCTGCCACACTGGATGGACCTTAGTAACTGCACAGGATGATCTTAGATAGAGGGAAATGCAACAATTCTTCAAAGTAGGGTTGAAACTTCCAGGGCAGCCTAGCTTTGGGCAAGGCGGAGCTGAGTGATTATGCTAGCCTCAGACTTGCAGGCAGCCCCTCACCTTCTCACAGTTATCCACTTGCAAAGTAGAAGGAGATCCAAAGTCACATTCACACCATGAGACATCTACTTTCTGATGGAATGTGGGGGGATGGGGAAGGCCTCAGTTCTTCAGGTGACAAGCAGAGAAACTTGGACAAATACAAAGTGTGTTTTCCTACAAGGCTAGAGCAGAGCAGAGAGATGCAGAAAGACTGGTGATCTGGGTTCCACTCCAGTCGGTTGGTCAGTCAGTCAGTCAGTCAGTCAGTCAGTCAGTCAGTCAGTCAGTCAGGTCAGCAGCTACCCTTCTGAGAAAGAGAACCAGCAGTCTTTGAGAGAAGAAAAGGAGCATACTACGGGACAGACCGGGAAGGACTGTGTGGGCCAGTGGGGGGCATCTGGAGATGCCCCCAAAAGCTGTTCAGTTGTTTTTCCTACAAGTACATAAATCCCAAATTTTGTTAGGACACAGCAGGAGACAGGAACAGGCCCGTGGAGGGGTTATGAAGGGTAGATTGAGTTTAACCAAAGAAACTTAACACATTTGGAATTGACGCCTGACCTAACACCTCCCCCTTGACCTAGTAGAGACCAGATGGGAAAGGTGTCACCACAATGGAAATACAACTCACTGGACAGGTAATATATGGAGGAAAATATAAAGGATTAATTAGTTTTTAAATGGTGCTTAATTCCTCTAAAAGTAAATTGTTTCAGGTGACTGAAAAATTATGCTGTGTGGGTAAGCATGGTGATACACATATATGCTTATAATTCCAGCACCTGAAGGAAGAAGTAGAAGGATCCTGAGTTCAAGGCCAACCTAAGCTACAGGGTAAGACTTTCTTTTAACAGATGATTTGGGGTAGAGGTGCTGTTATAATACATAGGAATGAGCTGTATGATGGCACAGCTCTAAAGCACTAAATCATAACGAAGACTAACCAATGGGACCTGTGAGCCCTGCCCACGTGCCAACAGGAGCCCGGAAAGCATGTCTGGGAGTGAGTGGTAAGGGTGCTGGAGAAAATGATGTTAGGTACCAAGTTGGATGAGGAAAATTTATAGCTATGGAAGCATCCTCTTTGGTCCCAGGAGATGCATCTAGTATCCTGAGATGTTAGCTCAAGACAGCAGAGAGGCCAGAAGACCAGGGGGAAAAGGTAGCTAGGTTGTCTGTGTTTCATCTGTTAGACCGTATGAGTTCATTGCTCTGAATGTATCAGTTCATATCGACATGTGATGGGCAAGCGTGCTTTCCTTCCTGTGAAGTGTCCTTTAATTTTCTTCAGAAGGTCCTTTGATGCACACACACACAAAATATCTAATTTGGTTTTTTTTTTAATCCCCTTCTGTTGCTTGTGTATCATATGTCACAGGTAAGCAACAACAGCCTAATCTGAGGTCACAAGAATTGACCTAGGTTTCCTTAGGTAAATTTACCTAGGAAATTGCAGAGTATTTGTTCTTTAAAAAAAAAATCTCATTTTAAGCTAATTTCATTATGTCAGGTAGGGGCCCAACTTCCTTTGTTTGCATGTGAATGTGTTTCAGTGATGCTTGTTAAAGTGGCTTTTCTTCCTCACTCTAAGGAACAGTCCTGGTGTCTTTCCTGAAGGTCAGTGTGCTATGACTATGTGAGCTTAGGTGTGCACTCTCCATCTGCTCCACTAGTTTGTCTGTCCCGTGTCAATATCATATGTTTCATTGCAATAACTTCCTTGTAGGAGGTTTGGATTTGGAAAGAATGAATTTTCTATATTTTTCTATATTTCTTTTTCAATATTGCTTTAGCTATTCTGAATCCCTTGCGGTTCCTTATAAACACTGTAACAAGCTTGTTATTCACACACACACACACACACACACACACACACACACACACACATAGAGAGCACATACAGAGAAGTTGAGTTTCAAGAGAAATTGTGTTGAATCCACAGGTCGGTCACATAATACTGCCTCTTTTATTTGCTTTGCTTTTGTTATTTGCATGGGACAAGATCTCACTATGTCACCATTTAGCCAAACTTGGCCATGAACTGGCGATCTTCCTGCCTCTGCCTCCAAAGTGCTGGAACTATAGGCATGTGTCTCCATAATCAGCCAGAGTATTGCCTTCTTAATGACATTAAGTTTTCCAATTCACGGAAATGGGTCACATTTCAATGCACGTAAGCCCTCTTAAGTCTTTAATAATGTTCTGTAATTTTCCATGTCTGTGCTTTGTATTAGCTTGGTTCATTTATTTTAAATCTTTTAATTTTTGGAATACTTGTAAGTAGGTGTAGTAATGAGGTTTCTGGCCCTTGACATTCGGGCCTAACCTCAAGGTTTTGACCTGCAGTCCCGCAGTCCCACAGTGACACACAGATGCTTTCAATAATTTTAGGCTGATCAGCCTAAGGCTCAGGCATATAACTTGCTACCTCTTTACCCTTAATCTAACCCATGACTCTTAACCTGTTCAGCCATGGGACTAAATACCTTTTCTCACAGAAGCATGGTTGTCCTCTGCTTCCTCCGGCTTCTCGCTGGCATTCTGCCCTGTGCTTCTTGTTCTCAGAGTTTTCTTAGTCTGGTAACCCCGCCCATATTTTCTGTCTGCCTTTGGCCAATGAGCCCTTTTTATTAAACCAGTGGGTGGGACAATTATTTACAATGAAACAACACAATCTCCCACAAGTAGGATTACAGTGATTTTTAAATTGCTCGTTACTCGTGTAGACAACTGTTTTATACTCTGACATCTAAAGCTTAGCTGAGTCATGAGCTCTCATTTTATTTAGTGTGTTTTTGAGATTTTTCCATGCACTACGCTAGCGGTTCTCAACCTTCCTAACCCTGCAGCCCTTCAATACAGTTCTTCATGTTGTGACCACCAACCATTAAGCCATTTTTATTACTATGTCATAACTATAGCTTTGCTATTGTTATATATTGTGATGTAAATATTTTTGGAGATAGAGGTTTGCCAAAGGGGTTAAGACCCTCAGGTTGAGAACTGCTGTGCTAGGTCATTTCATAAGCAATGACAGGCATACGAGGTCTTCTAATCAAAGTGCCTTTTGTTTAATTCTTCTGGCCAGTTTCTCTGAGTTAACATCTTTTTCTCGTGAGGCTATGTCTGTGATCTGTTTGTGCTTTGTGGTAGACACTCCACATATTAGAACAGCGCCCCTTTGTCATATCATTTCAGGTTTCTATAACAAAATACCATAAACAAGGTGGGTTATGGGCAATAAGAATTTAGTTCTTATAGTTCTAGTAGCTGAGAAGTCCAAGATCATGGTGTAATGTGTGGATATTTTCAAATACAATAAAATCATTCAGAGATATCAGAGGACAGATCCACCTCCTCCAGTCTTTGTTTCATTTTTTCCAGACAGAGTTTCCTGTGTAACAGTCCTGGCTGTCCTGGAACTTGCTTTGAAGACCAGGATGGCTTTGAACTCACAGAGATTCTCTTGCCTCTGCTTCTCAAGTGCTGGGACTAATAGTGTGAGCTATGGCTCATTCTGCTTCCTCTGTCTTTCTATGCCTGCCTTAAATACTTTCTTTGCTCAGTTAAGGCGTGGCACTACCACTGCCTGCCTGGGAGCCTGGAACTCCTTCTATAAATTAAAATAACCTCAAACTCAGATTTGATGGGATTAAGGGTGTAGGTCACAACTCCCAGGATATTCCCAGTGCTGGGATTAAAGATGTGAGTTATCACTGTCTGATCCTCCTAGACTGACTTCAGGTAGATCCCTCTGATATCTCCACTGTTTTTATTATATTTGAAAATATCCTCACAGTTTAATCAGAGTCAATACCTGAGGAGAGATCACTTTAAGGACAAGGGAACTCTCTGGAACTCTTATTCACTGGCTCCAACCATGAGGGATTTGACCTCATGACCTAAGGCCCTAGTCCCTAATTCCATTGCCTTGTGGGGTTCTGATTTCAACACACACATTTTGGGAAAATACAAACATTGAGACAACAGGATCATTTATCGGTCTGTGGACATTCCTTCTGTTTCTAGGTTTTGAGTGTTCTCTAGTTCTTTTCTTAAGAAAGCAAGAAAAATATGCCTAGAGTTGTTTGGACTTTGTACATTCCAGAAGGACTTGTCATAGCTGTTACACACAATGACTGTCCTCAGACAAAAAAGATGAACAATTCTACCATATGCCAAGTTGCAAGAGGCACAGCGCTACCTAAAGCAACAAACTACTTCCATCCAAAGTGGCATTAATAAAGAGGAGAAATACCACTGTTCCAGAAGATGATGATGCCCCCACTGCTCCCCAGGTCTGAGTCTCAACTTCCTCTGGCCTTGTCTTTGTCAGGTAAACTCAGAGGATCCATTTCCTGGCCTTGCCTTGCAAAGGAAACAGGAAAATCTCAAACCTACACCTGGCTTTCCTCCAGACCCTTTATTTAGTCTGTCTTCCTTCTCCCACAGTCTGTGGGCCTCCCTCCTTATCTTCTTGTTCCCATAGTTGTGTTCTAGTGGAGGGCAACAGCTGGCCCTTGGAGGAAGCAGGAAAAAGGCGAAGGCAAATAATCTTGCCAGCAAGAGACAGACAGGGCTGAAGCTGCAGCCCAAGAGACATTCTTCTACCTGCCATGTCCCTATTGGTCTAAAGGAGCTCCCACAGAGGAGGCTAGGAGCCAAAGAGTCAGTCAGGAGTAGTCACCTTTTGCTTCTTCTTTGATGTGTGTCTGGAAGGGTGCATACACACAGAAGCCAGAGGAGGATGCCAGGTGGTAACTTCTCTCTGCTTATTCTCTTGAGACAGGAACTCTGAGGACTCGACTGAAATTGGAGCTAAGCCCCAGTGATCTCCTGTCTCTGCACCCACATTTTATCACTTACATAGCCACACCCAGCTTTTTAGTTGAGTGCCAGGATCTGAACTCAGGTCTTCATGTGTGAGCAGAAAGTAAGCTTACCCATTGAGCCATCTCTCCAACCTCAAGGAACAGGACTTTTTGTTCCAAGCCACCAGGGAAAATCTGATTTGTGGGGGACCAGAAAGCTCCTCTTCACTGGGCTTGAGTGTCTAGGGTCTTCAGGACAGGGACCCGGTGCCCCTACTTACTTCCCCACAGCCTAGACAGAAGGCAGCAACTCTTTGCAGACACCTACCAAATCTCCTGTATGCTACATCTTATTGTGTTAGTCACCTCCCGTCTCCACGCTTGGATCTACACAGAGCTCACAAAGCAGGCACTCCAGGCACCCCGGGGCACAGGTAGGTGGGGCTTCTTGAATCCTTTCCAGAACACCTGGAGCACAGTAGGCTCCCCAGAATAGATGGAGGTGCGTTGCCTTGACTTAAATCCCTCATTCTGGGCTTCTGTATCCCATTCAACAGGCCCCTACAGGTAGGTGATGCAAAGATCTCACTCCTTAGCCTCTTTATGGTGGCCCTTCCTTGCAGGTGTGCTCATGAGCACTGCACACCTCAGGGCTTCACATATCCGTTAAGCAACTGCCCCCACTTCTATCTGAACAGGTGACTGGGCTGGTCAATCAACACAGTTCCATCTTTGGTGACAATTATTGCTTCAGGGATCAGCACCTAATCCGTGTTTGTTTCCTAGAACATGCGCAGAGGCTAACAAGGTGAACTGTGTTCTTTGTTCCCCATGGACTCTAATCTGAAAGACTCCAGGGCCTTGGGACTACTGCCCACGTCCTGATTTTCCACATGAAGTCTAAGAGCCATGTCAGCATGATTTAAAAATTAAGGAGTTAAGAAATAAAGATATTTTATGAACTTCAGGATTAAGCTGGACTGGAACTCAGTATATCCTTCAATTTTGTTTTCAACTAGAGGAATATATTGTCTTTGTGCTTAAGCGGGTGAGAACTGCATTTCCTAACACACACCCTCATGCCTTCAGCCACGTGAGAGACTGTGGCTTACTCCACACATGCCCAGCCCAGTATTCCTTTTCCATGGTATAAACTTCCTCAATCCTTCATCACATTAGTCACCCTGGCTTCTGCCTTCGCTCAGTTTCCTTTTTAAATTAGTGTGTTTATGACTTACAACTTCAGGTCTATGCCTAAAGACCTCTTTTTCTTGATCCCTACAAGTGAAGTCCAGGGTTTGTCTACATTATGTCTGTCCTATCGGTCCTGCATCGATTGCCCTTATAATCAATTCTGAGAATCTATGCTTTCAAAGGTGGGTACCTTGCCTCCTATGTCAAACACCATATGGCAGGTGCCACTGAAAGGGATTAGAGATCGTAATGAGCAGGGCTTCTAGGCTTGGCTTTGCTGCTGCTGTCTCTGATAATATGGCTGTCTGTTTGAAACTTGAACAACTTCCACTCCCAACCCTAACCCCATGTGCATGATAAGGCTGGTAGATAATCAGTTGGGTCTCCTGTGCAGCTTGAGAAGATTCTTGTGCCATTTCTCATATGGAAATCCCACATTGGCTGCTTCTAGCTGAGACCAAGCCTTCAGGACCTTGACCTTGGGTGGGAAGGACCTACACCAAGGTACAGGCATAGACCAACTGCTTCCCAGAATACTTTATCCTCTGAAAATCCCCAGCATCAACATCCTGGCATCTGCCCAGACTCTTCAAATACAAGAGCAAATAAAATAAATACAAGTAAATATTGTACTCATAAGCAAGAGAATGCCTAGCAACCAAGAACAAAAGAGGCTGCAGAGGCTGGTGTCTTTCATAGGCCCTGTGTGCAAGCTTCAGGAAAGACCTTTTCTGTGAACAGCATGATTTAAGCGTTCAGTTATAGAGGAGGTAGTGTCACTGGGACTGAAAACTGGTTGAGAGGAGATAAACAGTCAGGGGTTCCCTGGCCTTTGTCCCATGGGCTAGTATTGGGGAACGAGCATTCCACTGCAGGTTTCAGACTGAGACACGGAAGGAAAAGAGAGAAGTTTCTCAGTTCCAGGGGACCCTATACAGCACAAATTGGTGAAGGTAGGGTTACCTTAGATAATATCAAGTCGTACATGAAATATAAGAGACCCAGTATCCCCCAGAGATATTTCAACACACACTATACTGTTCTCATTAAAAGTTTTGACTATAAAACTCTTTGACATATTCAAAGACAGGGCCACAGTGTAATTTTTGAGTCACCAAGGCTCATCATCAGTAAGATTCGGCCACAGCTCCCTCACTGGACTTTTCTCTGTGTTTTGATTAAATGACTCAAAAGCAAATCCAAGTTCCCCGTTATTTCCTGTGTGGATACTGGAACACAGGACTAAAAACAGGATAATGCCTCTTCAAGTATCGCAAATCCATTCCTCTACCTCAGTGGCTGGGGTGATTTGGGGTTTGGGAATCCTCCAGGACTTTAGCCCACAATCAAATACTTCTTCTCTTTTATCCAAAAGGTTCTTTTTGTTGGCTCACTCTGAAGATTTTTAATGGCACATGCACATGCTTGGGTTGGCCTTTGAAAAATCTAGGGTTATTTGGGGGTACACTGAAAACAGAATATAGGCAAGAAGCAGAGGAGTGAAAGGGTGGAGAAAAGGAGAGGAAGGAAGAGAGGATGAGGGAGAGAGAGACAGAGGAGGGAGAAAAGCAGGGAAGAAGAAGTGCAGAAGTGCTTGACAGTGCCCACATGGAATCCTGCTGGCTGCCCACCTTACTCATAAAGTTCCCTAGACCAAGGAGGATGGGAATAAACTGGCCCAGACCCCAGGCCTTAAACAGACACTCCTCCAGCATCTTCTGAGGATTTGGGATAAAGGTGGAGAAAAGGATTTTTTCAAGTGTCTGTCACTATGGCAACTGCAGCCAGGAGAAGCCACATTAGGGGTTTCTAGCAAATTAGAAGACAGATGACCCTCGGTCCACACACAGGAATGTGACTGTGTAGAACGAAAGCAGAGCCCTGGCCTGGCTTCCCCAGAGATCAAGGAAAGGAGATCTTGAGGGCAAAGGCCAGAGGCAACCATGAAGGTAAAGCTGATTCATATAAAGTCCCATGGAGCCAGGAGGAAATCCACGGCCACAGAGAAAGTGCCTCTGGTTCCCCAGACCTACAGTCAAGAGTAGGAGAAATTCACAAGCAGGGGATCCTATCGCCCTCTCCAGGACTCCATCCAAAGAGAAGACAGGAGTTTGCAATGACTTCTGATTCACCTGAGACTGTCCTTTAGAGCCTTTACATTTTAGCTTAATTTATTATTATAGGGACTTGGTGGTGTTCACATTTAGGTGGGATCTAACTCAGGCCCTGTCATTTGCACAGTAGACACCTTTGCTGTGCCTTCTCGCCTTGATAAACCCTGAGGGGCAGGATTCTCCAAGGCTCATCCACAGGAGAGTGCAGTTCATGACTATGAGGAATAGAAAGCAGCAGTTCAGTGACCTGGGGATGTGTCCACAGGTATGAAGGGAAACCAGAACGCTGGTGAAATCCATTCCCATCTCAGAGAGTGAGGAAATGAGAAACCCTTTCATTATGATGCATAAAATGCAGGAGCTGAAGAGATGCTCAGTGGTTAAGAACACTGGGGCACTTCCCAGGCCCCACATGGTGACTCACAACCACCTGCAAATCCAGTTCCAGGAGATCTGTTGCCCTCTTCTGGCCTCTGTGGGCACTGCACACACATGGTGCACAAACATACAGGCAGACAAAATATTCATATATATATATGAATATTCATATATATAGTAAATGAATAATTTAAGACATTTAATGTGTGTGTGGTGTGGTGTGTGTGTGTATTTAACCCTGGTGAACTTTTAATCATTTTTCAGATTTCTTTTGCAACAAATGCCACCAAGTTGGCATTAAAATTTTCATAATAATAGTAAACATAAAAAGAGGCAAAGGAAAGGAGAGAGAAGAGAGAGAAGAGCATGGGATAGAGAGAGAAAGAGAAGATGGGAGGTAGGAGGTGAGGTTGGAAGGGGCAGGAAGAAGGTGGGGGTAATCAGGTGGGTGGGTTTGAAAACTGCTCTGACTGAGATTGGAAAGGCCTTTCACGGGGAGGAAAGGAGGAAAGGCCTACTGAAAAGGTCTGTTGTAGCGCGGTGCTGGCACACATGCCTCCTTGGGATGTCGGTCTTACGTTCTGTTCTCAAAGCACATGACCTTCTCTCCTCATGATTACCGTGACAAGGGACCCTGCTTCTGTAGCCTAAGAGGGGAGTAACAGGTACTGCTGAGTCAGATCATAGTAAATGAAAGGCAGGTAGATTTCCCACCCATAGGAGCCCCGGGCTGAGAGCCTCAGAGGAAGTGATTGGTTGATAAGCAGCTGCCAAGGGGACTCTTGCTCATTAAAAATGTGATGACAAGGTGAGCAAGTCCCATGAGGTTTCCCATGACAGGCACTGGGAAAGTGTCCTCCGTCTGTACTAGATATGAATAGAGGCAAATCTTTGAGGGGGGCTAGCCTGCAATGGGGTGTGAGGCGGGACAGGAAGATTAAAAATTGGGTGACATGGGAAAGGAACAGTCTGGAAGCTTCTTAAAACTACTCACAGCAGAAAGTCAAAACCTCCAGCATAGTGTGACATTTGCTGGGAAGGTTGCTGACAGAGAATATTCCCTGTATATAAGAGATAGCTCAAAACAGCAACAAATCCCGCTTGGGCCTAAGCATGTGTGACCCAGCTCCTCTCCTTCAAAATCCTGAAATTTTTGGGGAATTTCACAAACAAGTCTGTAAACTCTTGTTTTTGCAGTGAAGTCATCCATCCTGCCTTCCAGTTCAACCTTAGGGCTTAGGGTTTTCTGTTTTCTGCTGTGAGGCTCAATAGCCACCCTGTATCTCATGAACACCTCTTAGCAAGATATGTAACTTGAAACCCAACAAAGTCAAACACATGCTTATAGTGTGGCTCTCCCTTGAGAAGCTCACATCCCCATGTGAGGTGAGTGCATCTTTCCATGAGTGACTCTCCCCCACCTCTCCACCCCCACCCCTTACATTATAGAACTTAAACATAGGCTGAATAAACTCTCTTCCTAATGAACCTGGGCTCGGCTTGTTCTTAGTTCTACAGAAATTCCTTTCTGCAATGACGAGTCCCATCTTCGAGGGTGGAGGCTTCTGGAAACTGCTCTGCAGGCTGCTGCAGGCTGAAGCTCGGAACCGTGTCTCAGGCTCCTGCTTTAGTGACATGGATAAGTGGAGCTTACAGGAAAGTATTTCTTGGGGATGCCCGTTGTGCGGTCTCTATGAACTGCCCAGTGCTGTCCTCCTGCCTACTATCCTAGTCCTTGGTTTTGGGGCTTCCAGTGGGGCACTGAGGGGAGGTCTGGCAATGTTGAAGGGCTATTGGGGTATTTTTAAGTGAAGGATCCTTCTCAAGGAGCTAGGATCCTGGAAGCTCAGGGCCACCAACCTACCTTGAGCCGGTGGCTTCTAGAGTTTTGTCTCAAGAATTCAAAGAAAGAAATTTACAGCCCAAAGAGGGTGAATTTTAAAGAGATGTTTATTGTGGGTTCATAAGTCAGAGCTTAAGAGGAGAGAGAGAGAGAGACAGAGAGAGAGAGAGAGAGAGAGAGAGAGAGAGAGAGAGAGAGAGAGAGAGAGAGAACACTCCCATAGCAGGAGGGCTCTTAGTAACAGACAACACTGTGCTGCTAAAGAACTGTGCTTTGTAAAGAACTCATGCCATAAACTGGGGTGAGGTGGGGAGAGAGCTGGGTTGACAGTCCAGCTGGCCCAACCAGGTGTCCAGGGACTGCCTCTCCATTTCAGTCCTGTAGTTACACACAGCCCCTAGGAAGAGGAGTTCATTTAGGAGATAACAGAAAGAAGAAACAGAGTGCCCTCCTGGGCTCCAGCAAGGACGGTCTCAGAACTGCTGCTTTGGGGTCTCCGCCCCACTTGACCAGTTCCTATCACTGATCTAATCAGCAGAGGATCCCAATAGGCCTGGGATAGTCCCCATGATTCTCCCATCACAGATCACTTCTGCCCCTTCCAAATAGACTAGTTCAGGGGCACCACAGGCAGTCAGAACACCGGGCATCCTTCTGGATGATGGGCTACACTGGCCCATTCTCAGCAGTTCAGACCGCCTGTGGGATATGAAATGGTCATCTTCTCCCTGGCCTTAGGTCAGTCATGCTTCCTCCTTGCAAACACACACAGCTCAGATGAGGGAGGGGCTTGAAACTCTCACTAAAGATGAGAGCCTGCCAGTGTGAGGGTTTCCCTAAGCACCTAGACACACAGCCTTCATCCCGAGTATCCACCTGACAGTGGTTAACTGAGTATCTCTCTGTTCCAGAGACGAGCTGTGCCTGGGTCCTAAAGACACAGTAATAAACAACAAGGTAACCTTGCCCTCCTGTGAACAATCAGTAAAAGGATAACAAACATGGGCAGTAAGGACATCTCAGCACGGCACACCAGCAAGGGTTAAAGGGAGAAAATGAAGTACAGACAAGGAGTTAAGAATGTGTCTGGGTTTTACTCAGCTAGAGGGCCATGTAGACTGCAACAAGGGAGTAAGAGTCGGAAGTACAAGAAGGTGAGCAGGGCAAGAATCTGGAGGAGAATTCTAAGCAAAGGGCTGGTGCAAAGGCCCTGGGACGCAGGCTCCTGATGTGTCTTAAAGTCACAGTGCAGAAGGGAGATAGGCCTTTCTGGTGTCTCTCTTTCCTTTATCTCTTCCTCACCTCATCCTCCCAAGCTCTGCTCGGATTCATAACACTGAGTGATGAGATAAGTGTGTTCAGTGCATTCCCAGGGCACGCAGGCACAAAGGATCTCCTTCTAGGGAACTGAGCTTGGGAAAGGAGTTTTCTGTTCCCCAGGAGAGAAGGTTTAGGCCAGACCAGAGAAAGAAGCAGCATTTCCTGTCTGGGGCTGGTGGGACAGGAAGTTGAAGCCATTGTGCTTTGCTCAGGGGAGCAAGAGTGAGTCTTCTGTTAGTCAACAGGTCCACACTGCCCATCTGTGAATCCCAGTTAGCTACTTCCCTCCAATTTGCAGGACTCCTTTTTTCCATTAGTTCATGTGTTCATTTCCTAACTCCCTTGCCCTGGTTCCTAAGTAGACTCTGCCACAGCAAAACTCGACCATTATAAGAACAGCCATGTGCTTGATCACCTGCTAGTTAGTTCCTTGATAGTAGGGGCTATGTCAGGGGCTATGTCCTTTTGGACCTCTGTCTCCAGTACTAGGCACAGTATCAGGCCAGAGGGAGTCTCTCTACCCTCATAGATGCCAGAAGTCAGTGTTTACTCCAGAACTTCCTTGCAAGTTAGTCCTTGCTACAGTGTATCTGATATCAAATTATTCAGAAATAACCTCCTTATCTGGGCCATTTCCCCAAACCTCATATGTGTTCTAGCATTGCCATAGTCCCCATTACCCTTTGCAGAGACCCACCTTCTTTCAGGTAGAATTTCCCAGAATTTGCATACAGCCTGATTTCACCCCCTCACTTGCTCCCCTCCCCATGCATATTCCTGGGCTTGGATCCAGGATTCCTGGGTCTTCATCATCCCAGAGGCAAAGACTTAATCTGACTTGCCTGCTAGTGCTCACTGAGTCCCTTGCCCACCTCTCCATCACTTCTCTTCCCTTCCCTGGCCCTGCTCCAGAACCTTCAAGGTTTCCTGAGGCAAAGTGAGCTCATTCACGCCTGTAAATTCAGGTGGGGTGCTTCATGCCCTACAGAGGAGAACGCAGGTTCTGTTGGTGCTTGCCTGCCCTGGACAACATGTTGCCTCTTGCTGTTTCTTGCTGCTCACTCAGGCCTAACAATACATGAGACCCGGAGCTGGTTGTTAACAGTGATTTCCAAGAACCATCTCTGCCAGAAGTTGCCTTCAAGTGTTGCTGGATCTTAGGTGAGCAAGCACAAATGGAGGATTAAACTAAGCCAATCTCCATCATCCTCAAAGAACCTCAGCCCAAGGGGATGGGAGGGGGCCTGGGTATCTGGCTTGTGTGAGAGAAGGTTCCAGCGATCTGGCTGGTAGAGATCAGGTTCACACGGGGTAATAACTGTGGCTGGGATGACTTGTGCTATTTATCTACACTGTTCTTACACTTGACATTCTCCAGACAAAGCCTCAGCCCCAGCTACTCAGTGCCTTCAAGGTGAGCGATACCCAGAGCAAGAGTACCACTACCACTCAGAGAGAGAAATGAGGACACACACACACAAAGTTTAGCTTGTGTATTTTTTTTTCAGACCAGGCCCTCTTAACGTATTCATGTCTTCACTTTCCCATTTATGATTTAGAGCTGCCAGTGCTGGGAATTGAACCCAGAGCCTCCTGTGTGCTGTCAAGTGCTTTGCCAATGGGCTATGTCTTTGACTTTGATCGAATCTTTTGAGTCGGAGTTTCATTAAATTTACCAGGCTGGCCTTGAACCTCCTGTTTCCTCATTGCTGCCTCTGTGTCCCTAATACCTCCAAGCCTGACCCTTTCCTCTCTGCCTTGCCATAATGTTACCTCGGGGTAAAGTTCTGCACCAAGAACAATGATTTTCAGCTATTTTTAGGCTTTTCAAAACAGAAGCATAATCCTTAGACACTGAAATAACATTTTAGTAGTTTCCAGGTATTGTCCGAAGATTTGAAAATGAAGGAGATGCCTTTTTGACCCAGTTCAGAAAAAGAGGGCTATCATGCAGTGAGTAGTTTTCATGGTGCCCTCACTAATCCTAACAATGGTACAGCATCGGGAAGGCAAGACCTAGCAGCCTCTTCCTGGAACCATTGGAGGTAGCTAAAATTCTAAACATCAGCTGAGAAGGCTGGCAACTAGTGCAGTTTCCTAGTGCAGGCGTGGGAGGTGTACCTGAAAATCATTAAGACAAGCAAAGCCATGACCTTGAACACGGCCCATCTGACCACAGGAAAGCTTTCCTAATATCCCACCTCACAACAACAGAGCAGTGCTGCCCATAAACCTGAGAATAAAGAAGAAAAGGGCCCCTTACTTCACGCAATGAGAGAATGGTTAACAAAAAGCAGGGAACAGCCTAATGTGCTGAATTCAGCAGGACCTAGGCCTCTGGGAGCTGGGGAGTTAACAGACTGCAATCAGAGCTGCTCTGGCCTCCTTCTCACTGCAGAGATAATGAAGTAATAAAGGCGGCAGAGGCAGCAAACAAGCTCAGTTGCTGTTCATGGGCCTCTTTGGGCTCACAGGTGCCTCTCATGGTATACGCAAGGACTCCAACAGCTCAGCAGCCCTGAGAAGAGAGCTGGCAGGCAGGCCTCAGTGGCTCAGGACTAATTCCCTCCTTTGGAGACACCAGAACCTCATCTTCCCAACCTGTCACTGAGTCCAGCCCATAGTGGGGCAGCCCATATGGTCAAGCTGTTGAGCTTCCAGAGAGCCTGAGGGTAAACAAACACTGGGAGTCCAGATGGGAGGCTGGCCAGGCTAGCCCCTCTCCTTGATCTCCTCGTGGGGGTGGGGCGAGGGTCCATGTAGAAACCCCAGGAGGCATCTTAGCGATTTTCTGGGCCAGTGACTTCATTTGTCAGATGAGAAAAGGGCCCTTTCCCTCCCGCAGGTTAGGGTGACTGGCCAAAAGTGACAGTGAATCAGTATTGGGGACTGAAGAAGGCATAGCTTGAGTGTGTAGAGGGTATCCTGAGAAACTGTCAGGTCCTTCTTGGATTAGCTAGAAGGGGCAGGGACCTTCCACTCCAGCTTCTTGGAACATGAAATGCAGATGCTCAAGAAGCCTACTACTTGGTCCACCATAGGGGCCTAGTATGTGCTGTGGCCACCTCCCAAGTATTGGTTTTATTGGTATTGGCCAGCATGGGCCACCATACAATGTTTAGGTAATGCTGGGGGATTGAACCCGAGGCCTCATGGCATGTTGAACAAGCACTTGGTCAAACAAGCTGCACCCCCCAATTCTGACACTGGGTAAGATATTTGGCCTTTCTGAGCTTCACTTTTCTGTAAAACGAGACCTGGTCTATCCATCCAACAGCTTTAGCTGGAGGCTGGGAAAGTGGAGTGCTCCTGGCAGTGTGTGGCAGCATATAACACACCGCAGCTGTCGCCCCTGCCATCCACTAATCCAAAGTTCCTCCCGCCCTCAGCAGCGAAGACAACTGCTTTCAGCTGATGGATAATAAGATGGTGTATCAATGAGAGGCTGGGTACTTGTGCTCCAGGGTGGCAGGAACCGCACAGCCCGCTGGTGGATGGCACTAACTAAAATGTACCATATGTTTAAAATTATGAGCCCAGATGTTAGGCCTTGGCACCTAAGGCTCACACCATTAGGCTTGATCCTTTATGTGTCTCTAACCGTCTTTGGGGTGCCAGGAAGCTTGTATTAAAATGCAAATTAGTTTCCCAAGAAGGGAAACATAGTATCCTCTTTGCCAATTTTCAGTCTGTACTGGTTTGACATGAGGGAAGTAAGGGAGAAACTGAAATCGTTCTCTTTCTATGGGGTGGGTGCTAAGTGGGTTAGGTATAGAGAGTGACTACAGGTAACTGGACTTCCAGAAGAGTCAAAGGCAGGAAACTTGTCCCAGCCAAAAAGCACAGGCATATAAATGGTTCTCAGTTCGTGCTGTGGGAGGCCACAAGACTGTGGAAGCTGGTCTGGGCAATCAAGCCTGGCAAAATCTTTACACACACACACACACACACACACACACACACACACACACACACACACTCACACACACTCACACACACCCGGGGGGGAGGGGGCTGCCTTTTCTGTTTGATATTCCCATTGCTGTGTACTTTGCCCATGTGAGCTAAATTCTCTGATTCCTCAAAGAGGAAGAACAAAACATAATGCTGAGGACACTTATTTTTATGTGTGTGGATGTTTCGCCTGTTTGTGAGTCTGGGCACCACTTGTGTGCCTGAAGTCCAGAGAGGCCAGAAGAAGGCATCAGATCCTCTGGAAATGGAGTTACAGACAGGTGTGTGTGTGTGAACCACCATGTGGGTGCTGGGAATTGAACTTGGGTCCTCTGGAGCTGTGGGAAAGAGGTTTTAATCACTGAATCATCTCTCCAGCACCAACATGTATTCTATACACAAAACCTAGAAGAATTTGTCTCCTATGGGGGTTGCATTCCTGTGCTGAATGTGACTACCTCTTTCAGGGCATAAGGAGAAGACTGGAAGAAGATCACCCCACACACACACACACACACCTGACAGGGTCCAATATAGTTCAAATTTTCTAGTTGCCCAAGGATGACCTCAAAATCTCAATTCTCCACCTGAGTGGTCTGAGTGCTTGGATTACAAGTACACTGCTATGTCTGGCTTAACTGTTCTCTAAGGCTTTTCTCTGAAGCTCCATTAGAATCTATTATGTACTGTCTTTAAGATATAGGAATCACCTAATGTGTACAGAATTGATCCACACTAAGGAAACAGATATGAGATATTTATATAAGCTAGGACTGATTTTGAAGATTTAAAAGAAAGAAGGAATGAATAGAGGTGCCGTGAGATTAGTGGTGGGAATCCCCTAAGTGTGCTAGCCATGCCTCTGCTGAGTGCTCAGTTAGGACCCAGTGTTATCTGATAGTCGCTCTGCTTTATGCATAGCCTTCACTACCCATAACCTGCCAGTGGGTGATGAAGTTCAATATAGCCATATCTTTAGAGCCGCTGTTCTTAAGGGGCTGGCTTTTCATTTTACCTGTGAACTCATTCACTATTCACAGTAACTCAAAACCATCATCATCCCCATTCCACAGTTTAGAAGCTGAGGTTCGGAGGGTATGGACTCCCCAGTCATACAATAAGTACTGGCCCCCAGGGTGTGTGGTTCCTAAGGCTGAGTATTGCTTGCTGCTCACTCTGCCTCCATCTTTAAGGGGAAAGCATACACATTCCCCCTTTCAAGTTGCTTTGCCTTGGAAACAATAAGGAAAGGACACGGAGTAAGCAAGGGGTAGATTGAGGTACCTGGTGGAGTGGGAAAGGGGCCTGGGAGGGATATGATCAAGATATATTGTTTATATGTATGGAGTTGTCACAGAATGAATAAGAGATTGTCTATTAAAATGTCAGAGAGAAAAAAGCCCTACTAAACATGCATGATTCTAAAAATCATACAAGTTACATAGATGTCCAGGAAGTAATAAGGTGGAGAATCAGGAACTTAGTGACCCAGCAAAAACCACCAGGTATTTCAACTTCTCATTACAAAGTGTGGCCAAGGCTAGGGATGCAGGTCACTGGGTAGAGTTATTAATACATAGCATATACAAAGCCAGGGGTTTGATCTCCAGCAACCCATATGTCACATTGCATATGATTGTGTATTCCTATAATCGTAACACTTGTGTGTGGGGGATACAGGTGAACCAAAAGCTCAAGGTTATTGATGAGCACATTAAAGCCAGCCTGAAATACATGGGATACTGTCTTTAAAAAAAATCAGAATATTCATATGAAACTATCACAGAAACAGCAAATGGATCTTTTCAGATATGCTCCCCCTCCAAGCTACTCACTAGTGATAAGAACGTTCTCTTGCCTGCTGGGAAGATCTGAAGATACATGAAGATGGTCGAAATATTTTCCCCAAGAATTTCTGGATCAGCTACGGCTTTCAGATTTTGGTTCGAGGCTCACTAACTGTATAGCCTTGGGCAATGTACTGTTCATTCTCATCTAGAGAACCAACACACATTTATGATACCCGGACACAGTGAGGGGCAAGATGCATGGCTCAGAGCTCCTGGTAAGTGGCTTGCTCCATTGGGTCTAACTTCCTGGGTTACTTAAAAGATATCATACTTAGGCAAACAGGGTAGCCTTCGCAAGAGAAACCCTGGCCTTCCTCAGCACAGATGCAATCCCCTCAGCTTTGGGAACATACAGTATCCAGGTAGCATAAAACATAAGATGATAGGTAACACTAGCCAGGCTTGGTCCTAGCCACTCGCTGACCCTCTCTTAACTGCTAAGCCTAAGACTCGGAGGCTTAGCTGGTAGAGTGATACTGTGTCCTGGATTCAATCCCCAGTACCACACAAGGCAGGCATGCTGGGTCACTGCTGTAATTTCTACATTTGGGGGTTGAAGGGCAGGAGGATGAGGAGACCAAGGTCATCCTGGGTTGCATAATGAGCTCAAGGCCAACCTGAGGATCATAAGAGATCGAATCCCAAACATAAAACAGGTCGAGAAGGCTTTCTTCCACTTTGTGACAGCTGAAACTTTGCCTCTCCTCGGCCCCTGTAAAAGTGATCCCCCTTCCCACTAGGTCCTGCTGAGGAAGAGCCCAGAATAATTTTGATGCCTTCACCCTTATCAGAATTGTGTGGCTTTGTCAAGCAAAGTCAGAAAGTATGTTCAAGGCGAGCTTTTGTTCTGTTGGGAAAAGAAAAATCTCTCTTCCCTTCTGCACGTGGGTACAGCAAGCTGCAATTCACAATGCTGCCAATTTTAACACGTGCCTCGGCACACCCACAGGCACACACACGTTCTGGTTGATCCTCAGCCTGGCTGTTTCTGAAACAATCCATCTTCAGCCTTCACTTTTAATTATGACCTGGTGCACTGATCCCCAAATGGCTCTGCCACTGAGCTCTTGGTGGCTGTCCCTGTCAGTCTGCATCATCATGACGCAGGTTGATGAAATCATCTGGGCAAGGTTAAGGCAGGCCTTCACTGTACAAGGTTTCTGCATAAAACAAACAACTATTTGCTTTTGAGACCTGGCAAGAAAATGAAAAAGAAACCCAAGATGCTCTCGGCTTCTGTTCTGGTATCCAGGCAACTGGATGCTGGGTGCAGGAAGGGAGAGGGGCTTTCTTCGGGTGCCAGACAGTGCTGATAGACAGCGGACTGACATTCAGTGCCAAGGACCCGGGGAGGGACAGAGGAAGCCTGAGAAAGCCTCATTGCCCTAATCAACCATAGCTTAGCCTGCTGGCAGGGAGAGGTTGGAAAATAAGCATATCGGTAGGGGAGCTGGGCAGTGGGAGAGATGCTTTTCCATTCTTTATAAAGACAAGAGGCTGTAAGCTACACACAAGGACTCCCAAGGAGCTGTTGTCCTGGCAGCCAGAGATGAGTGTGTCTTTCAGGCTAGCTGAAGGAACCTGACAAATGCCTTCATAAGGAGCCCCAGTGATGTCTTGGCTGAACACGAGCCCTATCTGTGACCGGTAGGCACATGGATGGTCAGCAGACTGGGGCATTTCTTCATTTAGTACTATCTACCAAGATCATCCTAGGGTCCAACATGTGCCAAGCACTTTGCTGTGACAGAGGATCTAAGAGTGAAGAAGAGGCACTACTTCATCTAGTCCCCTCTGCTGCGACGTGGCCAGTGTTCAGAGGTCCAGGGGTTCTATGGTATAGTGAGTGACCTAGGTGTTAGGATTTCTGGTGTTAGGATTACCTGGTAAATGCACTATTCCAATATGGCGTTGTCAGAGCATGCTGTGCGAGTGTGTGTGGTAGGGGGCACGACCCTTTCGTCCATATGCATTATCAGATGTGACTCTGTGAACCTGCACCCACCTGCACCCTTAGAACTCAAAGACCCCACATGGCTCTCTCTTTTCTCCTGTCTCCATCTTCTCTTCCCACAAGCGTTCTAGATAAACTCTAGTGTGTGTTACTGGTACAGTGGTTTATTCCCCGTGTGTGTTAACAACACTAGGACTCCTCAGGTCTGAACTCTGGCACTTAGAGACAGAGCAAGAGACCCTCAGAGTAGCACTAAACTCTCCAAACATCTCTCTCATTCATCCAAAGGTTGGATGCGAACCAGCACTGAGACACTGAGAACAGGCCCAGCATGTCCGGCAGTATGACCTTCCTGTCTCTCCACCTGCGTTCCTCTGGTGACAGAAAAGAATCTGTCCCAAGACTGTGAGGATCTCCAAATGGGTTTGATGAGCAAGGTGGTCCCCATTTTCTGTCTCATTGAAGTCTTCAGGGTACAGTAGGGCATACAAGCTGTACAATGCCCATACATTACAAAACCACAGGTTATATACCCAGTGCAGTCAGCAAGGACTACATGGAATAACCCAGGATCAGAAGCAGCAGGGTGCACAAGCCTAGATCCCTGTAGGAACAGATCCATAAAAGCAGGCTGACGAAAGAAGTCTCTCAGGCCTGTCCAGAGGCCTTCCGCCAGCCAGGGAGACTCAGGGAGAGGTTCCTGGCTATTGACCAGCTGTGTGGGCAAGTACCTAATGTTCCTTGAATCTTAGCTTCCAGATCCCCCAAACAAAGCTAGCTAAGCCTCACTGTAGGGCCAAGGTGAGATTTAATGATATTTAATGCCTAAATGCTAAACACAAAGATGACTGAAGGAGTGTCTAGGTAATTTTTAACTTTTTGCATACAGCCTTGTGCAGATAAAAGCAACCAGGCCTCCTCTGGACAACGGTAAAAGGGAGGCCTCAGCAGATCTGAAATTGAAATGTCCACAGTGCAATATTAAAATAATGATGTTTATGGGGGACATATTTGGCTGCGCTGGACATTGTTCTGAACACTGTGTAGGGTTTGTCTCCCTTCCCTGTTCTTCACATTTAGTGAGACCACTAAAGCCCAGAAGGAAGTGACTGAGGCGTACAGAGAGCTCACCCCTGTTTGTCACCTCTGTTCCACAGGGCCTCCCAGCCCAGTTCACGTTCTTCCAATCTACTTCTCTTACAGTGACACTTGGAACCAAACCATTCCAAGAGTCAATTAATCCAAGATGCAGCCCTGAGCATTTTGGGCTGGGCCTCTAGAACAATGCTGGCACCCTGAATCTAACACTCAATGAGGTTAGGAGGCCAGGCATGCTCTCCGTTTGAAGGCAGACCTGTGACCCTGGGATGGCCAGCAGCAGGCCCATCATTTGCCTCACAGAGATTCAATTGAAATTCATTCAGTGAAATGAAAATATTAGAACCCATAACACATGGAAGAACACGCAGGGGTGGAATCATCATAACCTCACATGGCATATTCCTGGTACCTATGTGTGTGACATATGAATGGCATATGGTGAGGAAGCAGCTACTATCCAACTCAGAGGCTCCTGTGTTCTAGACCAAAACCCTCCCAAGTTACCTCCTCCATAAATATACCATTAGCATTATGTAAGCTGATTTATTTATTTTTTTTCACGAGCTGGAGTAAGCATCTATTTTCTACCAGCTTGCCTGGGACTCAAGGCTTCCCCACCTTAGCCTCTCTGTGACAGGAGAGGTTTGAAGTGTCTGTAGCTGATGTTTTCTGCACTGGTTGTCAGAAAAAGCTCTGTTTATTTAGAGGATCATCTGTCTGGAGCTTATTCTAGAGAAGTGGGGGGGGGACACGACTCTGGGCCCCTGTCAGATCTGTTTTACAGTTTAGGACTTTGCTTGAAATTTTGACAAACTCATATTATGTAATTAAATAGTTAAATTCATAAATCAATGAAATGGAGTCACTGAGTCATGTGTCTTTCTTGTTAGGATCTGGAGTGAAAGCCCGGCTTGAGTGATCTGCAGTGCACACTGGGATGCATATGGCTGTGTAGAAATGAGCACCAGCTACTGCATGCTGGTGTTTTCCCGAGCTCCTAAAGACAGGAGCATAAACAAGGCCAAGGATGAGGAAAAAGGCAGCCAAGCCTGGCATACAGCCAGCCGAGAAAGACAAAGCCTTGTGGCTAAGGCCAGGGTCTGTGAGGGGGTTGAGTCTGGCCCAGCCACTGTTCCCCAGGGAATGCCAGAGCCCCACCCAACCTGGCTCTGAGTTCCAGAGGTCCTTGGCTCTACACCCCAAAGACAGCAGGTATAATACCATGAGTAGGCAGGTGACAGCTAGACCTCAACAATTATATTTGGTCACAGAAAAAAAGTAGGTTAATTACATCTGCACATACACATAGCACATCACACACACACACACACACACACACACACACACACACACACACACACACGCGCGCATGGGAAGGCACTTTCTTTTTCTCTTCCTTCTCCTCCTCTTCCTCTTTCTCTTCTGGTTTTTGAGACAGGGTTTCTCTGTGTAGCCCTGGCTATCTTGGAACTTGCTCTGTAGACCAGGCTGGCCTCGAACTCACAGAGATCTGCCTGCCTCTACTTTCTGAGTAGTGTTGGGCTTAAAGGAGTGAGCCACCTCTGCCCAGCTAGCTTACTATTTTTCTAAAGTGAGTTCACATTAACAAACATGGCGATTTTCCTGTTCCTACTCACCTTTCTTAGTCATCTTCATCACACTGCCTGGTTTCCTCTTTGGAGTCTAGACCCCAAATGTCACCTGAACTAACATCTGGGATCAGTATTGGGACATCTGGGGAGGTGATGAAGGTAAGCTTCCAGAGTCATAGGGAACTTGACCAGTCATGCTGGTCCTGAGTCTCAGCTGGTATTTTCATTAGTATTCAGATAAGCCATGCCCTTCTTGTGATGGCCTTAAATCTACATCCCAGCTCCTGGTGTCTGCTTTCATGACACTGATTCTTTTCTTTAAACATTGCTCCTCATGCTTCCTCAAGGAAGGGAGTTGTTTGGCAAGAGCAAGAGTCTCATCTATTTTATTCCTCAGCTCAAGACCCTACCTGCTATATTGTAGGCCCTAGACAAATGCCTGCTGAAGATATGAATAAATGATGCTATAAACTTTCCCTAACATTCAACTATGAATGTGAAGCTGGGGCAAGGGAGAAATATATGATCTTGGAGTGTCCATCTGCTACTCACTTTGGAAATGCCACAAATCCCTAAATATAAACTGTCCACATTCCTACCTGCAAAATAGGTGACCCACCCCCTGGTCTGTGGTTGAGAATGAGTCTAGGTCATGTACGTGATTGTTCCTACAAGCTCTATGGCATCTGGTAGGTGTCTGCCCAAGCACTCTTGACTCCAAGATGCCTTTGCTGTGTCCACTTCAGGGTGGTGAGATCTGAGGTCCAGAGGTTCAGAGCCAGCTTCACTCTCCTGCCTTCTGATGCCCAGGGCACCCAGTAACTTCGGCATTGTGCATCCTCCAAACCGCCTCCAAGATACTGTTCCCTCCTTTGTATATCCTTTCTTTTGCTTTCACAATGAAAACAAAGGCCCACGATGGTCCGTGGACTTCTACCTACTTCTCATTTCTATAGGAGAAGGCTGTGCCCAAGCCCTACTGATTTGGAGGCAGCCTGGGCTTTGCTAGGCATTGGTGTGGAGTTGTGGATCATCCAGATGCCTGCCACATTCCCTCATGGTGTGTGTGTGTGTGTGTGTGTGTGTGTGTGTGTGTGTGTGTCCTTCCTTCAGCGCATTAGACTCTATTCTAATTTATTCTGTTTTAGAAAGTGCCAGCCACAGTGGTCATGAATCAATATGCATTTTAGAACCTCTGGAATAGGTTGTGAATTTCTTGGGATCCCTTTGATTTGGCAAAGGACTACCAGTGGCTCCTAGAATCATTTTGTCCTTGAAAAAGGTACATGTGCCTTCCCTATCCCTGGGATACTGTTAACAATTTCAGAACCAGAGTAGGCTTGCTACAGCAGGACCACATGACTAGAGATTTTGAGTCCAAGGAGAGATAACTCCTGACTGGTCTACAGGCCTGCCTTATGGTCAGATAAAGATGCCCTGATGGGTTGTCTCACCAACAGCACCTATGTAAAAAGCCAGGTGCTGCTCTGTGCATGCCTGCAACTCCCCAGCTTTGTGGGTGGAGCATCACCAGGGCTTGCTGACTACCAGCCTAGCTCCAGATTCAGTGAAAGACCCTGTCTAATGGAACAAAGCAGAAAATGATAGAGATGGGAATACTTATCCACACACACACACACATACACACACACATACACAAACCATACATACACACTATACACACACATACACCATACACACACCATATACACACACGTGCACACACACACACCATACACACACATACACACCGTACACACACATACACACACACACTTGAGTATATACCACACATACATACATACACACACCATAGACATACACACACACACACACACACACACACACACACACACACACACACACACACACACGAAAAGGAGAATTGATCAGGTTTTTAAGGCCATGCAGAGTGGCTCATGGCTGTGATCCCAGCATTTGGCATCCTGAAGCAGAAAGAGTGCCAGGTTATATAGCCTGGGCTCTATACAAAGCCTATCTCAAGAAAGAAAAGCAACAATAATGAAACCCATGTTCCATGCCTAGGGCTGAAGATGAACTCCTGAAGTCTGTTGCCTGCCCATTGTAACAGAGTCTAGATTTTTACTCCTTTCTTGTCTAACAAACTCCTAACATGTGCAAATCAGAGTTGTAAGGACGCTAAGAATACTCGTTAGATACTCATTAAAAACTCTGTAAGAGAAGCACTATTATCCATTGTTTGAGAGATGTTCTACCCACACAATGGTTTACCCTACCATCCACCCTGCTGGAAGCAAGGATGCTTCTTGGTTATTATTGTTATTCACAGATAGGACACTGAGTTTCTGAGAAATTTCTGGAACCTACTCCAAATTTCACAAGTGGGCTGCGGAGTGCACCTTGACCCCCAGTAAGGAGCACACAGAACCAGAGAACGTCTAAAATGGCATCTAATCCTAGAGTTGTTTCTCAGGACGTACACGCTGGAAGCACCACTCACTAAAATGAGCCAAGCCCTAGCTGAGGCGTGGGGTGGGGAACAGGTGTATTTTCCCTGCACACAGGTGTGAGCTTCAGTGGTACTTGTAGGTTCCAGCACAGGCAAGGTGCCAGTAAATGGGAGAAAACCCCAGGGCCAGCTAAACACCTCTCTAACATCTATGTGGCCTCATTCTGCTACAATGTGGTGACAAGGACATTCATCACTGCTTATGTGAATGTTTCTCAGTGAGAGAATGAAAGCCCTATTCACTCATGAACACTTCTCCTCCAGATACAGCCTCCACTTGAATTTTCCAGTAGCAAGACCGTAGTCAGCTCTACCTTCAGATGAGAATCTTGACTGGCTTCCCCTTGGCCTCTGAGTTATGGTGCTATGGCTAACTAAAAATTTTTCTCAGATAGAGTGGCTGGCCAAAGCCTTTTGAGTTAAACTTACCTCTCCAGGTGGTGCCGGAAAATTACATGATGAAAATTCTTGTTTTTAATTTGGAAGCTCTCAGAGTCATTTTATAATAAATATACATGTCTGTGTCTATTAGTTAAAAATAAGTGATATGATTTGTGACTTTAATTCTGCTGTTTGGCTGTTGAGCCCAATCATGTATTGGTAATCTTGAAATCAGATTTGTGGAGAGCTTGGGATGATAGTAGATTTAAACAGAAGGAAAAGAGTTATACTGTAATCTGCATGGAGTAATTAATTTCCCATAGGGGTTTTGAATATGCACAACATGATTTCTAAATTTCCTTCATATGGATATGCATGTCAAAATGATTAATTGGAAAGCTATCAGTCATTTATTTCTACCTAACAAACTGTCCAAAAAACAGTTGCTTAAGACTGCAAAATGCTATATATGGCCACTGGCAATGACATGAATAACAGCTATTTGGTTGGAGAGACCAGGAATAGGTACTGGGGCTGGGGAGCTATTCTTTGATAAATTGAATCATCACTTATTGTATTATATACATGAATTAGTTGTATGTGTGATAATTGATTAAAATAATTTTAAATTGTAACTTCAGCACTAATAAAACATTGGAAGATATTGCTAATTAAAAAAAAAATAATACTTCAGCATGCTGCCTTTCATGGTTGTGTAGATCTACTGGGTTATCATTGCTAGGCTTATCAGGGCTTATTCATGGGACTTCTAGCAGCTGGCCCTTCAGCTGAGTTTGGAGGGTCTAGATGATCCATTGTGCTGTTTAGGGACACTGAGTGGACATTGTTGGCTGGGCTTTCCTCTCCACATGCTCCTGTCACACAGTATCCTGCCTGGGCTCTTCTCCACAGAGTGGTAGCATTCCAAGGTGGGGGGAACTCTGAGGTCTCCTGAGGCCTGAATCTCCTTCACCTTGGGCCTTAATAGCTGCCCAAGAAAAATCCGGAGGAGGGTCTGATGGTTACAGGAATGGTTAAATGAATTTCATCTCTGAACAGGAGGGCTTGTCAAGTGACCCTCATTGTTTTTGTGTGTAGAATATAACCCCTTGCCCAGAAGTCCTAGTCTACTACAGGTTGGTCTCATGGTTAGAATCTTAGTCTTTTAAATGCAGATATAGCTGAGGTACCTCAGATGTTGTTCCTTAGGTGCACACTGCTTCCCTGGAATCAGGCACAGAACCATGACCTTCCAATAGGTACAGCAACCTTGCTGGAATGGACAGGAGAACCCAGGTGAACTATTCCCTTCAGTGGGGAGGAATTGGAGGCCTGTGCAGTTTCTGGTTTGTTTCATTCTGAAATTTAGCCAGATACACACGGCCAGTTTCTCTACTCCAGGAATATGGAATATTCCTTGACTTGGGCAACCCTCCATGGGGGTGTGATCACCTAAGCTCCTATTGGCTGTTTTATCATCATTCTCTGGGACTTTGCCTCCATCCTTGAGTTGTTCTTCCTTTCTTACACAAACGTGCAGCACTTCCTGCCCTGTGAAAATGTGGGTCTGATGATTTTCTCTCATTTTGGCCTATCTTTGAGCACCTACTGGCCCAAGTTGGGATGTTTGAAAGACTATGATGGCCTCATATGTTTGCAGGTTTCTCTGGACTCTGGTTTTCTGAGACAGACTTTCTCTACCTTGGGTTCAGTGGTGGATACCCCATAAGACACTGAGGAGCCTTTCGGTCTATGTTCTTGCTGAAGTCTTCCCGAAGGATCTAACAGTCACAGCTTTGATGGAGTTAGGTCTAGTCCTTGTTTCACTTGCGTAATTTCCTGCTGGCCATTTAGGGAGTGTGTGTGTCTTTGGGATGAGAGACAGTCTTATTCCCAATCACACATGTCCTGGATACTTTTTATTTCCTCAAAGTTCTGCCTTATAGCCTCTGTAGATCCCTTTTCTTTTCCATGAATGTGTCACAGGCAGCTCAGAGCCAGCTGGCACCTTCAGTATTCTGTCTAGAGAATTCCTTGGCAAGATGTCTGTATTCAGAAAGTAATGTTCCATATTGCCAGTTCTACAGATGACACGTATGGCCTATTGTTTTACTGCTGCCTGGCTTGGACGGCTTCCAGTGGTGGTTTGTTACCCTCTCTCTAGCTATGAACAAATGGTGATAGTCACTTCTCTCCCTACTCTTAATCCAAAGCCAGTGTCATCAATTTCAGGCCTTTGTCTTTGTCATACTTCTCTTTCAGATGCTACTGCTGATGGTTGATTTTGAATGTCCACTTGACTTTGGTGCCCAGATATTTGGGCAAATGTTATTCTAGGTGTTTCCACATGATGATAACGTTTGGGTCAGTGGGCTGAGTGAGACAGTTTGCATTCCCCAATGTGAGTGTGCCCCTCCAATCAGCTTTAAGGCTTGGATGACAATAGTAAAGACAATAATAGCAATAACAATTCACCTTCCTAAAGAGGTTTCCCCCTTCTGGACAGCATTGACCTGGGACATTTTCCCGTTTCAGCCTTGCCAGTTTTAGACAGGAACATATACCACTGACTGATCTACTTAAGGCCTGGCCATCATTCAGCTCAGACTGAGACAACACCACCAGCTCTCCTGTGGCTGCGGAGTGCAGACTTCTTACCTCCATAAGTATGTGGGTAAGTGTCTGATAGTGAATCGTCATACTAATCTCTCCTCTTTTTCCCCTCTCTCCATGTATTCATGTATGCAGTCACCTATCTATCATCTATCTGTCTCTCTATTTGCCATTTCTCTATATCTAATTAACATATATAATTGGTTCTATTTCTCTAGGAAACCCCAATAAACCAACTTCTTTATTTATGTATTGGTCATATAAAAACATACTCAAAGCCTACTGGCTTGAACCATGGACAGATGGTTTTTTGGAAAGAACCCAGCTGTAATGCTTTTTGTGGCCCTGTGACAACTATTGAACTGTGTGTGCTCCAGCATAAGAAGAGTCACAGGCAATGTGCAAATTAGCAAGAGTGGTGATGGTGTCCCAGTAAAAATATAAACAAACATCGGCTGGGCTAAACTCAGCCAGGGGACTCTTGACTTGAAACCATACATCACTGTTTCTTGTGACTCTCAGTTGGCTGAGAAGTTCTGTCAATCTCTTTGGGCTTTTTACTGAAGCATCTACCCCAGCCATTGGCTACATTGGGATCGGCCTGTTGACCTGGCTCACATGTCTGAGGCTTTGGTCCTCATTGTCAATGTGGTCAATTTGCTGATCCAGGTGGAGATGCTTTACATAAATGCTCCTATAATCAAAGTAGCTGGTGGGAGGGTCTTCTGAGGTCTGGGCTTCAGAACTTTCACACATCTACGGCATTCTACAGGCAAAGCAAACTCTGAGCCCAGGCCAGGCTTACAGGCCATTTAGGAGGCTCTTCCTTTGAGTTTCCATGTTGCTCTCCAGATTTTTCAGTCTCTCCCAGAAGTGAGTGGGATACATTAGCTTTTCTAAATACCCATCATAATACACGAGGTCCTGTGTCGTGTTGGCCATGGCTACCAGGGTGAGTCAATGATGGCCACATGACCAGATGATTCATAAACCCAATGCCTTATCAGTGTCTCCTGAGCTTTGGATGCTTATTGCTTGCTCTGTTTGTGAAGGCAGCCTGAGGCAAGAAATAATTCATCGGAGGTTGCAAGGAGAAAACTAAAAAGGATGCAGGAAGTCCATGCCTTTGAGCTCAAGAAGATGTAGCCTCCAACATCTCATTACCTGCACGCCACATGGAAGGCTTTGCATTGTGATCCAAAACCTAAGGGAGCGATTACATTTTCAATCAGTTCATGAGCACTACTTGGAGGTGTTTCAGACTCTCTTGACCTTTCCTTGGAGAATTTCCCCAGCATGCTCATGCTTCTAAAGTTGAAATATGAATAATTTTTTTTTTGTATTTTTATCTCTACCAAAGCTTCCAGTTCCTTGCTGACCCTGTCCATCAGCTACTTCCCGGGAGTTGCCTATCTTGTTATTTTTAAATAAAATGCTTTTGGAAGATGTATGTGTAGCCATGGTCCTTCCCCAAACAAACAAATAAAAACCTGAAACATTTATTCACATCATATGTAATGCATGTTTACTTTTAAAATAAAATTCCATATGAAATGTAAATGAATTAAACCTATTCCTCTAGAGACCAAAACTGTGGTGAAATACTCCTCTTCTGTTAAAATGCCTTTTTCTAAAGTAGCCACATTGGAAGGACCTTATTAAAATGCATGTAATTGAATCGTCTGAAGAAAGGCAAATGTAATTACTTGCTTTTTCAAGGTGTTGATTTCCTATAACTCTTTGTTTAAAGCTATTTGTCATTGCAAAGCCAGACATAGAGTTCATTTCCAAAGGTAACTGATACCTCAGAGACTGCAGTGTGCTATTATCTGCCATGTGGACCTAAGAACGCTTGTTCTCTGAGTAGGTTTTAAATCAAAAGCGTTAAGTGGAATTTAAGCCCCGTGTCATTTTCAATTCCAAGCTTTAAAGCCATGAAGCATGGATTTTATGATGGAAAGGACAACTGGTCCTCATCGTAACAGACCCAGCACACTGAGTTTGTGGCTCTCTCAGTCACTCTCTGTGAGTCTTACAGGCAGACAAGATATGCATTACTAGGAAGATATGTTACATCAGTAGCCAACAACTGGCTGGTTCCCAAGGGTTTTCCCGTCATCCCTTCATCATAGGCTTCTGCTTCTATCTACCTTTCTCTCTCCACTGAGGGCTCCTTTCACTGCTAACTCACCCACCTTTCAGTCAACTCCTTGTAAGACATTTCTTCTGAATTTACACAATAACCATAAAGTAACCACAGTGATAATTTACTAAGTATGTTCTCTAAGTCACACCAGGCTACCCACTTTAATCAATGCTGTATATCATTTGATCCTATAAAAACCCTGTGCTTCTCCCAGGGTCAAGAGAGTTCAGCAAGTTTCCCAGAGGTGCATAGATATTAATGGACAAAGCTTGGATTCCACCATAAATAGGTCTCGGGTTCTGAGCTCTTGTCTTTTGCAGTAGACAGCAAATATTTGCCCTTCTTGCACATCTCTCTTTTAAAGCTCCTCGAGAGGAGATATGCACCATACATGTCTATGGTTTCATCCACTGTAACTGGCCCAAAGCATCCAATAAAAAACTTCTAGTTCAAGAAAAATGAGTCATCATTCATTGAATTAAAACATATTTCTGAAAAGCCTTTACCTTTCAGAAATAAGTTCAGTGTCTCAGGACAAATGACTTTTTTTGTTTTTGTTTTTTCCAGCGTTTATTCAAAACTTAAACAAGAAAGCCATGCTTTGAAGGCAACTCCAAGTAGGCTGAGGAAGAGGTAGGTCTCCCAGAGAAAGCAAAGGACTTTACTGAACGATCCGCATCACCCAGGGCATTGGACTGCCAATGTCTCCTTCTGTGTGCCTCAGTGCTCTGAGAGCAGTGTTAGCATTCTGACTTGACAAAGTTATCCCTACCCAACAAACCAAATCCACTGTTAGACTTAAAAAAATAGAAAGTCCTAGAACATTTGAAGATATTTTTATCTAAAAGAAAAAAAAAAAGTAGTTTTCTTTTCTTTCTGAGAGAACT
This sequence comes from Phyllotis vaccarum, assembly GCA_033318265.1. NCBI lineage: Eukaryota > Metazoa > Chordata > Mammalia > Rodentia > Cricetidae > Phyllotis > Phyllotis vaccarum. The sequence goes on along the minus strand of JARWLC010000004.1, from coordinate 71,614,786 downwards.
AAAAACAGTCATTTAATTGAGTGGTGAGCCTTCCTGACAGGCTGCCCAGCTAGTGGGGTCAGAGCCAGAGGTTGGGGAGTATAAACTGCCCTCCAGCCTATGAGAATTTCCTCCCTTAAGAGAAACTGTCATCAAAAGCCTAATTGAGAGGTCAGTGTCTTAGGCTAGGCAGGAGATAAACCACTAGCCATGTGCAGTTAGGTTGGCTTTGATCTGCCAGGCCTTTGGGTGCAGAAAGAAAGCCATCCATGGGCCGGGGGGCTGGTTAATCTCCTTAAAGATAAGCTGGAGCTATTTGGCTGGGGTAGGGAGAGAGGGTGTCTCTCTGTGTGCTGGGGCCAGGCTAGCCAATGAATTAGCTAGGGCTTGCCAGACCTCTCCCTGCTCCCTGACTACACTCCTTACCACGGTCCCTCATCACACTGCCTAATGGCTGGACCTCCAGTCCTGACGATGCTTGTTCAGAGTCCTGAAGAGAAACCCATGAGGTCCCTCCAGACTTGCCAGTATTCTTTCTCAAGGATGCTTTGGAGGATGTCCAGTGGAGGCTAAAGTGTGACATATATAGGGAGAAACAGAGAGCTGAGCCTAGAAGTGACAGGAAAAGACCGAAGGGGAGGAAAAGAGGAGAGAAGAGACACATAGTTGAAGGACATAGTTAATCTGAGACCTCAGTGTGAGAGGATGTCGATGCCATATTGCTTCTTTTTCAACTTCCCTCTTTATGTTTGCCTTCTTTCTCTACAGCAAAGGGCGGGTTAAGTGGAAATTCATTGAGATACATCCAAGAAGGAGAATGTGCCTGCCAGGAAAGACAGATTTTTAGAAGTCATTCAGAGCTGCTTGATCTCCTGCTGCCTAGGAAGCAGCCAAAATGGTTGATCCCCAGTACAGGAATCTCCACAGGCAGGAAACACTGGGCCAGCAGGATGAAGAGCATCATGAGCACTTCAGATGATCTATGCTAGCATCAGGACCAGGAGCCTGCATAGCATCGTCACAGACACAGGTGCTATTTTGGATATAGGCTTTACCACAATTAGCGCAATTCAGAACACACCTGGGATGTCTAGTTGCTGTATTCAGATGTGATGACTTTACTCACCAGCCTAAGGCTTGATTCACCCACCCCCCAGTCCTCCAAAGCCAGCTCCCAGGCACTAGTGGACACAAGAGCATCTCTACACTAGAAATGATAATGAAGCAACCATGATGCTTCCCGTGTGTACAATGTGAGATTGAACTGTCTGGTACCATCTTGCTTTTAACCTTAAAGTTCTATAGAATATCATAAAATAGCTTAAGCTGTCAGCCATTTCTCCTTCTAGGCTTTAGGATCGGGAAGGTTACATGGCTTAGCCATCAGAGGTTGCTTTGCTGATAAAATACAAATACTATTTGGCATCTGTAGTCAGAAGTTTCTCTGTCCCACCTAGCAGGTCCCACAGACATTTTGTCCCAAATAATCACAAAAAGGAAATTATAAACTGTTTGGCCTATGGCTTGGGCTTATTACTTGCTAACTCTTAGATTTAAATTAACCCATGATTCTATTTATATTCAGCTTCATGGCTTGGTACCTTTTCTCAGAGCAGCATTTTCATCTCGTTTACTCTGCATCTGGCTGGCATCTCCTATTCTGCTCGCCCACTTCCCAAATTCTCCTAATCTGGTTGCCCCACTTGTACTTCCTGTCTAGCTTCTGGTCAATCGGCATTTTATTAAACAAATATTTACAGTGACAAATATTTACAGTGTACAAGATCATAATACCACAGCAGGCATCAAAATCTTTGGGTATAAATCAGAAAGCATAGCAGAGTCAATTATTCTGCAAAACACCAGCATTGGCTTCCACCTTAAAATTTCATTATAGTTGGTAATGTGGAAAGGAAAAGAACCTTAGAATGCAGCTCTCATACAGTCCAGTAATCTTCCACAGATGGACAGCTAGCCCTAGAATTATGGGCATTTGATACCAAACCTCACAGCACATGACTATCTCAGATGAGTAGGTTCATGCTTGACTGAGGGAGTCTTAACCTTCCAATTATTGCCAGTTATCATGGCAAAGGAAAAGAGAATGTTTTTATCCCACTCCAGCTCTTCATTGGTCAGATTAAGTCACTTGCTCACATTTAACATCAAAGGGGGTCAGGACATTTTATCCTATTATAGGCCAGGGAAAAGAGGAGAGAGAGAATGAGTAAATGTCTAAGTGGCCTTCCAGTGCTTCTCTCATGAAGCTGGTAAGAAAAAAAAAAAAAAAAAACATGTAAGAGTTAATCTTATTTGTCAACTTGATGAGATCTAGAACTACCTAGGAGATGGGCTTCTGTGAGGATTATTTTCATCAGGTTAATTTAATTGGGAAGACTTGTCCACTGTGGATGGCATCATTCCCTAGGCTAGAATCCTGAAATTATATAAAACAGAAAAAATGAACCATGCAGAAGCTTTTATCATCCTTACTTCCTGACTATGAACATCACGTGACCAGCTGCCTCAAGCTCCTGCCACCTTGTGGTCCCACCATGATGGACCGTATCTTCAAACTGGGCCAGAATAAACCTATTTCTCATTAAGTTGTTTTTTGTCAGATTATTTCATCATATCAATAGGAAAAGTCACTAATACAGAAAAGATCTTGGGAACTGATAGTTAACAAGCTCTAAATACATGATTACCCTTTAAAGAATGGCCTTAGTTTAACATTAAGCTGTAAATGACACAGGAGTTCCTTCTGGAAGGAGAATTTTTGAAAATTCCAACAATAGGCCACAGATGAGGGAAGATGCCGGGGTGGAAATGCAGCTTGTTTTGAAGCACCGGTGTCATAATTCATGCATAATTTCCTTCCTCTTCTCCCCTGCCTGCTCCAGATACTGCCTCACCTACCTGTTGCTCATGTAAGGGAGAGAAGGGGGGGGGGGACCAATATAGAAACAGCAAGGAAGAAATCTGGAAGTAGTTGTGGCAAGAATTCTTAGAAGTACAGCACAGTCCTTTAGAAAAACAAAAACAAAACAAAAAACCAAAGAACTTTCTGGAAAAAGTCTTTGAGCTCCCCCCAGAAGACAAAGAATTTACAAATAAACCACAAAACCTCATGGCTGGTTTTTTTTCCCTCCATCTCAAATTCCTTCACTCACTCTGTGGTACAGTCTGAAAAGTAGACCCCTCGGCACATGGAATTTTAATGACAATTTCTAAGCACCCAAAATTTCTGAAGAAGACCAAACTCCCCCACGTTAATAGCATTTATCTCTAAAGTATGCATTGCCTCATCATTATCATCAATTGAATATTTTCCCAAAGGAAAAAAATTAATTGCCTACCAGACATGTTTTGAAATGTTTATATGTTGCTTTGTATAAGCACAAAAATAAGTCTTTGGGAGCCTGTTTATAAGTGACTAAAGTATTAGTAAACTCTGGTTGGGGGCTGATAAGGTTCATATGACAGTCATCACTAAAACTGTCGCCTCAATAATAAACAGGATCTTTCAGCTTCTCTTCTTTCAAGCATGCCTCCCTGGATTAAAAAGCATCTATTGTCACTGGAGGAAACAGAGCATGTGTAGACGGTATGGCTGCAGTGCCGTGTTTGTTGAAGAGACCCAGTATCTCATGATGTAGAATCTCTGCTGGGTCAGCTGTAGGCTCATGGCTGGGCATTATTTCTCCTGTTTTGCAGAACGGTGATGGTAATACAGCTCTCTCTGTGTAACTCCCACAAAGATTGCGTTGTGGTTCAGAAGGGGTCATGGACAGTCCTGGAGTACTGTAGTCCTCGGTGTTTTGGAGACCCCTGTGTTGATCATGATCTTACTCAGTGCTCAGAACAGAAGAGAAGAAACCAGGAGATCTTGGGCTTTTGCCTGTAGCAGGACTTTCTCACGGGGACTGCCTGCCTGCAAATAATGAGATAATTAGGAAAACTCAGAATTAGCTCAGCTTGTTCCCAGTTAGTTTTAATATTTTAAATTAAGCCATATTTTTAATCTACATCCTGCCACGTTGCTTGTACCTCTCTTCCACACAGCATGTCCTGATTTCCTGCTTCCTCCTGTCTGGCTGGTGACTCTGCCTTTCTTCTTCCCAGAGTCCTCTCTGTCCCTGGAAGTCCTACCTAACCTCTCACTGCCTAGCCATTGGCCATTCACCTGTTCCTTAAACCAATAAGAAGGCACCTTGGCAAAGACACATCTTCACAGTGTAAACAAATATTCTGCAGCATTTGCCTATAATCTTGGAGGTAGACCTGCCACTAACCCTTGGGTAATTTTGGGTGGGCCACTGCACATCATCCTCCACATCCAAGTGCAAGAAAACTGATAATATTTTGCACCCCAGCCCTTCAAATCATGCTTTACTATGGACAGAAATGAAGAACACCAATGAGGGACCAATGCTCTAACTTTCACAGAGCTCTACCTGCAGGGACCCCATCCTTCCATGTCTGTTCTATTACCTGGTTGGTAAATGCGAATCCCCAATCTTACACTGGGGGAGGTGTCCTGCTTACCTTGTACAGTGGATCCCAACCTCCCTAAAGAGAACATGAATAAAATTTCATGTATTAGATTCTAGTATCTTCTATTCACATGGTTTTAGCATTCTGTCTAAACTATTTTTGGCATATGATGACAACTATAAGTACAACTTTTTGCTCACCGATAAACATTTTTGGAGAACTAACATTGGATACACACAGAGGTAACAATGAAAACAACCAACATGGCTGCCGACCTTATAGGACCTTTCTAGAAAGGGGCATATGAGGTTAGTCTAACAAGGTAGAATTTGGATCCTAGATCTTCTACTGGGCTCATGAATTCAATTACTTCAAGCAACATTCTGAACCTCTACTGTCTACTTCAGTCAAGGTGGAAATAATAGTCTTACCTTTAATAACACTGTTACAGGCCCAGATCACCTAACTTACTGGAGGCTTCTAGCAAACTGTCATTGAACTCAGCAATGAAACAATGCAAATCCATTTCCTTTAGGGACCCACTATTAAACTGCCTGCGCTGGCTTGTAACAGTATTGTGACAATGCCTTTCTACCTTTGGGATTGCCTTGCCCTGACCCAATTTCAAAGCCAAGCGCATCCAATTGTGTTCATGTTGACTCATTAATCACTCTGCTTCTGAATAAAGCTTTACACTGTCATTACCTCCAGACCAGTGATAGGCAACCATTGCTCCCTATGAGCTGATGTCACCTTTGTCTCACTACCACTCAGGACTTCCTCAGCTTCTGAGGCTGCCCTGTACATCTTCACAGAACAAAAGACAGGATTCTGTGAATATAGCCTGCATACCAAAACAAAACTGCAGGCCTGATTTGTGGTTCAGGTCATGGACCACGCTCAGCCACTCTTGGGTGGGTGGGCAGCACCCGGAATGCCCTTATGCCACTCTTTACATTGTTCATATCATAAGGAAGAAAAGCATTTAGTTCTTTTCATTAGAACTAAAATTATAAAAGAGATAGAGGAAAGTCTGTAAGCTTTCAGTAGGCTTCTGAACTGTCCCCCATGGGCCTGCTCCTTGGACTATGCCATGACCTGCAACCTGGTAGAGGCTTTATGCAGTAATCATTGAAAGGATTATACTTAGTCAGGGAACATACACGTTTGACAGAGGCTCAGGCTCACATCTGAACTTCTTAGTATTTATAGCAGTTCACATCCTTGACATTGTGTATGGGTGTGTGTGTGTGTGTGTGTGTGTGTGTGTGTGTGTGTGTACGTGTGTGTGTACGTGTGTGTACGTGTGTCCTTTGGAAGACACAAAGAAATGGATGGGTGGCCTTAGCAATCACTGACCCTGGTTTAAAAAAAGTCTTTATGTATATATCCCAAGTGTGATATGGTAAAGTGGAAGGATGCTTGTTTTTCAGAGTCTTGAGAAGGAAAACAGTCTCCAACTTGGCTGGAAACAAACATGTGCCATGATCCCTCACTGTCCCCATTTACACAGAGTTTTCTCCAGCTCTGTCATGCAGATATTGATTGCATTCAGCAATAGTGAAATTCTTTATGCGCAGGTCCCCTGAGCTTGCTTAGGAAGGCAGGATGCACAGTGCACACTTTGTGCTCTGGTGACATGGGCATCGAAGCTTAGAAGGCCTCTCCAGCCTCAAGAGGTAAGATGAGCTTTGCCCATTTACAGGCTACATGCTAATATTTAATGTCTTGGATTTTAGTCTGTTCCCATTTTATGGAAGAAAATAGAGGCTCACTTGAGATTCCAGAATACTTCGCTCTCTTAAAGGAGCAGCTCTCCAGCTGGTTTTAGATGTTGTGATTGGTTTTCTTGTATAGTATCACCGGCTCCTCCTGATGTGGGATTTCTGATCTGCTAAGATGTAAACAAGCAGCCAGTCCACTCCCATCACAATGGACTGCCTGCCACTGACTTCGTCAGCATGATGGACTGTAGTTCCTCAAGCCGTGAGCCCCTTCACTCATAAATTGCTTTATATACTGAATATTTGCTCAGACCCATGAGAAGAGTAACTGAGAAAAACCCGAAGTAGAATTTCTCAGCAAGAGCTTCAAACTGCCATGTTGTCCAAGTGTAAAGGTTAAGACATGACATCATGGACATGTGTAGCCTGTTTCCATTTCTTTGTATTCTAATCTGCTTTTTGAGGGAAAAAGAGATGTGTGGTGGTGACTGAGACCTTTCACCCTCTCCACCTCGGGTTTTAGCTACATTCCAGGCCAAAGGGTGCCATCATAATACATTAATAATACATTAGCAATACACTCATGAGGGCTCTACTTCCCAGAAAATTGTTGGTGCAAAGCTTTTAAAAATCTAATTTTTCTCCATGGGTTTTCATCTGTGATGGAGCAAAGAAAGATGGGCAACCTCTACCCGCCCCCCCATTAGTAGCCTCAGATAACTTTAACAGTTTTCTAAGATATTGTGACTTTAAAATCTACTTGCTATTCAACCCTGTAGGACACTCCAGCTCTATACTTAAACAAACAAAACAAAAAAGCATCACCACCACCACCCAAAAAAAAAAAAAAATCACCTTTGGAAGAATTGCAATGTATTTTCTGATCCTTCTCACATCAGTTTATTTTCAAAATTTTCTTTAAAAGCAGAACAAGAAACTGTCAGTTGTCTCACATTAGGAAGGACAGAATCTAAGGTCTGGCCTATCTGGAAGCATCTGCACAGCTTTGCAAGGCCAGATGGCTATAGCCCTTGTGTGTTCTTGGGAGGCATCAATTGGGTCAGACAGGTAAGGTATACAGAGACCAGTGTAAGCAGCAGGCCGCTTTGTGTGAACATTTGTTAGTGCAGAGTCGGCATTTTATAGCACAAAGGAAGGCCTTTGGTCAGAAACAGGTATATTGTTTTATGGTAAGATGGGCTCCAAAGTAATTGCTTGGGGAAGGGAGCTTGTATATTTTTAGCAGAAAGTATTTCCGCATGGATGCACTTATGGACAGACACATCTACAGAGGTACAAAACACCTTGGGAAGTCATTAAATTCATGCCTCTTTAGCCCCATTTCCACATCCTGAGAGTACAGGGGCAAGGGATTACAGCTAGATTCATGTACTGGAAACACTTGGGGAAGGGCCTTGGAAATAAGGTGTTCAAGACCCAGCTCTTGCTGTCAGGAATATATACTAAACATCTCATCAGATAGGCTAAGTTTACTTTAAAATAATAGAGGAAAAAAGCATGGGGCTCTTCTGTTTCTTCAAGTACTCTAAATCAAAGCAAACAATAGGTCATGTAGAATTCTAAAATCACCAAAATATTGCAAATATATCAAAAGCATTTAATGTCTGCAACATGCCTTGTTCTGTGAAATGCCAAGAAATAATATGTTGGCCTAGTAGTTCTCATCCTGTAGTAACCATAACAAGGGTCACATATCAGATATCCTGCATACCAGATATTTACATTATGATTCATAACAGTAGCAATATTACACTTATGAAGTAGCAACAAAAATATTTTTTATGGTTGGGGTCACCTCAATATGAGGAACTGCATTAAGGGGTCACAGCATCAAGAATACTGAAAATCACTGTGATAACTTCATAGTTCCTGGCTTTAACCCTGCTGCTACAAAGGATTTGGCAGCTAATCCTTCACAGGTCTTCATTTCAGGACGCTGGGCACATGCTGTCTCTACTGCACCTCCCAGTGCCACTGGGGATACTGGAGGAGTCAAAGACATCTGATGGCAAGGCATTCGCGTCACTAAAACCTTTTCACTCCTTCCCTCCAAGAGGAAAGGCAAGAAATATCAGAGGTAGGATGTGGCTGGATGGAGAGGTTCCAACCATAGGATCCACACAGCTTATTGTATCACATGGCTCTGCTCTGTCTTGCTATGATGACTGATTCTATGCACCAGCTGGACTGGGTCACAGGGTGCCCACATATCTGATCAAACATTATTGTGGATGTATCTAAAAAGTTCCTTTTAGATAGGTTTGACTCCCGCTTTGGAAGATCCAGTGAAGTACACAGCTCTCTTTCTCATGAAACTAAGTTGGCTACCTCCTTGAAGGCTCAAATACATCAAATAGGCGGTCTTCCTGAGGGGATGAGGGAAATGACTGCTACCTTGAGCTGGGACATTGTATTTCCCCCTCCCCAATCTTTAGAGCACTTCTCTTGGATCTTCTGATTGTTAGCAGTGAAACTGGGGCTCACATTACATACAGGCCCAGGTTTCTCGGTTGGAACTGACCTTGTGGATTCATCCCGAGAGCCAGAGAAGCTACAACATAACTCATTGCAATAGATGTGAACATAGTCCAACCTATGAAGTGTGAGCAGTTTGGATTGGCACAGTACATGTAATCATCCATCCAAGGACCTGACACATGGTGACTATATAAGAATCAGGGGCTAGTTTCATCCTGTAAGAAAGGAAGTCTTCAGTTATAAGTCATTCAACTTCTCTCTCTCTCTCTCTCTCTCTCTCTCTCTCTCTCTCTCTCTCTCTCTCTCTCTCTCTCTCACACACACACACACACACACACACACACACACACACACTCACATACCCCTTATAACTCCTAAATCGAATAATAAGAAAGAGGAGGGGAAATTGTGCCCCTCTCACACACACAGAAAAATTGTATACTGGAATCCCTAGGTGAAGGGTACACCTTGAAACATAAGCTCCTGGTTCTGCTGACTACTCTTCTCCCTCATCTTGGGAAACATGATAAGTCACTGGGGTAGCTTACAGAGCTATGCTTCAGAAAAAAAAAATAACTTTAGATGATATCTCCAGCCAAAATAATTCTTAAATGAAAAAATACCACTCAGAATCATTGTGTGTTTCTCCCTCTGCCCTTGAACAATAGAAGGAAGAACGTTTACAGTTGCATCAGGGTCTAATCATAACCCATCGTGAGGATGACTGTGGTGGCAAGAGTGTGGCTGCTATTTTAGGGCCATAATTATTTTTAAATAGTACTATCCTTTCTCTGCATGAAGTCAGTGTCAGTGAACTAGAGCTTGGCAAAAAGGGGGGGGGTGTTATGTTGCCAAAAGTTGACTGATAATAGAAATATGCCTTTATTCTTAATCTCTGTTACCAAAATGAAAGGGCTACGAGAAACCAGGAAATATAACAAATGGCAGCTATTAATTTAGCAGAGGCATGATTTGCATAGTAATGCCGGAAGTGTGTTGTTGATTATGGCATTGGCTCTGTCATTACAACCCTGAGGAGTGTGCAGAGCCCTGCAGCTCTCCCCTCCACGAACCCATCTAATAGCAAAATCATTTTCAAGGAAGACATTACTCCATCTTTCCAAATTCACAACTTTAAGATAGTTTCCCTTTTGAAAGACATTTTTCTCCCTTAGAAATGTGTATCTGGGGCCAGCATGATGGCCCTGAGGGTAAAGGTGCTTGCTGCCAAGACTCATGACCCAAATTTGATCCCTGGAACCTGCATGCTGAAAGGAGAGAACTAATTTCCACAAACAGTTCTCTGATGTCCTCACGCACACCATGACACAAATGTGTGCCTGCCTACACATCCACGTGCACAACAAATAATACATAAATGAAAGCCATGTTTCTGAAATACATGCATATTCACTTTGGTTTTGCCTACTATGTTCTTTTTTAACACTGATTTCTTGTGGTGCGGAGATGAGTGTGCACAGGCTTTGGGGCATGCCAAAGGACATGTTACAGGAGTCAGCTCTCTCCTTCCATCATGCAGATTCCAAGGATCAATTCCGGTTTTCAGGGTTGGCAGCAATCACCTTTACCATCTGAGCATTCTCGCCAGCCCAAACCTCTTATTTTTTGAACCACCTTTCCCCCCCACTCCCAACACACTTGAGTCACATATCATGAGAGTCAACAGACACTGGGATGCCAGTTTCAGGCCCTGTGACATCTGATCTCCTTAGCTGCTGCCCAGAGATATCACGGACAGGTTCTAACAAAAGGAAACTCTAGACAAAAACCTAAGAAGAGATATCAAGCCAAAAACAGCGGGAACGGAGAAAAGCAGAAATACAGATAATGGGGTGAAAATTCTAGAAATACCACTCTTTTATTTTGATTTAATCCAATTTGGAGGTTAACAATTTCACAGCTTTTCCATGTTAAATGTGCTTTACCTGGAAGTCCGAGAGCACACCTTTTGATTTTTATTTTCTTGTGCAGAGTCCGGTGTCTTTCAGGTTCCACTCCCTTGGGCATTTGCAGCAGGGCAGAGCCACACTCGCCTGCTCAGTTGTTGTCGCTCAGTTCGCGCTTCTCAGAACCTCTGAGGTTGCTTCTGTTCTTTCTCTTGTCTTCTCTCCCTAAATATTTTTATTTGATTTGATAAACGTTTATAGAAAATAGCAGACACCATAGGCACCAGCAATACACAGCATGGGGATGATTGAAACAGGCTCCATCTTCCCAAAGCCTCCTGGCTGGTTTATACTGGACTGACATCACACACACTTTCAGTTACTGGCCAGCATTGTGGGTGTCGGGGTGAAGCTCTGTGGGGATGGGGAATGTGAGAGACTCCTGCAGTGCCAGAGTCAGTGTCGACTGGAAGGGGGTGTACACAGACGAGCTGTGGCATCCCTTCCCATCCCACCCTTTCTCCATACTGTGTATTTCATTGTGTGAATGTCTCTTGCATTTAACATGTATTTTTTAATGGAGCCTTTAAAGGCAAGTAAACAACCTTGCTTATCCTAAGCACAGAAGAGTCAGCAGTAATCAGCTACAATATGGAAGAGGTGAGCAAGTTTGGGGTCCAATGAGAGACAAAGAGCCACAAATACTGGACTATTGGACTCTTATAATTACACTTTCTTACCCTCCCCCTCCCCATGTGTGTTTGTGTGTGTGTCTGTATATGTGTGTGTATGTGTGTAACTGTGTGTATGTACATGTGTGTGTGACTGCATGTGTGTGTCTGTGTGTCTATGTGTGTGTGTTTGTGTGTGTGTCTGTGTGTGTCTATGTGTGTATGCGTGTGCGTTTGTGTGTGTATGTGTGTGTGTCGTGTGTGTGTGTGTGTGTCGTGTGTGTGTGTGTGTGTATGTGTGTGTGTTTGTGTGTGTATGTGTGTGTGTGTGTGTGTGTGTGTGTGTGTGTGTGTGTGTGTGTATGTAGCATAGAGGACAACTTGTAAAAGTTTCCTCCTTCTACCACATGGGTGTCGCCGGCATTGAACTCAGGTCTTCAGGCTTGCCATTGGGTTCCTTTACTCTCTGAAACATCTCCCTGGTCCACTGGGGTACTTTGGGAAACTGGAAACTTTGCTCTCATGTGCTGCTGTTCACCTTTTGAGGAGTGTACTCCTGACCAGGGAATCTCCCTGTCTGCCACAGTGTGAATAGCCCATGATGCTAAGGCTCAGGCTTTAAATGCTTTGTCCTTTTTATAAAGGCCACTGAGAGGTCCATGCCTCTTGGGAGATGTTGAGGTAGTTTTCATGGAACTCTATCTGGTTTTTGTGAGAGGTATGCCAAAGAAGAACAAGATGGACGGGTTCCCACCCTCTGGCTCTTTGACTTTCCCCAGGACTCTCCCTTTCATATACATCCCCACCACAAGAACCTCACCAGACTCAGAGAGAGCTGGTACTTTCCACCTCCAAACTAACTAAAAATAAATCTTTTCTTTAAAAGTTACCTAGCTCAAATATTGTTGTTAGAGCAACAGAAAATGAACTCACTTGGGGAGCTTGTTTCTTTCCTTCCAGAAAAGCTAGACTACCAATTTAGAGGGACCTGGGCCCTCTCTCAGTCAGAGAGTTGTGGTCACAGTGGCCTCAGGATGCTACAGCCTGGGTGAATTATTTTGCAAGAGAGGAGTAAGGGATTTGTAAGACACTGAGCCAACAGCCAAGGTCCAACAGCCCTCCCTTCTCCCTTTTTCTACAAAGAGCTTCATTCAGTGAGTCTCACAATTGAATTTCACTGGGGTAGTTTCCTTACTTGATACAAGGCCAAGGCATTTCCCCGAGGAGCCCTGCTCATGTCAGAGGTGGCTCAGGGTTGGTGAAAAGAGATCTGGGTTTAGTGGCTAGATAGTCATTTTATTACATGTTTTCCATTCAGCTGGCCAGGCACTTATCTTCCTCTAACTGTATTATGATCCAGTGTTGGCGGAGAAACAGGGGGACGCGTGGGCTGCATGCAAATTTTACACGAGCCTTTGCTTCTGAATCCTAAGATCCTCCTAGGTCTGTTTTTCTTTGAGGGATGAGTAGTTTGTGACATAGCATTATTATAGCAGAGTCAAGTGTTCACGATCTGACCCAGGTAATTTCTATAGCTCTGTTGTTCTCAACCCTCCTAATGCTGTGACCCTTTAATACAATTCCTCATCTTGTGGGGACCCCAATCATAAAATTATTTTGTTGCTATTTCTTAACTACAAATGAGCTACTGTTATAAATCGTGATGTGAATGTCTGATATTCAGGATATTTGATATGTGACCCCCGTGAAAGGGCTGGTCCATCCCAAAGGAGTTTCGACCCACAGATTGAAAACCACTGGGAATGAGGAATGGGCTGATGTGAAGCTGTCCAGAGAAACATTTTAGGATTTTCAGTCCCGTGGCTCTTTAGCTTTTTAATACTTTATCCATAAAAGGGGACATCTAGGGATAATTCTGCTACCTAAGTAAAAGAATCAAAACGGACCTCTTCTCATATTGTAAAAAGCTCTTTCAAATAAGATTCCAAACAATACAACTCAGTCTTTGGCTGTGATCAAGACTGAAAAATGACCTCAGCAAACAGCATGGCAATCAATCAATCGTGTACGTGCATAGTTCAATAGCCATGCCAACAATAATAAAAATGTAGGTGTGGGCTTCAAAAGCCTGTGTTTCTTATATTAAACTCCCTGTAGCACTTTGGAATTGAGTTGAGTCACAAAATAAAGCAGTTTGTATATTTATGGGATTTTTTCCCTTCAGAAATGCCTGGACTGGGGTGAAATGCATCCCATATGTGTGGGAGCCAAACTGCATCCCCAGGAAGCATGTATTTCCCTTTATTTAGAACTGATTTTTGGTTAATGGGCGCTTCAAGTGACAGTCTTTCAAGGGATTCCTGCACTTTCCCAGGCAATACTGGGAAGAAGTACTTCCCTACAGTTCATGAACTAGTTCAGACCCTGAAGGAAATGGAAAGCCATTCCCATGTTTCCACCACTCCAAGCAAAATAAATCCCTCCCAGGGTTCTTCCTAATCTGATACCAAATTGTGTTAATCATAGATCAAGAGAGACCCTCTGTAATCTGTGATGGTCATAGGCCAAGAGAGACCCTTCATAATCTGTGATGGTCACAGATCAATAGAGACTTTTTGTAATATGCGATAGTTACAGACCAAGAGAGACCATTTGTAAAATGACAGATACTACAGGAGAGGAAAACACATACCCAGGTGTTCTTGAATATATCACTTTAAAAAATAAATATGTTTCATGTGTGTGTCTGTGTGTGTGTGTGTGTGTGTGTGTGTGTGTGTGTGTGTGTGTGTGTGTGTGTATGTGTGTGTGCAGGTACGAGCACACAACCCTGAGCTTGCTCTGTGGGAGAGCTCAGAGCTTTGTGATCAAGAAGTGATGCTGTAGGTCACGTTCCAATAAGTTGTTACTAGGGAGACTGGAGGGGCTGATGTCTGGGCACAAAGATAAGCTGTGGGAAGAGGATGGAATGGGAAAGGTGTCAGGCAGAGGGGGCAGAGGAGCAACAGAGAACATGACCTGTATCTCTTTGCAGCTATGACGGGGAGAATATGGCCTATGAGCTCTATAGCATTAAGGGAACGTTCAGCCCAAGTGGAGGCAGAAGGCAGTCAAGGACAGGCCACCAAGGCTTTAGGAGGGGTGTAGAAGAACTTGGACTCTCTCCTGAAGGGACTGTATCTCAGGTGGTACAGTCCTTGCTGCAAACCATGAGGTGCATTAATGGGCACCTGCAGCACCAGCCACTCAGACTCCTCATCAGCCTCTGTCACATGGAGGGCCCCTGTGGTTCCCTGGACCTGGGCGCTCGCAGTGTGTGGGTACTGTGTTTTAAGTCTCCAGTTTCCTTATCTCTTACAAATACTAGGTGTTTATCTTTAGATCAACCTGAGAATAGCTAATATTTAGAAAATCAAGGATTTTGCAATATGCAATGAGATACCATATCTTTGCCTCCTGGCCTGGGAAGCTCCCAGGACTGAGCCTTTTTGCCCCCAGAGACTTTGTCAAAGCAAAAGAATTGGTTACAGGTTTTTTGTTTGTTTGTTTGTTTGTTTGTTTGTTTGTTTGTTTTTTATTGACCTTAAGGATAAGGTGCAAATATGTGATCCCAGTACTTGGGGCCGAGGAAGGAGGATCAGGAGATTGTGGCCATGTGGGACACAAAGCAAGCTGAAGAGGGCGGGAAGAATGGAGGGAGAAAGGAAAAGGGACAGGAGGGAGAGGAGGGGAGGGAAGGGGCAGGGTGGGGAGAACAGGAAGTAAGGAGAAAAGAGGGAAGGGAAATGTGAAGAGAAAGAAAAGACAGGCCTGGGACTTAAGCCCCACTAAAGTGCTAACCCTGTGCTCAGCCCTGGAAGGATCCAGCCGAACGCTGACCACACAACCTGCTGCTATTAGAGATGCACGAGGCTCTTCAGAGGGTGAACTCTCATTTTTAACATCCAAAGGTTAGACATAAGGACAACGCTCTCATGACCTTTCTATCTAGCAGGACAGCGAAGTCCAGCTTAGGCTGCCATGATACTCGCTTTGATCAGGCAGGGGCTAACTGGCCTGCATGTCTGCTGAAAGAGCGTCCAGATAACTGAAGAAGTGACAGAAAACAGGGAGCATAAATAAAGTTAAATGCACCAAGGAAAACATTCACCTAAGCCGGCTGTGCTCTGCCCCACACAGTAACTCTGTTTCTCCAGGCCTAGCCAAAGGGCTCAGCTCAGTCTCTCTAGGATTTTTCCTGAGCTGCTGAAAACACATTCCAGATAGGGGCCCCAGACCCTTGTCTCCTGCAGTACTAATCAAAAGATTTAAAGTTTTGCAAAACACAGACCATACCAGAGTAGAGTCTCAATAAAATAAAATAAAATAAACCAGGCACATGTTGGGGGTGGGGCATGATCTGAGCCAGCTGTTAGCTGACTGTATAGACCTAGCCTGGTCTTCTCTGAGAAATATTTTTAAATGGAAATTTGTTAAATAATTCTCATAATAAATGCTTGCCTATTTAACTTGATGAAATTTTAATGAAACAAAGTAATTTTATCTCAAATAAATCTGTGAGGGTTTCATGAATGGTGGCTGGGCCACCACAGCCTCCCAGCTTTTTGGACCTCAGAGCATTGACCTAAAGACTCATACAGAGTCTTTAATGTGCATCCCATAGGCTCTAAGCCACACCTGGAAGGCCACAACCAAAGACACTGATAGCATTCAGGACCTTTGATCCTTAAAACATTACTAGGGAAGAACCAACCATCCATCAATGTACTCGTGGGTCACAGCATCTTTTGCTGTGTAGTCTGCTCCAGTCAAATAGCTTTACTCCTACGAAACAAAATTGTAGGTCCTTTGAGAGCTGATTTCTTTCCTGGAACCATCGAACATATATGCCAGTGGACCCAGCTCCAACTCCTTGCATTCAATGGGTCAGAGGCTCACACCTGCCAATCAGAGGCTCACACTCACCTTGCACAGTGGTGGATTTAGGGTATGAGAACTATTGCATTCAAAGTCAATGAAAAATTAAACAATAGCTTTAAGGAGAAAAACTTAGTCATTCATATTTCTGCTGGGCTTGATCCCAGACCAACATGAGACTCGGGTAGCTGGCTGGCTTGATGCCCAGGAGATAAGGATCTGCTGAGAATGGAGCTCTCAAGCAAAGAGAGAAACCAGGTCCTGCGGTCATTATATGAGCTTGTAGGTCAAACACATATGACATGACAATTTCTGCACTTTCCATGTCAACAAATTTTCTTTCCATGTGTAAGCCAATATAATACAAGTTTTGTGTGATTTGTGAAAATCGAGAGCTCTTAGCTGTATAGAAGTGAGAAATGCTGCTAACACAACCTTGGGCAATATGAAATACAAAAGGGGAAAGCATCCAAGCACATTGCCATTCAGAGCATGGTTTTTCAGCAATAATGTATCTCAACGTGGCAAGAGCTCTTTCATTGTCTACCATGCTCTTGAATGAATGTCAATTCTTCTTCTTAATTGATAAACGTAATATAAACCAGCAGATAATATAAAAATGGAAAGTGATTATAAAGAAAAAATGAAGATATTCATAATTTATTATGGGACCAACGGGACAGAAGGCACACTATTTAAAATCAATTTACCATTGGGCTTTAATTTAATTCAGTGGAGTGAAAAGGCTGGGCAAAATATATAAAACAATGTTCTAAAAACAATAAAGAGGGAACAACACAAATCCAGCAGATCTGGAGAGAACTCAACCCTCAAAAACAGAAAGCATACTGCTGGATATCTATTTATAAAACTTTTTCCTAAAGGCATTAACACATCAACTAAGTGTTGAGTGTTGTATGCAAAGTTTAATAATCACAAACTGATTATCTAAAATTAATAGACTTCAAAGGTGGAATTCTCAAAGTTTAATAATCACAAACTGATTATCTAAAATTAATAGACTTCAAAGGTGGAATTCTGAGCAGGCAGGGCATCTGAAAATTTAAAATGAGATCAGAGAAAGACTGAGGGCTGAGGGGAGCGCCCAGATGTGCAAACACATTCCTGACAAATGCTTGTCCGATACCTGATCTGGAGGAAGAGCAGAAAATTCTAGTGATCCTGGCAGAAAGACATGGCCCAGAGGTTGAAAAGGCTGGGCAGAGATCTCAGCTGATGGTCGCAGCTGGGAAACTGGAGTCTTGAATCTAGATCCTGCCACATTAGAGTGACTTGGTGACCTTTCAGGTTTCTTGCAGAAATTTCGTAAAGGCCATCTCTATGAATAAAGACCATGCCCGAGGGTAAAAGACATTTACACAACCAAAGTGAACACCACTTAACAAACTATAAAAGCAAGTCTCTTTCAAAAACTCCACAGGGACTAGTAGTTTAAGAACCCTCAGTGCAAAGGCTACAGTCTTTAGAGTAGAGCAACAGAATCCAGGGTTTCCACAGTAGATTATCCACAAGGTCCAGAAGCCAACATTAAGACTCAAAGTTGAATGGGTATGAAAGGGATATGGGGGAGATTTTGAGGGATGGGTGAATAAGATCAAAATATACTGTATGACATTCTCAAAGAACTAATAAAAGTGAGAAAAACACGATATAAAAGGAAATGGGGGGATGGGCAGAATCCATATCCGGAATTCACAGTAGCCACCTAACTGATCCAAAGGTAACAAAGATAGTCCAACTGGGACACAAAGACTTTGGTGGACATCAAACAAGCATTTACAGTATTTCTAAAACATATGGTCATAGTGAAATGTAGCTGTGAAATGGGAGAAAAATGAATACATAACATACAAAGTGAAAAAATATGGGATATACTGAATATCAAGATTTAGATGGCCCAAAAAGAAAGCATTAAATTGAGAAAACATCACCCAGAAGAGATGATCTGTTCTGAGGGATGGAAATCATTAAAGAAGTAAATCAGGACCAAGTGACCTGAAGAACAGCTGTAAGACGACCAACATACACTTGTTAAATAGACACAGAAGAGGAAGAGGATGAGGAGGGCAGAAAACTAGTTAAAAGCCAGGCATGGTGATGCATTGATAGCCCAGCTTGGGGGGCTGAGGCAGGAGGATTTCCAGGTCAAGGCCAGTCTGAGTAGGATAGCAAGACCCTGGGAGGTGGAGAGAAAAGGAAAACAATGTTTGAGAGAGTAAAGTCTGATTTACCTAAATTTAGTGGGAATAAATATATAGCTTACAGCCCAGAAAGTCCTAAGAAAGGTAAAACACACATTAAAAAAATAAAACTGGTGTTTTTCATATGAAAATGCTAAGTGAAAAACAAAAATATTGAAATGAGCAGCCAGTTGTAGGGAAATTAGTGAATAAGTGATTTGAGTGGCTGACCAGTTATCAGAAGTAATAATAGTCAGATGGCAATGAAGATCACCTTCAAAAGACAGAAAGAAGAACAGGAAAAAGTGTAAAGGAATAATTTTATGTCCCAGGGAAATTATCCTTTCAAAGTGGAGGCAAAACAAAGATATTTTTAGAAAAATGAAAGTTGGATGGGAACGATGGCCCATGCCAGTAATTCCAATATTTAGGATGCTAAAGCAGAAATATTGCCATGAAGTACAAGGCCAACCTGGGATATGTAGTAGTAGGCTATATTGGCCATCCTGTGCTAGAGTAAAACTCTATCCCAAACAGAAAAACAGTCAAAAAATTGAGAAAATTTGATTGTTTATAGACATTCACTCCAAGAGCTGCTGATTGAAATTCTTAGATTAACTTGACAAGGTAGACTGAAGAGAAACAGAAGAAAGCCACGGCAGGATTCTCTTCAGGAACAGAACTGATAGAATTAATATATTTATTAGAGTAAATTATAGGTTATGGTCCAGATAGTTCAACAATGGTTGTCTACCAAGAGAAGTTCCAAGAATCCAGTAGTTGTTCAGACCACAAGGTTGGATATCTCAGCTGATCTTCAATTACACCAGAATAGAATTAGGCTCTAATGTCAATGAAGGAATGGACTTTCCAACAAGAGGAAGGGTAAGCAGGCAAAGAGCAAAAGCTTCCTACTGTGGAATAATCTTTCTATACACTGTTAATATGTACTATTATCATTGGTTAATAAAAAAAATGGCTAGCCAGTAGCAAAGCAAGAAGCTTAAGTGGGACAACCAAACTGAGAATTCTGGGAAAAATGAGGGTGGAGTCAGAGGAGTAGTCAGGCAGATGGAGAGGAAGCAAAACATTAGGGATTATTATAGTACATAGATTAATAGAAATTGGTTCATTTAAGTTGTAAGAACTAGTTAGTAACAAGCCTGAGCTGTTGGCCAAGCATCTGCAATTAATATAAACCTCGGTGTGTTTATTTGGGAGATGCTTGCTGGACGGAAATTTCTATCTATAGCTTTCTTCTTCATGTCCTTGATATAAACTGCCACCAGAAGGCATGGCCCAGATTAAAGTGGATCTTCCTACTTCAGAAGATCTAGATTAAAAGTAAAAGTGTGTCTTCCCACGTCAAATAGTTTAATCAAGAGAAAGATCCTTCATAGGTATATCCAGTCACCTGTGTTTAGTTAATTCCAGATGTCGTCAAGTTGATAGCCAAGAGTACCCATCACACATAGGTAAAGGACAGGAAACAGAAAGTTAGGAATGGTCTATGTGCCTTATAGAGAGGATTGATATATTAAAATGGTGCAACATCCAAACAAATCAAACACTACATAGCTATAAGAATGGTGTAGATGAATACAGGATATGAGAACAAAATCACCAATATAAAAAGTTTCCAGGAGAGATAGGGTAAACCATATAGCAGACATGTATTTAGTTAGCCTGGGCAGTATGAAGTGGTGCATGTGTGCAAGCATGACGAAAACTATTCTGGATGTGTTTGTTTTAAAAGTAACTGATAACATGGGGCCAGACAGATGGCTAAGTGGTTAAGAACTCTTATTGCTCTTAAGCGGACCCCAGATTTGGCTCCCGTACATATATTTACATAAGTATTATACACATCCATGGTATTACTTATGTGCATCTAATATAAATTTACAATATAAACTAAATATGAATATACAATACTGATTTATATGCAGTCTACATAGCCAACCTGGGTTCATAACTTCTCCAACTGGGGTATGTGTATATATAATCTGTATACTACGTTTTATATTTGTAACTGAAAGAATTTATCAGCTCACTTAGTTAAAGGTAGATAACTACAAACTATCTTGGAGCCAAATACAGCCACCTTATACAACAGAGTGTCTAAGATGAAAGATCGTAGTCCAGTGCCCCAACTTCTCACCCACGCCCCTAAAAACCCTTTATTTGATACCATGCTCAACTGTGGTCCAGAGAACCACGCACAAAGAGTCTGCCTTGTGGGCCACAGGGAAGGCAAATGGTCCAACGCTTGGCCGGGCCTAAGATCTCTGCTGTATACACAAAACAATCACACATCTCTGATTCAGGTTTGTTGAATGTTCTCAAGTCCCAAGAGGGGGAAAAGGGAGTCAAAAATAGCTCAGTGCTTTGGAAGCTGTTAGCACAAGGCCCTCTCTGGCATACTTTTTTTTTCAACAGTCAATGAACAAAAAGGCTCACTGTTTCGACCACCAAGAGAAAGCCAAGTTTTCAGAAATGCAGTCACACTTCTGGCTGACGTCAGGACATTTTCCAACCCGGCTTTCACAGGCAGACATCGGGGTGGTCTGCCCGACCTCCCACAGGCTTCCCAGTGCCAACAGTTGTGTTTGTAAATGTAAGCATAATCACAAAGCTTGTATACTTGTGAAGAGTTAGATGTCCAGGATGCTCTGTGACAGGGGACACACAAGGTGAGTTCAGAGGCTTCTCTTGCTAAGGAAACACTGAATCTCAGGATGGAACAGTCCATGTAAACAGATCCCTGAGTCCTTGCAAAGAAGCAGAGCCAACCCGAGGCTGCTGCCACAGAAATTCAAGATTGATTTATTTCCACTGGGCAGATTAAAATACACAGTGTTTTCATGGGGATGACTGGACTTCATAAATTTATCACTGCCTAGCCATGTGCAGCTTTTGATCCTTGCTGCCGGGCCTGGTTGGAGCTGGGAATGTTCAGTTGCCTCTGTGACACGTGTGTCTCTATCCATCTTCCTACATGTTGAACTTGGCTGTCCCTATCAGAGACAGGAGGCAGTGCCAGTTCTTGAGGAAGGCAAGCTTTTTCTGTTTTTAAAGTAGAGCTGCCCAGAGGCCCCCAGACCACACAGCTCCAGCCTGAACGGCAGGCTGGCTTCCATGTTTGTCCTTCCCTCCATCCTTAGGGTGCATGCCTCTGGTTAGCCTGTCGGGATAGGATCCATTTTGTTCCACTGCAGTCCATTAGTGTCCCATTCAAAAGGGATTCTCAGCCATGAGACAGAAGGACTGCTCAGTCTGACCTATACAAATCACCACAGTCCAAGAGACATCAACTGAGCTGGCTACAGGATGGCAAGGTGCTGGGATGCTGGGACCAGAACCACAAGAGAGGCCTACATTGCTGACTTTGAGATGCTTATAAATAGAAAAGAAGACAGGCAACCCATCTACTAAGTGGTCAGCATATGAAAAGAAATCTGGCCATGAAGTGGGTTGTGAACACTGGCCCACTAGGTCGCCAAGAGTTATGCATGCTGGAGGGAAGAGGATGATCATGGAGGACCTCCCGAGGCGCAGGCAATTGAACTGGCATTTAGCAGCTGCATGGGAGTGTACTATGGGAATATGACCGGCCAGCATCTCCCAGGAGGAAAGGGAAGAGTGTGAACATGTGTCAGAATGGTGACCAGACTGTAGAGAAGGAGTCTATAAGGCCACTGTAAGGATTCACGGCACAGAGCAGCCACGTGGTAAACCCAACGTGGCAACCTCAAAACACACACTGGCGCACTGAGGGCACACCCCTGGGTGTGGCTATGTAAATTGATGCCCCTCCTTAAAAGGAGCCTCCACCTCCTCTCCCCCCCCCTTCTGCTTCTCTCCCTTGTACCACCCAGCAACCCCTGTGTGGCATCTGGTAGTGTGTGTGTGTGTGTGTGTGTGTGTGTGTGTGTGTGTGTGTGTGTGTCTGATCTCATGTGTGAAACCAACAGCCACAGTGGGAAGCAAAAGGTGGGAACAAGAGACATTGGCTGTATTTAACAGATTGTGTTACACTCTTCCTGAACTTTTAAGAGGAATCATGATGCTATTCAGTCTTACTCCATTTTATAGATGAAGATTCTTGGAGTACACAAACACTGATTGGTATTGGTTCTCCACACAACTGCCCAGAAGCAGTTCAAGTCCAAGCCTGTGAGGGTACCCAGAGGCCTATTTCTTCCCCACTGGGTATCAATTCTAAGAACAGTCATATGATAGGGATTTTCTGTTCATTGTAAGGGAACTGAGCAGGTTGAGCCTTGCTTTCTGTGAGCCATGAGAGAATTAGAAATGATCTTGGTGTCAAGGAGTGGCCACAGGGGCCAGTAGGGACAGTCTTGTTAAGACTTGGTCCAGTAGAGACTGGGATGCATGATGATATCAATGATGGGGGTAGGGTGGGCTGGGTAAAGATTTCCAAGAGCTGATGGGACCCAGCAGAAGGGGTAACACAGAAAAAAATAAGGTGGAATCACAACAGAGTCAGAGCAATGGGGAACAGGAAGGGTAGGGATGGGAGAGACAGGCCACTTCGTATCTAGGTAACCACACTGGAACTCAGATTAAATGAAGTTACAGGAGGTTGTTCAGTGATTAATTAGGCATTTTGAGCAAGAATTCACCAGTTCCCCCACTCAACAATGTTTTTACCCATCACCATCTCTGTGCTGGACATCCAGGGCCCAATGATAGCAACCTGAATGGCATATTGCCTCTGCCCCTCTATAGCTCATCTTATCGTGGTAGAGAAGGAAGGTAAATGGGTAAATGTACAGTGTTAATGCCAGGCTATGGTGAACATTCTGACATACTGAGCCAGGTAAGACACCGGAAGTCAGGGAATGGCTTAAGGGATTTTCTTAGAAAGTTGTGAAGGAAGGAAGTTACATTAGAACCTAAAGAAAATGAGATAGGAGTAAGGTCCTGAGGTAGAAACAAGCGTGAGGCCAAGGACCAGCAGTAAAGGACATCAGACAGGAAGAGGAAACACTCAGACACTAAGGGGTCAGAGGCTCGGAAGCTGCTACATTTGCTTTGCATTCAGGCTCAAATAACCACTCGAAGGAAAGAAAAACCTAATCTTTGTTACTTTGTAAAACTAAGAACAGTGTGAACATACACACACATACACACACACACACACACACACACACACAAAGTTGTCCTCCAACCTCCATACATACAGCAAGGTACACACATGCTCACATACATACATACATCATGCAAACCCACAACAACAATAATAATTAATAAAAGTTGTAAAATAAATAACACTATGCAAACATCCCTAGCCAATGAACAGAACATTACTATTGATTTTAGGAGGAAAAAGACTTACAATAAATGTAATATGATATTATTATAATAAGGATAGTCTGTCTTAAACCAATAGCATAGACTTCTTTCAGTGGAAATCTGTAGATGCACAAGTCTTTTCCACTCTCCTGTTCCTGAATAAGCATTCAGAAGCTTAATATTAATTACAAACTGTTTGGCCTATTGCTCAGGCTTATGACTAACTAGCTCTTACAACTTAAATAAATCCATTTTATTCTTCTGTTTTGCCCCATATTTCATGGTTTAACCTGTGTTCTAATACATCTTGCTTCTTTCTCAGGTGGCTGGCATCTGCTTGACTCTTCCCTCTTTTCCCTGTATCTCTGTTTGGATTTTCTGTCTGACTCTATCCTGTCTGGCTATAGGTCAGAGAGCTTCTTTATTAAGCAATGGTAATAAAACATACCCACAGCCAACAGAACAACATCTCACGGCAGAAATCCTGAACCATAACAATGCAAACTAAAAGAATTCAGTGGTCCTTTTTGATCAATTCATGCTTACAGCTTTGTTTTAAAACCACCAAAGAATAATACATTACTTCTAACTGTCACAAGACTAGACATTGCTCAAAGGAAATTTCCAGAGCTCCTGGAATTATGGTTGGCACCCCTTTGCCCCTAAAATACCATTTGCTGTTGAATTTCTAGAACTTTGGAAACATTCAGGTCCTGTGCCTATGTCTTCGTTACATTTCTTGTTGCTGTGATAAGGAACCAAGAGCAACTTAAGGGAAAGGATGTCTATTTTATCTCACACTTCAGAACAGTCCACTGTGATGGAGGGGTCCTGGTGGCTGGAGTTTGAGGCAGCTGGTCAGTCACACTGTATCCACAAAGAAAACGGGGGCTAAAGTTTGTACCCATTTATATATTTCTTTTGGTATCATTTTTGCTATTTTAAATAGGGAGCAATTTAAATGTTGAGTGAGAGGAAGATGAGGTAAATTATGTTTGATTAGAGGCTCTAATGCATTATTATCAACATTGTTTTTAATTATTATAATAACATAGATAAGTGCTCATGAAACAGTGTGGAAAAGAATGACATAAAATTAAATGTATTAAGTATTTATATAGTTTTTGTTAAAGTTATATCAATTCTACCTGTACAGGAAAAGACTGAAAGGTGAATATCCAATTGCTGTCTGAGATTATTGCTCAGGTGGGAGTGTGACGGTTTGGGTTAATTGTTGATCACACAGTTTGTAATCACCTGGACAGATAGTCTCAGTGAAGGATTGTCTAGATTAGGTTGGCCTATGAACATGCCTGTGGAGTTTTGTCTTGATTAAGTTAACTGAGGTGGGAAAATGCGCCCATTGTGGGTGGCACCATAGCCTATACAGGGGCTCTTGCACTGTTAAGTGTAGGGAAGGGGCTGAACAGCAGCATGTATACATTAACAGGACCCTTCTTCTGATTTTGGACATAATCTGACAGCTGCTTTCTCCTAAGACTTTGACTTTTGCACCACTGGAACCCAAAACTGTGAGCTACAATAAACACTGTCTCCTTTAAGTTGCGTTTTCAGAGCACTGTATCACAACAATCAGAAATAAGCCAAGTCATGGAAAAAGTAACTATAACAAAGGTAATGTCCATATTCAACTATGTATTTCATTTTCTAAGTGCTTCATATTGTGGGGGGTATAGCTCAGTTGGTAGACTGCTTGCCTGATTTGGTAGTTTAAATAGGCTCTGGCACTGTAATTCTTGGTCCTCAGTTAGTGCCCCCCTCCCTTTTGAGGCTTAGAGGATGTGGCCTTGCTGGACAAAGTATGTCACTTGGAGGCCTTAAAGAATGTGTTCTCTTTGCTTCCTGATTGCAGTTCAAGATGTGAGCTCTTAGCTGCTACTCTAGCACTCTAACAGCCTGCTGAGTGTTCCCACCATGTGGTGATAGATTCTTATCCATCTGGAACTGTGAACCTCAAATAGTCTTCTATAAACTGCCTCCATCATAATACTTTCTCACAGCAAAAGAAAAATAACTAAGACACCTAATACGCACAAAGCCCCATGTTCCATCCTTAGAATCACACAAACCAGGTATGGTAGAACACTTTATTCCCAGCACTTAGAAGTATAGGCAAGGGAATCAAAAGTTCAAGGTCATCCTTAAGTACACAAAAAAATTCAAGGTCAGCTTAAGCTACAGAAGACCTATCTCAAAAATAAAATTTAAAAGATAGTTATTATAGAATTATTAAAACAATGAAATGAATGATCAAAAGAAAAGATGATGCCTCCATTCATCTCGTGATCAGACTAGATGAAAGTCAGAGTCATCTCATGGAGCCATGCACTGTTTCCTACGCTCTATCCAAATATCTAGGTGACCCGGGGCTTTGTCTGGGGTTGGTTGACTTGAACAAGGTCCAGGGCTTCTTTGATGCTCCGGAAGGATGTTCTCTATTTGGAGTCATGGCCTCTTGGGCTACATTCCACCGCATTATCTCTACTGGAAATGCCCTACAGCTGGACAGTGGACTTCAGAGTCTTTGCGGCTGAGCATGCAAGGACTATCTGCAAACAAGAGAGGTTTAAAATAAATAGTGACTCCAATGAGCCCCGTCTTGATGGGAACTCTGCACAGCATCCAACACTCTGTAAATGCTCAGAACTGAGAAGGGAGTGTGATTGCCAGATCTCTAAAAGGGGCAAAGGCCCCCAGGCCACTTGCTCTATAAGTGTTACTTAGAAGTGGTGGCCAGACTTCCTGGGACCCCAGAGCCCAAGAAACAGATGTTTTACTGCAGCCACTACAAAGTCTTGATGGCTGGATGTCCAAGGCTGGGCAACATGCCGTCTTCCTTCCAGATGGCCACTAATGCATCACCAGGGCAATTAGTGCTCATGATCACCATGAGGACGATGTCCTGTTTATTTTTAACTGTTTACTCATTACAGTAAGAGAATAGGAGGCTCTGGATCATTCTAGGCTCTTTCCATTTCCATTCCTTCTACACCTGTTCTGGTTTTTTTAGTGTGTGTGCGCGCCTGTGCAACAGCAGGACCTCATGTGGAGGTGGGAGGAGCCCAGAGGTCAACATTGTTGACTGGCTTCCTTCATTGCCCTCTATCCCTTTTCTGAGGCTGAGTCTCTCACTGAACAGGGAGCTTATTCTTCCAGTGAGCTCCCAGGATCTATTTGCTACTCCCCCCCACCCACCCCAAGCACCCAGGTTACAGGTGTATGCTGCTATGTCTGGCTTTTTAAGTGAGTGCTTAGAAATCCAAAATCAGTTCGTTTGCTCACAAAGCAAACACTTTACCTACTGAACTGTCTCAACAGTCCAAGGGCTGATTTGTTATAAAAGCTGAAGTGTAGATTACCCCCTACTCACCAGTCATTTCAACAAAGTAGGAGCCTCTGGCGCTCATCAATACCATCTAGCTAGCCTGATGCAATCTTCATTAATTTCATAGGACCATGTATAATAAGAGTATTTGGTCTGACCTAGTCTTATGGTCTGGGTCTGTCTGTCATTGTTTAACCCCTTAAAAATGACTCAGATACTTATATTAATTATATGTTGTTTGGCCTCTGGCTCAGGCATATTGTTAGATAGCTCTTGTATCTTAATTTAACTCATTTTTATTAATCTGTCTTGCTATGTGGCCTGTGGCTTATCTTTTTTTTTTTTTTTAATTATTCTTGTTTTTTTGGTGGCTAAATGGAGTCTCTCTTGACTCCGCTCTCCTTACCCGTTATCTATGTTTGGATTTCCCGCCTACTTCTAAGATGCTTTGCTATAGGTCAAAACAGTTTTGTTTTTTTTAAATTTACCAATGATATTCACAGTGTACAGAAAGACATCTCACATCACTTCAGTAATAAACTTATTACAACCATGTTTCTCAGCCACCCCATAAAAAAGTAATGTCGGTTTGTATTGGTGAATCGGGTAGACAGGTAGATCTGACTCTACTATAGTGGAGCGTAGCCTGATGATGTCTGTGTCTTCGCCTTCTCTGGTCTTTGAGAAATGGAGCTTTCCTCACAGGCCACCGACACCTCTCACTATTTCTTTCACACACCAACACAGCCCTCCCCTCCTTCTCTTGGCTTCTCAGACGCGGTGGACTCTCCATCTAGGACGACATGATTTTTCCCAGTGGGGTGTATCCTCTGCACCGTGAAACAGTCAGAAGCCTAGTCTCAATGGCCTCTACTCAAAAGATGCCAGGGGCATAATCCTCTCCCTACTCAGTGTGAGCATCTGCTGATGTGGCCAAGAGCTTCAGGGAAGAACTTTCCTTCACTTGTAAACTATCAAATCTTTGGCTATAAAAAGCACTTTCCCCCTCTAAGTCTTGGTGACAGAAGATGATAGAAGTTGACTAAGAAAGTTCTCATTTTATGATTTATTTCCCAGAGTATGCAAATAAAGCAGCATAAGTCATTGGTAAAAGCCCAAGGATTAACCTGAATAAGAATATTCTTTAGGTCCAATCTGAGCTCTTGGTCCAAACAGAGCTGGTGGATTCTGTGTCACAGGGAGATGCTCTTGGTCCATATGAGCTGGCAGACTTCGTCCTGAATAAGAATATTCTTTAAAGGAGCCATCAGTGTTCTATGAAGTTGTGGAGAACTAAAGACAGTCCAGGGGATTTGCCTCACCCAGTCTTCCTGTCTTCTGGGTTTCAGGCTTCCAGTGGGAGATGGTGCTAGACTCCTGTGTCCCCACTCTCCCACTTTCCTGTCCTTGTCAGTTCGACCCCACTTGTCTGCCTCCTTTATGTCAGGGTGGGAACAGAAAAAGGTCAGAGTATAGACTAAACAAGAATGGTATATCAGACATCAGAGAAATCAGATTGGCTCCTGGCTCTTGAGACTCCTAAACACCTCACCCTCAGACCCTTAGCATCCTACCTTAAATGGATTCTGGTACACTTTCCCTATTCTTCCATAGATGCTGAGTATTCTAAGGGTGAGAGCTGCATCTTGTCCACATCATTCTTCTTCAAACTTAGGACAGAGCCTAGACAGTGTTTGATTTCAATAATAACTGATATATCTGGTTCTTTTCTGCACCAGATATGAAACCTTTCATAGATTAAAATAGAAAATCTCATCTGAAGCCCTAAACCCTAAGGACCAGGACTCATAGATTATTCACATTTTGCAGAAGTGGCAACTAATGTCTGGGGAGTTAAATGGCCTTTTCAAATCTCCTGACCCGACAGAGAGAGACCACTAAGTCCTGGCCCACACTATTCAGACAAAGCCTCTTGATCCCTGAGTAGCGCCAGATACTTAATGCATCGTGGTGATTACATAGCTGGAGAAGCAGTGACCGTTCCCAGCATCTTGTCAGTCAGGGAGCGTTTGCAAAGCTGTGGTGACCACCAGATGACCCGGCCAGCTCATCAGAGGGAAATGTGGGTACCCTGATGCTATCACCTTTCTGATTCATAGCACATACTTGGAGGGGAACTAGAAATGTTTTCCTTAGCCCTTGGTACTTTTCCCCTTGAGGCAGAAAACAAAAGGCACCTCCTTGACCTGCTTACCCTGGACATGGACCTGTGACTGGACCAGCCAAAAGCTCATGGTTGTGGGTTAAAGAAAAGTAAAACAAAACAAAAGCAAACAAAAATAAAACTCTGGCCAGCTTGCTTGTCTTCTTTCCCGGTGGCTGTGATAAAATACCCTGACAAAGGCAACTTAAGAAAGAAAGGCATTATTGGACTCATAGTTCCAGGATACAGTCTTGTCTTGGCAGGGAGTCCACAGGGCAAAAGCGGGAGAAAACTGATCCCATTACATCCACAGTCGGGAGCAGAGAGCAGTGGAATACATGGCCAGTTCTCAGTTCTGTTATATGCGGCTGAGGGAATGGTGTTGCCTGCAGGGACAGGTCATCCCACATCAATGAACACAGTCCCTCACAGTCTCAGAGGTTCTATGTGATTCTTAGGTTTGGAATTAAAACTTATCACCACTCTGATGTGTTGGGTCAGTTACCATGGCAAGTGTATATCATCAAATCACAGCCAGGTTTGTAGATGGCCTCTGTTCAGATCCTGTCCCTCGCCCTTCAGGACACAAGGCAGAGAGGAAAAACACACACACACGAGCTAAGTTTGTACAAGACAAGAGGTGGTGAATGCTGAGACCAAGACCCAACAATCCAATGAAGTGAGGAATTGAGTTGTTTCTCAAAGAGCCAAGGAACTGCATCCAAGGAAGGTTGTGCGTAAAGTAAGTCTGAAGAAATGATGGAGAAATGAGAGGTGTAGCCAGAAGTGATGCTCAGGAGCCCGACCAGAGTGATGGCAATGGTGGGGAGAGCGGAGGGAACACTGGCTCAGGAGTGAGGGGTGCTGAAGGACAGGCCAGAGAACCTCAAGAACACATGCAACTCCACTCCTTGGAAACTGGACACTAAACTGCCTTAAAAAAAAAAAAAAAAGTATGCCTAGTACTCTCACCAGTGGTTCACATCTGGACAGATGTTTCCAGGTTCTTGCTATCTCAATCAATAAACTGAAGAAGAGCACAGAGATTGTAAGGTAGCAAGGAAACTATTCAAAGCAAATAAATAAGACAGATCATAATTATGCTACAAAAAGTGACAGGGGCCACACAGGTGAGGGTACTCAAGGGCCCCAGGGTGATTGCCTGGGCTTCTTTTATGATGTCTGGAAAGAAGGTAGGAAATGTCACAAATAAGTTTCAGCTGAATGGTTTTCTATTTTAATTGACAGACGGGTTATATAACCTTTTCTCTACTGAGCATGTCACATCCCAAAATGCATCTGGCTTTGACCTATGCAGGCCCAGTTATACATAGGCATAAGGGGGTAAATAGGGGAATCTTCCTAAAGATCTCCTTAGCCAACAGTTTGCCTTAGTGCACATGTACCCAAAACTAGTTTAAGCCAGATTGACCTCCTTATTTTTCTACCTAAGTATATCAGGCAGTGCATTTGAATAAAAAAAACTGGTTGTGCTTAATTATTGCCAGGGGAGGAGAAATGTATTCAGATGTTCAGAACAGAGTGTTCTCTAGCTTGGTATAGGTGGGGTCCTAATTTGCCAGGTGTATTGTTAGGAGATAGGCATGTACACAGCACATGCAGATGTGGGTTCTAGGTTACCAAATAAAGAATAAAAATAAAAATGTATATACAGAAAAAAAAAAAAAAGCCAAGCAGAGTCCCCAGGTTGCTATGCTTACCTGCTTCAGTTATTCTAGCTTGTGTGGTATAGAAACAAATATCTAGGTACACAGTGTTGATTTGGGAGGATCCTGGGAAGTTCTGGTAAAGCCATGGGAATTGAGGCAGGGGAGGGAAAGTCTGACATACAGCATGTTTGTAAGTAGGTCACCTGTGGGAACTGGATCTCCAACCTGCAGCCACTAGAACTGACTCCAAAGAACCAGGTTTCGTCTTTTCTCCAGACCCGAATTCAATGTCATTTGCCAGTAACTTGAATTCAACTACATCAGAAATCACGGCCCCGAAATGGGCACAGGAAATGAATTCATGGGTGCCTTGTGCTCATTTTCTGAGAGCTGATGCCCTTTCTCACCTATATGCCTGCTAAGGGCCTCTGGGATTCAACATTATTCAGGACACTGGGGAAGTTGCTTATCCCGACACCCATCAGTATTTCCTACCTATCATCTTAGCCTGGTCTACAGTGGAATAAACACATGCCAACTTTAGAATATTTTGAGTGGGAGCCTCTGTGATTTTCATACAAACTATTAGCAAGAGTGTAAGAAAACAGGGAATCTGGTCAGGGCTATACCTAATATAAGACACACATCTGCCCTACCAGTGGCTTCTCATGCCCATGCTATACACAGAGCATGCCACGAATCTCTCAGATTTACTAATTTCCATTGTGGGCCTCTCAGGAAGTCATCTAGGGATATTTTCACTCCTCATCCATTCAAGAAAGAAAAATCTTCAGCATCTCAAGCATTAGAATGATATTCATGGAGCAAGTATTTTAGGCTATCAGGCCCCTTTTCTCACTTATATGTCTAACAACTAAAGTTCATTCCTCTGTTTCTTAAGGTGTAGGAGCTCAAAGATGACAGCTATCCATGGGAGAGTGAGAACATACCTTCCCAATGGCAGACATGCACTTGCTGGAGCTTCTAGTGAATGCAGTTTTACTGCCAGGCTTATGCTCTCTGCCCTCTGGTGTTGCCACTCAGGGAGGTTCAGACAATGTGACTCTGACAATGAAAATGTCTTCAATTCTACTTCCATTTTCACTTAACAAAACCTGATACTGTCTGCCCTCAGTTTACAGGCTTGAGAGAAGAAGATATTCTAAGTGCTGAGAGATCTTGGGAATCAATGCCTTGGGTGGAGATAAGGGAAGTCTCCCAGTCTATAGCTGGGCTCTGGAGGGTCCAGTGTGAGGTAAGCTGGGGTTAGGGGCTAGAATTGGGAGGATAGCCAATGTATGTCCATTGGCGAGGGCTGGAGCAGAAAAATGGAGTAAGTTTGGGAAAGATGGAGAGGGGAGAAAAACACAGGGTCTGATGTTTTCTTCCTAGCTAGCCCATCCCAAAAAAATGGACCATCATGTTCCCTGAGCCTCTGTTCTCTGTAAAATCACTCCTTTCCAGCTTGTGCTTGCAATTACTAAAAAACAATAGCTCTTTTACTCAGCTCTCCAAAAACAATCCTTCCATTTCACTGTTTGCAAAAACAATTTCTTCATTGTAAATAAGTCCCCAGACTCCACAATGTTCCCTGATCCAGGGAAACACAGAAACATATTTTATAAGTGCTGCCTATTTCCAACCAAGGGACATTGCTTCATCATAGAAACTCTATTTTTAAGGATCCTTCTGCAAAGTAGCCTAGACCATGTTCTGGGGTGTGAATATGGAAGTGCTAGGGGGCTGAGCTGTGAAGGAAATGCTGCAGGGGAGGAAGTGTACAGTCTATTTGTCCATCTGCTTAACCCATCACCCAAGCAAGGGGCTTACGGTGTTATTTCAGCACTTGGTTCTAACTGGACAGGCCTGCTGGATCCATAGGGCCCTGTCTGGATAAATGTAGAACCAGCCCAGAGAGGCAAGCAAGAGGCAAGATTCTTGCACTTTTTGATGCCTAGAGATAAGGATTGCAAGGGCAGAGAGCCAGGGAACCTTGAATTGGGATCAAAGGGTGCTGGTTCTTGGAGCACCAACCTATATGGAGTAAGTGACCTTAGAGAAGGCCACATTCAGAGTATTACTCATCTCAACTGTCAGGGTGGACAGGGATTTGGTTGTATAATTGATCTTTGCTAATGTGCCACTGCCCACTGGAAACCTCTAAGAAACAGTGTTGTAACCTTCTGAGTGTTCAGGGTTATTTTCCAGCATCTGACACCCATCAGTATTCCAGTATCCCAGCCATCCGATGGGACAAGGAGATCCCAGCCACACATCAGCTTCAGATGAGGAGGGTGTATGAGTGGTTTGCAGATATAAGCCATTATTGCGCGTAGACCAGGACTTTGTGTGTTGAGATGGGGAACATAGCAAACATCTGCTGTGGGCCTCAACCACCCATGAGCTCCATCACATAAAGCATCCCCTGCTGGATGAGGGATGTGTAAACTCTATAGTCCTGCGGCTGTGCTGGAAATGATCTGCACCTCAAGTGTGAATGGTGGTGCTGGGGAGGAAGCAATCTGAGCTGTAGGGACCATACTCATCAAAGTGGCATAAAGGAGCCGCATAGTCAATGATTCTTTTATGAAGATTATGAAGATGTATTCAACCTTCCATCTGCACCAGCATAGTCTACTGTCCAAACTCAGTGGCTATAAACAATTCACTCATGGACAACCCAAGCAGCTAGAGTCATTTATTCTGCCATCTGCCACTTCTCTCAGTATTTCTTCCAGCCACTCATTGGAATAAGAGTTAGAGAGCCTTAGTGTTGGTACACTTCTGCGGTTGGGGATGTTTGAAAGGAGTGTCCAGTGTCTACCCTTATGGTTCCCAGCAGCATCCATGGTTTCCATTCGGGGATATGTGCCTGTTATTCTCTCCCAAGCGCACTAAATGAGGGGAGTTTCTGACCTGAGCCAGGCCATGTAGTCCCCTCTCTTGTCCCACCTCAAAGTGTCACTAGAAGCAGAGATGGTGCCAGTTCACATAAGGAACCACCTCAGTTTTACTGGGAATTCTTGGCCCAAGGAAACCCTTGGGTCATTGGCGCATAGAGTTAGTGACCATAGCCCCATAAAAAGGTCAAGTCTTTGGTATAAACCTTGTGACATGGCCTGAGTCCCCCAGTCAAACCAAATGTACTCTTTTCTATTGGCGTAAAAGTAAACAAAGATTATCACTGGACATAAGACACCTTGGGTGGGTCTTTTTTCCACCATTGAAGATCCTGAGCCTATATCTGCCTTGCCATCATTAGCTTCAGAAATGCCAGATATTTCTTAAAAATCAGTGTTGAGGGGTGAGCAGGGCTTCCTGTGCAGCCTGAGTAGGGTGGACTTTGCTGACAGTCTTCCAGCTTTGCAAGACCTTTGCTATCAACCACTACTCCAACTGGAAACCTGGGATTCACCACTGATTCCACGTCTACCTCATCACAGCTCTCAGATCCAACCCCTGCACATTTTCTTTATCTACTCTATAAACTAAGCTCCATTTATTTTTTGTAAGGGCTCCAACATAGTCTACCAGACTCCTTCTCCATGCTTGGTTTTTCCAATCCAAAGCAGGTTACTGGGTCCTCAATGAGCTGGCTACATCACTTAAAAGAACTGGGGGAGTTGTCTCTCAAGTAATTTTCTGGCCCTAGATAATTTCAGAAATTTATGGGTGACTGAGAAAAAGATATTTTGTTAAGAAATTCTATGGGGGTGGGGGATAACTCACTGATACAGGATAATGCAAGTTTAGTCACAAAGTCCCTGGAAGGCTATGGATTGATCCAATGCTGCTTTATGCTGCTTGACCCGTTCCTCTTCATTATCCAAAAGCATGAGAGGGAAGGGGCTCTGTTCACATGTTCCCCAGATCTTAAGCTAACAAAAGGCCACACTCCAGTGACTGGTACCCCACCCCCATAGGTGGAAGGAATACCCACACATAGACATCATCTTCAGCCTTCAGAAACTATACTACGCTTTTTTTCTGCTTTAAGACCATATTAGGTCATTGTTGAATTTACAAATTACTACAAACCTAATAGCTTAAAATAATGCAAATGTTATCTAAACTTATAGATCCAAAACCCACATGAGCCTCATCAGGTCAAATCCAGGAGCCAGCAGGGCTGAGATCCTTTTTGAACTCTACAGGAGATATCTGTCTCTTCATCTTCCAATGTCCCAGAAATTCAGTCTACACAAAGGGTTGGATGCCTCTTCTCTAGCCTCAAATATCACATATCTGACCCTTCATCCATCATTACATCATTTCTAATAATATCTGGAGAAAGTTCTCTACTTTTAAAGGTTCCTATGATCATCTCAACCTTATCCAAATAGCAGAGGACATCTATCCTCTCTAGGTTTCACAGTCCTAATCTGCAAAGTCCGTGAACTGCAAAGTGTTCACGGGTTCCAAAGACATCATTCTGCAGGCCATGGATCCATTGTGTGTGTTGCTTTCCATAGCATCTTCCAACAACCAAACTCACTTAACTCTGCTGTGGAAACCATCAGAGAGTCTTCTTAAGTTAGACTTCCTGATCATACAATGGTCTTATCTCCTTCATTTATAGCATTTCTGTTAGCATTTACCTAGATCAGTGCACCCAATAAGTAGGTCAATGTGTCCATTAACCTGTAAAATCTAGAACATAAAGTCTACTAACTTTTCTGCATGGCTCTAAAACTCTTGTTCATATGGTAAATGCTCTACAAAGATAATGAATGAATGAGTGAGTGAGTGAGTGAGTGAGTGAGTGAGTGAGTGAGTGAAATTGTCCATGAACTTTAAGATTGTATCTGTCTTATTTTTTCAGGACCAATCTTGATGTGTCATAATAAGTTTAAGGATCTCTAGACTGCTTGAATATTGTATCTATTTCTTTTGAAATGAAGTATTCCTTCACAAAGGGAAGCTCCTTAGACTCAGAAAGTAAACACATTCACAATTCTCAGGAAGCTCCTGAAACTTACAAGACTCACAAGACCCCCTCCTACAATCAGCAACAATTACTGAGGATAGTCTCTTGCCAACCTAGCTGCCTGCAACTGATGGAGGGAGCTCCAGGAATATATATCAAGGGCCACCTGTGCCAGGGCGGGCTTTTTGATGATGCAGCTGCCTTTAAGTCATCCATACTCTTCTAAGTAACTCCTCACCCACACTCCTGTGCCTCCAATAAACTCACTTGTCACCTCACTAATAGAGATTTAGGTGATACTATTTCTGTTGGTCTGTTGTCACCCTATCTAAGGTGAATAGATGTTTGCTCATGTCTTCCAAGTTTGACAACATTGGAATTCTGGAATTTGATATTCATCCACTTTTCTTTGGGTCCCTGGTCCCTCTCTTAAATTCTAAGTTCAAGCTCCTGCCATAGTTACCTACCCCCAAGCTGCTCCTGCTTATAGAGCCCCTGGGTGGGGAAGAGTCATCTATAGTACTTCTCAGAACTGAAGAACAACTATGCTTCATCCTCTCCTCCACAAGCAGGGTGGCCCAGGAGGACTTGAGCTATCTATCATCCCTTGGACACTCAATGCCTGCTGTTAAAGGACCCATGCTCCAACACTCCTGTCCTCTGCCAACTGCCCATAGACCCTCCACAGTGTTTCTTCACTTCTTGTTTCTAATTCCATGCCTCTACCATACCCAGTGCTTTGCCAATTCCTGAGCAAAGATAAGATTTGGTTCATTTTTATGGAACATCTAATCTGCACCACACTACCCATAGACACCTTGATGATCATCAGAGACAATCCACTAACCCAACATAATAAGGGCCACAATGCTGCTTGCAGTGACAATTAAGGTGATACTGTAGAGAGAAAAAAAGAGAGTCCCCAGCTATCTGCTCTCTTAGGTATCCTGGTAAGGAGAAGGCTCACTTCTAGGCTGCTCTGTGCTGGATTAGGTGGGAGAGACAGCACAGTACTATAGCAACGGTCTAGAGAGGAAGCAAGGAATGTCATTTTACTTCTTTGAATATAATTCATCCCCCACATCTTGCGAGGCTAATCCCCATATAAGCACACATTCTCTCTGGTGGGCGTACACCAACCCAGCCTCACAGAAGGCTGGCAAGAAGGCCTCACAGAAGGCTGGCAAGGAGGAATGTCAGTGGCTTGAGCAGACTGCCTGGAACAAAGGGAAACTCCAGGAAGGAGCTTAGAGACCCCTGCCTACCCTGCAGTCTCTTTCTCAATTGTTGTAACGGTTAGTGTTGACCCGATCTAGCCTCACCTAAGAGACAAGCCTCTGAGGGAGTTTCTGAATTGGGCTGAGTTGGGAAGACAGGCCTTAAATGTAGATGGTGTCGTTCTATGGTCCAGGGTTTCTGAATGGATAAAATGAGAAAAGTTAGCGTTCACTGTGTTATCCTGACTGCAGGTGCAATGGGACCAGCCTCCCCATGCTCCTGCCTCCAGCACTATAGCAGACTACACCTTCAAAGTGCGAGCCAATTGAACCCTCTGTCACTGAAGCTGTTTTGGTCAAGGAAAGTAATACAGAAGCCAAAGCACCAAGTTGCGAAAAATTGGAAAACTGAAGTAAAAGGAGCCTCTGCTTAGAAAAGTACCACCCTGGAGCTAACTGGCTGGTGCCAGCAAGGATATAAAGCTTTGGTCATCTGTGAGCTGAGCAGGGGAAATCCTGGGACAGTCAAGGGATCAGCAAGTAAATGACATTGGCACATCAGTAGAGAGTCATTTGTAAGGCTGGGCACCTTTGCACCTTCCCTGAAGGACACTGCAGGCTCATGGCTGATGGAGATTTTCATTAAGGCAACAGGATCTGCCAAAGCATTTTAGCTATGTCTGCTGAAATCCAGAAGGAAAACAAAGAACACTTGGGAAAAAAATTAAAAAGCAAGTAAAATGCCCAGTGTATCTTTCTGAGGTGACATCAGAGATTTTCCCATGAAAACACAGAGAGGGGAGTAATTAAGAAGAAACAGCAAGGGCCAGAAAAGCCCATCTGTTTAAAGAGGGCCATTTCAATGACTCTTTTAAGTAGTAAAGAACAATTATTGTATTATCCTGAGGTGATCCAAAATCTCAAGAATTGAGGGAATATTAAAGAGAATTAATGTTTTGGGCATTCTGATTGTTATGGGAGAGTCTCTGAGTGAGCTAGGAAACTCACAGATCTGTTTTGATGTGAGGAGAGCTCAGGAGTGCTTTCATACCAATTCTGGGAAGTAAGGAGTGGATTAAGGCAGCAATTTTCAGTAGCTTTAAAAAAAAAAAAGAACCACAGAGACAGTGCTACCAATTACATCTCAATACACACAGTACCTCCTTAAGCCTAGCTGCAGAGACAGCAGACAAGTTCATTGTCAACCAGGGTGTTCTCACATAGAAAGCTTTGGAACATGCTGCGTGCATTAAAGGGGAGATATCTCGCATGTGCAATTACTCAACACATCTTTAAAACTGTAAACACTTATTCACATGTGGAGAAGGTTAGAGCTGCAGGCTTGGAAAACTCCACCTGGCGGGTTGCCTCCGTTTCTCTCCAGTTGAATAATGGTCCTCAGCGGGTGGCAGCTACTCTTAGAAGCCCCCAACTTGAGTCGGCAGAGAAATCATTAAAGATGGGGGCAGGAGTTCAGCTACTATTTTTATCCGGGGTACTCCCATTCCGGCTCTCTGCATTGATGTGCTCCCAGAAACCATGCCTGCGCCTTCGCAGGACTCCACCTTGTACATCTGCGAGCACACCCACACGGAAAATCAGGTGGCTTTGGGCTTGCTGCCCGCGGCCCTCTCCAGCTAAGATGAGTGAGTGGCACGGAGGACCTGAACATTTCCAAATAAACACAGTGGGGGAAGGTTGGCCAGATTCAGCTTCTAAAGGGCAGAGTCTGTGTCCCCAAGCAGAATACCTACCGAGTGTATAAAAACACATCTCCGGATGCACCCAGCTAAAGAACGAACCGAGCCGGCCTCGGTGGACCAAGAGAGTAAGCTGGAAAGGGTGGTATTAGTTACCCCGCTCCATCTGCCTGGGCTTCTGGCACAGAGAGCTACCCTCACAGACCCCTGTATCACACATTCTGTGTGGAAGGATCCACCAGGCCATCCTGCCCAGCTCTCTGCCAGCCAGGTCACCCTGTCCCTCACCCTGTCCCTCCTTTCCCAGGCCTAGTGTAACCCATCTCCTGCAAAGAACTATTGTGCTTCTTTTCTGATTTCGTTAGCCTTTAGGGAGGAGCCAGGCCAGTTCCCTGGCCTCTGAGCTCCGGACTCCATAGAGATGATTCAAAGAAAACAGCAGGTTCCGAATTCAGAGGAGAGAACAACCAGCCATGGAAAGATGGCAAGAAATCCGTGAGAAATTAAAATTGCACTTCAAGTGAAAATTTTACCATCACCAAATTCTGCTAAATTTTAGATTTGAGGTCATTGGTAATGAAGTTTCCAGAATGAAATGACATCTAAAA
The DNA here is from genome assembly GCA_033318265.1 of Phyllotis vaccarum. Taxonomy (NCBI): domain Eukaryota; kingdom Metazoa; phylum Chordata; class Mammalia; order Rodentia; family Cricetidae; genus Phyllotis; species Phyllotis vaccarum. Next base: position 71,575,479 of record JARWLC010000004.1, on the reverse strand, counting down.
GTTGTTTGCATGTAAGGAGGTAATAATACATAGTAAAAATGAAATTAATCCTTCACTCACATAAGAGCTATTTCTTTCCCAGAAGACTCCGATTAGACTCCGGAAACTTCAGTGTTAGTGGGTACAGGAGCAGTGATGAGCTGTGTAGTGAGTACCCTGTGCCCTGAAGTCATGTAATTAGCATAAGTAATGAGAACAACCCAGGCGCTCAGGCAGCATTAGCTGTGCCCAAAAACATTTCCCGTGCTGGCCAGCAATTAAAGTCGAGGATGAGGAGCTTGGTACCCTCAGAGATGCATTTACCTCAGCGAGGATATGATGAAGCCCAAGACCCAACTCTTCACCTGATTGATAGGCTCCCAAACCTTCAGAAAGTCACTGAACTTGAAGGGAGGGCCAGGACCCTAGTTATAAAATCATATAACATGTTCTGATATAGTACTATACGGGTGATAAGTTATGTGTTCTGGGCTTTGAAGCCACATTGCCCCGCTCTAAGACCTAGCCAGACGTGTGGGACAATTTACTAATGTGACAGTGGGATAGCCATAGTGTGTGTGAGTGTGTGTGAGTATGTGTGCGTATGAGTATGTGTATATTTGAGTGTGTGTGAGTATGTGTGTGTATGAGTGTGTATGAGTGGTGTGTATGTGTGTGTGAGTGTGGTGCGTGTGTGTGTGTGTGTGTGTGTGGTGCGTGTGTGTGTGTGTGTGTGTGTGTGTGTGTGTGAGAGAGAGAGAGAGAGAGAGAGAGAGAGAGAGAGAGAGAGAGAGAGAGAGAGAGGGAGGGAGGGAGGGAGGGAGAGAGAGAGAAATTTAGATGAATATGTGGGAGTGAAGAGCCTGGCTAGAGTACTCAGCACACCAGAGCGCCCCTCTCCCTTAGGCATCGGCTATTACCTTGATATATTTTGTCCTTATATATTCATCTATATACTTCACTTTACTTGTGCCCCATCAATCCATGATTGCCCATGGTCATAAATAGCAAAATGGTAGAGCAGCAATGTGTCAGTAATAACCACAATTAATAATAATAATAATAATAATAACAACAACAACAACAATGGCTTTCACTTAGTGCTATCATATGCTAGATTTCAGCCTAGAAACTCTGCATTAGAGGTATGCTCTACAGTCTAAATCTAACCATGAGCGTCTGAGTCAGTGATTTTATTTTTTATTAGAATCTGCCCTGTCCCTCATTTACACATCATCTCTGGTGGCTTGGGCTGTAGAGTTCAGTAATCAGAACAGAGATAAGAGACCCCTACTCAAAAAAAAATACTCAATATAGTCATTATCTGACTATTTACAGAAAAAATATTTTCCAACATCTGCTTTGCATATTTAGTTTAAATTAATTCCCCCAGTGACCTCAGAAGTCAGGCATATGTCTAATATCTCTAAGATGGGAGCCAGACCCCACTTGTCAGCACCATGAATCCTTTTGCTGGCCCTAGGGGCCTGGAGCATGTTCCTGGTGTTGTGATCATCACTATGCCCAGAGTGGGTGATGGGTCATCAGATGCATACTGGCCAGGTACCACTAGTTAAGGTAATCTACTCTCTCCCATGGAAAGAAGGACCTCCTGCAAAGCCCTGTGTTGTCCTGGGCAGGGATAAAGCTCATTCAAACATTTGGCTTCCCCACACAAAGCACTGGGCACAGTTACTGCTACTACTGTTGTTTTGTGTGAGGCACGGTGGTAACAGAAGCAGGTCACCTGCTTGGTCTGTGCCCTGGCTTAGATGGGGAAAGTTTCTGAATAACCCTGCAGATATGGCCAGTAATGTAGAGTTACCAAACAGAGAGGTAATTAACTCAGAGACATGTCACATGTCAGGAGTGTTGAAAAAGGAAAGGTCATTGCTCCCAGATGTTGAGGAAGCCAAGAAATGTCTTCCTCTCTGGAAAAATGCCCAGACTTAAGTCTTTGAAGATAAAAGGCTCAACCTCAGCTCACCTTAGATTGCCTCTGTAAGGATATTCAGCCATGACAGGTGACAAATGCAATGAAAAGGACGTGTATACTAGACTTGGATACAGGGACACAGCTGTATGGGCTTGGGCAAGTCAGCACCCTTCTCATCTGGAAAGCTCTGGAGTCATCAGGCTTTACAATTATGTTTGGTTTTGCACGCAAGACCATTATAGGCAATGTGACTATTCGGTAAGCTAGTAGCCTCCAAATTCGTGACATCTTAGTTCAATTCTTTGCTTTGCTGTTTCATCTCTGCTGGGACAGTCTCCTAGTCTGTGCTTCCTTCTCTCTGCTTACAAAATGTAGTCTGCAGCATTCACATCCACTATTTTAATCTTGCTTTGGGAATTTAAAGAGTCAGGCCATGCAAATCATTTAGCCTGGTGTCCCATGATGCATCCCATGAACACAACATGCATACACATTCGTCATTATCCTTGTTGTGGCAACCATCATTTTCCCAGCAAGACAATCTATAGGGAATTCGTTTTACGAGGACAGCATTTGCAATCCCATGCTGTCAGAATCCGACTTACTGAAAGACCCTGGTCCTGATGTTGAATCTTTTTACGTGACTGATCCTGACCCATGTAATCTGAGTTGTGAAGATATACTTTGCTGGTGGTTCTCATGCTTCACAGGGAAAGAAGTGGAAAGTTTAAATGGGTTTTTCCCCCTCTTTTTCTCTTTATTTTTTGCTACCAAGCTTGCTGGTGTCTGGGTTTCCAGCCATTGAGTTGGCCTCAAAGGCAGCAGCCCACAGAAGCCAATTAGGTGGATGGAGCACTTGGTGCAATTCACACCTGCTCTTGTGACCAGTGCAACCTTTTTATCACATGCTGCCCACCGGTGTGTTAAAAGGGTGATGGTTAGCTGTAGCTGTCCAATTGACACAGCCTAGAGTCACCTGACAGGAAAGCCTCAGTAGGGATTACCTAAATCAAGATGGCCTGTGGGCACATCTATGGGGAACTGTCTTGACTGTTAGTTGATGTAGGAAGGCCAAACCCTTTATGGGAAGTACCAGCTCTTGGCAGGTGGTCCCAATCTGTATCAAAAATCTAGTTGAGTAGAAGCCATCCCAGATGCCAGCTAACAAGCATGCTGTAATTCTTTGACTGTGAAATGAGTTCCTTGGTTGGAAGAAACACTTCACAGAATAGAGAGCAGATCTGCCTTCAAGTCCAGGCCCTGACAGCGATAGATTGTGAGCCTACAGCAACAGGAATTTAACAAAAGCAGATGGTATATTCACAAAATAAGGGAAAAAGGAAAGAGTGGAGATAAATCAATATTGTACACACCGATAAGCTACTTGTAGAAAAATTAAACACCAAGAACAAAAGTGGGTAATGTAGATGCTCCCCGCCTTCTTAAGGCCCCTGGACATGGCCTCTCTGATTATCAGAGATTGGGAGAAACCCAAAATAAATGAAAGCATGTGCCCAGCAAATATTTTGGAGAAGGGAATTCTAGGTAACAGTGCAAACGCAGCGGTATGCATGAAGACTGGGGAAATTACACATGCTGAAGCACAAGAGGTGAGGGGAAGACAGCAAACGATGAGGCTACAGAGCTCTTAAGGGATAGTGAGGATGTGATCATGGGCTTTGGGGAAAAGGAGTCATCTCCAGAGAACAGTAGCCAGACTCCAGCAACTAAGCCCAGAAAGTCTAAGATCTACCAAGAACCAATAGGCAGATTTTCTATTACTGACTGCTCAGACATTTTTGTCAATGACCTTGGGCCACCACTTGCTGTGAGCTCAGAGCTTAAGAAATAAAACTTCTTTCTCCACTTCACAGGAGTATACACACTCCGTTGGACCCTGTTTCTTCAGGGGGATTTTGTGTTTTCCGGATGAAGTGCTATATTTATGCATTGCTGAACAGCAAACTATGTGCCTCCTTTTGCAACCTTTCATTGGGTTGTCTCTTCTTCATAACATCTGATATGTGTGGTTTATGTATGTAGCGCCTTACCCCCAACCTATGCAGCTGCTTTTGCTGTGTGATATTTGTAGGTTGTGTTGGTTTGGGGACATTCTGCCATGTGATAGCAGAGCTGCATGCATGACTCACCTTGCAGGATTATGTAGGAGGATTATGTTACATTGTAAATAATTGTCCTGCCTACTAGTTTAATAAAAATGCTGATTGGCCAAAGGCAGACAGGAAGTGTCAGTGGGGCTACCAGACTAAGAAAACCCCGAGAACAGGAAGAAGAGAGCAGAAATGCCACAGAGAAGGCAGAAGAAGCCAGCAGATGCAGAGGACAACTATACTGCTCTGAGAAAAGGTATCGAGCCAGCATGGCTGAACGGGATAAGAATCTTGGATTAGTTTAGGAATAAAGAGTTAGCAAGTTATATGCCTGGGCTCTAGGACAAACAGTATAAAATTAATGTGTCTGTGTGTCTTAGCAGGACTGTGGGACTATGGAACTGTGGGTCTGGGCCATGAGGATAGGCCAGAAAGTCTGGGCCAGAAATTTCATACAACGGGATTATTGTTAAAATGCCATTAGTGCCCAGAAAGTAGTTCCTGAGCAGCTGGTACAAAGCAAGTACATAAGAAGGTACAGACTACTCTTGCTGTTGCTTGTTCTTATTGTTATTTTAAAGAGCCACTTCCAAGGCTGTGTTGAGCATGACTGTTAATGGATGAGACTGCAGAGGTCACAGACTTTGCCGCAAAGTCCAGAGGAGTAGGGTTTGGACCAGCCCAGTAGCAGGAGATAGGATAGTGGTCTACATGGATGATTCATTCAGCCACGTCTGTTAATAGTCCCTAGAGAGAATGGTGAGTCCAGAGTTAGCTCTCAGCTAGGAGGTGCTGTGACAGGCACAAGGAGTAACGTGCCGGCATATGAGTTCTTTAACAACTTGTTCAGATAAAAGGTGGCTCAGAAGGTAGGAGCCCTTGCTATGCAAGCATGAGGTTGAGAAATGAATTTCAAGTCCCCAGAAATCTGGGTGTGGTTTCATGGATTCTTGCAACCCAAGACTATAGGAGGCAGAAACAGGAAGATCACTAGGAGTCCCTGGCCACCAGCCTAGCTCCAGGTTCAGTGAGAGATCATGTTTCAAGAGAATAGGGGAAGAGCAAAGGAATAAGACAGTCGATATCCTCCTCTGGCCTCTGCATCCCCATGCACATGCACAAACACAGCGCCCAAACCAAACAAACAACCCCCCTCCCCCAAACAATACCTGTTGACAGCGAAGAGGGAAGTGTTCACTTGGCTCACAGTTTGAGAGAGCAGCCTATCACGCTAAGGAAAGCCTGGCAGTGGAAACCTGAGGCAGCTGGCCGCAGTGCATCTGCAGTGAGTGAGCAGAAGAGGATGATGGATGCTGGTGTTCACCTTTCCTTTTTTATGACCTCAGCCCATGAGATGGTGCCCACATTGACTGTGGGTCTGCCCACTTCAAGAAGACTAATCTGGAAATTCCCTGACAGGCATGTCCAGTGTTTATTTTCAGAAGAATCCTAAATCCTATCAAGTTTCACCGTCACAGTGACCACCAATACAGGCCTTTTCCATGACAGAGAACCACTATCCACTCAAGAAGATGTTCCTGAACAGGCATTTTCTCTGTTCTTTCTCCTGTATCCCCTGCCTTATTCCCAACGGCCATCAGGGTTTCCTAGCTAGACTAGAAGCATCCTGAGGAAGGAACCATGTTTTATTTGTCCTTTTATCTCCAGAGCACGTGGTAAATACTCAGTAAATATTTCCTGGCCAATCCTGGTGACACAGGCCTGTGACTCTAGCTATTTGAGAAGCAAGATCATGAGTTCAAGGCTTACTAGGGCTACAAAGTAGATTCCAGGTCAGCCTAGGCAATGCACCAAGGTTCCATTTCAAAAGAAAAACTAGTCAAAGCTGGAGCTAGAATTCAGTATGGACTATTTTGCTAACATGCATGAGACCCTGAGTTTAGTTCTCTGGATTACAAAAATACACACATAAGCAACTCTAAAGTAAGTGAATGAGTAACCAGTCAAGGGAGAGGTACCATCTCTGTTTTCAGAGCAGTTTCTAGGCCTTCAGCCTACCATTAAACATGGCTACGTTCTGAGCTGGAAGAATGGTTCAGTGGTTAAGAGCACTACTGTCCTATCAGAGGATTGCAGTTTGATCCCAGCTCCCAGACTGGATGGTACACAAACACCTGTAACTCCAGATCTAGGGAATATGACACCTGCTTCTGGCCTTTGTGGACACACACACACCAAAGTCTTAGGCAAAGAAAGAGAATGCCTATGCTCCGTCTATGGTTGGTTCATCAGTAATCAGAGACAGAGAGAACTTGAGTGGAAGAAAGAAGCTGTACAGAGGAGCCAGCATTCCTGAACAGGCCACTACTGACATTTTGAATACCTTTCCCCCTTTTTAGGACATTTGGCTTTTTAGACTCCAGATGCCATGGCTGATTCACTCCTAATGCCCATAAGGACCAAAACCTCCATCTTAGCCTCTTACTCTGGTGACCTCTACCATTTCTATGAAAACACACCACAGTCTAAAAGAGACATACAGTCAAACATGAACAGGAGACTCTGTGCAAGTTTTATTAATGCCTGTGTCTAGAAAGACTGGCTAAAACTGGTCCTGATGATAAACAGTCCCCGGTCCAGGTTTGTACAAACTTTTGGGTCTAGTATCCTGGGGAATCCCCCAGTCCTGAGCAGATGTGATAACTGGTCCACCTCACAGGGTTCATGCTTCCTTTCAGAAGCTGATCTGCACTCCTGGTGTGACAAAGAAACTGTTCTCACCCTGTCCCATTGTAATTCCAGAGCCAAGTCTCAAGAGACCCATGACTCTTCCAAGCTCCCTAGTAAATACCCCTATGAGAGCAGCCTCCCACCAATAAGCTCCCTACCCTACCTAAGCAAAATTGACAGTCATCCAATTGTGCAGTAACCATCAATCTCCTTAAGAAGTCATCGGCTCTTTGTTCCATCTTGGCTGAATTCAGACTCCTCTCAGAGCCAAGAAGACACGAGACAACAGAAACTGAGCAATGAGGGCATCGATAGGGACCCCAAGGTGTTCTCTCCATGGTACGTGGGATTTGCTCTGAGGGATGTCATGGGCATGAACTGGAAAATCTGGGGAAAAATTATCTAAGCCAACAACTGCAATTTCAACAGTTTTAATTTCTTTCCAACCGAGAAATAAATTTAGTTGATTGCTAAATTATACATTGAGGTATTTAAGAAAGCAAGGAAAATTAAACAATTAGCATGATTTTCATTTTGTTTTTTAATATAGGGACACAGGTATATGAGTCTGATTCTCATGCTCCTGGTGTATCTGCTAATCAAGTTACCTTTAACTTGGCTATTGCAGCGTGAAGAAAGCTCCCGGGCACAGCCACATGAAAAACAGGTTGGAGGCAATCTCACAGTTGGCTGAGCTGCAGAACAAGGAACGCCTTTCATGGTGGGGTGCTGGGCTCAGAGAGAGCACCAAGGAGGCTTGGGGTACACAGTGTTCCAAAGCGGGGCTTCATATCACAGCCACTCAGGTGGAAAAAAAGAGCTGGCCTGTAGCTCCTTGGCTCCCACCCGGGGTCACAGATGAATGGAGCTGATGAAGGAGTGGAGTGAACCTCGCATGCCACTCAGTGATGTGGGGAGGTGGGTGTCCTGTTCAGAGATAAGACTGGAGTCAGGGAGGCTGCAGGGTTCTTGGGGCAGTCAGCTGATATGGACAGAGACAACACAGCATTGTTGAGAAGGGACCACTCCCTTGAGGACAAGAGGAAGCCAGAGGACCTAAGGACTCAAGTGGTGCTGATGGGAATGATGTCTCCTTCGGCTGCGTGTGGCTGACTTCCAGGAATGTTACAGTCAGTTACACACACTGGTTTTGTGGCCTCTGTTTCTCATTCTCTCCCCTACCCCTCTGCGTATGAGTGGTGTTGTGTGTGTGTGTTTGCATGTATACAGACATACACATGTGTGTGTTCAAGAACATGCAGAGGCCAAGAGTCAGTCTTGGGTATTGTTCTTCAGAAGTCATCCACATTGTTCTTGAGAAGTCTTTATTGATCGAGCATTCTCTAATTAGGCCAACAGACCAGCAAGTCCCAGGAGGCCCATCTGCTACCCATCCTCAGTACTGAGATTACAGGTGACCTCTCTCATATTCAGCATTTTTACATGGCTTCTAGGGATTGAACTCAGACCCTTACTTTACTTTTGAGCCATGCCCTATTCTATACAACTTAGGATGTACAAACAGCACTTGTAAAACATTTCTGCCGGGAAGAAATAAGGACCATAAGCACAGAGGTTAGGAGGCCAACTTCTAGAAGCAGATGTTATTCCTACACATAGTAAGTGCTAACTTAACAGCAGCATTCTTTTTATGGGCAGGTGGGCAGGAACAGGCGCAAACACAGAACACGGACTCTCTGTTCCTTCACCGTGTCTGCTTCGGCTTCTTTCATCTGTGTTCTGCAATTTTCTGGATTCATTTATTGGTTCTATTTGGGAAGAGTCAGGTTTTCTGCACATAAACTCGTGCAGTTTGCAACCAAACATAATTTTACTTCCTTCTTTTCGATTTGGATACATTCTACTTTGTTTTGTTATTTTCAGACAGGGTCTCATGTATCCCAGGCTGAAGATGGACCTTTCTGCCTCCACCCCCTGGGATTACAGGCAATACACCACCACACCCGGTGTTTGTGTGGGGGTATAGGTGTTTGTGTGGGGGGATGGGGGTCTAACCCAGGGCTTTGTGGATGGCAGGTAAGCATTCTCTCCACTGAGCCTCATCTTCAGCCCATTCCTAGACTCTGGATGCTTTTCTTCATCTTTCCCAGTCACTCTGCCCGGGCTTCCCCTGTCAGCCTGACTGAAACAGATAAGAGATGTCTTGTGGGGCTTGTTATGCATCCAGTAGAAAAACTTTCCACAGGGTGTGACATCACCCGTGAGGGTGCTTAGTATGACATCATCTGTAGCATGATATGATGTCACCGTGGCATGGTGTCTCTCACTTTTATCAAGGTGAGGTTCTTTCCTGCTAGACCCATTTTGCTAAGGGTTTTCATGATAAAAGTTTGTGTTTGTCAAATGCTTTGTTGCATCTAGTGATGTGGTAATGTAAATTCTTACCTTTTATTCTGTTTATGTGTTAGTTTCTGTTGAATTGTATGTAAGTTTTTTATTACATATTTATTTTGTGAATGTATGTGGAGGTCATAGGACAACTTCTGGGAGTTGCTTTTCTTTTTCAACTTTGTGGGTTCTGGGTATTGGCAACAGCACTTACCTTTGCCCCTGAGCCATCTCACTGGCCCTCATTTCCATGTATTAAAACATTTCTACATTCTAACGGAAAATCTCACTTGATCATAGTGAGTAATTCTTTTAATAGATGGTTGAATTTGTTGGATTTTATAAAAATTATCTTTTGGGGTTTTTTTGTTGTTATTTATTTGTTTTGAGACATGCTTTCATGTGATCCACACTGGCCTTGAACTTGCTATTTAGCTAATCCTGGCCTGGAATTCCTGATCCCCTGCCTTCGCCTCTAAAGGGCTTGTATGACAGGAATGCTTTACCATACACTGTTGGTTTATTAGTATCTTTCTTAAGATTTCTGCATCTGTGTGCACCAGAGATACTGCCCTATAACTCTCATTTTTGGGGAGCCCCTGCCTCACTTAGGTCAGGATAATGCTAAAGAGACATCTGTGCCCCATGTACATTGTCTCTACTCACAATACCAAACGTAGAGACTTACCTAGGTGTCTATCAATGGATGAGCAAATAAAGGAAATGCATTATAAACACATTATTGAATCCCACCCAGCCTTCAAAATGAATGGAACCCCATCATTGAAGACAGCATTATGAACCTGGAGGACACTGAGTAAAACAAGACAGTACAGAAACACCAACCCTGTGTGACTTCACATAATGTGAAGTATCTGAAAACGCTAACATTAGAACTTAATGCTGTCATATAAAAATAACAAATATGAGACTGGAGAGGAGGCCCAGCGCTAAGCACTGATTGCTCTTTCAGAGGACCCAGGTGTGATTTCCAGTACCCACACGGTGGTGAACAAGCACATATAATTTCAGTTCTAATTCCAGCTTTTTCTCTCTTCTCTCCTTCCTCTTCCTAACAGGTTGGCCTGGAACTCAGAGATCTGCCTGCTTCTGCCACCTCAGTGCTGGGATTAAAGGCTTGAGCCACTGTGCCATGCTTTGTAAATTCAGTTCTAAGGGGATCTGATTTCCCTATCTGGCCTCTACAGGCACGGCATGTATGGAGTACACAGACACATGCAGGCAAAACACCCATATATTTAAAGCAAAAATAAATAAACCTAAGATAATGTCTAAGAACCAATAAAATGATAAGTATATGAGGTAACAAGTATGTTCATTAGCTTGATTTACTGGCTGTAATGTCTATCTTCCATGACTCACAAGCCTTTACCCACAGTACTGATCGTCAGTGAAAGGAGAAAAGCCACAGAGAGCCACAGGCCACTCATGAATCGGTCACACTCCAGCATGGTGTATTATCTCTGTGGGCTCCTTATCTTCTTTGAATATAATTATACTCCCTTACTTCAATAAAAAGGAATAGAAGGCTAACTCTCATGTGTCTTCAAAACCAAAATGTGTGAGTTATAGGCTGCATAGCAATTAACTGCCTATAGGCCAAGACATTTTAATTTTGTAGGTATATATATATGTCTTAATGAAATTAAATGCTACTAAAATGCAGCAGTTCATCTTACTAGGAATATTAATATTAGACTTACGTTGTATTTGATACTGGTTACAAATGATCACAGCAATGATATGCCTATTTATGTTAATACTATATATTTTATGTATATTTGAATATGCTGTATTTACAGAGGTGTTGATATATTCAAGTGTGTACTTTGAATGTATGGTATATAATTGTAGTTTATAGGTGTATCTGAAACTTCACATTAAGCCAGAGAATGTTTACATTGGACAGTTTTATCAGAACTCTGCCTGTCCATCTTGGCCATCATTGTCATCCTGAGACACAGCTGTTGAGTCACGGGATGCTCTTTCAGGGACAGTCACCTTAATTCTATCTCAACTCTTTTCATACATTGACCTCCTTGGATACAAAGCTATTAGCCTGGCCTTAAAGGCCCCAGTGAAGAAATCCTACCTACCTTTATTCTCTTCAAGGTGTATCCCAGGGATGTCAGCAGTGGTTCTCAACTGTCCTAACACTGTGACCCTATAATACAGTTCCTCAGGTTCGGGTCACCCTCAAACACAAAATTATTTCTGTTGCTTCTTCATAACTATAATTTTGCTCCTGCTATGAATTTTCATGTAAATACCCGTGTTTTCCAATAATCTTAGGGCACCTCTGTGAAAGGGTCATTTGCTCTCCCAAAGGGGGTGACCCACAGGTTGAAAACCACGCCTTGTGTCCTCTTGATATCCTCTGTCAGGTGGAGCACATTCTTCCTTCCTGCCTTCCCCCACTGTGGAACCACATTTCCCCCTGTACCTTATACAGGGCTCACATCTTCACATCCCTATGCTCTCTGCCCAAGTGCCACCTCATCAAAGAGAATGATAAAGCTCTCTCAACTCTTGCTATTTGATTGTTAAACAAATATTAGCGTCAACACATGCAATTCCATTACTAAGTTTTTAGCAAGCAATTTTGCATGCTGAGCAGAAAACTCAGCCAATGAAGATGATTACAAGCCATTTCTCACTGATGGAAATTTCCTCCCGGTCACCCCTCCATTCAACCTCAGTAGCAAGGAGGTTGGGAAGAGTTTGTATGTATGGGACACTTCTAAAGATTGCCTTGGAAGGTAGCTTATGGCTTGTCAATCAGAGACAGAAAATTCCTACCAGAATGTTGGGGTATAGAGCTTCTATCATAAAGAAGCCCTGGGCAAACACAGAGAACATGCCCTCCACCCTAAGGACCATATAGAAGAACCTGTTAGAGCTAACTCCTGCCCTTGTTGAGGAAGTCACCTGCATCTTATATCCTGTTACAGTTCAGACTCTGCTCCTCTAGCCTCAGACCTCTCCCCTCTAGTCTATAAATGAACGGAGTGGCCATGGCTCTGAGGGTTGCTGTCAGATCTCCTGTCCCAGCTTCCCCATTGTGAGTGTTTAACACTACAGGACTGTATACTTGAAATCCTTCTCTGAGGAAACTGAGGAAGAAGATCATTTCAAACAAAATGCTGTCTCTGCCCACTAGCCCAGAAATATTTTAATATGTGTCTTGATGTGTAATTGGTATTAGTGATACCTACCCAAAGTGGATAGAATATCAAATATATACTAATAAATATTTGCTTATGGGTACATTTGTTTTTCACTATAAATAAATAATTGGAAGGTTGAAATCAACTGGGAACATTATATAGATATAAATACTTGGCTTCAATTCCCATAATTCTGAAATATTGAATGCAAAAAATTCATAGGCATCCACGTGGGTGACAGAGACAATCATTCATCTGCCTCTGACTCTTCCGTTCATATTATGATATAATAATTATGGAATAAAAAATATATTAACCAAGAAGTTGGATAAAATGGCTCTATTCAATATTCTATAGCCAACTTATTTTTTTACAAAGAGTCCGAAAATACAGATTGGGAGAAAAAGATACTGTCTTCAACAAATAGTGCCTATCAAACTGGCTAGTTATACACAGAAGAATGAAATTAGATTCTTATCTCTTACCCTGAACAAAATGCGACTCAAGAGTCAAGAACCTCAATAGAAGACCTGATTCCTCAAACCTGATAGCGAAGAAGAGAGGGATACACTTCAACTTACGGACAAGGGAAAGGACTTCCTGTACAAGATCATGGTAACACAGACTTCACAGCAAAGAAACCATCATCTGAGTAAAGAGGTAGCCTACAGGATGAGAAAACAATTTAACAGCTGTATTTCTTAGTGTCTAGAGTATACAAAGTACAAAAAATATAAACACCAAGAAAACAAGAACCCAAATAAAAATTTGGGCATAGAACAGAGAGTTCTCAAAAGAAGAAATATGAAGGGTTGAGAAATATTCTCTTAGATCCCTGAAATTCTTACTCATCAGGACAATGCAAATTAAAACACTTTGAAATTTTATCTTACCCTAGTCAGGATGTCTAAGGAATTGTTTGTCTATTTTTAACTACCAGCTTCCTATAGCAGAGGCACAAATCAGACACCAAACTTGGAGTATGTAAATAAGGGCTGAAGAATCACCCGTCAGAATTTCCATGGGGACCAATTCCAGCAGTAGGTAAGATTTAGAAATGAGATTTCCTTGGCTCTATTAAAAACTTGAGGTTTCCATTAGTTTTTTTTTCTTTCTTTTCCATTTTTTTTTAATTCTACAAGATGACATAGGACAGCAGTAGGAGAAACTAACTCACAGACATTAGGGTTAGGAAGCTGAATAGCATGATGGGACTTAGACCTCACTTACCAAAGAAAGGACTGGAAAGGGCCCTGGGCACGTAGAAGGCCAAGGGAAGTTGTTTTACCTCTAATTTGCCCTCATGTTTGCTCACAGCTTCCTGCCCCAGTACTGTGGATTAAACCCTAGGCCACACTCTACCCTCAAATGACATTTATTTATTTACTTTTTAATTTAAGAAATAGTCACCAAATTGTATGTGTATGAGTATTTTTCTGGCGTGTATATCTGTGTACCCATGTGTGTGAATGGTTCCCACAGAAGTCAGAAGAGGATTCCCTAGGACTAGAGTTGGAGGTGGTTGAGAGCTACTATATCAGGGTTGGAAATCAAACCCAGGTCCTCTGGAAAAGATGCCAGTGCTCTTAGTCACCGAGTCATCCCTCTAGCCCTTTATAGATTTTTGAGACAGGATTTTGCTAAGTTACTTAGTCTGGCCTTGAATCATTCCATAGCCCAGGCAGGCCTTGGCTCACCACCCCTTTCATTAGTCCCTGGGCAGCTAGAATTCTAGGCCTGAACTACCAGCCTCCAGGCACTTTGGAGGAAACCAAGGAAGCAGCAGGTGGGGAGATTACAAGGAACCGGGGATGCATTAAGGTCCTGGGTGATCTTAGGAGAGAGGGGAGAATGGAGGACCAGGAAAGGGGAGAGACAATAGGAAAAGGATGAGCTTCGTGATAGTTAATCTTGTCAACTTGACCTTGCCAGGGTTGTAATCAGCTAAGAGACTTGCCTCTGGGCAGGTCTTTAAGGCCCCATCCCAGAGAATTGACTAAAGGGAGAAGAGACCATGAGCAGTTTTTATTAAGGAGGTTTTATGTTGAAATACAAAGATGGCAAAACTTGGTCAGTGTCCCAGTGGTGTGCCAGTGTCCTGTCTTCTAACACTGTCACAAGCAAGCTTCCTGGCATATACCCAGGGATAGTAAGCTTATTCATATACTTCTATGGTAGCCAGAATTTCTCCTGCCTAAATGTCCCTACACCCATGGGCATCAACATGGGTGATAGAGACAATCATTCACCAACCCCTGACCTTTCCTTTCATATCTGAGTCTTCAGTGACAGTCAAAACTTTATTCTTTAAAAGTACATTTAAAAAAAAATTAAACCACCAGGCATTCTACCTCTGAGACCAGTCTGTGTTTTCATGAACAATGGACCATTGTTGGGTTAGATAGCTTCAAATGGAGTCACAGGGCTGAATCAGCAAACTTTGTCCCTTGTGTGTACACTGACACCACAGAGATGACAAACAGATCCTGGGAACAATGGGCTATGGCACAGGATGCCACAATGGTGTGAATGTTTAATTCTCACTTACCATCTTGGTAATAAGAAAGAAGCTGAGAAGCGGTAGGCACACACAAAGCAGCTACTGTGGATGGGCTCCTGTGCTGTAATTATTTATGTCCTCTCTTAATCAGTCTGTAATTGCAGCTGGGGAATTAACACATAGGCGCCTTGCTAAGAATCTTAGAAGCTCTCATTAGATTCCCAGCCACAAATGAGTATCACGTGGCCCAGGAATGGCATCACGTGACCTGGACCGGTCTTCATGATTAGCTTTTCCTTCAAGTGCTTCATGATGGCTTTATTAAGAGATCCTGTATCAAAACACAAAACCACAGCTCTGTCTCCCATGAATTGCTTGTATCTCTGTCCCCAAACACATCATCAAGCATGCATTGCTGTAGGGACCGAGGAAACACTGAGGGCTGACCTAAGAAGTTCTCTGAGCACTGCCTAGCCACTCTGAGCCATACATTCTAAGTGTAGCTTTCAGACACCTGAAGTCAGACATCCCAAAGCATGCCTTTCGGCATGGGCATCATTTCTAAAAGAAGATGTCTTAGATTATGCTCCAGGGAAAGTCCCACAGACGCAGGCAGAAAACACATCAAGGTTTGGGGTGAGAAAAAGTGGGAGGCGGGGAGAATAGGAACAGAGAGGAGAGGGGAAGAGCAATGGGAACAACACCGACCTTAAAGTAAGCAAAGCTTCAGAGCTGACCCATTTTGAAGCAAGGCTGCTTACGTCCTTGTCCTGATGGTCATTGGTCAGTGGCTACCCTAGACTAGAGAAGGTGATGGCCCAGATATTGCATCTCTGCACACATTGGCACAAATGGGCTTTGATGATCCCCCAGGGAAAAGTTGCAGGTGACCACCATTAGGACTCAATTATTTGGTGCCCAAAGAGACATACAGAATGGTAAAGAGAAGATCTTGGGGCTGGGGAGATGGTTCATGCAAGCAAGAGAATCTGAGTTCAAATCTTTAGATCTCACATTTGGAAAGCTGGGTGCTAGAGATGGGATGACAGCCAGCAGGTAAGAGCACTTGCTATTCTCCACCCTTTACACACAGAACCCACATTCAGTTCTTAGTATCCACACTGGATGTCTCAGAACGACCTGTAACTTGAGTTTCAGCTTTCCCTTCTGGTTTGTGGACACCCACATGCATACAGCAAGCACACACACACACACACACACACACACACACACACTCACACACACACATACATACATACACATACACACACACCACACACACCATACACACACACACATACACACACACATACACACACCACACACACACCATATACACACACACATACACATACACACACACCACACACACATACACACACACCACACACACACCATACACACATATACACACCACATACACACCATACACACACCATACACACACACATACACACACACACACAAGTGGATAAAAGTAATTTTTTTTTTTTAAAGTGAGGCACAGTGGCAGATGCCTCAAATAGAGAATGCTCAGGGCTTGCTAGTTAGACAATCTAGCCAAATCAGTGAGTTTTATTTGAGACTCAGTATTAAAAAATGAGGAAGACTGTGATTGAGGTAGACACCCAAAACCAACCCCTGGCCTCTACATGCACACATGCTTACATACATGAGCACATGCACACACACAGACACATACACTCACACAAGCACATACAAAGAGATCTTTGTGGGCATAGTCACAAACAGGCCGAAAACATGATAACAATTGGAGTTGTATGGTGAAGCCAGGTGGAAAGTGATACAATTCTTTCCACCTCTCTACAGTAAGAAAACCTAATTCTTGCCTCCTCCCCACAAGGAAGGAGGCAGATGGGGGCATCTCTCTAGAAATCTGGCCAATTTGACAGAAAAAAATCCAAAAGTGTGGAAGGTGGAGGGTTCCCAAATGGGGAGGTTAGGTCAACCTATAGTAGGTGTACAAACAGACAATGCAGACACACAAACACACCCCACACTTAAATGTAAACAATTAAAAGGCTCCATAAAATAAAGAAAGCGCTTAAGCGAGAGATCAAAGCTGACAATGATAAAAAGCAAATGTGTGGGAAATCAAAGCAATGTTTAAAATAAGAACACCGTAATTGCTATCCTAAGAACAGTGAGAGGCTTCACTTTATGCATAACATAAGGATGAGAGGTCATTAAAATAAAAAAAAAAGGAGTGGCCAGAAAATGAGAACAATAAAAAAAACCTTAAGAAGCATAAAAAAATGCAAGATTTTATTTTTAAAAAGCAAATGGGGCATCGAGTTGAAGGAGTTGAACTGACTCAATACAGAGAAAAGAAAAATAAAGCCTAATTTCCTGCAAATCCAACATTTTAGGGGGAAAATGTGTTGTAGGAGAAAAGATTGGTGGGCGAATGAGGGAGAACTGTTTTTGAAAATCAAAGCATCACATTTCTCAAAATAACAGATATGGAGCAAAGCTTCCAAACTCAGGAAAGGTATCTTCACTTACTGGGCCATTTTCTATCAGTCATGAAGGAAGATAAAGCAAATGCTCATTTTAACCTGCGTGTATGTGTTTGTATCTTCATGTGTATGAAGGTCAGAGTGTCCTCAGGTGCTTCATTGTTTTCTGCTATGTATGTCAGGCTAGGTGGCCTTCGAGCGCCTAAGGACTCTTCTGTCTCTGTTCCTCATCCTCCCCAATCCCCCAGGAATGTTCGGATTACAGACACAGCCCACTGCCCCTGGTTTTTCTGTGGATCTTAGGGATCCAGACACAAGCCCTTCATACTTTCAAAGGAAGCCCTTTATCCCCTAATCCATTTCCCTAGTCTGAAATTGAGACAGTCTGAGGGGATAGAGAGATAACTCGGAGGTTAAGAGTGTTTGCTGCTCTTGCAGAGGATCCAGGCTCAGTTTCCAGTATCCATGTTGAATAGTTTATAGCTGCCCATACTCTAGCTCCAGAGAGTCCAACACCCTCTTCTGGCCTCACTGGGCACCTGTGTACATGTGAAACACTCACACACAGAGATACATAAATGAAAATAAATTCATTTGTAAAAAGGCATTTTTGGTATATAAATTCTCAATAATTCTCAACAATTCATATAGTGGATTTATGATGTTACATTGTAAATAACTGACCCACCTATGAGTTTAATAAAAAGCGCTGATTGGCCAAAGGCAGACAGGAAGCGTGGGCGGGGCTACCAGACTAAGAAAACTCTGGGAACAGGAAGAACAGAGCAGAAATGCCACAGAGACTCCCAGAGTTGCTAGACAAGCCAGAAGATGCAGAGGACAACTATGCTGCTCTGAGAAAAGGTACCAAGCCCCATGGCTGAACAAGATAAGAATCATGGGTTAGGTTAAGGGTAAAGAGCTAGCAAGTTATATGCCTGGGCCTTAGGCCGTTCAGCCTAAAATTAATGTAAGCATCCGTGTGTCTCTGTGAGTCTGTGGGTTTGCAGGTCTAAACTTTGAGGTTAGGCCTGAAAGTCTGGGCCAGAAACCTCTTACTACAAATGCACACCTCATCTATTCTTTTCTGAGTCACTTTAGAACAGTGGTTCTCAACCTTCCTTAATGCTGCCACCCTTTAAAACAGTTGCTCATGTTGCGGTGACTCCAGCCAGAAAATGATTTTCATTGCTACTTCATAACTGTAATTTGGCTTCTCTTATGAATCACAATGTAAATATTGTTGGAGATAGAGACTTGCTGAAGGGGTTGAGACCCACAGGTTGAGAAACACCACTTGGCTGCCATCTATATATGCACACAGTACTGCACACGGAGAACGAGAGAAAGGAAGTAGGAAGAACAAATAGGAGCCACATGGAACCAGCACAGAAGAAGGTGATCACTAGTGTGGTTGAGGAAGGAGGTACAGAACAGCAATCAAAGAGCAAATCCAGGTCAAAAGGCTGTCCTGGATAGAGTACAAGAGTGAGGAGCAATGGAGGAAGGGTATGGGTCTCCTCAAGAAAGACTAAAACTGGGATGGCTGATGGGTTCTAATAGATTCCGGATGTTTGTGTTTCTGGTGAAATCTCTAAGGAGGAATTAATGGTAAGGCCAGAAAACTAAGCAAACATAGACGTTTCTCTTGGGAGAAGAAAAGGCAGATGACACATGACCATAGGCACAATGCCTGACTCCGCTTAAAATCCTCACGCCATGGCAACGAGTGTGATGCATTTTTGAATATTGAAATTGAGAATCTGTGCTGGAATGGGGAGAGAGTGTGTGGAGTGGAGCTAGTGTGGGAACAAGTCCACAGTCAATCTTTAAAACCAAAAACAAAGCAATCAAAAAATGGGGTGCATATTAGGTGTTTGCCATTGCCATGTAAGGTACCTCAAATGTAGCTGCTTATAATATAGCATAGCCTATCCAGTTCTCACTGGGTATCAGCAGGGATCAAAGTTAAGCTCTCAGAAGCAAGCAAGTGCTTTCTGGAAACTCTGAGGAGAAGCCACCACTTTGCTTTCAGAACTAGAGGCATCTCACATTCCTTGGTTCATGGCCTCCTTCTACCAGTGTCAAGGTCCCACTTTTGACGAGCCTCAAGATTACACTCATCTACCCAGATAAATCTTTCCATTTTAAAGTCTGCTGATTGACAGCCTTGATTGTCCTCAATAAACAACCCGAAGCCAACACAGGATCTGGGAATCTATGCCTTTGGGAGCGAGGACATGGCCAGGTATTAGGGTCTAAGTGCACACTGGGAGCTGTGAGAAGGGACTGGAAAGCCTTCTAAGGAGAGATTTCTGGAGAGACCAAGGAGAGGAAGCCTATTAGTCTTCCTGGAACTGTAATCTGTCCATTAAAAAGTCCTTAAGTGACAAACAACCTTAATTAAAACAACAAGAAATTACAAAACGGCCAAAGCCACGGAGACATTTGAAACAAGAAAGCAACTGGTCACACTCACCTTTCCAGAAAGCTCCTACTTGAAGTGGTGTGGATGTAGAAGTGAGGGACAAACCAAACCTGCCCACAACTGATAAGATCAGGGGACATCACAAAAGTCTGACTTTACTAATGTCCCCAAGATGGAATCCAAGCCCCTACTAAAGAAGAAGAAAAATAAAACAAAGTTGGTGTGTTTAAAATCTGCATCTAGACGCCAGCACCAGATCTCAGTTTAGCAATGGAGTCTGTGTGGCTGCCACTACAAATTAGGACTCTCTGGCAAAGACACCAACTGTTCATTATAATCAGACACAAGCAAGTATGTGGTCACACTTGCCATAACAACATCCCACATTTTGTAGCCACACAGACACCCCCTTTCAGGTCTCCTTAAAGCTCTTGTGATGGCCATAGGGCCAATGAAGAATTTGTATTTTCTTGGCATTAACTTCTTAGTATTTCCTTAATTCAAAATTCATACCAAGTTTAACAGTGAGACAAGGAAAATCATTGAAGAGTTAATGGTCCATGGAAACAAACACTGACTTATGTTAACAATTCAAAATTAAAATTCTTTCAGTTCAGTTTCCAGCATTAACAACTTTCCTCCACTCTGTGGTCTCTCTCTCTCTCTCTCTCTCTCTCTCTCTCTCTCTCTCTCTCTCTCTCTCTCTGTGTGTGTGTGTGTGTGTGTGTGTGTGTTAAGATAGTCCATAGATATAGGAAACACATCTATATTGAATGTTACAATAAACCTCTAACAGGCAGGTGCATGGGAGTTTTTGGGCTGGCAGACTAAGTCTGCAGGGAAATAAAAATCACCCCAGTTTTATAGACTAGGAAGCCAAGACCAAGAAAGGCGACAGAACTTGGGGTGGACATTCAGCTAGTAAGAGTTGTGGTTAGGACCAGTGTCCCTTGGCTCAGATTGGTCTATGGGTGTGGCTACCTTTGAGGAAGTAGGGCTCAACTGATTCACACAGCAAGCTTGAGCTGCAGGCACACTGAACAGAAAGGAGTTTAACTTACAAGGCAGGACAAAATTAGCAGCAGAACCTAAGGCCAGTATCCCATGTCCTGAAAACCACAAAAATCTAATTATGTTAGGAGGGGCCACTCCCTGGAGCCTAGTGTTCCCTTGGCTGCTAACTACCTTTGTCAGAGCATTCTATAGCAGAGAAGAGGTGCTGAGTCAGGGGCTTGGGGTACATTTGAGGAGAAAGTCTTGAAGGAAGTTGAGAGCTGGCTTAGATTTATAGCAATAGGGATCGTAAGAATACGTCCAAGTCCTGGGAATGTTTTGATGTTAAGCTAACAAGGGTTCATGACAGAATGAGAGAAAGTGAGTTGTCAAGGACAATATAAAAGCCAGTGGCCCCACATGTATAGAGACCCAAAACTCCCTGGCACTGCTCAATAGTGACAAGCTACAAGGTACTTAAACTGCTCTGTTTCTTTAAAAACTGCAAAAGCTTGAAAGTCAGTTGAAATCTTAGTTTCCATTCTGAACAACAATAAAGCCAACCCAGAGATGTGACTCTAAGGCTACCAGAAGGAAACATAGGAGAATTTACTTCAAGGTACTGCCACAGGCAATGATTTTCTAAATGGAATCCCCAAAGCACAGGAAACAAAAGCAAAATGGATAAATGGGATTGCATCAAACCAAAATCTGCATGGCAAAGGAAATGGGTGAAAAAAAAAAAAAAACCCAGCCTTTAAAGTGGGAGGCGAGACTCACTAGACATTGTCCCAAGTCTAGACCACCAGTCAGTCGGGCCAGAAACCTAAGCCATTGATCTGACAAAGTAAAGAACTCAAAAAACCTGATAATACAGCCACTGCCTGGCTGGTTGCTTCTATAGAACGAATGCCTCTCTGCCTTCTCCTGCCTTAAGTATCTTCCCCACCCAACTCTTTCACTTTCTGGTTCAACTCTGTATGATAATCTTAAGAGTTAGGATTAAAGGTGTAAACCTTGGCTGTTAGGCCTTGAACTCACAGAAATCCAGAAAGATCTCTGTCTCAGGAGTGATGGGATTAAAGGTGTGGGTCACCACTCTCTGACCTTCATGGCTTGGCTGTGGGTGATTCTGTTCTCTGATATTCCAGGCTGATTTTTATTAAATATACAGTTTATCACCACAGACACCTGTGCAGCCTGGCTTGTGGCTGAGTGACTCTCAGCCATCTGCCATTTTTATTGTTTACCCTTGGGAGGGAGGAGACTAGTGAATCTGGTCACTTTTGGGTACCTTCTCAAGACATGTTACTTTCTGTCTTAAAGCTTCCCTGCAGGATGGAATATGTTAACCTAAGAGGAAACTACTATATACAAGGAGTGTCCCCATTCATCCTTGGGTGGGTGCAATACACTACTCAGGTCAATGCTGGCTGCTTGTTGAGCCACCCTGAACACCAGGGCTAGCTAGAGAACTGATATGGGAACAGGTATTGGGGCTCAGTGTTACCTCTGAATAAAGATGCCAGGGCAGCCACAGACTCTCCACCTCACTCCAGGAAGATGTCAGCCTTAGGCCGTCACCTTGATGGAAGAGCAAGGAACATGTGGGGATGACCAAATTGTCTGAAGCCCTGCCACCAAGACAGAGTCAAGAATGGGAAGGACCAAGTTCTCACCCCATCCACTATACCCTGAACTTTTCAGAAATTATTGATTTATTGTTTTGAGATAGGGTCTGAATATGTCCTGGCTAACTTGTAAATCTCTCTGTAGACCAGGCTGTCCTTGAATTCACAGAGATCCTTCTACTTCTGTCTCCCAAGTTCTGAAACTAAAGATATGCACCACCTCACCCAGCCTAGGGATATAGATATATATTAATATAAATAGAGCTATAAAATTTAAAACTTCCCTTAGGGATAAAGCCAGGTAGAATAGTGGTTTCTGTCATTTTTATTTAAAAAAAAATTGATTCCAGAGCTAAGGAATTTTGTATGATGTCTCTGGCCTGGACTTTCCCACCTGGCCCCATGGCCCAAACCTGCAGTCCCACAGAATCACACAGATGCTTGTATTAATTTTATGCTGATCAGCCTTTGGTTCTGGCATATTGCTAATTAGCTTTTGCTCTTAAACTAACCCATCTTTCTTATTCTCTTCAGCCATGTGGCTCGATACCTTTTCTCAGAGCAGCATAGTTGTCCTCTGCATCTTCTGGCTTGTCTGGCATCTCTGTGGCGTCTCTGCTCAGTTCTTCCTATTCCCAGAGTTTTCTTAGTCTGGTAGGCCCACCCGTACTTCCTGTCTGCCTTCTGCCAATCATTTTTATTAAACCAGTAGATGGGACAACACTACAAAGGTATGTTTAACAGATTGCTGCAGATAAGTGAACTCTTGAGTTCACTTCTTCCAACTAGTAGACAGGTTTGTCTCCCCACCCTCCATGAACAAGGATAAAAGTGCACAACAAATCTGGACATGCGTAATAACATCTACCTTCCCTGTCATTCTTTCTCCATCTCCGTGTGTGCATACAGATAATCAGAATTACAAAGCAAACACAACAACAACAAAGACTTGTAAAAGGCTCTTCCACCTACCTTGCAGGCAGGGGTCCTTACATGTATAGCTAGTATGTGTCCAATGTTTGGCTAGAGAACATTGCTTGGGTACACTAAGTGGTTCTTTTCTCTTTTTTTCCAAACAGAGCAAACCACAAGAAAAATTGCTGTCTGATTTTATTGAATCTCAGTCCATACAGGGTATGTCTGTTGGAACCAGTTCTGCCCACCCCCCCACCCCCCACCTCCAGCCAAAGAGGAATGGAGGCTATATGGAGAGGATCTAGGGTAAACCAAAGTTGTGCTGGGAACATGGCTCATGATCTGAGCAAGAGACCTGATAATGCCTAAGAGAAGCTAGAGAGACGCTCACTGGTCAACAAATGCACAGTAGTCAGAGCTTGGAGATAACCTTGTTTCCAGAAAGGAAATGACTTCTCCATGCCGAGCTCCAGAAGACACATCACTGCATGAGAATAGCATTCTAGGATACTAAAATGTTGGCCCAAAGTGTGACTCAGCACCTAGTTTTGAAATAATTAAGGTGTGGCTAATGTTTGCTTATACTAAACTGAAAATGTCAGAACACAGTGGAAAGGGGAATATCTGAGTACATTTCTATCATGGCAGTCAGCACTATCTTTATTTTATATATTTATTTAATATTTATTTATTTATTTAATTATTTATGGTTTTTCAAGACAGAGTTTCTCTGTATAGCCCTCACTGTCCTGGAACTCATTTTGCAGACTAGGCTGGCCTCGAACTCACTGAGATCCACCTGCCTCTGCCTCCAGTGCTGGGGTTAAAGGCATGTGCCACCACTGCCGCCCCTGCCACCCAGCTAGTGCTATCATATTTTACTCCAGCTTACACAGCCATAGACCTTAGTATATACATACTGCGAGCTAGGCCAGGATATAAAATGTATCTCAGGATACCAGTCCAGGTTTCAAACATTTGTAAATCATAATTGAAAGCCAATGAGAGTGCCAAGTACTTACATATTGTGTTCTGTTTGGGCCACCACATAAAATGACCTTGGCCTGAGAGCTCATGCTTGTAGGCGGAGTTTACCCACAAGGACACCAATATCAGATAGATATTTATTAAAATATAAACCAACACTCACGGTACAGGTAGCAGATTACAGTGGCACCTGAATAGGAACCGGAGTCTGCAGACGGACGGACGATGGGATCTTTCCTCCAGCAGCCAAGAACCAGGAAGAGAGCTCCTCGTGTCCCAGCAGCCACTTATCAATGGGCTTGGCCACACCCCCTCCAGGAGCCCAGGACCCTGGATAAGCTTCCTTGGACCCCACCAGCTGACACCCGAATCCCACAACACATGCTTAATAGCAATAAATACACACACACACCTGGCCAATTGCCGGACCCATCTGGAGTTTTTGCTTCATAAAGATATAGATTCTTTGGACAGTTCTGTGGTGATTTATTGTATAATTAATAAAAATAGTTTGAAATATCAGAGGACAGAGCCATCCACAGAGCCAAGCCATGATGGTCAGGGAGTGGGGACCTATGCCTTTAATCCCAGCACTCTACTGGGAGACTAAGATCTATCTGGATCTCTGTGAGATCAAGACCTTAGCCAGGGAATGGTAGCTCACACCTTTAACTCTAGCTCTAGGAAAGCTGAACCAGGAAGTAAAATAGCTGGGTGGGGAAAGAAATCTAAGGCTGGAGAAGGAGAAGTTCAGCCATTCTGTTTGAGTGACCAGTCAGGGTGAGGACCGTGAAGACAGGACCTACCCCATTTGGCCTGAGGAGTTGCTGAGTGAGATTAGCTGGAATTTGTTCCCTCTCTCTGATATTCCAGCTTTTCCCCAATATCTAGCACTAGGTTTTTATTATAATACCAAATAGAATCCATGCAATAAAGCTCATTTCCAGAGGTTCTATGGGACTCTGTACAAATTGCTCAGGAATCACTTTTGTATTTTTAAAAGCCATCTTATTTATTTATTTATTTATTTATTTATTTATTTATTTATTTATTTATTTATTTATTTATTTATTTATTTATTTATTTACTTATTTACTTACTTACTTACTTACTTATTTATTTATTTATTTATTTATTTATTTATTTATTATTGTGGTGGTGGTGTGGTGAGGGTGGAGGTCAGGGGACAACTTGCTTTGAGTCAATTCTCTCTTTCCATCACGTGGGGTCTTGAGGATTAAACCCAGGCTGTCCGTCTTTGTGGTAAACCCCTTGACCCCATGAACCACCTTACCAGCCTCTACTTAGCGTAATTTTATAAAGCTTTCCAGGGAATTCTAATGTGCAGACTCCCTGGGGATCAGTCCACAAACTGCTTCTCTTAGCTAGATTTCTACTGTTGTAATAAAATAATGTAGAACTTGAGAAAAAGATTTACTTCCCCTCAAAGACCGCAGTCCATCACTGGAGGAAATCAGGACAGGAACTGAAGCAGAGACAACAAAGGAGTGTGGCTTACTGGTTTGCTGCTCCAGGCTTGCTCAGCCTGGTGTCCTATACAACCTGGGGCCACCAACCCAGGGGTAGCACCACCTACAATGACCAGAGCCCTCCCATGTCAATCAGCAACTGAGGAAAGGCCACAGGCCAATCTGGTGGTGGCATTTTCTCAAGTGTTGCTCCTGTTCCCAGATAATTCAACCTTGTGTCAAGTTGGAAAACAAAAATAAAATAATCCAAGACATGACAACTTCAAGAGTGAAGAAACAGTGAGCTGTTTGGGAGCTGCTTCTGAGGCTGTCATGGTCCCGCAGAAGGAAGACTGCTTGAGTCAGGACTTGCTCTCTTCAGAGCCCTCTCATTTCTAGTGATTGGGTGAGCGCTTGTCCCCAGACAATGGCTACTACAGACTCGTGAAAGGAAGCCTCCCTGTGGGCAACTTTTGAGTTTGAGCCAGTTTGCACAGCTCTGGTGTCATCTAATATTGTACTCAACTGTCACTTTCCTTGTCTGCAGAATTCAGATTAAGGTTTAGCTATGGAGATACAATAAAATCATTCATACCCCAAATTTATGAATCTGCTTGAAAAATTGAAAGTACTAAAAATCAGGACAGTACTAAACTAATGGTATTTCTATTGAGGCTATCATTTTAATTTTGCATGTTATAGGTGCTCAATAAATAATAAGTTGCTTAGGCAAAAGGCAGAGAAGTGGTTGAAACATAAATGTAGATAGAATATTAACAATAACAAATCACAATTATTATAATTGTTCAATGCTGTACCCACAGAGTTAGAAATCTTCTCTTTAGATCCCAGTATGCATTAACTAATGACCTGTCTGTCTGTCATCTGAGTACAATTATGATTTGAACCAGGGGGAAGGACAAGAGGCATCTAGGGATCCAGGTAGCAATCCACACATGGCTTCTATGAAAGCACACATCAGGGTGAAAAGATGCAAAGGTGGCCTCAGAGGGAGAAGCAGAGAGTTACTCTATGGACTTCCTGAGAAAAAGAAAACTATAAAAGTCACATCAAATAGTCTCTTAGGTCTTCAGAGTCCTTTCAAAGGCATTGCTCAGCAGCACTTTCTGAATATTGGACTCCTAATGGTTAGTTCTTGCTCCCATTCTCTCTCTCTCTTTCCTCTTCCTCCTCCACCATCTCCTCCTCCTTTTTTCTCCCCCCCCCTCCACAGAATAGCTCCAGAAGAATTTGAGGAATCCACTTAGAATATGAGGGACCCACTTTTTTCTTTTTAACTGCACCTGCATGTTTTGCTGGTTCTGAAGTCTATAGAAAAAAAACCCGCCTTATAGATTGGCAGGTGAGCAGTCACTGTGTCCTTTATCAGTCTGTGGGGATATTTTCAAATATAATAAGAGCAGAGGGATGTAGACATCAGTCTAGGAGGATCAGACAGTGGTAACTCACACCTTTAATCCCAGCACAGGAAATATCCTGGGAGTGATGACCTACGCCCTTAATCCAATCTGAGTTTGATGTCATCTTAGTTTACAGGAGTTCCAGGACCCCAGGCAGGCAGTGGTGGTGCCACACCTTAACTGAGCATAGAAAGTATTTAAGGCAGGCATAGAAAGACAGAGCAGGCAGAAGAAGCCAGGAGGAGCAAAGCTGAGGAAGCTGGAAGACAGCTGGGTGAGATCTGACTGTGGAGTTTCCTCTCTGCTATCTCTGGCTGTTTTTTATTATATTTGAAAATATCCCTACACTAGTCTTTTCCTTGCTTGTGTAATGTGGCTTCTACCTGCCACCCTCCATCCCATCCCCACATTCTGTGGGATCAGTACAATAAATCTGTGGTGCCGATAGCCCAGAGTTGGCCTGCTGCCTCTGCTTTCCTCCATATGGGTCATGGGATGCGTGCCTATACTGGTAGACATTACCCACATCCTCCCTGAGGACAGGGCTTTAGGGTGGGAAATATGCTAGTCCTTTTTTTTTTTTTTTGCCTTTAAATCCATGGCAGTTCCCCCATGACAACACAGCATTGGTTTTATGAAACACGAAACCATACTATTGTAGAATATGTGCTTGTTGGGTTCTCCTGGGCGAACTCAGAAACTCGTTGGACAGGGTTGTCACGTGCTCGTTGTAAAGGGGAGCTTACATGACGACTGGTGTTGTTTAACACAAGCCTGAAGAAGGAGTGCAAACTGGTGTGCACACATGCATTAGGCTTCTTTCTTTAGGTGCCTTCTGAATGACTCCCATCAGAAGAATCGAGCGACATCACATTAGCATTAGCGCGTCTCAAGACTGTGGATGGACCATAGGATGCCTTGGGCCTCTTCCTGATAACCCAGCAACAGCCTTCTACTTTCACTTTCTTGACAAAAGCTCAAGGCTCATGGGACTTCTGCCCCTGACACTTTTGCAAGGCTCACATTGGTATCCATGAACCCTCAGCAGTGCAATCCAAAGACAGCTTGGACCTAGGTCCTCTTGTCAGTTCTGACCTTGGCCAGATGAGTGTGGGAGCGTGTTCCAACCTTTCTGGGCTCTGATCCTTCATGTTATTTAGATTTATCTTCTCTTCTATGTGTGTATGTGAGCTCATATGTGTTTGGGTATAACCATGCTTGTGTGTGTGTGTGTGTGTGTGTGTGTGTGTGTGTGTGTATGCGTGTGTGTGTGTGTGTGTGTGTGTGTGTATGTGTGTGTGTGTGTGTGTGTGTGTGTGTGTGTGTGTGTGTGTGTTGGTACTGGGTGTCTTTCTCAGTCACTATCAACTCTATTTGGGGGGAATAAAATTTTATAATTAAATTAAAAATGAAAATTTGGGGAATTAAAAAAAGTTTCTCACTGTATCTAGAGCTCAACAAATCAGCTAGACTGATTGTCCCATGAGCTCCAGGGACCCTCCTGCCCTTCACCAACCCACCCAATGTAGCCCTGGGGTTATATATATCTGCTGCCGTGTCCAAAATTAAAATGGAAGCTGGGGATTAGAAATCAGCTTTTTGTGCTTCTTGGAAATCACTCCACTGATTGCTCTATCCCCCAGCCTCTTTGTAATACAAAGATCTCTTCATCTGAGATCCCCAGGAGAGGGTGCTTGTGAGGATTAGATGTGAGTGATGGAAGAGATCTGACTTCAGGCAGGGACTTTGAAACTATTGACGAGGTATTTCCAGTCCTGTTCGCATTCTTAGTTAATAGTTTATGTATTCTGTATTCATTCCACAAATATAGCAAAACATAATTATCATGGCTTAGTTCCATCTAATTAGGAGGATTGTCAGGGTAGTTGACTGTCTCTTTCTCCGCACATTTTTGAGGTCCTGTATTTGGATTCAGTAGCCAGTGGTGCTCAGATCAAACACTTAACTGTTACATATTAAATGTATAGAAGTCTTTATAACTCCAGTGGTCCCAAGATAGAACCACTTTAGGAAAGGCAGGTTCTTTAGAAGAGAGACGATAAGCAGTATCTTGCAGCAGTCGATGTCTTTCAGGCAGTCTCCCTACAGTGTGGACCTCAGTTCACAACGTGGTCCCCACCTTGCTTCCCCATCATGTTTCAGTATGTATGCTAGTTCCCAGAGTCAGCCAAAGCCTAGGGAACACATTCTTGCTAACCATCAGCAAACGCCAGCCAATGTGTGGACCTGAAAGGAAAGCCAACTCCTCTCACAGGCTGTACAGCTACAGTAACATCCCTACTCTAAAATAAGCAAAATGCATTCTACTTTGGTGGGTGCTGAAGCAGAAGGAAGAGACCCAGGTGTCCTTAATGCATATTTATCACAGAAGACTTTTGAAAGCCTTTCACTTCGTTCTTGGAGAGAGAACCATGCCAGTCAAACTGTTGGCTAAATCTGAAGAACAAGATTGGGTACACAGGGAACATGTCCTTTATCTGTTGCCCCAAACATGTGATTGGCCTCTGCCATGCTAGGCATTGGGCCAAGCATTTAAAAGATTGTTCTGTGCAATCTTTCCGACAGTGACATGAGGAAAGGACTGCTACTGTCACCAAGTCACATAATCTGCAGCTCAAGAGGAGACAATGGACAAGCACAGAGTAACCAGTGTCTGGGTCAGGTTTTCAGCAGAGAGACTGATGCTCGCCATCTATCGTAGATGTCTGCTGCTAACTCTGGACCAGATTCATTACCTGACCTCTGGTCACAGTGACCCTTAAATGCTGTGTGCTGATTCTGGCATTACTGAGACTCCTCAGGTACCTGTAATCCAGGCATTTTTGTGACTAAGATATCAGCTTTTATCTCTGCCATGTTAATTTAATTGATGGCTATTTAATCAGGTCTCTCTCTCTCTCTCTCTCTCTCTCTCTCTCTCTCTCTCTCTCTCTCTCTCTCTCTCTCTCTCTCTCTCTCTCTCTCTTTCTGTCTCTCAACTCATCCATGTGTCTTCCTACAACAAGAACCACAGCCATAGATGAACCATTAAAGTGGAATAGACTTTGCAGATCACAGAATCTACACTTACTCTTTTTCAGGTACATGAAATCAGTCCCAGGAGAGTCAGATACTCTGCCCAAGGCTATTCTTAATGCAATGCTGGACAGGTGTGTATATTACCAGAGAAGGGCACTGCACCCAGGTCCTGGCAAGGTGGACCCATGGCTCACACTGCAACTCTCCTCTAGCATTTGGTCCTGCAGTTTTCAGAAAGTTCATTTGTTTTGAAAGCAGGATGTAACCCTTTCCCCTGATAATGCAATGCAAATTGTGTCTTGGGTCCAGCTGCTTGTCAGTCCTTGTCATCAAGTTAGGATCCCTGTCCCTTGAGATATCTAGCCTGTAACTGAATCTCTCTTGCTCAATGCTCTCTGCCACATGCATGTCTCAAAGGTCACATCCCTGTGGATCACACTTACACAACACCACAGTGAGGCTTAGGAGACCACGTCACAATTAATTTCTTTATATATTTCTTAACCTTTCCAATAGCTTTGTAAAAATAGCTGTTGACTGGGTTAAGAAATCAAAGAATTTAAACAAGTATTTTATGTCAATGAGTGTTTATGGTATCCCCATTAAACAAGCTCTCTAGGCTAGGGGTGGGACTCTGTGTCCACTGCCACTCCCCAGTGCTAGGATTATGGTGGCTTTAAATCTGTGTAGGTCCTGTGCATGTTGTCACAATTTCTGTGCATTCAGATGTGTACCAATCCTGTTGTGTCCGAAAGACACTGTTTCTTTGGAGTCATTCACCATCTTTGACCCTTACAATCTTTTTGTCTCCTTTTCTTCGTGGATCCCTGAGCCTTGAGGAGATAGGCTTAATAAAGACACACTAAACCAAAAGGTTATTTTCAGTGTATACCCACTGTGAAAAGGAAAACCCACTTTCTCCAGGGCAGTGTCATGGAACATATGAATCATAGACGTTCCCCATGGGCCATATGCACTGTTCTCCATTCCCAAAGTTAGAGGACAAAAAGGGATAGCAAGAGAAGGGTGCTAAGACATCCTACCAGGTGGGAAGACAAGTCCTTGATGCTTTGTGGGGCCTTAGTTTTCATGCTTTGCCTCTCATAGTAGAATTGTATCCTGTCAGCAAGTCTATCTGCAAGTATTCCCAGTAAGATTCAACAGGATGCTCCCAAGGATACAGCAAGATCTAGAAGCAGCATCTGAAGCTAGTGCTGGCATGGTGACGGGAGTGTGAACATTCCCTGGAAGACAAAAGAAACTACCCCAGATGGCCAAAGATAAAGGGATATGAGGCCATTCTGTTGTCATCGAGTAGATATTGGAGTCAATCCCTCAGCTCTCACCTTCTCTCGGTCTAGTTAAGTTCTAAATGCCCCAAGTGTCCAGATCACTGTGTTGGACATTTTGCTTTAGTGTACCACACTGAAATGCTTCACGAAAAGATGGAGATCCTGCAGCATTACAGGAGGGCATAGAGTGAACTGTATGGGATAAGCATCAGCCCTCTGGGGTTTCATCTCCAGGCATACAATTAAGGAGATATATGAAAATAAGCATATTATTAATTCTCTAAAAATCTCACTTTTGCTGTCTTAAAAAATGGAACTGATTATTGTGCTCTTCATCAGCTGCTATGATCTTCCAAGATGCTGGACCTCTTTAAAGCACACTGCATAGGATATAGTAAGAATTCAATAAATCTTAGCCATTATTATCACTTCATCAGTGGCCTTTCATCCCCCTGAATGAATGAAACATTTTATTAGAGAGAGATAGGCTACACATTTGTTCTTCAAATTGATCTTAAAATCTAAAAGTGAAAAAGCAAATTGGTCCATGGTGGAGAAGCATACAGCCTGTTCTTAGCTCAGTGGCTTTGCTCATAAACACTCCCCCCAGACCCCCCAACTCCTGCCTCCGTCACAGCCTCTTGCTTATACCCGGAAGTGACCATTTGCACCCCACACGCCAGCTTCTCTTTACATCTTTAGCTCTTTGTCTCTAGACAGAAAATATTTATAAAAAATGACAGCTGTTTTACAAATATAATGCTCTACAAGGCTGCACAGCCTGAGGCATGGATGCTTAGCTCTCTTATCCAACCAGCCAGACCTCTGCTGAGATGCCAGACAGGGAGGCTTCTGCGGGGATAATTAATGTTTGTTGCTGGGCAAGTCCAGATTTGAGCACATTTTTAAGAGGCAGGCACCTACTACACGTTGGTGTCTCAACATGATAGTACCTAGTGTCTGAAGCTTTCTTGTCACCATTGTAGAATCCCTGGTCCCCAGACAGTGCAACACGTGATTTTAAAAAAATGTACCTCTGGTGACATTATCCCTGCTTATAACTAACTGGTCAGGGTTCCCGTGAATTCATTTAAAAAGCAGATCTTGGGGCTGAGGAATTAATGTAGTCACTATATGCACGGAAGGAGGACCTAAGTTTGACCTTAGCACCCACGTAAGAAAAGCTGGCTGTGGTGGCCTCACTTGTAATCACACTGAGGAGGTGGAGAATTACTGGCTAGCCAGTCTAGCTGAACTGGTGAACCCAAGGTCTCATGACACAATCTGTTTAAAGAAAAAAAAAAAGGTGGCTATTAGTCATAAGGGATAACACACAAGGTTGACCTCTGGCCTCCACATATAACTGTATACACCTGGGCATACATGCATGCACTCGTCAGGACACACACAAAGCTGCAACCTACTGATGTTCAAAACTGACCATTCAAGGTGCAAGCAAACCAAAACATTTGTGAGCATACAACCCTGATATGTCTGGGTTCACATTAAAATTTTTTACAAGCATGGTGGTGAACGCCTTTAATCCCAGAACTCAGAAGGCAGAAGCGTGGTGATATATTGTATATTTAATAACATTAGTCTGGACTATCAGAGGACAGACAGGCAGATCCCTGCGGGTTCAAGGTCCCTCTGGCCTATACAAAGCAAGTTCCAAGACAGTTAATACATAGATAAAACCTGTTTTGAAAAACCAAAAATAAAAATAAAAAAATAAGATTAACTATTTTTTCTAATAAAAATAAATGAAAAGACAATTCTTACTACTTCCTTTCCCAAGAATATGGCAGGCAAACCTAAACACTGAACTTGGTGAGCAAAGACACAGCATGAACAATGACCTCTCATGAATGTGTAACATACACAAAGGTACATTGTTCATTCCCATGTTGCCCCTGCATGCTTTATGTCAGACTGAAAACTTCCTGTAAACCAACCTGAGCCAAAGAAACTATATTGTAAACAGAATGAGGGAACTTGCTATTTTTAGGAACGCCTTTTAGACATCTCTTGTGGGAACTAAGTAAATAGTTGGTAATTAAATTAGGTCAATACAAATTCATCTGCTTTCTAAACCTCAACAATGAAATTTCTTACAAAAATTCTATCACCACTACAAGGAAGCCAATAACCAAGAGGCTCAGAAAATCAAATTATATTTCTTGATCGCTTCCAATCTAATTGTTTTACAATTACTGCAGAAGCAAGAGAAACACACCACTTGGGAAGAACTTTTCCACAATGATATAAGTGATCTGTGTGCTCTTTAAAAAACAAAGCAACCACACAAAAACCACAGCATGACTGGGGATGCAGTTCCAGAGAGAGCCTGTCAGCATACGCTAGGCCAAGGTCCCCAGCTCTGGAAGACAAATTACAGATCTGGTGGATCTCATAGACAAGGATGATGTCTCAAACACCCAAAGAATGGATACAGACAGATCTAAACAGTCTTTCCCGCATCCTTTAGACAATGGCCCCAGATTCCGTTTCAGGCCCTGTGTTGACACTGTCTCCACAGAAAAGCTGGTCCCAGACCCATCCCCCTCTCTTCCAGACAATTACAAGTAAGCACTCGTCTGTGTGTGAGGGTATGCATCCATGAATGCGCACATGCACAGACACACATTTCAGTCCTGCCAGCTTACTAAGCCCATCTCAGATAGAGTTGATTCAGTTCCCCACCCAGTTCAGAAACTGGGAAACCCAACTCCAACATCTCCAGTGCTCTCTGTGAACCACACTTAAAGATAGCAATGCAGGAGTTTACCTCCTCCTACTAAGTAAGGTCACGTGAGGTCTCAGACTTTTTCTTGTGTTTCTCACATCACCCAGGGTCCTGCTTATGGGTCTCTGCAGGCCATTCTTCAGCAAAGGCATGGAAAAAGTCCTGGCCATCCAATAACCTCCGGTCCCTGGCATCAGGCCAAGGGTCTCTGCATTTCTGAAGCTACTGTTGTTAAAGTATGTGACAGGTCAAGTCACTGATGAAAACTAGCCACAGAGATCTATGGTACACGGCACTCACATGCTCACTTGCTGCTCTTCCATCACAACATCTCCCTGAGACAGCTTATGGGGTTGGGTATGAGAGAGCTTAGTACATCTAAGAACTCAAACCATGAAAGATGACATTGAAGCAGAGACGGGGCCAGGAGCAGCTTCAGAACAGCCTCTCTCTGCTTCCGGGGTACCTCTCCTCCCCACTACGTGCAGGTGCTGATCAGAACCAGACACAGACTTACCAGTTAGGCATTCTAGCAACAACCAGTTTCAACAAGTTGAAATTCTAGCCCATTATCTTCAAACGATGTGTATCTATCTCTGGGGAAAAGGAAACCACAGTTTTAATGAGTTCAGCCCAATAAGTAGCTCATACCCATTCCAGACTCACGGTTGTCACTCTGAGAGTCTCTAGGAACTATTGTAATTGTATCAATGACAATTTGAAAAAAAAAAAAAAGAAAGAAACAGAGAGAAAGAAAGAGGGAGGAAGGGAAGGAAGGGAGGGAGGGAGGATGGGAGGGAGGGAGGGAGGGAGGGAGGAAGGAGGGAGGGAGGGAGGAAGATTCTAACAACCTCATAGTTGGTGGGCTACCTCCTCTCGGTCTTGATACTTCCAAGTTATGTATGTGTAAAAGGGAAATTGTGTGTTTATACTAAAGCCACCCTCTGAGAGGGCTGGAGAGATGGTTCAGAGGTTAAGAGTGCTGGCTGTTCTCCCAGGGGTCCTGAGTTCAATTCTCAGCACCCACATGGTGTCTCACAGCTATCTATAACGTTATATGGTGCTGTATACATAGTAAATAAATAAAAAAGAATCAAGCTGAAATGAATTATTTTATTTAGGTTACTGTTCTGTTTTTTATTGTTATTATAAACAAAGAGAACTAAAAAAATACGGTTTTTTTTTTTTGTTTTGTTTTGTTAAAGTCACGTCTTGGGAGCTGAGGCTGTAGTTCAGCAGATTGTTTGGCATACAGGGCCTTGGATTCCATCTCTAGAACAACAAAATTCTGCTAAGTGGTCCAACCAAGAAAAATTGAAAGTCCAAATGTACTCTTTTTGTGTTGACCTGAGGACCATGAACTATATCTGGGAAAGCTTACCCTCTACTGTGTGTGTGTGTGTGTGTGTGTGTGTGTGTGTGTGTGTGTGTGTGTGTGTGTGTTTGCCTATGTCCATAAATGTAGATATTCCTGGATGCCAGAAGGGGACATGGGATTCCTCTGGAGCTGGAGTCACAACCCAAGGTTAATACTGGGAATTGAACTCCAGTCTTTTGAAAGAACAGTAAATGTTCTTATCCACTAAGCCATTTATCTCTCTGGATCATGATCTAACGTCTATTATGGAAATGTGTCTACAAAAGTAGAGAGAACAGACTAAGGAAACTGGAGTTACAGTTGCTAGCTTCAAAAACTGAACCCCGTAGGGGCTGGGCCGCTAGCTGAGTCAGCAGGGGCTCTGTTGAACAAGCAGGAAGACTCAAATTCAGATTCTCCACACACATAAAGCATGACTATAAACCTGACTCCGGGAGAAGGTGAAAGGAGTGAATTCCTGAGGTTTGCTGGACAGCCAGTCTAGTCAATCTAGGTTCAGCAAGAGACCCTATCTCAAAATATAAAGGTACGAGTGATTGAGGAAGGACATCCAATGACAATCTGGGGTCTACACACGCATGCACATCCACACCTACACACACAAACATGCACAGTACCAGCACACACATAGAAATACAAACGATTGCTTTCTCCAAGACCAATCCCATACGCCTGCCTCTCTCCTTACCCTTCAATTGATTTTTAGACAAATCTCATACATCTTCCTCAGTTCATTTGTAAACATGTCAATATGTCTAGGCAGGTCTCACCCACAAGCCCAGGTCATGCTGCCCAACACAAAAATCATAAAGTTACTTAAAATATTATGAGAGTTTTTGCATTCTTTTGTAGTTGGATTAACAAAGTTCTTAAGTATGATGTTTTCAAAAGGCTAGACAGGAAGGACACTTTAAAATAACTCAAACATCACCAGACCTAAAAAGAATTGACAAGAAAGCCTTAGTATCCTCAAGTACCTAGTTAATATGCCATTGTGCGTGTTTTCTTCATTATTGGACACATTTTCAAACTGTTTGTTCAAAGAAGAGTTAAAATCAGGTCCATATGGGGTGTGTGTATGTGTGTGTGTGTGTGTGTGTGTGTGTGTGTGTGTGTGTGTGTGTGTGTGTGTGTGTGTGTGTAACTGTTTGACAATTTGGTGGGTTTCCCAGTGAGTGTGGAGATCAGAGTACAATGTGCATGAGTCAGTCTCCTTCTGCTATGGATTCTGGTCACTACACTCATTACTGGGCTTACACAGCAATTGCTTTCTCCGCAGAGCCGTCTTGTCAGCCCAAAGCTCTGTCACCTTTTAAATTCCTTTACAGTGCTGGGGACCAAACCCCGGGCCATTAGCACACGTGGCAAGCACTCTACCATCAATGTTTATTCTTGAATCTAATTATTGAGAACATTATTTTAAGCTGTGTTACCTTTGTTTATGTTGCATTTGTTTAACTCTGTGAGGCTGTGTTACTGTGCCTGCCTAGAACACCTGACGGTCTAATAAAGAGCTGAATGGCCAATAGTGAGGCAAGAGAAAGGGTAGGCGGGGCTGGTGGGCAGAGAGAATGAAAAGAAGGAGAAATCTGAGGAGAGGAAGACAAGAGAGGACAGTAGGGGACAGCCACCCAGCCAGCTATGGAGCAAGAGTAAAATTTACAGAAGAGAAAGGAAAAAGCCCAGAAGCAAAAGTCAGACAGGATAATAATTTAAGAAAAGCTGGCGAGAAACAAGCCAAGCTAAGGCTGAGCATTCATAGGAAAGAATAAGCCTCTGTGTGAGATTTGTTTTGGACCTGGATAGCGGATTCCCCCAGAAGAGCAAAACCCAACAAACATCTGCTTGTTTCTCTTTGTCTTTTCCATATCCTTGAAACCGTTGTTAAAGAAACCTTATTGGTCCTGTAGGCGTTCTGCACTTTGCTGGTTGTCTTTCCGCTTCCTGTGGTGGGGGCTGCATCTGGAGTCTCCACTAGATCACGTCTGATTTTCTGTTATAGACTTTCATTCATTCGATTGCCCACTTATTGAGCTGTCTTTCTACTTGGGATATTCTCAAACATTGATTAGATCACTGCCTACATCCATTCATTTGGGGGGAATGCAAAAATGTCCCTTTTCCTGGCTGGGTTCCCAGGTGGGGATGACAGAAGTTGAGTTCTCTCCTTGGTGGCCTTGTCCCTCATGGTCCTCTGCACTCTCAAATGTGCTTCGTTATTGCAAAAACAGACTCTCGTCATCTCTTTAGCTCCCCAAGGCAGCATTCACCCTAGAAACTACAGACTACAGGACTTTATCTCGCTTTAACTCACTGGTTTCCTGAGGCTGAGTTCTTCTCTAGCATTCTCCAAAATGGCCCCAGGATTTCTCTGGCACCATTTAGAACTCATGGATTCAGAAGCATTTCATGTGTTTCCACTCAGTGTAGTTATTATCTCTACTGATGATAAAGTAGTTACCCTCTGGGAGCTGGAAGTTGGCTCCTGAGTTTTTCTGACATGTCCCTCCTTGTCTTTGATAGTTTCCTGGCTTTAAGTTATGCCAAGATGCCCCAGGCTAGCCTTCTTTATCTATTCCACAATGTGGAACCAGCCATCTTGCCAAGGAGATTTGTAGAAGATGCCATGGTCATTTGGACTCAGGGTCTTGAGTGGATAGCTTGAAATTCAGTCATCTATAATCTAACTGGCTGTCATCTGTCTGTCTTATCTATCTGCCTACCTCTCTATTACCTATTATTATCTACATAGCTACTACCATCTATCTACACAGTAATCTATCATCTACCTACCTGCCTATCTATGATGATATCATCTCTTTACTATATTCCAAATTAAAATATTCTACCAAGTGTAATGACACATATGGGAAAAAATTCCACAGTGAAACTCAATACTTAATACACTAACTTGATTAGCTGTCTCATGCCAACAATCACACTTTTCAATGGTTGTAATTATTCTCTACCTACCTATAACACTCTGAAATAAGTAAGGCAAGGGGAGGGCTCAGTCAGTCTAGTGTCTCCTTCCACAAGCATGGTTCAGCCCTACACAAGTCGAGTTCAGACCGAAGCATTCGCATAAAGCCAAGCATGGCAGCATGTACCTTAAATTCAAGCTGGGGAGGGCAGAGAAAGATAGATCCCCAAGGCTCTCAGACTGCCGGTCTAGTTGAATCACGGAACTCCAGATTCAGGGAGGGAATGTGTCTTAAAATAGAAGGTGGAGGGCCAGCAAAATGGCTCAGTGGGGAAAGGAGTTTACTACTAAGCCTGAAGGCCCCTGAGCCCACATGGTAGAAGGAGAGACTCCTGTAAGATGTCCTCTGACCTCCACACATGAGCCATGGCATATGTAGAGGCACACACACACACACACACACAGAGAGATCATGTACACAGATAAATCAAACACAAACAATAATGAAAATACAAATATTAACACCAGTAATATTATGAGGGCAATTTATTTCAGATGTTTTTGTTCTTTATTCTTTCTTTTTTCCTTACAGTGTCTAACTGCCAAGGACGTACCATCATAAGGTGTTATTCAAAGATGAATGGAAGGTTCTCCCCTTATAAATTCTGCCAATAGCCCAATCCAGAGTTAAGTAAATCTATTTGATTTTGTTCCCAACTTTTAGACACTGCTCCTTTAAATTTAACATTATAAATTGATTATGTAAAACATTCGTACTGTTTCAAAGTCAGATCTACCAACCAACATACAATTAACAAGGCTAGCATTCATCTCTCTTCCTTCCTCACTGTCCTTCGCTTCCCACCAAGTCTCTCTTGTGTTTTTAATACTGACAAATTGATGTCTTATTCCCTGTCCATTTAACACAGTCTGTAAGTCCCTCCACAGCCACACACGAGAAGGCTCTTGTTTCCTTTGTAATAATCCATCACGAGGATGTCATCAGTTTATCCAGGCAGTTCTCTGGTGACAGACAGGGGCTGCTTCTAGATATTTGCCTTTGTAAATACTGCATCGGCCATTTCATATTTTCCCAAGGTTCTTAAAGGTGTTAGTTGCTGGGTTGTGGGTGTAGCGCTCTTGTGATTTCTCTAGAGAGGGCCAGAGTCTCTTCCACAGGATCTTGTCCAGCCATTTTCCTGCCAGCACTGAGGGAGAGATCCCATCTGCCCACAGCTTAGCCAGCAGAGCGTGCTCTGAGTCTTTTGTGCTTTGGAATGCTGGGCGTTCTTGCTTTCTATCCTACAAAGTATTAATGAAGTTGAGCATCTTAAAAGGGATTCAGAATTCTTTTTCTGTCAATTATCTGGGGTTTTTTTCTCACTCATCTTTCTGCAGAATTAGGGCATTTGTTTTCTGCCTTTTGAAGCTTTTTTGCTTTCTTTGCACAAAGGGCTAAAGCCCAGTGTCTCTGCTAAAAGCTGAAAATATACTTATTTCTGTTTTGTGGCCTTCCTTCAATTTTTATTCATGGTGATTTTTCTTTGTCTTTGTTTTCTGAGTATTTTTCTTAATTCTGTGCAAATACTTTCTATTGCAATGCAACCACTCATTAGTCTTTTCCATTATTGTGCCTCAACTTGAGTCATACTTTAGAAAAATTCGCTTCCTAATATATTAGGAAATAATTCCCCAATATTTTCTTTTATGTTTTCATAGCTTAGTCCTCACATTTAAATGCTTTGTCCATTTGGGGTTTACTCCAATGTAAGAAGTGAGAGAAAGATCCGAGTTTGATTTTTCAGGAGCCCCTTGTAGAGATGTCCATTTTCTTGACAGTAGGAAATGCTTTCTCTCTCTCATATGAAATTTCTGGATGCAAGTGGACCCGTTTGTGGATTTCTCTACTCTGTGCCACCAGCCTGCTTACTCACCAGATGTAAAATCCCAGCATCTTCGGGCAGCAGGTGTCTCTAGTGTGATTTAGGTCAGATGCGAATGCACCTGGTGTTGTCTTCGTCTGCAGAATGCCTTCTTCTGCTGCTTCTTTCTTCCTGGTACTGCAGATGGCACACAGGGTTCATGCATGCCAATGCTTGGCAGGTACTCTCACTGAGCTGCATTCATGGACCCCTCATTTTCAGAATTTTCTTTGCTTCTTTACATCTCTTCTTCCAAATGAACTTGAGTTTCCCTTGGATTGTCTTTTTTTTTTTTTTTTTGTCAGTATCCCCCCCAAGCCCAGATGTTTGACTTGATTGAAACCATGCTTGGCTGCTCTAGTTCAGTAAGTGTTAACTGACATAAACTATGCGGAAGACCTCTGCCTGGAGGCCATCATACAGTCTCAACACCCACGTCAGTGGTAGAAGTAGAAGTTAGGTGGAAGACTCTACTAAGGCTTTAATCCTCTAGGTTTCGATAGAGCTGAAATATTAATATCAATAGCATTCACAAAAATTTTATGGTGTGGGAATCATCTCTCTGATGAATTTGCACTGCACACATGTGCACATTTTCTATTATCTGTCAGTCAAAGCTACTGCATTTCAGTCTACGTCACTGCTAACAATGTAGATTTTCTGCTCATAGAGCAAAAGAGAACCTTGGGTTTCTGTGTTGAACAGCCTCTGGGTGAGGAGGATTGAGGCTTCAGATCCTGGCTCTTGTCCCATGTTTTGTATTGAAGGAACATACTGGGCTAGAGAGCAAGCGGAGAATCAGTTCCTCTGTTTAACAAATGATTCATGCGTTAGAAATGGACAAAAGGAAACATGGCACCGAGGAAAAGGCCCCCAGATTGTTATTCGAGAAGCCATGTGAACACTGACCTTGGCTGACTGGAGCCTGCCCTGGTTTTACCAAACTGATCTAGCCCTCTGACCTGGTCTGGGTCAGAGAAAACCAAATGCAAAGGAGTCGAAGCTCACTCTTGCCACTGAACTGACTTCCAGCTCTGCCCTTAACAGCCTCCTGATGAAGAGAAACATCTTAGGCTCTGAGACTTAGAGGACAGGATTTGCCTCAACTCACCTCCTCAATCAAGTGCTTTTCCTGTTTCCACAACCATAACCTTGTAGCTGTGCTCTTTAAACCACACACCGAACACCTTGGAAGGCCGGCAGCCGAAATGTGTGTGAACATGCTCACATCAATCTGTTTGCTCCTTAGCTCAGAGATCATGCACTTGTCCTCAGAAGTGAAAGGAAGCCCCGAGTGGGATCTCCTACTTCAGCGAAAGGTGTTTTGGTGTCAGGAAGTCATTTTGTCCCATAGGTGACAGTA
Organism: Phyllotis vaccarum; assembly: GCA_033318265.1. Taxonomy (NCBI): domain Eukaryota; kingdom Metazoa; phylum Chordata; class Mammalia; order Rodentia; family Cricetidae; genus Phyllotis; species Phyllotis vaccarum. The sequence goes on along the minus strand of JARWLC010000004.1, from coordinate 71,533,738 downwards.
AGACAGCATCTTAGAAATCACCATGTTTTATTATAAAATGCATTCATGTAAGAGTCTATCCAAAAGGGCTCCTGTGACTGTTGCTGTGGTGTTATCCACACGAGGAAGAACAAGAGCACACGTACAGATAAACGCATCTCACAGGAACAAGCAAAGTAGGAACAGGTGCAGAATGGGCCGAGCAAACTTCAGGAGAAGGCAAAATAGCCATGTTTTGTGACTAGGTCACTGGGGAGAAGGAGTCGCTTATGAAAACAGGCATTAAATAAAATAGTTTTAAAGAATAAGGTCTTGAAGGTGCTAGGACCTGGAGAATGCTGCAGAAATCTGACATGTTGGGGCCATCGAGATGGCTCAGTAGATAAGGGTGTCGGCTGCCAAGGCTGACGACCTGAGTCCTCACATGATAGAAAAAGAGAGCCAATTCTTATAAGTTGTCATCTGACCTCAACACGCATGCCGTAGTACATATAACATTCCACTCCATAAAATGAGTGGGGAAGAGAAAGAAATCTGTGGTGTACAGGGGAAAATAATAAAAACAAACAGAAACATCAAGGTTGATTGAAAAGCCCATGGCCCTGGCCCACCAGCTGTGGCACTAACCTGACTGGCCCCGATTCTAGGCTCATCTCTATGTCCTCTGCAGCCTTTAGCATTCTCCCATTAGCATCCCATGTTGTGTAACCTTCCCGGAACCTTGAAATGCCCCATGAGCTAAGAATGCTTGTTCCCATTTTACGGAGAACAGTGAGACTTATGAGGCACACATGTTCCTAAGACTGCCTCCAACAAGTGGCCTAATACTCTGTCTGGAAAGATGTTAGTATTTTTTTAAAGCTGTGCACATGTGATGTATGTGTGTGCAAACATGTGAGTGTTGGTACATACATGCCGTGGCAAGATGATGACCTTGGGACTTGGTCATCTTCTGCCTTGAGACAGGGTCTTTTTGTTGCTCATTGCCACATAGGTGAGCATTTGAAAATTCTCCCTCTCGAGTCTTACCATAGAAATACTGGGATTATAGACTTCCATTCCAATCCCAACATTACAGGGGTGCTAGGATTCAAACTCAGGTCCTCATGCTTGCATAGCAAGCACTTTGCCTACTGGTATTCCCTCATCCCTAATATTAGCATTTTTATGTTTTTTGGAGAAAATTCTCCTAAGAATCAAACCCGATATCTGCACACACCATCCCTATGACATTTAGTGTTGAGACATAAACAGCATTTCTAAAAGCATCAGGGTTGTGTGGTCTCCACTCAGCAGTTTAAAGACGTGATATCACCTAATCCATATATGTACCATGAGTCCTGGACAGCAGAATCCAGCGTTTGAGAGTCTTTAATCCACATTTCTTTCTTTAGCAATTCTAGTTTATGTTCTCAAGTCCATCCATTCACTCATGAACTGCAGGAAAGGCTTGGATGCGGGCTGCTCCACTTGGAGAAGGAGAATACACTGCTCCGAGCCTCCTTCCAGCTAGAGATTTGTAAGCTGGTTCTTAGCTTGTGCTCTTGGAGCAGCCCTGCACTCCCAGCACTGTGCCTCTTTGTGAATAGGTCGATCTTTAAGCCAATGACTATTTTGCTCGATTCATAGGGGGAAAAAAAATAATCTCCAGTAGACTGGAACAGGAGGGCAGTACATCTGATTCCAATTACAGTCAGATAATCACCATTCATGACCAGTCCAAGCTGGAAGGAAAGCTTGAATTTCTCCTCAGAGACATCTCCTGGGTTAACTTTTAACAAGGGCCACAGTTGAGTGTGGCCTTTCAGTGGAAACAAAAGAGGGTTCAAGTCTCTTTAAGGGCTTTACTGACTTCTCCACGCTGCTATGAAATTAGTTCTTTTGCAAGAAAATCATTTATGGGTTTAATCGAATGTGGGGAGAAAAAAACCCCATAGCTCTTCCACTCCCCCAATCCCTCAGGGAACAGAGCAAAGGAAGCTCGTCTTGCCTGTGACAACACTGACTGATGTCCTGTACCTTTCTCCATTTGGGAACTTAGAAGGAAAAACATTTGTTCCCTAAAGATTTTCTTGCAGTTATAGGAAGACCAGAGGCTCTTTGTGACTTGGGATCATTTGGACACCATGCAAAGCAGGAACAAAGTAGAAAATAGGTATGTGTTGACTGGAGGACGCTCAGTAAGCAAAGAGCTTTCTGTGCAAGCAAAATGACCTGACTTCGATCCCCAGCACTTATATAAAAGGGTGCCGCAGGGGCAGAGTATGGAGAACAGAAACACATCAATCCTTGGGGTGTGTTTAAGGAGGCCAACCTAGCTTAATTGAGGAACTCCAGATCCAAGAGAAAGGCACAGACTCAAAAACCAAGGTGTATGGAGCCTGGGAAATCACACCTGAGACTGACCTCAGGCGCCTGCCCACATTCACAGGGGTGAGGGGGTGAGGGTGGGGGACTGGGGGGGGATGGGGGGTGGGGAGGGAGATCCCATTGGCATATATGCATCCTCAAGACAAAGTGTCTTCCCAGAAGCTTGCTCCATTTACGAGATGAGAGAGAGGGAATACTTGAAGATGTTCACCAGTGAAGCAAGGTTTGAGTGCTTAGCCATGCCTCTGCGTTCCTGGGCAGCATGAATCGGGACCTGCTTCCTATCCCTAGCTGAACAGCAGAAGGACTTGTGATAATCAGTCGCAGTTCCCCAGCAGTTCCCAGCCCAGTCTCACTGGAATAGTGGGGGTCCTGTTTCCCTGTTATAGAGAAAGTCTTCTGGGCTCTGGAGTCACAAGCGTCTGGTTCCTAGATCACCCGTTCTGCTTACTGTTTTTGGACAAGTCACACGACTTCTCTTAGCTTAAATATCCTCTTGCTGAGAATAAATAGAGAGAGGCACAGACCCTTGGAGGTAGTGAACGTGACACACAGCGGTGGTTGTAAACAGTACCAAGCGTGTAAGCAATTCATACACATTGATGCCTTAATGTTTTGAAGAAGTTAATGATTTCTTCCAAAATTTCCTTTCTTTCCCTAATCTCAGTTATGTCTTAATTTCCAAAGCTCAGATAGCCAGAGGAAGGGAAGGGATGGGGGAGGGCTTCTTCTGAGTGAGAACACAGCAGGTCTCCATACACAGTGAAATGCACTCAATATATTTGGGAAAAATACATAAAATCTAAAATTTAAAGTTACTTGAAACATTGAGAGGTTTTTATTTGGTTGGGTTTCGTTGTTTTTGTTTTTTTTTCTTTTCTTTTTTATGTGATGTTTTTAAAGGAAAGTCACAGTTCTCAAGCATAAACTTTGTAGGTGTCGATGCAGCGTCATGAGGTCATGCAGAATATTTATTCTCCTGAAAACTAGTGGACAACAAGCTGGACATTCCCACAATCATGAGCCAGCTGAAGGACTTAAATGCCCCCAGGTTTGATGACTGATAGGGAGCCAGAAACTAACCCCACGGAAACCACAGGACGAATGCTGTTCTCTAAAACCTAGAAATGGATTTCCAGAAGGACGAAAGAGCAGAAGTCAGCAGAACTGACAGCACAAAGAGCCTGATTTACCTGATCCCAGTAACCCAATTAAGTCCTAAGAAGGAATCAACCCTCACTTGTAAGGTCCAAGAGTGAGGGACCACTGTGACTTATTTTCTGGAAATGGCCTCAAAAGAAAATGGTATCTGGGGATTCAGAGATAGGTTGAGATTTTTGTCTCAGGAAAGCTCTCTTGCTCGAATGCTGTTGGAGCCACAAAACAATTGCCAGGCAGTAAGAAGCAATAAAGAGAGCCCCTGGGAGCAGTTACCTTATAGATGAGAACATAGGAAAAGGAGCCAGGACAGGTCAGCAAGAGTCAGGAAGTGCCCATGTGGAGGAGCTCACTGAGAACTGGGTACCCCGATGTGGAGGAGGGCACAGAGAACTGGGTACCCCGATGTGGAGGAGGACACTGAGAACTGGGTACCCCGATGTGGAGGAGGACACTGAGAACTGGGTACCCCCGATGTGGAGGAGGACACTGAGAACTGGGTGCCCCCGATGTGGAGGAGGGCACTGAGAACTGGGTACCCCGGTGTGGAGGAGGGCACTGAGAACTGGGTACCCCAGTGTGGAGGAGGACACTGAGAACTGGGTGCCCTCACCCACCTACTTGATGCTTCATCACTCTGTCTTACCTCCTTCAACAAAACCCAGGGCTTAGGGAACAAACTTGACGTGAGAAAATAAACTGAGTAGTCACTGGCTTGTGTTCCGAGGTCTGAGCATCGTGCCCTTATTAGATGTTTACTTCTTTGTTTTTTCAACCAGTTTTTGAGATATGGGTTCCACACTGTAATGTGTCCCAGGAAGGAAACTCCTGCCGCCTTTGTGCCAGAGCCAGAGAAAATACAATGGCTGAGATTAATTGTTCTGAGCAGGGGAAGGCTCATGTGAACTGACATGCGTTAAGTCAGCAGTATCTGAGCCTTTTTACAGTCTGCTGGAACTGAGCTATAACAAGATAGACTCCTGCCCAGCCAACCCAGCAGGACTTCTAGTTAACCAAACAGGTAGTTCTAATTACAAAATACCAAGCAGGCTTTCCATTTCTTTCCCCTCCACTAACATTTAACCAAACCAAACAATTCTAAACCCTGGCCTGGGAGCCCTCTGCTTGACCCTGCTTTTCTAGGCTCTAAGACATCTCTCACTATAATGTTTAAAATAAAGTTACACGCTAAAATTAACGACTTTTGAAATGTAGCTATAATAATTATGTGAGCATATGTTATACTGGATTAGCATGTGGCCCATAATCCTTTGCTATTACAAAGTCCGGCTGTGCCATGAGATCCAGTGATTTTCTTTTAAGAGAAAGAATAATTTGGTAATGTTGCATACCAGCTCATGGTTCAAAACCTTTATTGGAATTTAACACTGTAGAGCAGATAACCAAGTGTTCCCCAGCTGCTAAATCTCACTTCATATATTTAGACAGTCCTTAATGATGGCAAATCTACGACTTGAAAGGATGTCACATCCAATGGACATTTTGAGAGGTTACTTCTGAGGCCACATCTGCTTCATGTCACTTGCTCAGAGTGTTCTATTTTCCTCCAGGATTACTTAATGATCATTATTAGGATGGATATAAGTCCAAGGGCTGCATGTATTCTGAAACGTGGTCTGTAATAGTGCACACTTGCCTAATTTGAGAGGAGAGAGAGACACACTGAAGAACTTGCTAGCCAGGCAAGGAATCGGTGCGGATTAGCAAAGGAGAATTTATAATGTGCAATGAGTTTCTCACATGAGCAAGAGGCCATGGAAGAACTTTGAAAGCTATATTATTGCCCTAAAATGATGGGGTCATATGCTGAACTTGGAGCAAGGTTTCAAGGTGTTCTGAAATGTCAAACCATGGCACACAGTACAGAGCACACTGAAATGTGCCGAAACACATTTAACATTCCAGATTTGAGCTTTAAAACATTGGCTAGCTAGAACACATGATGGGACCATTTTGCTGCCCTTTGTATTTTGTGCTTACAGTCTATCCACCCATGAGTTGGGAAGATGTGTCTCCCTCCATCGGTTTCAAACAAGCCTCACCTCGGCAGCATATTTTAGAGACAGGAGAATAAAAGCAAGCCATCCTTGAAATTGCAGCTATCAGAAACAAAGATTTGTGTAGCTTCACAGTCCTGCTTGTCTCCTAGACCTGGTTCTGTGTTTGGGTTAGCTAAATCTGTTTGGCACCACTGAAGTCTGGTAGCATGCTTACTACCAAAAGGTCAATAAATAAAAAGTAAATTCTGATGGCGTGCATTGCCTTTCTCTATAACCAGATCCTTGTAATAGTTACTGTTTTGCAATGTTTGTGTCCCCCGCCACTGAGAAGACTGGGCCACTTTAGAAGTGACAAAATGAAGGTGGTGTCAATCTATTGAAAAGGAAAGGACCTAGTGCCAAGGAGTCTGCTAACTTGACCAATGTAAACAGTGTGCTGTACAACTCACACTCTAAAAATAGCCCAGAGAAACTGCAGGCTGTGGTCAACCACCTAAACAATATAGAATGAATGTAAGCACGGAGTGCAAACATAAGTTACTGAGGCTGGATTTAAAGATGCTGGCTTAAAGTGGGCTTCGGAAACCCTTTAAACAGGGTTACTCTTCGTGTGAGGGTGTGACGGGAAATGGTTGCAGTGGGTTCTTGGCTTTCCTAATGCTGCAACCCTTTAATACATGTGGTGACCCTTTAACACCTTATGCTGTGGTGGCCCCCAACCGTATTATTTTCATTGCTACTTCCTGTCATTTTGCTACTGCTATGAATTGTAATGTAATTATCTGTGTTTTCTGATGGTCTTAGGCAAGCCCTGTGAAAAGGTCATTTGGCCCCCAAAGGGATCGTGACCCATAGGTTGAGAACCTCTGCTCCAAACCCTAGTGATATGGATGAAGATTTGTGTTGCAGTCAGTATTCCATTGCTCTGAAGAGACACCCTGACCAAGAAAACTCTTAGAAAAGAAAGCATTTAATTGAGAGCTTGCTTACAGTTTCAGAGGTTTTAGTTCATTATTATTATGGCTACTTACCATTTTAAAAGAGAATTCCTTCCTACATGTAAGTCTCATATGGAGCTTGATTCTTAGAAGTAGAATTGCTGTAGTCAACCCCAGAGAGGGCTGGAGTACCAGTTAATCCTTCAAATCATTGTCTCAAGACACTTTATTTTGCCTGGGGTGTGTTTCCTTGGTAAATAACCTCTGACCTTGCTTAATGGTTGACCAACTGATATCTAATTAGCACTGTTAATAATTAATGTTCTAAAATCTCCTCACTTATAGAGTGGTATTGTCATTAAAAGCTCACACAGCACTTCCGCTGGTGCTGTGCAGCATTAGAAAGATCATATTCTACCATATGTGATTTCTCATATATAAAAATAATTTATATTCAGTTAACTCTAGGAAGGGGGAAATGAAGAGAAGGAAAAAGAGAAAGAAGAAGATAGGAAATCAATTAATACCCCAGATAGAGCCTTTCATCATCACACTGGAATTCTGATTTCAGACTCTGCATAGGAGTCAGGCCATTCACCAAAAGGGAAAATGTTACAGTGGGCCCAAGCTCCTCATTTGCTCCTAGATGAGTCAACATATCTCTGGTGCTAAGCATCTCTCTGTTGACAACTAACTTAAATGTCTCATGTTTCTACAGGGAAACTATAATAATTATTCTCTTCAGAATTCACATGAAGGACTGTTGTTACCCAAACTACCAAAGGAAGGCCCAACCAATTAGCTTCTTGGGAGAACTATTTCTGTAACAGTCAAGAGGCAGTCACTATCAGATGGATGACTGGAAATCACAGACATGAATACCCTGCTGGGGACACAGTTAGTCAGACTGGCTATACAAACGGCTGTAGAGGCCCATACAAGCTCATAGGAGGAACCATTCTGTGTAACATTATATGTGATTCTTCCTTCTTTGTGTATGTGGACATGTGCATACACATGTATATGTGTGTGAAGGCCAGGCAACTACCTCCAGGATTGTTCCCTCAGAACCGTTCATCCTTTTGGTTTGTTTTTCTGAGGCGGGTCTCTCATTGGCCTGAAACTCTTCAAGTAGGCTAGACTGACTGGTTGAGAAGCCCAAGCATCTTCCTTTCTATGCCTGTCTATATTGGGATTACAAATAGTAGCCACCACACCCAGCATTTTGTAAGTGGGTCCTGGGAATCAAACTCATTTGAAGCAAATGCTTTTCCAAAAGAGCCACCTCCCCAGTCTCTTTCCTCTCTTTATGTTGCAATATCATAAGCACTTCCAGCAATAGGAAGGAGGAAGAGAAGCTCTAGTCCACTCTGGCACAACTATGAAAATGTCTAAAATGCTCAGGGAGAGGCAGCCTGGAGTAAGGGTGCATTGCGGTTCGTGGCAGCCTGGGTCTGATCTGGTCTAAGAGCCACTCTAAAAAGATCCAAATCTAGATCATGAGAGTCTTTCCTGCTGCAGCTTAGGATGCAGATGTTGCTTGGTCAACAGGGCTACAGCTGAGCTGTTGTAGGTCAGCCTCATGAGGAGCCTGCTTCCAGTCATTAGACCACTGGTGTTAGGCAGGGACTCAGGAATGAGGTCAGCATCTACAAAGCTACTGGGCTGGGTACCGTGTTCTCATGAATTTCCAAGGGATGGAGTAGCAATCTTCTTGACTTAAGAACTTGAACAAGGGGAGACAGCTCAGGAGATAAGCACTGGATGTGTAAGTTTAAAGACAAGAGCTTCTACCCTTAGTACCCTCAAAAATACAGGCTGAAAGAGCCATCCACCTGTAACTCCAGCCCCCAGGAAGGGGGAGACAGGAAATCTCTGCAGCAAACTGGCTAGCTAGACTAGTTGTATGGACAAGTTCAATTGAGAGGCCCTGTCTCAATGAAAAAGAGGAAAGCAGTCAAGCAACATACCTGATATCAGCCTCAACTAGCCTATGCACACACACATACACACATACATACACATTACATATGTACACACATATATAAATACATACACATACACAGAAACACACATATACAAAAGCACACATACATACACATATACATATACACATATATACATTCACACAAACACACATATACAAACATATATATATATATATATATATATATATATATATATACACACACACACACACACACACACACCACAGAGAAACTCCTGCAAAAAATTAACAAAATAACAAGTAACTTCTTCTCCAGAGTCTAGCTATAACCCACATACCTGCCACCACCCACAGGTCCTTTATGTGCCACATGCAACCTTTCCACACAGCCAGATCTCCAACCTCCTCCCACATTTTCTCTTCTGCCCCAACTTGTTCTGTCTATATCAGACTCAAAGATAACAAAAGAAGTCCATGTGCCCAGATCTCATTATAAAAATACCAGTAATATGAAAGAGCAAGTCAGTACCTTCTCTCCAAAACCTGCCAGTTTGTGGATATGCTTGTTAGTGATAGTGACCTAGATGAGCTCCAGGACACAGGATTCAAAAAATAACCAACTTAAACACCGTCAATGGATTCAGGAGGTTTAAAGAAGACACAAATAAAAAGCTCAACAAGATAAAATGGAAGAGACTTGGAGAATAAATGCCTGGGTGACCCCCAAGAAAACAGAGCCGTAAATCTGATGGAATGACAAAGGAAATCCAAGATGAGAATTCAAAGAAGTTAGAAATACTGAATTGAACTCAAGCAGAGATGATGATGAAACTGAAAAATCCAATAACTCAACTAGAAAACTCAAAGGGAAGCCTTGAAAGTAGAATGAATCAAGCAAAAGCTACAATATTGGAATCAAAAATATAGAATCTATACCAAATAAGCAAGAATTAAAAAAAAAAAAAACTTCTTAAAGCATCAAAAAGAAACACTATGAAAAGTAAAAAATGAACAAACAAAAACCCCTTAGAATTACAGTCATAGTTAAGGTAGAAGAATTCCAGGTTGATGGCATAGACCAGATCTTTAACAAGATCATACAAGAAAACTCCCCAAACTAAGTGAAAACACACCTATATGGATAGAAGAAGCACAAAGAACACCAAATAGGCAAGACCAAAAAATAAATCCCCATGGCATATAATAGTTAACACTATGTGTACATAACAAAGACAGTGTATTGAAAGTTTCAAGAGAAACACATACACACACATACACACACAAGTCACATCTAAAGGAAACCTCATCAGAATAAGAGCTGAGTTCTCACTGGAAAGTTTGAAGGTCAGTGGAGTCTGGAGCAATGCATTAAATATCCTAAAAGACTATGATGGCCAGCCTAGACTAACATACCCAGCAAAACTATCCACCATAATTAAAGGAGAAAGACTAATTTTCCATGTCATGAACAGTATAAAAATTTATATCCAACAAACCAAACCCAAAGAAAATATAGGAACCAAACCTAAAGAAATACAGGAAGCATAATTGAAAGGTAAGGAAAAGTTTTCCGTGGCATAAACAGCCTAAAAAAAATTTACATCCAGCCAGTTTATATCGAAACCTAAAGAAAATATAGGAATGAGCACAGCAAGAGACTGTGGATGGAAATATGAAACCACACTCCTTAAAAAACAAATTTCAATAATAACTTTAAATATCAATGGCCTCAATTTTCCAATAAAAAACATAAAATGTCTGAATAAAGAAACAAATTTTATTTATCTGTTGTCTACAAATAAACAAACAAACAAAACACAGCTTTAAAGTTAGGTTAGGTACTACCTTAGAGTAAAAGGTTGAACAGAAATATTCTAATACATGGGACCAAAAAGCAAACAGCAAATGCTATTCTATAATCTGACAAAAGAGACTTAAAACTAAAACTAATAGGAAGAGATACTTCATTCTAATAAAAAGAAGACATTACACACACACACACACACACACACACACACACACACACACACACACACACACACAAACCCCAAATTCTGGGGTACCTAATGTCATTTTTAAAATGTACTGCTCGGTTTAAAGACACAGCTTAATATTGAATCATTAATAGTGGGTGATTTTAATACTCCACTTTTTACAATGGGAAGGTCATCCAAACAAAAAATAAACAAAGAAATATCAGAATCAAGTGGCATCGTGTATCAAATGGACCTAACAGATATCTAGAGAATATTCTACCCAAACACCAAAGAATAAACATTCTACTCCAAGAAGCAGCAACCAGAAGCTTTTCTAAAATATACCCCATCCTGGGACACAAAATAAATCTTTAAAACTTCAAAATGATTGAAATCACTTCTTATATCCTTACTTAGACAAAAAAAATAGTAAATTTGTAAATGTATAAAAATTAAACTACTCATTGCTGAATAGCAAGCGATTCAAAGAAGAAATGAAATTAATAACAATAATGATAATAATGATAATAAATTCCCTAGAACTAAATGAAAATAAAAACGAAACACAACAAAACCTCTGGAACACATTGAAAAGCAGCCCTGTGAGTGAAATTTACAGCTCTGAGCACACATATTAAAAAAAAAAAATTTAAAAAACTCAGAAAGAGGCAGGGCACAGTAGTAAACACCTTTAGTCCTAGTGCTTGGGAGGCAGAGACAGGTGGATTTCCGTGAGTTCAAGTCCAGACTAATCTACAAAGCAAGTTTCAGGACAGCCAAGGGTGCACAGAGGAACCTTGTCTAGAAAAAACAAACAAACAAATCAGAGCACAAATAAATGACTTAATAACACAACTAAAAACAAAACAAGAACAAACCAAGTTCACACCAGTTGGGCAGCAAGAAATAATAAAAATCAGTTAACTAGAAACAGGACAGATTTGAGCTGGGTTTTTGTTTTGTGAAGATAAATGTGGTTGATGGGCCTTTGGCCCACCTTACCAAAAGAAAGAAAGGGAGGACCTGAATTAAGAGAATCAGAAATGAGCAGGAAAACATTACACCAAAGAAATTCAGAATCTTAGGAAACATTTTATAGGCCTCTATTTTTGGATTCCATGAAGGTGGAAGCTCCAAAAGAAACGGGTAAATATCTATATTCAGCCAAACCGCCAAAAATCAAACCAAGAAAAAGTCAACAACTTAAACAGACCCAGAGTAAATGAGACAGAAACAGTAATAAAATGTCCAGGGCCAGATGGATCAGCAGCAGAATCCTACCACTTTCAAAGAAGATCCAGAGCCAATCCTTCTTAAACTATTCAAAAAAGTAGACACACAGGAGCACTTCCAAACTCGTATGAAGCCAGAATACTCTAATACCAAAACCAGGTAAGGATACAACATGTCCCTGGCTAACAGAAACTCAAAAATGTTCAATAAGATACTATCAAACAATACAGAATTCATACCAAAAAGATTATCCACCATGGCTTTATCCTTAAAATGCAGGATGAGTTCAACATATGCAAGTCAATAAATGTAATAAGTCATTTAAATGACTTTAAAGTCAAAAATCACATGACCATCTCAATAGATGCAGAAACGGTCTTTAACCAAATCAAACATGCCTTCATGATAAAGGTCTCAGAGAAATGTAAGGCTAGAGAGAATATATCTCAATGTAATAAAAGCCGTATATGATAAACTCACAGTCAACATCCTGCTAAACAAAGAAATACTTGAAGAAATCCCAGGGATGTCAGAAATGAGACAGGGGCCAAGGATGCTCCCATCCACACTCCTTTTCAACATCATCCTAGAAGTTCTACCTGGAGCAATAAGAGAAGAAAGCTAAGGGATGTAAATTGGCAAAGAAGCCAGTCTAATCCTATTTACATATGGCATGATACCATAGAAATCCTAAAAATTCTATTAGCTTCACCTTTCGGAAGTCAATAGCTTTTCTATATATCTACAACAAATGTACAGAAGAGATCATGGATACTCTCTCATTCACAACAGTCTCAAAGAACAGGTCTAGGAATAAGCCTAACCAAACAAGTGAAGGACTTCTATAGTGACAACTTTAAATTTCTAAAGGAAGATGAAGATACCCAAAATGGAACCACCCTACACTCATGGACTGGTAGAAATAATAGTTTGAAAATGGCCATTTTACCAGAATTTATTTACCTACCCAATGCAATTCCAATCAAAATCCCCATCTTGTTCTTCACAGAAACAGAAAATAAACTTATAACAAAGGGTTTCTGACCTGCCTAGTTCCACAGTTTGGACTCGCCCACCACCACTTTTCTGGACCAGCAATCCCAAAGTCCCAAAGAAACACACAAATGCTTATATTAATTTCATGCTGTTTGGCCTATGGATCAGGCGCATTGCTAGCTAGTTCCTTCATCTTAACTCAACCCATTTTCATTAATCTGCCACATGGCCCATGGCTTACCTATTTTGTTACATGCTGCTTCTTCAGCAGCTGGAATGCCTCTCTCTATGATTCCGCCATCCTTCTCCTACCTGTGCTGATTTCCCCTCCTACTTTTTCTACCGTGCCAGCCATGGCCAAAACAGTCCTTTATTCACAGTATATAGAAAGACATTCCCACATCAGAAACTATCTTAAAATTCATATATGGAATCATAAAAGACATCTGATAGAGGATCTGTTCAGAGAACCAGAAGAGGAGAACCAGAAGTCATTACTGAACAGAGCTGGTCCTAAACTCCATAGCATTGAGTGGCTATGGCTGCAGCCTAGGCTGCTTGCACTGCTGGAAGATGGCAGTGGTGCTGCCCACAGGCCACAAGCACAAAAGTCCAGACTGAAGAGCCTCAAGGATGCAGACATTGAAGGTGAGGAGGTGTGCCGTGACCAGGAGTTCAAACAGAACCTGCCCCCCGGATGTGCTGTTTACCAGCAACATCACCCTGACTTTGGGCAATATCAGGATATCCAAGACAAGTTTCAACAATAGTCCAGTATTTATGGTGCTTCAGAAATAAGAAACCTTGAACAAATAGACCAACAATTGGTTGTAATGGATATTTGCATGTAAAGAAAGCTGTTTAGACATTTATATATGATGTGTGATGTGGGAATGCGTTTATGTATGCTGTGAATCTCAATCTTTAAATAAAGGAGCTGTTTTGAGCCATGGCAGGCACCATAGAAAAAGTAGGAGGAGAAATCAGAGCTTAGGTAGGAGAAGCAGGGCGGAGTTAGAGACAGATCGAGCCAGCTGCCCAAGGAGCAACATGTAAGGAGCACGGGTGAGCCACACGGGCCACGTGGCCGACAGATTAATAGAAATGGGTTGATTTAAGATGTAAGAGCTAGCTAGCAATGTGCCTGAGCCATAGGCCAAACAGCATGAAGTTAATATAAGTGTCTGAGTCGTTTCTGGGGACCTGGGCGGCTGGGCGGCTAAGCGGTCCCGGGCGGCAGGTCTGTGGGTCTCCGGATCTCTGGCTGCCCGGGACCCGAGACCTCACTACTACCGATGTGTGTGTGTGTGTGTGTGTGTGTGTGTGTGTGTGTGTGTGTGTGTGTGTGACACACTGCAGTCTCCAATGACAAGTAAACATTCAATGGAGAGGTGGGAAAGATGGAGGAGTGGAGCAGTGAGTGCATGATAAAGAGAGGCAGAATAGACAAGTAACAGTGGTGGGTATGAAAAAAGGCTGTGGTGGATGCAAGAATGTCATTGTTGAGTAGGACTGACAGAGTGATGTGAAGCAGCATAGAGCTTGTGCAGACTCAGCACACACACACACACACACACACACACACTGCAACACACTGCCCCGTCACAGGATCATCCTGGTTCTAAACAGTGACAGGATGTCTAAGATGAAGGATGGTTCATTTTCTGTAGTGGACCTCCTTGAAAGACCTCTATGGTCCATGCTACCCTTGGAGGCCATGTGGATATCCATGATCTGCTGCCCAGGCTGCTCAGGAGTCCAAGGTTCATGTGAATATCCTCAGTCTGGGCTGCCACTAGAAGCCATGTGAATATCCAAGGCTACCTCTGGAGGTCAGGTGGATGCCCATAGTCTGTGCTACCATGAGTCTATATTAGTATTTGTGACCCATGGTGCTGCCGAAGGCCATGTCTGGGTTCATGGTCCTAATACAGCTGGGGGTCTTGTTGACGTTCGTGACCCATGTTACTACCTCAGGTCATGTGGATGCCTGTGGTCTGTGCTCCTTCTTAAAGTCATGTTGATGTCTTTGTCCTATGCTGTGGCTGAAGGCCATGATAGTGTCTACGTCCTGAGCTGTGGTAGAGGGCCATGTTGCTGTCTGTGATCTGGACAGCCACCTGAGACCATGCTGAGGTCTGTGGCACATGCTGACACTGGAGACTGTGTGGATATCTATGGTCTATGCTGTCACCAAAAACCATACGGAAGTCCATAATCCATTCTCCCACTGACTGTAGAGGGCAAGTGGTATCGATACTGCAGAGTCATAGTTGAGAAAGAGGGTCATAGAAGGCTTTGGTCACAGTCCTTAGGCCTAACTTACCCCACTTCCATCCCACCCCCAAAGTAACAGTCTAGACAGCGAGCTATAGGAAAGAACTCTTAAAAATTGTGCGAAGTAAGCTTAAATGTAGCTTTCCACAAGTGATGATTTCTGGCTTCTGGCAGGGGTATGGGCTGGGAAGGACTCAGATATTTTTAAGACACTGGTCACTAGGAATTTAACCATGTTCCATTGACTATATAGGCAACATACATTGTAGTACATTTTTTTCCTTTCTTATTTTTTGTTTGGTAGGGGAGGGAGGCCACCAGGGTAGAGGAACAGACGTGGGCAGATTGGGAAGTGAATATGATCGGGGTGCTATGATGTGAAATTCCCAAATAATCAATACAAATATTTTGTGGAAAAAGTTTCTCAAAAGAAAAAATAAATGTGGCCAAGAAAAATCTTTTTAAATGTTCATTATTCCTATCTGTTAAGGAAATGCAAACTAAAATAAATTTGGGGTTCCATTATGTCCAAGTAAGAAGGGCAACTTTAAAAAAAAACAATCACCAATAACTCCTGGATGGAGTGTGGGGACAAGGAGACCCTCATTCACTGCTGGTAGAATCGCTAACTGGTATAATCACTATGGAAATGAGCCCAGAGAATTCTGAAGAAGCTGAAATTAAAGCTATCATATGATCCCTATAACACTTCTTGGCCCAAGGGGGAGCCCAGAGGACCTAACATCTTATTCCAGAAATACTTGCTCAGTCATGTTCATTGCTGCTCTATTTATAATAGATAGGAAATAAGTAAAAAAAATATCTAAATGTCCTTCAACTGATGAGTGGATAATGAAAATGTGGTAAATATACATTATGGAATACTACTCAGCTGTAAAGAAAAATAAAATCATGAAAGTTTCAGATAAAGGAATATAACTAGAAAAGATCCTATGCAGTGAGGTGATCCAGACTCAGAAACAAATGTGGCATGTCTTCTCAGTGATGGCTCCTAGTCAAACCTTCAGATGAGAGTCCATAGCTTGTAGTAACTACATAAAACAGGAAAGTCAAAAGGAACCATTGCCAGGTTAAGGGTGTTGGTTAACAATAAAGAGAGAAATATCAGGGTACAAATAATCTGATCAATGATATGAAAAAGGAGAGGATCTAATTAGGGAGGGAGAGATAAACAGAGAAGAAGAAAGGAAGATTGTAGAGAGCCGCGTGGCCTCACCTTAAAGATGGTGCTGGCTTCCGCCTTCCACCTTCCCGATGGTGAGCGCTCTCTGAGATAAACAACTCCTTATTTGGCTAAGGCTAAGCTCGCGGCTTGCTTCCGAGCACCAGGATCTATTGTCATGGCCCACGTGGCACCTCGTGATTGGCAGTCCAGAAGGTATTTAGCTGGGAGCAGGTTTTCCCCAGCAGCAGAAGCTCTGTTCAAGGTTCCTGAATAAACTGCTGAAAGAAGAGCCTGGTGTCGCGTCGTCCTTGCTGGCGAGGTTGCGCGCGACAGAAGATAAAATGACAGTAAGGATGTCTGAAGAAGTTATAAGGAATCGTATCAACAACTGAATCTTTAAAAAAACCTATAATATACATAAATCTGTCTATAAATATACATATATAGTTAAAATAAAGTTTTTCATCTGAGTTGACAATGCTCCCTCCAAAAACTCAACTTTCACACAGAAGCCCTCATTTGGGTCCCAGAGACTCCCCAAATATACAGGGTATTGCTACTGCCCTTGGCTGACCCCCAGAGGGAGAAGGTAAACCCCTATTGCTGAAGATACCATTCACTTCAGATACAGGGCACAGAGCTGGAATGCTCCAAGGACCAGTTTCATGGTTCCAGAAGGATCCATGCAAACTTCCAAAAGAGGGAAGCAACCAACAGTCCTACCTGGCTTTGACACCTGTGAATCAAATCACATCAACAACTAGCATGACATGGTGACCCTAAAGGTACAGTAGTGGCACACATATCTTGTAGGTGACCAACAACTCTCTAATTGGACTTCCATGCATGGTATTGTAAACCAAGAGAACTACTAAGGGATGGTGAAGTCATTGTTTTTGAAAGAGAATCTAAAACCACTAATTTAATACACCAGCCTACATGTGTCCTTGTACCCACAGGTAAGTATAGTCTTCATCCCTCATCAAGGAAATTTTTCTTTGCAACAGACAAAAAGCACCCCAGAAAACCACAACCAATGAAAATGCAGAGCTGTGGGTCCCAGTTCCAATAGACACATCTACAGGATACTCTCACACCTGAGGCTGAGGAACCATTGCAGTAGAGGGGTTAAAAGATTGCCAGAGCCAGGGGATCCAGGAGTTGGTTGTTTGTGCCTCCAAGGAATGCCAGAGGCTACACTCATGACATCTCACCAACACAGCTGCCTAAACATGAGCCAAAGAAACAATAGACATGACAAAGGGGACAGCAGAAAGTCATGAGACCTTAACCTACCCAAAAGGCTACAGGCAACTCTGGGATGCTCAGAATGAGAAATAGTCTTCTCTGGGGAAGAACATATTAATTGCTTATCCAATTCCAAAAGTCAGCCCTGAAAATATACATTAAAATAACATGGAACAGACTAAGCAGGTTACATTTGGAAATATACATGTATATACCTATACATATGTGCATGTAATAATTTATGGTGGGAGAGAGGTTATGTGTAAATGGAGGCTATTTCATCCTGCCTGGTCCCGCATCTACTTCCCAAATAATTAATGCAGAAGTTTAATATTAATTACAAACTGTTTGGCCTATGGCTCAGGCTTATTATTAGCTGGCTCTTACATCATAAATTAAGCCATTTCTATTAAACCATGTTTTGCCATGTGTCTCATGACTTTACTTATGTCCTAATACATCTTGTTCCACCAGCAGTTGCTGGAGCCTCCTTGGCTTTGCCCTTTACTCCTTATATCTCACTTGGATTTCCCACCTCACTCTATTCTGCCTTGCTATAGGGCAAAGCAGATTCTTTATTAACCAACGGTAGTAAAACATTTACAATATACAGAAAGATATCCCACATCAGTCATAAATTTGAAAAAATAGCAAGGAAGGGTATAATGGGAGGGTTTGGAAGAAGGAACGGGAAGAAAAATTATGTGATTATATTATACTTCGAAAATAAAAGAAAAATTCTTCTGACCAAGAATAAAGGTACTGTCTTTGCAACAGATCTATGCAAACACTGATTTCATGTAGTGACACTAGTTCATGCATTTGTCCCCTTTAACAGCTGTGTGATCCTAGGGAAGAGAGGCTATCTCAGAATCTAGAAAACATATGTCATATGATGGGGTTTAATTCACACTTATGGAGAAAGTAATGGCTTCTGTTAGTACTAAAAGGCTCTGTGTAATGTATAAAATTTATTCCCAATCATCACTTTTATCAAAGGAAGTCTAGACAGAACTTACACTGACTATGATTCTCAAAATCAAGACCTTATAAATAAAAGCCAGTCTGGCTGAATTGAGTCAAGGTTCTACATAAAGCTCTGGCCATCTTGTCCGGCCACATTAAGGCTTGAATGTGGCAATTTGGACCCCAGTGCATTTTGAGGGTGGCTTTTAGTAACTTCAATGGGAATGTCTGAGTATAACTTTTCCCTCAAAATTGATAAAATTTTTTATCACAGGGTCCTTTAAATCAGATCTTGGGCCTGGAGATATAATTCATATAGCAAAGGGTTTGCCCTTTGTATGTAAGCACAAGCACTTTGAGTGTGCTGAATTTGGTCTTTGATCCCATGCAAGAAGAGGAGGAGTGGAGGAAAGGGGGGGGATGATAAGCTTTGAAGTGGTGACATGTGTTTTAGCCCACCACCATTGGTGAGGTAGAGACAGGCAAATAGATGGACTTCTGAGGCTCACTGACCAGCCAGTCTAGTTAAGCTGGGAAGTTCAATGTCAATGAGATGCTCTGTCTCAGAAATATGGTGAACAGGATCTGGAGGAACTATACTGAAGGTTAACCTCCACATGCACCACCCACCCACCCACCCACACACACACACACACACACACACACACACACGCACACGCACACGCACACGCACACACACATTCATCAGCATCTCTGTAGCTCTGGAGGACAATGCCTGAAAGAGCAGTTTCCAGCTTGTTTCCTACACACCGGCCACTTTGGTTCCTGATTCCCTGTGACTCGGTTTTTCTTCAACTTGTTCTTGGCTCATGAATTCCAAACCCTCACATTCATCCCACTGCTGTGTTCTCTTCAGAGTGGCTTGGTTTGGGGATTTTCTTTTCCTTTCTCCTTCTTCTTTTTTAACCTATGAAGAAAAACAAGATGTGATTTGACAGTTCCATAGCACAGGCTAGAGCATCTGCTGATCCCAAGCCACAGAATTGAAGAACTTGGCTGGATCACAGACAGAACTCGGCTTAGAGCTATAGAATTGTTCAACAGTGGGCTAGGAATGGTATCCAGACTGAAGCCCAAGCTTCAGCATCCAACAGAAAGCCCTAGTCATTCACCTTTAGGTCTGACTACCACAGAATATACAAGAACATGTCGCCCAGGCAGCCAGCGGAGCCAGAGAAACTGTCAGCAGACATTAGTCTAGGCCAGGAACAAGACCTTCACTCTGGACTGTAGAGAAACAGAAAGAATCAACTGTGGAATTTTATTGAGATGTCTGAACTGAGAAACTTAAGGACTTTTAGTGAAACTGACTGGAACTTGCGCTCAAGTCTAGTCTATAGAAGGAAGACCATGAGAGCAGCAGGTACCTTGGGACAGGCTTGTGTTGACAGTACAGATGGAACTCTGGGAGAGACAGAGCCCATGGCTCAGGTTTCCATGTGTTTGTTAGCTCCAAGCAGCTCCAGACCAGAGCTTTCCACAGAAGCAGCAATAAAATAAACTTATATCCAAAAGGCATTGGATCAACCTCGATTGCTGTCCCTAGGCTCCCGACCACATCTCCTGGATCAATACATCCTCATGACCCAGCTGGATTCATTTAAATATAACAACAGTGGTTTCCTGGAGCCAGTTTTCCAGGTCAAAAGTGATTTTCAAGACATTTAGGGCACGTTGTCATTGGAATACAGTTTTACAGGCCCAAATTAGCAGCTACCAGCGTCTATGGAAAAGTCTCTTTAAGTAAACTTCCTTTCCTTTAAGACCTCAGGGAGAAATAACAACTCCAAAGTCATTTTTTTCTTTCTGTAGTGAATGTTTTTTCTTGCAGAACCCACTGGCTGTGTGTGCACTCTTCCATAGGGCCCTGGGTACCTTATCATGGTCCTATCTGGCAGGCTGCTTGCTACAGAAGAAATGGCTGTTTTCCATTTCACTCAGAGTTTTCCCAGCCTGTGTTCCAGGAGATAAAGGCTGGGGACAATGACACTCATCTTACTTGGGGGGAATAAGGCAAGAACAAAGCATCCTAGCAATTGTCCTAGATTCTCCTGTAAACATGCTAAGCCCAGACATTTGACAATCCCAAATTCAAAATCCACACTACACATCAAGATCTTCTAGCCCCTTTAAATGCTTCATCACTTGCTGCCTCCTGAGCCTGTTTCTCTTCTCTTGGGTCACTCAAGCTTTCTTCATTCTTCCAGGCTCTCTGCTTTGAATGCAGCCCCAGCATTAACGGGGGCAAAGGTCCTGGGGTAACTTCCTCTGGAGTTTACCTGTCAATGTGCTCAACTCAGACCTTGATAAGAATGTTAAGAATGTTCAGGCTGGTAGTAATGTGGGATGTCTTTCTGTATGCTGTGAGTTACCATTGGTTAATAAAAGGCTGGTTTGGCTTATGGCAGGGCATCTTAGAGTCAGGCTAGAACCAAGCATAGATAAAGGGGAAGGAGGGTAGAGTCAGATGGAAACATTGCCAACAGCCATCCAGAGAAGGCAAGATACAAAAGTACAGGTAAGCCACGTGGCAAAACATAGATTAATAAAAATGGGTTGAGTTAAGTTGAAAGAACTAGCAAGCTGTAAGTCTGAGTCATAAGATGAACAGTTTGTAATTATTATAAGCATCTGAGTAATTATTTTATAAGCAGCTATGGCACTGCAGGTCCAGACTGAGAGCCCAGATGGGTCAGAAACCTCAGGCTACAGGTGTGAAGGAGAATGTTGCAGGGCTCTGATGCCTCTGACAGGGTACACACATTCAGATGCCATTCCCAAACTTAGAGTGTACTTGCCCTGTACTTGACACAAACTTCAAGTATAGTGTACTGCACTATACATGACATGAACCTGGTGGCTTTCTCCATGTTTACTCTTTCTGGGCCAGAGGGTGAGGAGATTCTGGATATGTCATTGTTTCTATGACAGGGCTTTTGGGTGAGTCACAATTATAAGTACATACTATGAATCATGAACAAGTTTATAAATTAAACTATGCATAAAATTATAAAAGGTAAATCATCACCCTGTTGTAATTTTCTCTTCTTCCCTCCCTCTTCCTTCCCCTGTTCTTCCCTTCTATGATTTGCCTTCTTTTCCTCTCTTCTTCCTCTCTCTGTCTTTTCTTTAAGTTTTGGGGACAGGGCCTCATATAACCCAGTCTGCTCTCAGCTGTGTATCACCATGCCACACTGCATTATCTCTTATACACAAGGATATCGATATTATGGGATCATAATAGCTGCGATCCAAGGCAGTCTCCTCCCTGCTAGTTCAGGGAATCACAGAGGAGGACTTCTTAACAACTGAAGACAATCACCTCAGAGGCAGATGCACTCTCAGCAAGCTGGAAGCAGGAGCTATAAATAGAAAGCAGGAAGAGCATCCCAAGAGGAAAGGAAGCAGCCTCACATGGTCCCTCTTTGTTATCTAATGCTATAAAAGCCAGGTAACGGAAAAGACATTGCTACCAGACAGCCTTGCCAGCAAAAGAGTCTATGGCTCAGATACACTTAGTCCAGACTAAGAAATTAAGATCATTCCATAATCTATATTCTTCTTACCCCAGAATAAACCTACTTTCTTTATATGAATAGCATTTTGGTCCTGATTTGACTTTCTCTTGAGCTGTCTTCAGATGTGAACATTTGTGCACACCACCTTTCCTGTGGCATGAGAGATGGGAACCCAGCTATTACTGGATTGTGTGACTCCATCACAGGAAACAATGTTTCTGCCTTGTACGGAATCAACAAATAACTGTTTTGACAATCTTTATAATAAAAACTACAACGCTATTCTGGTGTGGTAGCAAATAAATACCTGTAATACCAACACTTCAGACCCATTGTCAGGTGGATAATAACTTTGAAAATTTATCTCCTGAAAGAACAATAGGCAAACAAACAAATGAATAAATTAATTAACAAGCAAAAATACACATGAGAACACACTGCTTTCTATGTAATCATGATGTTCATTTTTAAAAATTAATTTGTTAAGTAGGAACAAATGATTCCAGTGGAAAGAGAATTAAGATCACGTTGCCAGAGCTTTGTCTGTGGAGTGAATGCCTTATGAACTAGCAGCTACTTCTGACGAATGTCTCCCCAGCATAAATTATCATCTCTCAAACTAGAGCCCGGGTACTACCCTCACACAAAGACTGAATAGGCCAGTGCCAGCGGCTTCTGAAGGGACAACATGCCAGCATGCTAGGTCAGAGAGGGCACATTCTATAAGTCAAGTCTGAGGGACAGTGAAGCCAGACCTTATCCAAGATCTCAGAGTGAGCATGTCTATCTTAAAAAAGGAAGGTAGAATGGGCCATTTTCAGCGCTGGAACTTGCCAGCATGTTCAGCAATGTCTCCAGTGAATCATTGGACGGACTGCAAGTTGATTGTATGGAAGGAGGAACCCTTTGCTGCCAGCTGTTCTTCCTTGACCTCCCTGCCATTGTCAGGAGCACTCAGCTTATCCATTGATCATTTTTAACCTGCACAATATGAATGGTGATGCTTGTGAGGACAGAGGAAGAAATCTCTGCCAGCCTCAGGCTCAGGCAGGGACTGAAGTTCTAGATGCTGGTCCCCTCCCAGGGTGCAGAAGTGACTAGCCACAGGATGCCCATCCCAGCACACTACACCTGCTAGCTTCAGTGAGGCCTCCTGGCGTGGGAAGTTGGGGAGGGCCAAACCAAAGCAGGCTCCCAGTTGAATTGGAGCAAATGTCCTGTGTTTTCTCTTTCCTATGCCCTCTACCCTTTTCTTTCAAGTTCAAAAGCATATTCATTTTTCAGATATCCCCTAAATTATTACATAAGAATAAAAGACTGGGGTGGGGGGAAAGGTAGGCCCAAGGTTAAAAGCAGGTACCACTTTTGCAGAGGACTGGGTTTCAATTCCTTACACCCATGTCAGATGGCTCAGCTATTCAGCTGCAGAGGGTCTGATGCCCCCCCCCCCTTTTACCTCTGCGGGCACCCTCATTCAAGTGTGCACACATACACACACAATTAAAAACTAACTCTTAAAAATAAGTGTTAATAATATGAGACAAGAGGCTTGAATAATGGCTCAGTCAGTAAAATACCTGTCGTACAAGCATGCTGGTCTGAGTCTTAGTCCCCAGCACGCAAGTAAAAGCTCAAACATGGTACATGTGCCTGTGATGCTTAGTCCATCAGATCTCTATGGAACCCTAGATCTTGTCCTGCCCAGCAAGCTTCAGATTCAGTGAGAGACAGAGGAGACAGGTAAGAACAGACGAAGGACAGCTAGTGTCAATCTATGGCCTCCACAAACATACATGTCCACCTACATCTGTACACACCACACATACACACTTTTTCATAGACACACACATACACACACCCACACACAAATACCTACACACATGTGTGCAGGGGCACACACACACACACAGATAGTAGAAAGGATGGAGTCATGTGACATGTTCTAACTACAAGTCATCACTTTGACAAAGCTTTCCTCTTTGCGATGCTGTTTGTCCTAAGCACATATCATGTGAGCTCGAAATGCAAATATAAACCTTAAAAAAAAAAAAAAAAAAAACAAAGAATAGTAGCAAATGTGTTTTATCTTGGATACACAACCCTATCAAGTCAGTTTCAATGCAGTCAGTCTGGCAGAGAAGAGAGAGATGATTGACTTCGAACAATTTCCATAAGGACCACGATGCTCAGAAGCAGGGCATCATCTGTCTGAGCTTGTCTACAGATATGACTTTCAAAAGTGATGTGTCCATCCAAAAGACTGCCAAAAATATGCCCTACAGAAAAGAACAAGGCCAAGTCTATGTTCTTTGATGATCTGGCAGCTTTCAGAAGGAACAAGGCCCCACCATCGGGGCAGTTAGGGATAATTATGTGTTGTGTGTGGGAGGTGGCATTTGGGAAGATATTTTCAAGAGTGTGCTTCAAATAGGAAGATGGCTGGATAAAGGCATACAGGAGACCTAAGTGCGGCCTACCTGTCCTGTTTCCTGGTGTCCTTCAGTAGCCTGCCTTACACATAGCTACTGTGACTCTTGGGAGTGAGTGATGTGTGGGACATGAACAGTGGCGGCTGTATCCTCACACAGTGGATTGAAACTCAAGGTTAGGTGAGAGGGAAGCCCGAGACCTCTGAGTGCAGCTGGGAAGGTGAACATCTAGGTGAGCAGGAAGCCTGGGTGTTTAGGCTTCTGCTTCTATTTCCTTAACTTCGCACAGTGCTCAGCTTTTCTGGTGTGATCCCACGTTCCTGAGAACTCACCCCCCCCCCAATGCCACCTAGATGAAGAGTTCCAGATCCATTCACAGGCTTGACTCCCTCCCAGCTCCCTGCACCATGACACCTGAAACCATTAAGTAGCTTTTTGCAACTTCTTTCAACCTGCTTAGGGACATTATTGTTCCCTCATTCTTATAAGGCCACTGTTGTCGAGGAAGTCACAGAGAGGCCAGATCTCTGTGCTTCAGGTTCTTGCTACAGTTGATAAAAAGAAGTTACAGATGGCCATAGAAGTTCATTGAACAGAAAGTTTATTTGGGGGGGAAGTTATTTGTGACAGTGAAAACATACACTCTAGGATGATGTAAGATGTAGGATGATGCCTTCCTATATACTGTGAATAAAGAACTGTTTTAGCCATGGTAGACACCGTAAAAGTAGGCAAGGAAATCAGACCATATAGGCAGGAGAAGAAGAGCAGAGTCAGAAGAGATGTGATCCAGCTGCCCAAGAATAAACATGGCTACATGGCAGGACAGATTAGTAGAAATGGGTTGAATTAAGATGAAAGAGCTATCTAGCAATTTGCCTGAGCCATAGGCTAAACAGCATGAACTTAATAAAAGAGTCTGTGTATTTTACTGGGACTTTGGGATTGCTGGTCCAGATAAGTAGGCAGACAGCTAAGTGGTGTGAGACTGTAGATCTGTGGGTCTGGACCTCTGGCCAGAGGGGGCCAGAAACCTCTTTTACAGATGGCACTCTGGTGTGGGGCACAAACACCAACATAAAGCCTGAAAAACCTTAAAAAGGGTTCTAGAGCACAGAAACAGAGACAAAATCAGCTTCTGAGTTGTGTCTATGAAGTGGGTTATGGTACTGAGATGGTGTGGTGTGCAGCCTTGAATAACAAAATGGCAGTCTTACAGTGGGCAGCTTAAGCTGCACCAAGACTGGTTCCTGAAGTCTCACAGAAGACTCAGTATACGCAATAAATTGCATATAATGGATTTAAGGCTTCTGTTTACATTGAACAAAAAGGGAGCAAAGACGGCTTTCTGGTAGTAGCATTTTCTTGGGCTCACTCTTTTGCTGGATGCAGCTCCTTTAAGAGAGGCTTCCTGACTCAGCTTTATCGGTAAAATCTGTGTGGCTCTTTAAGAGACCATGCTGCCAAACACTTAAGTGGAGTGAGCAGTAGGCAGCAGCAATGTTCTACTTGATAAGATTCCCCAGAGTTGGGTGGTAACTAGCTCCACAATATTTAAATACTGCTTTCAAGAATTGAGAAGATAAGCATGACTCTGGTGCCTCTGCCATGTTGAAAAGCCGCTGAGTGGAATGGAGTCAGCGCTGTATAGTATAGAATTTTAAAAGCTCTTCTGGTTAGAAAATGATTAATTATATGCAATAAAACAGATTCAGATAGAGAAAAACCTCTAAATGGGTTATAATGTGTGTGAAAAAGAATATGTAGACTAGAAAAGAAAGAGGGTAGAGAAAGTCCCTAAAAAACATAAATGAGTATTAAAAATATAATAAGCCATGTAAAGATGGAGAATGCACAAAGAGCCTGTGTTAGGGTTATTATTGTGTTTTCTTTTAATTTTTTAACTGTTATTTAGCTAACTGCAGAAAGACAATTGCAAAGGCTGCTAAATTACACAAAAATATTTATTTTAAAGGTATCTTGATTTTGAAATGTGTGTCTAAGGATTTATTGCTTTGAAAAAGAGCTTCTGCTTTTGTTTCCACAGAAGATGAGAACCTGTGGATTGCTTCCAGGCAAATATGGTTTCATCAACCAAGACCACCCAAAGATTCTCTGATGGGAAGAGATGGCCACATCAGCTTCAAGGCTACAGACTAATACGATCCAGACTCAGGACCCTCAAAAGATTGCCAGCGCCTCTTAATCAGCGAGAAGTAGTAATAGAAAGCTATATCCAAATTCCTAAAATATTGCTTATAAATGTTTGTTTTCTTTATGCATGGTTAATGGTCATTGTTAATCTCTTTCTTAAAAAGGGGGATATGGTATATGAATGATTAGAAAGATTATTGAATTCACTCTAATCCAAAAGTCAGCTGTTAAACTCAAAATATTTTAAATTGGTATGGATTTTGGTTTATCGATACAAATTTAAGGTCAACTTTGTTATGATTTGTATTTTTCTACTCTTGTTTAAGGTGTGATGTTTATGTAACTCATTCAAAATTGTAATGTATAATTAAGAAATGCAGATTAATAGTCATCTTTGATAGCCAAACTTATAGTCATGTTAGTTAGATTTTTTTTAGGTATATAAAGATATATTTCAATTATATAGGTACTCTTCAAACACTTCTAAGACCTACAGAATATAGCATTTAAAATATTTCAAGAATTATGAATATTTCAAGAATCAGGAATATTTCAAAAATATTTCAGAAAATTATGACTTTTCTGGACAGTGAGACAGGTCTGTTCCTGGCAGCACAAATCTACTTCAAGAAAATAATGGACATTGAAGAAACTTCGTGTGGAGTTTACTTTCTTTGTGGCAATGGTTAGCCACTGGACAAGAAGTTGTTCTTATACTGATTACATGACAGTACGCTGTATAAACTGGACATGCAGGTTCCATAGCACTGTTACCTTTGAACTTTGGCAGAACAACCAAAGATGGCCCTTCAGGTTTCTGCTTTACAGAGAAAACTCCCAGGCTTAATTTAAGACACAAGGAGAAGCGACTGATGAACTATGTCAGAATGGGCAGAGCAGTCCTTCGGAGTTCCTGCTTCACTGAAAGGTCTGCCAGAGACTCTGGGCCTGTAGGCTGAAGATGGATGCCCTAACATTACAAAGGAACTTTGGGTGACTGTCCAGGCTAACAGGTGCCATCTCTATCATTTCTAGATTTTGGAAGTTGCTTGCACTTCCTGTTTTTACGAGTATTAGTATATCCTTCTGTGGTCTTTGATATAGTTAAAGATTAGATAGTTATAGGTATAGTTTTCTTTAGTTATTATAAAGATAAATTAGATATGAAACATTAGACCCAGGATAAGGTAGATGATAGAATATTTTCTTAAATTTTGTTAAACACAATAGACTAAATATTGTAACTGTAACTCTTACTTGATAACTGTTTTGTTATATGTAATTTTGCTATGTTGAAATTAGAACCTTCCTTTTTGATTAGACAGAAAAGGGGAAGTGATGTGGGAATGTCTTTCTAAATGCTGTGAATAAAGGACTGTTTTGTCCATGGCAGGCACCATAGGAGTAGGCGGGGAAATCAGAGCATAGGTTGGAGAAGGAGGGTGGAGTCAGACAGAGACACAAGCCCGCTGCCCAAGGAAGCAACATGTAAGGAACGCAGGTGAGCCATAGGCCACATGGCAGGACAGATGAATCGAAATGGGTTGAATTAAGATGAAAGACTTAGCTAGCAATATCTCAGAGACATAGGCAAAACAGCATAAAATTAATATAAGCACCTGAGTCATTTTGGGGGGATTAAGCAATGGCGGGTGGCTAGGCGCTCTAGACTGCAGGTCTGTGGGTCTGGACCTCTGACCAGAGGGGTCCAGAAACCTCCTATTATACTAGGAGGCACCACGGAAGATCTCACAAGCAAGGACTATGCTGAGTGTAGATGAGTCACTACAGTTTTAAAGGTTCAGAGCTGCTGCTGTGGGGGTTGTCTGGGGAACACTATTTGGATCATTTGTCTAACTCTAGTTTTATGACTGAGTTCTATAACCACACATTGACAACTGCGTATTAATCCCTTGAGGCTATGGAGCATGTGCACTAGGTCAATCTTTCCTAAAATTTACCCTTTCCAGTTATTGACAGTGGAAACTTATCTATCAGGTATGTTGCAGTTTGTAAGAAACTATACCTGCTTAGAGATTTTGTAGCAGGCAATGCTTTTAAAGATCCAGGGGACAACTCAAAGTATTGATCACTGCCAGCACACACTCATACACACTGTCAGCCCTCTCTACAGAGCTTGTCACCTTGGGATAATACCCTAGGTTCTACCCCTTCCAACCCCAGCACCACCTAAATGGAGTCTGTCCATCTTCATTCTCCCCCCCCCCCCACCCTCCACCCCCGAGATGAACCTTTAGTGGTCAAGAGAGTGAACTTCACCCTCTAAGCTTACTTACAAGATTCCTCACATCTGACCTCATCCCTTCAAATCACACCTGCTTGGACCAGTTCCCTAACATTTATGAGATGGAATCCTGCTCTCCCAAGCATGTGTATTTCTCTCTCTGGCCTTGCTTTTCCCTGGCAGAACCACCATGCTGCACATAGACAGGTGTGAGACCTTCCTCACTAGCTACATCTGGAGCATCACACTGGTCCTGCCTTTAGCCAGGCTTCCCCTTTGTGCATCCTTTCAAGTATTTAGAATAGCTTCAGTTTTAGCCTTTCTCAGACTGTCCAGGGAGGTCATCAGCTTCGCTTCCCAAACCTTAGCAGCTTTCAACTGCAGCCACTACCCATTCTACTTACTCTAAATTACTCGTTTTAAAATTACACTTTCAAAAAGTTTTGAATTGCATGTATGTGTATGGGTGGGTATGTGCCTGCGAGTGAAGTAGTCTATGGGGGCCAGAAGAAGGCATCAGATACCCTAGAGCTGGAGTTACAATCAGTTGTGAGTAGCTCAACATGGTACTGGGAACCTAACTTAGGTCCTCAGCAAGAAACATGTCTACTTAGGGTGTATGTCGAGATCAGAGGACAGTTTATGGAAGTTAGTTATCTCCTTCGACCATTTTGGGCCCAAGAATCTAACCCAGACCATAAGGCTTAGCATCAGGCACCTTTACCCACTGAACTATCTCTTCAGCTCCATTCTACCCTAATGATCCCCTTACTGTCCATCTGCCCACTAGTCTGGGAGCACATACCTGGGATATTCACTTTTGTTTTAAATTCTAATGCTAGCACAAATAGACATTATTCATAAAGCATCTCAAGAGTAAGGAAGCCATTACTCTAAGTTAAGAACAAGTTTGTATAAATATTCCCTTGTCACTTTTCTCAGAGAATAATCACTCCCAGTTCTGTGGAAATAAAGGGTCTTTAAGACAAACTCTGTCACTTACAACCTTTTGAAGGTTCTAGAAGTTGGACATGCTCCAGTCACCATGCTTAGCTGAGGGCAGAGTAGAAAATAGTGTGAGACCAAACTTTGCTGAGTTCAAAGTCTGCAGAAGTGACAACAGATAGACTAAGATCTAGAATGTCACTTGGTGGAACCTTGATAAGATGAGGCTGAAGATGTGTAAAATGAAGCCTCAGGTGTGGTGAAGGGACCTTGATGCATACAAGAAGCAGGTTGCCATTTTCAATATGGCTGACAGGGTGTTTATGGACCAGAACATCACAGAAGCAAAAAAGGTCAATATTCAATATTTAAGAAATATCTTTGGGGCTGGAGAAATGGCTCAGCAGTTAAGGGCACTGACTGCTCATCCAGAGGACCCAGGTTCAAATGCCA
Organism: Phyllotis vaccarum; assembly: GCA_033318265.1. NCBI lineage: Eukaryota > Metazoa > Chordata > Mammalia > Rodentia > Cricetidae > Phyllotis > Phyllotis vaccarum. Next base: position 71,503,677 of record JARWLC010000004.1, on the reverse strand, counting down.
GCACCCACATGATAACTCACAACTGTCTGTAACTCCAAAATCTGACTTTCACCGAGATGTGCCTGAAGGCAAAACAGCAATGCACATTAAGAAATATCTTATATATCATATAAATTCTTGGCATTGACAAATATTTTCTGAGCTCCTGGGAAATATCTTTTATTTCACCCATTCTCTCCATCCCTAGATAGTCATTGCTATAATTCCAGAAGATGTAGAGGGGGGTATTTCTGGAAGGGCCCTAACATAGCCCAGTTCTGATTTCTCAGAGGAAAAAAAAAGGACAAAAATACCAGGACTAACTGGCTTCACTCTGGTTTGTGCTTTAGAGCATTTCATTGGGGGAGGGGAACAGATGTGATGCAATGGGAAGTGGCAAAATGCCCACAGTCCTTTACATGCATCTGGGTGTCTCCTCACTTATGCAATGGGTATCTTAACACTGGCTCTCCTCCCATCCTGCATATGCCTGCCAAGTATAAAACAGGGTTCAACTTGTACCCAAGAACGAGGCACATGGCATCAATCCCTCACTTCATAAGAGGTGGGTGTTGTTCCTTCCCAGCTGCCATACTTCTTGCAAAGAGCCCTTTACAAGAATTTTCCATTGATTTCTCTATGTTAAATACACCTCCTTTCTACTGTCTTATATAGTCCACTTACCACAGACAGGAGGTGGCCCTGTCTTAAACACAGCCCAGACAATGGGAATGACAAAGCTCATCAGTCATCTGGCAATTAAGCGAAGATTAAGGCCCCATACTTTTTGACTCTTCCTTCCCTCCATAGCTACTTTTGCAGCAAGGACAAACCTGTACTGTCCAGATACAAAGACAAGACACAGGGCACAGAGTTCACATCTGCAAAGAAATGTACAAACTACTGCTTTCCTGGTTACCCTTGATGGCTGTTCTCATTGCTGAATTTGGGTAAGTGAATATACTATTTGAGTTTGAGCTGAAATCTTGACTGAACTTGTCAAGTTGAACAAAGGATACTTTAAAGGCTTTAAATACTTGCCTAACACATAGCCGAATGCTAGGAGACAGAGAAGAAAGGGAAAGAGAGAGAAAGAGAGAGAAAGAGAGAGAGAGAGAGAGAGAGAGAGAGAGAGAGAGAGAGAGAGAGAGAGAGAGAGAGAGAGAGAGAGAAACAAAAACAGACAGAGAAAAGTTGATTGATTCAAAATTCCAACTAGCCTGAGTCTGAAAAACTGAGACAGCAATTTGGGCAGATAGGCGTCTGGTTTCTTCCCTAAGAGATTCTGGCTCTGAGCATTAGGGAATGATGTGAGTGGCTAATAATTAAAGGATTTAATTAAGCGTCGTCTAGGAGCAAGTTTAGTAGCTCAGTGTGTGTGAGTGTTGGCAGCTCTTGGCCATCTGGGTGGGGGTTGGGGGTGACAGGCATTGTTAGAAATAGTTATTTAGGAAAGATTTTCTCATCTAAGGGTAAAAGAAGACACAATACAACTATTGATTACACACATTTGCAGTGAGAGCTTCCACGAGAAAGATAAGGACTCTTAACTGTCTCACATCCAGTTATTGGCTGCTACCAGCCCAAGGTCTACCACTTGTGATGGCAGATGGGGATAAGAAGGTCTTTCCATCAATTTCTCCTTCAGAACCTTCACACAGCACAGGTACTCAATGGATATGCAACACTGAAGTAGCAAAGAAATAAATAATCTTAAAAATATTTCAGAAAGCAACAAAATTACTATATAATATAACCTCAAAGCTAACATAGAATAATACAAACCCTAAGTCTAAAAAATAAAAAAAAGTCTAGTGTGATCCAACCAATTAACAAATATAAGGAAAAGGTAGCCAAAGGGAAATATTCTCTTTGGTTCTGTTTATTACATACTTCCTTTTACTTAAATTTTGTTTAACATATCCATCACTGTTCCCCTCCTTCCCTCTCCCCAGTTTTCCCTCAGCTTCCTCCCGAACTCCCAGGGTGAGTCAATTCGATCTGGCATATCCAGTTGAGGGAAGACTAAGCCCCTCCCCCTGTATCATAGGGAATGGGCTCCAAGCAGCCAGTTCACGCACCAGGAAAATTCTGGTCTCACTGACAGAGGCCCCACAAACTGCTCATACCATTCGACTGTCGTCCATGTTCAGAAGGCTTACTTCAGTCCCATGTAGGTTCCTCAGCTGTCATTTCAGAGTTAGTCAGCCCCCGATAACCTGGATCAGCCGTCTCTGTGGGTATCCTTAACATGATCCTGATCTCTTTGCTCGTACAATCTCTCCCCCTCTCTCCAGTTGGACTGAGAGCTCAACCCAGTGCTTAAGGGAAAATGTTCTCAGTGGTTCACTCTGGTGAGTGGATCCCTAGTACTCCTTGTCTTTGTTCTTTACAATATTGAAATTTTCTTACTTCTTAAGATACAGATAAAGACAGCTATAGATGATATATATAGACTGATATATAGATGTAAATGATACATAAATATATATCTTAATCATAAAGGTCAAAAATAGAATAAATACATATCAAATAAACAGGCAAATGTGGCTATTTTTTCTTTCATTATTTGATTTATTCATTTATTGTGGTTGCATTTGAGGGCATGTGCATGCAGGGAGCAACTCGTGAGTCTTGATTCTCTGCTTTCATGTGGGTCACGGGGATCAAACTCAGGTCATCAGGTTTGGCAGCAGGCCCCATCACCTGCTGAGCCATGTTGCTGGCCCATGTGATGCCCAGTCTAGTACACTAGACTGGAGGGTGGAGGAGCTCTTACAGACAATGAGTTTTTCTTGCTTTTATTCAGTCATCAGCAAACAACAGCTGAGTGCCTCCCCTACAGTCCCTGCTGCTGAGGGGTGTGCTCCATACCCCTGTGTGCCCTACCCCTGAGAACTCTCTATTTGCTTCTGCTACCCCTATAACCGCTCCATGTAGAAGAACTCTACTGTTCACTTTTAAGAATGATGGTCCATTGCGGGGCCAAATACTTCCAATTCCACTGAACCTCCAGGAGCAGGTGAGGCTGACTCTGTCTTCTCTCTCCTTCCACTCACTGGCTTTGTTCTCACTAATAAAATAAGGTGATTACCCAGCACCCTCTGGGTAACCATGTTCTCTTCCTGCTCTCCACACTCCAGACTAAGCACCCATGGGTCCTTCATTGTTCTCTGGGGCTTGCTATGGTCCAATATCCTACCAGATGTCTCTAGCTGATCCATGTCCTTAGAATCTGGTTCTACAGCAGAGCCCTGACTTGTGAGATCTGAGGCGTAGTTAGTTGACTGTGCCCTGGGGACTCTGTGTGGTCTGACCATCATGAACAGGTCACTCATCCTGATCCAAATACTATAGTTCCATTATGATATCTCACAAGTGTGCCCATTCTGGGTTTCTGTAGTGACTTTTTAAACACTAGAGTGAAATTATTGCCCCCTCTGCTTGTAAGTTGGGGGAAGCACACATGGAGAGGGGGCACAGGAAACTGTGCTTGAATTTGTGGAGGTTGGAGGAAGAAGACAAATGGCCTGCTTTATTATTCTACTCCTTGTTGCTTTGAAATATCTTCTCTCACTGAACCTGGTGCTGTGCCTGTAGCCAAGTTCCATCAACCTTCCTGATACCAACTCCTGGGTGACTGGTCTGTGCAGCTGATGCCTGATTTTATTTTATTTTTTTCTTTGTGGGTGCTGAGGATTTGAACTCAGGTCTTCATGCTTGAATCCTTTGTGATAACAAATGATTAACTAGTGAATCAAGTCATCCTAGGATTCCAAAAGCCTGGCTCTAAAAATTTATTTGTAGGCTAGTTGTTTGAAAACAAAATTTAAAGAAATACAATGATAAATGATTATTATAATCATGGGTCAAATTACCAAACTGACTACAGCCCCATCATTGAAAGGTATTTTGCAGGCCTGCAGGACAGCTCTGCAGGTAAAGAGCTTTGCACACAAGGCTGATGACCTAGGTTCAATACCAAGGATACACTTAAATATAGAAGAAGAGAATCAGTTCCATAAAGTTGACCTCCATAATGCTCCATAGTATATATGCAACCTGTGATGTCCCAGGGTATACACACACACACACACACACACACACACACACACACACACACACACACACACACACATAAAATGTTAATATGTAGCAGTGGAGCTCTTCCTTTCCCAATTTTAAGCACGTAAGAACCATTAAACAGAGAATTCTTAACTCAGTCTTCTGGGATATGGAATTATTTCCTGGCCTGTACTCACACTGTTAATTATAAACAAAAATATTGAACATAGTGTTTTACTGATTTTAAATATCAAGGTTTCAAGTAAAAACAATTTTACTAAAGCAGGAATAAAAGGTAGCTAAAGATTTTAGGTTCAGATTCTGAGAAGATTCTGGAAAGATCCAAGAGGATGCTAGCCCTGATGCTGGACCTTTGCAGCTGGATCAAGTTCCCCTAGTGCCCCCCCCACACACACACACATACCCTTGTTCAGGAAGCAGATGCACCACCCTGAGTTTGAATCTGCCTCTGCCTTTAGAGTGCACTCGGTGCCCTTGATTCCTGTGTCTCTACAGTTTGGGGATCAAGAGTAAAGGTTTTATGTGGGGTGTTGCTGTCCTGAGGCCTTAAATTCTACTACAATCAAGGGGCCCATGAAGTTGCCCTCTCTAGATAGCTCCAGACTGTTTGTTCTGTGTAAGATTTTTTTCCCTGGGTGGGATCTTCACTGCTGGAGACACAGAACCCACCAGTATCTCTAGGCTTACGTTCTACCACCCCAGTCATCCATCCAACTTTGGGTATGACTCTCCTGGTCCCTGATGAATCATGTGATCACCTCTCAGGCAATTATTATATAAAGAGGGAAGGGAAATAAGTCCCAAGTCATATGACCACCCATGAAGCAGGATGAAATGAGTAGAAAGGGAATAGCAGAGTTATCCCATGCAAACCAAATAACAGGCAGATAGGCACTACCACAGGAATGGTTTCCAAGGTGAATAGAGATGTTCTGATCCGGGGGAAATTCAAGAAGATACTCTTTATCCTAGTTAAGAAAGGAACTGACCTTTACAGAGGACCTACTGTGTGCCTGGTACTACATGAGATCCCAGAGTCAGTGGACAACCTCCCAAATGAAAACACTGAGGTTCCATCCCAGTAGGTAGCCACCCAGTACCACCAGCTCATACTAAAGGCAGAAACAAAACCAGGACAAACAGATGTGGACCTGTTGGTAGCTGGATTAAGAAAGCAGAAAAACATTTGCAGAAGAGACCACAGCATAAGAAGCAGAGAAGACGCCAAAGAGCTGTGTCTGTGTCTAAGTTTCTCTAATAACAACAAAAAGAATGGTATCAAGTGTCAACTTGAAAACTGCCTAGAAGTTCTTTAGGAAGCACTGTTAAATGGTCTTTATATATATATATCAGCCTCTATACCTGCTGGGATTCAGGAAACTACAGTTCCCATAATCCATTGCTCTTTATAGTTTCTTGTCAAGCTTCAGGGTGGGCCAGGAACAGAGGCTATTCTCTGTGAACACATGTGAGACACAGTGGCTTCTTAACCAAAGCCTGTGAATCACCACCCACTTTGCCGCTGGAGACCGAGCCAGCTGGAGAGAGTTGTCCTGGACATGTATGAGGACCACAACAGTTTCCTTGGCAGCTCTTGAGAATATGAGGTCTGAATCCACTTCCCCATTCTGGAGGTTGCAGCAATATCCTGACCTCTCCAGCGTTAGCTCTTGTAACCTTCATCCTAGATCAATGGTCTTGTTCCCAGAAGGCTGAATTTTCCTAACCACATTCAGATCATCCTAGAAGCCCAGCACAGATCCTGAGGTAGGACCTCAAGTACAGGCTTAATCATTCAGCTACTGTATGTGATTGCCTGGCTAGATATTAAGCACAACAAATGTACTTCTATCCGTGCCCTGCACCATATTCCCATCCGACATCACTGGACTTGTAGAAGTGGTTGATGTATGACTACATTGGTTTTGGAAGCTGGGGAGATAGCTCAGTGAATAAAATGCATGCTGGACAACCATGAAGGTCTAGAATCCACATAAAAAGCTGGGCCTGATGACACACACCTATAACTCTAGTACCAGGTGACCATCAGGGGCAGATCCTGAGATCTTGCTGGCTATCTAGCCTACTGAAATGGTGAGCTCCAGGTTCAGTGACAAATTTTGTCTCAAAAACCAAGATAGAAGATAATAAAGAAAAATTCCCAACATTGACTTCTGGGCTGTGTGTGTGTGTGTGTGTGTGTGTGTGTGTGTGTGTGTGTGTGTCTGTCTGTCTGTCTGTCTGTTAAGAAAGTTGGCTTTTAAAGTTTCAAGTAATGGTGTCACATTCGGGCTCAGGAGTTGGGGCTAACTCTCATCCCCACCAATATGGGATATGCCAGTATGTGTATGCATGGGCAAAAATAAGCCATCTACAAAGGCTTTTCAGTTTTATATATTCAATTAAAGCCACACACAAACATACATACACACACATATACACACACACACACACATACACACACACACATACATGACTGCCTAAGGGACTCTAAGTGTGGGCATAAATGATTCACAATGGGGAAGGAAAATATTCGTTTATGTTTATGTTTACAGCCCTTTAAAAATCCCTTATCTCAGGCCACAGGACTAGAAGCAATGAGCCAACCAAGCATGGACTGTAATCTTTCTGTGAGCCAAAACCCTCTCCTACTTTAAGTTGTTTATCTAGGATATTTTGTTACAGGGACACAAAGTGACAAAGCAAGCCCTGCCAACAAGTCATAACCTTCACCCCAAACTGTGATTTAAGTCAAAGCTGTGATAGCAGTGAGCATGCTGTGCACGTTACAATTCAAACTCCTGCCCTCTCTATAAAAACGGGGCCCCCAGCCCCTTTACTATCAACCACCACATTCTTATAGAATGAGTTTGAAATGAAAATAATCTCTTTAAGCATTTAGTTTCATGATACTATTTTATCCAAACTCCAAACTTTGCTCCAATGATCCTCCTAAAACATGGCAATGAGATTAATGCTTCTAAATACCCAAGTTGATGCCTGAGTATGAGCCATTCCAGGAGACCTATGTAAGAGCAACATGGTATAAAACCAGTGCAGTTGTCGGGCTGGTATTTCCATGAAGATCAGTACTGCAGTGAGGAGCCCACCCCTTCTGAGCAAACTTTTTGAAACTTCCCCAATTAAAATCGGCGTTCACAACACAGTAATGTGATGCAATTGGTAGATTATTTACTGAATAAAGAAAAATTGATTACTAAAGATTGCTAACGTTGATTTTTACCCTAGAAATAGCTGCAAAACCAAGGCCTGAACAATGACACGGTTATAACAGACAGGCTTACAGAGAAGAGGGAGCCTCCTGGGTCCCACCCACAAAGAACTCCAGTCAACTGGTGACCGCTGAGGAGGAAGAATTGGCCTCCCCCAGGCATGAGCACCCCATTGGCTGTCTATCCATCCCAAAATGGTTAGCCCTGAAATCAAACAGTAGAAATGGACTCTGCAGGTCGTACTTGTGTGTGTGTGTGTGTGTGTGTGTGTGTGTGTGTGTGTGTGTGTGTGTGTGTATTTATTTATGTAAAATAATCAAAGGAACAGAGATTATCAAATTGAGAGTGGGGGACACGGGAGTAGTTGACAGGGACACGGAAGACACAGGAGGAGGAAAGGGAGGGAGGAGATCATGAATTATATTTTCATAAATATATATTAAAAAGGAATCACATCATCTATCCTTTTAGCAAAATGGATTTTTGGGAAATTATTTAGTTACGGAAAACAAAATCCCTCAATCATTTCTCATTGTCATTCTTCAGCATATAGGTGTCAGGTTAATATGTACTTGGAATACCTTATATAAATGTTTGATTTTAAAATTAATGTTTAAGTTTCAGACTTAAATTTCATATGAAAAAGAATTACATGACTTTTAACTGGAGATTAGCAAATAATATCCATCAGTTTCTAAAATGGTCCTAAATATACATCTGCTATTTTACACCATATAGTTAATACAAAGTACCATGTTTACCACTGATGACTATAAAATCAAACTATCAGTCAACTCTAAAAAATGTTAAAGACACCCTGCTCCTACAGCACTGAACATTCCCCAAGATTTAATTCTTTATGTAAAAATGAACAGGCACATCTGTAGTATGAGGTTTCTGGCCCGGACTTTTGGGCCTAACCTCAAGGTTGGGACCTGCAGACCCGCAGTCCCACAGAGACATACAGGTGTTTACAATAGTTTTAGGCTGATCAGCCTAAGGCCTAGGCATATAACTTGCTAACTCTTTACCCTTAACTCTTATCCTGTTCAGCCATGGGGCTCAGTACCTTTTCTCAGAGCAGCATAGTTGTCCTCTGCTTCTTCTGGCTTCTCTCTGGCATTTCTGCTCTCTTCTTCCTGTTCACAGAGTTTTCTTAGTCTAGTAGCCTCGCCTACACTTCCTGTCTGCCTTTGACCAATCAGCACTTTTTATTAAACTCATAGGCGGGGACAATTATTTACAATGGAACAACTTAATCCCCCTACACACATCCATCTCATTAGTATCCAAATTTGCATTTAACAAATGGCAAAATGATATGCACACCACACAATTGATGGTGTGTGTGTGGGCATGTGTGTGAGGTGCATGTGCACATTTGTGAGCATGATTGTAGAGGGCAGGGGTCAGCCTCAGGTGTTGTTCATTTTTGGAGGTCTCTCATTGGCCTAGCTTCTCTAATCAGGATAGGCTGTCTGGCTAGTGAGCTCTAAGAATCCACTTGTTGTTTGGTTGGGTTTTTTTAAATTGCAGATTCTGAGGATTTAATTAGGTCCTCACACCTGAGCAGCTGTGAGTGAGCTGTCTTTTCAGAATTATTTTAAGATGAATTTCTTTATGGTTTATTGCTAGCAAATGTTTGAATGTACATATCTTACATACCTGTCTTCCTAGGATCATGTAAAAAAACTTTCAGGTGAGAAGGGGTTGTAAGGGGAGAAAGTTTAAGAATTTCTGTTCTAATCAGCAGAAGCCCCTTCCCAGTCCACTGTTAACTAAGATGTGAGTGGTACCCAGACTATCAGGCCAAGCGGAGACCGTGGTCTCTGAACCCCAGCCTGGGGACACTGCCCTCAGCACCCCATCCACACCCAACTCCACCAAAAGAAACTTGGGAAATCCACCCCCCCCCACCAGCCCAAGGAAAATACAGCTCTAGGGACATCTCAAGGGCCAAACCACAACCTACATCATCACCCACCGACAACTGAATAACCAGAAGCCCTCTCCTGGTCCACAACAATGCTTAAGTTTTCCATTGTAAATAACATTTCCTCCTATCAGCTATCTACAAAGAATCTGGAACCGAGATGGGGCCCCCACCGCAACAACTCCTACTAGTGAAACAAGAATAAAAGGGAGAGTATGAGAGAGAGAATAAGAGACAGGTAGACAGACAGACAGAGACAAAAATAGAAAAATCAAGAACCTGGTGCGCACCAATCAATAATTGTTTTCAGAAAATAGATTATTCAAAAACAGCTGCAAGATAGCTCTCTATGATAATCCTCCAGATCACACTTCTAATTAGAATTCCAGATGGAGCTAACCACTATTCTGAGAATGGTTATAGATGTGTATAGTCAGTCCATTAAGATCTAACCATTGTTTTAGCTTTTACAGGATCCCAAAGAGATGCCATCACCCTTAAGTCAACAGGAAGCAACCTTAGGAAAGACTACGCCCCCTTTCCCCATAAGTTTTGTGTTCTGAGGGTTGCAGGTAATTATTATTCTAATAGAATAGTTATAAGTTAAAATTGGGTGAAGGACAGAACTATAATATAGCATCAAAGATCTCTTTTGAAGAATAAAAAGGGGATAGATAGGATAGATAAAGGTAGATTGTTCTACCTACCTATACACAATTCTAGCTGAATATATGGGCTAAGCTAAAGACAATTTGCACTGGCATAAATATTTGTATATTGATACAATTGTGAAATCATTTTATATGTTTAATTGAAATAATTTGTACATTGGTACAAAGTTAATCTGAAATTGCTTTATATAACCAAAGCAACTTGTACATCAATATAAATCTGAATCTGTAACTATTATGTAAAATTGAGTCTATAATTGCTATATTTTAAATATGCTTCTACCTCTGTTTAAAATATTTGCACATTATTGTCATGTACACTATGCAATTACTACCTTTATTTAACTATATTAGATATAATTTATAATTGCACTAGTTATGATATATGCACAAGATGTTTTATATACCTCTGCTTAGATGATATATATGTATTTGCATGTCTAAAATGCTTTGGCCACTTTACATGGTAATATACCCCTGGCTAATGTTTAGTAGTCATACTAAAGTCATTGTTCAGAGATTATGCACCCTTTATATAGGTATTCTAATTTTTAGTACAGGGTTTATTCCTTAAAACAATAAAAACTGTAGTCAACAATACTAAAGGTGCCATATCTCAGTCATCTCAGATACAGGTTAGAATATCATAGATAGACAGGAATCTTCAACCATTTCATAGACCCAGAGGATATGGCATTTAACATTTAAAATTCGGCCATGAGAGACACAATGACTCCTGGTGTCTGTTCCTTTCCCAAGATGGTGTTGAGCATCAAGGATACTCCTTTAGAGTTTGTCCTTTTGGCAGAGAATGGCCGGTTGGGTAAGGAACTGCCCTTACCTTGATGGCTGACAGTACACACATGATATCCAAGCTGGATGAACAGGTTGATGGATGGAGACTGATGAAACCTGCCTGGACAGGATAAGACAGTCCCTCCAAAATTGCCCTGCTTGTGAAAAGATCTGTCAGATACCATAGGCCTGTAGCCAATATGATAGATGCTCCAACGAACGGCGCACAAAACCAGAGGTGATTGTCCAGGTAGCTGTGTTGCTGTCTTCTCCCAAATTTTAGAAGCCACTACTTCCATGTACTTCTGACTTTCAGGTGATACATCTTCCTTCTCAGGTCTTGAAGGGGTTGAAAAATAGGTATTTAAGATTACTACCCTATTATCCCTTAGTAAAGAACATTCAGGTGTTAAATTTTCACTTTCCCAGATGAACCTTTTGAAGTAATTTATACACCCTACCATCTACCAATATTCTAGAAATATATCATGTACTTTATATATGTTATGTTTTAGTTATAATTTATACTTTATCCTCTCCTAGATACTACCTCATAATAATTCCTATTGTACACAGTCTTAGTTTAGAACCTTCTTAGTTAGACAAAAGGGGGAGATGTGGTGAGATTCAGGTGTCAGCTGCTAAGATCCGAGGATGCTTACCCAGGGTCCCTGGCCCCTGAAGGGGGCGTGGCCAACCCCATTGATAAGGGGCTGTTGGGACCCTGGAAAGCCTGTTTTGCCTGGTTCCTGGCTGTTGGAGAGACTGGTTTGGAATCCATCATCCACTGTTCCAGACTCCAGTCCCTGTTTAGGCTCCACTATAAGCTGTTACCTGTATCGTGAATGTTGGTTTATATTTTAATAAATATTAATCTTGGACTGGTGCCTTGTAAGTAAAACTCCGCCAACACTAACTAACGTACAACTGACTAAGAGCAGGCAAAGAGTGAACTGAGGAAGCAATGGGCAGACGCCAGTGCAAGAATACATATAAGAATATAAAGAACAATATGACACCCCCAGAAGAAGCTGATAGCTATATAACATCAAGATCCAAGCATAATAATGCAGAGGAAACAGAAGGATACTACATTAAGAACAGCTTTATGAAGATAATAGAAGCTTTAAAGGAAGATATAAAAGAAAAATCCCTTAAAGAAATAGAAGAAAATACAAATAAAAAATTGGAAGAGATGAACAAATCTGAAAGAAAATAAAGAAAACCAAGAAAAAGAAAACAAACAGGTGAAAGAAACATTCCAGGAATTAAAAATTAAAATAGAAGCAATAAAGAAGGCACAAACTGAGACAAAGCTGGAAATGGAAAACCTGAAGAAACAAACCAGAACTACAGATGCAGCATAACCAACAGAATGTAAGAGATGGAGGAGAGAATCTCTGGAGTGGAAGATTCAATAGCGGAAATAGATACATCAGTTAAAGTAAATACTAAACCAAAAAAGTCATAACACAAAATATTCAGGAAATCTGGGATACCATGAAAAGACCAAACCTGAGAATAATTGGAATTGAAGGAGAATACCAGCTCAAAGGCACAGAAAATATATTTAACAAAATCATAGAAGAAAACTTTCCCAACCTAAAGAAGGAAATGCCTATAAAGATACAAGAAGCTTACAGAACACCAAATAGACTAGATGCTCCCCAAAAATCTGCTTGCCACATAATAATCAAGCTACTAAACCTACAAAACAGAGAAAAAATGCTAAGAGCTGCAAATGAAAAAGACCAAATTACCCATAAAGGCAGATCAATCAGAATAACACCAGACTATTCAGTGGAAACAATGAAAGCAAGAAGGTCCTGGTCAGATGCTATAAAGACACTAAAAGAGCCTGGCTGCCAACTCAGACTACTATACCCAGCAAAATGTCAATCACTATAAGAGGAGTAATCAAAATATTTCACGACAAAACCAGATTTAAACAATAACTATCCATAAATCCATCCCTACAGAAAGCTCTAGAGGGAAAACTCCAACCTAAGGAAACCAGATGCACCACTGGAACCAAAAATAGTCAATCATACCACAGAAGAAAAATGCAAAGAAGGGAAATACACACAAACACCACCAAAAATAACAGGAAATAACAATCATTGGTCATTAATATCTCTTAATATCAATGGGCTCAATTCACCTATAAAAAGACACTCTAACATGATGGATACAAAAACAGAAGTCATTCTTCTGCTGCATACAAGAAACATACCTCAACTTCAAAGACAGACACAGGCTCAGAGTAAAGGGTTGGGAAAAGACTTTCCAATCAAATGGTCCTAAGAAGCAAGCAGTTATAGCCATTCTAATATCTAACGAAATAGACTTCAAACTAAGATCAATCAAAAGAGACCAGAATAGACATTACCTATTCATCTCAGAAAAAAAATCCACCAAGGTGAAGTCTCAATCCTGAATCCCAAACATAAGGGCATCTATATGTGTAAAAGAAACACTACTAAAGCTTAAACCTCACATCAAACCCCACACACTAATAGTGGGGACTTCAATTCCCCACTTTCACCCTTGGATATGTCAACCAGACAGAAACTCAACAGAAAAATAAGAGATCTAAGAGATGCTATGACCCAAACAAACTTAATAGATATATACAGAACCTTCCATTCTAAAACAAAGGAATATACATATTTCTCAGCACCCTATGGAACTTTCTCTAAAATTGACCACATACTTGGACATAAAGCAAATATCAAGAGATATAAAAAAAAATGGAAATAACTCCCTGAATCATATCAGACCACCATGGTCTATAGCTAGAGTTCAACAACAACAAAAATCACAGAAAACCTGCTAACTCATGGAAACTGAACATCTCTCAACTGAACCACCAGTGGGTCAAGGAAGAAACTAAGAAAGAAATCAAAGTCTTCCTAGAATTTAATGGAAATGAATCCACAACATACCCAAACAGAAGCAAACTCACCTAGAAGGAGTAGACGGCAGGAAATAATCAAACTCAGGGTTGAAATAAATAAAATAGAAACAAAGAGAATAATATAAAAAAATCAATGAATCAAAGAGTTGGTTCTTTGAGAAAATCAACAAGATAGATAAACCCTTATCCAACTAACCAAGAAGCAGAGAGAGAATATCCAAATTAACAGAATCAGAAATGAAAAGGGGGACATGACAACAGATACCCAGGAAATCCAGAGAACTATCAGGTCATACTTTGAAAATCTATACTCCACTAAAATGGAAAACCTAAAAGAAATGGACAGCTTTCTGGACAGGTACTACTTACCAAAATTAAATCAAGATCAGATTAAAGACCTAAACAGTCTTATAAGCCCAGAGAAAATTGAAGTTTTTATTAAAAGTCTTTCAAATAAAAAAGGCCCAGGACCAGACAGTCAGTGCAAAATTCTACCAGACATTCAGAGAAGAACTAATACCAATACTCCTCAAACTGTTTCAAAAAAATAGAAACTGAAAGAACATTACCGAACTCTTTTTATGAGGTCACAATCACTTGATTCCCAAGCCACTCAAAGATGAAACAAAGAAAGAGAACTACAGAACAATTTCCCTCATGGATATTGATGCAAAAATACTCAATAAAATTCTGGCAAATCGAATTCCACAACATATCCAAAAAAAATTATCCATCACGATCAAGTAAGTAGGCTTCATCTCAGAGATGCAGGGATGGTTTAGCATACGTAAAACTATGAATGTCGTACATCATATAAACAAACTGAAAGAAAAAAAAAACCACATGATCATCTCATTAGATGCTGAAAAAACCTTTGACAAAATCCAACACTCCTTCATGATAAAAGTTAGGGAGAGATCAGGAATACAGGGAAAATACCTAAGTATAATAAAGGCGATATACAACAAGCTGACAGCCAACATCAAACTAAACTAACTAAATACTCAAAGCAATCCCACCAATCAGAAACAAGACAAGGTTGTCCTCTCTCTCATTACCTAATCAATATAGTTCTCCAAGTTTTAGCTGAAGCAATAAGAGAACAAAAGGAGATTAAGGGGATACAAATTGGAAAGGAAGAAGTCAAACTATCTCCATATGATCGTATACATAAGTGACCCCCAAAATTCTACCAGGAACTCCTACAGTTGATAAACACCTTCAGAAATGTAGCTGGGCACAAAATTAATTCAAAAAAATTAATAGCCCTCCTATACACTAAGGATACAAGGGCTGAAAACGAAATAAGGGAAACATCACCTTTTATAATAGCTGCAAATAGCATTAAATATCTTGACGTAACTCTAACCAAAGACGTAGCAGACCTGTTTGACAAAAATTTAACTCACTGAAGAAAGAAATTTAAGAGGATATCAGAAAATGGAAAGATCTCCCATGCTCCTGGATAGGTAGGATCAACATAGTAAAAATGGAAATTTTACCAAAAGCAATCTACAGATTAATGCAATTCCCATCAAAATCCCAACACATTTTTTTTACAGACCTTGAAAGAACAATACTCAACTTCATATGGAATAATAGGAAACCCAGGATTGCCAAAACAACCCTACTCAATAAAAGAACTTCAGGAGGAATCACCATCGCTGACTTCAAGCTATACTATAGAGTCATAGTAACAAAAACAACCTGGTTCTGGAACAAAAACAGACTTGCGGATCAATGGAATTGAATTGAAGACCCCAACATTAACCCACACACCTATGAACACCTTATTTTTGACAAAGAGGCCAAACATATTCAATGGAAAAAAGATAGTATCTTCAACAAATGGTATTGGCATAACTGGATCGCAGCATGTAGAAGAATGCAAATAGATCCAAACCTATCACTCTGCACAAAACTCAAATCCAAGTGGATCAAAGACCTCAGCATAAACCCAGCTACACTGAACTTGATAGAAAAGAAAGTGGGAAATACTCTCCAACACATTGGCACAGGTGACCACTTCATAAATATAACACCAGTAGCACAGACACTAAGAACAAAAATCAATAAGTGGGACCTCCTGAAACTAAGAAGCTTCTGTAAGGCAAAGAACACAGTCAATAAGACAAAATGACAACCTACAGAATGGGAAAAGACCTTCACCAATCCTACATCGGACAGAGGACTGATCTAGAAAATATATAGAGAACTCAGGAAACTAGAGCCCCAAACCTAAATAACCTAATTTTAAAAATGGGGTCCATCACCAAAAAAAGGGGAGAATTCTCAACAGAAGAATTACAAACGGCTGAAAGGCACTTAAAAAACTGCTTAACATCCTTAGCCATCAGAGAAATGCAAATCAAAACAACTTTGAGATACCACCTCACACCTGTCAGAATGGCTAAGATCAAAAACACAGATGGCAGTCTATGCTGGAGAGGATGAATAACAAGGGGAACACTCCTCCATTGTTGGTGGGAGTGTAAACTTGTACAGCCACTCTGGAATGCAGTATAGTGATTCCTCAGAAAACTGGGAATCAATCTCCCCAAGGATCCAGCAAAACCACTATTGGGCATATGCCCAAAGGATGCACATTTATACTCCAAAGGCATTATCTCAACTATATTCATAGCAGCATTATTCATAATAGCAAGAACCTGGAAACAACCTAGATGTCCCTCAACTGAAGAATGTATTAACAAACTGTGGTATATTTACACAATGGAGTACTACTTAGCAGAAAAAAAGACATCCTAAAATTTTCAGGCAAATGGGTAGATTTGTAGAACATCCTCCTGAGTGAGATATCACAAGTCCAGAAAGATAGATATGGGATGTACTCACTCATAAGTAGATTTTAGACAAAAAGCAAAGAATACACAAGCTGTAAACTGCAACCCCTGAACATCTTGGGATTAGAAGGAATTTAAGAGAGACATCCAGAGACTCCTCTAAGAAGAGAAAATAGAGAAGATCGCTTTAGCAATTGGGGTCATAACAGGTTGCAACCAAAAAGAGTTGGGAACAAATCTTGAAAGAAGGAGACGGCTGAGTGAGAGGAGCAAAGAGGGAGATAGAGCAAGATGGATATCTCGATAAAGGAAGACAGTGTGGGGTTGGAAAGAGACTTGGTGCTAGGGAAATAACCAGGAACTTGCAGGATGTCCCTGGCCAAGTCTCCAAACAATTGTGGATGGGGTGCCTAAATGGGACTTCCCCTGCTAATCAAATGAGTAAACCCCCTAGGTGTCATCGCAGAACCTACATCCAACAGGGAATGGAGGTGGAGGTGGAGATCCATGACTGAGCACTGAGCTCCTGGTCCAGCTGAGAGCAGGAGAGGAGAGTCTGTATGAGCAGCGGGATAGAGATTATGAGGAAGGTTCCCATGGCTGGCTGGAGCTCTGGGGAGCTACCTGAATTGGGAATTGCCACTGGAGATCCATCGGGAGAGGGAGCTGGGCCCTCCGGAATTGGGCAGCTTTGGACTACCATAAGTATATGGAGTCAGGAGGAGTGGGATCAGACCGTGTTCCTGTTCATGGGCTGGCACCTTGGAGCCCATTCCCTATAGAGGAATACCCAGACCAGTATTGACTTTTAAATTGGGTGTGCCTGGAGTGGATGTGCCAGGCTGGGCTGGCCCACCTTGGGACTGTTTGCCCTATGAAGGGAGGGGATAGGTGAATTGGGAGGGGCAAGGCTGAGGGTTGGCTGGGAGGAATTGGAAGGGGGAGGGGAGGGAAAGCAGGGGGGATGCATTGATGGAGATGATATCTTTTTAATGAAAATTGTAAAAAAAGGAAAGAAAAGCTAGGCAGGATGTCGCGTGTTTACAATCCCGGCACTATGGAATTGGACACAGGAGATGTCTAGAGATGGAGATTACTAGAGATGGAGAACCTTGCCACTCCCTGGCCAGCCAGTCTAGTCAGATTAGTGAGCCTAAAGCCAAGTAGAGATTCTGACTCAAAAAAATCAAAATGCTTGTATCTGAGGACAGACGCCCAAGGTTGACCTCTGACCTACACATACATACACACATACATGCATTTGTGTGCTCGAACACACACAACACAGTCACATGCCCCAATCCCTGGGTTCAATTGATCTTCCTGTTTCAGCCTTACAAGTAGCTGGGATTATAGGTGTATACTTGTTTGCAAACAGCTCTTTTAAAACAACTTTTTTTTTGTTAAATTTGTTTGTGTGGGGTATGTGTATGTGGTCCCTCCTGTGAAGAGAGAACCCATAGGAGTTGCTCTTTCCTTTGACCAACATTCATAACTCAAAAATTAAAAATAAACAAATATTTTTAAAGATTAAAAATAAAAATTTCTGTTCTTGAACATAGATATCAGGGGCTGACAGCCTCTTGAAGCCCAAGAATCCTCGCCATGACAGGGCCAGGGACAGAAGGAAAGCATTCTGTAATCCAGTAAACCAATTAGAGCGTTCTTTAGATCTAGTGCCAGCTAGGTGCCCCCAGCTGCTGAGTGTGAGGGAATGCCATGGACAATATAATCCATCTATGCTCTTGGGGACAAAGTCAGCAGGGACAATTTGGGGACAGAGAAGCAGAACATAGAAGTTTGTGAGGGGACAGGAGAGTCCCACAGGATAGGGACACAGGACCACAGTGAGGCCAGGCACAGTGACCACTGCAGGCAGAGTAAACAAGACAAGGTGTCCTGGAAGGGACGGATCTTAAAAGGGCTTGGTGCATAGGCATTAAGAGGCATTCCTTCAGGTAGCAATGCATTGGGAACCCCACATGAAGAGAAGGAGCTAGGCAGGAAGCCTTTGTGACCACTAGCCCTGTTAATACGACAGGATCTAGAGTCGCCTGGGAGGAAAATCTCAGGCACATTCGTGAGGGAGTTTCTGATTGGTAGAGGTGCATAGACTCCCCACTAAATGTGGGCTGGGGTGGTCTCAGGCTAAGGGGAAAAGCTGAGTGAACACAGGCCTGCTCATGCCTTGGAGCTGCAGATACAATGTGACCAGTTACCCCTTTACTTCTGCTACCCTGCCACCCCTTACATGATGGACTGCACCTTCAAACATTGAGATCTAACAGGCCCTACCTTCTAGAAGCTGATGTATTGTCAGGCATTTTTCCCACAACAGTGAGATAAGTAACTTAGATGGCTTCTGAAGGTGACAAGGCCCCTGCAAAGCCCCAAAGTCACAACAGAGAAACCCAGGAGAATGACCCATGAAACAAATGCCAAAGGAGGAGGAGCAAGCTTAAAACTCAACTGAGCCATCCTCATGAACCTTAGGGTCTTTCATGGGGGGAGGGGACAGGAGGATGCTACTGTAGGTTCATGGCTCCTTGAGAGGCAGGCATAAGGGATTGGTTATACTCAGGAATTCCTGGAAGAGGGAGGCAAGAAAGCAGAAGGCTCTTTTCGAGACATCCCCTCACAGCCACATCTGCCCTGTGTAGAAGATGGGAGCAGGTGGTGTGGACGGAGAGAACCCTTCAAGTCTCAGCCTGATGGGAAGTTCTAGGACACCATCTGAGAGCCTTGGGCACCCTGGCATCAATACTGTTTACACTGTTCTCAGACTTGGCATCTCCAGCAAATGTGTTGCTGGCTGGGAGCATCAAGGTGTAGTAGATTTAAGGTATAGCAGAAATGATGCTCCCTCCATGAAAGGTGATGGACTGGAAATAATAGAACATGTGTCCACTTACCACATCCAGGTACATGAAACAAGAGGTTTGCTCAGTCTTGCCAATGCTAACAGGTTATTATTGTTACCATCATTCCTATTACTATCAGCAAAACACAAAATATTAACCACAGGTATTTCTACCAGGAAGTTTCCGTGGGTGGAGTAGAGCCCTAATCTGTGGTAAGGTTTCTTCTAGGGAAATGGATTGTTACTTGCAGCAGTAATGGCCTAAAGGGTAGGGTCAAGGGCAGGCTGTAGTTCCTCTTGCTTTGGAGCAGACAACACCCTCTGACAGAAGGTTGGCTGTCCCGGGGCAGGCTAGACTCATTACATGACTCCTCCCACTCACCACATGCTATCCCTGGCTAAAGTCAGCCCCCACTCCACCCCACCCCCAGCTCTTTAAAGCTGGGACTGGCCAGAGCAGATGACTCCAAGATAGCCTGACCTCAACTGCAGTCAGCTTTCTAGAGAACTCCAACATCTGAGAAGCAAAGAATGGAAAGAAAACACATTATGTCAGCTGCCCGTGATGCTACCTGCCACCAGCTGCACTATCTAGAGCAGCACCCCAGCAGTGTGCAACCACACCAATACTCAGCTTGCATGCATTTCTGACCTTTGTTTTTCTTATTTCTCTTTCCTGAGTGGAATATGTTTCCATTATAAGAACCCTGTTGGTCATTTTTTCTTTTTCTCTAAGTCATTTGTCATATCCTCAGGTTCTGCCTGAACTCAGGATGGGCTCCCCTGACTTCCAGGCACAAGTCTGTCCTTGCTCTGGGTATCCTATACTCTGATGTGTCATCATCTTTAGACATTCAGCTCCTAAAAGAGGGTTGGTTCAGCCATTACTTTGTGTGTAGCTGGAATCTAACATGGTAGGCTTAGCCAGTATATACCCTGAGCAGTCATTTCTAGATTCAATGAAGCATCATGAGTCATGGATGTTGAGGACAAGATGAGGAGGCATGGAGACTAGCTCATGAAATGACGTCATTTTAAGAGATAGGAGGTAGGTCACTCCCATTAATAAACTGCAAAATGAAATGCTAAAGGCAAAGTAGAAGCTTCACTTTACAGAATGAAAAAGGCAGATCTACAGCTCTGGGGAGCACAGGTTACCTGATCACCAGGCTTTAATCCATCCAGCAACACCGAGTTCCCACTTTCTCCCTAGCATCACCCAGAAAGCCTGTGAAGACTGTGTTCACACTAGCAATCTACCGCCCACCCCAGGACTGCTGGTTTTTTTGTTTTTTTGTTTTTTTTCCTTCCCTCAAACTCTCCATTTCAGTGAATGAAAGCCATTTGTGTGCCACCTCATAAAATGTCAGGTCGTGAATGTCTAAAATAAAATTTTTGCCATGAGTGGTGCTGAGGACGCAGCGCTTATGGCTTTCAGCTTAAGATTCCATTCACCAGCATGGCCCCATTTAGGGGACAAAATATTAAAAGGAATTTGGACCTAGATTTAAAACACAAGTCACTCCTGAATTGATCTTTATTTCCACACAGATAAAAATGGCTTAGAAAACTAGAGAGGTAACATCATCGGTAAGTGCTTGCCTTGTAAGCAATATCTGAGCTCTATGTCCAGACCCCATATGGAAAAAAAAACCAAACAAACAAACAAACGTAATAGTTGGACAGAACGGCACAGGCTTGTAAGCCCAGCTCTGGGAAGGCAGTGATGGGCAGATCCCTGGGGCTCTCTGCCCAACCAGTTTAGTCTATTTGTGAGTGAGACCAAGGCGTGCTGACTGTCCACAAATTAGGCTGCCTTTTGACCTCTGTACAAACACCCTCACTCTGCACACACACAGTGGGAGTTGGTGCATATCCAGAAATGCCACTGATAATGTCCCACTTAAGCATCTTCTAACAAGTGAGTCTTAGATCTGCCAGAGGCCCAGAGTAAACAACTGATATCCAGAACTAGGGGTGAACTTGGGAACCCAGCTTTGTGGGAGTTTAATCATGTCTATTGAGAAGGCATGTTCTCTCATCCAGGAAACTTCTCCTTGCAACAGAGACCATTAAAGAAAACCACAACCAATAAAAATGCAGAGCTGTGGAGTCCAGTCCCAACTACATACATCTACAACACGATTCTTGCACTTAAGACTCAGGCCTTACTGTAGAAGAGAGGACAGAAAGAAAGCCCATAAGAGCCAGAGAGGTTTGCTGTGAGATTGTGGCTCCAGGAAGTGGGAGAAGCTACACCCATGAAGTATCACCAACATGGCTGCCTAAACATAGCCAACAATGACAACATTAAGGCTTGCTAACGTGAAAGGGTGAAACCTCACAACGTCTCAGCCCTGACCAAAGCACTATGGGCAACTAGGGGATGCAAAGATCGAGAGAAATAGGCTTCCCAGGGATCAGCACACTGGTGATTATCCAATACAGAATGATCAGCCCTGAAAACATGTAACGAGTAACATTATGTAGACTAAGCAGGTTGTATTTGTATATTTAGCTTTATGCATATGTACATATATATCAACAATTAAAGAAAAAGAGGACATAATTTGAATGAGAGCAGGGGTGGGGGTTACATGGGTAGGATTAGAGGGAGAAAGGGGGGAGACATGATGTAAATACATTATAATCTCAAAAGTGTACCAAGTGACATGTGGTACAGGTGAATGTGACTTTATTTTGGAATAGGGTCTTTACAGATATAATTAATAAGATGAGGTCATAACTCAGTGGGGTAGGGACTACCCCAGTAACCAGATCCAGAAACGCAAAAAGAAGGTTCCTGAAGGACAGAAGTAGAGGTGGAGGTGTTACTCCAAACCTGGAAACACCAAGATCACCAGCAGCCAGTGAACCCAGGAAAAGGGTTGAGAACAGTACTTCCAGCCTTCAAGGAAAAACTTGTCACACACACACACACACACACACACACACACACACACACGCCAATCAGTTTGTGGGGATTTTTTGTTGGAAACTAATATGACAGAAGGAAGGCTGGAAAGTCTTGGGTGCTCAGAAATAAATGTGAGAGCAGAAGATACACCTCTGCCCCACAGCTCTCTACCACCTTGGGAAAAATGAGGGACATATGATTGCTGTTGACCCCAGAGCCAATGAGCGTGCACACCCAAAACGAGGAACAGAAAATGACTTCATGTTTTAGACTGAGCTTGAGAACCTCAGTTAAATTATGATAGTGTTCAAGACCCCCCAGTAGTCCCATCAAGAGACCATGATATGTGGCAGCACACACTCCAGAAGCCAAGTCACAATGCCTGTCTAATTTCCCAACCCACTGAAGGAGGTCCCAGTGGGCAGACTAATTCTATGAATTGCCAGAGCTTCTTTAGGGCCATGCTGCACATGCACTTTGGGAGTTGGTAAAAGACAGAGATTATTCCAAGAGCATCAGCCTCTGGACTGCCAAGATGCTTCTAAATGTAGCTTACAATCACCAAGGTTTGAAATAATTGTCTTCTCCCTAATCAGATAATGACTGCCACCCAGACAGTTCTAACACCCGGGGCAAAGGGGAGACAGGAGTAATGGAGTGGGTGAGGCAAATCTTTTCAGCATGCCCCAGGGGCAGCCACACATGTGAGCAGTCAATGAAGGACCCTCCAGAGTGCTCTACATTTCCCAAGGTTTCAGTCCAAGTTCATTTCTCATCTCATAACTGTTCAGAGTGATCCAACATGTGTGAGGGTTGTTTCAGTCTGTTTGGGGTTCTTTTGTGAAACTGTCAAAACAATGACCTCATTTGAAGCCATCTGCTGGCATAGGAGATTGGCACAGAGCTCACTGCTGACTTGTAGAGTTGGAACAATCAATTCAAGATGGCCACTCTGCATACACGTTTCACTCAGCGATCCTGAAGCCGATAACAGATTGTTCCAGATCTTCCTCAAATTACCAAACTGTTCATGAGGCCACCAAAGGCTGTCTGCCAAGTATGGAAAAGGACAGACACCAATCCACTAACCCAGAAACATGGACCCTTGCTGCTCTCCCACCTTGTCCCGCCTGAGCAGCAGCACATAGGGACAAGGTAACGTGGTTTAATCAAAGCAAACTGTTCTCTTTGGAGCAGAAAGCATGTGGGTACCATCTGCATGTAGAGAGCAAGAGGCAATGACCTTTATCTGAGGCCACATGGCAGTATCAGGCCTCTCCCAGATAGACCAAAGTCTATGAGAAAGAGACACTGAGTGTAAGCTAGACATGGTTTGTGATCTCCAAGAAGAGGTGAACGGAGCCATCTCATCAGGGCCCAAAGTCTAGAATCATGACCCAGGCTGCTGAGCACAGCGTTTCTGCAGCCCATGCAATTAGAAAGCAGGTGTGCTCATCAGAAGACGAGCCCTGTTTTATTTCAAGCCTTCTTTCCTTTCTGTAAGAAGCAGTAGAAATCAACTCAAGAATCATGCAGTAACATTATTTTTGACCCAATCAGTGGTCGTTGTCACTTTGATCCATGAAGTGGCTAATTGGGTGAGCATAGCAGAGCTTTCTAGGTTCTGACAGAGGCTGAGTCTAAAGGCCTTATGTATACTTCTCCAGGCTATGGAAGAGCCAATAACACATCTCATACTTCCTTCAGTTTATAATAGCCAGACTGGGGATTGGTGGGGTTGGAGAGCCTAATTTTACAGAAAACCAGCAAATAGGAATTTCTCACAAATAGGAACAATAAAAGACTTTGTGTACATGAGCTAAGTCTAGTTTGAGTCTGGGGTTGTATCCAAAAGGGGGCCTAATTACCCCGAACTTAGTTCAAGAGGGTGGTAGCTATTTGGAAGTAGATTACTATGACTATGAACATGGAACAGAATAAGAGAAGGTCTCCATCTCAGTACATAAGACATAATCAAAGAAACGTTGTTGGGCCTAGGGAAGAGCCAAAGGAGGGAGGGAGCAAATAACAAGATTATGATCAGTCTGGAGGCATCACTTTTTAATTGACCAAAGTCACACAGATATTGGTGCCAAGTACTCACACTAAGAAAGAAGTTTTAAATAATTTCCTTTTAACATGGACCAGACATCTACATGCAAGCCAACCCTCTGATAATATTTATGTTGAGGTGGAGTAATTATAAATAAAATAACACTAGTAAAATTAATAGCTACACACACACAACCCAGTTCCCCATCCCACCCTCATCTGCCTCAAAAGAGGAACAAATACCAGGAGGATCCCAATCATAGCACAGCTTCACAAACTGCCCACCCCTCCTCAGGAAAGCCACACACGGAACTCTGACTAAACAGTCAAGCCATGGCTGTTCTGAACACCACTCTCCCCTCCCTGTCTTTAGAACTTCAGATTGCAGACACATTCGATGTTCTGTAAAGAATATTCTAATTAATTTTCACCCAGGAAAAAAGCCAGAGAAGACCAACTGCTTCCTGGTAGGTATCGTTTATTATTTAACTTTTGCTATGTCAAAAGTATGAAGTGATTTGTAGGAAGTGGAGCTATTATTTTTTATGCGGCATTGGAGTGTAAAATATAGAATACAATGACTTTGCTAAGACTACCAAAAATTGGCATTTTTTTATGTAAAGAAATTCAGTCTAGCTTTGTGATATATGGAGCTTTATAGTTTAGTTTTTTTTTTTAATCACATTTTATTCAAGCTCCAGTTAATAAATCTTTTAGCCAAGAATAATAAAGCAATGGTCTGACCCAGTAATTAACAACCATGCATTGAAACCCACAGCTAGAAATAAGCACAAATGCCCATTTTAGCATATTTGCCTGCGATACAAGTGCATATCGAAATGCCTTGTTGTCTAGATAACTATAATCACCAGGTCTATAGCCCAATAAATGTGTCTTATATTTAAATATCCACACCTGTAACAATAACAGTTATTAATTCCTGTTTTAAAATATAGCCCAAATAGTTTCAGGCAGAGTAATGCAAAGGCTTCCTTATTCCATAAGATTCAGACAAAGCAAGATGAGACTTAGTACATTGTAGACTGCAGAAGTGGGGTTGCCCCATCTCCAGCCTAGATCAGCCTCCTTATCCATGCTGTGCCCATGAAAGGGTGCTCTAAGGGCCTAAACGTGAGGAGTCCTTGGAGGCTCCTCAGTGCAGGGAGTCATGAGCATCTCAACCAAGGCAGGCAGGTACAAGGAGAAAGCTGTTCTTGTCTCCTGGGATGCTGAGACTCCCCAATTCAGAGCAAGAGCCTCTGACTGGGTGAGGGGGAATTCCATTCCCCTGACACCTTCCCTTCATGCTAACCCCCATCCCCAATACAAACTGTCAACTTCTGCTAGAATCCATGGGGTCCATAGAATGCAAACCGTACTAGGAGAAGGAAAGGAAAAAAAAAAAAAAAAAACAAAAAAACATGTAAGCTGGAAAATGTGACACAAACTGTAAATGAATATTTATATGGTCAGGGATGTCTCAATTTGGATCCAATCTAAATCTAAAACAAATTTCTTCATCAGATCATTGCTCCAAGGAGGACAGGGTGGAGCAATGACTGATCGCATTAGCC
Source organism: Phyllotis vaccarum (assembly GCA_033318265.1). Taxonomy (NCBI): domain Eukaryota; kingdom Metazoa; phylum Chordata; class Mammalia; order Rodentia; family Cricetidae; genus Phyllotis; species Phyllotis vaccarum. The sequence continues at coordinate 71,477,856 of JARWLC010000004.1, read as the reverse complement.
CCGGAAATAAAATTTAATTCCCTGTCTCCCACCAGCTGAAACTCCAGCAGGTTTCTTTTCTTCTGGTGTCTCAGTTTTCTCATCTGTAAAATGCAGATTAGCCAGTGCTTCAGAGAGCTGCCCTGAGGATCTGTGCTACCTGCTCAATTATTTTTAGCCCCCGGGGGCTTTTGCATTCACCCAGGCGTTTCCCTGAAGGGTGCTACTGTCCCTGTGGCTGAATTCTTCTGGCCTCAGCTTCAACATTCAATTCTTAGAATACTCTGCTGACCTGAATCAAATAGACATCTTATTTGTTTATTTCATTCTACTTACAACATCCTAAATCATCTGGCTTGTTTTAATACGTTATTTATTATCAACTCTCATTGTTTCCTAAATACTTACACATACACACACACACACACACACACACACACACACACACACACATTGGTGACCCCTTTGAGTGCCCAAATCTTGCCAGCCCTATTTCTTGCCTCATTTTATAGCCTCAAACAGGACTTGAGACTGAGCAGGAGCCTGATAAATCTCTAATATTTAATGAACAAACACACAAAGTATTGGACAAATATTAGGTCCTCAAAAAATTACTGACCCAATAAATGAATAACAGGGCTCAAGGGGTTTCTCATCTGAAACTGCATCCTCTACCTGCTTGGAGCAGGGGAGAATAGCTCAGAGGCTTTTCAACCAGACAGACACAGGTCCAGATCCAGGCTCTTTGATGTGACCCTAGGTTAACCAGTCATCCAGGCCCTCCTGAAGAGATGGCATAATCCTCTGATGTACCTGCAGTCATGCGAGAATTTAATAGAGAGTAAAACAAGCTGGCTAGTAGCATTGCTTAGAGAACTCTCAAGGCCATGAGAAAACACTTAAATGAAGACCCCTGTTTGAAGTTAAGAAGTGTTTCACATAATAACAGCAGAGTACCAAAGGCAGCCCAGAACCCTCTTAGCATGGCGTCATGGAAGGATCCACAAACTGGCCTCGCTGCCCAGCCTAGTGTCTGAAACACCGTAAAGCTCTTAACAAATGAGTGCTTTTCCCTCTCATTAAAAATCTGATGTAATGAGATGAGACAGATTGTGGCTATTGGCTGAACAAAGGGATTCTGAGCTGTGGAATTTCTGGTAGTGATAACTATCTAGGCTAATTATCTACTTGGTGAATTATTCAGATCCTTTGCCTGTCTCTTTTCGCTCCTTTGAGTAATATTCCTGCCCATTTGATAATTCAAAAATAGGCTCTTCCATCTCCCATTTGTCTCCATTACTTTGACAAATCATCACTGAAACAAAAAGTTGAAACTTACAGACTCATACTTGGACAGGAAAAAAAAAAAGCATACTGCATTTGTCCCCTGTGATCTTGATTAATTAATATGCATTTACTGGTCACCTATGCTGGACACAGTGTGGTGTTTTAGACAGGTAAAATCGTCACTGAGACATGAAGCTGATTTGAGTCAGATCTCTTATGACGGAAGGAAAATAAGTCTCTACTCCAATAATAACAATAATGTTTGCTACACGAAGAAAGAGTATATTGATTGCTTGATTAGGTTGTCCTAGACACCAGTTCAGGGACATCATGGCATGTCTTGCATATTTATTGTGAGCAAAGATGAGATGCCAAGATCAAAAAAGCTCCACCATTTGCCCATATCTACATGCAGAGAGCTGGGTGGATGTGGCTGCTACTCCCCAGCTTTCCAGGGTCCAAGAAGCCAATGAGGAGGAGAGTTCTGAACACAGGTTTATGGTAGATGTCTCAGGAGAATTAGAAGAAAGACATGAGAACCAGGACTCTTTGAAGGATATGTTGCCTTTTTTTCTTAAGTGCGTGATGTGTGTATGTGTGCGGATGAATGTATGTGCATGTATGTGGATGTGTGTAGATGCTCATGGATGCTTGTGGATGTCAGAGGTCAACCTTGGATATCTTCATTATCACTTTCTACCTTACTTTTTGAGAACAGATGTCTTCTTGAGCCTGGTGCTTACTGATTAAATCAGAAGTCAACTTCAGATGTCACTTCATCCACTTTTCTGCTTTGGGGATGGCTCTCTTACTGGCCTGGAGCTTACCAAGAAAGCTAAAGTGGCTGGCCAGCCAGCCCCAGGGATCTTCCCATTTTTGTCTCCCAAGTAGAAGAGTTATAGATACATGTCCCCATAACTGGCTTATTTCATGGTTGCTTGGGATTTGAACTCGAGTTCTTGTGTTTGTATGGTAAGCACTTCCAATTGAGTTATCTCCCCAGCTTATACATTTCTGAAAGTCCCTGTCTCTTCCAATAAATAAATATTCCAGCCTTGAGATGGGAGGCCTAGATCTTAAGATTATGAAAATGCCAGTGTTTTTTCTTAAATAAAACCTTTCTTCCATGATATACTGGACACAGAGACTTTACATCCATGATTTTAGACATCTGGAAGAGGAAAAAAAAGACACAGAAGGCAGTCTCCAGTCGTTTCCAAATATCCAGATGTTTGGCATCACTTTGTCCTTGCTGTGTGGGCGTCTCCATCAGCAACAGACATGGAATCACTTCCAAGAACCAGGCTCAGGGAATGGTTTTCTGGGAACAGAGATACCATATCATGTGCTGTTTCTTGCAGAAATGAATTATTCCTGCTCTAATTAGTAATTCAAGAATAAGGGTGAAAATGAACAGACAAAAGCTTAGCATAGAGGCTGCAGAGAGGGTACAGTGGGCAGAGAACCTGCCATGAGAAGATTGTGAGGTCTTGAGTTCAGGCCTCCCAAAAGCCACATAAAAATCCAGCTGTGGTGCAGGTCTATCATCCCAGCGCTGGGGAGGCAGACACGGGAGGATCCCCAGGGCTTCCTTTGCCTTTCTGTTCTTGCAGGCCAGGAAAAGAGAGTGGGTTTCCAGATGACTCAGGTTCATTCTCAGCATGGGTGCTTTGAAGCTGCCTCTACCTCTAGTCCAAGTGAATATGGCTCCCACTTCTGACTTCTGTTGACACTGCATGAATGTGGACATATGGACAGGCACAACACCTACACATTAAAAATAAAAATGAAGCTTTAGAAAATGTGAAACAAACAAACAAACCCCAGAAATGACTTCTGAGGTTGATCTCTGCCCCTCTCCATGAGCACACACACATCTATACACATTTGTATACACATGTACATGTATGTGCCCTCCCACACACATTAACACATAATACACAAACTTGCATGCACACACACACACACACACACACACACACACACACACGAAGCTTAGGGTGACAGCATTTCTGAAAGGAAAAGTGATTTACCATCTCTAATCTACTTAAATTTTATTTTTAAAAGTAGCTTATTGTTTTTCCTTAATTATGGCACTTGTTTGGCTTGGTGATGAAAACATTGCATAAGCAGTGGATGTTGTAATGGACAGAGCACCCCAGTAGGATTTAGAAGACCTTGAGTCTAGCTGGTTCTATCCCCTGATGCTGTGGGCACATACATTTGGCAATATGTCTACAATGTGTGCACCTTGCTTCCTGCAAAGCGGAGGTGTTAAATGGATGGGCTGTCAGGCCCATTCTAAAGCCAGCCTGAGTACGATGAAGAAGTGTTTGCAGAAACTATAATGCTAGCATTTCACAGATTTTATAATACCACATAGTTCTGAAAGCATTTTCATGCAAGGCTCATTTGTTCCCTTCGGAGAGTCTGTAAGATGGTGTCCAGTTTGTTCACCACAAAGAGTCAAGGGGAATCCTGGGTGTGGATATAGTTTGTGGGTGGTAGAGAGATCTTCCCATCAGGTATTTGGATGCTCATTTCCATCTTCCCAAGACCCAGGATCTCGTTCAACTGCATTGTGAAACATCTCCAACCTTAAAAATGCTCACCATCTCAAGGACATTGTTATCTTTTGATACACTTCGTAATGAAGCGCAGGTGCCACACAAAAAGTCTCCCAGCCTCCTGTGGGTCACTGGCTTCAACTAAACTGGATCTGAAGTTTAAGGTAGAAATGATAACTAGAATTCCATGGTTACTATTTAAAAGCCAAGAATATCTTATGGTATCAGAAAATCAAGGTGTGCTCAGATGTATTAGTTTTATTTACCTAAAATTACACCTAATGAATTGCAGTAGTGGGCGTGCATAGTGTGTGTGTGTGTGTGTGTGTGTGTGTGTGTGTGTGTGTGTGTGTATGCATGTGTGTATATGAATGTGTAATCTTTTTATAGTAAACTGATACTTTTATTGGAAATGTTTTTCATACAGTGCATTTTGACCATCTTTCCCCTCCCCAATAGATTTCAGATCCTCCCCACCTCCTCCCCACCCAACTTCTCTCTTTAAAATATCAAAAAAGGAAAAAAGAAACATACAACACACAGAGAGAGAGACACGCACGTACAAACGTGCACACACACACACAAACCCAGAAACCCAAACCAAGCAATCAAAAAAAAAAAAAAACCAAAAAACCAATAATTCAAAAAAAATATGCAAAAATATAATTGAGCTTGCCAATTACTCCTGGAGATAGAGCCTGCCCTGAGTGTGGTCTGTATAACTAGTAAGACTTCATTGGAGAAAACTGTCTTTTCCTTTGTCAGCGTGTACCAACTGTAGATAACTTCCTGGTTGGGGCGGGGGGGAGATGATGTTTCTTTTTCCCTCTGAGTCCTGGGTCCCCATCTGGCTCGAATCTGTGCAGGACCTGAGCATGCTCCCACAGTCTCTGTGAGTTCACATGTGCATCAGACTTGTGGTATCTGGAAGACACTGTTCCCTTGGTGTTGTCTATCCCCTCTGGCTCCTAAAATATTCCTGTCTCCTCTTCTTTTCTTCCCCTGAGTACTGAGGGGAGGGATTTAATGAAGACATTCAATTTAGAACTGAGAGACCTAAAGTTTCTTGTTCTCTGAACATTGTCTATTTATGCATAAGTTTCCCACCTGCTACAGGAAGCAGCTTCTCTTTTGTGGGATGAGTGAGGTACTATCTATGGGTACAGTGGTGTATCATAGAAGTGAGGTACTGATCTATGGGTACAGTGGTGTATCACAGGAGTGAGGTACTGATCTATGGGTACAGTGGTGTATCACAGGAGTGAGGTACTGATCTATGGGTACAGTGGTGTATCATAGAAGTGAGGTACTATCTATGGGTACAGTGGTATATCATAGAAGTGAGGTACTATCTATGGGTACAGCGGCGTATCATAGAAGTGAGGTACTATCTTTGGGTACAGTGGTGTATCATAGAAGTGAGGTACTATCTTTGGGTACAGTGGTGTATCATAGAAGTGAGGTACTGATCTATGGGTACAGTGGTGTATCATAGAAGTGAGGTACTGATCTATGGGTACAGTGGTGTATCATAGAAGTGAGGTACTGATCTATGGGTACAGTGGTGTATCATAGAAGTGAGGTACTGATCTATGGGTACAGTGGTATATCATAGGAGTGAGGTATTGATCTATGGGTACAGTGGTGTATCATAGAAGCCCTATTTTGATCATGTTTTTTTAGCAGAATAATAATATTAGGTTTTCTCCTGTGCCCATGATCCATTTGTTCTCAGATTATTGGCCAATTTAGCAAATTATAAGAGTCAGATGTTATTCCTTCTTATGGATTCAGCCTTAAGTCCAATCACAAAGTACTTGGTTATTCCCATACCATTTATGCCACTATTACACAAAATCGTATATCCTGGAGGCTGGCTAATCACCGTTAAGGGTTGTAAATGTAGCGGGATGATTACCATAGTCCTCTGAACCAGAAACAGCCAATGGGGATGATTGTCAAATGTCATGGGCAGTTTGTGGAGCTTGGTGCAGTGGGATCAGACTATGTTCCTGTGATTGAACTGGCATCTTGGAGCCCGCTCCTTATAGAGGAAGGAACACCTAATCCAGCCTTAATACTGGGATGAAGGACTCAAACTGCCTCAAATGGATATACCAGACCGACCTGACCCATCTTGGGACTCCTTGCCCTCCTTGGGGAATGGAGTGGGGGATGGGGTGGAGGAGGCTGAGGAAGGACTAGGAGGAACTGAGAGGAGGGAAGGGAGGGTGAGCAAGGCTATACATGGGGGGCAAACCTTTTTAAATAAATAAATAAATGAGAAAAAAACTCAAAAAAAAAAAAAAGCAAAAAAAAAAAACCACTTACATGGATTTAAGGTCTGCTCAACAGGAGGGGAATTATGCCTGGTCCTAGAAACACAGCCAGGTACTCCAGGGACAGTGAGATCATGGATATCAGAAGAGCAGCCGCATCTGACAGAAAACCAATATAGCATCTAACTGCATTCTAAATACTTATCCTTATCATCTAATATCTAATTTAGGTAATATTCTTCTCCACAAATAAATATAGCTCTTACCCCCCATCAAAGAAGCTTCTCTTTACAGCAGATGGAAACAATCACAGAAAATCACAACTGGCCAAAATACAGCAAGTAACTGATTGTGGTTTCCCATAGATACATCTACAACTCAACTCCTGCCCCCAAGGCTTAGGGACCATTTCAGAAAAGAGGTCAGAGAATTATAAGAGTCAAGAAAGTCTGCTATACAATTGTATGACATAGAAATGACAAGGGAGCTATACCTACAACAATGTAACTGCCCAAATAAGACCCAAACAATGACACTGTTAGGAGACAAGCTAACACAGAAGGGGGAGTCTCAAGGGACCCCACCCCTAGATGAGGGCTACAGGCAACCTATGTGATTGCTGGGAGAGAGAGGATTACTCATCCGTAGGGATGACTCCCCTGAAATCATTCGTGTGTGTGTGTGTGTGTGTGTGTGTGTGTGTGTGTGTGTGTGTGTGTGTGTGTGTAGGAGGGTTGGAGTGAGAAAAGGAAGGGATAATTATATTTACTGACAAATTTTAGAGATTATTTTTTAAAGTGATGAGACTGTTTAAGAAGCAGGACAGCCAGACCATGGGAGCTCCCAACAGCCACTGAGTGAGAAAGTTGAGACAACGAATAATGGCAATAATGGACTATAACTCATCCAATAAAATACCTATTCTTGGTTCATATTGCCTTCTTGATGCTCATAAGTATAATTGTTATTAGAGTAGGAAGGAAAGAATGATCTTTCTGGGAATTTTAATTGAAAAATGTAGACAGGAAAAGGGAACTGGGAAACTTCATGATAACAGCAGGCATGTCCACAGTAATGATTTTTTGCAGATCCTTTCTTATAGGTGTTAAAATTAGTGGAGGAAACTTAGGCAAGAAACAGAATTTGCTTAGTATAAAAATTTCTCTCTAAACATCTACTGACTCAAAATGAAATAATGCTGATTTTACAACAGAGAAAACTGGCAGACATGTTAGCCATGAGATCCAGGTCAAGTTCATGTTTAACAGAGTATCACCAGCAAACCAGAGAGGTGCAGAACCACGTCTGTAGTATTCTTGTCAAATGTACATCACCCCACTGCACAATGAGAAACTATCAGGCACTCCTAAAGATTGTCTAGAAAACAGCTGCTCTGTAATCTTCAAAACTGTCCAGATCACCAGGCATGGTAGTGCATACCTATAATCCCAGCACTCAGGAGGCAGAGGGAGGCAGAAATGGAAGGAGGAGAGCAGGAAAGGAGGGGGAGGGAGGAGAGAGGGGGAATGAGGGGGAATGAGGGAGGGGGGACTTATAGTGTGCAAATGAAGGCAAGTAACTAAGGGCAATGTGTAAAACTAGCAAAACCGGGCAAGAACCTGAGCTTTGCCAGTGAACACTTACTGTCACCTTCCAATTATTATACACTGCTTTTATAATTCACTAACTCTAACTTTAGGAGACACTAGATGAGGGATATGTCAAAATTCTTTACAATTTCACAACTTTTCAGAAAGCCTAAAATCAGCTTTAAAAAATGAAAATACCCCTGGAGTCATTGTGATAGTTGTCTGGACTCCTCAAAGCCCAAGTTAACTTACCAGGAGAGACAGCCACGGTAATTCTCCATGCTGGCTCCTGTTCCAAAGAGTGTCTCTCTAGGGAGTGGGATCCATGAGACCCCCAGACCACATTCTGACCTTGCCAGTTTTCTGACAATCCAGCTATTGGAAACCATCATGCCTTCTGGCCAGCATATCAACTGTGAGTAGTGTACGAACTTAATGCTTCCTTGGAGACAATACCAGCACTGTCTCACACTGAATGCAGAAAGTGTGAGCCAAATAGTTCCAGAGATCTTCAGTAACAAACACATCTCCTTCATTTTGATCACATTGATCCTGATTTATTTCACATAGCTTCAAGGGCAAAGCCGTCAGAACTCAGATGCCACAATTTCTGTTTCCAGCTCCTGTCTCCAACTATGCCCACCCAGAAATTCCAATACTGCACTCTCATCCTTTGTGGGTGGAGAATATGTCTTATCACTATGTATTTTCTCCATCTTTGGGGATTTATGGTTTTTCCAGAGAACACACACATCTGAGTCCATGGGGCATGTCCCAAAGGTATATATAATGGGTCATATAGCCACATACACAGCCAACGATTTAATGACAATTGCACATGGCCCCATTAGAAACAGAGCCAGTACCACTACCTAGAAATTAAGCAACCTCCTGCCGTTTCTGTGTTATATTCCTAAAATGAGCCATTTATTTCTCTTCCTGAGCCATACCTCTCTGCTGCTACTGGAAAGTGGATAGATGGAGGAGGGTCCTTCCCAAATTTGGACCTACTTCCTATGTATATGCGTGCTATTTCTATGTGTGTATTTCTGTGTGTATGTGCATCCGTGTGTTGTTATGAGGGCATGCAGTGTGAAGGCCAGTAACAACTCCAACTTGTTCATCTCAGGTACCACCCATCTTATTGTTTTTAAAGGCAAAGTCTCTCTCTGGCCAAAATTACCAATCAGGCTAACCTGGCTAGCTAGCAAGACCGAGAGATCTGCCTGTCTCTGACTACCCAGTATTGGGACTACAAGTGTGTACCACCACACTTGGCTTATTCTATATGGACTTTGAGGACTGAACTCTGGCCATTATGCTTGCATACATTTTTCCAGCTGCACCATCTCCCCAGTCCCCCTGATTCCTATCTCAGTCAACCTGTACCTAATGGCTTCCTTCATCCTAACTTGAAAGGTTGACTTCAAGAGAAGATTATGACTTAGTCCCTGGCTGGAAGGATCTTATAGCCTGGTAATAAACTGGAATCATCATCTCTAAGTAGTTAAGTCTGAAACTAGGGTTTACTATGTAACATCCAAAATTTCTGGAATCCAGGAAAAATGGAGCGAAATAGTCAGGAAAAACTTCATGTGGGAATGAGTTCTTAGATCCATATGTAAGTTTATTCTCCATGCTACATGCTACTCTAAATAACTCTGTATGAAACAGGCAGGAAAAAAATAAAAACAAGCAGGTAGGTATATTTCAGATAGTTGAAGATAAATTCATAAAAAATAAATTGAAAAATTCTAAGTTAGTAGGATGTGTTTAGCTGATCTACAAACTTAACCACACATGTCTTATTGGGAAAATTCAAGGTCACTACAAATTTATGCTCAGGCTTGCACAACTCTCCCAAATCTCAACCCAGTCACAGCTCTACACCTTGGGAAGAAGTATGGTTTGGCCCTACACATAAATACAACTGCATCTAATTAGACCCAATTAGGGGTGGGGTGTTGCTAGAAAGATGGTTCCATAGTTAAGAACTGCTCTCCCAGAGGACCCTGATTCAGTTTTCAGAACCCACGTGGTGGCTAGCAACAACCACCTGTAAACCTAGCTCAAGAGTGCCTGATGCCCTCTTCTGGCTTCCATAGGCACCAGGCATCCATGTGGTATGCAGACATACATGCAAGCAAAGTACTCATTACCTAAAATTAAAACACTTTTAAAGATCCAACTAGACCTCCATTTTGTTCATTTTTTAATAAAAATCCCAAGATGAAAAGAATGACGTCCTTTTCTCCGTTGTTTTTAGAGAGAAGAAATTATGCCAAAAAGGAAGCGCCATGGTCTTTCATGGCTCATAGGCCTCCTGTTCTCCCCCTTGATAACTCTCCACTTACCCAGCTGTCAAAGTTGATGGAACACCAGCTATGGGTGCAGTGTTGTCAGCACCTAGGACAGTGCCCAGTGCATCACAGATGTTTAACATTTGTCAAACTAAGTGCTTCCATGGGGCTTTAGACTTGACCACTCTTAACATGAGATATGAAAATGTGGTGAGGTGGGTTTTTTTTTTTTTTTAGCTATTATATGTTTATGGGTCCATATATTAATGAGGTAAAGAGCTTTGAAAACCGAAGGCAAACTCTTATGTTGTTATTGTTTGTGGAAGTAATAAGGTCACGCATCTATCTGCCAAGAAAGCTCCTGTGAATGTCCACCGCAAAACAGTACTAAGACACCCACAATTCATGCTATGGATCACCTTCTTTAACAAAGACCATTAAAGCCTAACATAGAAGTCATGCAGCCGTGGTGGCTGTTGACAAGTCTCAGTCACTAAAAATACCCCTTCAGCTAGACCCTATGATGCTACACCTTTATTATCGGGGGACCCATCTGTGAAGTTTGGGTGCTGTATCCTCAGAATGAGATGGTCAGTATGGATTGTCTGCTTGACAGGAATATCACAGTAGTTGAAGAAACAACCTTTGGGCATGACCTGTGAGGTCATTTCCTAGGTCAATTACCTAAAATAGGTTAATTGAGGCAGAAAGATCCACCCTAAGTGTGGGTGGTGTTATACCATGGAATGGAACAAGAGGGCTGTAATTTTCTAGCTACCTTGAGCTCCTTAAAACATGAATTCCCCACAGTGGTGGGCAATTCCCATTGTACCTTCCAACTGGGAGCCAAATAAGTCCTTCCCTCCTGTGTTTGTCCACTGCTTTGTCACAAAAGAGTTGCTAATACAGATAATACTTAGCAAACTGAGTCCAACTGGGATGAGCCTCACCAAGTCTTTAGTGTCTACATTGTCCACAGATGTCCACAGGGCTCTGAGGAAATTACAGCCCTCTTGTCCCATTCCAAAATTTTAAGAGCCACACATGATTTCTCTCTCCAGATTTCTAAACTTCCCCCTTTCTTTCTCTCTCTCACCACACCATCATGGCACCCAGCCTGAGCCAAGCATGGGCGCTTCTCTCCCCTCACTGCACTTGGTGCACCATGGGTATGGAACACAATTTTGGTTAGTGGTGTGTAAGAGCACTTCCTTCAGAGGAACTGCCAGGCTCCAAAGAAGAGATGGGCTTTGCTTAAGCCAATTTTGCCCTTCTGGACATCACATCTGTGGGGATTTAATTAAAGCTCCAAAAGTTTCAGAGATCTACCCACAGTCAGTCTAGGAGAATCAGAGAGTGGTGATTCACACCTTTAATCCCAGCACAGGGAGTAGCCAACTGAGTTTGAGATCATTTTAGATTACAGAAGGAGTTCCAGGCTCCCAGGCAGGCAGTGGTGGGGCCACGCCTTAATTTACCAAGAGAGTATTTAAGGCTTAAGGCTGGCATAGAGGAGGAGGAAGCCAAGGGAAGCCAGGCTGAGGAAACTGGAAGACAGCTGGGTGAGATCTGACTGTGGTGTTTATTCTCTCTAATATCTCCGACTTTCTCAGAGATCTAACCCTGAGTCTCATTTATTCGTGTGACAACATCTGAAATCATGACAGCCATCAGGTCTCCATAAAACAAGTTAGAGTAAAGGCAAAGTCAACGCTCTAAATCAAGCAAGACAGGAAAAAAAAGAGGTGGGGTTTTCAGAATTTTAGTATGGAATTAACTGCCCTAGAGCCTATATCCACCACCTCTTACAGGGTGAAATGCTAAATGGGCTTACTGTTTAAATAAGCTTTGCTTGGGGATTCTGGGTACATGTAACCAAGTGCACGGTGAGTGCCTCAACCTCCACTTCAACTTCTAGTCATCTTCAAACTGTTCTTCATGCATGTAGAAACCAAAGTGAGACTTTTGTGAAGTGAAATCTGATGCTGCCGTTGCTCTCGTGAATGTCTCAGCAAATTTCCTTTTTTCCACTTGAGAAAAACCGAAGTTCCTAAGCATGATATTAAGCCCATATATAATGCTGTGTAACAAATTATTCACCAAATTTAGCTGTTTAAAACAGCACCCTTGTATTAAGCAAGTCATCAGCAATTGATAAAGAATAATATTTATTTAGGGGGTTCAGAGAGGAAACTTGTGGCGGGATTAAGGTGTCAGCTGATAAGGTCAGAAGACACTTCCGGGACCCTGGAGGGGGTGTGGCCAAGCCCATTGATAAGTGGCTGCTGGGACACGAGGAGCCCTCTTCCTGGTTCCTGGCTGCTGGCTGCTGGACAGACAGAATCGGAATTCATCGTGCTTCCATCGCGCTTTCATCACTCGTCCATCGCTTGGATCCGCCAGTCCTTGTTCAGGTGCCACCATAAGCTGTTACTAATATTGTGAGTGTTAATTTATATTCTAATAAATATTAATTTTGGACTGGCGCCTTGAAAGTAAAACTCCGTCTACAGAAACTCATTGATATAAGAGATTAAACAGTTGTGTGGCTCCTGGAAAGTTGGACTGATCCACAAGACTGAAGCTCAGCAGCTCAGCCAGGTCTTCCACAAGAGCACAAGAGAGAAACAGGAAGAAGAGACCAAATAAGTAGTACATGCACCAGATCTTAAACACCCTCTGGCCACACCCAGAATACTGGGGCTTCAAGGCCTAAAGGCCGTGCCTATAGATCAAGGGGATAGTGTCTGATCTCCACTACAATCTTGTGTTATCTTGAAGTTCCAGGAAGCCAAGGAATCTAGGAGGCTTTTGACCTGGGATCACACTTGGGGCTCAAGTCATGATTGACCTGACTGGAACTTGACTGGAGATGAAAGCTGTTCCCAACATGGAATTCCAAAATGTTGGTTGAGGGGAGGGGATTCTTAGCTATGTAGACCTTTACAGGGCTGCTTGAGTTTCTTTACATAGTGGCTGCCTCCTGTCACAGCAAATGATTCAGAGGAGAAAGGAGTGTCCACACACTCTGATCTCCATCTTAATTTCAAACATCACACTCTACTCATTCAGTATGGACTGCTGTCTTAGGGAAAAGGAATTGAAATTTGTCTTCTGAAGGAATGAGTACACTATCAGAAGTGTAGAGCAGCTAGGCATAGCCATGCACATCTATACTCCCAGTGCTGTGGTGGGTGAAGACAGCGGGGATCACTAGGACTTGCTGGCTGCCAGCCTACCTCCAGGTTCAAGAAGAGACCCTGTGTCAGGGAAACAAGGTGGAGAGTGATGGAGCAGGACACCTGGCACCTTCCCCTGGAGTCTGAGCCTGAGCATGGGTGGATACACATATCTGTGCACCTGCACATGAAAAGATGCAAAAAACACTACATGAATGCTCAAACACAAACATACACATATATATAAATAATTTTTAAGTATCATAATTAAGAGTGAAAACAGCTCAGGTTTTATATATTCTGTACCATGCCTCCATTCTGACAGTTACCAATACCTCTCTTTTCATGGGTAACCCCATGGCAGGGCCACTGGTTCCCTTGAATCCAAGCACTTGCTCCTTTGAGCCCTGCTGCTATCCCTGCTTTCAAAGCTCTCTTTAATTTTTTTTAGTTGTCTGGAATGTTTTTTTAATCTCTGTCTGTCACCTCCTCAGAGACACCCACCTGAGCTACCCTCAGTCAGACATCCTTCTTCTACTGCTTCCTGTAGTTTTCACACCATTTGCCCCTGCTTGAAAGATGCTATGGAAGAGATGAAGGCTTTCTCCCCAGAGTCCAGGGAAGAACTGAACACAGGCTGACACTCAGAAACCATTGTTGAGTGAAGGAACGAACAAGTAATGAGAGCTAGCATTGGGAACACACATGAAAAGGTGCCAGTTATACAGAACATTTGGACCCACAACATTGCACCTCCATAAGGGGTTTCCTTGGTAGGAGCAAGGGAAGCACGAGGGCTTTGAGATGAGGCTCTGCCTCTGCAACAGAAAAACAGAGCTAACTGACCAAATCTCAGAAGCAGATTCTCCTTCCGGTATATGTGACTACCCCAGAAACTACTTGGGGATGTGTTCTTGACATACAGAGAGTTCTTGCTCACCCCACTTCTTTGGTTCAGCCTCATCCTCCTGCACACAACTGGAAACCACAACTCCATACAACATAGCAGAGTTGGGATGGAAATGGACAATGAGGGAAATGAGACTATGAGGTCACAGGACCATGCAACTGTGGACAGTTGCAGAAATTGAGAAGGGGGAGTATAAGTCAACAATTCCACCTGCTTGTTGGAACAGGAATCTCTCAGCTCGGGAACTGCAAAAGGGATCAGGTGGCCCGTTTTCCTGTCCATCCCCAAACATGTATGGGCAGAGATCACTTCTCATTCCTGGATGGCAGTGTCACCAGCCAGTGTGGTACTCAGCAAAGAACTCAGAGTTATGATGTATGAAGAAAAGAGGATTTCTGAAAAGATTTATTCCCAACCATGGGGGAATGGTACATGTTCTAAATCAAACTGAAGGCACTGGCTCCCCATGAGGTCTTAGCTCAAGTATTAATCACTGGAGTGCTAAACAATCTGAGATGGGGCTGTTGTGCTGACAGACAAACCAGACATAGGAGAGCCAGGCAACAGTGAGGCTCAAGGAACAGATCCTGATTTAGCTGTACACATCACTGCCTTTTAAAAATAACTTCTTCACCATGGCCGCTTATTAACGTGAAATGAGTTTTGTAGGTCTGTAACACAAGGAAACATGGACTTTCAGAAGTTAAATAAATGAGAATATGCTACAAGAAGAATATGTATAAGGAGAAAGGGTAACATCATTTATACAAAATAATCTGGAGCTCTGGGTTTTAAATTTCCATTTGTGGTGTGTGTGTGTGTGTGTGTGTGTGTGTGTGTGTGTGTGTGTGTGTGTGTGTGTGTGTGTGTGTGTATGTGTAGGTCAGAGGATGCCTTGTAGAAGTCAGTTCTGAATCTTTTCCATCATTTGGTTCTAGGAATTTAACTCAGGTTGCCAGGCTTAGCAGCAAGTGCCTTTTTCCAATAGGCCATCCTGCTGGCCCAATAATCTTTCTTTCAGTGTTTAAGTGCTTGCTACATTTACTCTCAAGATGAAATGATTAACCAGGATTTTATACATAGTTATTTTGAATATATTGACATATTGGTTAGTTTTCGTCAACATAAACCAGAGTCTTGGGAAGAGGGAAATCTCACCTGAGGAACTGCCCCCATTAGTTTGGTCTGTGGGCATGTCCATGGGGCATTTTCTTGATTAATGAACAATGTGTTAAAGTCCAGCCCACTGTGGGTAGTTTCACCCCTGGACAGTTGCTCCTGGTTCTATAAGAAACTGAGCTTTGAGGAGCAAGCCAATAAGCAGCACCCCTCTGTCTCTGCATCAGCTGCTGCCTCCAGATTGCTCCCTTGAGTTTCCTGTCTTGGCTTCCCCCAATGACAGACAAAAACCTGTAAGCCAGATAAAGCCTTTCCTTCCCAAGTTGTTTTAGGTCAGTGTTTTAATAATAATAATAATAACAACAACAACAAAACAAAAAACTAAGGCAGCAGGAATACGAGATAAGTAACTACCTGTGGGTACCTTTGCTTTATATTTAGTATTTTAAACAAGAACTGTGGGGAGGAATGCAGGAAGGGAGGGGGGAGAGAGAGAGAGAGAGAATGTTGAATCACTTAACTTTCGTAGTTATAGATTAAAAAAGGACTCATGCAGGGTGTTGTTTGGGAGACTCAGAGGCTGTAAACACTGTAACTGTCAGTGACCTAAATTTAAGTAATAGTGAATCACTCAGGAGAGTTCTGAATAAGACCATTTCCTGACGCATACCACCACTGTACTTCATTATCTTCTCTCCTTCAAAAGTCTATATACATTTAAAACATGCACAAAATATTTTCCATCTATATGTAAAATAGAAGATTTTTCTATTTTACTGTTATGGTTTGAATATGAAATGTTCACCTAAGTTTGTGTGCTCAATGTTTGGCCCCATGCTGCTTGTTCTATATGGGAAGATCTGAAAACTTAGAGGTGGGACCCAACCAGAAGTGGGCCACCATTGAGGGTGTGTCTCATAAAGTTCTTCCTGGTGTCTGGTCATTTCCACACTCTGTTTCCTGTTCTCTATGAGAACAGCCTCCTTGTCTGCTCCTTAACTACCTTGATTCTGTGCCTGAGTACATTGTGCCTAGCAACAATGGGCAAGCTCTCTGAAATCATGAGCTGTTTTCTTCTCAAGGTGCTGTTCTGAGTATTTGGTCACAGAAACATAAGGTAATCTGATGTCAGGAAAAAAATGGGTTGTGACTTTGATTAAATATGATTATGGCTCTTTAGCCTCTAGAACCAGTTTCTGGGAGGGATTTGAATGAATTGGGAGACAAAGCTTAGAAAAGTCCTAGACTATGGCAGTCAGAGCTTAATAGGCAGTTCTGATAGGGGCTGAAGACCAGAATTGTTACAGAAATGCAGACAGTGAAGGCTACTATCACAAAGTTTCAGGTGGACACATGGACTTCTTTCAAGATTGGACTAGAGATGACCTCTTAGACTCAGGAGAATCTTTTGCCTATATTTTGTTCATGCCCAGAGATGGAGACTTTAACTGGAGTTGACTCTAAAGGAGATGAACTATGGAGCTGAAGAGATGGCTCAGCAGTTAAGAATATATACTACTTTTCCTGAGGACCTTAGTTCAGTTCCCAGCACCCATGTTAAGTAGCTCTCAGCTCCCTGTAACTCCAACTCCAGGAGACCGATGCCCCTGCTGGCCTCTGCAGGTATTGCACTCCCATGTACATAGCCACACAGCGACACACAAGTACATGTAATTAAAAATAAAACAGATTTAGAGAAAAGCATTTTTAAGAGTTAATACTTCATGTGTTTGAGTATTCATCTGTATATCTATGCACTAGATGGACGAGACAACCAGCTTGGCATTTTCTCTGTGAATTCATCCTTACTTAGGGGCAGTTATTTCTGGTTTTAATGAAGATGAACTCTCATAGCAAACTTATGTGCCTTCCAAAGACTCCTAGAACAACTCACAGAGCAAGGATATAGGATATAAGGAGGTTTGGGAGGTGGAGAGGGGAAGGGCCAGATGAGCCCAGGGCTATGTCTGTAGACTGAAAATAACCCTGCTTAGTCCCTGTCATTAAGCACACAGGGAGAACATATGGCCGGGGTCTCGGCCATATACTAAGCACACAAGAAGAGCATATGACTGGGGTCTCAGCCGTATACCACCGAAGGACCTTGAAGTATAACTGGCATGTTGGTCTTTGAAATCACCCAAATCAGAAACAGAAAAAAGTTAATCAAACCATTGGGGAAAACAAATATTTCCACCAAAAAAAAAGCTTTTTAATCAGGCCAGCTGACAATCCTAAGGCAAATATTCAGAGCCTGGAGATGTGGACTCCACTGTCCCCACCTCCTGGCTTGCTGTCTATTGATTATCACTCCACAGCCAGCTGGTCCATAAAAGACCGAGGTTGGAGGTCACAGGCAGGCTTGTTTATGGATGCCTTCTCTCAGGACTCCACCTCTTGTCTTCTGACTCACCCCAACTCCTTGCAGCTAAGAGCACCCCTTGATAACTCATAACCTTGAGACTGGGAGGGGTTCTCTAACCCTTTCCTAATTGACAGCTTTCTAGAACTTTCCCCTATCCAATAGATGGATGCCACCTGTCCCAAAGGGCACCTGGGCCTACCATTGCTTTGATCTCTTCTCCTTAGGTAGACCAGTTCACCTCTACCACCAGTTAGGAGATAGGAGCAATTCCACACACAGCGGTGCCTTCAGCGTCACACCTCTGTTTCAGAAAGTTCCTTATTGCAGCTAAACCCCTCACCTTAATCCCATAGTTCCTTGACCTTAATCCCCCCAGACCCAGTGCCTCTCGGTACCTGCCACCTGCCAGAGGACAGTATTCAGTGCCCTTCTGTTTGTCTTTTTGCCCTGATTTAATGTATGGCCTTTGCCTTGTTATTAAATAACCAGGATATGAGTTTATTTTGCTCTGGCTGAAGAGTATTGTACACATAACAAAGCAATAAAAGTGCCAGTGAGCACCTGCTCCCTGTTCTGCCCAACTGGGCTTGACTAGATTGCCCACGTAGTCTGAGAAGTGGCAATCTCACTCACATAGCAGCATCTGGCTTCTATACTGTGCCTCCCTCTGTGGCCCTTAGTACTGTATCTCCAGGCCAGCTTCATTCACCACTGCTGTGAAGCTCATTGCATCTTTCTAGGGTTCCTCATGGGCTACTCACTCATCAATGCACCCAAAAAAGCAAACAGGAATTTAAATCCCTACTTTTCAGACAACAGATGCACAACTCACTCTAAATGCTGAAGGTTGGGCACTGGGTCTTGAGAGGAAGTCACTATTAGGCTGTTGGCCAAGAAACATTTAGTTATCAACAT
Organism: Phyllotis vaccarum; assembly: GCA_033318265.1. Classification (NCBI taxonomy): domain Eukaryota; kingdom Metazoa; phylum Chordata; class Mammalia; order Rodentia; family Cricetidae; genus Phyllotis; species Phyllotis vaccarum. Next base: position 71,459,367 of record JARWLC010000004.1, on the reverse strand, counting down.
TTTGTCCCTGCCTTCCCTGGGGGGGGGCACAGTATGAGGACTTCTGGGTATGTGCCTGACCTGAAAGTGGCTAGGACAGAGAATTCTAAATGGCATGACCACTACAAAAGCATTGAGAATGAGAAGTAAGATACAAGTCCTCTAGCCTCTGACAACTTCCCCACCTGGCCTGAAGACCACGCTGAGCATTATATCCAAGTGGAGGGTAGTAATTTTCAAAGTATACTAGAGTAAAGGTTCAAAGGTGACCTAAAGGTATGGTTCATGACTACATACTCCCCACTACCAAAGACAATCCATCAGGCAGGAAGCCAACAAGTTAGAGCTGTGTAGAAGGCCCAAAGGCTTCAAAACCCACTGGTATGACTCCAAAGAATTGACTTCTGTGGATGAACACACAGTTTCTGTTTTTAAAAAAGAAAAGGTCAAACACTTCCCATAGGGTTTAAAGAATGGGTTACTGGGAAAGTCTTTAGAGATATCTGTCGAACTCCATCACTTGTCCTGGTAGATCTGATAGTGACTGGAAGAGTCTGGAAATCCCTCTACATAGTCATTATGAGTTGGAAAGTGAGCTCTGGGATGAGTCACCTCAACACACTCAAAAATGAAGCTAGAAAGATCTGAAGGAAAAAAGAAGGGCTCTGTGTCCCCACTGATGCAAGAGTGACCAAGTCATCCACTGTGAGATTTCTTTTTTTTGTCCCAGTGAGCACAGATGTACCGAGCTTCCATTCTTGTTGCCATGGTGATTGCTTCTGTTCTATATGGCTGAGTTTCAAAAGATGGAACTCTAAATAAATAAATAAATAAATAAATAAATAAATAAATAAATAAATAAATAAATAAATGAATAAATGAATGAACGAACGAACGAACGAACAAATAAATGAATGAATGAATGAATGAATGAATGAATGAATGAATGAATGTAGGCCTACTTGACACAGTGCTGCGCATCACCAAGGAGAGCAAACCAGGATTCTACATGCAAGGTCTATACACACGAGGGGACCCTGGTTGCCAGATCTTTTCTCTAAGCTCAGAGGTTACATGATGGCCTTCTTATATTCCTAGGTGGTGGAGTTTTGATGTGTTTTCCCTCTCTGATGGTACAGGTTCATTCATTAGGCCCTCTTGTGTTCTACAAGAACACAGTAAACTCCCAAAGGGACCTGTCTCTAAACAGCTGATCAGGACAGACAAGCAGCCTGTCCCTGTTATCCTACACTGACTTCCTCCTGAGGGGATTACAGAGGAGAGAGTGAGCATGTGTCACTGGTGCTTAGCCTTTCAGATAGTGGCTACAGAGCCAGCCCTGCTCTGAGATATCTTCTGGTTTGTTTGCATTTAGAAAGGTCAAGAACTTCAAAGCACCTCACCCAAGAACATATTTCTTTCCCTCACCATGGTGGTTTCAAACTCAGAGCTTTGCACAGGTTTTAGGTAAGATACCCTGTTCACTTGACCCAGTGTGCAGGTACAGGCAGACTCATCATAAGTAGCATTTCCAGACCCTGCTTTAGCACAATCTGCTTACGCCGTGTACCCCAGGTGGCCAGTCCTTCTTTCTAAGCTCAGAGGGTACATGATGATGCCCTTCTTATATTCCTAGGTGGTTGGGCTTTGATGTGTTTTCTCTTCCTGGTGGTACAAGTCCATTCATTAGGCCCTCTTGGGTGTGCGATCCGTCTAAGGAAGGACCAATATAAATAGCCCTAGGCAGGCTCGACACTGAGACCCTCAGTCACATCTGAACACTGTAGGATGTGGTCTGATTATCTTTCGCTTGACCTCTCTCCATCTTCCTTCATCTGTTCCCTTTAAATAATGAAATGCCATTGTGTTCGATGCCCTTTGAAGGTAAAACTCCATCAAACGTCTGGCCAGCAGCACTCAAATAATCCCAAGTCTTTCAAAAAATGTTTATTACATTTATTTATGTATGTGTAGCGTGTGGGGTAGTAGGTGGGTGGATATGACCCATGGCATTTGTGTAGAGAGCAGAAGACAGCTTATAGGAGTTGGTTCTCTCTTTCCAACATGTGGATGGAACCCAGGTCATCAGGCTATGGGAGATACAGACCTGGACCCAGAATCCCAAGACAAAAAATCAGATCTCTAGTAAGCAAAGATGTGATCAGCAAGATCCCAGCATCTTAAATAATCATTTAATTTGGGATGAGAAGAACATTTAAGAAGTCCAGAGACTTACTTCCTCAAAAACTCAGTGGCTCAAAATGTGGGGAATAAAATGAGGGTGGGGTGGGTGGGAGAACTGTCTTGGGCTATGAAACGCCTGCCCGGGTTTGAGGCCGGGGCCTTGCTCCAGGGGTAAAGAGCTTGCTGTGCAAACCTAGGACCCAAGTTTCAATTCACATACTACACCCCCCCACACACACACACACTTTTTTTTTTCAGAAAAAGAAATGATATCTTCACAGCACAAGAAAAATGGTAGGACATGTCCAGAGCCTGTCACAGAGCAGCTGGCCCTGCCATTTATATCTGAAGTTCACTCCTAATCAAAAGGCCTTGGGCCTACAGGAGTGCGTCATATAAATCATAGGAAGTCTCAAGAAGTCAACTGAAGGATCCAGAATGAGGCAGCCAGAGAAGGAAATCTGATCTTCATTTACTTTATTAAGTTAACATTTTCAACCAACATTCACTGTCTTTCCTCTAAAAAACCTCTGTACACACATGAAGGATAAAGAAATGAATCTATCCTTGGCGAACCTAGAGTGGGTGGGCTGTGAGACTGCTCCTTGATCGAATATCATTTTCAAGACAAAGTATAATAACCCCTGAGTTAACTCCTCCTCATGGGCAATAAATTATAAATAAGTTGAAGTTCACAGCCAGAGAATTTGACACAGCCCTGATAGAGGCTGAAAAAGAGATTACATCTCCAGTTACATTTTGAAAGCCCAGCCTGGAGTTTTATAGTATTATAGTCGGTTGAATGGCAGCTCATGCTTAGAGATACACCTCGTGCCAAAGGGGAGCATTTCATGACAGTCTAGAAAAATGTGTGGTCACTCAAAGCTGCTCCCTTGTCTAAAAGAAAGCTAACGCACTGGAGTTTGTTTTACTGGAGTTTTTGTGTGTGGAGAAGGTGTTGTTCGATTTTTAAGACAGGGCTCCTTGTAACTCAGGCTAGCCTTGAACTTGCTATGTGGTCAAGACTGGTCTTGAACTCCTAATTCTCTTGCTATCATTTCCTGAGTCTTTGGATTACAGCTATGACCCACCATGCCCAGCCAACTTGGGTTTTCTTTTGACAACGCTTTGTACTCCTTGCAAATTGTACAGACACCATTATTTCTGAGCTTCCTTTGTATGTGTATTTGTATGAGGAGTTATACACACGTGTAGGTGTGCACTTGCACATCTATGTATATGCATGCGGAGGCTAGAGGACACCTCAGCTCTTATACCTCAGGTGTCATCCACTATTTTTTTTAGACAGATTCTCTTACTAGCCTGGAACTTGAAGTACATTTGACTGGGGTTTTGACATGGGATCCAGCCCCTAATTACTGGAGGAATCAGCTCCGGAAAGACAGTTAGATAAATTCCTCTGCCTCCTTTCTTTGATGGGTTAGACAGTAAATAAAGTTTTATAGGAATTTATCTATGTCTGCTGGTTTCTGCACTGTCTATGATCACAGGGACTGTGTAAGGCAAGTGCTGAATTACCTATTCCCACAGGTAAATAGCCCCAAGGTCTGAAAGGCCTGAAATACTATCTGCATATACTAAAACCTTCACCAATCTCTGCTTCTGGGAAACACCTAGTTACAATGGTGACAGTGACTAGTTACAATGGTGACAGTGACTTAGTCCCTCAGGGGCTCCATCTCAGCATCAGAGAGAGAGACAGAGACATAGAGAGAAAAAGTGAGTGGTGCAGAGACAGCGAGACAAAGAGAGAGACAGAGAGACATACACAAAAAAACATAGTTTACTTAAATATAGCTACAGGACTACATTCTGAAAAACAAATCATTAGACATTTTCTTCATTGTATAAATGTCCAGAATGAGTTACATAAGCCTAGGTGGCCTGGACACTATGCACATAGACTGTAATGATGTGTGGAATGTATATGTATTCCACACACATGCTCTTTTCCTATATCACAATTTTTGAAATCATGGTGTGTCTTTTGAGAAACGGTGCAACTATTTGTCTAACTCCCTTTTTCCCACATACGCACGTAGACACTCATATACTTATTACATATATGCCGCCCCTAGAACTATAGCGAACCAAGCAACATAAGATGAAGTCCAAGAGAAGGATTTGCTCACACTGCTCCCAGATTATCACAGCACAGTTTCTCAGGAAATGGTTTTAAATGATTTGTTCACTTAATTTGTGTGTGAGAGCATTTGCTTGTATGAGTTTGCATGCACCACAAGTGTGTGGTGTCTAGAGAAGCTAGAAGAGGAAGTTTGACCCTCTGGAACTGGAGTTACAGGCATTCGTGAGCCACCACATGGGTGCTGGGAACCGAACTAGGGTCTTCTTCAAGAGTATAAGTTCTCTTAACCACCAGTCTCTTTATTCCAACAGTGAACCTTTTATAACTAGGAACCCACCCTGAAGTGATAGAAAGCGTATGATCAGTGTACAGCCCAGGATTACAGTGGTTCCTATCCATGTCAAATACTGTAGACAAGTACTGTATACCCCACAGGGTTGTACACAGTAATTTTTATGCACGTGCCAGCATAGTGTATTTGCTGGCACCAACATCACCACAAACCCTCGAGTCATGTGCTAGGCTGATGACTACAATGTCACAAGGCACTAGGAATTTCCTGGCTTCGTGGTAAACTTAAGAGACGGCTGTCATATGTGTGGTCCATCATCAACCAGAATATTGAGCTGTGCCATATGACTGCTAAGTTTCATAAAATGTGAAATGCTAGTGGTAGGAAGATGAATATGAAAAAAGGGGAGAAAAAAGCAGAAGACAGGGAAAGAAGAACCAATGGTTACACAGTTTGTTGAAAGACAACATGGTTTTAAAACCCTGACACGGACAGAACTATGTACCTAGAAGCTGGTCAGATGCACTGGGTTTCTGAGTGGCAGATATTTAATCACATACTTTACTGTCCCTCCAGGAGATGTGGCTATGAAATAGATCTCAGATGTTTCAAGGCAAGAGATGCCACATTTACTTACTCTCCAATAACTCCACAGCCACATGAAAAGCAGAATGGAAGGCCATTTGCCTACATCGGCTGCAGACTACATAGATGCCTAGTAATAAAATATTCTGCTCAACAAAGCAGTGTATCTATGTCAATGGGTTTGCACTGAGACAATTGGAATATAGCAGCACTTTGTGCCAGGACAAGAATACTCATTATTTGTTCTTTAGTGGCGCGTTCAGTACCTCAGGGTCACAGTCATAAACATTATTGTCCTCTACACAGTGGGCATAAGCAATTCCCAAATAATGAATAGTTCCACTAGCAAATCATATGGGCTACATTGCATCTCAGGGGTTCTCATCACAAAATAAGAATTTCCCAAAACATCTAAGTATTTCAAACCCAGCTTTGAAGTCTGTTGTCAATATATACGGTATGAGGACCCAGCCCTTCTATTAGCTCCTTCATCTAGCCTGCTTTGATGCTTTTTTGGAGCCTGCGGTTCTGCTGCCCACATGCTCTTTCAAGCCCCCGTGAATTAGCTTTGTCCTCTTGATGGTATCTCGGCATCAGAAGCTCAGGAATGGTCTCTGACAGAAAGCCAGCCTGAGTTATGATATCTCTGAGAAACCGCAACTCTATCTCATGTAATGTAAAGCAAGCCCTTGATGCCTGGGTGTTAGATGAGCAGCTGACTCATCCCTAAGACAGGGCCTGACCAGCTAAGGAAACAAAATGGATGATCACAAGCTTTCCCCAAGTCCTTTATTTCTCAATACAGCTTACAATGTGTCAACTTTAATTCAGCTGCTATAACCATAGGCTCATGCTGAGTCTACAAAAGCCCCAAAATCCAACAAGGGCTTCTTTCTCTATTTGTGGGTTGGGTTCCCTGAATCTGAAAGCAGAACTGAATCTGTGTTTTCAAAGGCAAAAGGTACCCAGCTCTTGCGCCTAGACTAAGCTGTTGAACCTTGACTATTTTCAGAGTACAAACCAGCATAAGCTGCCAGGAGCAGAACTGATTCACAGCATATTACCAGCGAAGGAAAGAAGGAAAAGCCATGAGCAATTGCTGTACCCAAAGTTCATCCCATTGTACGTTATTAGGTTTGCTCCATTTCTTATGTTGCTCAATGTTCTTATATCACTAACTGTAACAGGAGCCCACCAAACACCCACTGCCTGTACTCTGGAGAAATCAATTTATATTCTTGGGCCACACCCATCTCACCACCTTCTTTTGTGTAGCCTATGAATTAGCAGTGACTTTTACATTTCTAAATGATTGAGGAAAAACAATCCAAAAGAGAACAATATTTTGTGTTAAGCTGAGTTGATACGCAGTCCATATTTTCACCTCTAAAAGTTGAACATAGTTACCTGAATACAGCCACACTTATTTGTTATGTGTGGTCTGTGGCTGCTGCAGAACTGTCATAACAGAGCTGGTATGTTTACTAGGTATCCTTTAGAGAGCAGCTCTGGACATTCCTAGTCCTCAGATGCCATCAATGTTATCTGAACACTAATTAAAATATTCAATAGCACCAACAACGCAAGAACTGTACTTGAACTAGGGCATAGTTTGGAAACCTCCTTCCAGCAGAGGCCACTACTCCCTAACATCATCCCTCCTCCCAGTCACCAGGGGTCCTCCCTCTGTACTCAGCTCCTTTTTCTTTACTTTACTCCCAAAGCTTCTGAAGAAGTTGTCCAAACATAAGGGTAGTGGGTGGGGCGTGTATGTAAATCTGTGTATTCCCTGAGCCCCAGGATAGGAAATATGGCCATGAGACATCCACTCTCAGGCGGTGAGGTGTGTAAAACCCTATAACCACACTCAGAAATGCTATTCACATCCAACCGTCCGTTCAATTGAATGACGGGAGTTTCTGTATTGAGCCCTTTAGTTAGACCAGACATGTCCAACCTGGAGCCCCAAGGGCCTTGTGAATCTCAGGATAGCTGTGATTATGGCCCAACACATAGCTGTAACAGTGTCCCAGTGCAATAGGGAAAGATTGGACATTCCCGTCTAGACCTGGAGTGGGCGGTCTGTAAGTTGGAGCCTTCTGTCTCTGCTTCCTTCAGACTTACCCCTCTCACCGCTCTCCCTTCAAAGCCGGCATGCCTCATTGCTGGAGCCCTAACCTATTATAAGAACTATTTTGAGGCTACACAACTTGACAAATTAACATCAGCCCCTTACATAAAACCCCCTTCAGATTCCAAGGGCAGCAGGAGATCCTTCTCCTGAACTACACAGAGGAGAGGGATTCATTTTCTGAATCAATTATCTTTAATTTCTCTCATGTAACATATCATTTGGTTTCCATAAAGTTCTGGGCCATTGCCTTCTGGAAAAATTCATGGAGCCAGCAAGCAGAAAGGAGGAACTGATTAAAAAGAATTTTTCTCTCAATGCCACAAACTTGCTGAAACCCCTTCAAAGCTCTGAGCAATAGAGTCCCGGTCCTCTCTCTGCTTGGCCTGTTTTTCCATTCATCCTCTGACAGCTGCTGAGCACTCAAGAAACAGCTGGGGTAAGGAGCAGGGACATGCTTGCAGGTAAGAGCTCAGGACCTTAGGAGGCACCCCAGAGCATCCATTTGCACTAGAGATGGCCTCTCCTGAGAATGAACCACAGAATTCTAAAGTACAACTTGCTCCAACCACAAAATCAAAGCAAAAAAAAAAAAAAAAATCCAGTGGAAAAGATGAGGTTGAGACAGCTTCTGTGCCCACCCATGAACAGAGTGGCAATGTTTGAGCTGCTGAGAACTGGTGCCAGTGAGGCAGCCTTCACCTAGGAAGCCTTTCCTGGGTCCCTCCAAACAGCTGCACATGGAATAATCTCACTGAACATGGACTTCCTAGAAGAATGTCGCTCTTAGTAGCACACTGCTCTGACTGGTGAGCTAAGTCCTAGCTGATCCTTTGGGGGTTAAATTGCTAGAGATGCTTCAGAAATGTTTGAGATTCCTAACACACCTCTTAGAGCACCTAAATGCACATGGTTAATGAATCATACTTATCCAAAGAAGGAAGCCGCTCTCTCCCTTTCATAAATCTGAAGAGAACATCTGTTAAAGGCAAATGCCCTCTGAAGAAGATAGGCATAGCTCCCAAGGGTCTCTTCTTGACAATTGCTAAATGCTATCAGCTTAAAATAGAGCTCTCTGTTTCACGAATGCAGAAATGATGGACAGCTGTCAACCTGCTGGGTCACTGTTGCAAATAGGAAGATTATACTGATGCTGGGCATTGTAGTTCAATTCAACCTGTACCTTCACCAGAGTCTGTGCTACAGCACACTTGCATATGGTGAAACCATGATGCAGATGAAGTCTTACTGGAGCCAGCAATGAAACCATAATAATGACATTTCCAGATGCTGAGACCCTTTCATCCGTACAACATTAAGGGCCATTTTAATCTTCATTTTTTGTTCTTTCCTTTTAATGTATGCATATAGGTGTTTTGCCTGCCTGTATGTCTGCTTACTGCTTCATCCCTAGATGTACACACAGAGGCCAAAGAGGATATCAGAGTCCCTAGAACTGGAGTTACAGATGGTTGTGAGCTACCATGTAGGTGCTGGGAATTAAACCTTTGTCCTCTGGAAGAGCAGCCAGTGTTCTTAACTTCTGAGCCATCTCTGCAGCCGCAATCATTTTTCATTCTTAACATAAGCCATAACAAGATCAATGCCTGCACTCTAGGTTGTTTTGAAGACACCAGAAAGGATCACAGCAAACAGGAAAAATATGAAGGTAGTTGTGGGATGTCTGATTTTTATTAAATGTGACTTTGTATTTCACTTCTTGTTACTCTTACTTTGGCTTAGTTGGAGAATGCAGCATGTGTCTGTTAAAATTTAAAGATGGCTGAAGCTTCTAGCTCATTAGGAGCATTTGCTAGAAATATTAAAATATGAAACTACTTATTTAAAGGCACCTGAGAAATGTCATGGCAACCAAGACGATAAGTCGCATCACAAAGCAAAAGAAAGTCCTCCGAAGAGCTAAAATATCTCCAACCCTTTCTCTTTGGAACGTTTTCCATTTGGGGACATGGGGCAAGAGAGCAGGAATAATGAAGGAGGAGATTGTTAAGAGTCAGGAAAGCCAGCAGAGTTAGGCAATGCCCCAGCGAGGGAGACAGAACCTGCAATTCGGGGCTGTTAAGTCAGACAGTGAGCCAAACACATCTATGATCCCAGTCAGTGATGACATGTGTCTTCCTTGTGGCAGAGATACCTAGTATACAATGAAACATAATTGGACAACACTAACCACACCAGGAAACAGGACCAACACAAATAATGCACAATAAAAGCAGAAATAACTCTGTCCTTGATGCTAGACAAATTCTTTAAAATAGCTGAAGTATTTATTTTTAAAAGTAGAAATCACAAAAAGGTAAAAATTCAATAGATAACTTTAACAGAAGAGTAGCACAGCTGACAGGGGAGTCAGAACAGTAGAAGACACTACAGAAAAGAGACAAGTCAGAGGAATTAGAGAAAGGACATTGTAAAGTACAGAACACAACACGAAATACAGACAGAACTTATTTTTTTAGTCTAAACTATTGGCATCTCAAAAAAGGAGAAGAACCAGAAGCAATATTTAAACAGAATTAGTCAAGAATTCTCAAAAACCAAAATATTATATTCAAGCCAAGGTTCAAGAAATGTTATAAATCAAAAAGTAATAGATGTAAAGAAAAATCCTGTCAGGACACATGTAGGTGAAGTTTTCTTTCCTGCCAACCAGTTCTCAAATAACCACACACTGATTTATTATTATTTATAAATGCTTAGCAAATAGCTCAGGTTTGTTACTAACTCTTACATTTTAAATTAACCCATATTTCTTATCTATGCTCTACCACGTGGCTTGGTACCTTTTCTCAGAACAAGTTCATCTCCATCTCTGCCCTTCTTCCCAGCATCCTCAGTTTGGCTTTCCCACCTAACCTCTACCTACCCAGCTATTGGCCAGTCAGCTTCTTTATAAACTTTTTAATGAAAATAATACATATTTACAGTGGACAAAATTTGTTCCACAGCAGGCACATGACAGTAATATCATTATAACCAAAGTCAAAAAGAGGAAAAAAAGAAAAAAAGGTTCATTATCCTTTGTGGAGTCAGAGGAAAAGCAAGAACAGGCAGCTGACTTCCTAGATAAATAAGGGAAAATCAGAAAAATGGAATAAAATCTTTACTATGGGAAAAGAAATCCCCACACTCAAATTTTATATGGAGCAAAATAGCCTACAAAAGTAAAGGTTACATAAGAAATAACATTTAAATTATTAAATCGGGTGTTGGGTTGCATGCCTGTTATCCTAACACTTACAGGGGAGGGTAGGAGGATCAGAGGTCCAGGGTCATCCTCATTTACATGGTAAGTTTGAAGCCATCCTACAATGCATGGTACCCATCAAATACTTCAACATAAAATTTAAAGTATACTGGAACTTTGCACAAAAATATGTGGTTAAGAGAAATTACAAAAGATTTTAGTAGTAAGAGACATTAGTATCTTCACAAACTCAGAGACTTAATGACACATCCTTAAAATCTTAAAACTTGAGGGCCAGAGACCGGAATATAATGAATTTAAGATCATGCTGAGCTACATAACAATACTTGTTAAAAACCAACAATCAATCAAGAAATAATAAATGGAAAACATTGTAGTTTAAATATCAACTCGAATATATAGACATGTATATGTATAAGTGTGGGTGTGCGTGTATTTCAAAATAATCTAAAGATTCAATGTAACTATAAATTCCAGTAGTCATTTTCATGATATTGATAGCCAAATGAATAATCAATATCAATCAATTGATAATGGCTTATTATAAAGCTATTGCACTTAATATAGAATTAGTAAAAAGACAGATGGCTACCAATATAGAACAGAATGGGATGTTTTATCAGTGTATCAGACACACACATGTATGATTATTTGATCTATGACAAAAAGGCTACTGAAATATAATGGGACTCATTGGGGGAATGGACTATATATCTTACGAAAATTAATTTCAGATGGGCCTCATATCTAACATAAAAGATAAAAAGAGCAATGCTTCTGCTTGAAAACAAAATATCTTATGACTTAGGAGTAGTAAACATTTCATAAATAAGTTATAAAAAGTCATAAATAAAAGATTGACAACTGGGCTGCATCAAAATGAATAGCTTTCCAACATCAAAGCAAGATACCTAGTAAACAGGACAACACAAGGGTGAAGATGTTTGTGATGTATATATGGATGATGGGTTCAAACGTGGTGGTTACTTGTTTGCCAATTAACACACACCTAGAGTCACCTGGGAAGAGGGAACCTCCTCAGCTGAGAAAATGCCCCATCAGATTGGCCTATAAGCAGGTTTATGAGGCATTTCTTGACTAACAGGTGGTGATGAGGGGAAGGGTCAGGTGCCCCACTGTGGGTAGTTCTACCCCTGGGCAGGTTGTCTAGGGCTGTATATGAAAGCAGGCTGAGAAAGCCATGTCAAGCAAACCAGTACACAGCACTCCTCTGGTGTAGGAGGTTTCTGGCCTGGAATTTCCTGTCTTGCCTCGTGGCCCAGACTTTCTGGCCTACAGTCCCATAGTAGCACTGAAACACACAGACACTTATATTAATTGTATGCTGATTGACCTGGGGCCCAGGCATATAACTTTCTAGCTCTTGCTCTTAATTTAACCCCGATACTTATCCTGTTCAGCCATGCAGCTTGGTACCTTTCTCAGAGCAGCACAGTTGTCCTCCGCATCTGCTTGCTCCTCTGGCATCTCTGTGGCATCTCTGCCCTGTTCCCAGAGTTTTCTTAGTCTGGTAGTCCCACCCATACTTCCTGTCTGCCTTCAGCCAATCAGCATTGTTATTAAACCAGTAGGCAGGACAATTATCCCACTACACTCCTCCATGACCTCTGCTTCAGTTCCTGCCTTTGGATTTCCACCTTGATATCTTACCCTGACTTCCCTCAGTGAGAGACTATGACTTGAGCAGCTGGGAATCTCTGTCTCAGAACGATGCTGTGTGTCAACCTGACAAGATCTAGAATAAGCCTGGAGACATTCCTCTAGGGAGGCCTATGAGTTTAGAGGTTATGGCTCTAGGAGGAAGGGCCCACCCTAAGTATGGTCAGCACCACTCCCACGCAGACCAGTGAGTGTCCGTCCTCTGCTTCCCGGCTGCAGATGGGATGTGACCACTGCCCCACACTCCTGCCGCTGTGACTCCCTGCTCTCATGGGCTGTGCCCTGGAACTGTGGGACAAAACAAACCTTGTATCCCTAACCTTGCCTTTGTCAGATATTAAGTTATGACAATGAAAAAGTAATAGGTGCCATGTCTAACAAAGGACTTCTATTCAGAATCTCCTACAAAGCACCAAGAAACAGAATCATAATCCAGTTTTTCAAGTAGGAAAAAGGCATCATAAACACTCACAAACATGGATCATTGCTTAATATGATTGACTATCACAGAAACATAAATTAAAACCGTGATGAGATTCCACATACACGTGCCAGAATGTCTAAAATGTAAAAACAAAAACAAAAAAGAACAGCCATTTCAATTCTGCTGACGATGTGGGACCCTGATGGTGAGACGTGAGATAATATAAAGGGCACTTGTCCAGGATGTGAGTAAGGTTAAAAACACAGACACCTGATGACCTACCAGCTTTATTTTCAAACATTCACAACAAAGAATCGCACTCTGCCCTCCAAAGACCTGAAGGGTACCAACAGAAGCACTATTTACGAAAGCCAAAAAGTGCAGACAGCCCAAATGACTGTCAGAAGCATAGCAGATACATCGTGGTAATATCATACCATAAAATACTATAAAGCAATAAAAACAAACTACTACTTTACACAGCAACCCGGAGGAGACTAACAGACATACTGTTAATCCCCAAGAGAGAAAAATGAAATAGATCCCAATATAGGACTCTTTTTCTACAGATTTTTTTAAAAAAATAAATAACACTATTATACTAACAGTCCAGAGGTCAGGCTACATTTGCTTACCTCTGGGAAAGCAAATTTGACTTGGAGCATAGGAAAAAAAAAAAAAAAAAAACCATTGGAACGCTAAAAATGTCCTTTATCTTAATCTGAATTGTGATTAAATGGGTGTGTATGTTTGTAAAAGTGAATCAAGCTATAAACTTCATTTTATTGGATGTAACTTATACCTTAATGTAAGAGATATAAAAACTGAAATCAAAGCTGAAGGTTAAAACAAAGACAGTTCTAGACTAACAAAACAAGAAAGTCAGTCATCGACTGAAGGAACTCCTAGAGGGAATCAGTTCTGTCCTGCTCCATTCTGTTCTCGGGCAGAGGAGAATGATTCCAGATGGAAACTCAGAAATGAGGAAACTTAGAGAAGATTTCTACGGGTGGAGATTTAAGTAAGGATAACTTCCCACCCAGATGCATAACTCCTATAAGAGTGGGCAGAACAACAGAGTAAAGCTGGTCAAAGAGCCTAGGACTATATGGAGAAGGAAACGTTCTCATTTGAATTTGATCCTAGAACTTTTATATTTTATTTGTCTCTCTTTTTTTAATCTATGAAAAGTCTATGCTAGATCTCCCATAGAGATACGAACAAAGTGACTGTAACCCCCCAACAGCAAAGCCTGCTATCTGTGTCAACGGGCTCAAGGCAAAATGTCTCATGTTTTCAAATCAACCTTGTATTTAAAATGAACTAGAATGATCCCTTTATATTATGTTTTATAGCCCATAACAAAAGTAAACAGTTTACACCTGACTTTTTGATGATAATATTTAAAATGTTACAATAAGGCTCAATTTGATGAAGTTAGAAGAATCTATCTTGGCCATCTTCAATACTTGGGCCTCAGGGAATGGTGTACAGCCCAGGAACTCCAGTTCAAAAACTCGTCATCTTGGAGCATTTGAATTTTTAGTGCACAAGTTGCTTCTTCTTCAGAAATATCTGCATTTGAAAAAATAAATGAGGAATCAATCCATAGTTGTAATTCTGGCACCTGGGAGGTGAAGGGAAACAGCATAAGAGTTCAGAGCCATCCTGTGGCACATGGAAAGTTTCAAACTAACATGGGCTACATGAGACTGTGGTTCAAAAACAAATAGCAGGACCAGAGGTACAGCTCAGTGGTGAAAAGCATGGGCTGCTGCCCTTCAGAGAACTAGGCAGCCACACTGAGAGACCCACAACTGCTGGTGATTTCAGCTTCAGCACCCTCTTCAGGCCTATGTAGGCAGGAGCACAGGTGTGCGTGCACACACACACACACATATACACACACACACACTTTAAAATTTTTAAATAAGTAAAATAAGTAAATAAATAAATAGATAGATAGATAGATAGATAGATAGATAGATAGATAGATAGATAGGCAACAAAGATTTAACCTAAAGTCCTCAATAAGCAATCAGGTATGTCTAGGTAGAAGGTAAGAGAGAGAATCATATACACATTATCCTGCATGCTTCAAGTAAAACTATACACACTCCATCATGAGCTATTGGGAATACTGACGTGACTTTTATCCAGCTCTCACACATACATACCCATGATCAAAATGGCCACCTAAACCCAAGGTCAGTGTGGTACAGGAGCTAATACCATTAACTTGGGAGTCAGACCACCTGAGCCCAAATCCAGCACATTTACTTACAGAGAATGCCATTGTGTCAGTTTTCTGGCTTCAGCTTGTCAAATGAGACTAATGCTAATATTTACCTACTAAATATTAACTACTCGGCCACCATTTAATCTATATCATGTCAGCAACAATAGCTTTGTTCAGAACACCAACTGGTAATGTGCACTAATTATTTCCAAGTCATCAGTATAATTACTTGAGTTCAGAATGATGAATGTAAGAAACTGAGTTAAAACAATCCTGAGTGAAGAATGAACTTCTATTCAGAGGAGTTTTCATGTTCCCATAGAGTTCACTGAATGCAGACCCTGAACTTCACAGAATGCTTAAGGTACTCACTAACCAGACTCTAAAGAGTACCAACTGACCATAGGGCTGACCATCAAAGAATTAGTAACAAAAAGAAGGCCTTAGGGAATACGCTACTGATACAGCACTCAAAAGTTACAATACAAAGTATTCCACATGTTCACATTAGGGCTGGCAAGATAGCTCCTCAGATCCTTGCCACCAAGCCTGACAACCTTAGTTTGATCTCTGGGACCCACATAGTGGAAAGAGGAAATCAGCTTCCCTAAATTATTATTCCCTGATACACACACACACACACACACACACACACACACACACACCTAAATTTAGTTGGTTAGTTAAGTGTTGATATCTAAAAACAAAAGAAATTTAAGATTGCTTGTGAAAGTACTAAAGATATGTTGCTCCCACGACCATAGTGACTGCAGGATGACAAGCTAATCATTTCAATTAATCAATTAATCAATTAAGCTGAATGACCTATTTCCACCAAAGAACTTACCTTCTAAAGTATTCTAAACCTATATCTGCTGTGGGATATGTGTTGTTACCATTGGTTAATAAAGAAGTTGCTATGGCCTATGGCAAGGCAGGACAAAGCAAGGCAGAAATCCAAGCAGAGACACGGGGGGGGGGGGGGGATAGATGGAGTTGAGAGAGATGCAATGCAGCCACCCAAGAAGTAAGATGTGACCTACCGATAAGCCACTGGGCATGTTGCAATACATAAATAGAAATAGGTTAATTTAAAATGTAAGAGTTAGTAATATCCTAAGCCATATACCAAACAGTTGGCAATTAATATTAAACCTCTGAGTGATTATTATAAAGAATGGCTGTTGCAGAACCAGGCAGAACTGGGTGGGACTATAAAACTTCTGGCTACATCTACTCATTCTTTTCCTAATTTTACTCTTCACTGACATGCCATAATAAGGCACCTTTAGGAGGTGCATCCTAAACTTTTGAGGGATGCATATCATATCATATTTTGATATATGCATATATACGGAATCAAACTTGGGTATTTAGCATATCCATCAACCAAGAATTTATCATTTCCTTGTAATTATAACAGGTTTTTAAATTCTGCATTCAACCTTTAAAAAATACACCACTGCTAAAAATTTATTCCTGATGCTCAATTGAGCATCGTATCTACTGCTCCTACTGGACCCACCTCTATGTTCTTGACCAAAGTCTCTACATGTGCTCTCCTCCCCCCCTCAACCTCAAGGCAATCTACTCTTCTCCTCACTTCTCTCCAGTCATGAAACACTTCAACTTCTCCATGTGTCATGTATGAATGAGGTCATTGTATGCCTTCTTATGTACCATAATCATCTACTGCCAACATAGACTTTTTAAAATGTATTTCCTGGGTTTTTTTAGAAAGAAAGAAAGAAAGAAAGAAAAGAAAGAAAGAAAGAAAGAAAGAAAGAAAGAAAGAAAGAAAGAAAGAAAGAAAGAAGGAAAGAAAGAAAGAGAGAGAGAGAGAGAAAGAAAGAAAGAAAGAGAGAGAGAGAGAGAAAGAAAGAAGGAAAGAAAGAAAGAAAGAGAGAGAGAAAGAGAGAAAGAAAGAAAGAGAGAAAGAGAGAAAGAGAGAAAGGAAGAAAGAAATGGATAGCTTCCATTTTAAGCCACTCATCATTTCAAATTTTCAATATTAAAAGTAAGATATGGTTCATTAAGCGTTGTTCACACCTGCTGGGTTTTAGAAGCCTTAACTACCCTGTCTCCTCTCGTTATCTTCAACTGATAAATTATTAAATTCCAGAAATGGCCAGGTTTGGGGGAACTAGATGAAAGTCATCTGAAATCAAATATTTCTCACATATGTGCCATGGACCTTGTAAACTGTGGGGCATGTTTGGGGAGCTTAAAAGGTAATTGTCTTTTCCAATTCTGGGAATCTCTTTGTATATTTTATCAGCAAGCAAACCCTCATGCTTTGAAGCTATAAACTGCTCTATTTCACAAATGTATATAGTTCTTTTACTCACCATACCTTTTGCCATAGTTTCTGTAAACATGTCCTCTGCCCTGCTCATCAATGTCTTGGTGCTTTGTTAAGAAGGTGGTGATTCGAGATAAAAGAGGAAAACTAATTAATCACATATATATGAAAAGACAGGTATGGCTATCAATTCACTGTTCTGGTTACGAAGATAAGGCACTAAAGTTAACCCTCAGTGAGAGAGCGGAGCGGCAGAGAATAGAACCAAAGTGGCCCCACCGCAATATGCTACACTAGACAGACATCAATTACAAATTCGGAAAATAAAGAAGAAATGTGAATGGAATAGTTGAAGATGAGATCATTTCTATTACCATATCTCCTGCGTCACTGGGTAGAGAGAGAATGCACTCATGTGGTCAGGGATAACCTTTATGGCCTGGAGAATGGACCAGCAGCTATAATCCAGACAGAGTGACAAATGGGAAGACTGAATCAGCTGTGATTGCAGTCAAAGGGCCCGTGTGGCCCATGGTCTGGTTAAGGAAGTAGGTCAAAGGCCTTTCTTACCTGGCTGCCTCAGGTCTCACTGTCAACGACACACAGTAGCTAAGAATGAATGATCCTTAAGCTGTGTTTTGTCTAAACCTGTTTAGGGGTTCCATCACTTTTGGTGAGCATGGACAAGAGGACCAAAAAACCAGTTGGCTCCTATTAATTCCCACATCTACACTGAGCCTTCTCATGCAAGCCAGGAACAGCACTGACAGCTGGTCACATGTTTAACATCTGGTTTACTTCCAGCTCCAAGCAGGAACTTTCCATCGCCCATGGTCACTAGAGTCCCCAGTGGATTTCAACTGTCCAGGCCCGCTAATTGGATCAAGTTAGAAACCAAGGTTTCTGTTAAATCAGGCCATTCTGCTTTGTGACAGCCTGAATGAACTGATTCTCATGGTGTGCTGAGCTTTAGAATACGCACTTTTAGGATGAAGTACTTCGTCATTTGCCCAAACTCTCCTGGGCTCACAGAAAACATCAGTGAACTCACATGAATGCCTGACTCTTCATGTACAGCTCTGCTCAAGGTAACACTAAGGTAGCCTGTGACCAAGTCACATTATTCATTTTTGACCTTGAATATATAGAACGCTCTCCATCCTGGAGCTTCAATCACTATTTTTGCAAACTTACCACTCTTCTTTGTTCTCCATGACCCCACCCCTCTGGTCTCCCCAGATCTGGATAAGCAAGTCACCTAGGGACCTCAGCAGCAGACATGAGGCCACATCCAGAATAACACGACTCTTTTTGTCCACCACTTCTGATCCATCTTCCATTGCCATCTCACAGTACAAAATGGTGAAGCCCAAAGGCTCCCTTAGAAGAAATCAACATCTTCCATTTGGTACCCTGACCTTTCCTTCTGAGCTGAGAGTGGAAAGGCCGTTGTCTTGATTTATGGAACTTGTCTCTGAATTGGACTGTTAACTGCTGTAGCGCTTAAATATTAAAACCAAAGTTATTTAAACCATTCCCCAGCACGTGGAAGATCTTCACTCACACGCCCTTTCTCATATCCGGAGGGGTTGCTGGAAGAGCTTGGGAGAGCCCAGGCCTACTAGGCGTGCTAGGAAAGATCCAAGGTGATGTGAAGCTGGCTCTCCATGACAGAAAACATCCTCATTACAGGGTATTTTTAACCAAAATGGATGTTGGAAGTGTCCCGATGTCAGAAAAACAAGTCCTCTCAGAATGCTCTGACATTCAATATGTCGAGATACATCCTGATGCTCTTACAATTTTATTTATTTGTTTTTGCTTTTCAGCAGCTTTGCTGTTCAGAGTTTACTTCAGCCCTGCCCCCACCTTGTCCACCTTTTATTTACTCTCAGGACTAAGTGAGGGATTTGTGGAGTTTTACCTACCTGGTATTTTAAACCAGCACGGCAGGTAAAACTCTTTATTGAGCTTTTATTGTTCTCAGGAATGAGATAAGTAAACTGGGTTGAGAAACAGACTCCAGCACCAAAAAGAAAACTTTTTCAGGGCATCTTTTAAAATGCAATTCTGACATAATTTATTAGTTTGATTAGCAAGGCTGCTTTGTTGATTCTGCCATGCTCTTTGCCTCTATGAAGAGAGGGTAAATGGAGGGGTATTCTTATTGACTTCCATAATTGATGTCAGAGACCCATTACATCTCTGGGCATTTAAACTTTTTTTTTAAAAGCACTGCCTTGGTTTCTTTGTCCTAGGAGAATAGCTATTCCCTCTTTACTGCGGTGAAGAAACATTCTCATTCTGGGTCCCCTAAAATACCCTTAATGACCTGACGTGTTAAAAACACACCCTCCCCACTCTTTAATTATATCAAGCTACTGTAGTAGTGAAATTAGCTAAATTGCAACTCCAGTAGTAGCAACCTGGACCACAAGGCGGGTGGGTTTTAAGCATCTGGCTGGCTTCCCTGGTAATTTATGATGGATGGAAGTTTATTAACACAAAACAGCTGAATGGGAACGGGGGCTGCTTTTCATATTTAGTGTGTGTCCTAAATGGAGAACAGCATCTGGTCCTTCCCTGCATGATTACATAAGGATCTCCAACACACACACACACACACACACACACACACACACACACACACACACACACACACAAACACCACCTCAAATTTGCACATAAAATTCATTTGGCTTCTTTTAACGATTTACCTACACGAGGCTTTAACCTGCTAATAAGCCCCATGCTGATGCAATTAGTAATTGATTCTAAGACTCTTTCTAAAAAAAGATATGAGAGGATGAATTTTTAAAGCAGAGTTCCTTCCCTGGTGTGTTTCTATAAATGACAGAAACATGAACATGGAAATAATTAAGTTATTAAAAATATATTTAAAAGAAAAATACTAAGCTGCAGGATCTGAAAATATATTAACCAGGAATAGATGAGTTTTAATCTCAAGCAAGATCATGAAGATTAAGTATTCCATAGATTGCTTGGGATTTGTCTGTTTTTGTTGTGGGACTTAAACTTGGAATGTCCCACTTGCCTGGTGGGGCTTGAACCTGGACCCTTCTACTTGCCTGGTAAGCACTCTACCACCAGGTTGATCCTCAACTCATACCTTCTTTGGCATTTTGCTTTTTATATTTTTAAGCAGAGACTCCCTAGACTGCTTAGGTTGGCCCTGAATTTACTCTATAGGCCAGAGTGATTTTGCATCTTAATATTTTTAGGTTTCTGCCCCTGAGAATTATAGGGAATATAGGCTAGCCCCACTAGGCCTGGCTGGGAATATTGTAAATGGAACAAATGTGTGTTGCTGGGTCCTAACAGTTTCCTCAGGGGAGGGAGCGAGAAAGTGCAGAGTCATCCTGGAAGTCAGTTGGAAAGGACTAACTCACTAATTCAGCAATGGAGGAGACTTTAAATACTCTCCTTCTAGCACCCAGACTGTGTCACAACTTGGTGGTATTGCATGGCTATCCCTCTTCGACTGGGCATAATCAGGAGATCTGACAGCCTCTGTTGCTAAGCAGATTCCAAGCAATCAGGAACACTGGACATCAGCTGTTGCTAGGCCTCAGGCAGAGTCCAGGTTGGCTCATAAGGAAGTATATTATGTGCATGCCTTGGCAACTGGCTTGAGCCAATTTCCTTGGCCCTATGGGCCTGTTCTACTACAAATGTGAGTCACAGAGATTGTAAAACAAAACAGTGATCTACCTAGGTGTTTGGATTTTATTTTATTTTATTGAGTATTCTGTGTTTTTTTGTTTTTCTCAAAACTTCTCAGACAAAAAGCAATTATCAAGTTTACTTAAACACTCAATAGCTAAATCTCCCATGCCTTATCACTTCACTTAAAACCTTTCTTAACAGATACTCACATAATCATGTGTACTAGCATGTCTCCATCCAGGGGGGAGAACAGAATAGGATAGTTGATATCTCACACTAGAAATTTGAACTCCCACAGGTAGCTGTACCACAACACACACAGGAAAAGCAAATCCACACTGGTTGAACTCAGGACTTGCCATGTGAAGAAATGGCCCAAGTGCCTCCATGCTTGCCAGCTCATCAACAGAACAGGAAACTTGAGTCTTTGTGAACTAGAGAAGGCTATTAGAGTAATGAATTATACAGATAATCCAAGTTTTTAAAACTCCTTTTACCTCAGTTCTTTGACTTTCTCAAGAAAGTCTAAACGGAATTACAGGGATTTGGTTTCAGTATTTTACTCTCTTTGTGAAGAACACGCAGCATTCGGGTCCCAACTATGCCTGGGCCTCTCTTATCTTGAATTTATTTTCTTAAGTGTGCTAACAAGAGTAGAAAGTGTCAACATCTGTCTCCACACAGTCACCGGCTTTATTTTTGCTAGGAAACATTTGCTTTCCAAACGCTAATGGGTTGAATTGGCTTTTATTTATTTTCTGTCCGCCCATCACATCCCACCACAGGGAGACAGACCATTTTCTGAGCTTAGGGACATGACAAGACCAGTTAGCTTATTTTGATTATGTGACTGTTAGTGATGCAATCCAGGACAGCTGCCGGCAAAGGACTCTGAAGTAGGAGATGGAGACCACAGTGAAGGATGGCTCTGGTCCACACAGCTCCCGGGTGGGAAGGAGGCAGTCACCTCCTTCAAGACTGAGGCGTCCTAGGTAGGATAGTGGGAATGATGTGCCTATTTTCTCCACAGGAAGCCCAGTGGCTATGTGTATAGGTTAATGGGACATTTTCTCAAAATCCACTTTCAAAGCTACAGGCTAAAATCACAACTTCATGCAACAATGCCACTGACTTAAAATTATAGAGAGACTGAAGATATAGCCTAAGAATAGATTCTTTCTGTCTATCTGTTTGTTCAAGCCTAGATCAGGGTTGACTACAAACTGGTAAGATAGTAGGTTCTGAGGTGAGCAGTGCTAACAAAGAGGTGTGAGGGATCACCCGAAAGCCTTGGGAAATGTAGGCTCTCGAGTGGACGTGGTGGTGTACACCTATAATACTGTCCCTAGGGAAGTGGTGGCAGAAGGATCAGGAACTTGAGGCTAGCCTCAAATATATAGCAATTTTGAAGCCAGCCTAGGCTACATGAGATCCTACCTCAAAAATAAAAATTAAAGGCAGATTCTCAAGCTTCAGAAATCAAGAGCAATTGGTGAAGTCTCCAGGTGGTTCCCATACGTGCGTGGGCTACCAGACCACACATTGATCTATATGAGGCTTTGGAGATGAAAGATGAATGAATTTTTATTTGTTTATGTCTGTCTTCCTTCTCTAGACTGTAAGGGCAGAGGTTGGTGATTTTTTTTTCCTATAAAGAGCCAGAGAGAAAAATATATTAAGCTTTGTGAGCCAAGAGGCCAAATGCTTTGCCCCTGTGGCATAAACCCAACTAGACAAGTACACAAACTACCAACATGTGGGTATCCTCTGCCAGTTCAAAATGAGTGCAGGCTGAGTCTGACCTGGGTCTGCAAGTTGCAACTCCTATCCTGGAGTACTGAACTAGTCTCCTATGCCTGGAGCCCCACCTCTGCACAGTGCTTGGCAGATGATATCTGGTTGAGAAATAGTGAGGGAGTGCTCACAATTCTTGCCTTGGGGATATGTGTTCTGGTATAGTGGAGAGGAGGTCAAATAGCAAATGAAACATCAGAGTAGAAGGAACATCAGCCGGTGGGGATGCTAGACAGAGCAAATAAAAACACAGGACTCCCTGTTAACTTTGAATTTCCAGTAGACAGGGAACATGGTGCTTGGAATATACTAGAAAAGTATGCGATGGGTGTGGAGGAGACAGCTCAGTGGATTAAGTACTTGAAGACCTGAGTTCAGATTCCTAGCTCCGCACAGAAAGCTAGTCATGAGGGAGTTCCTGTAATCTGAGCACTGAGAAGGTCCCTTGAGAATTGTGTGGCTCCAGACACAGTGAAAGATCCTGTCTCCAAAACTAGAGTAAAGAGAGAAGCAGTAGAAAGCAGTAGAAGATGGCACTCAATGCCAATCTCTGTGTTCAGCACCTGAACACACATGTGAAACATGTGAGTGCACGACCTCTCACACAAAATATATATGGTTCATCTGAAATTACCTTCTGGCCAGGGACACAGAGAAGTTTCCAGGGCGTGGGCTATGCAAGGAGAGAGCATGTCTCTGGTGGCAAAAGAGGCCAGGGAATTCTAAGGGCAGGACAAAATGAATGCCACAAAATTGACATTCCAAGAGTTCAGAGCCACTTCTCATCCAGGCCCACATGTGGCTGTGGAGGATGGGTGAGCCCACAGCCAGACTGCAGATGAGGGGCACAGCTTTGACCCTGAAGAGGTCAGACTCGATCCTATAGATAACAGCAAAGGAGTCAAGGTCCCTAATCAGAGAAGTCAGGGGCTCCTGATCCACAGTATACGTACTCTCCCATGGGACTTACAGCAGATTCAACTCTGGCCTGATTTTAACTTACTTTCTTTCCCAGGCTGTGCAGGTTAGATTTCCCTCATTATGAAGCTGTTCTTACACCCATCCACATGCACACACAATGCAGTATAAACATATTCACACATACATTACATACCTGCACACACTTATACACATATCAATCTATATCTTTTGCAGGGCTTTCCTATCAGAAACTATTCAGTAAGAAGCTGGCAATGTGTCTGTAAAGCTCAGAAGAGAGATAGATGGACAGGTAGAGAAGCCATTGCCTGGGATGAAGCCCAGGCGTCATGTGAGTAGAGGGCATATAAAGAAGAGAGGGATGTCCAAGAGAGGAACTGGAAAGAACCCCGGGCTGGGCTAGGCAAATTAGACTGAGATAGACAATACAAGGTGACTGAAAAACAGAAAACAATTCTTCTCTAGAATTCAACCAAAGAGAAAACATGGAGGTAAAGAAAAAGAACCTCGAGAAGACCAAACAAGGACATTAAACTTGTCAGTGTAGCCACTGGTGACTGCCATACTGATTGTGTCTACATATGAATGAAGGTGAGAGACTTTGAGATGTGTGGTCTCAGCTCCGTCCTATTTAATACATTTGATTAATGCCATAAGTGAGGGCATTGCTCATGAAGTAAGTAAACATTCCCTGCACATGTACTCTGTGCCAGGCACATCCTAATGTTGGCTCAGTAAGCCTCAGAGGAGATAAAGCTAGAAAGGTTGGAGATTAATTATGATGGAGGGAGCTTGTGGTGGCTGGGATGAAAATGGCTCCCACGGTCTCACAGTGAGTGGCACTTAAAGGAGTGTGGCTTTGATGGAGTACATGTGGGCTTGTTGGAGGAAGCATGTCACTGGACTGGGCTTGAGTTTCAATTGCTCAAGCCAGGCTCAGTGTTGCTGTCTCTTCCTGCTACCTACTGATCTGGACATAGAAGTCTCAGCTTGCTCCTATCCCTTATAGATTTGCATAAGACTGGCCACTAATAACCACACAACACAGTCAATACTAGACTCTCTTGAAATCTCCTCTGCTAACCCTGTTGACCCAAAACTCTTCTATTTAGCCTCAGGTGGATTTATTGGACAAGGACAAAGAGTAGCCACATCCTTCACCAAATATTAATACTCTTTTTTTTCTGAAATCTCTTGAATAGACCCCCCCCACACACACATACACAGTTCTAATAACCCTCAGCACTACTGTCTTCAATGTTCCTGCTAGGATGACCCTCTTAAAATGTTCAGTGTTCAAAGACCCAAAGTCTACATTTCTCCAAATAAAAGTACAGTCAGACCTAGCACCAACTTATGTCTTAGCTAGGGTGGCTATTGTTGTGAAGTGATAGCATGACCATGGAAACTCTTATAAAGAAAGCATTTAATTGGGCTTCCCTTTATTCAGAGGGTTAATTCATTATTATTGTGTCAGGAAACATGGCAGCACCCAGACAAACATGGTGCTGGAGAGGTAGCTAAGAGTTCTACATCTGGATCTATGGCCAGCAGGAAGAGAGAGAGACACTGGGCCTGGCTTGAGCGTTTGAAAGCTCAAAGCCCATCCCCAGTGACACACTTCCTCCAACAAGATCACATGTCCCAATCCTTTCAAATGATGCCATTCCCTATCAGCCTATGGGGGGCATTTTTATTTAAACTATCACAGAGCTGAAGCCATCATAAGCTTTGATTGATGGATCAAAATGAAGCTATCATACTGGCAAGCCAAACTGATTATTTTTGTAGCCAGATGAGCTAACCAGTGATGGCAAACACTAAGTCAGAACTTCTGGGAAACAGCCAGTCTGCAGTAGAGGAACATCTGAAGAAGTAATTCCTTTTAGTGACAAGTAGTTGAATTAACTCTCAGGCACTCAAAATATTTAGACCTTGCTCACATCACTGCCACACTGAGCCCCTTTAGGACAAGCTTTATGGAAAATATAATCTGATTTGTAACTAATATATCAGTTGGATAGTGATAAATTGTGCTTGTGTGCTAGTGAAGCATTTGAGTCCTGTATAGATTAAATATTTTCTCTGCATCATTATTTATTTGCAGCCTTCACTGGCTTTGGAAAAAGCTGGCAAAGGTTCAAATCTTTATGTATCAGAAAAGCAGAGATGAGTCTCAGTTTCTTACATGTTACATGGGAATAGCAGCATCTGCCCCCCCCCAAATTAGTAAAATCAGATTAAGTAATATTGTATCAGGGAAGTAACCACAGCTGATGTCACTCACTAAGACAAGTTGGCCTCAGCCCAGTGTCTCGGTGCTGGAAGCTTTTGGGGAAGTTCCAAAGACAGTGGGTTCTGGGCAGCAAGAAGGAAATGGGACAGCAAAGAATGGACAGTCTATTGCTGAAAGACATATCATGGGGGTGGCAATAAAGAGAACTTCAGTTAGATATTGGAGCTCCAGCAGAATCCGCCACCTTCCTCAACCCTGGGAAGCCACCAGGAGCTTGGATGGGTCTCAGAAACAGTAGACATAGAATATCTTTCTAGTTGTCACACTTAAGATCACAGCTAGCCTCCTCATGGAGAGGGATTAGCACTATGAAGAATGGAAGGTCAACCTACTTCCTTTGGCAGCCAAAGCTTTCCTCCAGGTGGAGGAGAGGAGGCCATGGCATTTGTGCTATACTCATGGTATTCATGAGGACTACTCGTTCCAAAGAAGCATGGGAGGTTCTAGGCAGCCACATCCCTATGAGCCATGAGATAGCAAGAGTCTAAAGGCCCATGACCTACACAGGGTCAAGATAATACACCAAAGACAAGTGTACCCTGTCCTGATCAAAATATTAGGAAGGTTTTACACACACACAAATCTCTAATAAGGTCTTTGTTGTTATAAAAGAAAGAAACTAAGTTCATACATATTGGGCAGGATTTGGGGACACGTCAGTATAATTTTTATTTTTCTTATTGCTTTCCATGTATTGAGCCTCTAAAAATGTTGAAGGGCTTCTTATAGGCGGGGGGGGGGGGGGGGGGGGGAGTAAGAGGCAAGGGCAGGGAGAGCAGGAGAAGAAAGATAGAAGACTTCCCACCTAGTTATAGATGGAACAAACCATGCAAATAGTTGGTAATAATTTAGTAAAGATCATAGGCAGACACAAGACAGGCATTTGGAAAGATAGACCAAAAAGTAGCTGGCGCCTGTTCAACCACTAGGCAGTGCTGGGCAAATGCAGTTGTCTTCGCCTTGACTATGATGACCCTGGTTAGTTCTAGATGCCTCAGTGAAGAGGAAAAGAATCCCAGCTGCCCCACTCTAAAGCTTCTCAAAAGGAGAGGAGTGTGTACAGGACAGAGAGCTACCAATAAGAAGCAGGGACATGTTCAAGACTAAACTACTGACTAGCCTTTAGTCACAATAGTCCATTTTTTTCCTATTAATATTCTTACTTACGGATGGACACAAAAGTTTAAAGAAGCAAAAGAATTACTAAAGTTGTTTAGAACTCTAAGGTAAAAAGCAAGTCACTTTTGTCCTGCACAAAGACCTGGACACTCATTACTCTCTGAGTGAATGAAGTAAATAAGATGCAAAGCTTGTGCTCGGGTACCAGGAGGGCACGGGCACAGAAGGAGAAGTTGCTCATCAGTTTGCCACTGAGAGCCCAGTGTGTGCTGAGGACACAGAAAAGCTGGTCTCGACCTTCTCCACAGACCATCTGAGTGACGGTTTGTCTCCTACGCAGGGGATGACCGAGCCTTGCAGTGGAACCCACATCATGGCAGAATGACGACAGAGGCAGAGCAGGCCATGTGGAGAGCCAGTCTCCTGGTGTCTTCTGAGGAAAGGAGGTACTGGGGCAGCTGGTACCCTGGACAGAGATGGTTCTGGAATATGACGAATATAAAGTAGGATTCGGAAAGGAGTCCTGCCCTTGGGGATCTTGTGGTTTGAGAAGCTAAGCAAACTCTTTCCCCCACTTAGAGAGTTGAGGCCTGAGCAAAAACAACATAAACATCAAAACCAGTGTCTAAACACCAATTTACAAAGGGCTCTGCCTAGCACATGTGTTTCCAGGATGCAGAGAGGTCCCAGATGTCATTTAGACAGAAAGGCATGCTGCATATTCACTCACCAAGTCTCTACCTCAAAATCTCTGGGCTCAGTCAACAGTGTAGACTGAATTGTTGGGAAGTTTCCTTCTGTATCACTGGACACACCATTCGGGGGGCTGATATAAAAGGTTCAGCATTAAATTCAGAAATGCCATTGAAAAAGTTGACCGGAAGGGTGCTTTGTGTAGACATGCAAGGGGGATGTTAGTGTCAGGGCAGTGAAGAGCTTCTAAGAGCATTTGTGAGGGGCAGAAATGGCCAGATGAAATATATGTCTAAGAAAAGTAGATGGCAATGAACCCCCAAATTCAGCTGTCCATTAGAACACCCAGGATACTTGTTGAGAATGGAATTCCTAGCTTCTTCCTGGTTGGGGGAGCACTCATTTAAAGATGATGAGGGGAGCATTCATTCAAAGATGCTAACGCGGGACCACAGTCCAATGTTGTATAAGTGCTGTGGGTAGCTTCTCGTGTGGCTGGTTTTCTGACTGGAACAGGAAAGACTGGGATGGAGAGAGGGTAGCTTGAAGTTTGAACAATGAATTCTTGATGCTAGGGTCAACGTCACTCCAGTGCCTCTCCCTCTTAGTGCTTTGTGATTCAAAGCTGTAAGCAGGGGAGGAGATCTGTGGTGATGGACAGTTTATGCTTCTTGTACCAAATCTAGTGGATATTGTATACTTATGGTGTGAAGGCATAGATTTGCTGTTACAAAACTTTATCTCTGGGAAAGACCATTTGCTAGCTGAGGGCAGGATTCAGGTCTAAGAGAAATCTAGGTGAAATCTCAGAAATGCGCTTTACAACCAGTAGATTCAAAGCTTGGCTTCACGCAGAAAGTTTAGCCAATAGTTTCAAGAATCACTGTACCCCATACCCCTTTACTCAGCCCTGAAATGCCAAGACATGTAACCCCCCACTTATGTAGCTTTTTCTTTAAAAACCCTCTCACCCCTGAGCTCAGGGCTGAATTCATCCGCTGTGCAAGAACAAAGGGGTTTGAACCTGTCCAAAGAAACAAACTGACCCTCATGTATTTGCATCAGAATCCAGCTCTCTGGTGGTCTTTGGGGGTCCCTCAATATGGATGCAACAATGGCACATTTTGACCTGCGTTAGCCACAGTCTAAATGCTCCTAGGCCAGCTGGGACAGTTCTAGATCATCCCTGTGCCCAAATGGGATCTTTTGTTACTAAAGGAAACCTGTTCACATTTCGTCTGGTGAGGATGCAGCTTCCCACTTCGTCAGTTGAATATCACAGCAAAGATTGATAGATGGTCACGGAAGAATGTGACATAATAGCTTGCTCCTCGTGGCTTGCTGAGCCTACTTTCTGCTGTTACCAAGGACCACCTGCCAAGGGGTGGCACCACCACACTGACCATCAGTCATTGATCAAGAAAATGCCCCCCAGACTTGCCTGCAGGCCAATCTGATGGGGGCAATCCCTCAACTGATGTTCTGACTCCCTAGAAGACAAAAGCACTATCCAGCATGGCGGGGGTGAAATTCCAAGGTGGAATAATCTAGACACCACAAAAGCAATAGAGTTCTATCACTTTTGATGAGATTGGATTTCTGGGACCTCCCCATCTGCACACAAAGGTATGGTTCTCCATTCAGAAGGTTGTTCTGTGAAGAGATGAGTACAAGAAGAAATACAACAGGGAGCACTGAATTTGTTTTCTTGTCTTGGTAGTGCTGAGCACTTGGCTGTGGGCAGATATTTGCTGCTAAACAGAGTTCTGAGCAAGGCCAGCTCTCTATAGGTGCATGAGGGAGGGATGATGTCCACCATCCTTCCCCACTACACCGCATCAATTTCTGAAATGGCCATGGTGGAAATCTCCCTCTGAGTCCATGTCACTCACTCTGGGCCTACCATTAAAAAGTGGAAGAAGAGGCTAGCTATACAGGGAAGGAATTTGCTGAGCAAGCCTGGCATCCTGGGTTTGATCCCCAGAACTCATATAAAGGAAGAAGGAAAGAATCAAGTACAAAGAGTTGTCCTCCTACCTTGAGATACAGACCATGGCTTCCTCCTACACATCACTACAGACATACAAAAATTCAATCAATTAATTACAAATAAGAAGGGAGATGGGTGTAGGGGTGGTTT
The DNA here is from genome assembly GCA_033318265.1 of Phyllotis vaccarum. Taxonomy (NCBI): domain Eukaryota; kingdom Metazoa; phylum Chordata; class Mammalia; order Rodentia; family Cricetidae; genus Phyllotis; species Phyllotis vaccarum. Next base: position 71,429,547 of record JARWLC010000004.1, on the reverse strand, counting down.
ATGTTTGTAATCCTAGCAGAGGCTGGCACAGATGTGTTGCTGAAAGTTCAACACCATCCGGGCCCATATGATGTATAACCTGGGCTACAGTGTGCAATCCTGATCTCAACAAAAAAAGAAAAAAAGAAATGGACAAGAGGCAAGACAAAATTTTTTTTAATTAAAAAATAAAGAAAGAAATCAGCTCAAGTCACTTTTGTGCTGTCATGAAGGTGTTTCTTGTTCCTTTCTCCTGCCTAAGGTAGCCTTGGGGATCGGTGGGGATCATATTAGGCAGGCCTAAGACACAGGAAAATGACTGCATGGTTGTGCACACTCATTGGCTCATGAACAGCAATCAATGCTTTAAGAGCTGGACAATGTGGAAATGGATCAATTGGTAAAGGTGTGAGCCTTGCAAGCATGAGACTTGAGTTTAATCCCCAGAACTCAAGTTTAAAAAGCCAGGCATGGTAGTTTATCTGGGGAAGCAGAGGCAAGTGGACCTCTGGGAATCACTGTCCAGCCAGCCTGTCCAGCCAGCTTGACAAATCCAAAGCCAGAGAAAATTAAAAATAAAGAAGTGGACAGCACCCGGAGGAATAACACCAAAGATTGTTGTCATCTGGCCTAAATACACACACACATACGCATACACAGGGAGGGGGGGATAAATGTGAGTAATGTAACACCCTTGTAGATACTAAAGAAAGTCCAAACCCACCCATATGTTAGCCTAATTCTAAACAGTGGAGAGGTTCTAGTGACTTTGGACAGCATTCTAATCTATTTGTCAAAATGTTTCTCTTCCAAGAAAGGTAAGAGCTTAAAGGATAATTCCTTACCCCAAACACACCTTTTTAACCACTAAGAAGAAAGCTAACCTGAGGCAAGCATTATAAAACACTTGACAAAGACAGGAAGAAAATCAGCCCAGGCCTGCTGTATCTTGCCTGCCTGCAGGTGTGAAGGGATGACTGCAGCTGTCCTCTGGTAACTCTGGCGTGTGGAGTTTCTGTGGGCTAGGTCCACGCCTCTCCTGAAAGAAAGAAGCTTGCTTTGTGTTTGTGACTGCTCTGTGCCCTGTAAAAGCAGTGGCAAGAAGTGGGGGTGCCAACCAAGAGAACATTCTGCTGGCTGAGATGCTGCTGCTCCTCCTCCTCCTCCTCCTCCTCCTCCTCCTCCTCCTCCTCCTCCTCCTCCTCCTCCTCCTCCTCCTCCTCCTCCTCCTAGCTCTTTGGCCCCCTGTACCCTGCAGAACAGGAACGTTGCACCTGCTCCCTGGGCTTTGTGGGATGTTCTCTAGTATCCCTACCCCTCACCACCACTAAATATTGGTGTATTGCCTTTGCTTGTGACAGCCTGAATTGTCCCCTGGGAAACAAAATGATCCCTTTAGTCCAAGGAAGACCACAGCAACTTGCTCTTCCTAGTTCTGGGGTGAAGAGCCATGGGGCAATTCTCTGATTTCTGAACCCCAAAACTTACTATCCAAAGCCTGAGTCTCTCCCAGCTTTTTTCTCTCCTGCCAGCAGTTCAGTTTAGAAAAAGTGACGAAGAGCAAGGAACATTCTGGCAGTGGGGTTTCTGAGCCAGATTTGGCCTTCCTGCCTTCAAAGATCATGAAGCCTCTCATTTGTACTCCACAAAGCAGCAATTTCTCACAAGGATAAGTTTTTTTTTTTTGTTGGTTTTTTTTTTTTAACTCTTTTTAAAGTCAAGTACAGCATGGTAACCACAGAGTACAGAAAATACAGGCTTTCTGCAAGAAACCTATTCAAAACCCCAAACCAAAGACAAAAAAAAATAAAAGGAGCTTGTCGAATCATGTCAGTCAGAGCACACAAGACAGTGATTTCTTCACTTAGAAGCAGCAGAATGCTCCGGGTTTGTTTTCCCTTGTGACTTCGATTATTTCTTAGAGACTTAGCCCAAGCTGTCTTCAACTCCTGACAGTAGGTTTCTGACCTTTCCAGTAAAAACAAGAAGGTCTATCTAGGTAGGGTATGTGGGATTTTGCTTGAAATGTTCCATGACCATTACAACCATAATTAGACCCTGTGCTGGAATGTACTAGGATCTGCATCCCGGATCACTTACAGGGTCTGGAGAAGCCACAGAAAAACTGAACGCTTCAGCACTGGTGAGATATTTCTGGGCTGGCATGAGAATATTCAGCTCATGGAATACAGATCAGCAACCGTATACGCTAATTCCTACCCTTCACATGTAGCATGATTATCCACCCAAGCTCTGGAAGCATCAAGTCAAAACTCGAGGTTAGCTTGCCAGGAGGAAGCCAAACCATCAATTCTGTGGTTAATACCACCTAGGGATATAATTACACCAGCTAATATCATCTTTCTACTAGAAAGGAAGAAAATAGATCCTCGTGGCCAGCATTTGTTATAACTTAACCATTTTAGGTTAAGATCAAATGCCTAAGATATTTGTATTCAGAAACCTAAAAAGGAAAACTTGAGCCTTAGGATGTACATAGGACATCTTCTCTTGCTGAGTAGATGTTCATTTCAGAAATGGTCTAGAAACACTGTGTTCTCATAATTAAAAGTCTTTTGCTTACAATAAACCCCTTCTTACTGCCATTGCATATGCAGCAGATTCAGAGAGTGATCAAACATTTGGTGAATTACTGCTTCTCCTCATGAAGACTCAGGAATCAACATTAGTGTATTCAATTAGGCAGACATGGAAATCATTTTTGTTAAAATGTTGAATGGGATATTTATTGAGAAAGCTTCATGAATGAGATAATTGCTTTCCAATTCAAAAGCTAATCTTCAAAAGTAAATTGTGCCTCTGGAATGAGATCTATGGCGAATAGTGTCAAAACAAAGATGGTTAAAATATAAAGAGAAGGGGGTTGGCAAGATGGCTCAGTGGAGGGGGGGGCTGGGGAGATGGCTCAGCGGTTAAGAGCACTCACTGGCAGGTCTTCCAGAGGTTCTGAGTTCAATGCCCAGCAACCACATGGTGGTTCACAACCATCTGCAATGAAATCTGGTGCCCTCTTCTCTCACGCAGGCAGAACACTGTATACATAATAAATTAATTAATTTTTAAAAAGAGTGGCTCAGTGGGTAAAGAGACTTGCCATCAAGCCTGAGGATCTGAGTTTGATACCTGGAGCATCACACTGTGGAGGGGGAGAACTGACTCTGTGAGTTATCCTCTGACCCCCATTTGCACACACACACACACATAAAAATAAAAATTTAAAATGTGAGAAGAAATTAGTGAAATAAACAGCTTCTTGTAGGCAGCTGCATTCTAGGAACAGAGGAACCTCTCCTCTCCCCCAGCTCTCTTCCTGCCACCCCCTCCACAGACACAATGATGTGCTGAGGGAGACCTCACCCACCTCACTATGCAAGCCACCAACACTCAGAGTAGCCATTACTCAGCGCAGATGTGTCCAAGGAGATGAAAGCAAATACCTCTCTGTGTTAGTTGATGTTTCTGTTGCTGATGAAATACCTTGACCAAAACGCAACTTGGGAAGGAAAGGGTCTATTTCAGGTTACACTTCCAGATGGCAGTCCCTCACTGAGGGAAGTAAAGGCAAGTACTCAAACAGGGCAAGAACCTGCAGGCAGGAGCTGATGCAGAGGCCTTGGAAGAGTGCTGCTTATTGGCTTGCTTCTCATGGCTTACTCAGCCTGCTTTCTTATTGAACCCAGGACCAGGATCCCAGGGATAGCACCACTCACCATGGGCTGGGTCCTCTCTCATCAATCACTAATTAAGAAAATGTCTTGCATCTGGATCTTATGGAAGCATTTTCTCAATTGAAGTTCCCTCCTCCCAAATAACTCTAGTTGACGTATCTATCCAAGGCTTACACATAAATATTCATAGCAGCAATGTTTAAAGGAACCTAAAAATTTCATGCACCTCAAATGTCCATCATCTAATAAATGGAAAATAAAATGTGGCACATATACACAATAAAATATTATTTAGCTATAAACATGAACAAAGATCTGATCCATACTAAAACATGCATGAACCTATAAAGCAAGGTCTCCCATGTTGTTAAAGTGATTTTGCTTAAAATAAACTATTTTATTGTAACCTTCATACACAATTGGTTCTCCACGTGTAGATCAAGGAGTCACCATTAGGCTGCTTAGCTGAAGGCAGGCATAAAAAGTGCCTTCATTAGGAAGTGAAACACAGCAAGTAGAACCCAGATATAAAGGGTCATGTACTGCACAGATATCCAGACAAAAATGTCCAAGTATTAATAATTTTTGCAAGAAGTGACCAAGTTGGGGAAAGGGAATAGAGAGAGGGCTGGGGACAAGACAGGGTAGTTTGGGGTGGAAAGAATCAAAGTTGATCTGTGCCCCTGCAAAAACATCGCAATAAGGCCTGCTGATTTTATAGTTAATAGGAGTTAACATTTATTATTTAAAAACTCACAGTAAAAAAAAAAAAGAATTGTTCTATATTAAAATTCATTCACCTCCTTCTTCCTATTTAAGGCCTAACATTGTATTTTAAACATACTTTTTACCACACAGTATTTCCTTGTTCCCCAAGAAGAACCCTCACTTATTTACTAGAATTCACTCAACCAAACAGACCTGTGCCACATTAATGGCCTATAGGAAACTGTGAAGGCATAGATTTACTGTTACAAAACTTTATTTGAGGGAAAGTCCATTTAGTGCCTGAGAGCAGGGCCCAGGTCTAAGAAGAATCTAGAAAAAAATCTCAGGAATGTGCCTGAAAGCCAATAGATTCAAAGCTTGGTTCCTTGCTGAAAGTTCAGCCAGTAGATTCAAAACTTGGGTTTGTGCCAAAGGTTTAACCAATAGTTTCCAGGAATTACTACACCCCATATCACTTTACCCAATCCTGAAATGCCAAGACACGTACATCCCATTTACGTTTATTTTCTTTAAAAAACCCTCTCACCCCTGAGCTCGGGTGAATTCCTCTACTGCACCAGAACAAAGGGTTTTGGGACCTGTCCAGAGGAATTAACCGACCCTCACGTGTTTGCATTGAATCCAGGTCCCTGGTGGTCTTTGGGGGTCCCTCAACACAGGTACAACAGAAGCCCCAAACACTGCAATAAAAATGCAAAAGCAGTTGTTTAAAGTGACAGGGGCTCTACTAACTACTGTCTTCTGAAACATTAGTTCCAAACTCGACCACTCTCACCTTGGGATGCCTCCTCCATGCAAAGCAAGGAAACTAAGCATCCTGAAGGCTCTCGGCATCATCAAAGAGCCAAAAATAAATCCAATTGCTCTGTAAGTGTGAACTGTGTTCTTTTTCCATTCTTGGTTGAAAAATGGCTGCTAAGACTGCACTCAGATTTTCCAAGCTATAAATCTCTCTTGAGCAAGGACTAGGCAAGGACATTTTTAGTCCCAGAGAACATTTTTGTCAGAAAGATGTGACTGAAAACAAAAATCAAGGAGTCATAATGGCATCTATGTGCTGTGTTGGTTGCAGAGGTCACCACGGGAAGCCAGGTCATCACCAAAGGAGAAAAAAAATTGTTTGAATTCAAAAAGAACAGCATGCATAGATACTATAAAAATGTTTATGCTCTTCAGCTCAGTAATCCTGCTTTTAGATATTTATCCTAAAGAAAAGCAAACCATAGCAACATGATATAGAATGTGAAAAAGCTCACCACTCAAGAATAGGAATTGGTTAATTAAATTACCATACATCCTTTTGATGGAAGGTTAAAGCTCCATAAAGACATGGAAGGCACTTGTGAGGTAATAGATCATGACTTAAGAGATAATGGGAAGAGGATTAAAATGTAGACTGTTATAATTACAAAGCAAGTGTATCTGTGTGGAAAGAACTAGAAGGGACCGTGTAAAGGTATAACTCTTGATGGGCTGTATTATTTACTTCTCACTGCTGTGATAAAACTTCTGACCAACCGCAACTAAACAGAGGTAGTGTTTAGGTGAGACTACAGTCTGAGGGGCCAGATCACTGAGGATTGGATGCCAAGAAATAGCAAGAAAGTAGAGTGGTGGGAGAGTGAGGGAGAAACTGCAGACAGATTATAGTGGTTAATTTCACTGGTCAACCTGGTTGGTCTGTGTTCCCTTTTATCTGGTCAAACATGCTACATTTTTCTAAGAAGGTATTTTAAAAATAAGATTAATTCTTCCATCAATAGACTTCTAATAAAGATTACTCTCCTCAATGCTGATGGGCGTGACCCCCCCCTAAAAAAAATGAAGGCACTAGTAGGAAAAAAGACTGACCCCTGGAAGAATAAGAACCCTGCCAACAGACGGCCTTGGGTGTGGACTGAAGCACTGGCTCCTGCTGCCTGGTCTCCCTGCAATTTGACCTTGCCAGCTGCCAGTTCCTTTCAAATCCATTAATTGGCCAGTCAGCCAGTCTTTCCTGTCTCTGTGTGTGTCTCTTTCTGTAATGTTATACATGCATATCATATATATGCTTTAAATACACACAGAGAGACAAAGGGACAGAGATACACACACAGACACACACTTTTTCTGTCCTGCCGGCCAGCTCCCAAACAATGACACAGAGGCTTCTTATTAATTACGAAAGCTTGGTCTATAGCTTTGGCTTGTTCCTAACTAGATCTTATAACTCAAGTTAACCCATTTATATTAATCTACATTATATCATGTGTCATTACCTCTCTTCTATTTTGCACCCCGTTTCCTCTCCGTGTTTCCTGGTATCTCCTACATGCTTAGATTCTTCCTATTTCTCCCCGGAAATCCCACTTATACCTCCTGCCTAGTTAGTGGATGTTCAGCCTTTTATTATACCAATCACAACAATACATTTTCACATAGTATACAAATATCCCATAACACACACACACACATACACACACACACACACACACACCTTACATTTGCTTTCTTTTTCTCTAGAGAACCCCATCAAGACCAAGGCCTGCTTCCATGGATGTGTATATACTATCACCATGCACAGAGGAGATGTCAGGGGATGCCTGTCAAATGAGAAAGGGAAGAGGGGGCCACTGTTAGGTCCTGGAATGGAGCTCTCTCCGGCCAGTTGTTCACATCTCTTTAGAAAGCCCATATAAATTAAATAATATACAAAATTCTCAGCATTAACTCAGAGATAAGCAAAGCTTGGTGGCTCAAAGTTCTTATCCCAGCACTTGGAAAGCTAAACAGGAGGATTTCTGTGAGTGTGAGGCAGCCCAGGCTACAAAGTGAATTCAAGACCAGCCTGGGCTAGAGTGAAGTCCTGAGGTCTTGTCTCAAAAATCCAGAAAGGAAAGAGGCAATAAATATTAGAAAAATATGTGATGTACATAAATTAAAATTTTATAACAAGGCCCAGTAATCTACACATTGTACACAGTGAATACATGCTGAAAAAAACCCCACCAAACTATAAATTAAAGAAATCAGGCCAGAAGAAAGAAAGAAAGAAAGAAAGAAAGAGAGAGAGAGAGAGAGAGAGAGAGAGAGAGAGAGAGAGAGGGAGGGAGGGAGGGAGGGAGGGAGGGAGGGAGGGAGGGAGGGAGGGAGGGAGGGAGGGGGAAGGAGGGTTGGGGTAGGAGGGAGGGAGGAGAAATCACAGTTGTCATTTCATTATCATACTTGTTCACCCATGTCTGAAATTGTAAACACACATCTGAGCCCAACACTGAGGTCTCAGTCACTGTTACAGATATCTTGAGAACTTGCCATGAAGTCACACCACTCACAGGACTGTCCTGCACCCAACCTCCCCCTTCCCTGTGAACATTCATAGGCAAAAAGCAATATGTCCACTGTTTTTCTATCTTAACACGGAGGGCTACAGACAAAGACCACACTATCCTGTCAGCGACATGTGTTAGAGAATTCTCACTTTTCTAGGCAGGTATGGAGCTAGGCATGAGGCTAATGCTCATCTATAATCTTAGTGCTTTGCAGGCTGAGGCAGGAAGATCATTGCAAGTTCAAGGCCAGCCTGGTCTACAATGAGTTCCTGTCTCAGATAAAAAACAAAAACACAAACAAAAACAAAAAAAACACACACACAGAAAATATATATATCTGCTCATGTTTGAGTTACTATTTTATTTTTTCATTTTTACTTTTTAAAGACTTCAAATCCTTTATTACAGATATATAGGATATAAGGATAGATTATTGAATCTTCTTTTAAAAGGATTTACTAGCTTTAAATATTTTGCATTGCATTGGATTTTGTATATTGTATACAAATTGTGTATATTGAGATTAATTGTGTTACTGTACAAATATCTGTTGTAGTGGGGTTTCTCGGTCCTGGGTGGCTAGAGGCCCAGAGACCCACAGACCTGCCGCCCGAGACCACTTAGCCGCCCATTGCTCAGACCCTCAGAAATGACTCAGACACTTATAATAACTTCATCCTGTTTGGCCTATGACTCAGGCACATTGCTAGCTAGCTCTTACATCTTAAATCAACCCATTTCTATTAATCTGCCTGCCATGTGGCCCGTGGCTCACCTGTGTTCCTTACATGTTGCTCCTTTGGTGGCTTCAGCTCATCTGCCTCTGACTCCGCCCTGCTTCTCCTATCTATGCTCTGATTTCTCCTCCTACTTCTTCTATGGTGCCTGCCATGGACCAAAACAGCTCCTTTATTTAAAGACTGATGTTCACAGCATACATAAAGGCATTCCCACATCAAATATCTCTATGCTTGTTCAAGGTATTATACTTACTCAGTTCATCTAACAATGTAATACAAGTTGCTAGTCCATGAAAGCTTTTATTACCAACTAATTAGAATATAAAGCAATGCAAGTTAGTAGTTAGACATTGCATTCAGACATAGTCATGTTAGATATGTTTTCAAGATCAAACAAATATATTTTAGATGAATAGGTCTTCAAACACTTCAGAGATGCATAGAATATGGCATTCAAAATATTTTAAGAACTTAGACTTTTCGGGACAGTGAGACAGGTCTGCTCCTGGCAGCACCAATCTACTTCAAGAGAAAAATTGGCATTGAAGAAACTCCATATGGAGTCTACTCGCTTTGTGGCAATGGTTAGCCACTGGACAAGAACCTGTCCCTGTATTGACTGCTTGAGAATATGCTGTTTAAACTGGGCATGCAGGTTCCCTCAGAAAGTGACCTTTGAACTTTCACAGAACAAGCTAAGATGGTCCTTCAGGTTCCTGCTTTTTAGAGAAAACTGTAAGATATTCTTCAGGACACAAGGAGAAGAGACTGAACTACACCAGAATGAGCAGAGCAGATTTCCTGCTTCACTGAGATGAAAAGAGACTCTGGGCCTGTAGGCTGAAGATGGATGCCCCAACTTTATAAAGGAACTTTGGGTGACTGTCCAGGCAGATAGGTGTCATCTCTGTCATTTCTAGTTTTGGGAAGTTGCTTGAACTTCCTGGTTATTTGGGTAAATATTATTTCCTTCTTGGGTCTCTGAGGTAGTTGAAGATGAGATAGTTATAGTTAAAGTTATAGTTATAGTTTTCTAGTGACCATTTTAGAAAAGAAATTTTGAAGTTAAAGTGTTTAAGTTAAAGAGACATCAAAATAATAGTTTTTAGTTAGAAATACAAGTTAGAAAGGAAGTGAATTAGGTATAATCCTCTGGACTCATCAAATAGGATAATGAAATATTTTTTTTGAATTGTCAATTGTTAGTGAACTGGATATTACTCATTTATTGTTTGTATATATTGTATATAGTTATTGTACCTATTGTATATGGTTTTACTTATGTTAGCTATCACCTTCTTTTTTTAAATTTGACACAAAAGGGGATATGTGGGGATTTAATAAAAGCTCCAGAAGTTTTGGAGATATAAGAGGGATCTAACCACAGTCAGTCTAGGAGGATCAGAGAGTGGTGATTCACACCTTTAATTCCAGTACAGGGAATATCCTGGGAGTGGTGACCTATGCCATTAATCCCAACTGAGTTCAAGGTCATCTTGGTTACAGAAGGAGTTCCAGCCTCACAAGCAGGCAGTGGTGGGGCTACGTCTTAACTTACCAAGAGAGTGTTTAAGGGAGACATAGAAAGACAGAAGCTAGAGGGAGTCAAGAGAAGCCAGGCTGAGGAAGCTGGAAGACAGCTGGGTAAAATCTGGCTGTGGTGTTTACTCTCTCTAATATCTCCGACTTTCTCAGAGATCTATCCCTGAGTTTCATTTATTTGTGCAACATTTTATTTTAGTCAGAATAGTGCTTTTAAATTTTTCCTATAGAGTGCTTTTCTTTTTAGGGGATTGCAAAAGGTTTGCTTTTAAAACTACCTTTTACACTGTTTAAAATCAGTAAAAATGTACTAGAAGTGTACTGGATGACTTTTTAAACACATTTTTACTAAAACGGATAATCCCCATTATGTGATTAAATACCCGACTGTTTTAGTGTCCTAACACCAATCATCTTAGCAACAGGTATGAAAACCTTGGTCCCTGAGAGGGCAGCCATACAGGGTGAGACCTAAGGCCCCCCTTGAAGTTCAGGATGTGAATGCTTTCACAGGCAGAAAATTAAAATCTCTGCTTTTTTTGTGCCCCTACCCTACCCCCACCCCGATTCTTTTTATTTCCCCTTCAGTGGAACTATCCTAAAACTCAGTCTTCAGAAGCAGGGTCAAAGGTCAGTCTGCTCTGAGACACTTGCTTTTTCCTAGTACCAGTGAGAGCTGGTCTCATTTACAGACATGTTCCGGTTATGCTTTGAGGAAGCCTGTCTGTTGATGAGCAGCAATAAGAAACCTGCTAATGTCTTAACTCCCTGGGAAGACAAATCCCTGAACCACAAAGTACCAAACACCCAGTTATTCTTAACAATAAGTCTGTCTCAGGTAGCCTAAACTACCTCTCGGGACATGAGTCAGCTGTGCCCACCACTGGATTTGCTTTGTTTAGAGCCTAGATCTTCACACATAGAAGGTAAGCACTCTTCCAGCAAGCTGCATCTTTTACCTTGTGCATGCATGCAAGTATGTGTGTGTGTGTTTGTGTATGTATGTATGTGCATGTTAGTATGTGTATGTTTGTGTGTACGTATATATGTATGTTAGTGTGTGTTTGTATGTGTGTGTATGTATGTATGTGTATGTTATCGTGTGTGTATGTTAGTGTGTGTGTATGTATGTATATGTATGTTAGTATGTGTGTTTATATGTGTGTGTGTATGTGTATGTTAGTGTGTGTGTTTGTATATGTATGTATGTGCATGTTAGTGTGTGTGTACATACATGTAGAGACCAGAAATCAATCTCAGTTGTTATTCCTCTGGCAGAGTCTCTTACAGGTAGCCAAGTAGGTAAGGCTAGCAGCTGAGCAGCACATCCCAGGAATTGGTCTGGCCCCTCCCCCCAGTGCTGGAATGACAAGCTCATGCCACTGTGCCTCGTTCTTTTGCATGGATTCTGGGGATGGAACTCAGGTCCTTGTGTTTGTGTGACAAGTACTTTACCAAATGAGCCATCTCCCTTTTTAGTATCTCACTAGACTTCCCCAGTCTGGCTTGGAAATAGCAATACTCCAGAATTATCACAAGTAACTGTGACTGCAGACATGTATCATGACAGGCTCATGATCTTGAGCCTAACTGCAGTCTGTCTGGTTGCAATCAGATAGAGAATGTTCACATCTCAAGATTCCTAAAACCAACCCTAGACCAGTTAAAGCAGAATGGACAGGGTGGTGCACCTTGTACTCAATCGGGTGGAGTGACTGCTCACACTCACTGGACAGAAAGGCTGCCTTTCAAAAGATTCCAGGCCATATGCCTCAGGCAGCTGAGAGGCCCTAGGCTCCAGAGATTCATTCAAGGAAGCTCGCTTTTCTGAAGCGACAAGCTCTGTGGGCTCCTACAGTGCGTTGGTTTTCCCCCCTGAAAACACATGTGTCCTTTTGTTCCATGGTCTCACTTGGCACAGAGTCCCCAGTTCATGTGCCCATCAGATTAGCTCGAATTCTTTGCTTTCTCTGCTCTGACAAGCTAATGCAGAGACCTACAATTACCTGTGGGCTGGTTTGAGCCCTAAATGGAACTAATGTCTGCCCTGACCAAATGCCTCAAGACCCGCTCTTTTCCCCCTCCTGTAAATTGCTGTTTTTATAGGCTGTCTTCCAGAAGTAAAGCACCAATACAAGTTGGAACTGTAAGCCTACTAGAGTCTACTCACACTACTGTTGAGTCTTTGCCACGTGCACTATGTTCAAAAAGCTTAGCAAAATGAACAGTATCATTCTTACAAGAGGAGAAAGGATTGGTACGTCAATATAATATCATGTCATATGTACCAGAAGTTAGGAAGATTCTCCCCTGATGGGATCTGCTTCTTGAAGCACTAAACCATTTTTCTAAGGAGAAATAAATCTACTTGGCACTCATGTTGAAAATACCAAAATTATTAGAAAATTCCAACTCGGGTTCTCAAATGATGACATGGCACATAAATTTGTTCTGGCTGGTTCAAGTTTTGCAAACTTAGAAAACACAAAAAAGATAAATGGATCATAAGCCCCAGGTCTTGCTTATGGGCCCCACGAGAAAAACAGCATAATACCGGTATCAAATTACCTTCCATTTCCATCAGCAATGTGCTGTGTGTCAATCCTGAGAGGGACAATCAGATAAACCCCTACCAAGTGTCTGTGGAATTTGCTGCTCCTGGCGTCAGAATGCAAAGGACAAGGGGGAGCAGTCACGCAGAGCCAACTGTGCCTGGGGAGCAGGAGGGTGGGGTGTGTACATCTACCTGGCTCAAGAGAAATAAGGCTCCCTTTCTGACTGCTGTCAGGAATCCCAGTGAAGGCTCTCAGCAGTGGAAATGGAAGTGAGAAATGTGGTCCTGCTCTTCCCAGGCACTGAAACTTTCTCCTCTGTAATGGCCTTAGTGGAATAATATTAATTGCTTTCTCATTAATCAAAGTAGACTTGCATTTCCCTGGGCTCAGTTTCGTTCTTGAATCTTCCATTCTGGATGCCTGCCCAAATGCTAGATTACATAAAAATCAAAGATCCCTTTGATTCTTGGTGGATAAGCACCTTTGTGCCACTTTGGAAGCCTCCACTCTTTTCTCATTTTAGAGCTGCAATGCACCTAAAGTGATAGCTTCTGATGTCCAGGGACCCATAAAGCGACTTTGTTAGGAAATGTGGCCTGGGTTACATGATCATGTTGATTTCACCTCATAGACATGACTATTTTTCAAATATGGGCAGATAGTGTTCCTAATAGCATCGGAAAAATTAATGTAAAAGCATGTCTTGATTTAAAGTAGCTTTTTGGGTTTTGTGCATGTTGTCAACATTTAACACTAAATACCCAATGATAGTCTGCAGAATTATTAGACATTATGAGGAGGTCCACCATGTTTGAAATCGCTGAGCTAGGAGGCCATCAGATGTTATTAACACTATCAAAGTCACTTTTAAGATCCCCCCCAAATTGATTGTGAAATATTGAAAAACAAGATGCTGTAACTTTATTGTCCCCTTCCATGCATTGGACTGCTGTATCATAAGATAGCAACCATCTGGGGCAGCATTTAGAAACAGAGGTCTGCCCCAGGGTGAGCAGATCCTCACCTTTAGAGCTCAGGTATCCTGCCCTTCTAACACCCTTTTACAGCTCCTCGCTGTTTTGATAAGATAAAGTTTAGCTTTGTTTAAGAGCTGAGAAGGAAGGCTGTGCCCACTTAAATTATACCTCTCAGTCTCACAGCGATGTAGTCTTACTCAACTTACCTTCTCTTAGCCAGAGGACACTCAAACAATAAACAGGCCTCCAGTGAGTTCCTGCTGTGAGGTGGGGGGGAGGGTGGAGCCTAGCTTCAGGGCCTGCCAATCACCCTGGCTATTCTTAAAATTCCAGTCTATCTGCTGATCAGGTAGGTCACTGTGCATTCCTTCATAGGCTGTTTTGAAAACACCTGTTCCAAGTCAGGTAATGACCAACAGCTTCCAGAACCTTTCACATTTTAATTTCTCTGTGTTTGTGTATGTTTGTGAGTGTGTGTGTGTTGATGCATGTGCAGGCATGTATGTATACATGTGTGCATGCATGTGGAAACCAGAGGACCACAATCTTCCATGCCGTTCCTCAGGAACAACTCACCTCGGCTTTTGAAACAGGTTTCTCATTGCCTACAGCCTGGAGAATGGGCTGCACTGGCTAGCCAGCGAGCCCTGGGAGCCATGTGTCTCCATTTGCCTACAGCTTGGAGAATGGGCTGCACTGGCCGGCCAGTGAGCCCTGGGAGCCATGTGTCTCCATGTCCCCAGCCATGTGTCTCCATGTCCCCAGCCATGTGTCTCCATGTCCCCAGTGCGCCTGGCTTTTTTCTTTTTCTTTTTTCTTTATGTGGCTTCTGGGGGGTTGAACTTTACCCTGCCCCCCAAAAACCCCACCACTTTGTAACCTCTGTTCTACTTTATTCTCAGCTTTTCAATCCCAATCTTTACATAGGTAAAGGTAGAAAATGATATGCCTATTCCCAAATTCCCAGTTAACCTGAACCTGCACTTAGGCTCATGTATGCACACATACATAATCCCCCCCTCCCACACACACACACCATCACCATCCAGATACAATCACAGTCCTGTCATCAGGAAACTATCTTCCTGCTCCCTTTGCTGAATTCCCTTCCTGTCCTTCCTGCAGCTGCTCCTGACTCTCGGAGCCCCTGGGGCAGCAGACCTGCTCAGTGTTTCCATCCCGCCTCATCTTGCCCCTATAAAGATACACTGCCCTGAGCTATACAATTTCCAGAACAAACATGTAAAATGCTTTGCAGCCCAGCCCAATCTAGGAGCAGAAGTCTATCTTTCTGTTCCAATGACTGTCTTGTTAATTAGTATTTTATCAGCCAAGCAGGACTTGCCCAGACAAACTGGGACTATTTTTATCCAGGCTGTCACTGTGCAGGTGTGTCCAACAATGCAGTCAGGATCTCAGTCACGTCATCCGACACAGGATGCAGAGAACATTCAGGTGTCCCTGGCTCAGCACAAACACCTGCGTGTGGCCGCTGGCCCTCTCCACTCTTCACACCATAGGGATGAACAATCCTGGGGGGATAGGAACTAAGCCAGGCAGCAGAGGTTATGAGGTCAGGATTCCTGGGAAGAGAGGACCATTAAAACATGCACTTCCTGAAGATGGTAGAGGAAAAGTAAGCTGTATGGGACTAAGTGGTTCTGCAGAGCCGGTCCCACAGCAAGGAGGGGCCTCTCAGGGTCACCAGGTCACTGCTCCCACCGCTAACCAAATTGTGTCAAGGTTTGGTCCCTGGGAGTCATTCTTCAGTCCAGCATTTGCACATGGCTGAGTGTCTCCAAATGTGACCTTGCTGAAGGAAAATGGTTCTCCTTTGTCACTTTGGGAACAATAAACAGCTTAAAAACTGGCTTGGGCGGGCACTGCAGCTATTTCCAAACAGTTAAATATCATGCTAGAAATCATTTTGAAGGGAAAAAGAATATGTGTGACGGTTCCCCTCTCTCCCCTCTCCTCTTCCCCGGTTCTCAGATAAGGAACCAGATGGACACTGATATGTCTGTTTTTATTTTTATTTTTCATGCTTTCAGAGATCTCCACTAAAAAGCTCTATGTGTGTTCAGGACAAATGCACCCTTGTGGCTACTTAATGGAGACACAAACTCCATGAAAACACCGGAGACTCTTCTCCTTTCTTATGTAAATAAATCTCCAGATGGCTCATCTGTAGGGCTGTGTTTACTAATTCTTGTTTTCTTTCTAGACAATCTGTTCCCAGTAACCATCTTATCATGGACACTCTGGAGGTAAGGCTTCCAAGTTAACTCAGCGGAACATCCATCTGAAGACACAGCCAACTGAGTACCACACCAATAGTGCCAAGGCCACATGCACATAGCACACATATAACGCACACACATCACACATGCACACATCACGTATACATTACACACATACACCACACAGATATCATACTCATACACCACACAGATATCACACATAGACATGCCACCACATACATGTGCATGCACATATCATATATCAAATATACATCAAATATACATGACATACATGCCTCACACATATACACATCATAAATACACAATCATACACACATACACATGCACACACATCACATACATACCACACATACCCAAACCACACAATACACACATCACACATATACCGCACATACATGAATGCATATATCACACACCATACATGTATGCATCACACATGTCACACATGCACCATATACATATTACACATATATGAACATACAACATACACTGCACAATACATACATCTCACATACAAATCCCACATCTCTCTCCCTTTCTCTCTCTCTCTCTCTCACACACACACACTTATAATTAATGAGAGATTAAAATACTTATTCTATTATTGTTTGGGTACTGTTTGGGTCTTAGATGATAATAATTTCACATTCATTCAAATATAAAGACTAACAATAAGTGTGTCTGGTTCAGGAGTGGAAATCTGTGCTCAAATCTCTTTCCTCTCTCCTATCCGGTGTCCACTGAAGACATCACAGTCATAGGTTATTCTTCCCACTTAGGATCAAAGTGACCACATGAATGTTTCCAAACAAGTCATCTCTAGTGGATGACAGTTATGTGTAAGGTGACACACATTTGCCCTTTGTTTTACCATGGAGTCATTGGAACTGGGGGCGGGAGCAGTAGTGTTCATTATCTCTCAACCGCTTAAGAGCATTCATCATTATGGGAACTCACACAGGGGTCTCTGGTGTAAGACAGGAAGTTAGGTCTTCATTTTCACTACTCTTGACCTTGGTGATAGGATGTTGCCTTTGTTTATAAAGTCAAATGATGTTCCCTCACAGTGTCATTGTATCTGGCTTTGTCACCATAGAGATCATGGAGATTTTCACATGACATTCTGCTTTTGCAGAATTCTCAAAAATGTCACTTCTGCTTATGGCTAATTCTAGATTATAGCAGCTGCCAGGCCTGCAGCTTAATTTTGTCTATTGATGCATCGTAATTTAACATAATATTTTGCTAAGTACATTTCAATATATTTGACTTCCTTTTAAGCCTAGGTATTTCACTTTATGTTCTTAAACCATCATCCTAAGAAGGGATACAAAGGCTTCCCCAAAGACGACAATACCTCAAGTAGGATCTGTGGGAGTCAAGACTAAACCCCAATTAAGAGAAAGCCAGATCCTTTAAACTCTTGGGCTCATTCTTTATACACATAAATGGCTTTGCTGTAAGACCCGCCATCTAAGATCAAGCCAACATTTACTTCCACACTGATAGAAGATTTATTAATTTAAAAAGTATTCGTGTTAGAGATAGGACAAGAAGAAGCAAGAGAAAAACAGGTAGATGAAGTACAGAGCACAAATTCCTGTGTTCTGACTGCCAAGGTCACTCTTGGGATGAACTTGACATAGAGCTTTTTACACACTGCACTCATCACATAAGAATAAACAAATAAATAATGCATTTGTTTACCTGTGGTTAACGTTTTTCACTTAATAAAATAAAATAGGATGTTACTGTAGGCATCTTTTTTGCCACATTAAATATTTCAACAGATGAAAACATCCCCAATGCACATAAGCCCAAATATAGGGAAATCTCCCCCCAGCTAACAAAGAGGAATCCTCACTGGGGCCTGAGAATTAGACACTTGGCTTGAACAGCTCTGGCCAATCTATCATGGCTGAATCTGTGGCTGAGACAGTCACATGGCAGAATTCACGACAGCTCCCAATTCTCCAGGCACAGGAAAGGTCTCTCTGTTCTGGGAAAGCAGATGTGGCCATGTCAGGGCTCACTGAACCTACAGGTTGAAGCAGAAGCAACAGTCTTGAAGCCTCATCTACTGACTCCTGAACCTGAGTGAGAGGGTCCAATCCAAGAGTAAAGCCAGGCTCTGGTGGTCATGCAGTCTCTGGAACCCTGTATTACGATCGATCCTCCATGGGGCTAGCCCTGAACCCTTCAGTTCCACCAGACTCCATGGCACATCTGGAAAGGATGCCTATCTTACCAGTGGTACAATTTACCTCAGTGCTCACATTCTATCCCTTCTGTGGCTTGCACGGCTATGCCACAAACCCTTCTGCTTCAGAGTCACAACAGATGTGTAGTCACAATAGATGTGTTCAGGCATAGAGGAAAGTGTTCATATATAGATTCACACACTCTGTGAACTACAAGATCACATGAGAACATATATGTATATGGACAAATTCATGCACATACGCAGACCATACAGATCCCCATAGATTTATGGTCACATGCAGACATATACTGACACTATTCACCCATAGATACATCAGCACTCACACAGACACACATTCCCTATACACAAACAACAGAATTGCCATTAATTGCCTTGCGGTGTGTGGAAGGGTGGACTCTTACCAAAAACTCAGAGGAAACCCTAACTAGTTGACAACACCATGTCCACCACTGTTACAGTTAAACACAGAAACCTGAGCAAGGCCAGTTTAAGGCCAGAGGCTCCAACTCAAAAGGAGACGAGGAGATGGAACAGCTCATGGCAGGTAGAGACTCCAAGAGAAGGCAGCTCTCTCCTGTCAGCATTGCACATGCAGGGACTCTGGGACCTCAGAGCACCGGCCACAGCCCCTCACCCCCATCCTGTAACATCAGATGGTAGGCCTGTCCTGCTTGACTTCTCCTCTGTCATCAGGGTTGCACATGAGAAGCCTGCCCACTGCCCCTTGTTCTTCTGCCCTTTGTCCTTTGAAGCCACAAGCCCTCACCCAGGTTAGTCTATCCAAATGAAGCAGGATAAATGAGGAGCCTGGCTCCCAAGAGCTATCTCTCTTCCTTTTTGAGTTTCTGGACTACTGAAAAACCCTCTCCCAATTCCTAGCATGGAGGTCAGAAGGTCTGCCTCCCTCTCACATAGCATACACAGTCCCTTTCACATCACATCTTGCTGTCTCCTTTCTGCTTTGGGTTTCAGCAATTTTAAATTCCCTGGCTCTGAGTCAGCTCTTCTATCAGAACCACCAAGGCTCCAGATTGTTCTACCTCTGTACAATGCAGGAAATCAAACAAAGCAAGGTTTGTTCCCAGTTTGATAGGCTGCAAGTTTAGGGAACTGGGGCTTCAAATGTTTCCACTATTTTGTTTTGGCACCAGAGTGTCTGTGTTTAATTCCATGTCTCCTGCCAGACTTGGGAAGCCAAAGTGATAATATCAACATGTGGAGAGATGGGGAGCACCACTGGCCATCATCTCCATTGCAGGCTGGAATGGAGTGAGGATGGAGGAGTCTCGGAAGTACCCAGACACATGTTCATACACAGGGAACCGTGTTCACATATACATACACTGTGGAACACACAATCACATGGGAACATATATGTGTATGGACAAATAGATGCAAATACACAAACCATTCAGAAGCACATTCCCATATGTGCATGGTCGCATGCAAGACACATACTGACATTACTCACTCATAGATACATCAGTACTCACAGAGACACACATTCCCCTATGCATACACTAGTACATTTATTAGACTTTCTACACAGTCAAATGTGGGCACAAATATATATTTCCTCATTTTCTAGTTTTATTTCCATTGCTATGATAAACACCATGATCAAAAATAATAACCTGAGGAGGAGGGGGTTTATTTGACTTATATATCCCAGATCCCAGTCTGTGGCTAAGGGAAGTCAGAGCAGGAACTTAAGAAAGGAACCTGGAGGCAGGACCTGAAGGAATCCATGGAGGAACACTGCTTACTGGCTTGTTTACAATGCCTTACTTAGCCTGCTCACACAGCCCAGGACCGTGTGCCCGGGGACAGAATCACCCACAGCCCTCCCATATCCCTTACTAATCCAGAAAATGTTACATAGACATGCCCAAAGGCCAATGGGATGACAGCGATTCCTCTGTTAAGGCTGTCTCTTCTTAGATGTGTCCGGGTTTGTGTCAAGTTGCCAAACTAAGCTGGACACTCGTGTATGCACAGACACCTCTCACATAAACGCATATATTCACACCCAGTATTCATATGTGTACACATGGGCATGTACACTAATACACGTATTCCCAAACACACATAGATACTCTGTCACACACTTTCCATACAGGCAGGCACATGAACATACCTGTATGTACACTAATGTACACACAGACGCGAAAGGAAGTGTGTGTAATACCCAGCACACTATAAGCAGGCTACAATAATATTAACATATGAACATGTTATTTAAAAAACTTACTATTTTATATATTAACTAGAAGGTGTTTAAAATATTTGAAAGACAATGGCCAGCACATAGAATGCCTTCATCAAAGTGGTTGGTGTTTTCATAGTGTTTGATGTCCTCAAGGAGAACACGTCCTGCACCCCAGGAAAAGGAGATGAAGAAAGGAAATATGTCACTGTATGATCCAAATCAGGACAATCCAGAAGCAACTTGAATGTCCTCTCCTTAAATGTGTCATATATAGAAATATAGAAAGAAGAGTTACAAATACACACTGAATAAGCGTTATGGGATGGGCTGGAATCAAGTCTACTGTCTCCTAAACAGGGTTTAGTGCCAACAGGCAGCACTGCTCCTGCATATCACAGAACACAAAAGGAAGGGCAACTTAAGTCTGGTGTCCTAACAGCCTCCACAGAGCTCCCTTCTGTCTAATGGTCAAATGGGGCATCCGCTCTGATCTCTTGACCCACTTTCAGAACCTCATGGGCATGGAATCCTGCCCTAAACTCTAGCCTCCTGTGAGCCTTGCTGGCAGATTGTTGAACAGTATCCGCCTATCCAGGAAATGGTGTCTAACACTGACCGTGGATTCTGACCAACCCTTGACTAAATTCCGCTCTAGCACTTGCTGTCCTGATACTGCAGGCAACTCCAGCATGGCTGCCAGCCACCTCAGTATCCTCATGTCTACTGGGAGAATCAGAAAAGTGATGTTGGAAAGATGCTCTGAGACCATGACAAAGCAGAGCAGGACAAGCTCACTATGTTAGTATTTATCGATTTGCTTATAGTCCACCATTTTACATGATACAGATCTGTGTGCCATATGCAAATGTATGTATTGAGCTGGGTGATCAGACAGGGAGGAAACGAAAAAATAAATCTGATCCTAGCATCCTGTAATGACCCACAAGCCATAAACACAGCTGAAGCGGTTGATCTAAGAGCTGTCCCTCGTGGTGTCCGCATTCAGGGCATAGCAGTTGTTCAGTAGTGAGCACATTACATTTTGTACTAAGGGAGATCGGATGGAAATTTCTTCCAGGAACACACTTTAAGGAAAATTATAAATACATTCCAGTCAATGCCTTCTGATCAAAATGGAATTCAAGCTCCCAGTCTCATGATGGTGATCTAGAACTTATTAATCACGGTAAATTATTTTGACACCCAAGTGGAAAGTCCTCTGTAATGCTTTCAGAATCCCATTTTTATTTAACACTAATTAAAGGCTACTAACCGTAAAGTATTAATGAAATCAAATTCCCCAAAGGAGCTCCCAGCTCACAGACTCCAGCTCTGAGCAAGATAGCAACCCAGAGAAAATTTCAGGCCATAATGAGTTTTTAACCATGGAGATCCAATCAACATGACTGTGATCAAGGAAAGGCCTCACTGAAGAGGATAATAGATATTCTCAATAATAAATTTTATGATCATCATTAGCCTCTCTCTAGCAGTTTATGGCTATTATGGCTGCTGAGCAAAAGCTTGCAGAGTGTGGTATTCTGTAGAGGCTCTGTCTAACAGAAGCTGGGCCAGGGTTTATGTTGAGGAGTAGAATAGGGAAGTTAACCCTGTATCTTCCAGAAGGCTGAGGCTACCCGCAATCCCTGGACAGAGGTGAAGGCTGCAGTTATCCTCTGAGACCATGTCCTGAGAAGTAAAGCCTGTAAAGCCTTCTTTTAGAATATTTATTGGCATATATTAACTTACGTGATAATGGGTTTCATTATGAGCTTCTCATACATGTATATAATATATTTTGATCATATTCACCCTCGTTACCTTTCCCATTTCCCTCCTACATCCTCCTTTTTCTCCCAATTAACTTCCCTCTACTTTCAAGGTCTTTTTTCCCTCAGTGAGTATCAAATGAGATTTCTTGCAAAGTGCAAGGGAATGGTTCTTTCCAGGGCCATGAGCAACTTACCACTGGTGGCTAAAGAAAATGTCTTTCCTCTAAAGAACTATTAACTCCCCACAGATGGTCAGGAAGGGGCGGGGACTCTCCAGACCCTCCTCCAGCTATGCTTACCTCCCTTCTTTAAAAAAGAGTGGCTGCTGGTTGGCTTGTCATCTCCTTAAACTTGTCTTCAACTGGATGGTGACAAAATTCACCCTAGGCTCAGCAACCAGGACTGGATGGAAAGGAGAGCTGGTCTGTTTTGGTGATCATTTCTGAGGTTTTTGTCTTATAGCCATTGTAGCAAGAAATAAATAAATAAAAATTACAGAACTGACATAGAGGGCCCTGGGGATGGAAGTTCAAGTGCATCTGCTCAGGTTCAGTGACATCTTCTAAAAGAGGCCAACCTGTGGTTTTCCCAAATGTTATCATGTTGAAAGGAGGTGAGTCCTGGAAGAGGTGAAGCCTGTAAGAAAGAAGAGATTAATGGATTATTAGAGTTATAGCTCAAGCTTTCTTCAAACTCTCTATGTCAAAAGGATTGCCCTTGAACTCTTGACCCTCTAGGCTTTGCCTCCCAAGTATTGGGATTACTGACATGCATTACCATACATAACTCTAAAGAAGCTCTGTGGGACTCTGTGTTAATGTCCCTAAGAACAAGCCTACCTGTCTCCCAGCCTGAGGTTCTTCCTCTTTAGGCTTCTCCCTCTCGTTCACTTTTGCCATTGTGCATCACACATCACAGGTTCCTACCACAGACACGGTGATGGTGGTGTGTCCTGGTCTCTTCAGAGCTGGAAGCCAAATAAACCTCTTTCCTTTATAATGATAAACAGTCTTGGATACTTCATTTGGGTATTAGGAAATGACCTGTCAGAGTCTTCAAAGCAGTCACCACAACACTTGGGCCATTCTTCCCCTGGATAAAAATGTGGAACCCACATATTTTTCATCTATATTTTAAGAACTAATCTTTGGCAATGCAGCTTAAAGCATTTCTTGCTTTTTAGTTTACTTCTGTCTTCAATCTTAATGGTTTACTGAAACCAAAGTTGTTATAAAGCTAAGAGCCCTGAAATTACCCTCACCTTTAAATCTTAGGAGTTTTATCATTGAGAGTTCTCTTCAGCTGTAGTAAATCCTTCCTTGTGTCCTGGTAGCATGGAGGTCCTGTGAGCCTATATTCCAAAACCTTTTTGGCCATCCATCCCCAATAGGGGCATTGTCTGAGTTAGAAGTATCCATTGTCCCAAGACCTGTATTCTGTTTTAACAGCTAACAACCTTCATCTGCAGCCCACAAAAGTGGGACATTTATCTTAGAGCCGCCTCTAGAGCTGAAGAGGAGCAGGATCCAGACACTCTAGATCTTTATATAAGGTAAATCAGAATGCAATGGATATCAAGACACATTTCAGCTGGAGAAGAAACAGATCTGGCTATTATTCTTGGAAGAAGGAAAGTGATTTAAAGATGCAAAAGTCACCAACACTCTCTGCACCACAACCTCACCCCAAACACTGCAGTTTCTTTTCCATCAGTCTCCAAAGCACCATTGCCCTAATGAGAAATCTCAAGAGAGCATGGAGACTCCATTTCTCACAGATAGCTCTATCCACTTAGGTGGGCAAAGAGATCCCCCAGTATTGTGTTGGCGAGCTTAACCAGCTGAGTAGACAACAATAAAAATGAAGAGCAGATGGGGTTGCCCATCTGCGAGCAGAAGTGATGACAGGCCAGTCTTGAGGGGGGCAGACACCAAGTCACTTGAGATGGGATGCTATGGTCATGTGACCAGTATTTTCACAAACCCATCAGGACTCATTCATCCAAATGAAGGCTGTTCTCAGTAAAATCACCTTAAAAGGAAGTGCAATTGCTCTTTTCTTCATAACCACTTAGAAATCCACTCATTCAAGTCAGTTTCCAAGTCATTTGGTAACAAGGAATCTTGAAGACTAAATGAGAGGGTGAAATGAGATAGGCCTAAAGCATGCTTACCATGGTGCTAAGTGTTCAATAAGCATGTAATGGGTGACGATGTTTATCATGGTTATCCTCCCAAGTTCTTAAGATGTGGTTAGATTCCCTTTCATGAGCAAAATATCAGTCTCAGCAAGGAGAGACTATCCATCACCCAAGTTATTTCTCATCTTTTTCGCATGAGGCATAAAAAGCATAAGATGAACATTAAGGGATAAAACCACAATCCTGAGCTAAATAATGCTACTGTGGTATGGAATACTGACCAGGCAAGCTAGGATCTACGTCTCCCAGTGCATAATAGAAACTCTAAGTAAATTCTGAAATCTGCTTGGCTATACTATGGCTAAATGTGTGGCCTCTGCCTCTATATCCCTGAAGCTTGAGGTAGTTACTGTGGCAGAGATAATCCATATGTTAACCAAGCCTGTTCTTTCTTCCAACCACGTGGGAAGACTGCATTCTCAATGTCCTTTGAAGTTTGATTGACACCATATCATTCCTGGTGCCACATTCTATCTTTACACTCTTGCCCTGCTTCTTCTAGACCATAAACGTAGACTTAGAGGCAAGACAAGAGGGTGGAGGAAGCCTAGTCACAAGCTCAGAGATGAGACTTCCCTCCAGTGACCTGCGGCGTACAATAGCCAAATCCAGAGCTCTTACATGGTGCTTACTTCCCACAAGTAAGCCGTGCAATCTATATTGCACCACCATTTAAAAGGCTGCTGATAAAGGTGCCAAATACTATACTAATTAGCTGCTGCATCTCCCTCTACTTATTTAGAAACTTCTTTTGTATTAAAAAAAAAAATCTCAAAAATACACCAAAATGGAAAAGTGAATAATTTAAATGTAGGTCAAGATATCCAAGATTTTTCCCCCATCTCAAAATAATCTAAAGCTCTACGCTACAATCTAATAAATAACTAAAATTAAATAATCATGATTCTACATCATGGGATGGGTTGAATGTCTGTACAATGGTGAAGGGTACTGTAATTAACCCAGAATCATCTTAAGTAACTTCACTAAATAAAGACCCCTTTTCCAATAGGACCACACTTACAAATGTTGTACATAGCTTTGGGGGGATCATTATTCACACACATACTCAAGAGTCATACAGAAGAAATGGATTTTGGAGGCTAGTATTGTCCAGTCATTGGTTGGATTGTATCTAAACGCCAGCAAACAGGGTCACAGGCATGTCTGCACCCAGATAGTCTGGAAACTGAATTTTAGGGCTAGAAATGAACCTTAGAGACAGGGAAACATCTGATTCTTCAGACCTAAAAGAGTTTAGACCATTGTAAAACAGGGATAGTGATATATCTGATGTCACTAACCAGTTAGTACAGGGACCAGGACCCTCATCTTCCAGATCTAGCCAGTTTTGTCCTCTACCTTTAGAATCTACAGAACTAAACCCCAGATTCTATTTATATTACTTCTTATATTTATGGCTTATATAAGGAGGGCCGTGCTCAGGCAGTAGCTTATGGGGACAGGTCTGAGGACAATCTGCAAAACTCTGTTCTCTTCTTCTACCATGTGAGTCTGGGGACTGAACTCTGGTCTCCAGCCTTGCAGCAAGCCTTTACCCACTGGGCCGTCTCTCCAGCCCTAAAGCCCAGAATCACAGACAGGTAAAGGAAGCTGATAATTGGACTCTGTTTTTGTGCAGGGTAGGGCCTAGGTGATCAGTGGTCCACGTGTACCATGCCTCTGAAAATCCATTTAATAGCTGATTTGGTATTGCTGAGAAACTTAACCCAAAATAAAGCTCATGACGATGATGATGCTGATGATGATGCTGATGATGATGGTGATGATGATGATGGTGATGATGCTGCTACTGCTGCTGATGATGATGATGATGCTGCTGCTGATGATGATGATGGTGATGATGATGACGACGACGACGATGATGATGGTGATGATGCTTCTGCTGCTGCTGATGATGCTGATGATGATGCTGATGATGATGGTGATGGTGATGATGATGATGACGACGACGACGACGATGATGATGATGATGCTGATGATGCTGCTGTTGCTGTTGATGATGATGATGATGATATAAAGAAACTAACGGTAACAGTGGAGCATACTATGAACTTCACCATCAAAAAGGCCTTGATAATTTTTTTTACTATTTTACCTTTTTTGATACTATATTGCAACATTTCTCACTTATGTTTCTTCCTTCTAGACCCTCCCCATTCTCCACTAAAGTCATACCCTCTTTATTCACTAACTATCATTGCATAAGTATACATATATAAATGTGCACTCCTAAATATGACCTGTTTGATCCATATAACGTTACTTGTATGTATGTCCAATTGTTGTTTTCCCAGGGAAAGGCCACCCCCTCACTCTCAGCTCTCTTCAGTTGCTGGATGCTCTTTGTGTAGGGTTAAGGTCTCGTAGGATTTTCTCCATCCACTTTATATGTCTAATGGTGCCATCCTTATTCAGCTCATGTTTGCACAATCACGCTGGTGAGACTTTATGGGTGTAGATTCTGAATTAATATGGGACACAATCTCACAGCAAACACCCTGATCCTCTGGCTCTTATGGTTTTTCTGTTCCCTTTCCATAGTGTTCCCTGAGACTTAGTATCCACTGGGACTAGGCTTCACAACTCTGCATTTTTGATTGGTTTTGGTTTTCTGTAATGATCTCTTTCTGTGGCAAAGATAAGGTTCCTTGATGAGTAATGAAGACTACACTTACCTGTAGGTATACAAACAAATGTTGATAGATTATTGTTAGGGATAATGGTGGTTTAATAAATTAGTGGTCATAGGTTCTCTTCCAATAACCATGACTGCACTAGCACTGAGTAGCTAGCTAGGTTTCCAGTACCAGGCACGGTCCCCCTCTTGTTAAATGGGTCTTAAGTTTAACTAGAGAACTGTTAGTTACTGCCAACGTCTGTGTGCCAGTACTGCACCTACACGGTTATCATGCCATGCTGGTGGTTCATGTTCATAGGCATCATAGCTGGGTAGGACCATTGACTGCCTTCCTCCTTTGGAAGCTTGTGTGGTGCCTTCTGGTACCATGAACACTAATCCTTTGTAGTAGGAGCTTCTGGCCCAGCGTAGTCCTGTAGGCTAGACCAGCAATCCCAAATAATCACACAAAGTTTTATATTAATTACATACTATTTGGCCTATGGCTCAGGATTATTGCTATCCAGTTCTTGAATCTTAACTCAATCCATTTCTATTAATCTGTATTGCCATGTGGCCCATGGCTTACCTGAATTTTTTTACATATTGTTCCTTTGGTGGCTGGATTGCATCTCTCCTGACTCTTTCCTCCTTCCCCTTTATCTATGCTCAGATTTCCTGCCTACATCTAAGATGCCCTGCCATTGGCCAAAACAGTCCCTTTATTAACCAATGGTATTCACAGCATACAGAAAGATATCCCACATCATGGGTCAGTTCCAGCTCAGGAGTCTTTGAGTCCTGTTTCTGAAGTGCATGGTATCTTCAGCCATAGGAATTTCTACTGCTTTGGGCAACCAGAGGCAGTAGCAATAAGCTGTTAGTTTTGTGACTGATTGATTGTCCCTTCACTGTCCTGAAGCTTTTTGGTTCTATGGAGTTGAAAGGGCCTTGATTTGACATGGACCTTATAAGAATCATCTTAGAAAAAGAAAACGATGCTGCTGTTCATCTGCGGTGAAGTTAGTTCAAACACTGAGGTAAAACAGACATTTTTCACACTGCCTCTACAGAAATAACTAACGTAACTAAATAATGGCTCAGTTAAGAGGGCAGTATTTTTCAGTTACATATTCACAAGTAGTAGCTAATGCAGGCACCCCACATTTTTGAGGAAGAGTCTCCTCTGTGTTAGAATAGATGATATAGACCATAGGAAAAGGCACAGAAGAATGAGGTGCTCATCTTCACTTCTTTAAAAAAAGTTTTGATTGAAAAAGAATGGCATCACTTCCCCACTGCCTTTTCTTTCTCCAGTTCTTTCTAGGTATGCTCTTTCAAACCTCTCTTGTTAATATAGCCTCTTTTTCTTTATTATTACATACATACATGTACAAATGTATCTGTTTGTACAAATACATATAAATATAACCTGATGAGTCCATTTTCATTGTTTGCATGTACATGGTTTCATCTCTCTTCATTGAACAACCAAGACGAGATTGTCATCACTGGGAGAAGCCAATTTTCCTTTTCCCAGTAGTTATTAGTTACCTGCAATTTTTGGCCTAGAGACAGGGTCCAGAGACAAGTTTCTCCTTCCATGTTTACTTGTCCATTGATATTACTACTGTTCCTGTCTTGCTTTTGACGCCATTTTTAGGAGCAATTGTTTCACAGAAGACGATCTGTCCTCTGGTTCTTCCCATCTTTCTCACCTCTTCCCTGATGTTCCCGAGTCACAGATGCAGGAGCCATGATAGAGAGATGTCCCTTCCTGAAGAGTGATGGGAACGGAAAGAGGCGTGTGAGACCAGCCTGCCCCTGATTGTGTTCTTGGCAGCACTCAGCTCCAATCCAGTCAATAACGGAAGACTGTTAACCCTTCAAATCTCATTTTCTCCACACAGCTCATTGTAATAATAATAATAATCTCCCCAAAAATAATGATTCCCCAAAAGCATGTGGGCATAACCTTCTGTTATTTAAACCCCCTGGTTTGTGGTTATTTTTGGCTGCTGTTCTGGAAACAGATACAGAAGTCTTCTGGGAAAGAAGACCATGGAATACCTGTAAATATCCTCGGACCAAGCCAACATGGCCTGGTTCCCTCCCTTACAGTCAGTAGGTGTGCTGCTTGAGCCTCATTATCAACATAACTAGATTTAGAGTCACCTTGGAAACACAGTTCTGGGTGTGTCTATATGGTGTTTCCAGAAAGGTTTACCAGTGGAGGGAAAAATCTATCCTGAATGTGGGTGGCACTACCTGCTGAGGTCCTGGACTAAATAAGAAAATGAAAGCGGACGAGAATCAGCTTTCTTGCCTCCCATCGTGGCCTGTGCCTTCACACTCCTGCCTCACCTTCTCCACAGTGATGGATGTGATCTCCACTTTACACTGTGAACCAAGGGAACTTGTCACTACCCTCCCTCCCTTACATAGATCTGTCAGAATAACTCACACACTTAGAGACACTCTCCAGTAACAACTTAATACTTAACGGTTGGTTCACTCAACAAACATTGACAAAGATGTCTTCCTTCTACTGAGGAAGGACAGGATTGAAAAAACACACTAATGTGTTCCGAGGGTGCCTCCAAAAAAGATAGCACGTGTGTTTGTCGCCTAGGGTCCAACTAAGGTGATTTTTGTAACTCAAAAGCAGGGTTGTGAGCAGTATGGATCCTGCATATGTTCCCCTTCTCTTTCCTCCCAGCCCCAGGCAGGACAGGAGGAAGTGCCCTTGGTCTCAGTGTGAGAAGAAGGCTCCTCGGAGTCTCTCAAATTCTCTTTGAGTCAGGTTGAGACCACAGGCACCATGGGCATGGAGGCAGATACTAACACCTTTCCTCTTTCCCTCAGGGGACATATGTTTGGTCCGATGATTTGGAGTCCATGTGCCCTCAGAGCAGGAGTCCCATGTAAAACAGGCCACTGTCATCTGCAGCCAGCCTCAGCC
Organism: Phyllotis vaccarum; assembly: GCA_033318265.1. Lineage (NCBI taxonomy): Eukaryota > Metazoa > Chordata > Mammalia > Rodentia > Cricetidae > Phyllotis > Phyllotis vaccarum. The sequence continues at coordinate 71,399,759 of JARWLC010000004.1, read as the reverse complement.
TCAGCTAAAATACCCAGGCAAACAGCAAAAGAAAGAAAATCCAGAAAACCCACACGTCCCACTTGAGTTTCCCTGAGATTGTAAAATCTTGTTTAATCTTCTAAAAATAACCGGCTGGAGGAATTTACAGAGTGGAGGCATAGAGGAGCAAATGCAGCAGTCAAGGGAACTGGGGTGTTTAACCGGAAAGGAAAGGTTCACATCGCAACCACTCAGAACCCACTGAGTCTGCGCTTTCGTGACAGGAAGCCTCCAAGCTGAACATTAGAAATGTTCATTCAGGAATCCAGTCTTGGTTTTTAATGGCTCAGATCCTTCAAAAATAACAGCAGGGGCCCAGAGAAGCAGGAGGAGAGGGGGCGCCAGGCTGAGAGCAAAGAGGATGTGTCCATGATGTGGGCAGATGCCCACATGACCTCCGGAGTCAGGGTCAAGTATGGCCCAGAGTCAGCGACCCCACTGAGATCGCACAAGTGGTCAGCAGCCCCTGACTAAAGCCAGTTCTGGGAAAGAGACAATCTCCCTGGAATTGTTTATAACACACGCTGGCTCCGTCCCTTCCTGCTCTCCAAGGAGGACTGAATCCATTTTGCTCAACACAGCATTCTTAGACAATGTGGGTTTTATGGTTTTTGTGAAACAGAGGGAGGGATGGATTGCAAAACCAAATATAACTAGAAATGGCTTTGTAATTTTTAAATAAAATAAATGAAAACATTGCAGACCAAGGCTCACCCTCCAAGAATGGAAACCCAAACACAATCACTTTTTGCTGAAATATAGAGGCAGCAGCAGAAATAAATCCAAGGAGATTGAGATCCAAAACTGAAACCCAATAAACTCAATGGCAGAAATTAAAGACAAATTATTAAAAAACTGTACCAAGCCTCTAGGCTGAGAGTCCATGCACAAAGAAATCTATTGTCCTTCCACATTTTCCTGGGCAAGCATCAAATTTAGACTTTGAAAGCTTCCCGCTGCTTTGGGAATCCAGATATTTATGTTGTGATAGGCATGTCTATCTGAGCACTCCGGTCTCCAGCAGCAAATGAAGCAAATGGTTGACAAATGCTTTATAAACTCCCCACAAATGCCAGCCTTAGCGCTCCCTGTCTACACCCCTTGCTTCCAGAGAAAATGTGAGTATAAGACTATTTGTATATTTACTCAACCTGTCTAAATGTCCAGGAGTGTAGCTGAGTAAATATTAGTGGTCACTTAGGGAATAATAGACAGTCCTTTAGAAGATGGCTCTGGAGAGTGCATTACATAACCATGGCTTATTGTGTAATATTTTAAATGAACAGTGAGGTTTAAAATCCATATGCAGTACTGGCAAAAACCATGCTAATATGGTCGGAGAAGGAATAAAGCCAAAATGTTAATGGGAACTGGGTTTTTTGGGGGGGGGGGCTGTACCAAGATCAGTTTTGATTTCTTTCACTGTTTTGTCAAATTTAAAAACTGCAATTTTAATGACAAATGTGATGAGTAGTCCAGTAGATGATAGATGCTTGTAAGTATCTATAGACCATCTTCTTACCCTTCTCTAAGAGATGGCTCTTTTAGATAAGAATGTCAGGTGGAAAATGAAAATAAGGTAAACACAAAGGATCAGTTCATGGCATTCTTCTTCTTCTGGTCCCTAGGAGACAAATTTGGGGGAAATTAAGTGTCTCCAGCACTATGGGCCTAAGGTACCTAGGAAGTTAAAGGGGGAGAGTGTGCTTAATATCTTTAATAAAGAAGTTTCTCTTAATGTATTAAGTTAAATATTATGATCAGGAGACTATACAAGGGGAAATATTTTCAATCTTCAGTTGATGGGTCCTTTGGCCACTTCAAACATAGGAAACAATAATGCAGTAAGGGAGCTTGGCCAACCTTCCAGATCTCTGTTTGAATGCACTATGAGTCAATCTTTTCATTTCCTTCCAAGTGAAATTTGCTAAGTATAAATAACATAGCAAACCAGGATTATACTTGCTGATAACAGAAGGCAACAATAGCCATCCTAGGAAAACAGAGAGACTATTGGGTAGAGTGGAGCCCTCAGAACTGAACAAGATGGTAACATAGGAGGTGTAAGGATAGCAGAGTCAGAGGACTGACTGGCAGAGTGTCGGAAGCGGGAAATAGGACCAACTTCCTCGGTGGGCAGGTGCTAAACAGAATCACCACAGATGGTTTCCATCCTCAAGGTTTGCATACAGGTTTCTGGGAGAGGCCATTCCAACTACCTTCACGTGGTCATGAGCTCCCAGCCTAGTGAAAAGGGAGCAAAAACCCTTGATTGACAGCATATGGAGACTGCACAAGTGTAGCAAAGAGGACCCTTAAACATAAAAGGAAGAAGTAGATGCCCCAAGAGAAGATGCCTGGCAGCTCCTCACCCTGCCAAGCCCAGGAGCAAGTTCCAAGTGCATCATTCTATGGAGGTAATCACTGCTGCGCAGAACATGGTGTCCAACAAGAATAGAGCACATGCCACCACGGTTCAGAGCCTTACAAGAATCAAACAAGGAATTCGTAACAAAGACAGTGGCTTTGCAGTTCTAAGTTCAAAGCTAAATGAGACCAGTGGGGGAAGCATGGCAGCTTTTCAGAGCAAAATGCTTTAAACAGAAAAATGAACAACAGAAGCCTCATTGTGTCATGAGGCTCTTTTACTGATTTATTTTCTGACTTCAATTTTGAACACAATGAAAGTTGTGTGTTTTTTATAAAAAGATAAATAAATAAAACAAATTTATTTTTTTTTCCCTTTCCCAATACTTCATAGAAACCTCCCGGGTAAAGCAAACTAAAGCTTCATTATGTCAGATTCCACTCATTCCAGAATTATAATAATTTGGCCTGGGCTGCATTGAAGCATGCCCTTGTACTCTTCTGTGTAGTGGTTTCTCTAAACAATAATACAAACAAGATCTCTAGGAGTCCTGGGGAGGCTGAATAGCAGAGGGAAGTTCAGCACGCAGTTTACCACAAGCCACATCACTCCTTGAAGATGTGTCTTAATCATGGTCAAAGCACAAACGGAGGTCCTGGCAACAGCCAGCTCCTAATAGGCCCTGGTATTTCTTCCAAAATCTGCCACCTATCATGGGGTGTCTTGATCCTGCTAGTCCTATCCAATGTGGTTTGAGCTGGGCATGTTGGTATACACAGAGTCATCTACTCAGGATAGAGAGACTCTAAATAAGTCATTTGCCCATGTTGCCAATGCAGAGAGAGCATGTAGAAGCTTTCTTGTCTATTAGTCCTAGAGGAGGAGGAAGGGAGGAGGAGGAACAGGAAGGGGAGGAGGGGGCGCTGGGGAGTTAGCACAATCGGTAAAACGCTTGGTGCACTAGCTGGAAGGCTCTAGTTAAATCCCAGAACCCATATAAGAAGCTGGGCGTGTTAGCTTGTGATCTCAGTACTGGGGAGGCAGAGTCAGTAGGCTCCCCAAGGCTCATTGTAACAAATAGCTATTTGGAGAGTTCCAGTTCACTGAGAACCCCTGTTTCAAACAGCAAAGTTAACCATCCACTGAAGTATGAGCAATTTATCAAGGGCCACATCCTCAAAGAAATGAATTTCCTCACTCTGGTGGGGTCTGGGGGCTGGGCTGGGAGGAGGTGGATGGGAAAAAGTGAGAGACTGATTGATCATAGTACAAACTGTACTTTTTACACATTATATATATTATTTCAAAACAAATTATATATGTGTATATACATGTATGAGGGAGTAATGAGTGGGGAAGAAATAAAGGTGGCAGGTGATGAGAAATGATATCCAAAGTTGACATCTGTTCTGGACATATGCATACACACACACACACACACACACACACACACACACATGCACCACACAAATATACAAGGGGGGAGTCTTAGAAGCTCTTTTTACTTCAAATAGAGACAACGTTAGAAATTGGTGAATGTATATAGAAAACAGCAACTCTATCTGAATAAACGTCTTGAACGGACTCCAGAGCAATATGATCCTGTTACATATAGTACAGCTCCAAATGTTCTTTAAGATATAAGCTCATCACAGAGAGACCCATGAGGCCAAACCAGGAAGTCCTGAGCACAGGGCAAAGACAAACCTTTGCAGAGCCATCCACTACTCCCCTGTCCTTCCCAGGGCCCACTTAGGATATACAGTGTGAGCAGCAGGTGACAAGAAGTACTGCCTCCATCTCCATGTGGTTTTCGTGTTGACTACAGATCCCTGGATGAGATGGTAAAAATAAGAGTAAGGAAGCTCACTCAGAGCCACTTTCCAGAAGACAGACTCTCAAGAACTCTACCAGCCTGAAAGGCTCAAGAGTGAAATAGAAAAATTGTGCCCATAGGGGAAATTAGGCAAGGAGACTTGATAAGCAGTCTGTGGGGCAGCTTAGCCTACTCAGATAATGCTCTACTACGGCATCCTGTCTCTATCTTACAGACTAGAAAACTGAAGCTGGAATAAGCATGTGGGAGGGTTGAAGACCATGCTGGCAGAATTCAAGCTCTCTGAATCCAGTGAGCTTTCCCCAAAAGCTGAGGCTTTTGGGGGGGGGGATACAAAAGCTCATGGCTAGTTGATTTTCAGTAACAGTTTATGTAGTAAAACCAGAAGAAACACCCCTCCCAATCATTTGCCTTCTGCCGAATCACTGTGCACAGCAGCCCAGAACAGGCTGTGGACCTCTGTCAAGCTGTATCCTTTTTATAATGGCTGCTTCATGGGATCAAAGGAGTATTGTGAGAGGTACGCATAGTGAGATCAGACTGGGAAACCAGAAAAAAGGTAAATATAAGTCCAACTTTTCTTTCTGCCAAATCCAAACAAACATCATTTTAATGACCTGGCAGCCCCCACAAAGTCAGCAGCTACCAGTTAAAGAAAAGACTATTCATTTAAGAAGAGAAGGGTCAACACAGACATTTAACATAAGTCAGGTTTCCACAGCAGAGGGACCCTGCATATGGCGACAAGCATATGTGGGCTGGAATTAACCAAACAGCAACATCACCCAAAATAAACGCAAGGAGCATGTTGGTCCTCTCCTGGTCCCATCTCCTACTAACAGCACTTCTTGGGACTTTCACAGGTCTTCATAATTCATCATTGATGGAGGCCACACTCCATCAGAGCTTATCGGTAATAAAAGCACCAAGTACCAACTTTTCCTGGTATGAAGTTTAAACTGGTTCTAGGTGTACAGAACAACCCAGCTTAAACCTTATAAAAATCCAGAACTCACAGGAGACATCTTGGGGACACATCTTTATGACGCTGGGGGAGGTAGAGATTAGAAGAGACACAGAAAGCCATGGACATCAAAGAGGGGAATAATTGGTCAGAAGACTTAAATATTTACCTTTTTTCTTGTTGCTAGATACTCCAGATGAGTAAGCAAGCTAAGCGAGCCCAGATGTGAATAGTCTATTTGCCACACATAGAGCTGGGAAGGCTTGATTTAAGAATGCATAAGAATCCCTACAACTCCAAGGCAGAAAAACAAGCAAGAAATCCTATAAAAAAATGGAAGCAAAAGATCCAGACATTCACCAAAAAAAATACCCAGATGTTCAACAAGCATAGGAAAGCCCGATCGCCATCAGCAGACCCTGGAGAAAGGTAAATTAAAATTAAAACAGAAGGCTAGGGAGATGGCTCAGTTGGTGAACTGTTTGCCGTGCAACATGAGGAGCTGAGTTCAATCTCCTAAAACCCAAACTAAAAAGTTCAACGTAGTGGTACAAGCCTATACGGCAGCACTGTGGAGAGGGAGAGAAGGGGATCTCTGGGATTCCCTGCCAGCCCATCCTGTCCCAAAAGAATAATAAGAAGGGAAGTGTACTTGAGCATTTGACAACCTCTCCCTCTATCACACATGAACACATACAAAAGCTACAAGAAAACCCTGCTGCATGCAAGCCCACCAGGATGGCTGAAATAGTGGCATGGATACTGGAGGGATGATGTACTGTCATCTCTCAAACACTGTCAGCCAGAGAGTGGCATTTAGAGCCACTTTTATTAGACAGGTTTAACTTCCTTAAACTTAAATTTGAAAGTTGGGGTTTAAGAGTTTTGCATTAGATGTGCTCAGCCAAAGTCTGTGCAAACGATAAAACAAACAAACCCCAACCCCCAAGAAAATCTGAAACACATCTGGTCCCAAGCATTTCAGATAAGGGACATGCTGCTGAATGAATATCCATCCATGACCCAGCAGATTCCCAGGAACTGGGAAACAGGAAGGCATCTCCACAGAAGGATTTGCTCACGGCAGCCTTATTCAGACAGGCAACAAGCTGGACATCACCCAAGTGTTAGTCAGCAGTAAGAGGGAAATAAAATGGGCTAGGGTCATACAAAAGGCTACCCTACACATTTCAGAGACACGAGAGAATATGGGTTTCTAAGACATAACGCTGAGTGCTGAAGAAAAGTATCATACCGAATGTAACCAGACACAAAATGACATGCTCCAGGTAATTCCATTCATACCATCCCATTTGTATATTTATAGATAGCTTCTAGAAAATTAATATATGATCATAGAAATCAAACTAGTGTTCCTATAGCCCCCCACACACACACAGAATCGAGGGAGGGAGAAAAACTGAATTTGGTGATTGCCTGAGAGGAGGAAGGGCAACTGAGAAGGACTGGGAAGCAGGCAGGACACCCCTCGAGGTGCTTAACCTGTTCCTTTACCTTGCTGGAGTACGGGTTCTGCAGTTATATACACTTGTCAATGTGAATGAAATAAAATCCTTGGAAGCCTGTAATTTTACTATATGTAAAGTATATTCAATTTTTAGAAAGTGCTGAGGAAGCATCTTCTATGTTAGGCCGATATGAGGAGAGAACTGTAGGAATTTACCAGAAACATTAGAATACAGAAATCCCACCAGAAAATAGAGATCACTTCCAGACCAGGGGAGGTGGCAGAGTGTTTATGTTCAACCAGTTTGAAGTCTTGGGGAAGCCAGGCTGTGATGATGACAGTAAGTGCTTCTGATGGCACTCATTAGACCAAGGGTAGTGTCAGACACTCCTGGACATGTGTAACTTCAGATCTTTTCTGTCAAGCTCCTTCTCCAGACTCCCCTTTGACAAGCCTGCTTGGTCTGGCCTCACTCAAGGGCAGCCTGACCTAACCCCAACCTCTCACCTTCTGCCCTGCGGCTTCTCTGGTGCCCTGATGGAGGGTGCAATTGATCTACAGATATCCAGGATGGACATTTGAGTTGGGATCCCTTGGCTAGGAGTTTGTGGGCTCACGCAGTCATCTGTATCACTTTAGCAGATGCACTCCTGATGGTCCCTTCCTAAGACTCCTCTGGCACTCCCTGAGGATACGGCACCAGTCATCTGCCTGGTGATTAGCTCAGTGACAAATCCCTCTACTGGACTGTCCCTCTATTTTGCTGTCCCTTCTATCACTTGCTCCTTTTCTGAGACCATTTTCCAAATAAAGCACTTGCCTGCAAACTTGTTTCTTAAGCTTTCAGAATTGCTGGGGGTAGGGAAGGCTTTGTGGGTCTGTCAATACACAGTGGTGCACATCTGCATACAGATGTTTTCCTGGATGCTGAAATTTTATGTAACACAGATCCCTGCTCAACTAGCTGCTGGCCTGGATGCTATTCCTTGTGTAAATGTGAAAGAGACTGATGACCTCCTGCTAGCAGTCAGCTCTGGCTAAAGTAAACCGCTTGATGGGAAACATAACTGCATAACCTCAAACCCCCTCAAGATTCACTGCCTTTCTATATAAGTAAGGAACCTGTCACTAAGCTGAGTTCAGTCCCAAGAGCATCAGGTCACTGTAGTTACAGGCTACCCTATTAACTCTGTTGTCAGTAATTAGTAATTGAGGGACTGTGGTGCTATTTTGTGTATCCTCTAAGAATAAAGCTTGCCTGAAGATCAGAGGACAGAGCCAGCCATAGAGTTAGCCATGGAGGTCAGGCAGTGGCGGCACACGCCTTTAATCCTAGCACTTGGGAGACAGAGGCGGAGATCAGTCTGGATATCTATGAGTTTCAGACCACGCTATACTACATTAATTACAGAGATTAATCCAGTCTAGAAAGAGAAACAGAGCAGGGCAGTGGTGACTCACACCTTTAATCCCAGCACTAGGAAATTTGAGACACGAAGTGACATGGCTGGGCAGAGAGAGGAATATAAGGTGGGAGAAGACAGGAGATCTCGTTCCCTTGCCTCGCCTTCTGGCTGAGGACCTGAGGCTTCATGGAGACAGGACTTTGCCCTTTCAGCCTGAGGATTTAGTAGTGTGAGATGTTTCTCTAGCGGCTTGTTCCTCTGCTTCTCTAATCTTTCAGCTTTACCCCAATTTTTATCAGAAGATTCATGCAACAAGAGACAGGTGAGAGAGTGTCACCACTGAGGGCATGCGCCTACCTTACGAAAGACAAACCTCAAAAGGTGTGACATTAATTTCGAATGACTGTTAGCTTACAGTGGGTGAACTAAGATAAAAAGCCAAGACAGTACAAAAAGAGCATTAGCCAGCTATGAACACAGCTGCTTCTGTTGTGACATTTGTGCTGGGCTCTGTGTGCTGATGACTTTCACGCTCACATTTCCCTCATTTACCAAATATATACTCAGAGAACACAGCTCCTGGCAGGCAATTCTGCCCTTTGTGTGTTTTCTACATCTCCTGGTGCTAAGCTGCCTGCCTTCTGCCTGCCGGCCTTCTTTCCTTCTTGCTCCCCTCCCTCCCTCCCTCCCTCCCTCCCTCCCTCCCTCCCTCCCTCCTTCCACCCCCTCTTCTTTCTGCCTGCTTCCCCTTCCTCTTCTTCCAGCCTGCCTCCTTCCTTTCTTCTTATATCTGTCTTCCCTCCATTTCTACCCACTTCTTCTTTTCGTGCCTGCCTCACTTCCTTCCTGTCTCCTTCCTTTATTTTTGGGAGGGGGCAGGAAGGAGCTAAAAAGTAGCTAGTGAAAGGCATAGTGTGAATATGCCAAAAACCCGGTTCATTAAAATTAAATGGCTGTTACAACAGGTAGGTTCTTGCTCACTTGCTGAATGTATGTTTTATAACTTTTTTATAAGGCATCTGCCAAAATCCAGCCAGAGTGGATGGTTCATGTGTTCACTTTCCTCTGTAGGGAAGATTCGAGAAAATGGGGCTAGGGTGTGAAGGCAGCTACTTAGAAGTATGAAGCCTGGAAAAATAAATGAGGAGCTATTTAATCCGACCCAGCGGAGCCAGGCTCCAGCTAGAAGTGGAGGCAGCTAGGCTTAGGCTCCACACAGGCACTTAAGATCAAGATTCACCTGTGTCTGTCCCCTTTCAGCCATTACTCTGGGCTTCACGTGCTTCTTGTCCCAGATGCAGGCAGCCTCAGAGGACAGCCAGCACAGAGAAATGCAGTCTGTACTGTAGAGTTCTGGCATATGTGAGAGATGAGGTGATTTGTACCCCAACATTGGTGACATCCTTTCTGGCCTATAGATTATCCTAAAAAGACTTTGTAGTTTCATTTCAACCACAAAGGGCGCACATCTGTCGGTGGGTGTGCAAATTGCTCACCACACAAGCAGCTCAGACTTCAATAGTAAGAGCCTGCTCTCACTATCTGTAGCCGCCTTCCCTGAGCAGACCCAATATTCCATTTTCCAACTTCCCTAACCAGCCTCTACACACACCTTTAGTCATCTTTCACAGAACTCTCCAGTCCCCTCTCATGGCTGCTTCTCTAAGCAATTTCCACCCCAAGGACTCTTTTCTCTCTTTATAGCTTTTCTCCAGTCTTCCCAATCTATTCTCTGTCTAAGCTCTCAGAAGACTAGAAAGCAATTTCCTGGGGGATAGAGCTTTGGCTAATGGTTGGGCATGGTGGGATCCACCTGGAATCCAGGCACCAACACAATGAAAGTAAGAAGATCAGGCGTTCAAAGCCAGCTTCAACTAGGTAGCAAGTTCAGGCCAGCCTAGGGCACATGAGAACTCTGTCTCAGAAAGAAAAGAAAAAAGTTTTGGTGGGCAGGCAAGCTGGCTTAGCGGATAAGGTCAGCTGCCAGGGAGCCTGGTGACCAGCATTGACTCCTCAGGATCCACATGGCGCAAGAAAAGCAGTGAGTCCACACATACATGTGGCATGAGCACACCCACATGTGTGCACGCATTCCCCACCTACCACATATATAAATAAATAAATACAATAAAATTTTAATTAACAAAAGCATTGGCATAGTTGTTTCTGTACCTTTGCAATATTTACCTCAAGGCGAGTTGATTCATTCACTTGAGAAAGAAAATGTTGGCAAAATTTGGGGCTATATTCATGGAGAGACTCCAGAAAGTTGCGCCCTGAATCCTATCAACACCATTTAGAAAGTACATTCTGTAAAACCTGCAAGCTTTCCCCTTCCAAGCTGACCCAGCCTCCCTCCCCGCACCCCACCCCACCGAGCCCCCCAAGCAGCTTCACAGGCAGGTAGTCTTCCTAAAGCAAACACAGACCGCATTTCCCAAAGAAATGCTCAAGGCAGCTTACAAATGAGCTAGCTGAAGAAAAAGCTTGTGCACAGCCAACAGCCAATGGATTTCAAATCAGGCCTTTTCAAATATTCCTTCTGGAATAATCTTTGAGTTCAATGCTTTAATCCTAAATGTGACCTTCCTGGGAATCTGAAGAGTGGCTTTGCAAACTGTGCAGCTCCTAATGACTCCCAGATACACACGCACAGAGAGAGAGAGACACACACACACACACACACACACACACACACACACACTCCTTCATGCTCATGCTCTGTCCAATTCTTCCTGTCTTCTTTCTGTTTATACAAGACTCATATAGAGACAGCGCATTTAACTTCAGTAAAATCCCTAGGTAAAAAAAGAAGGACCCTGTAGAGAGGCAAGAACAGAGTTTAGAAGTACATGCCCTCCTATGGGGAGAAAAAGGATCCTCTGTAAAATTACAAACAATGGTCCTGGCAATCAGCAACAGAGGTGGTGACTCTGAGCAGCTAGACCTCTCTCTCTATCACTGCTTTGGCCTGACACACACCTAAAGGCAAGGGGAGCTGGGCCCTTTTGGATGGACTCCGGCTGTACCCTCCACAGGAGGAGATGCGTAATCAGCCAGAAAAAGGTGAAGCCAAACATTTCCGGAAGGGTTCGTGCAGACAAACGAGCTAATTTTAACTTCAGATACATCTGGACTGACCACTAAACTGTCACCTCACATCGCTCTTGTAGCTGAGAAACCACAATTATTCTTTTGAGCATGTTTATGAGAAGCACAGGGAACTTGTGGCATTGTGGGTGAGACACTTTAAGACAGGTGGATGGGACCGCAACTCAGGATTGCCACGTGTGGATTCCTACAGAGACAGGAAAGGGAAGCCAGCCAGAACGTAGCAGCTCTGACTGTAAGGGAGAGCAGAAAGGACAAATGGAAGTTCAAAGATGAGTAATAGAAACAAAAATCAGCCATTAACTTCTTCACACCAGTAAGTCATTGAGGCCAAGAGGTGAGCATATGGGTGAGAAAGTCTGCTGTTGCCTTTCCTTCCTTCCTTCCTTCCTTCCTTCCTTCCTTCCTTCCTTCCTTCCTTCCTTCCTTCCTTCCTTCCTTCCTTCCTTCCTTCCTTCTTTCCTCCCTCCCTCCCCCCCCTCTCTTTTTTCCCCTGCACAATGTGTCAGTTATGGTTTTTGTTTGTTTGTTTGTTTTTTCCCAACTTGGAACAAATTACAGTCACCTAGAACATCTCAATGGAGAAAATTCCTCCACCACGTTAGCCTGTATGCATGTCTGCAGGGCATTCTCTTGAGCGATGATTGATGTTAGAGGACCCAGACCACTGTGACAGATGCCACCTCCTGGGCGGGCAGGCTGAACATGCCCTGACAAGCAAGCCATTGAGCAGCATTCCTCCATGAACTCTTTCTATTCCTGCCTCCAGGTCCCTACCTTAAGTTCCTGCACTGACTTCTCTTCAGTGACCAACTATGACCTAGGAATTACAAAATAAAATAAACTGCTTCCTCCACCAACTTGATTTTGGGGAGTGTTTCCACACAGCAACAGAGAAGCGAAGCAGGACACACAGGAAAAGCTTCCTCTGAGCTAATTTGATTCTCCCTCTCCAGCTTCTAAGCCTCAGGCAGCAACACCTGCAATTTTATCTATGACTAAATCCAATATTTAACTGCAACTTCAGAATATATTTTCCCGACGCTTGCTGATGTTTTTTGGATTGTTAAAGATATTGAATAATTTACATTCTATACATTCCTTTAAAAGTCCTCCAAAAAGTAATTTATGGATGCAGACCCCAGTCAAGAAGCACAGAACATGCCACTGTGTCTGACGGTCCCTGTAACTCCCTAGCCCAAGTTTAGAAAGAGGACCAAACGGTGGCAGTCACTCTGGTTTTCACTAGCCCGGCCTCACTTCTTCCCATCTAAAAACAAACCAGGGGACATGTCCACAGATTTTGCCTTGATCATAGATACATTTCAGAAGCAGTTTTTAATGGCAGAAGATTGATACTCCAAGACACTAGTTTGTTTTATGCAACCTGAAGAGACTATGTTCAAAGAAGTGTGTTTGAGGGATGGCAAAGGATTCTGGTGCTGATTTCTACAAATGGAGGCAGATATTAAATCTATATATTGTCAGATACTAAAAAAAAATAAAAAATTGTCATGTTTGGTTGATGTCCCTGGGGAGGCCTGCTCTTTTCTGAGGGGAGGCAGAGAGGGGGTGGATCTGGAAAAAAGGGAAAGACTAGGGGGAGTGGAGGGAGAGGAAATTGCTGTCAGGATGTAATATGTAAGACAAGAATAAAATAGTAATAAAGAACAAAACTCTCCAACAAGAAGATAGGTAAATTGTAAGAAGGAGCTGTGACAGCATGTCCAGCAAGATCTGTAGCTGATCTGTGGAACACAAGAGATTTCTTTTGAGGAGGGAGGTGCCCAGTGTTGAAGCTGAAGAGACTGGGAGGTGACGTCACAGACATGGAAAATGAAGTAGAGTCTGGGGCTCAGTGCAGTTTACAGCCTGTGTAAGATGCCTTAGGTTCAATCCCCAACATTTCCCAAAGGCCCCTTTCCGACCCCCCAGACCCCCGCCCCAAGAATATGAGGCAGCACCAACCCCAGGGTCCCATGTGAAGATGCCACAAGCTGACAAGACAGTGAGTGGCCTCTTTCTTATGTAGGTTCTATTTAGTTCCAGAGAATTCCACTCCAGAGAATAATCCTCCTCCACAAGGTCCAACAAGCCAAGAAAATTCACTTGTACAGTAATTTTCTTTTCTATTCTTTAAGTCTTTGGATGTCTGGGTTCACATTTAAAGACAAAATTAAACTAGTTCTCTGTTAGCCAGGTGGATACAGTCTAAGGTACACAAAAAATGGCTGAAGCCACACACTGTGCCAAATGCTGCATATAGTATGTTTTTCCTTTCTAAACTTTAATTTAATAATTATGTGCTCCAGGGGATTAACAGCAATAGTTAGTAACATATAATAATTATTATAATAAAAGTTGTATGTATATATGGTTCCTCTCTCACTCTGCTATAGATCTTAGCAACGTCTACATATAGTTTTTCCCTTTCTTCATAAAAGAAGCACTTTATGACTTCTTCTCAACATATACAAATTGTTTATGCTTTGCGATCTTTACTAAGTAAAATAAGAGTGACCGAAACACACAGCACAATGATACCAGGACAGTCGATCTGATGATGTTCCAGGCACCTTTTAAGTGAATGAAGGGGCAGTGGTGTGTAAGGCCTGGACACTGCACAATGGGATGATATTTGGGCAAAAGAAGGATGTGATGAGGGTTCATCATGGAACTCACAATGACATGATTTAAAAGCTTATGAAGTATTTATATTTTTAGGTCATGAGCTCAAGTAACATAAACCATGGAAAAATGAAACTGTGGGTAAATGGGGTGAGGGGAATAACTACTGAATCTTTCATAAGATGTTTTCTCTCTTGAATGAGACAAGAGAAATCGTGCAATTTTAGCCCCTCTTCCCTTTGGCTTCAGTTGACAAAGCCCCCGGTGTTTTTCATCTTCTGTCTCTGGTGCTGAGACTGCACTCCCAAGACCTACTAGCATCAGAATCAGCCAGGAATTTGTTAAATATACATTCCCAAGACTACCCCTACCCATGCTCCACCCCACCAGGAGGTCTGTAGATAGGACAGCAGTGCACATCATAAGCTCTGCCAATCTTCCCACACTTGAAGGGAGGGAGAGGACACTGATTCTGACTGCACTGTCTGCTCTCTCCACACAAAGGCAGAGAAGGCACCAGGCTTGCCTCCTAACAGCTTTCCTCTTGCTCAGGCCACAGGGCTGTTTTGTTCTTCCTATGTTTTTGATGGGTATGTGTTTGACTTATAAGAATATTTCTCTCTAAAGCATGAACATCTTGTGATTGTTTTTATTATTATTTTATTTTATTTTAGCCATTCCAGGTAAAATTCCCCACATGGGCTGTAACTCTGGCAAATGTTCGGACTGTTTTGCAGACAGGAAGTGACTGCGGCATTAACACTATCCAGAAATAAGTGGTGATAAACTCTGCTGTTGCTACAGAGAAAACCAGGCCCAGAGATGCAGACACTCCAAGGGTATGCAGTAGAGAGGAAAAACCCACACAAACTCAAAACAAAGCCAGTTCAAATAAACCTCGTCCTTGCCATCTATAAACACCAGGAGTTCAAGAGAGAATCTTTTGGCCCCAACATGAAGCATGGAAGGAGATAAGATGTGTCCTTTTATTTTTGTGTGCAGGCTGCAGGGGAGCCCCATTATAAAGGCATTTCAAATATCTGTTAATGATTTAATTGATTGGGTCTCTTTATCCCCATATTGGGTTTATCTGGGCAGAGTTTCCTGCTATTATCCGAGTCTGTGGGGGCTTAATGAAGGCTGTGTGTCAGCAGACACTGGTTGCCCCTGAAGGATAAACTTACAGGGAGCTGACATTCTATTAGATATGGCGAGGTCACTCATGCCCTGACTTGACTTGAATGTCTTACACAGCTGCATCAGGAGTCTGTGTGGCTGGAGGCAATGGAGCTGTTAAACCATGTGCAGGGCAGCCAACCTTCCTGAAACACAATCTAGCTAATGAATTTACCTTGTTCATATCCCAGGTCCGTATCAACATACCCCAAGCTGAAAGCTTCATCCCCTAATATTTTCAAATCCAAATCCTATCAAATTCCTGCAAGAAGTCAACACTAGGTTTGTTTCTCTTTGAAAGGGCATGTTTGTTTCTAGTGTACTGTGATAGAGCTGAGCTGAGCTGTGAGACCGGGCTGTGTTTTCTAGAACAATCACTGGAACTTACTCTAAACCAACCAAACCCCTTTTAACGAGTTCAGGAGAATCCATGTGTTTGTATTGGCCTGCCTGGCTTTTGAGGCTAGCTGGCCAGCTCAGGCCTGACCGGCCACTGGGGAAGACCTTAGTCTCCCTCACATTGCTATACTGCAAGCTTCATGGCCAAGAGCAATGCCAGGGAGTTCAAGTGATTACTCGCTTTAGGGAAACAAAAGCCAGCAGCCTGAGAATCAACGTCCCCTGAAAAAGGTCAATAATCCTCGGTACTGCAATGGATGTAACAAATATTTAAACAAGGATAATGTGAAAATGTGTTCAGTCATTTTGATTTATTTCCAGTCACTTGGCTTCCACAGTACCAAGTCGTTTGCAAATTCAGGCTTGATTTCTGCTGACTTGTTCAGCCACATCACTTATATTTTCCTTTCTTCCATGTGCTTTTCAATCACAGCCCATAGTCTCTTCCAAAACAGACCACAAGGTCTAGCACCAGAGATAGTCTCTGTCCATCAAGTGGCTACATACTATGTGGTTTCCACAGCAGGAAGCTAAGCCAAGCTTCTGCATAGTGCACGGAGGAAGCCAAACCCTAGACAGACAGATCCAAAGCCACAGAGAAAGGCCAGGCCTGGTTAATTCCCCACCCTCAAAACAGTTTCTTCCATTTCCAGACTGTGTCCTATGATAGAGAAGAATCAAGAACTACCTTGAATTTAGAAGTGGATGTTTTCTTTGCAGAAACTACCAGAGATCCACTACATCAGGCCCAGGAAGCAGAGACTAGACCAGAGGAAGTGGACTACTCAAGACTCTAAACAAGTCAATACAAGGAAATCAAATACAGAAAAAAAGAGATCTGGCCCAAGATGCTCTCCCTCTCACCTACAAAGCTGTGTGCAAGTCTGCTTGCACACGTTCAGCTGATCCAAGTATGCTCAATGACAGAGATACTCCTGCTATGGTCCTGCCTGTTGGGGCCAGTGAACTCCAATGTTCTTTCTACAGAGAGTGGTATATGTAAAGTGAAAGGGAGGCACCAGGTAGAGATCTGCCCTGCAGACATGTATTTGTGCCCACCTCCACATCAGTTCCCAGTCTCTTCCTCAGTAAATCAATGTCCAATGTACTTTTTTCCTAATATTTTCTTTGGACATGATAGTACTACTTCCAATGTCACTAGCAATATACTTATCACCATGCCCACTGATCTTTCAATGGGAAGAAAAGTTACATCTTTGAACCCCAGCTCTTTTTTCTCTGGACCTGCTACACACCAGAAAGTACATAATTTTCCCACAACTGATCCTTAAGACATCTATCTAGTAAGTCTCATAAATCCTCTACAGAGGATTCTATGTCACTATACAACATTTACATTTAGCTTTTGATTTTACTTTAAAATTTCATGCAGAATGAAACTCTCATTATAGACTTGGCCTTGCTTCTCTTATTGACAGCTCTATTCCCAGCACCTACAAATGACATCTCACACACAGAGGACCCACTTCATAAACACTTGCCTACTGAGTAAAAACCTCAGGTAAAGAAACTTGACCTCAGGTAAATGGATTCATCTATTCAAGGCCATTCAACTAATTAGAAGAAAAATTGTCCTTCAGACACAGACAAATATTTTATAAATATAATTAGACTCAAAAGTGGAATATGACAAGGAGACTAGAAAGTGTCAGGATTCTGTACCGAGTCTAGCAAATCCAGTAGAGAGCACAGGTGTGCTCCACAATGCCCCTGACCTCTCTGCTCCTTGAACTCGTTTTAGAGAGAACTCAACAAAGCCCAAAGCTCTTGATCAAGGGAACATTTTACCTTACTAGCCTATTTCAACTATTTCAGGAGATGGTCACCTGCTGTGCAACCTCATCTATAGCACACTTGGCATGGCAGAAGCTGAAGTAACTCCAAGCCCACAGGAAGAATGCTAGGCTCTCCAGAGACATGGCTTGATGACAACTTCCAGAGGCACTCTCAGTGGCGAGGTGAGCTATCGGGAACTCTGTGCAGGACCTAGAATTACAACCTTCCACAGCAGTGTTATGGTTAGACATGTTGATATAACAGAAATTGATGAGGTAGAGAAATAAAGACTGCTTGGGGAACAGTTAATAGGCTTTGAGTTCATGAACATTTATGGAACAAAGGATGTTTTCCAGATGTAGTGTCTTCACAGAACCAAGTCATAACTAGAGCTGAGCTCTGCAGCATGAAGAGTGTGGAGATGCAGTAAAGTAAAACTCCCACTCAAGGGACCACATAGTTCAGGACAACAAAACCAATCCACCAAGAAGCTGTGCCTACATTTACAGCAGAACTTAAGTGAGCTAGCTCATCATAAGCACAACAATATATTTTTTTTAAATTTAAGAGAGGTTTACCCTTCTGAAAACAACGTTTCTGGAATTCATATAATCTACTTTATAGCGTGCTAAAAATTAAAATCTAATTTAAGGGATCTAACAGACTCTTAATGAAAAAAATAAATCTTCAGAAGTTATTATCTGAGAACCCTGGACATTGTCTGTGGACCTGGTTACCTGTGACAACCTATAGTTTCCAGCTGGGATTGCCAGAGGGTCAGATATCAGCCCATAAACTTGCTACCATAATTGATCAGCCCAACGGGAAGCAAAGCATCAATCAGTTAGAAGTCAGCTCAGGCACTGCCGAGGTTGGGGGATGCCTGCCTAGGAGCCCTGATTCTGAAAACAGAATGTGTCCTGAAATTTTCCTGTAGGCTACAACAGGAGGGCCAAGCAAAGCCAGGTGTCAGGAGCAGGTGACGAGCACAAGCCTGGAATCCTTTATGTGAAGGATGCAGATGGCTTGCTTCCTCCAAATTGCAGCAACCGGAAACAGAATGCTTTATTTCAACAGGAACATCGAAGTCTAGAAACCTCTCCCTGCAAGTTGTCTGTGCTTGGTGGCAAACAGTAAAATGTGTATGGATGAACTGTGGAAGCATGCTGTCATTCTGCTTCAATTTGAGGACTCCAAAGGCAGGAGGTTGGGTTTACCATATTCCCGGGCTCATGGGTCAGTATTGTCATCAGGCAGGCAAGGCTGTGCTCTAATATCACCATCTCAAATCATTTATGTATTGCGTTCTTTTGTTCTAATTGACTTTCTTTCCCTTCTCAATGTTCAACAGTTCCAACACATTTCATATAGAATCTAAAATTTGTAGGCATCCCCATAAAATATATTATTTTGTAGATATGTTTATATTTTAGTTTATATTGGTAGCCTTGGACTGAAAACCATATTTTTTCTTTTAATTTCCTAATGTTGTCTCTCTGTGTGTATGTATATGTACATGAGGACAGGCACATGTGTGCCATAGTCTGTATCTGGAAGTCAGAGAACAATCTTAAGGTGTTGGTCCTCCGTCGCCTTCCACTTCATTTGAGCCAGGGTCTCCTGCTCACCGCTGCACGTGTCAGGCTAGCAGGCCCATGAGCCTCTGGAAGTTTTCCTGTCTCCACCTCCCATCTTGCTAATAGGCACGCTGATTAAGGCCATGTACTCTGACAGCCAGACCATCTTTAAATAGATGATTCCAAATTCAGATCCCTAAGCTCCTGCAGCAAGTGTCGTACCCATAGGGCCACATTTCCCCTCTTTGATACTCAGCTTCAAGAGTCAGGTTTTGCCTTCTACCTTATGGTTCCTAAATACTGAATTCAGATAGTGAGTCAGGCTTGGTGGCAAGCCCCCTTACCTGCTGAGCCATCAATGGTTTATTTAACAATATCCTCTCTGACAGAAATACATTGACTTCATCTCTTCATGGCACAGGTGGCAGGGAGCAAGCATTGGCATCTGTGCCTTCCTTTGACCAAAGACCTTTTCTTCTGAGATTACCCACAAGCAGGATTCTTAGATAACACTGCCTTGGTTACTCCCCTGGATGCTAAATCAATTCCTTCCCACCACAAAGGACAAAAGGCTCCTGTTATCCAAACATACTGCTGGCCCCCTGGATAGAAATTAGATATAATTTTGTCAGTTGAAATATGTAGAGAATTTTATCTGGCCCCTCTTTAATTTTAACATATTTGAACATTATTGAGTTTGGGAAGCTCTTTGGTGGGTTCCTGGCCACTCACATTTCTCTCCTGTAAACTGCTGTCCTTAGCATTTGTCCATAACTGTCCAGAGGCTGCTTCTTATTCTCATCTATTGGCAGAATTCTCAGCATACTAATTATCTGGTCTTTCGTGACTTTGGCCTGAGAGTATGATTGCTGGTTCTGGGGGGAGTTTTTGTTGGTTTGGTTTTTTTCTGTTTTGTTTTCTTAGTGGAGTAGGTCTTCCTATACAGCCCAGATTTATTTCTACTCATGATCCTTGTGAGCACTGGGTTGAGAGATTTACTTCATTTCCAGATATTACAGTGGCCCAGGGAATCGCCCCTCAGTTATGTGATAACTTTGTTTTTATTGCCTTTTGTATGTGCATGTATGTTTGTATCTCTGGGTGACAGCATGTCGGCCTACAGCAGTCCGACTGAACAGGCTGACTATCCAGCAGGCCCCAGGAATCTGCCTGTTTCTGCCTCTCTAGTCCTGGCATTTCAAGCTTGTTCCACAGCTGGTTTTTTATGTGGGTTCTGGGAATGGATTTCAAATCCTCATGCTTGTATAGTGCACACTTTACCAACTGAGCTATCCCTCCAGTCCTAAGCTTTTTTACAAACAGCTCTTTCTGTTGTGTGTATCACAACAATCAGTCATTGTTTGTGTGCGGAGGGAAAAGGCCAACACAGAGAGATGTCTTCAAATGTCTCCACGTTTTATTTTTTTGAGAGAGAGAGGGGGTCTCTAACTTAACCTGAAGCTTACTGATTTATCTAGGCCACTAGGCCAGCAGGTTCAGGTTACCTGGTGGTCTGCTAAAGAAGCCAGTTTTATCTCTCGGTCTGGTCCACTCTCTCTCCTCAGCATCCTAGACTAGTTTTCCATCCACCCTGGGTCACAGCGTATGTGGCATGGCTCCGATTTCCTTCCTCTGGATAGTGAGCCCATCTTCTCAACACTTTTGATTAAGTCAGTTTTTTCTCTTTTCATCCATTTATCTTTTATCAAGTCATTTAAGAATGAAGTCTCTCGGTTGTTTCTGCTCTACGGTTTATTTCTGGGTTTGTAACAAGACACCTGTTTTCTTCCTGTAGTTCTGAACTGTTCCAGTAGAGAATCTGGGTTTTGGTACTGGAAGGCTGGTTTTCCCCATCCTATTTCAAGGTAATTATCTATTCATGAACCTATACCTTCTGCATAAGGACTAACTTTTCTATGTTCTTCAAAAATGATCCACTTTTTAATCATACTGAAATTGTAGATTTGTTTGGAGTGAATTAATTTTTTTAACGTTAAAGCCTCCATTGTATACGCATGAAGTGGCTCTCAGCTTTCTGCTATTTTTTTAAAAATAAGCTCCTCATAGAGACCACACCATAGACCCTCTGGTAAGCCTAGACTGCTTTACAGGTTTTCTTGCCATCATGGTGGCACTGTGTTTTATGCTGTGGTTTCTGGTTTCTCTGGTGGTGTTGGAAGATGCAAATGGGTTCTCAGAGTTGAGCTGTTTCCTGCAAATTCCCTGTGCCCCTTCCTCCAATCTTCTGTTGATTAAACTAGGTCTGTGTTTATGTCACAGCATCAGCAAATGCCCCCCTTCTCAGTCACTGAAACCATCATTGTTCATTTTGCTTTCATCCAATGGAGCTGACCGGGCCCTTCCCTAGCATGTTCAGCAGCGACAGCATATGTTCCTTAAAGGGAATGAGTCAAAGACAAATGTTTGCTCTCTGTTGTAAACTAGAAGCAGAAAACTTCATCTTTACCCCATTAAAAGGACATAAATTTCTGTGGGATTTTATTATAGGTTGACATCAAACTTTACAAAATGCTTTTTAAATATCTTCTTGTGAATGTGTAGTATGTGTATGCTTTATTTATGTGTATATGTACCTATAGGTGAACATGTGTGTTTGTATATTGCACATGTGCATGTGTGCATATGCATATGGAGGGAAGAGGTCAACATTGGGAGATCTCTCTGACCTGTCTCCAACTTATCGTTTGAGAAAGAGTCTCTCATTAAACCCACAGCTCACTGATTTGGCTATGCTGCCCGTCCAGAAGGTGCAGAAACCCTCCAGTCGCTGGCTCCCAAGCATGCTGGGATTGAAGAAATGTACCCCTGTGCCTATTTGGGTGCTGGAGATACAAATATGGGTCTTCATGTTTGTGTGTTGAGCACTTTACTAACCAAACTGTTGCCCAGGTTCCCTTTTCAAACTTCTCCTAGGACAGACAATCTGTTGACTTTTCCTTTTTGAGTTAATAGCAATACATTTTCTGAGGTTAAACCATCTTTTCTTCTTAGGCTTGCCTCTATTCCTTTTACACACACACACACACACACACACACACACACACACACACACACACACAGAGAGAGAGAGAGAGAGAGAGAGAGAGAGAGAGAGAGAGAGAGAGAGAGAGAGAGTTTTCCAAGATGCCTTTATTTGATTAGCCCTAACAGAACTTGGAATTAGGGAGCTGGAGAGATGGCTCAGTGGTTAAGAGTGTGGGCTGCTCTTCCAGAGGACCCAGGCAGCTCGTAACTCCAGTTTCTGGGATCCAACACTGTAGTAAAGGGGTTTCTTGGTCCCGAGCGGCCAGAGGCCCAGACCCACAGACCTGCCGCGCCAGACCCCTTAGCAGGCCACCCCCCGTTGCTCAGGCCCCCAGAAATGACTCAGACGCTTATATTAACTTCATGCTGTTTGACCTATGGCTCAGGCACATTGCTAGCTAGCTCTTACATCTTAAATCAACCCATTTCTATTAATCTTCCACGTAGCCCATGGCTCACCTGTGTTCCTTACATGTTGCTCCTTTGGCGGCTTGCTCGATCTGCCTGACTCCGCCCTTCTTCTCCTACCTATTTGATTCCTCCTCCTACTTCTTCTATGGTGCCTGTCATGGGCCCAAAACAGCTCCTTTATTTAAAGATTGATATTCACAGCATATAGAAAGGCATTCCCACAACACATCACTATCATGGACATAAATTGAAGCAAAACATGAATGCACATGAAATAAAAATAAATAAATGATTTGTAAAAAAAAAAAAAACAAAAAAAAACCAACTTGGAATCAAGAACAGGTTTTACAGAATGAACTTCTAAAGATTTTACTATTTACATGTCCCAGAGTTGTCTATTTTTTAATGCATTCATTTTTATCTCTATATATGAGTGTTTTGTACATGTGTATGTGTACCACATCTGTGCCTGGTGCCTACAGAGATCAAAAGAGGACATTGGATCCCTGAGACTGGGGTTACAAGCCACCGTGTATGTGCTGGAATCAAAACCAGGTCCTCTGCAAGAGCGGTCATGTTCTTCATCACTGAGTCATCTATGTTTTCTAAAACTTGAGTCAAACTCACCTACAAAACCACTGGCTCTGTGGCTTTGGGAAAGAAAAGCCTTTGATTACTGTTTTCATCTCATAATAGCTCACTGCCCCATTCAATGTGCTACAGTGTCTCTTTCATCGATTCTGGCATTTCTTGATTTTCCAGAAAGTCTTAAGTCTCATGGAAAACTCTATGTCCTATATTTTTTGGGAAAAAAAAATCAACGGTTCTTAATTTTTATAATAGTCTTTCATAGTACTCTCTTAGCTATAAGTATTATGTTTCCTTCTCTTTTATCTGGCTTTGTAATATTTACTTTCTGTCTTTGTCAGTGCTGTGAGGAGAGGATGACTCTCTCATTCACTTTAGCTTATTAGTCTCCTCTCTTCTAGCTCATCTAGGCTCCTGTCATGAGTTACTGTCTCTCCTCACCATCTCTCTCCTTGTCTCTCTGTGCTCACTTCTTCTCTTTCAATCTCTCCATTTGAATCTCTCTTGTCTTCCACCCTCCCAGTTTTCAGACAGTAATCCACACCGCCTGTGTGTACTACATGAATGTATCTCACAGTATTTTCTAACCTTTCCTATTTTCTATTTTGTAACTTCTGTCTTGTTTTAACTTGAGTTGATTTGGTTCCAGATATCGGGGCTATTTTTTACATTATTCCTTTGACATAGATTCTTCATTTGATTGCATTGTTTTTAGAGAACCTATTCTGCACTGCTGGAGACTTGATAATTGGTGAATTGCGGTAAACGGTCCAGTCTCAAAACACAGAGTACCTCTCCAGTTTGTGGCATGTAACATCTCATACTTAAAAACTTAGGCACTGGTGACTCAAGCCTTTACTCCCAACACTCTGGAGGCAAAGGCAGGAGAATTTCTGAGTTTGAAGCCAGCCTGATCTACAGAGCAAGTTCCAGGATGGCCAGGACTCTGCAGAGAAAACTTGTCTCAAAAAAAAAATCTTACTCATCAATTTCTATGCTGATATTGTTCAGGAATGCTATATCAATGGCTTACCATTAGTCTACTTAACCCATCAGTCTGAAAACAGAGCTTTAAGATTCTGTCCATAATTGTTGGCTTTTCTCACTATTTCCAGAACTTTATCACTTTAGTTTTTAAAGCAATACTGTCAAGTGTCTTTGTGTTTGTTATGATTAGACACGACTCTATTACATTTATATGTAAGTGACATATCTCTTTGACCATCTGTGAGTTTTATCTTTGGTTTCATCAGATAAGACTATTGCTAATCCAGCTCCCTGTGGTTCGGGTTTGCCTGCTATGTATTTTTCTTCCTTTTGTCATTATCCCAGTGGAATTGTTTCCTACCCTCCCTCCTCTCTTTCCAACAAGACGTTGCTGTTCTTACACTCTGTATCCCTGCTGGATTCTCCTGTCTTCATAGTGATGTATCTGTAGTACATAGAGCTACTTTAGGATTTGTTTCTGCCCTTTCATTTTACTTTCCCCATCTATTGGACTTTTGTGACTTTCTTCTCTTTTCCTGCCCTCCACTTGATTGGCCAAATTCATTGCCCGCTTGACACTTCCATGTTCTATTTTTGTTTTCTGATCGGCGATGTTTACTTATCATGATCCTTAATTATGCTCCTGCCCCATCCACCCCACAAACTTTTGAACACTTTGGCATGCTCTTAGTTGCCTCTTAGTCATTATGTCTCCAAGTTCTCACCTGTTATTCACATCAGTGGTGAGGACATGCATAGGTCTCCTTTTTGGAGGTGGAAGGTTTTAAAGAGGCTTCTCTGGGCTGCTCTTTCTTGAAATAAATAAACTAGAAAGCGTGGGCGCCAGAGAATAAACCACTTTCTCCTTGTAGAGCCCCATACAGTTGTTGACTCATAGGTAATTAACAAACATAAAGTTACCACATGAATGGCCATCAAATCATCACAAACAGCATTAGCCTTGGAAGCCTCCTGGGTGAGAAGAGAGTACTTCACCATTCCCAGGAGACAAACATTCTACAGCTCTGTTAAAGGTGCTCCTGTTACCGAGTCCCAAACCACCACCTTCTGAAAACCTGGTACCTGTGTTCAGAGGATCCCCAGGGAAGGTGTCTATAAAGCAAAAGTACCCAAGCCCAAATGCAGACATCAGGCTACCATGGGAAAGGGAAGGATTGGGAGGCCTGGTTCAGTCGCAGCCTGGCCTGAGTCTTGGTTTAGCCCTGGCTGGAGCATAGTCTGTACAGGTGGCTGCTCTTGGTTTTTCTCTTCCCCTGAAAACTTTGGGTATTCCTTTTTTTAAAGACTTGCTTTTATTGATATGTATGTGTATATGTCATTGTGAGTGTATGCCATGTGAGTGTGGGTAACTATAGAGGCCGAAAGGGGGCGATTGTGAGCTGCTCAATGTGGGTGCTGGGAACTGAATCCTAGTCCTCTGGAAGAGCAGTACATTCCTTTATCCTACTGAGCCATCTCTCCAGCCACAAATTCTAAGATATTTTAACGTATTCTAAGATACACATTTTAGTCAACAAATATTTCTGAAGCTCTGCCATCAGGTAGGAAGGGATCCCATGAAATACATGCATCTTTATTCTTTAATAGTGGCTTAACTGTACCAGCACCTTTGGCTTTCAAAGCAGTGGTACTTGTTAGAGCTAACCACAGATATTCTGATTTGCCTCCTCTCAGGTACCCATGAGATTGTCCCTCCCCATTCCCATGACCATTCCCATAGCTTTGACTCTGTGTCCTACTTTGATAAATAAAAGTTATGAAAAAAATGATGAATGGTACTTAGGAAACTTAGCACCAATGTAGGACATGTAGGAGTCACTTCTCTCTATTATGAAGATTGTGACATGCCACTATGCCCCCCCCCCAGTAACCACAGAGATCAGTGTCATCTCTGCCCCAATGTATCATGAATGGGAAACATATTGGTGATATATTTGTCTACTGAGATATGTGGAGCTTATTTGTTACCATGGCATAACGTTGTGCATCTTGACTGATTAAAAGGAAGAGATACACTAAGAATTTCTTTAGCGGCTTGCTTGTACAACTCCAGGTAGAGACATTCATGCTGAATTTTTATTTTATAGATATTACAAGCACAGAGAACAGCCATTCACTCTGTGGTTTGTGTCTCTAAATTCAGGAAGCACTTTGATTTAAAATTAACAGAAGTATTTCCTGAACTCTATGCCAAGGTTAATTCATAAATAGGGTCATTCTTGCTGTGATATAATAATTTTGTGTTTAAAATAAAAATGGCTTGCTTTTTGAGATATATGATTAAAGTACTATGGTTTCCAATAATGTGGTGTTTCTCCAGCATGAAGGTAGAAGGAATTTCACCCCCTCACACACACCCTATTCCCCCTTCCTGCCTACCCCCACCTTCTACCCCACACTCAGTACCCCAGAAGGATACTTGAAAATGTCTAGAGACTCTTTGAGTTGCCCCAGGGGACACTTAGAAATGTCTGGTGATGCTTTGAGCTGCCCCAGGGGACATCTGGAAATGTCTCGAGACACTTTGAGCTGTCATCATTTACAGAGGCTGCTTCAGGCTCACAGCATATGGAGGTCACAGATACAGGATGCTGAAGAAAGCACAGGTGGTCCTGTGGCAATGAATCATCTGTTCCAAAGCCTCAATGATGTCATCGTGGAGAAGACTTGCCTGAAGGAGAAAGAACAGCCCTCCTCAGGTAGCTCATCCTCATTTACATAGACCATCCGAAACAGAAGGGATGAGTGATGGTTAATATTGACGGCAACATGGCAGGATCTGCAAGTACCAGAGGCAAACTGCTGGGAGTGTGGCAGGGGAGGAGCACAATCCCACAGGCTGGAGTCCCTGTCTGCCTAAGAGAAAATGCTAGTTGAATGGCAGCATGTCTGCTTTCTGACTGTGAATGAGATATAACCAGCTGCTGTCATACCTGCTGCAATGGACTGTGACCCGTGGAACTACAGACTGAAATAAACACTTCTCTCCTGTGATACTGAATGCTAATTCTAAACTTGAGAGAGTCTAGAGTCACTGGGGTAATGGGCCTATTGGCATGCTTGTGGAAGATTGTCTTAATTGATGTGGGAAGACCTATCTTAATTGGAGGCAACTCTGTTCCCTGGGTAAGAGGGTCTTGGACTGTAGAAAATAGAGAAAGCAAGCTGGGTACTACCATGTGCACAACCCTTCCAGTTCTGACCCGGAGTGTGATGTGGCGAGCTGCTTAATGTTCCTGCTGTTTTGACTGGTTTATAAGCTCAAACTGTGAGTTAAAATAAACTCTTTCTCCCTCAAGTTGCTTCTGTCAGAGTAGGTTACCATAGCAACGGGGAAAGCAACCAAGAGATTCCCCTAGGGTCCTTCTTGCCAGACACTCAGGCAAGAAAATAACCAATACAGGAGAGGAAACGCTAAGTAAGCAGTTCTTAGCCTGTGGGTCTCCACCCTTTCACAGGAATCACCTAAGACCATCAGAAAACACAGATGTTTACATTATGATTCATACCTATGGCAAAATTACAGTTATGAAGTAGAAACAAATTTTTTTTTTTTCCAAGACAGACTTTCTCTGTGTAGCTTTGGCTGACCTGAAACTCACTCTGTAGACCAGTCTGGCCGTGAATTTACAGAGATCCATCTGCCTCTGCTTCCCAAGTTCTGGGATTAATGTTGGGTGCTACCACCACCCAGCTGAAACAAAATAATTTTATGTTGAGATCCCCACAGCATGAAGGGTCACCACGTTAGGAAGGTTGGGAAGTACAGGACTGATGGCACAGAGCTCCAGCAGTCAGAGCACACTCTAGCAAGGTGGGCTTCGCTTCTCAGTTGCCTTCCTAAGCATGAAGGGGGAAAAGAGCTACAAGCTTCACAGTGGCAAAGGCTACCACACTGCTCCACGGGACACAAGCTTAACATCAGCAGTGACCAATCAGGTCGGCAGAACATGTTCTTGATGTGACCTGATGAGAAAGGCACTTCACCTACTCCAAGCCTCAACCCCAAGCTGATCAGGGAAAATACTACTATTAATAAGGGAAGTCTGGGGGATGCCTCAGTAAAGGAAAAGCAGAGATATGACAGCTAACTGGTCTCCTGGATGAGATCTAAATAGGAAATAAAAGATGAAAAGTGGGAATTAACTCAGCTTAAAAGATACATCTTCTTAATATTAATATAGTGACACAGACTGTTCCATTGTGGCAAATGTACTACCCTAATATGAGATACTGATAATAGGAAGAAATAGGTATGAGAATATAGAAACACCAGTAATTTTTACAATGGGTTGTAAATCTGAAAAGAGCATGAAATAAGGTTCTGTTTGTTCTTGTTTGGTTTTGAGTCAGGGTCTTTAGCCCAGGCTGGCCTGGAACTTCGTATGTAGTTGAGATGACCTTGAATTTCTGATCCTCCTGTTTCCACCTCCCAAGTACTAAGATTACAGGTGCTCTTCCCAAGGGAGAGCATACCAATTGGTTGTCAAGTGCCAAACAATCAGCCCTGAAAACATACACAGGAGTAACATTATATGAACTCAAGAGGTTATATTTGGGAATACACACACACACACACACACACACACACACACACACACACACACACACACACACACACACACACACACACACACTGGTTATTGCCATGCAATATCCAATGATGGAAAAAGAGGCCAGGAACCAAAGGAGAATGGAGTGGGGTACATGGGAGCATTTGGAGGGAGGAACGAGAAGAGAAGAAAGTTGTAATTAAAATACAGTCTCAAAGATAAAGAAACAAAAACGTTACAAGCGTGTACTACTGCACCCCCTTCTGCAGTGCTAGGGATCAGACACAGGACTTTATGCTACGTTCCCAGACTGCAGTGTGATGTGCACTTCAAGAAAGATGCTATGACTAATGTAAAAGAACTATGATGGATTTTCTAGCAGTTACAAAGGTCCCAAAGTGAATTGCTCGTCCAGAGACATTACAGAACTCCAAAAGGAGCTGGGCAGGTGCTCATTCACCAAGCTCAGCTAACAGCCATTTTTTTCTGAAGACAAGCCAATAAGTCTATCTTGTTCAACCAACTTCCACTGCGATGATAAGATATCTGAACAAAATAGAGTACAAGATAAAAGGTTTCTTTGTGCTCAGAGTCTTGAGGATTCAGTTCATCATGACCAGAAGGAAGGGTATGGCAAGACAGGGCATCTCACTTTAAGGAGGCCAAGAAACAGACAGGGGAATGTCTTTTCTTTGTTCCCTTGTACTAGATCAGGGATCCCAGCCTCGGGAATGATGCCACCCATATTCAGAGAGAGGATCTCCTTCCTGTAGCTAACTCTCTGTAGACATCCTCAAAGACACACCCAGAGGAGGATTTTACAAATCTTCTAGATGTTTCTAAATCCAGTCACATTGACAAAATTTACCATTACACTTGTCACTGACTGAACACAGTGTAACATGAAGAAGGAGTCGAAAGAAATGTGGGCTGCAGAGCCAGAGAAGTTAAGTAACAAAAATGGTAGGGGACCACATGAATCTCCCCAGGAAGGGGAAATACATCTCCTGGATGGACTGGGGGTGGTTGGGAACTTGAGAGATTGGGTTGGGGAGTGGATGGAGGGGGAGAGTACTCGAAGAGATGACTGGAAAGGGGGCAAGCGTTTGGGATCAGGTAAAAACCCTAAGCAATGGTAATTCCCATGAATCTACAAAGATGTTCCCAGCTGACTCCTAGCAATGGTGAGTACATAGCCTGAACTGGCCATTTCCTGAGATCTGATTGGTGACGACCCCAGCTGTCATCAGAGGCTTCATCCGGTAACTGATGAAAACAGACACAGAGACCTACAGCCAAACACCAGGTTGAGCTCAAGGAATCCTGCTGATGAGAGGGAGGAAGGATTGTCGGAGCGGGGGGGGGGGGGGGGGGGGGGGTGAGGTGTCAAGGACATCACAAGAAAACCCACAGAAACAACTAGCCTGGCTCATAGGAGCACAGAGTCTGAACCAACAACCAGGGAGCCTGCATGGGACCAACCTAGGTCCTCTCTATATATATGTGATAGTTGTATAGTTTGGTCTACTTGCAGGATTCCTAACAATGGAGCAGGGACTGTCCCTAACACTTTGTCTGGCTCTTGGGAACCTATTCCTCATACTGGGTTGCCTTGTCCAGCCTTAATACAAGGAGAGATGCTTAGTCTCACTTACTGCAACAAGGTGTGCCATGCTTTGCTGATGTTCATCGGAGGCCTGTCCCTTTCTGAACAGTAACAGAGGGGGAGTGAATGGAGGGATAGGAGAGGGAGGGAGGGAGGAAATGGAAAGAGAGGAGGGAGGAGAGACTAAGGTTAGGATGTAAAATAAATAAATAGCAATAACAACAAAGAAATGTAGGGTATCATAAGATGGCAATTTACTCCAACACCAAGGCAATGGGACTTAAGGAGGCCAAAGAGCACCTAATAAAATAGTGTGGATGGTAGTTTTCAAGTTGCCTTCTGTTGAGTTAATGACCCACAAAAGTCTGAACTGTATCAGTTTACATCTATCTCAGGTGGTTTCTAAACTAAATTAAAATCTAACACAATCTCCCGTGTCTCCTTAAAATCTAGCACACAAGAGGCTGGGTTGTTCAGTGGTTAAAGCATAGGATAAACGTTTGAATCTCGGGCTGAAGAGATGGCTCAGGGGTTAGGAGCACTGGCTGTTCTTCCAGAGGATCTGGGTTCAATTCTTAGCACCCACATGGCAGCTCACAACTGCCTGGAGCTCCCATTCCAGAATATCTGACACCTTCACACCAATGCACATAAAATGAAGTTAAATAAATTATTTTTAAAAAGAAAGTTTGGATATCCAAAACACACATAGACACTGAGTAGGTATGGTAAGTCGGTTACCTGTAATATCAGCTGTGGGAGGTGGAGATGAGGAATTCCCATTACCAAGATAGCTATTGAGGCTAGACTAGTCATATTGGCAAGCTCTGAGTTTGATTGAAAGACCTGCCTCAGTAAATAAGGTCAAAGAGAAATTGAGGATGATTCCCAACCCCAACCTTCAGGCCTCTACATACACATGCACACATACACTTGTGCCCATATACATGCAAACATTCAGAAACATGCACACCAACCACACACATGTTAAAATAGTAAAAGAAAAAAATGTTTTGAATCCAACACAATCAGCATTCATTGGGAAGGATGGGGAATCATGTAGGCAGAAGTTTCTGGCCTGTCTGGCCCAAGGGCCATACCTGCCATCCTGAAGCTCCTTAGTCTTAAGTAATCACACAAAGGCCTATATTAATTACAAATTGGCTTATGGCTCACACTCACTACCAACTGGTTCTTATAATTTACCTCAACCCATGTCTATTAACTTATGTATTGCCACGTGACTCTGTGGCCTTTCCTGGATTCCTTTACCGTTTCAGCCTTGCCTTTTGCAAATGACCAAATGGGCAGATGCACAAACACCCTTTTTCCTAGTTTCTTTACAGTGGTGGAGAGGGGCACGGGAGGTGGTGGGGACATAGTAGCGGGGCACAGTGGAGGGGCCATGGGGTCAGAGCAGTTGGGAAAGTTAAGATGTAGCCTAGTATTTGGCAGGTTCTAGCAAATGTGTGTTTAATATGTTTTGTTTTGTGGGGTTTGTTTCTCCATTAGACTAGTTTCAGCACGTCCATCTCACCAACCTTACAAGATGGTTCATTCCAGAAACAACCCCAGGATGCCTGTTCTGTATGCTCATCCTTCTCCACCTGGAGCCCACACCTTTGTTTCAAGAAACTTCCACACCTGTCCCTCCAGCATATCAGACCAGATGAATCTTCATTCATGTCCCCAAGGTCTTAGCCACATGTTTCTTACAATGTTTATTATGCCATGAGTGGTTGTTATTGTTGATTTTGCACTAAAGTATTTTTTATTGAGGCAAAATTGACAATGGACATGAGTCATTTCAAATGTATCATTCGGTTACATTAAGTACATTCATAAGGCTGGCCCTCCATTGCCATCAATTCTAGACTTTCTCATCTCTCCTAAAGGATACACTGTTGCCCCTCAGCAGTCCCTGCCCCTTTCCACATGCCTTCATCCCTGGAAATTTTCTTATCCGTGCTACCTCGTGTAGATGAAGCCCTCCTGTATGTAGTTGGTTATTATCTGGCTTCATTGATTGTAGTGTGTGCTGGTATTGTATTCTCTCTTTAGTCAAGTAATATTCTATTGTATGGATATGCCACATTTTGGTCTATTCATCTCTTGATTGGTGTTTGACTATTGTAGATAGTGCCAGAGAGAGAGAGAGAGAGAGAGAGAGAGAGAGAGAGAGAGAGAGAGAGAGAGTGTATATGAATTTTCAGTTCTTCAGGATATATCCAGAACAGAACTGATTGGCCATATGCCAATTTCAGGTTTTGCTTTTTAAAAATCCTGCACTTTTTTTTCCCATGATGAGAATTTCATATCCTCATAAACAGTGCATAAGAGTTTTAATTTTTTCATATTCTTACCAACATATGTAATTTCTACTTATATTGGTGCTGTTATTATTGTTATTATTATAGCCCTCTGAGGGGTAGGAAGTGGTTTCTAGCATGTTTTTGATTTACCATTTCTTTAATAATTAAATGTATTATAATTTCTGTGTGTGTGTGTGTGTGTGTGTGTGTGTGTATGTGTGTGTGTGTGTACACATTAGCCACTTGTGTACTTTCTTTGGGAAAAACATGTTAGCATTGGGTGTTCTCATTATCTTGCCTCCAAATGTCAGCTCGGGGATAGCACAGAATGCTTCTCTTATCTTCAGTGCAAACATCAATCACAGTACACAGCTGTCCCTCTATGGGGAAAGAAAGGTTCCACCTACTTTTACAATGGGCCGGATGGTAGTAGACTTTCCCCTAGAAACCAGGACCTAGCCCAGCCCTAAGTGGACTGTCTATATCACATCAAGGCTCAGATCTACGTGGGAGAGGAGGCAGAAAGAACGTAAGAGACATAGGTGGGAAATGATTTAAAAGAAACAGCATTTTTCAGATACAACAGAACAGAGGTACATACAAATTCAGAGAGACTGTGACAGGATGCACAAGACCTGCCCACGCTAAAGCTGGACAAATATACTATAGCATAAAGGAAAGGAAATGGACACAGAGCCCACCCCGAGCCAAGGAGCTGCTGGGCAGGACAAAGTCAGTTTTGGTTTTGGTTTTGTTTTAATAGAGCGGTTGTGGGCATATAAACTCTACTCCAGGGCAGGCCTCACACAGGTATAGTGGCCAATAGAAAGCAGGCTCTGTGTGTTTTCCTGGTTTGTCTAAGAGAGAGAGAACTTGAAGTTGGATGAGTAAAGAGAGGAGTTTGGGAAGGGGAGTAAATATGACCAAAATATATGTCATGAAACTCTCAAGGAACAAATAAAAACATTATTTTTAATGGGCTTGATGTAGGCATGACCTCAAGATCTGAGTAAAAAAAAAAAAAAAAGCCAGAGAAACCTACTAAGGGCATATATTATGTGTGTGTGCCATGATGAAATCCATTACTTAGCATGTTAATTAAAATTTGATTTTAAGACTCTTTTTTTTAAAGGAAAAAAAAACTTCCCAATCCTAAAATTAAAGAAAAAAAAAATAGTGAGCAGAATTTGATCCTGAGTTTACATCTTCCTGTTACATCTTTATTTGTTCACGGGTACAATAATCGGATCCTCAGCTTACTCACTAGGATGCCATGGGGACACCTGGAAAGACAGCTGTGTGCTGGGGACAAGGGTGGCAGCCTCAGGGCCCTCACTCCTGGCTCAAGTCCCCTCCTGGAGCCACTCAGATTCCACTGCCGTCTCTCATCCCATCTTCCTCTCCTCCTCTTCCTCCTCCTTCTCTGCTCCTCCTCGCATGAGAGACTAACAGGACTCTAATATGTAGAAATGAAAATAATATGGGTCTCCCAAGATTCTGCCCTAGAGTTCCAAACAGGTGTGTGCCTGTGTGCACTTCCCTTTCTTTTTCCTGGGCTTTGGTTATATTTGGTCTCCGGGGTCTTCCACATCCAGTCCCCAAGAGTTGGAGCCGAAACACTCACTGGCTCCATTTTTCCCTTTGATTGTTTATTTGAATAGCCACTAGAATTTTTAAAGCATCTTGGAATTCTGCATAATGAGAGTGATCCTCAGATCATGGCTATCAATAAAAGTGCCCAGTTATATTTGTATGCATGTGTCACACTTGGAAGACTTTCACAAACATCATCTCTTTTATTCTACCCAGAAGAGTAGAAAAACCAACTCTAGATAGTAAACGAAGGGACACAGAGAGAATTGAGTGGCTGGGAAAGGGCTCAGCCTGTAAAGCCCTGGCCTCATGTGAAGACTGGAGTTTGGACCCCTAGAGCGCTCACAAATGACGTGGCTGTGGCAGCCCACTATAAACCCAGCAAGTAAAAGGCACAGCAAACTTGTTTTCCAGGCTAATGAAAGAACAAGAAACAGCAAGATGAGAGAGGGGTCAGCAAGAGAACCTCAACATATGACACTGAGAATGACAGGCAGACAGCTTCCTTTAACCTCGGGTCTCCATAGCGTGCACACACATACACGTTCACACAAGCACACACATGCACACACACATACACACACATACATACACATACACACATGCAAACACACATAACACACACATACACACACACATGCATTCATACATGCACACACACACATATATGCACGCAAACACACATACACACTCCCACACACAGACACACACAGGCACACATATACATACACACATAGACACATACACATATAGACACACAGACACACATATACACACACATAGACACACATGGCCACACAGACACACACACATGCACACACACACACACACAAACACACATGTACATGTACATACAAACACATGCACACACATGCACACATGCATACATACACATGCGCGCGTGCACACACATTCATATGTATGTCCATAAACACATGAACACCCAAACATATATGTACACATACCACACAGAAATACATAAATATATACATATGCAAAAAGGAGAAGAGACATGAAGTGCCCAAGCTCACATCACTTCGAAGTAACAAAGCCAAGACTTCATCTTAGCCCTTTGACTTTGAAAACTGCAAGAACATCAACTCACAAGAAATCACGGTAAAAGAATAAGCTTTGTGCTATTGATGAAGAGCAAGTTGGTGGCTTCACTCTCTAACAGGTTAGAAATAGTTAAGTTTTGATGAGTGAAGCTCTCCTGCCTTCATTTCCAATACTCTCAACATATTTCATGTTTAATTTTAGACCCCAATATCTTGGCAACTAGTCCAAACAAAATTTCAAACCCAAGCTGTCCCCTTGATGAAATAGCTCTTCCCTACACCCCCCACCATGGTCCATGGGCAAATGGTTCCATGTTGTGCTCAGTGACCGGGGACGCAGCTGGCAGAAAGTAACACAGAAAGTTTTCTATTTGTCGAGATGGTTTTGTGCTGGATCCTGGTGGATTGCTCTTAATAACTCAGTCACGCACCGTTCAGCAGTATATTGCTTCCACAATGCTAATTTAAACCATGTCAGTGTGCTCGAAATGGTACTGACAATAGCCAAACAACGGGGAAAGAGTTGATTCTTCAAATTAAATATGTGCTATTCATCTGCCAACCTCCTGCTCGAGTTGCTGGTTAAAAATGTTTTCTCTCCCTTTCTCTCTCCCCTTCATCCCTCCTTCACTACCCACCATCCTCTCTCATTTCTTCCTCTCTTTCATTCTGTGCCTCTGTCTCTGTCGCCCCCTTCACCCCTCCCCCACACGTGTTGGATAATTTCCAAGCATCTACCATACACTTTACTGAAACAGGCCGCATAGACCACACACACACGCAAATGGCCTGAATAAGTCGGGCGCATAAGCAACAGCCACTTGAGTGCCGAGAATGTTTAAACTTGAGAGAAAAAACAATAAATTCGGGCAGAGCCTTTCTTCTCCAAGTGATTCATTATTGAGGCTTCTGCTCTGAATTAGAAAGAAGTTTGTGTCAGGGTGGTGGTGGTGGACATATCTGGGGCCCACCCTGAACTCTCTCTCTCTCTCTCTCTCTCTCTCTCTCTCTCTCTCTCTCTCTCTCTCTCTCTCTCTCTCTCTCTCTCTCTCCAGAACCAGTGACTCCAGAGGAAGGGGCAGCCCTGGGAAACAGCCAGCCAGGGTTGTGAGGCAAGTAAAAGGCTAGATTATCTTCCAGTGTTCCAGGGCAGTCTTTAAATCCTTCAAGAAAGGCAAACCTCTTGGGCTTTGCAGCCTACATCTTCCAGGTTTTCAAAGTTGATCACTCCTCTGGCCTTATCTGCCCACACGAGATCCCAGACCTGGCAATTCTCTGCCCTTTCTCTCTCTCTAAAACTCTAATTGTGCACTGTAAGGTCCACATGGCCAGGAGCCTACTGGGATCCCTGAGTGTCCTCCTCTGTCCCAGAGCTCCAGCCACCCTTGCTTTCTGCTTCACCTACCCATCTACCCCTCCATTCCTATCCCTGCCCCCCCAACCATGACATCTCCAGATCTGCTCAGACCATGGACCCTCTGGGTGCTGCCTGCCACTCCCCTCAGATCATCCTAGCAGTGGCTCCTTCTCTTTGTTCAGACTTCAGCTTAAATGTCACCTCCTGTCCTTTAGCATATAGTGTTGTTGTCCCACCCCACTCCAGCTCTCTAGGTAGCCTAGATTGCTTGTCTCAGTTCTTGTTCCCTAGCAACCGAGTTACAGAACCACACCCTTGCCTGGTGTCTTTGCTGTGCCTCTCAGTGTAAGCAGACAGTTCCTTCTGTTGACACTGTGTATATGATTGTCTTTGGCCAGAGACACATGGCTGTCGGTGGCAGAGACCAGGCCTAAGCTGAAGCTCTCAGAGCAATGGCCTGTCAACCCTCACCCCCTTGCTCTGTAGAGATCCATCAATAGAAGAGCGTGCTGAGATGCTCACCCATCGCCATGGGTCCAAGGCAAACAACAGACCACAACAAAGAAGGTGTCTCAAATAAGTCTGTTTTCACAAGCCCCTGATATTTAAACATGGCTGGTGATAAAATAAGAAGCTAATATACGTTGTAATTAATAATTTCCCCCTCAAGATAGGTCATGTCACTTTGCTTTTATTATAACCCTTCTATTCTTAATACATGATTTCTGACTTGCTTGTTCATTATTTATTTCTTCCCACCAGAACCTGAGTTCCATGCAGGCATTATGTCTCCAGTCCCTAAAACACAGGCT
The DNA here is from genome assembly GCA_033318265.1 of Phyllotis vaccarum. Taxonomy (NCBI): domain Eukaryota; kingdom Metazoa; phylum Chordata; class Mammalia; order Rodentia; family Cricetidae; genus Phyllotis; species Phyllotis vaccarum. The sequence continues at coordinate 71,362,664 of JARWLC010000004.1, read as the reverse complement.
CATAGTAGATCCTTTAAAAATATCTGCCAAATGAGTAAGATTCTAGTTTGAATCCTCAGAAGGATTGATATTGTTTTTCCCACCTACAAAACCAAACAAATGCTTGCTGTCCTGGAGAAAAACACTTTTTCTAAAATTAAAAAATAAAATAAGGGTCCCAAATGGCTCAGCAGACAAAGGTGGTTGCCGTACAGGCTTGGTAACATAAGTTCAAGCCCCAGGATATATATAAATATAGACAGAGAGAACTGATTCCACCAAGTGGTCCTCCAACGTCCACACGTGATGGATGGTAGCATACAGGGCAACACACACATCACACACTTATACATACACAATATTTAAAAAGTAAATTAATAAAGGTAGGTGTAGATGCTCATTACCTGTAACCTTAGGACATAGTAGTCTGGAGGTGGAGGGCTGTCGCCCATTCCAAGTCAGCCTGGCTACAAAGTGAGTCTCTGTCTCAAACAAAAAAATAATAATAAAATATAACAAATAACATAATATTAATATCTAAAGCAAACTCTATTAAAATTCTGATGTCTTCAAGGGCTAATTATGTCCCAGTTCCACAATGCAAAAACAAACACAAGAACATTAAATTCTCACTGTGACATTATTGTTACCTTAACCAAGATAACAATGTTAATGGTGATAATGCTGCTGATGGTGGTGATAACACTGCTGATGGTGGTGATAATGCTGCTGATGGTGGTGATAACGCTGCTGATGGTGATAATGCTGCTGATGGTGGTGATAACGCTGCTGATGGTGGTGGTGGAGGTAGTGATGAAGGTGAGACTGTTTGTTGTATAGAAGTTTCCTCTGAGATTAAAGCTTTCAATCTTAGAGGTAAACTCATTAAGATACAGGCTATTAGAAAGGAGGTGAAAAAATGGAATGTTCTGAGGGAGATGGAACATTCCATTCTGCAGGGAAATTCATTAAGCACAGAAACTAAACAATTTAAAGACTTCAAGAAGTCCCTGAAACTGACCAGATTCACCAGGATTCTCCCTTCCCAAGTATATATAGTATGTAAGGACCCTGAGAGACACTCAGAGACAAGTTAGGTGCTTGGGAGAAGATCAGACTATCTAAGATACCTGGAAGAGACATTTCTCCAGCATAGTTTCCCACAGGCTGTGTGGTGTGCTCTGGGTTTCATGCGCTGCCCCCATGCTGTGTTGGGCTTTAGTGATGCAACTGTCTTTGAGACATTTCTGCACCCACATCCATTATGGGGGTTTGGGTGAAAATGGCCACCAAAGGCTCAGATGTTTGAATGCTTGTTCCCCGGTTGGTGAACCGTCTGGGAAAAATTAGGAGGTGTGGCCTGGTTGGTGGGCTTTGAGGTTTTAAAATTTCACACCAATCTCGATTATGGCTCCCTCTGCTCTGCCTCTCAGCTACTGCTCCAGTGCCATGCCCACCTGTCTGCTGCCAGGTTCCCTGCCATAACAGTCATGGGCTCTAATCCTCTGGAACTATGAACTCCAAATTAAATGTTTTCCTTCTGAGTTACTTTGGTCATGGTGCTTTGTCATGGTGATAGAAAAGTAGTTAAGATGTATATATTCCTATAAGTAAGTCCAATAAAATTCATTAGTTTACCAAGTTGGACCTCAGTGAATCCTTATTTTGCTCTGTTGTTTCCTTATCTGGAGTAAATAGATGTTTATCCATGCCTCCCAGGAACAGTGTCACACTGTATGGCAGGGGAGGTAAGGAGGCAGTTCTGATGGTGAGACAGTGGCAATGTTGGTGGCGATGATACAGGTGAAGGTGCCCATGATGATGAAACTGATGATGATAATTCGGGGGTTGAAACGGTGATGGTGATGATGATGCTGATGATGATGATGATGGTGGTGATGATGATGATGCTGATGATGATGATGGTGATGATGATGCTGATGATGATGGTGATGATGATGGTGCTAATGATGATGATGATGGTGATGATGATGGTGATGATGATGATGATGATAACGGTCCTGCTGATCCTGAAGGTTAGCTAGGGATAAAAATAGATATGATGGTGATAATGGCGACAATAACAGATTTTAATGACAAATATCTCCAATCATGTTTCTGGTACTGACACCATCACAGCCTCCAAAACATGCAGGGGAAATTGGTACCCGCTACCTGCCCTAGTGGAGCACTTCTGTTTAATCTAGAATGCCAATTCCTGTACTGACAAAGAAAGGAGCAGGAAGCTTCTCAGTACACACAGAGGCCACAGACTAGCACAGGAGAGACAAGGTAATAGTAATAATATAAGATGCCATTTCAAACTCTGGCCATGAGAACCCCTGTGTGGCAGCACCATGATGAATAGGAGGAAAGGATTCAGCTTGGAAAGAAAAGGCCCGAACAGCATTGAGAAACTGAAATAACTACAGGAGCATAACACAGCCAACCAGGCAAGAAACAGAGGTTGCAGAGGGTAGGAGCAGGTATAGTGAGGGGGTGAGAGGAGCAGAAAAAAAAAAAAAAAAGAAAAAGCAAACTGGGCTGAGTGATAAGAGCATGGAAGACAATGGTCACTGCCATGAGGATAATGAGGATACCTCAGAGAAGAGGGCATCTTAAAGAGCCCTACAGAGAGGGAACGTCCCGGACATTAGCTTCAGTAAGTTCTAAGCAAGACCATCAACTTAGGTCCAAGCCCAATGTCTGGGCTAGGGAACAGCAGAAAAAAAAAAAAAGTCATTTCCCCCTGTCAGAGATTCTTGCTGACCAAAGTAAGTGTCTTAAGGCAGAACATCGGTGTCAAGTGTTCAATGAGCTTGCAGCCCATGGTTGGAAAGGTACACAATAAAGATGATGTGTTTTGGTGAAGCCACGATACTATACCCTCCTGGGGTCTGGACTGGGGAGCTCAGCAGTGAGAAAGGAGGGCACAAAAGCCACGCTCATCCTCTCAACAGTCCCTTGAGAGCTCCCATCTCTGAAGAGGTCACTTTGGGGGGTTCTGGGGTGAGTACATCATGGAGAAAGAAGGACAACTGCCATTGGGGGTTGTCATAAGTGGGACACACGAGGCTCTGACTCCAGGCTTCTTCTCATAGCTGTTCAATAGAATTTGACTCCTCACCCCAGGTCATCTTGGCACCTTCCTAATTCTGAAGGAAGCGAAGTTCTGCATTCCAGGTGCCAGGATGCTACAGGAATCTGTTCTCCACCTTCTAATATAAGTCATCCCGACAAGAGAAGCCATTTATTAACCTCTGATAGGAGAGGACAAAACCAATAGCTGTGTATATTCCAAGAGTGGGGCTGAGGAGCCAGAAGATGAGCATTGGCTCCTGGCTCCACCTCCTTTGTGCGTTGTGACCTTGAGCAGGTTTTTCACTTCGGTGACCCTTTGTAAAGTGGGGACAACCAGCTAAGCCAAGTGGCTCTGTTCCAGTGACTCTTGCTGTGTCCTTTTGTAGCACCCGTCTCTCACTGCTTGTGGCCATTTGGCTGTCTCTCCCAAGTAGACCACTATAAGCTCCATGCAGACAGGAACAGGGGCTTGTCTTAGTCACAGATAGACTTTCAGGACAGAGATGACTAAAGAAACAAAGAAACAACTAGGTCCTTTGGAAGCACTAATCCTGTTTCACAGGATTAATTCACAGCTGCAGTTCAAGGCAGGGAGAAATGAATGGCTTTTCAAGGTCATGCTCAGGATATAGAGAAGAGATTCAAACCAAACCCACAGTCTCTCCAGGACACTACTCTCCCGCCAAGAGGAAAAGCTGGAGCCTGCATGTCTGTGACAGGTATAGCCTCTCCCCCTCCAGGAATAAAGACGTCCGTTTTCCAACAAAACCAACAAGATTCTCCAGTTCTTCACCCTAAGTTCAACCAGTCAGACTTGGCCTCTGTCCCGCACGCACAAAGCTCAATGGGACTCAAGGCCTTTGCACATGCTCTTTCCTGGGCCTCCAGTACTCTTCTGGGGCTTCCTAAAAGTGCTGTTTGCTTTATCTTTGGGATCTCAGAGCACAGAACATGTAGGAGGGGTTGGGCAGGACAGAAGCTGGAGCTGAGAGGCCAGCCTGCAAGCCTCTTATCTCCACCTGCCCCCTGAGTCATTGGCTGGTCCACCTGCTCTGACTTCTTTACAGTGCTTATCAAGACCCGAACTTATCTTATTTGTCTCCTTCCACATGTTATTGTCTGCAAGTGCTGCCCCTAGAGAAACCAGACTTCAGAAGAAAGCCATGTGTCTGCTGTAGTGAGCAGTGGTTGTCAGACTTCCGGTTTAGTCACTATGCACATAACACACAACACGGTCCCCACCTTTACTATTCAGATCAATCTCTGGCCTAGAGCAAAAGAGACAAGGCTCTGATGTTCTCTCCCCCCTCTTCCCTCTCTCTCCCTCTCTTCGGGGTCTCAAGGTCTCTCTATTCAGCTCTAGCTGGCCTGGAATTCACTATGTCAGTAGTTCTTAACCTGTGAGTCACAAATCCTTTGGGGTCAAATAAGCCTTTCACAGGGGTTGCCTAAGACCATCAAAAATCACGTTAATTTATGTTCTGATTCATAACAGTAGCAAAACTACAGTTATGAAGTAGCAATGAAAATAACTTTATGGTTGGGGGTCATGAGAAACTGTATTACAGGGGTGTAGCATTTGGAAGGTTGAGAACCACTGAACTCTTAAAGACCTGCCCCCTCTGCCCTTGTGCTGAGGTTAAAGGCACGTGTGCCACCACACCTGGGATCTCTTCTCTTTTCAGATGCAATTACTCTACATAAAAACAAGGACAAATCGACCCAAAATGTTGTTATAAAACTTATGCAAAACAGCAGTATATCATATGTTTATCCAAAATCCAGATGAAAAGAACCTCCATCTGTGGTTTTATTTTTAATTATTATTAACTTCTTATATGCTCTCTATGATGTGGAATCCAGATTGTAGCAGTGACGTGACAGTTTCTGACCTTGCCAAATTCAGACAGCCATATTTCAGTTTGATCGTAAGCCTGAGATTACAAGCCACCATAGCAAGTACATGCTTGGTCAGCACAGCCCTGGACCTCTAATCTAAGACAAGACTCAGGGAAGGGTGGGGGTGGGGAAGAGGAAGAACAGGTAAGCTGAGAACAGGAAGTGACAGGACAGGTTAGTTCTACCAAGGGACACTGGTATGACATGGTGGTTACAAATGTATTTAGGAGTCCAGCAAATAGTGGCCACCAAAACTGAACCCGGGAAAGGCAGCGCACTCCATGATTTTTTAAGCCATCTGGGTGGGGAATCAATCACTAGTTCTACTTTTGATAAAGACACAATGTTTCTACTCTGTGAAGAGCAATAGTGTTATAAGAAATTGCACAGCCTCAGAGGCAGGATGCCAATGGTGAGGCTGTGGACAACTACAGGCTCTGGGGAGACCTAGTGTTGAGAGAAATTTGCTATTTCAAGAGAAGACAGAAATTCAGGTTTTAGTTTTAGGGGTTTTTTGTTGTTGTTGTTGTTTGTTTTTTAAGCGAAGTCTTTTTATTGTGACGAATCATAATTTAAACAGTACATAAACCAAGCAAAGCACCCAAGGAGGGTCAGGCCCACGGATCCGTAAAATGCACTGACACCAGGAGCAATGAAGATTTCTCCATCCGTTTACTTTTGAATCTAGCAGAATCGATGACATGTGAAATTATCATTCATCCTAAAAGTGCCCACCAGGCAGTCAGAACAGTAGCTTTCTGAGTAGGTTAACGGGGAGGTAGTCCACTGAAAGCTTTAAATAGAAGTATCATGGGGGTCATCTGGATCTTTACAAAGTTCCTTCAGTGCAGTATCAGAGACCGAAGCTGACAAGAGGATTTCAGGGGCAAGAGCATGTGCTTTCAAGTCTCTCTTTGTGAATGGGAGCATTTGCAGGAAAACACCTCAGGCAGCAAGAGCTGAGGGCATCGGGAAGCATCGCATAGTTAAATACAATCTGGAACACCTTCGAGTCAATAATGAAGCCCCGCTCTTCCTTCTTGGAATGGAGGTGCTCTCTCCTTTCCTTCCTTGCCCCCTGTGTTTTGTAAGATGAATTCCACAAAGAAAATGGTTTTTGTTTAGCTATTCAACCCCAGCACCCTTGCAGTCCCTCAACAAGAGTTTCATTTAGAAGTTCCCAAAGAAGGAAAGGTGGGAAACTTGGGTTCATAAAGGCAGGGATATAAAGAGCTCCATTAATACAGCTGCTGGGCCGGCAAAGTCAACAGAGCTCGATAATGTGTTTTATTTGGACCTGTCTTGCTCAGCGCACGATGATAAGGAGGTGCTTGGAGCTCACACACTCACTGTACTATGCTCACTCAGCCCCTTATTGATTCTGAAACAATGCATGCTTTCAGATCACACCCACATAGGCTTTAAAAAAAAAGGGGGGGGGGAGAACAAGGTGAGAACAGGGAGCAGAGGGAACTGGAGAGAGCATTCAGAGGTACCCAGGGGCTGAACTTTGAGGGCTGCCCTCTCCTTGAGTAGGGTTTTGGCAGATGTATTGAATTTCACTGTAACCTTGGTTCTCTTTGCAAAAATACAACCAAGCCAGGCATGATAGGACAAGGCCGTACATGACTGCAAAGCATTCACGGGGCAGAGGCAGGCAGGTCTCTGTGAGTTCCAGGACATCCAGGGCTATGAAGTGAGACCCTGTCTCGAAAGACAAAAGCACACAAAAATAAGGCAGAGGCACTTTCTGGAAGCCATGTGACTTAAAGTAAATCATTTCACTGAGTATGATTGACATCAAAATCATTGCATATATATACACCATGGTCAGATATCATGTTGTACACCTGTAAAACCAGTATGGCAAAGAAGCATCACAAATTAAAGACCAACCTAAACAACATAGAGAGACCCTAAAAAATACCAATAATAACATCAAAGAGTGAACCAAGAAATCATTACTAACCATCAAGGTTATTAATATATCCATCACTTCCTGCTCCTAAAGTGTTCTCCAGTCCCTAATGGACATTATCATCATTATTCCTTTCCATCCTGTAAAGAACTGTCTACAAGTCTCAAGATCCCAGGGAATGAAAATCTTGGTCATAATCAACACAGCCTTTGTGGGTACCACCAGAGTCTCAAAAGCAAATTTAGACAGGATCCCAGCAGCAATCACTAATCCAATCTCTGGTCCTACCTCCAAAGCTTCAACCAATAGAGTCCAATGTTCCGCTGCCCTCATCTACTCCATTGTCTTCATCCCTTCCGCAGCGACCATAATTGACTTCTGGAAACTTGAAAACTCCTGTCTTTACTATTTCCTGTGTACGGAAGGCCTTGGATGTCACAGGGTTTAGTTCCATTTCGCTGTCAGTGGCCTCACCTTGACATACTGGGCCATCTATAACATTATCTCTTATCCCCATCTATAACATTATCTCTTACAGCTTTCTAGAAAACATACATTTCTCAGAAATTTTCTCTGGAGAAGTTTGGCTTCAGTCTTTCCTAGCAAGAAAGCTTTGTAAGAGTAAGATGTCAGCCTGTGCTGTTTTCTACCATGACAAAGCCTCACTGCTTGGAGGTGTGTCCTACAGCATGTCTAATGCCTTCAGAAGCCAGGAAGATAGATAGCCACCACAAAGGAAGACTGGATGTGAAGCCACAGTGAAGAATGTGATGTTTTCTGAGTCTATGTGGGAAACATTCAAGCTACTGATCTTGAAATACTGAGTCAACTAAATCACAGAGGGGGAAAAGGTCCTCAGGTCCAGCCCAGACAAGCTCATCCCCAAATGTAGCTCTGCTAAGCCCATGGAGGACTGGTGAGCCCAGGGCAGGATCCAGAGCATCCCTAGCCTTTAGGTTTGGGTGTTTTGTTCTGTTCTCATTCTTTCCGTGAGCAAATACATTCAACCAACAGAAGGAACAGTGGGGTTGTTTTCAAACTTGTCCCCAAACATAACTACTTTCTTTCAGAAACACCATCAAAATTGTAAATCAAATTTTAATCAAGAGAACAAAAGAGTTGGAACAGGAAGAGCTCAAGAATAGCAGTCTATTAAAAATAAATCAGTGAAGAGAGGAACGGAATCTACCTGCCTGGTTTGCCCTTCAACATGATTTATCCTCTGTGTCCCACTTGGGTTGGGCTATCAATATTGAGAAATTTCTTTCCTAAGCCTGTGAGCATGCACTGGCAAATATGTGCTGCTCGAGAGCACAAAATCTGTGTCGGCTGGGATTAGCACATTTTGCTCGAGGTCACCCCAATCAGGGCAATCACCATGGAGATCTCCAAAATAGACGTGTATATTCACCAGGTAAATATATTCAAACACAGGAATCGGGGGGTAGGGAAGGGGTGAGGGTGACATTTAAGCTGAGAGCAAAAGGAAGGGTGGGAAAGGTTTCTGTGGGCACAGGGACACACGTGAAGGTGACACACAGGCAAGGGACATATACAGAGCAAAGCATTATACATTCTGTTAAGCATATGACCACCTGAGAAATACCCTGCATTTCTACTTTAAAAATCTTTGTGCATATGTGTATGTGTGACTGCAGGTATATGCACGCGATGGACATATGTGGAGGTCAGAAGGCAACCTTGAGGACTGGACCTCATCTTCCACCTTGTTTGAAACAAGGTCTCGGTCGCTTTGTTACTTTGTAAGAGATTGCTGGCTTACAAGATTCTGGGCTCTTTCTCTGCTCTCCTATTTCATCATAGAGCACTGGGAATATAGACACCCGCCCCCACCACTTCCAGCTTTATGTGGGGTCTTTGAATTCAGATACCCCACTTGTGTAGTAAACACTAAACCCACTGAGCCACCTCCCCAATCCTCTATTCTCGTGTTTGATCCAGACATAGAAGAAATGTAAAGATAAGAAATTTGTAGTCTTCAAGTGGAACGCTCAGATTTTGAACAGATCTGAATGGAAATATCCTTTTGAGGTTGGAAAATGTGGGCACTTCTCTAGGTTGGAAAAAAACGAAATTGAGAAATGGAAGTATACGTCAGAAAGACTGTGTGTTCAAAGTTTTCTGTTTAACCTAAACCAAAAAAAAAAAAAAAAAGTTATGGAAACACATCAGAAACAGGGCTATATGTCTCCTTCCAATTTCCACTGTGGTCCAGCCCTCTTGTGCAGGCACAAACCTTCAAAGTCCTGAGGTCTGTGTGTGACTCCTCCACAGCTTTTACACACGCCAAGCAGTATAACTCACAAGTGGAATTCATTCTGAACTTCGGTTTTCCACGTTTTTCAAATCTGAAATGAATGTGAAGAGAGAAAAGCTAACTCACCCAAAATGAAAACACCAACAACCTAACAGGATGCCCCACCCTCCTCAACACTATCTGGTGGCTTTGGTGTCAGCTCTTTCAGAGGAATGAGTGATGGCTGAGAGAAGTTTTGATCTACCAGCTTCAGTTGGCTTCAAAGCGATGCCTTTCAGAGCCCGCTGTGGCCACTAGGCACAGGCAAGGATTTCAAAGGTCTGAAGGAATCAGAAGCCCCTGGGATCAGGACTACCACTTGCTGGCAAAGCCATCAACCCATTTCATGGGGCCTAACATGGATTATTCTATAAGAAGCCTCCTCTGTTACCGCAACAACTTCCTTCCAGCTGGAAACAAGGCTTTGAGTGGAAATGCAAAATCCTTGAGAGAACTGCTTACATTCTAGCCTCCTTAGAATTCCATTGTTTGGCCCAATTTGGAGAGGTCAGGGGAGGAGAGTGCAGAGGGGCAGAGGGGCACAGGGTTCAGCCTTACAAAGCCCTGGGTCCCATTGTTTCCAGGGCCTGGCTCCCTCTCTTCTCTTTTCTGAAGTGACCAATCAGCCAGTCACCCTGGAGGCCTCTTGGTCTCTGAAAGGCTTGGTATCCACTCCATATAATGCAGTAGGAGGAATATTTAGGTTCCCTGACACAATGCTCCAAACAGCTTCTCTCAGACAAGAAAGGGGACCAGCATGGCCCAAAGCCCTCTTCCCAGCAGCAGACCTTTAAATAAAGTCCTCTGCTGTCCCTAGGACTTCGCACTCTTGGTCAAATGGGTTAAACATTAGTGGTATCTTTATTATGGTCTTAGGCTATCTTGAACAGCCTCCTGTGGTGGTGGGGGGGGGGGGTGTAGAGAAACACACACAACATGATGCACTTTACCTCCTGGTGGTAGAAATGGGCCAGTGGCTGTAAGGGGAGAGGGCAGCATTGTCCCCAATGTCATTTAGAGATGTATAAGAGAGTGGGGGAGGAAGGTTTTGAATGGAGTAGACCAGCCAATGGGATTCTAACCAGCGCAAAGCTGTAAGCTTTTCTATGGGGCATAGGTCACATCTAGGGGTCTCTATGGAAAGAGCTCCTTGAAGATTCATGGTGGGTTTGGAGCAGCAATGTTGGGAGTTGGTTTGAGTTTTTACAAATTTTAAGACTGGAAATAATTTCTAATTCTTCAAAGCCTGCAGGTATCCACGGCAAACCACGAAGGGATGTTGAGTTTTTCTCTACAAAGAAAGGCCTTCACAGAGAGAATCATATACATGCAAACAAACACACAGTCCACAAATTAGGATGATGCCTATCTGTGAGCACCACCATGGCAAGAGGGTACAAAGGCTTCTTTGGAGAGCACTGTGCAGTGTTGCCTTGGTGCTTAGCAGTTCAGGTATATACAACATGTTTTCTGTTTGACATTTCAAGTTTATGATGTGCATATCAGAACATCACCCTAGGTTAAAGGTTGTATGCTAAGAATCGTCTATATCCAATTATAAAATTCCCGCCACATCAAAAGAAATATTATCATTTGCCTGGTTGTATAGAAAAATTTAAGGGTCAGGTAAGAGCCTATTGCATGTCCCATCAAGGAAGCTTACTCCCTTACTGGGACAGCCTGTGAGCATTGCCAACTCATTGCCTTATTTCAAATAAACTCTTAAGTCTGTCCGGAGGTACATTCTCCAGGGGTGGAGGCAATGGGTGACCCAGAGGCAGTGAAAGTCTGCAGGGGCCTTCACTAGACCTTTCTTGACAGAGAACACTTATGTGAAGACCTTTGATGCCCAGGTAATGACACCAGCTATATAGTAAAGAGAGAGCCAGGTCAAGAAGAGCTCCGTCACCTCAGCTGCTAGGGTACCATGAAACTGAGCCGGGAGCCCAGTAAATTGGTTACAGAGACACAGTTCAGCAAGAGAAAAGTCAGTGGCAGTGATCAAAGGCAGGAGGGCTTTGTGCCAGAGGACACCTCAGTATAACAGTCAGAAAATCTGACCAGGACCAGGAGCCCTGGGGTATCTAAGAGCCAACATTTGCATGCAGCTGGAATCTGAGAAGCAGTCCACAAAGATGAACTGCCTCTCTGGCGAATGTTCACAGTCTGCCAAAGGACAATGCCTTGGTTAAAAAAGCAAAATTCTACATTGATCCATCGCTTTTAATTTGGGAACCATTGGGAGAAAAAAAAAAAAAAAAAAAATATATATATATATATATATATATATATATAAACTTCAAGTCTCTCCAGAATTTCCACAATAGCCCTTCATTTTTAAATACCACAAGGTGTTTGAATTATAGAAGCTGAGCCCATGAAGCAAACATTTATTTTATTTTGAATTATCTGATTATCTCAGGTTCTCTAGAAGGGAGAAGGTAGGGGAGGGGAATGTGTGGGAAAACCAGAGCCCTTATTCCCTCAGGACAGTTAAAGCTGACCCGTTTGTAGCCCAGGCAGCCACTTCCGGGGCAACAAGCGCACTCAGCCATGTGAGATAAATTAAGTATTTACTACGAAGGAACATGATACTGTAAGGTTTCTTCTCACACCAGAGTGGGCTGTCAAGTTGGAGTTAAGAGCAAGGCAATGATCCATATCATTTAGAGATGAGGGTACAGATGGCTTGGATATAATTTATACCTACATATCAAATGAAGGCTACTGACCAAGGCAGCCTAAAGCGGTTCTACTCTGAAAGATAATCATGTCTTTAAGGAAAACCTAATTTGTTGACTGTAGACATCAGCAGTTGAAAATGTTGACTCAGCCTGCTAATTTTAAGACTATAATCTATTTCTCAGAAGACAAACAGGTCTTCCCTTCCTTGGGAACACTGTTGTCCTTAAAAAGAAACCCAAGGAAAAGTCAGTCATTTCTCAATGTCATAACGACAGCACTCTGGAAACAGAATGTGAAGTATGTTAGGCACCGGTGTCTGTCTCTCCCTTCTAGGTATACTGTCTCATAGACCATATTTGCTAACATACATATTTGGTTGATTTTTCCAAGTGATCTCGTACTGCACTTGGTATGTCTTCACTAGAAAGAGGGACTGTTGCAAGTGCCTCTCCATGGGATGAGGCCCACGTGACTTTCTCTTGGAGCTACTGTCCTTTGAACATCTTTCTAGACCGGTTCTGTAACTCTTCCCACACATAATGAGCAATTCCCTGTTCATTACAACTCTGCTAACAAAACAGGCCACTTTATTTCTTCTGAATTCAGTTTTTTTCATTTGTTAACTGGAGATTATGTTCATAAAAAGGTACAAGGAAAAAAATAGCCATATGGAATATAAAAATTAGTGTACAGTGGGTATATGATAAATACAATGATTTCTTACCTTTTATCTATGATGTCTTTTATAAAATGTATAAGGTTGGTTTGGTATGTGTATGTGTGCCTGTGTGCCTGTGTGCCTCTGTGCCTGTGTGTGTGTGTGTATGCATGTAAAAGAGAGAGAGATACAGAGACAGAGAAAAAGACAGATGGTGACAGAGATGACCCAGGGACCCCAGACTGGTCTTGAACTGACAATCCTGCCTCTCCCCGGATGCTGGGATTCCAGGCATACACCACCACACTCCACTTAGAGTGTATTTTGCTATGTTGTTTTACCTGTTCCTCAATATCAGTTACTGTCTCAGAGAAACACCTTGTTCACTTTTGTAGCAACAGAACCTCAAACAGAGGACATATGCTTAATGAATGGCTTACAAATGATACTGATTTAAGGAACTGATGGAGTTATCTGAGACTTACTTTGTTTCAGACGGTTTCCAAGGTATTGGACATACAGAATGAGTAAGAATCCTCAAGAATGCTTTAATCTAGAGGACATATTAGACTGTGGGGAAGAAGAAGAAACCAGCCAGTAGACCATGACACTTTCATTTGGGGAAGCCATGCTGATAAACAGAGACAGATGGGGGTAGGTGGATGGATTGACTCATGGATAGCAAATGGGAATTTTTGAAATAAACCTACCAGGAGGCCCGTGTCACCAATGAAGCACTAAGCTATACATTCAGGACTTTTCTTGACACTCATTGATACTTATTAACTCTTTTGCTTTGCTGTCTTTGGAGACTTGGGGTTCCCTTAGGGAATAGCAAAGAGCACCCCGTGTGACAGACAGGTGTCACTTCCCAGATTGTCCTGTTGCTGTCTATGGAACCTCTTATCTTGCCTAGGCTTGCAGTGGCCTTCAGCATGTCCCTAGGTTTGGAGAGGAGATGAGGTCCTAAGTGAATATGCATCATTGACATAAACACAACCAGGTGAAGGACTTCAGCACCGCAGACTCACAGAAATGGCAAGGTTTCCCCTTATCCAAGTACAAGTGTTGACAAATGATTGACTTTCAGCTAAAATGGGCATATGCTCACAGCTTGCTCCTCCTGATGACTGCAATCTGAAACTGCTCCCATGAAGAAAATACCTCCTGCTGAGATTAGCTGAACCTTCTTCCTCATTTAACTGTATACAATAAACCCTCTTCCTCACTCAGCAGTAGGTAAAAAACAAATAAAAATGTTTTGAGTTCCCCAGCTGCTGGTGTGTCTCCAATCAGATCACATAGCCTGCTCAACTCTAGCTTTTCTGTATACGTCAGCCATCTCTTTATTTTCCATCGGCCTGAATAAGCCAACACCTAAGTCATTATGGCAGCGGATGCTCCTTCTTCCTACTCTCCTTGCTCAGGTACCCCTCTTGCTCTTGGTCCAGGACCCTTGCTTGAATTCCATGTTCATCACCCAACCTGTCCAGTTTGAATGATACAGCTGGCACTCCACCCCCACAAAAGAGGCTGAAGAGAGCATCTCTGGGTACCAACGCTGCTTTCTCATGTTTGGTGATAAGTTACCAGGCCACTGGAGAACACACTGCCAGGGGATTGTTTCTTTCAAGTCGCCAGAGAATCACAGTCCCAAATAAAATGAGAAGTGCTTTGCTTTATTTTTAAATAAATGAAGTGCCTTTTAAGTACAAGATTTTAAAGTGCTCTTAGAATGTGTCATATTTATCCTTCCATGTAAGGACTTCTTGGTTGTTGTTAGAAGTGACTGATAGACAAAGAAAGCAAAGTGTCTTGACCAGGAGGACAGCAGATGTCCTTAACAGACCCGGGGATGGGGGGGGGGGGTGGGCAAGATTCAGGATGTCTCACTTAGTGAACGCCTTGCCCAGAAATGCCCAGCTTCCAATTTCTGCCTCACCCCCTCCTTCCTGCTTCAATGCCCCATCTCCCTCTACCACTGTGGGCTCCTGGCCCATTCTACTCTTGGGAGTCTCCTAAAATCAAACAGCTACCAGCATGCCTCCAGTGGACCCTAATATCTGTTCAGCCTCACTGTTTCTTGAATACTTCAATATTTACCCTGATGGAGGCAGGGTGCACCTGCCCCCCCATTTCTGCCCAAGACAGAGCTATCTGCCTTTCAAGGGACAAGTGCATAATCATTTCCTTTGTGAAGTCTTCTCAGATCTTTTTGGCTCTCAGACATATTTGCTCTGTAGGTAGCATTTGTTGTTTATAGTGTGCATCCTGTTCTGTGTCCATACCACTGATCTATGATCCCTGTGTCCTCAGTAGTAACCCCCCACGTCTCATCCAGCCTTTGTGGGGACAGAATACAGAGGTAGGGCCTTGCACAGTAATGTTTACTGAATGAATGAATGAATGAATGAATGAATGAATGAATGAATGAATGAATAAGTGAATGACTCATTGATTGGCAGGAACTGCTCTTCAACACCAATTCTCATCCATCACACGCAGTAACTGTAAAGGCAAGGGAGTATATTTTTCCGCCTTTATGGTTTAATTGTCTCTCAAACTAGATTTTTCTATTAAAACACCTTCAAAGGTCCCCTAGGTTTTGTTAAAAGGACTAATGGAAATTTCATTCCCACCGTTGCTGCCTTCTAATGGAACTTTCTAGAGGTGCTTTTCTTTCATTCGCTGCTTTTTCAGGCAATGATCTTTCCTTCTATGTCAATAGCTTTGAACGTGCAGAAAGCCTGATTCTCATGCACAACCCAAGCCAAAAGTGTTATTTAGAAACCTTAAATCTTAAAGATAGTGAGAGAAAGGGGATTAACGCCACATCCCTATAATTAGGATATTTCCAATGAGTAAGCTTCTTGGCAGCCTTGATGGAGATGTGTGGATAGACTTTGCTCCTGAAAATTGAGGCCAGGTGAGCTGAGCATTAGTTCACATTTGGGTTTTAATGCCCAGAAATGTTCTCATGCCAACATATAGTCAATAACTCATGCCTTCGTGAGATGGGAAACAAAAGAACCAGAGAAGTTTTTGGTTGCTTTTAAAAATAAAGATGAACTTCTGGCAACAACAAAGAAGCCGTAGTATGGACCCCGGGAAAAGTCATTTTATTAAACAAGACGGCTCTACCATACTGCGGCAATGGCACTTTTTGCTGTTTTTAAAAATATATTTTGAAAAACCTTGATCTTATTCTGAAGGCAGTTTCTTTGGGGGAAGTAAAATTCTAGGAGAAGTGTATTACTTCTAAGGTCTCCAGTAACTGTCACCTAGATACCTGATGAGTGGCTGTTATCTGCTAGAACAATGTGGTGATAGTTTCTCATTTTCCAAAAGAGATCTTCTTTGCTAGTCTTAACCAAACATGCTGACACAGATAAAATGGCATCTGTGAGCCCCATAATACTCCTCTCCGGTACCCTCAGCAGTTATATAAAAGAGTGTCATTACTTCCCACTTTTTTTTTCTGATTTTCTCGTGTCTTACTGGCTTTGGTTTGTTTTTTGTACTCTTTTTTATTGATTTAAAATTCAAAAACATCATGTTTACCCATCTAATCAGATTAAATCACTGACTTTGGTGGCGTTTGGTACATCCTCACTGCTGTCCCTGTAGACTACGGATCTATTTTCTAGTTCTCTAGCTACTTCTTTGGAATATTTCAAATGAAGGGTACAATATGATACAGGAGCTACTTGGCTTTCTTCATCTCACTTAGCATAATACTTCCAAGTTTACCTGCCCTTTTGTGACTGAACAGAGTTGGGAAATCGTATTTGTATTTATGGGATCTGGTAGTCCACATTTTGGGGACATTATTGGTTTAGGAAATTATGATAGGGACTTAGAAATAGTGGTCCTGTAGGAAATCAACCTCCCAGATAGGAAAAATTTTAAAAGAAGTAGCAAGTGAATCTTAGATTCTAGCAATTCAAAGCTGGAGGCCTGAAGCCTGTCTCTGAGCAACTACTCACACGGGAACACATGCATGTGAAATGACAGGCGAATGTAAAGCTTACATTCCAATCTGCTTAACCCACAGTTACTCATAAAAGCAAGGACATGTCAATACCTTGAAAGTGGTGCATGCTCTGGATTGAGCACTGTGGCATCTAAATGACCATTCTTAGGAAAAAAAGCTATGTTTGTGATACTAAATTAAAACATAAAGCATCATAAATATTTAGCCAGCCCTTTATATATATGGGTGTTTTGCTTATTGTATGTCTGTGCACCATGGGTATGCCTGGTGCCCATGGAAAAGGGGATTAGATCCCCCTGGAGCTACTGTGAGATGCCACTTGGACGCTAGGAATTGATTCTAGGTCTTCTGGAAGAACAGCTAGTGCTCTTAACCGCCCAATCATCTCTCCAGCTCCAATTTAATTTCTCTTAACCAATTTCCTGACTTAAATGCACGTGTAAATACTACACTAACAAAGGGCACTTCAGAGCAGCATAATTATAGAAGAGTCATTTTTCAAAAATGATTTCCTGAATAATTCAGGAAATTATTTTTTAAAAGAAGGCATCTTTGTCTTTTAGAATTAAACAATAGTCAATAGATTTGGTAAAAACCAACAGATACGTAGCTACGAAGTCATTCATCTCTCCCTCCACCACCTAAAGCCTGCTCATTGACAACTGGAGAGTCTCTGGCACAGAGGCCTGTTCATTACAGCTGCAGTAGTCAATCCTTTTCCTCAATTTAAAAAAAAAAAGTCATTTTCATGGAAGAAAGGGGGGAACTAACATCAAGTTTGTACTTTCCTCTTCATGCCCCAGTGACTCTCCTCACTTGGTAGTCTAGCTAAGACCAGGCCAAAATGGTGACATTGAGGCACATGGAGCCAGATAGGATCTCTGGTTTCTCACTTAGATCTTTGGTAAGCGGCTCAGTGAGAGATTCTGCCTGGAAGTCTCAAGAAAAAAGCATTTATCGCTAGGGTCTGAATGAGATGAGATACTTAAATCTGTGTGACTGAAGGGATTCGGTGGGCTGTGTCAGCAAGGCAGACATCTTACTGATGTGAGGAAGTACAAACTGAAATTGGTCTGCTGTAAATCTTCCCAGAAAACCAACTTCAACATGTCTTGTTCTTCCAGAGCCAACTCCAGCACTGCTAGCGGTAGATACAAGATTAGTGGGACGGTGAGACCAGAGCCCCCACCTACACACTTTGCAAAGTGATTTATATCTGCAAGAGGCTTGGAACTCCTGTTTGGGTTCTTTATTAAATTGCCTTAAGGATATTTGATTTTCCAAAGTAGAGTCAAAACCTTCACCAAAACTTTATATCCCCACAGAAAGGAGTCCTGTTCTTTCTCATGAAGGGTTGGAAACGTCATCACAACCAGCCTTCTCATCTCCAGGTTCAGCCCCACTCTAGCTTGCCCACTGCTTTCCTTTCCACCTCAGGTCCTGGCTGAAGTCAAGACCTTCAGTCATTTCTTGATTATTGACTGTGCACACATCTTCCCCTCTCTTTGTTTTTATCCACTTTGTCTTTGGGAATCGATGTAAATATCACTTCCAGCGGCAAGGAATGGAGCTCCCTTCACATTTCCCAATCTGCTGATATAAGTATTGTTCCTTGGAGCACCTTAAGCTTAATTTTCAGAGCAGTTCCCATAGTCTAAAATGAAATGCTGGCTGACAGGACTATTTGTTTGACATTTATCCACTCAACTAGGATGTTAAGCTTGTAAAATCTGGAAACATGGCTGTTTTGCTCATCCTAGGAGTCAGCTAGTAAATATTTGTAGACTAGACAGTCAAGGACAACCTTCCAGCCTGGACTCAGACACTGCTCTGGGATGTGAGCTCTGTGTTGGAGTCTCACTTTCTGATCATTTCCATTGCCATTAAAAGGAAGACAAAACGTAGCCCACCTTAATCTGGCACTTCTGGGACTCTCACATGTTTACTGGGAAACCCTGAGACATGTAGACAGCTAAACTACTATTACTATGCTTTCTAAAGTCTCAAAAGAAAAGTATGATCACACAGAGTGGTGTCCTGCATGTGTCTGCTAGAGCAGGAATTCCCCCTGCGGCATCTATTTATTTCCTGAATTTTATGGTTCTTTTGGCAATTCAAATGGGTAGTGAAATGAATGTGGAAATGGCTGCCCCGTTGGCTTCCACCAGAGGAAACACAACTGCACCACACAGAAGACAAATCAAAGCCCTGATTGTCACTAGGAGCCCAACATGGCTGCCACAGGAGAGGTCAAATTGAAGCTATCTGAAGTCAAGTTTAAAATGAGATTTTTAAAAAAAAGTTTGTGTTTCTAGCCTCCAATAGTCCCCTACATTTCCAATAATCAATTCCTTCCCATCTGCTACTGACAGCTCAGTGTCCCTTCTGATAATGCTCTCAGGTGTCAACAGATAAAGTATGGCTGCTTTGATTCCAAAGCACTGATTGTTGTCAGTGGCCCACACTTTGGACACGTTCCCCTTGGAAGCCCAGCCAACAAATTTCAAAAGTTACAGGGCTAGTGATCCAGTGTGGTCAGACTCTAAGGCCCCTACCTAAAAATGGGCCTGAATGGCTTCCACTGAATATTGCCAGATTCCTGACCAAAATAATAATAATAATAAAACAATAAGAACCCACCCCCCACCTGCTGTTTGCTCCTATCCCCTCTCTAATCTGTACTCCAATCCCCTAAAAAAAAAAAAAAAAAAAAAAAAAAAAAAAAAAAAAAAATGTTGGAAGCACTGCCAAGGTCTTTCAAGAACCATTCCAAGGAGCCTTGGGCAGCCTGGCTCTCTAAAAGGATACCATTGTAATGTCAAGTGCTCATATTACAACGACATACATGCATGTCTCACAGAAACCAAGGTTTATGTGTTTCAGGATCTCTCCTTAGTTAACCACAATTGCAGGGAAATGGTACCACATTCGTTGAGTTAAATATGGTAGCAATTACTTTGCTGGCAAAGAAGAAGGGGGGGGGGGGGCTTGAATGCCCAAGTTCTCTGAGTCAGGATTAAATAACCATGTCTTTCAGAGTTACACTGATAACTTGGAAAGCTCCCCTCACGCTTGCAACTTCTGAGAAGCCAGTGTTTCTCACAGACAAGCCCATTTGGGCCTAGGCAGGAGGCATGTCAGACAACTTCAGGGGAAAAAAATATCAAAGAAAAAAATTAATACATACCAGCCCAAGCGCGTGCACGAACACACAGACAAAGCTACTCTTGAGTTTGCAGATTATTAAATGCTTTTAGATACCAGGAAATAACTTGAAAATTGCTTTCCTGTATCATATTTACTAAAACAGCTCTATGGTGTGCTTTGGGGAAAGAAAGACAGGGGTCGGGTAACCTGAGCATTATTTAATGGTCACTGGTTTTACTAATGGCCAGCCAGCCTTTTGGATTTCATTAGAGCTCAAGAATTTGATAAGATTCCTGGGAGCACACTAAACCTAGGGGCCCTTTTCAAATGCAATGTAGTTTATGTTTAGGGTCCCAGTTTCACTCAGAAGAGAAAATGATTCCCTTTCAGCATCTTCCACTATTGGCTAGGATGTCACAAATGACTCAGACCTAGAGCCCCAAGAGTCAAATATAAACAGAAGCAAGGCCCATGCCTCTGTTCTACCACTAAAGAGTGTCAGCTCCTAGACTGAGATATAGACTCTTTTAACACAACACAGCAAGCCAGCAGGTCAGGGATAGAGAGCTTTTCTAGCATGAGAAATTAAGGAGTCCGATTTTTTTTTTCTTATAGGGAATTGCACTGATACCAAGTTCAGAAATCCAATAATCTGCAGACTCACCAGGGTGTCTAACAGTTTGAGCTAGCCAATTCACAGTTACTAAGAAAAACACTCAAAGGAATTGGAATTCAATGAGGTGTGTCTAGGGGTAGGAGGCTGAACAGATTTCTCTGGAGAAAAAGAATTTCCTAAAAGAGCAAGGTAGATTTGGAGGGAGGGAGAGAGGGAGAGATAGATATTAAATGGATAGTATCAGCCAATAGACACATAGGTAACTAGGTGGTGGGTGCCGGTCAGTAGATAATAACATATCTCTTGACTTAGGTAGGAAGAAAGATCTAAAACAAAAACATGAACTTGATTCACTTCCATTTTATTTAAACGGCTAGAAATGTGTTTCTTCCCTGCAGAGAGACTAGCTCTTAATAAAAAAAATTTTAAAAAAACTTTTCTTCAAATTCCTTTGAAGATCAAGCGGCAATAAGCAACTCTAATATTTATTGAATAGGAGACCATAGGAGGCAATATATGGCAAGTCTTATGAAAACAAACAAGAACCATGTCTTTTTGATGCAATCTAGTATTATTAGAGGTGGCCCCAAATTCACAATCTAGCTAGGAAGGACCTTGAAATTCTTTTGCCATCTCCACCTCCAAAGTCTGAGATTATAGGTATGCGTCCCTGTTTACAGGGTACTGAGGTTGAACTCAAGGCTTCTGGCATGGAAGCCCTTAACCAACTGAATTAGACTCAAGTCTAAATATATAAAGGTTATAAAGCAAGGTAACAAGTTAAGTAAAATCTGTCAGTCTTCTTTCTAGAGGACCAGATTGTCAAGGAAGGGCCAGCCCTAATCTGCAGCCTGAACCACTCTCCCCTTATCCCCATTACTCTGTATGCCGCAATGGCCACTGGGAACACACACATTGATCCTCTAGCCTAGGCATCTCCTGTCTGTTCAAGCCACAGCACCATGGGTCCCCATCAGTAGTAAATACCTCCAGGTCCAGGTCCTAGAAGCAGTTTGAGGACCTTAGGAGAGAGATCCCAGTAAGGTGAATAAATGCTTTGTGGGAGACATCAGGCAACAGAGGCTGTGCAGTCCTCGGGAGAAGAGAGAGAGGCCAGAGTAAGCATAGGAAAGCATAGGGCATGTCTTGCCAGAGTCTAAGGTTGGTGCTTCCAGCAGCTGCATTCCTGATTAACCGTTGTAGATGTTATAGAGAAGATCAAGAATGTACATTATCATGTGAGTTATCAAACTATCCCAGATCTTGGCAGGTTAAAGCAGTAAACATCATTTTAATATTCAGTTTCCTTGGACCAGCAGCTGGAAGCAGCTTAGCAGGGGAGTGGAGGTTGCTGGTCCTGGGGCAAGGGGAAGTTTGAATACCCATGAAAGACTGGAGGAAGAGCCTATCTCAAGCCCCACCCATGTTGTTGTTGGTAATGAACAGCTTAGCAGGAAGCTGCTTCCCACAGCAAGGACCTTCTCATAGAATGAAGACTGGAAATGTCTTTCTGTACGCTGTGAATATCATTCTTTCAATAAAAGGACTGTTTTGGCCTTTTGTGGGCACTGCAGTAGGTGGGGGAATGGAGGTAGGAGAAGGAGGGCAGAATCAGAGAGAGACAGGACAAAATATTCTGTCCTTGGCAAGACAGAATAATGGAAATGGGTTGAATTAAGATGAAGGAGCTAGCTAGCAATATGCCTGAGCCATAGGCCAAACAGCATGAAATCAATATAAGCGTCTGAGTCAGGGGAGGAGGGGGGCTAAGGAGCGGCAGGCGGGTTCAAACCACAGGGCTGCCTGGACGGGGTCAGAAACCTCATGCTACAGACTGTGGATAAATTTATCTGACCTTTTACTCTTTGATGAAGCTGGGGTGTATTCGAACTTAGAATTTTCCTACTTCTCTGAATTTTCTTATAAGTGGAGTTTCTCCACACATGTCCCCAATTTCTAACACTCAGCTCAGAAAGCAATACCCAGGGAGTAAAAATAAACCCAAGTCCTTTCATAACCAAATCTTAGAAGCAATATAGTTGTGTGTGAGAGAGAGAGAGAGAGAAGAGAATTGAGAGACAGAGAGAGATTGAGAGAGAGTTTTCTTCCCTGTGGGAGATTACGTCTATTTTTAAAGGATCTTTCTACAAATCTCTTTGGAGATCAAGTATCCAGGTCTAACTTTAACATATGTATGGCCTAGAACAAAGGTAAAATAGAGGCTCATATATCATAAGTCTAAATATTTTGCAGTACTGGAGTCAGGCACAGTGCCTCATATATGCTGAAGGTCTACCATCAAGCCACACACCCCCAACCCCATGCATCTAAATATCTAAAAGCTATCAATCACCATAATAAATTGTGTGTTTCACTCATGTGAAGTAAGCATGAGACATGACCAGAGACATCCAGAGATGTCCTCAGTGAGTAGCTTTGGAAGAAACTAAGTGTGGGGGCCCGGAGTGACCAAGAAGAAAGGTATATAGGGAATGGTAGAATTCTTTTATACTCTATTTTTCTAGAGAACCAAATGACTTTCCTCTGTCTCACTGTAATAAATCTGGGTCTAGCACTTAGAGATGGATGTCCTTTTCCAACTCTTCAGTGGCCTCCTTCAAACTGCCTCATATCCCTCAACTCCAGCTCAAATACCCCTAAGCAATATCCTGATAGACAAACCCCAGTTGGTCACTGACTTCCTGGTTACAATGACTCTCCGTGCTCCTTCCACATTCTACCATAATTGTTTATTTTTTCATATCTAACTACATGACTCGGCCTTAGAGGATGGTAGAGTGCTTTTGAGCAGGATGGGGTTATCATAAGTTCCATCCTCACCAGGAGCATGCTCTACACAAGCAACTATCCTCACAACATCCCCTGAGGACCCCCACCTTCTCTTCCCTATTTTGTGCAAAGCCAGACCCCACCCCCGGACACTTTTCTATCTGCCTGGCTCCCTCAACCCAGGGAGTGACTCCTGTTATAAAAACTCCACCCCATCCCAATGCTGTGGAGATTTCAGCCTGGGGGGGGGAAGGAAAATTGTCTTCCAATTCTTTCCTCTGTAATCCCTCATTCCTCTTCCGAGGTCATCCTTACACTGCTTGGAACTTCGTGGCAGTTACATAGAGGTATTGTTGTCTGGGTCAAAAGCCATCCACTAACTCTATACTGAAGCAATGTCACAGAAGGTAGCACTAACACATAGAAGTTTCTTTAACACATATTTCTTTTCACTATGGCCTTTAAAAATATGACCACTTAAAAGCCTGTCTTGCTCTGCTAAAAGGATAATTCTCCTCCCCCAAGGAAGGGACCAGACCATGGGAACACAAGGGATCTCTGATACTGAGCGGAACAACTGGCTAAGACGTTTATTGATTCTCCACTTAGTCCCTATTTCATTGTGCCCATAAAATCCGTTATAATTTTTAGTATGATAGATTTCAGACAACTTATAGCTCCAACTGATGACTTAGCAGTGAGTAAATCATTTCTTATTTCTAAGGAGCACTCAAGGTATCTGTTAAATAGGAGTGAAACTGTGTACTCAGAGGCTGAAGCAAACTAGAGCTGCTGTTGCTGCTACATCCAAGTCCCGCTGATCAACTGTGGAATGCAGACTTCTAAGAGCCTTGTCACATCTGGTTCAGGTTGCTGATGGTCCACAGTGGCCCGAGTTCATTACCATCTAATAACTGCCTGGCCTCTGTCAAGGCCGCCTAGAGTGGAGACTGCAGCCTAACACCCACATCTGCTGTGGGTCCCGGTATGCCCGAATCCCTATCCTTGTGACCTCCTTGCTGGCTGCCACGGTGTCAAAGGCATAGTGAGTAAAGCTGCCAATCTCTGCCCCTGAATCACAGATGTCAGTTCTGAAAGACACCCTGTAGATTACATAGTCTGTCATTAGCATGTTCTTTGCAACATGGGGACAGAAGAAGCTATGTCTGGGAACAGTTGTGAAGAGTGGAGGAGTTTTTATTTGTGACTCCCTCATAGTAAATACTGACACCTTGGAAATGCTATAGCTGTTTGTTGAGTGAATAGGGAAGTAAACGCCTCTTTTAAGCATAATAGTGATTCTGGATTGTTTTCTTTGCTAAAGTTGAGGAATCCACTTGTTTGGTCCTGTTTATTTTAGTTCTTAAGACAGGCTCATATACTGTAGCCCAAACGGATCTGAAACTTACTATATAGCCAGACAGACCTTAAATTCACAGCTATCAGTTTTCCTGGTTCAACCTCTAACTAAAATATTTCACACACACACACACACACACACACACACACACACACACACACACACACACACACATTTATCTCTCCTATTGACATGACAATATTTCAATCATTACATACATGTAAATACTACAACTGCATTTACTCCACTCTCCAGATGAAGGTTTACAACCTCCAGTTACATTGATTTTTCGAAGTTAGGATGCTCTTCTAGGCAGCTTCTGCACCAGAGCTCATGATCAAGACCCTGCATCACTGCCAATAAAGCCTGAGGAGACAGACTGAGCCCAGCAGACAGAAGGCAATGCAAAGGCTACAATCTAGCCATTCGGAGGAAAGTTCTGAGTAAATAGTTATTGATCCTAGAATACAATTGTCTCTAGCATCCCATGACATCACTAAAAGGACAGAGCTTTGCTTTGGATACCTGTGATTATGAACTAGGAGAGTCTTCATTCCTTCGGTCAGCCTGTTGGTCCAATACAAGGGGTTCTTTGGGTTAGACAGTAATCACAAAGTGCCTGAAGTATTAGCAAGCATAGAAAAGCTTTTGAGTCCTGGAATGGAAGGACCCTGCTTTCAGATCTGGAATGCGTAGAACTTTAAAAAAAAAAAAAAGTGCATTGTTCTTCTCATATGCCGGGCTGGATGAGGAACAAACAGTTATAATTTAAAAGCTCATTTTCTTTATGAGAAAAGGTCTCACACATATCCTCAGGTGGTCTGGAAACCAGTTATGTAGACTTGGCTGGCTTTGAACTCACAAAGATCTGCCTATCTCTGTGATCTAAATTAAGTATATGACACTACACTTGGCTTGTTAAAAGTTTTTCAAAAAGTCCAGGAGGGAGTCATTCTCTTTTTTAAAGATTGCCCATTCCTTCCTCAGCGCCCTCCACTGTTGCTTTAATCTGTTTATCTTTTGCAAGAAAATACCAAGTCATCGCTTCGGATTTTTCTAAGCAAGACTAATAATTCTGATAGTAACTGTGCCCTCGGTGGTTTTTTTTTTATTTTTGTTTTTTTATTCCCCAGAAAGGGGGGAAGCAAATGCCAGAAACACTTGGAGGCTCCTAACTCACACTATTGTGGGGACTCCCATTGACTTCACTGGGGGGGCTTTTTGAATTGAGGTGATCCGAGCTACAGACCACCCAATATGAAAATAAACTTACTGCTAATTCTTCTAGCACACAGCCAAATGCAACAAAACCAAAGGGAACAGGCAGGCAGGCCACCCCTTGCAAGGAGCCATGTGTGTATAGATCACACAGGGAGTGTTGTGCTGTGAAAGGCTGGTAGGGGAGGGAAATAGCACCACAGGAGAGATGTGTATAGGTCACACAGTGGGGACTTTGCACCCATAGGGTAATGGGGAGGGGCAGAGTGGGAGGTTTGTACTTGTAGGAGATGGGGGGGGGGGGTTTCTAACAGTGAGATTTACACTGTAAGAGGATATGTATGGGGAACACAGTGGGGTGGGCCTGCATAAAAGGCATGTGAGAGTTCACACAGTGAGAGGGATGCACTTCAAGAGAGATGTGAGACAATCACACCATGGGGCTACCCAATGGGTGTGTCCCACAGTTAGGGGTTTGTTGCCAACAAAGGCCTTTCCTAGGACATAGCAGAAAGATCAGCTCCGTATTTTGAGGAGACTGTCCATGTATGCAACATTTGTTTGGAAACTCGCTCGATTTGATGTGGCAAACATTTTCTGAACACTGAAGAAAACCAAAATAAAGACAAAAAGTAAAGATGAAAAATAGCAAACCTCTTGTTTTATAAAGTCCCAGTCTGAGTGAAGCTCTCAAGTGAGACTACAGACACCTGCCAGTGCAGGGGTCTAAGGGACCACTGTCCTCAGAGACACAGGCAAAGGATACATGGCAGTTTCTCCAAGAACTGACATACGAACACTCTGCCAAGGAAAGATCCATTCAGAGGAAAAGTCAAGAGAGAACATTCTAGAAAGAGGAACAAATGTAAGCACAGCTCAGGCCTCACAGTGGTTACTTAAATTGATCTAGTATCAGCCAGCACATTCCTCTTTTTACCCAGGAAGCAGCTAGTGTTCCAACATTTTAAAAACCTGAAACATGGGCTGACAAGATGGCTCTGTGGGCAAGGGAGCTTAGTTGCTACCAAGTCTGATGATTTGAGATCAATTCCAAGAACCCAAAGGATAGGACAGAATCGAATGCAAGTTTTCCTCTGACCCCGGTTTGCGTGTTATGACACATACTCCCCTATCATCACACACACACACACACACACACACACACACACACACACAGATGCAGACACACACATACACACACACACACACACACACATACAAGTAAATAAATAAATAAATGTAATTTAAAAAAAAAAAAATAAGAAGACCGGCAGAATTTAGTGGAGATGACAGGTCATTTTACATCCGGACTAAGTGTAGACCATGGGAGGCAAGTGTGCAGACTCCAGAGAACACTTTCATGACTGTTCTGTAAGACAAACTCAAACCAGA
The DNA here is from genome assembly GCA_033318265.1 of Phyllotis vaccarum. Classification (NCBI taxonomy): domain Eukaryota; kingdom Metazoa; phylum Chordata; class Mammalia; order Rodentia; family Cricetidae; genus Phyllotis; species Phyllotis vaccarum. The sequence goes on along the minus strand of JARWLC010000004.1, from coordinate 71,335,610 downwards.
CCCCAGAATCAAGCACAATTCCTCACGTACCCAACATGCTGCTTTCAAATAAGCTTCATTAGGAGAACTGGAAGAAGGGAGCTGTAACTGGTTGCATTAAGGGTCAGGTGCTTGGAGAATGAATGTACATAGGGGAGCCTCATTGTATGAGGCATGTGCCTGGCACGGAAAGGATCATGAACCTCCTGCCCACAGGCATGAGGAGTGTGATCTTCCCCTCCTAGCAAGGGACAAACATCTTATGCTTTGATCAAACTTTGAAATGAATCTAAGCTCCTCTGAGAATGAGGCTATATCCCTTAGCTCTTCCTGTGTGACTCATTTCTCCCTTGACCTTGATTCCTGGGTCTGGGTAAAGCCTGCAGCACACACTGTGCTCACCAGGGCTCCTGAAGGCTTCTTGTGAAATCAAGCCCCCCCCCCCCCCCCCCCGCGCGCGCTTGAAAACTCTGGATGATTCAGATAAAAACACCCAAGGACTATGTGCTCCCCAGGAACCCAGAGCTACTTCCTCATGACACACCTGGGGTGCTTCCTGATGAACCTCAGCTTCCTTGCTTCTCCTCCAGTAGTGTCGAGGCTGTAGCCAGCCTCACCAGACTCCCATTTTAACCCACCAGAATCCATCTAAGTTACTGGTGTGCAGACACCCTTGCCTGTATGCTGCTTTTTCTTGGAAAGGGAACTGGTATGCTGATGGAGTGGTGAAAAGATTCAGGAGAGATAAAGGCAATGGGGTGAAGCTTAATTGAGTACCATTGTGCCCATCCATCTTTACAAGGCACCTGACTTAATTTCCACACCATCACGTGAAGCTAGTAGTATCATTACCTCAGTCTATAAATGAAGAGTTATGAATAAATCATCAAAGACATGCAATTTGCAATGGAAGGGCCAGGAACCAACAGGTTTCTCCAAGTACTGCTCACTACACTTCACACTGGAGCAACTACAAGTTTAGTTCAAAAAGCTATATCCAGTACACTTCAGTCCACACCCTGGTCACTGCTCACAGCAGGAGCTAGAGCCAATGAGGCCTTTGGAAGGTCACATATCTTTTATAGAACATCATCACTGTTCTGTGCCATCAGGAAAAAGATGTGGCAATTGCTTATTTTTATTGTTTTGGTTCTCTGAGACAGGGTTTCAAACACACTGTATACACGGATAATCTGAATTTTTCATCTACCTGCTTCCATCTCCAGAGTGTTGGGATTATGGAGGTGCACTATCCTGCCAGACGTATTCAGTGCTGAGACTGAACCCAGAGCCTCATGCACACTAGGCAAACACTCTACCAATTGAGCTACATCCCCTGCCCAAGATGGGACAATTATAATTTTCTAACAAGAATTGAAACTCTAAAGCCAGGCGTTGGTGGTACATACCAGGGGTCCAAGCAGCGCTCACGAAGTTGAAGCAAAGGGGTTCCTTGTTTGAGGCCAAGTTCAAGACACTGTGTTAGCATAAAACCAAAACAAAACCAGCTAAAAAGTACACACATGCACACACACACACACACAATTTGAAGGCCTTCTGTGTGACTCTCAGACTAGATAGCCAAAGACCACTTCAACGCCTTCACGGCAGCCATTTAGGTCCTACCCTGGGTACATCTTTGTCAGTAGTCTTCTCATACCAGCTAGCAAGGCATGATCTGTTTCCAAACAAGGGCTTTGCCTCACTGTGAATACTCCAGCTGGTGCATAGGAAATGGGTCTCCAGAGTTTAAAAACAGAGGATGCCTGGACATGAAGCCTAGGGTCCTCAGGCCTAGGGTCAAAGGCACAGCTTCCCGTCATTCTGAGAACTCTGTTAAAGAGTCAGGGAACTTCATCCCAGGCAGGAGTATATGGTTCTCCTCAGTGGAATCCTGGAGCAGCCTGGAGGCTAGGAGACAGAACCCTTAGCCCATAGGCTGATGTGCAGGGAGAGACTTGAGGGGGGATAACACCCCACACACCCAATCTGCTTTGTTTGGAACAAACAAGTCTTATGGAGAGATCATAAATCCAGGGCACTCAGATGGGGTTTTGTTAGGCCCATCCGCCTTTCAGCTTCTGCTGTTTTAGCTTTCTTTTTCCTGGCTGGTATCTATTTGTTGATTGGTTGGTATTTTTGTGGCTGGAAGACTTGTCTCCTATGAGAATTTTGAATATCTGAGGGCCTTTATTATGTGGAGCATCCTGTAGCTTCTATCCTAATAGTTAGAAAGATTCCTCAGATTCCAGTGCTTTCGAGGTCCTTAAAGATAGCTTTTTAGGGGCTCAGTAGGTAAAAGAGCTTGATGCCAAGCCTAAAGACCTGAGTGAGTTTGATCATCCATGGAACATACATGACAGAAGAAGAGAACTGATTCCCACAAATTGTTCTGATTTCTACTGGGCCATAGTACATGTGGTCACAGGCACACACAGTACATGTGGACACATACTCTGAGATCTTCACTGAATAGGTATTAGTTTTTCCAAAAGTGACTTTTCCCCCAGAGGCTACCTGCTGAAGGAATCTCACCCATTACTGAGTAGAAATTGGAAATGGTTTGTCCTGTGGCTCTACAGGGAACGAGGACATTTGGTCTTTCCCTTAAGGGAGTGGCTCTTGATCTATCATGATGTGGTCCAACCAGTTAGGTGTGGAAGAATTTGTGGTTCAGAGCAGATATAAAAAACAATTTACAAATAAACTATTGAGGAAGAAAAAAGTATTTACTTATCCACCACAAATCAGTCATCCTAGTACCTGAAAGACTTGAGAAAGCCTTATCTTCCACATCCAACAGCTTATGCTCTGCAGGAGGCAACAGCGCATTCCTTATAAGGTTAGACTGTCAGATTCCAGTGTACCAGAGAGGGAAACTGAGGCCGGATGCCTTTCCTGCTCAGTGGGTCACATGAGTAACAAGACCAGTGAGCTTGGGACAGGAGCAGAGGTGATAAGGGCCATTTGAGTCTGGAGTTTTTCTTTTCTAAAGAACCCAGAATGAACGTGGCTTTGCAGAGCAGGATGAGGATAATGAACTCTGCCTGCCTTCCTGCAAAGCCCAGAGGACGGAGGGCAAGACCTGCTGAGCATAGCCTGTTGTGAGCTACAGAGCAAGAGTTGTCTCCTGAACTTGCTTCCCTTTGCTTTTCATGCTGTGCCCTTGTATACTGAATGCCCTCCTCTCCATCCATGCCACATGCAGACTGTGAGATTTAGGTCAAATGCCATCAGAGAAGTTTTGTGATCAGTCTAAATGGGTTGGTTCATTTATATCTTGGCTTTGTCCTTTAGAAGTCATATGAACAAGAATAAATTGTTTTCTCATTTCTAAACCGAGAATAATAATTGGTAAGAATTAAATTAGTAGGAGTTGAGAGATGACTCACTTGGTAGCATGCTTACTACACAAGCATGAGGACCCAGGTTCGATTCCCAGCACCCATTTTGAAGCCAGGCATAGTAGCTCTGTGGAAGCAGAGACAAGAGAATCTCTGAGGCTTGCTGGCCAGCTAGTCTAATCAAATCATTGGGCTCTAGGTTCAGTTAGGGACCCTGTGTCAAAGATTGATGGATAGACAGATGGATAGACAGACAGACAGAGTGCATAGTGATAGAACTCAATGGCAACCTCTGACCTCCACACATACACACACACATGAATATTTACATACACATAAAATTAAGTTAGCTGCCATTACAGATGACACATACCTGTAATCCCAGCACTCAAAGGCTAAGGCAAAAAGACTGCTATCAGTTAGAGGGCAGTCTTGGCTGTATAAGTTCAGGCCTGTCTTGACTATGGTGTGACTCTTTTTCTCAAAAACAAAAACAATAACAATTTAAAAAGAAGTAAACCATCAAATCAAATATTCATTTAGAATACATCATAATTTCTTTCCATTAAGATTTTCTTCATTAGTTACCAATAGACATAGACCACACCAGATATTGGTGGCTGCTTTATTTTTCCAGCTATTGATTTGCAATTTGTTTTTAGAATTTCTCTTCCAGACAGATAGCTCAGGAGTGATAATGGATTGGAAGACGAGCCTTCAGAGGTAGGATCAAGAGTTCAAGGCCAGCCTCAGCTGTGTAAGTTCAAGACCAACCTAGGCTACATAAAAACCATGTCTCAGTTCTTTAAAAGTTGGGGAAGGTTAGAAATGAAGCGATAAATAAATAAGATATCTATGTCTCTGGTACCTGGCACAAAAGATGTACTAAATAAATGGGAATGTATGCTCAAAATATCATCATCATCATCAATGCATTAGTGGACTAAGAACTGAACATTAAAAGTGCATTGTAGAAAAGGAGCACAGGGTCAGAGGCAGATAGAACCAGAGAAGAGAGGGTCCCTCAGTCTGAAGCTCGAAAGCTGACTTAAATGGGGTGGGGAGCCTAGGAGGTGAGGTGGAAAGTACATCCTGGAAGCATTTTCACATAGGGACAAGGGTAAAGAATGAAGACACATTCAAGACAGGCTTTGTGAATGTGTGGTCCCGCAGTTATCCCAGGCCCTGCTCAGAAGGCAGAAGCTTGGCTGGAGTCTCTGCATTCACCATCTTAAAGTTCTTACTGCTTTTGAACAAGAGACCCCCCTCCTCCCCCTCATTCCCCTCTTACACTGGGCCCTGCAGATGATGCAGATGGCTCTGGATCTACAACGCTGCTTCTTCCACACACTCTCCAAAACATCTATGAATTCAAATGTGTCATGTCTTTATACAGCCTCACCGCCTGCCCTCTGGACGGAGAAAACGGAAGTAATGTTTAGAAATGCTGCAGTTGCTAGGAGAGTTGACAGACAAGAGGCGTTTCAAAGCAGCTGGAATCTGATTTTTCCTGGAAAGGGGCCTTTCTGCAGGATACTGGCTCCAGGTGACAACCAGGCTATTTATTCTAAGCCAGGACAAGGCAAAATCCCTGTCCTGGAATTCAAGCCATAGGGTTCATCATTTGCTGATATTCTAAGAAACCATGGAAGGAAGATTATTCCAGTGAGCAGCAGGTAAGGGGTTAACTCTTTCTCCACACCAGAGTAGGGTCTCAAAGAGATTTTTACATTGAACAAATATCTATATACAACCTGACAGTTGAGGGGAGGGGGGCCTTTCAAGTCAGTGTAAACACCGAGGCTGATTTGAGAGTTGAGAACTCAAACTTCTGAAAACCACTTTTATTTCCAAATGGCAGCCCCCAACCCCTGTGCTCCCCCACCCTCACCCCTGCCCCCCTCCACTCCCTCACCAAAAGTCACTTCTTTAAATAAGCAGCAAGGGTAACGGAACGATGAACAAATTTCACTTCTGTTCAGCTTTTCCATCCCCAGCACGGCCTCCGTGAGGCCAGATGGTACTGGAGTCATCGTAAGTCAATACATCTGGCGACATTCCTGGAATGACAAACCTGACAGGGCAGCGTCAGGCTCCCACACAAAGCGCCTTTTCAGAGCGCCTGCCCTGGGACTTGTCTGCCATAAGCAGAGCCTAATGTATGAAAACAAAGTAAAAGTGAGTTCTTTCACCGGACCTGCACTGGGAGTTTTAGTTTTCACTGTTCTTGTTAATGCAATTCACACTCCTTGCCCTCATTCTGCCTCAGCCTGAGCTCTGCCTGATACTGAAACAGCACAGCGTCTGAGCCCTGACTGTGTTGGAGCTGCTGAGGGTGCAAAGCCAGCTGCCATCAACCCAGCCAGTCAAGTTTTGGCATCCAGGTTGCAGGGCCCCTTGGGACAGACTATATCTCAAAGGAGAAAGGGTTGAGTCTTAGGAGGCATGGGGATCAGCCCCAACACCAACCTTTTACCAGGGGAGTTTATGCATTAGGCCCTGTCAGTAACCTCTGACCTCCCACTAGACAACAGCCCTTTAGAGAGCTGCTTGGCATAGCCATAAAGGCTGATGAGATATAGCCATAGGGGAAGTCAGACATTTATTAGAGCCTAAGGTCACTTCCCAAAACTGACTGGGGGGGGGGGGTGTCCTGAACCTTCCATGTGATTGTTCTAAGCAGCACATTTCAATGAGGTCTCTGCTCAAAATGGGGAAACCATCACTTCACATGCTTGAGCCAAGGTTTGTTGTCTTAATTCCAGTCAACTAAAATGTGCTGCATGCCAAGATATTCCACATCAGGGCATAGCGAGAGGTGACACAGATTTTATTTACACTCTTGGAGACTTCTCTGAAGTACCTCACTCTTGACAGCTTCCTCTAATAGAAGACATCTAACAAGGAGACAGTGATCTGTATTGGCTCCTTCCAGTGTGGTCAGGCATAATGAGGAAAATAAATGGGTACCACAGAGTAAACGACTTGAGGTGGCTTTGGATGGGAAAGCTTTGACAGGAACCTAAGGATAAGATGGAGACAGCCATGCCAAGCCAGAGCAAACAGGCCTGCAGGCTAAGCTGTTTGTGGCTTCAGCAAAACTCTTAGGAGAAGATAAATTTGGCTCAAAGTATAGAAATGGGATGAGCCTGGGAATACAGCAGCAGGAAGGGCTTAATTGACCCAGAAAGAATCCTAGATGATGATGAAATCACTGGTTCTTACTGGCAATACCATTGGTTGTCATGGTCAGAGTGAAGGCAGTGAGTGCTCTGGCATCTAGTTGAGTAGAGGCCAAGGATGCAGCTACCATCCTACAATGCAGCCTCCCACAACCCCACAAGGCCAAGAGTGGCCCACACCGTCAACAGTGCTGACATTCCAAAGCTCTTCCCTAAGAATGGGGGGAATGGGTGGAGGAGTGGACGGTGGACAGAGACACAACACAAGGAGAGACCAGGTCTGAGAAGAAATGGTCCAGTGTAACAGAAAGAACATACCAGAAAGGAAAGTATGACATGCTATCTGTGATCACTAGTGTGTGAACACTTTTCATTGTGTGTGTGTGTGGGAGGGGGTGAACAAACACCTGCTTACCCAAGGCAGGATGCCAAAGACTCACCAAAGGAATAGTTCTCCTCAAGTCCAGCTTGGTGAACCAGAGAGTTTACTAAGGTTCATTTGCAACAGCATGAATGAGGGGGGCTACTTACAGGAGGCTGGTGACCCCCAGACAGCCTCACCAACAGTCTTAGCCTGACACAGATGATGACCTCCCACAGCTCCATAGTAGACTTCCCTCTTAACTTTCTATATATTCAGTCACCTACCATGCTGGCTGTTCTCGGTGTCACCTTAACTACATGTGGAATTAATCAACACCCAAGCAGCTGGGCACACCTATAAGGGATTTTCCTTGGTTGGATTACTGGAGGTAGAAAATCTACCCTAAATCTGGGCCAAACTTTTGGGTGGCAACCCACATAAACGGGCATGGAAGAAGAAAGCCTGCTTGCCGGCAAGCTCATCCTCAGACATCCCTTCTCTGGTATTAAAACAATACTTCATCTGGACTCCAATGTAAGTTGAAAACAGGGAACCTCCCTAGGATTCCAGCACCAGATTGGGACTGCTGAGCCACTGAGCCTTGCTGATCGAACAACTACCTGATCCCCAGTCAGGAGGAGCTAACAACTGCTCAGATCACAACCTGTAAGCCACTCTAATTAATAAATACCTTTTAATCTATTTATGTATTACTTCATTCTGTGTTGTTCCTCTAAAGAACTCTGACTAATGCACCCACCGAGACCGCATGCAGCTCTGGCAGCAGTGTATACAGCTGGTAGAGAGAGGATCCTGGATGGAGGGGCTGGACTCTCCCGTGACAGACTAATAACTCTCCAGTCCCTCTTTCTATAAGGGGAAGTCAATAGGCCCAACTTTATTGAGCGTCTCCTACAAGTAATTATGGGTGTTCTCTTTAACCACTCCAAGATTTAGACAATGTGGAAGAAGTGAGCAGAAAGAATCATGCCAGAACTGAAGGACAGAGAGGAGTGTGGTGAAACACCATCTTTGGGACATGACATGGCCACCAAACTCAGGAACTCACTACGGCAAGCTGCACAAGACCAAGCCCATCAGTATCCCATTATGGATGGGGAATGGGTTTATGAGGCCCCACCCATCTCCAGGAACTAAAAGCAGTTAATAATTAACTGGAGAGGGAGAGTCATATGCCTCAGTGGTATAAGCACTTGATTTAGTAAATAGCCCCACCCATGCTCATAACCCTAATAAAACTTGGAGCACACACACACACACACACACAGAGACACATACACAACACATACAGATACACAGAGAGAGACAGAGACAGAGAGACAGAGAGATACTCACATACAGATACACACATATAGATACACACACACACAGAGACACATACACAACACATACAGATACACACACAGAGAGAGATACTCACATACAGATACACACACACAGATACACACACACACACACACACACACACACACACACAACACATACAGATACACACACAGACAAACACACACACAAACACATTAAAGTGAGGGGGTGTTGTTGTGGGGAGAATCTGGAAAGAGAGAAAGAGAGATGAGAAGATAATGGGGAGAATGTGATCAAAGCACTTGGGGAAAACATAGTTCTTAGTTATAACACTTTAAGTGTTACACAGTAATTTCTCTGATGCATCAACTTGCTGGCAAATGTTTTTACCCTCTTTCAGAAGAAAACCTAACAAATATCCCACATTCTCACATCCAGCTGTCCCCCAAAATAGGCACCACCGAAGCTCAAACTTCCTAGAGCAGCAGCTGCAAGGGCAATGCTGTGTGTCTTGAACTGAGTAGCCATCTTGGCAAATACAGCTTTACTTCTCATTCTAAGTGAACTCTAAGTGACACTATGCCCCACACATGGGCTGACCAAGAGCATCTATGATGAGACGGGTGGCTGCTCATAGTAAGGGGTTTGGAGTTCTTAAGCACAAGTTCACAAGCAGAAAATTGTCTCCTAGATAGAAAGGCAAGTGGAAAATTCTGACTGTGGCCAGGCCGAGACACACATTGCAAAAGGCAGTGAGAGTCCCTCTAAATGTCCGCATCCCAGACATCCATGATGCTGTTCCCTTTCTTCTGGATCATGTGGGTATACACTCACTCAATATCACATCAAAGAAGAAAATCTAAAGTGGAATTTTCTACTATCCCATCAGTTTTTCCTTCTACAGCCGTAGATTTTCAAGAACCTTCCAAGCTAATTCTATTCTGTTCTGGCTCTCTTCTTTCTTATTTGCTGTCAGAAAATATACACATTGTATCTTGCTATGTGCTCACTGATATGTTGCTAGGAAGCCATTTCCTAATCATTTTCTGTGGAATACTCTAATCCATGATGAGATTGTAAATTCCTTAAAATTAGAAACTATATCTGTCCTAGCTTTTAAAAACTGTCCATGAAGCTAGACCCATTTCCCACTCTATGCCTCTTTCTTCATCTGTAAAAGGGTTAAACTCTTTGAAATGGTCCAGATTTGATTCATTAATGTGAAGCACTTTTCTCTTTGATGTCAAACACTGAAAGACCTGAACAAAACATGTGGAATATTTAGCATCTTAGAAAGAAATGGAAAACATATTTAAAAACCAAACCAACTGAAAATTAGGTTTATGGGACAAGCAAAATTGAAGTCACTACACACACACACACACACACACACACACACACACACACACACACACACATAGTATATTTGATGGTGTTAGGATATTTGTAATGTTTCTGTTTAATTTTTAGTAAATGCATATGTTTCTGCTTATTCTTTGATTTCTCAAAAAATATTGAAGACCATTTGAGAATGCTGAGCTCTCAGTCCAAAGTAATGGAACAGCATTTTAGAGAAACATTTGTCAATGTTGGAGATGGAATTCCTTGACATTCCACACCCTAAGGATCTCACTTCATAGTTTCTCCATGTGTCATTGACAAAGGCAATCATTATAGGAGAAGTAGAAACAAGTGTCCCTCATATAGAATGTATGGAAATAACCCATGCCTCTGTCATTTGACAAAATGTCATTTCACAAGTAAAATAAACTTGTGAAATTCCTTATATCAACATCATTTGCTCCAACTTTCGAAGTGTGTATTTACTATCAATGGACACAACCACATACACACTCATAGATTAAAATGTATAATACATTTGCTGGGTGTGCAGCATATGTAATCCCAGCACTCAGAAGGTTGAGGCAGGAGTTGCAACTTTAAGACAAGCCCGAGCTACGTAATAAGATTCTATCAAAATTAAGTCCTATAAACACAAACAGGAGTGACTGACACACACCCCATGCAAGGAACCGAGATGCCTGGCAGGTCAGTAACATGATAATAGGGACATTGTTGACAATGAAGATATTCAACTTTCTGTGTATCCAAGTAGCAAGAACCATTTCTACATTCCAAAAGAATCAAAATGTATTATTCCTTTGAGGCAATGACTGTGGTATTTGGGCATCTTTCTAACTCCATTGACCATTGGTACAGTAGGAACCAGCCAGGACTAGTCACTGAATTTTACTGTCCCATTAAGAAAAAGTAATTTTGAAAAATTTGTTCTGGGAAGAATGATTTTTGTAACCTGAAGTTTTTTCCTCCTTTTTAAAAAAACTATACCAAATTGTTTTATATCTTTACTAAATGTGTAAATTATATTGCTATCTAGAAAATATGTTTTATTTTAAAATCAGAAAATTCTAGAACACGCTAACTGTGAGAAGGGGTGACAAAGGGCTCCAGATCGGCCACAACCGGCACATTTTCTTTTTGGTAGTGCTGGGGGTTGAACCCAGGACCTTTGGAATGCTGAGTAAATTTCTACCAATCCTAATCCTCTGTAAATGCTCATTATTTCTTTTATAATGGCCTCTGAAACTAATTCACTACTGATTATTTTTATGATAGTATGTAAGCAACTATTGTTATCCGTGCTGTTATTTTTGGTTAAAATTTTTAAGTTTTGAAACTAAGGCTGGAGGAAAGTTTTGTTGATTTGGTTTTAAATTAGACTTTAGAGTGAGACCGGATTTTGCAATATAGCCCAGGCTGATCTCAAACTGGTGACAATCCTCCTGCCTCAGTTTCTTCTTTTTCTTAGCAGTCACTTTTTTATTGAAGAAAGTTTTCCTCATACAATACACTCTAAGCATTTCTCTCCACTTTCCCAGCTGCCCCTAGATCCTCTCTATCTCCCTAACACCCCATTCTCTCTCCAAAATTCCAAACCAAAAAAAAAAAAAAAAAAAAACCCCACAAAACCAAAATATACAAGCAAAAGGCCAATAAGACAAAAAAATAATGCCCAAACAAAGTAATATGAGATTTAAAAACAAACAAACAAAAGTCTTAAAAAATGCCATTGACGTGGTTTTGTCTTGGTCAGCTACTCCTGGGCATGAGGCCTGGCCATATTAATGCATCAATTAAGACTCCATTGGAGAACACTAGCTTTTCCTTTGCAGCCAGGTAGCAATTACAAATGGCTTCCTGGGTAGGGCTGAGAGTTCATTTCCCCCTTTCAGCAGAGGGACTCCATCTTGCTTGAACCTATGTAGGCCCTGTGCACACTGCCTCAGTCTCTTGAGTCCCTATGTATGTCAGTTCTGTTGTGTCTGGAAGACATTCTTTACTTGGAGTCACCTCTGGCTCTTACAGTATCTCACCTTCTCTTCCACACAGATCTCTAAGCCCTAAGGGGAGGAGTAATAAAGGCATCCGTTTAGGACTGAGTGCTCCGAGGTCTCTCATTCTCTGCACACTGTCCATTTGTGAGTCTCTGTGCTAGTTCCCATCTACTGCAAGAATCTTCTCTGGTGATGGCTGATGTGTGAGTTCACCAATCCAGTGAGGCTGAGCTGACCATCAATCCTCAATGATACCCGTCTGCTCAGTGTACTACAAATGTGTGCCACCACATCTGGAGACCTGAACACAGGTCCTCATGCTTGTCCTGCAAGTACTTAGTGGCTGAGCCTTCTCCCACTTCCAAGCCTTTATAGACTTCATCACAAGACCATCCTGTCACCTATTGAGAAGAACGTCTCTCCTAACAGTTTTGGTCCCAGCAGGCTCTCTATGAATGCCAAAAATGTTACTCTTTAGATTCCCAAAGGCAAGAGAAGACAGAAAGATCTCATTCACAAAGAGCTTGTACTTTCTGCTTAAGAAAGTTACAGTTGGGAATGGTTTAGAGCTCTGTTCTTTGGAGCTGACATAGGGGCAAACAGATTCATGAAGGTGTCTGCAAGAAGTATAGCCCAGCACCTCACTCTAGGTACAGTGTGGGAAATACAATGACTGGTGAGCACAGAGACACATCGCCTTTGTGCCTCATTCTAGACTCTCTGGCTGTTGCTGTAATCCTTTCAGAGGCTCCGTGAATGCTAGCTGATCCCAATGAAACATTTCGACTTTTTGCTGAGCTCTAGCCTCAAAACAAGGCAACACATATCAGCCCAACAGCATAACCCACATGGATTTCTCCTAGGAAAATGCTTGACATCACCCCCAAGGCACTCTCAATCTCATTTGGTTCCTGGGAGAGCTGGAAAATGAATCCCATGGCTCTCAGTGGAATTAAAGCCGGAGGGGGACAGCCAATCCTGGGAAGTCAGGACAGAGATGAGTGTGACCATTGGTACTTGTCATAACATCAGTTCCAGTTTCACATTCTAAAACCTTTTAAAATGAGTGTCTTAGGCTGGGCAGTGGTGGCACGTGCCTTTAATCCCAGCACTGAGGAGGCAGAGGCAGACAGATCTTTGTAAATTCAAGGCAAGCCTCATGTGTAGAGTGAGTTCCAGGACAGCCAGGGCTATCTTGTCTTAAAAAAAATTTAAAAATTTTAAAAAAAAAAAGTGTCTTCTTGCCATTTTCTCATGTCCCTAGTGAGGTGCTAGGCTACTATGTGAGAGAATCTTTAGCTATATTAAGCCACGAAACCCTTTGATTGCATCCAAAATAGACTTCAGGTGAGGCTTCTTAAATAAGAGCATTGTTCTGGAGAGAGAATTCACTGACAGCTCAGCCATCCAGAGTTGCAATGTTTTCTCCTAAGACTCAATGTAAAGTGTTTTCTTCATGGCAAAGTAAATATATAATAAATGTGTAGGGCTAGCTGAGTCTCTCCTTCCCCTGGTCTTACATTCCTAGCATTTGTCAAGGCCCTGCTTTACACAAAGCACAGCAACCCACTTCAGCTCCTCTGTTCTAGACACCAAATTAAATGTCCACCCTGGAGGATGAAGGGCAAAATGTGCAGGGTCCCTCCTGCCAATGCTTGCAAGGGAGTGTACAGAGTGACACATGCATCAGTCACTTCTGCCCATCTCTTCCTGGGCTACTCTGCCTCTTCTGGAAGAAGTCTGGGGTTCAGACATATGATTTTAGAATGACTCATACATAAGCGAGCTTGATATCACAAGTTGCAGAGGCAATAATGGTAAGATCTCCCAAATACAAAGGCCATATGGCCCCAGTGAGGCTTACTGAAATGACACCATGCTGTCATGTTTGGTTTCGCCTGTAGTCTAACACTATGTCCTGTTTGATTTTGAATGTCAACTTGACACAGTCTAAGTCCCCTGAGAAGGGACACTTAATCGAAGGAATGCCCAGATCAGCTTAGCCTGTGGGGCAGGGTCTTGACTATTAAGTGAATAAGAGACTTCAGCCCATCATGAATGTGAAGGCATAGATTTACCATTGCAGAGCTTTGTTTCAGGAAAGGACTGTTTGGTGCCTGAGGATGGGCCTTGGGAATGCACAGTGAATGGATTCAAAACTTGGTTTCCCACTAAAAATTCAGCCAATAGTTTTCAAGAATTGCTGACCCTCATGTATCTGCACTGGAATTCAGCTCCCTGGTGGTCTTTGGGGGGTCCCTTGACACAGGTACAATAGAGCAACACCATTCCCTGAGCAGGAGATCTTGAGCTGCATTAGAAAGAAGCTAGCTAAGCTAAGCCTAAGAGCAAATCAGCAAGTAGTGTGCCTCCATAGCTTCTGCCCTGACTTTTCTCTGTGTGGACTATGACCTGGAGGTGCAACCAAAGAAGCCCCTTCCCCCTGAGTTGCTATTTGACAGTGTCACCACAGCAACTGAAAGGAGATGAACATCATGACCCCTCACTCACTTCTGAGAAGCAGCCCCTCTCTCGTCATTTGATTCTGCCCCATACCTTGAGACCTTAGAGCCCAGAAATGTGTTATTCACAGTCTCTAAGAACCAGCATCCAAAGGCACTTAGCATTGCATGTCTCAACCTGAATGCAGGGATCAAAGGCATCATTACTCCACATCAAACTATAATGTTCTTTAGCTCATCTTGTCTGAACACATACATCGTCCTCCAGAAATACCTGAAACCAAATGCATTCCCATCTACAAATTATCCACCTTTGGATTAATTTACCCACTTTCTAAAATTTTCAAGTCAACCCTGGGCCCCCTCCCCACCCCATTACTGTACCAAGAACTAAAACTTCTCAATAAAAACATTTTGAACAGCAGTTTTGAACTGACTTTCAAACTTGGTTCTCTTCTAGCAGCCACCTGCCTTAAAAGCAGCATGTCCTCATTTGGTTCAGACTTCTGGCCTGAAAGCAAAGCAAAGCAAATATCAATAACAATGAAACGTACACTGCATTAATTGCTAAAGGAAATGAGTTTTAAACAAAGCAAATGCTGCAGGCCATGAATTGCCCCTGCTGTGGCAGTGTTCTGAGCATTTCAAAGGACAGAAAGGAAAATTGTAGATCAATGTCAAGACAGCAGTCATCTGCAAGAGTAATAAATAAAGATGTCTGTCAAGGTCCATTAGCTGCTAATCACACCTTGGATCAAAACTGGAAGAGCAGCTCCACGCTAAAGCAGCAGCTGCCTTTGGGTCATCCAAAAGCACAGCCAGGGCAGCCCTAGGTCTGACTCAGGTTAATAGGACAGTCCTGCTGTTTTGTTGCTGACCTGGGGGTGGGGGGGTGGGGGGGTGGGGGGGTGGGGGGGTGGGGGGGTGGGGGGGTGGGGGGGTGGGGGGTGGGGGGGTGTTTTCAACTTGAAGGTGTAAGACAAAGTCTGTCCCAAGTCCCATCAGAGAGATTCTGCAGAAAACAGAGACCAGGAGATAGGATATTCCTGAAGAAAGCTTGTAACAGCCACAGAAGGCATTGCCCCTCAGAGCTGCCCCATGCTGTGGAGTTGGATTCCAAAGACTTGAGCCAGATCTTTCTTGGTTGGGGTGGGGGAGGCAAAAAAAAAAAAAAAAAAAAAAGTGTGGTTTTTATACTGCTTAGAAATCTCTTAAGACATACCCTAGGGACTTAACATTTTGGGCAAACTGCACGTTACTTAAACCATCATCATTACAGATCACAATGTATTTTAGGTGTTGTTTTCCATAATTATAATATTTTTATCTACAAAAATAACTAAACAACTAATTAAACAATTGAAGCTCCTAGTACTTTTTTTTTAACATATGGTACTTTGCAAAGCATCTTCCTCTACGAACAGGGATCAGACAAAATTCACATAAGTATCTAGATTCACTCCTTATTCCACAGTGGCATAAACTCTGCGGGCTTCCATGGGAAGTCTTTTCTTTCCACTCGCTGGTATGCATGTAGGTTCAGGCTGTTTCATATCACCTGACACTTTAGGTGGATCTTTATGAAGGTCCTCTCTCTGCACCCCCAGGGGAAGGCTAGGCAGATGTGTCTCTGGTTCTGGAGGGCTTTCATTATTGTCATCTGTTAGCAAAAATTGTTCACACTGTAAAAGAAAAATTTTGTTAAAAGTCTGCACAACTGATAAATCACCCCCCTCCTAAAAAACCAAGTAGAGACTTTCCAAAATGTGCTTATAGTTCCAGGAAGTATGCTGTCCACCCAGCTCTTAAAAAAAAAATCACAGGATATACGTTATCTGACCCCTGCATTCCTGCACGTAGCAACCCCCATCACCTATAAAAGCTTTGTTCGATTTCAGCTTGGGGCTCTCTGTTCCTGCATGTTTAGTGAGCCCCAGGTATACTTGGTAAATAAAAATCCCCTTGCTTGTTGCATGAGAGAACGTCTCTTGGAGTCCTCCTTTTCATGGCAGATTTCCCAACCCTTACAACACTTCATGTCTGCCTGTGTGTTGAGGACGCTATACACTCTAAATGAACTGAGAAGTCCACAGTTTATAAAGTACAGCACTGTTTTTCATGTTCATTTCATCGTTTTCCTTAGAGCGGAACAACAGGAAAGAGATTAATCTACAGTCACTGCCTTCCATATGCCCATTTCTGCCTTGATGCAAGTAGGTTTTATAATAGTCTCTCCCATTTTTCTTATTCTCCCCTGTTGTTGAGACAGAAGTGTCATGGATTGTTGATATCATATGGACAACCTATTCGTCTTTCCATGCTAGGAGAAGAATATCAGCTTTTCTGGAAAACATTATGTCACCTTTCTTCACTCTTGGTATTTTCATTTTCAAAGTTGGCGGTAAGCCTCTACTGTCCCTAATAGTCCTATAGACTACTGTAGTTTTTTTCTGTAGCAGCAGTTCGGCAGTAGATGTAGCACTGGAATAATTACCCTGGTAAGTATGGTGCCATATGCCAAGACAGGGTCCTAGGACTGAAAGAACAATGCTTGCAAGTTCTTTCCTTCAACAATGTTATCTCCATATTGCGGAGACAGCTTGTGGCACTCTCGCACACCTTCTGAACAAGCAAATCATATTTTGTTATTTTCACTGGGCTGTATTGGGGGTGGTGGTTTAAAGGTCTTCTCCATAGAATCATTTCCTAGTTCAAAGACAACTGTTGCTTTGGTTTGTATATTGTTTGAAATTTATGCAGTAAATAATTCAGTACAGGTTGGATCTTGAAAAGTTTCCCTGAGGGACTGTCCATTTTGGCATTATCATTGAAATGCCAGAACATCTGTGGAAATACGGGGGTACATATCAGAGGATCTGTGTCAGGTCGTGCCCAACTATCGAATGGTCCTTGGTATGAGGAGAGTGTGGATTAAGAAATATCATAGACAGCAAGAATTAGACAGAGACAAAGAACTTCAGTGTCAGGAGGGCTGTCAACACTCTAGCCTCAAGTTTATTCCACAGGTTCTTTGTATACCAAAAACAGGGGAGGGCAAGAACTCCCCCTTTCTAGGACACCACGGTTCACAGTACAGACAATCCTAAACACCCTCTTAATTCACAAAACATCTAGTAAGCACACCTTACAAAAATGTATCCCCTTATACAGCCCTGGGGAGCAAAGCACCTAATGACCACACCTTTGTTCAAACATCCTGCCATTAGGCCTCAGAGAATAAGACACCTGGTAACCACCTTTGGCCAAACATCCCGTCATGCATCCTTGCAAGGCAAAACAAGCTCGGACTCTCTGACCTTGAATCAAGGTGGCAACAAACAAGGAGCTGGAATCTCTGTGACTCCCACAGATCTCCCAATGGTCTTTTAAGCTATTTTTTTCTTGTTTGATCCATCAGAATAATTAGGCCAAGGAATCCCTTGATGTCCTTCTATGAAACTGGAGACCGCTTTAGCATTCTAGATGGTGTTCTGTGGTTCACTATGGTTTGATCATGACGGGTGGACAGCTCTTTGCACATCATCTCAAACAATTCATCACCATAAAAGAGATTGATCACAGAGTGTACAGAATCACACTGTGGTGGTGCAGCAACTTCAGACAGACAATTATCAGTAGTTTTGTCAGCGTTGGAATCTCCCGAAAGCACCACCATGTTGAACTTCTTTATAGTTCTTATACTCTCACAGTCAGTAGAATCATCTTCAGAATCATCCAAACAGTCACCTGCATATTCTACCTCACTAGGAAGATCTGATACATGGTCACTAAATACTTCAGAAGTGCATCAGTTTCTTTAGTTTTCCACCTTTTCCCAAGAGAACATTTCTAAAAGCACCAGGAACTTGAAGATGAAGACTATTTGAATAACCAAAATACACTGTAACTGCAATGCTTTATGGGTCCATGCAACTCTAGTTTTTCATAGATCAATCTTCACAGTTGCCACCAGTGAGGTATCTTCATTCAATGTGGACAAGACAGTAAGTATGTTGACATCTAAGGTCCATAACAGGTAGCGTGTGAGAAAACTTATGAGTGGTCCTTAACACAGAGAAACTCTGTCTTAAAAGGCAAACAAGCAAAATAAGATTTATTCTTAGCTTAGGAATGGTTGCATATATGTCCATGCTCTCCAGCGTATAGTCCCTGTGGAGGCCACAAGAGAGGGTCGGATCACTTGGAGCTGGAGTTAGAGGCAGTTGTGAGCTGCCTATCGTGGGTGCTGGGAACCCAGTTCTTTGCGAGAGTAGCAAGTGCTCTCAACATCTGAACCAACTCTCCAGCCTCATACCTATAATCTTCGAAGAACTCATTTGAAGACAGCTTGGGATAACCATTTGTGGGTTGTAGAGCGGATGAGATGCAACCAGTACATCCACAGACTGGGTTTTCAGAATGATCCAGCCCTGCTCTTCAACGTGGATGTGCAGCAGAAATGTAGCTTCTGGGGCCTCTCTCAGCCCCACCGAGTCATGTGGGAATCATATGGTATGGGGAGACTGAGGCAAGTGAAGAACCCTGAGATTGAGACCAGTCTGGGCTATGTAACAAGAGCCTATGTGGGGGAGCAGGGGTTAACAGAGAGTAGGGAGTTTAATGGCAGAAGCTGCTCATTGACAGCCACCACCCTCCAGGTATTGAGTGTCCGTGAGGCGAAGATGGCAGTTTTTGTTTTTTCTAATTGGCTGGAAGATGTTAAGTCCTGAAACTGTCAAAACAACCTAACGGAACACTCCATGTAATCACCGAAACTCCACCTGGCCTCTCTAATGTGATGAAGGAGGAAGCAGAAAGAGATTAGAGGATTGGGAAAGAGCATTGCTTTTCAAGTGCTGGGTCAACTTTTCTTTATTTAAAAGGAAAGCTCAGTGTACCTTCTGGTTACAACACTTAGCATAGAGACTTGTGTAGGTTAAGAAAAAAAGCCTTCATTTGCTTCCTGTCTCAGTCATTCAACTCCTTTGCCTCAGTTCCTCGTGCACACAGAAATACATTCATCTGCTCTCCTTGAACAGCTCTTCCTGTCAGAAATCTAAGGTGTCTTCCAGTTCAAAGAACATCACTTCCTCTGGGCCACGTGCCTTCTCTGGAGCCCTTGAAGGTGGGCATCTGTGGATTGCAGACCGTCACTGGCTGCATGTTCAAATAGCGGGGCCCTCTGAAAGGTGCTTCTAAATAATTAGAGATGTGCTAGATTATTGCATGGATCCCATGAGACAGAGAAAGAGACTGATGGATTGTTTCCAAATCCTGCCCTATCTAGAAATTCAACCTGAGGTGAGGTGGAGTTAATCTTGACATAGGAGAAAACTTGCTTTCTCTAATTTGCATCTAGAGTCAATAAAGAAAAGCATCACAGATCTGGATCCACGATAGTAAAAAGATTTCAAAAGCACGTGCAGCAATAATTGTTATATAAAGTCAACAGCAAAACCAGAAAAATACTTACTATAAACAACATAGACAAAGGACTATTACCACTAATATACATATATTAATATATAAATCTATATGTCAGGGGCTAGAGAGATGGCTCAGCAGTTAAGAGCACTGGCTGCTCTTCCAAGAGACCCCAGTTCAAATCCCAGCACCTACATTGCAGATCACAGCCATCTGACACCCTTACAGATATACATGCAGGCAAAAATACCAATGCACATAAAATAAAAATAAATAAAATTTAAAAGAAATCTGTGTGGCAAGGGATAAAATACAGCAGAAAAAAATGGAAAGGAGCATATACTAACAATTCTACCACTGATGGTTGGACAAATAGAAGATTCAAACTTAATAACTAGAAAATTTCAAATACTCCTGAGACACCGTTTTCCTCCGTGAGACTAGCAAAAGTTTCAAAACATAACCATGCATTCTCTTTGTCTGGCCGTGGGGATGTAGCCTCTAGGATGTTTCTGAGGGGAATAGAAATTGATAGGAACCATCCAGTGGGAAATGTGTTGATATCCAATAAGTAAAATCATTATGTACACATGTATGTATGCCCAGCCATCCCACCTCTGGGAATCCCTTTTGAAGATATCTTTTCAGCAATACAGCAGCACACATGGGCTGACAGAGCCCCCATGCCCCCCCCACCTCCCACACCCCCCCTTCCCTTCCCCCCCTCCACCTTTAAAAAAACATGCTACATGGAAGAGAAGTAGAATCATCTGTGGTACATTTAGCAATGGTCTCACTTAGGGTTTCTATTGCTGTGACGAAACACCATCACCAAAAAGCAAGTTGGGGAGGAAAGGGTTTATTTGGCTTACACTTCCACGTTGCTGTTCATCACTGAAGGAAGTCAGAACAGGAGCTCAAACAAGGCCGGATCCCTGAAGAAGGAGCTGATGTAAAGGCCATGGAGGGGTGCTGTGGCTTGCTACCCATGGTTTGTCCAGCCTACCTTCTAATAGAACCCAGGACCAGCAGCCCAGGGATGGCACCACCCACCATGGGCCACGTCCTCCCCCACTGATCACTGAGAAAATGCCTTACGGTTGGATCTCATGGAGGCATCTCCCAGCTGAGGCTTCTTTCTCTCTGCTAACTCTAGCCAAGTTGACATACAATGATGGCCAGTACAAGGACTATCTAACTATTCTCACAAAAGAAGTGTATAGACCCTATCCACATCATTAAGAGAAAGAAGCAAAACACAAAAGAATACTGAGACTGTGGTGCCCATTTTATTTTTAAAAAATATATATTCTGGAAGGTGGAAAGATAGCTCAGAGGTTAAGAGCATTTACTGTCCTTGTAGAGGACACAGTCCAGTCTCAAAATTCCGCATAATGAATCACGGCTTCTTATAATTTCTGCCCCAATGGACCCAATGCCCTCTTCTGGCCTCCACAAGAACCAGGCACACAGACAGTACACATATACCCATGTAGGCAGAACACTCATTAGAATGCACTAAATAATATTAAGAATATTTTTCCTTTGACAACTTCTTATATATACACAATGAATCTTGATAACCTTCAGCCCCATTCTTCCCCTGCTCTTCTCAGAGTCCTCCAACACATCTCTCTCCCAAGGTCATGTCTTACTTTATAGTCTAATTAGTGCTGCCCATATGTACAGTGACTATAACCCTCCCCAATGGTATCTCTTCCTCCAGTCGCCTACAACTACTATTTCCTCAGATGGTAATGGAGACTCATGACCCCTCCCCCATTCCTGCTGGAATGCTGACTGACTTGATCTCATGCAGGTCTTGAGCAGACAACCACAGCTGCTTTAAGGTCATGAGTGCAACAGCCATGTCATATCCAGAAGACAGCATGCAACCATCCTCCTCATCATCATCTTGTAGTCTGTCTACCTCTTGTGTAATGTTCCCTGAGTCTTTGATAGGGTTTGACATACAGATCCCACTCAAGGCTCACTGATGTAGTAATAAGGGAAGAAGGT
Organism: Phyllotis vaccarum; assembly: GCA_033318265.1. Classification (NCBI taxonomy): domain Eukaryota; kingdom Metazoa; phylum Chordata; class Mammalia; order Rodentia; family Cricetidae; genus Phyllotis; species Phyllotis vaccarum. The sequence continues at coordinate 71,314,154 of JARWLC010000004.1, read as the reverse complement.
ATGTTCATTTTCTTGGGTAAGTGGAACTGAGCCACAGCTGAGCAGCTTAAGTAAGGATAGTTATTGTCTCACACTTCTGGAGCTGGTAGTTCAAGAGCAAGGTGCTGGTACTCCTCAGGCCTTAAAGTTGACAAGTTCCCTGACTCACTGGGCTGTCTTTTCAGCCCAATTAGCATTTAAACACACACACACTCACAACAACAAATAAGGAGTAACCACTTCATTAGATAAATTACTATAAAGTATTTAGATCTTAGTGGCTATTGCCTGGTATCTGGTTCTGCCCTCCACCAACCTCTGCCTCCTGCCTCCCCCTCAACATGATTTATCCTTCAGGGTGCTTCTCTGAGAATGAACACAAACACAGCCAACAGCCCAAGCCAACGTAAAAGCTTGGTGTGGAATGCTGGTCGTGATGTCGCCAAATTGAGTTTTCTGTACTAATAAAACTTTATTGCTCAAATTCATCCCCCTCCAGGTTTCACATACAAGAGGAAAAGACCCAGATTTCCAGCACGTTCGTCTGGGAGCTGCAAGCTTTGATCCCGGGAAGTGCATCCTATCCAGACAAGCTGTTCCCCATCCCTTGCTCACATGTTTGATGCATCTTTTCCCCACTCCCACAGTCCCAGGAGGACTTTCCTTGTGGAAACCTTTCCTAACAGCCTGACAGTAGAGGTCATCTCCTCTGATCCCTGTTTCCCACAGTTTCATCACAGTGGTTGGTGATGATGGCCTGATAACACTTAGCCACAGTGTGCTCTCTGCTTGTTCACGCCCCAGGAGGCTGAGCTCTGTGGAGGCTAGCAGGGTTGTCAGACACACCTGAGTGGTGACAGGGAAGTTTCCTGCCAGTCGTGGGGGGGGGGGGGGTGCGAGCCGTGGCCTTGGGCTGTGTGGCTAAAGCTGGGTTTTCAGCAGCTTTGCACCCATATTCCCTCCACGGCAGCTCCTCTCTGGCAATCCTCACTGTCTCCTTAGTCCACGCTTTGCAAATTCTCAAATCTATATTTCACTAGTTCCCTTTTCAGCATTAGAGTCCCAGCTCCAAGCCTTACATGGACACTTCGCTCCTATTTTCATATGAGACAAGATTTATGATGCTTAGGTACCCTCTGCTCTCCGAATTAGCTGTGCAGCAGGCCTTTCCCATCCCCGACTACCTACCACCACAGCTTCCCATCCCCCCTTCTCAATTATACTCAATATGGAAATCAGGTTTTATTATTGAAGTCTACCTGGTTCGGCATTTCCAAAAATAGAGCAAAAAAAAAAAAAACTGAAAGTTTTAAATTGATATGATTGTAATTGTTAGTGCAATCCATAGCTGTATTCCGATGTGACTATGGATAATCATTGTGATGTCCCAAATAAGGAAGTCCTTCCTATGCTTACACAAGCAGATAATCTCTGCCCTCTCTGGGCTCTGTACCTGTTACAGTACCTATGAGAACCCAGAGAAGGGAATCATAAATGCCACAAGAGGAAATGCGTCTCTAAGGGTGCTTTTGGTAAGTCACAGGTCTGTATGAGTCAGGCAGCGTTCCTCCTGAAGCCCAGCTAATGGAAACTGTCTGTACCAAGGGAATTCGAGTTTTAGGATGAGATGAGAAATGAGTGCTATACTTTTGGCTTGAGATCATCTGAGAGGCCAGAGCAGACTGGATTAAACGCCACCATTGGGGGGGTCAAGTGGTTACTGCAGCACTGAGTAGACGGGCAGAGGTACACCCAAGGAGTCTGCCTCACTGGGGTTTAACAGACTGCCGATGAACTTAGAAAAGCTCTTCATCCTGAAAACCATTACAATATTCATCTCAAATGTAACATCGAAATGCATCCATGCCCATGAGCCAAGTCTTTTGACACTAAAAGATGGAAAAGTCTAGAATTTGCAACAAGCCTCATTCAAATTCATGAGATTTGAAGCAGAAAGAAAAAAAGAGAGACATGAGTGATGCTCTATCCAATGGTTCTCAACCCAAGGGGCTGGTGTTTAATGTGAGGAAAACTTCACAATTCCGCCTTGTAATATTATTTCAAGTAAAACTAAGATGTTTTCCATAAGATGGGGATCCCAATAGCATTTCCCCACGGGTAGGGGAGGGGCTCATAAGACCTCAGCTCTTTCTTAGGAGCCACAGGCAATTAAAAATTGCAAGAGGGGTCATACTCAATAGCAATGTGCTCACTGGTACATTGTCCCCACTAAAGGAAAAAGCCCTCACACCCGTGATCTTGTTAGAGTAGGTAGTTTATCAGTCTCCCATGACCCCATCCGTGCTCACACAAGCTACCCTAATTATACACAGTAATGCACACACACAAGAAAGAAAAAAAGACATGTAAACAGGAGAGGAACTTTGGAAGAAAAAGAGTTATGAGAGGGAAGAGGGGATAAAAATGATAAGGATAATATGAATTTTATATATGAATTATGCATATGAACATAAGATTATGTAGTAAAAATTAATTACTATTTGAAGTGTGATTAAAATATTGCTACTAATTTGGACACCGAGTCAGCTCATGCATTTAATCCTGTAACATCTATGTATGTGTGTGAGTTTGGTGTACATGTGGAATCAAAAACAAAGGACCTTTGCCACCGTCTCTAGGCCACACATCCGCCAAGCACTCACGGTGTTCAGAGAAGGAGGTGTGATCTTACCGGCTTATCTCCCATCCTCCACACAAAGCCAGCAGGTAATGTCCATAGGAAGAAATATGAAGAGAAACACTACTAGGCTTTGCCCTCTGTGAAGGAGGTGCAGGTCAAGGGTACTTTATTCGAGGTTGGCCCAGAGGAACCAAGAATTACCGGATGCAATTTCTCAACAGCTTTTGAGCCTAGGCACAGAAAATAAATTGCTGCCACCCTGAGACTGTAACCTCTGTTTAATTCTCTCTCTGAGACATTGCCAGTTCTTATTAGCTGTGCAGTTTGATCCATGAGGTACACAAGTACTCTAACAATCAGGGAAATGATGCTTCCACAAATGTCTGACCCCTAGGACAGAGACGCAGGTCACCTGGGGTAGAGCCCTGAACAAAAGCCTCAGCCTCACCTGCAGGGCCTGTACCAAAGCCCTGGGTAGCTTTCCTAAACTGTCATGAGCACTCAGACATGCTTTCCTTCTTACTCATGTCGCAACTGTTCTTTTGTGTTTAATATTTGGTTTTTTTTTTTCATTTTTTTCTTTAAAAGGACTGAGAGAGCAACAGGAGTATCATAACCAAGAAAGGATATGATGCATCTAAATGTGAACATAATTGCACAAGGGCATAGTCAGTAAAACCCACTAAATCACAGGGAGCAAAAATGATTCTGAAAGCTGCTGCCTGCTTTGTTCCAATATCAAAGAGCCAGCGCTCTGCAGATGGCCGAGGTTTGGGACTAGGCAATGACACATCTGCAGTGCTGGAGGACTGACCAGAGGTGACTAAAAGCTAGATTTGTATCCTTATTCTAAATCCCATTTCATCTCCTCCAATATGCTGATGAGACTATCTTCACCAGATAATTTCATACAAATATGAAATTATACAAAGCCTGGAAATTAGCAAGCAGGCATGGAAAATATGTGGTATTGATAACTTATTATGAGGCTACAGGCAAGTTCTTAGCAGGAAGCATGGTCAATGCAGTCATCAAGCTAGTTCATGATTGCTCTGATTGCCAACAGCTGTGTGTGGTGACTGTGTGTGTGCACATGTGTGCAGCATGCCTATGTGAACACTAGAGGTCCACATCAAATGTCTTCCTCTATTGCTCTTTTTCCCTTTCAATTTTTATTTATTATTTATTTACTTATTTTATGTGTGTATGTGTGTCTTAATCTGTGTTCTATGGCTATGACTCTATGACCATGGCAACTCTTACAAAGGAAAGCATTTAATTGGAGCTGGCTTACAGGTTCAGAAGTTTAGTTCATTATTTCCAGGGAGGGAAACGTGGGTAGCACACAGGGACACATGGTGCTGGAGAGGTGGCTGAGAGTTGTATGCTTGTTTCAGCAGGAAAAGACAGTGATACTGGCCTGGCTTGAGCTTTTGAAACTTTAGAGCCTACCCCCTCCCATAAGGCCACACTCACTCCAAGGTCACATCTCTAATAATGCCACTCCCTATGAGTCTCTGGGGGCCATTTTTCAATCAAATTATCACATCATGTTTTGTCTGTTGTATGTAAATGTATCATGTGAATATACTGCCCAGAAGAGGGTGGTAGAGCCTCAAAATCTGTAGTTGCTGATAATTGTGAACTCCCATGTGGGAACTGAACCCAGGTTCTCTACAAGAGTAGCAAGTGTTCTTAATCCATGAGCCAGCTCTACAGCCTACCAGCCTTACACACACACACACACACACACACACACACACACACACACACACACACACACACACACACACACACACCTTATTCCTTCAACAGTGTCCCTCACTGAATTTGAAGCTCACTGTTAGACTGATTCCCAGGAACTTCTGTCTTTTCTTCCTACACTGAAATCACAGGTATGAACATACATCATGCAAAGCTATACCCAGTGTTTTACAGAGATGCTAGGGTTTGGATTCATGTCCTCATGCTCACACAGCCACTGAGCCATCTTCACAGTCTGTCTGTAATTCATTATGAAGACCATGTTGGTCTTGAACTGAAAGCAATCCTCCTGCCTCAACATTCAGAGTGCTGGGATTACCAGCATGAATCACTTTGACCAGCTATGGTTTTTTATTTTTAAACTCTGACACAAGACTTATTAATGAACACTGATTCCCAGTTAAGATCTGACCATGTACATTGGCTTAAAACTTCTTAGCTTTGCTCTTTGTCTGAAGCAGGTGAAACATGTAAAACAATCATTAGCTTGGCACTAAGTATCAGGCAGTGGCGAACACTGATCCCTGGGATACAAACAGAAAGCAAACAAGGTAAGTCCTTTGGTTCCCTGGAGAGAATTTTCAGGATATGATACAAAGAGAGGAAAACTGAGGCAGAGCTTCATAGACTCCCTAAGTCAAGGCTGAGAATCTGTACAAAGCGAGGCAACTAAAGCTCATAGAACAGAACACCAGAGAAGAATGAAGGGCATAGACAGAAAAGCCTGGAGGTCTATGAAGAGTGTCTTCAGAGAGTGAACAAGGTATAAGGACATTAATGATGCCAGGGACAGATCCCACAGAAAAGCTTCAGGCAAAGGATGCTGGGTGCACACACAGAACCATACTAGTTCCCACCAGCCAGCCCCAAAACTCAACATTCATGAGGCATTGTGTAGAGTTTTCAGAGAGGTCTTGCTTCAGTGATGAGGAATAATTAGCCCTAGAGAGGGCTGTGCTCTGGCCCAGCCTAACTAATCACACACAGAAGGCTCAAAGAGTGACACTGTTTCCAAGTAACTTAACTGCAGCCTAGAACAAAGCTCAAGAGTGTTTATAGTAACACAGAAACAGCACCTACCACGGGCAAGTCACAAAGGGTGGCATCCAACCAAAGATCACCAGGCATGCGTAGAGACAAAGAAGAAAGAGTCCATAATGAGAAAAATCAGCCAATGGAAACTTACCCACAGCTGACTCACATGCTAAATTTAGCAGCGAGGACATCAAGTACATAATTCAAATTTTTAAAATTTCATTTCCCTTTTATTGACTTATTTCAGTGGTATAAGAGTGTATATGGTACCTAAATGTATGTGACAAGCATGATGCATGTATGAAGTCATGGGACATCGTGTGGGCCCAGGGTTAAAACCTGGGTCATCAGGCTTGCCAGCAAGCACCTCTACCCACTGGGTCATCTCAGTCACCAGGTTATTAGAACCTTTTGAACATAGGAAATACAGTTAAATGGATTCCCATCTACAGAAGCTGCTAGATGGGACTCATGGCTAACTAGACAGGGAGATGAAAATCAGTAAACTTGACTGTGGGGAAAATGTCCAAAATAAAATATGCTATGAAAGTAATTAAGTAAACAAGGAAGCAGCATATAAGTACCCCAAGGGACAGTCCCCCATCAACATCTTGAATAATGAAGCTCCCAAGAGAGAAGTCGCAGACAGACGGGCACTTGAAGAAGTACCAGCGGAAATGACAATAAAAGTTATAGACCAGTAATTCAAGAAACTCAACAAGACCCAAGTGGAAGAGAGACGAAGAGAGATACAGCAAGGCACGTGGAAAGTGAGTCCATAAAGGGGATTGATAAAGACACATCTTAAAAGCAGCCAGAGAACTTGATGTGTCAGGCGCGGAAGAATTAAAAAGAACTCAGAACATCAACAGCCTTGGAGCTGGAAGCAACGTAATCAAGAAGACGGTGAAGCAATGTCCTTATGAGGACCAATGTCCTCCTTATAAAACACTTGTAAGTATTGAATTCAATATGGGGGGGGGGGGGCTTTCACAATGAGGCTAGCAACAAAATAAATAATACAGATAGGATTTTAACTTAAAGTGTGGGGTAACACGTCTCCCGGTGGAAACAAATGTTCAAATAAATACGTGGGGCAAAGAGACAAATTCTCCATCAGCAGTTCCTGCACGATGTCTACAGCGATGATGCTGTCAGGCAAATGTAGCTCAATAAGACAGAGCAACTTCTTCCTAGAGTACAGTGTGTAAGGAAGCCAAGAGGACTGTGGCCACCGTGGACAAACCTGGCAAACTCAGGCAAGTGACCGAGGCTGCACCAGCAGGGACAGTTTACAGCACAGGGATGGGGCTTGACCTAGATGTGTCAGGGAAACAATGACACTTAACCTCTATGAGTGTCTCCTAAACTCCACAACTCCAGCCTAACCATGAGGAAAGGTTGGGGGGGGGGGGGGGGTGCACAGAGTGGGAAGTACCAGGGGCTGGAGAGATGGTTTAGTAGATAAGAACACTGTCTCTTCTTCCAGAGGACCCAAGTTCAATTCCCAGCACCTACATGGTAACTCATATAACTACCTGTTTGATTACCTCGATCTGCTTTCAGGTGATCTGACACCTTCATACAAATATACATGAAGGCAAAACAAGGATATTTAAGAAATACAAGTAAATAAATTATATATTAAAAAGTACTATATTTCAGGGCATTTTACAGAGTACGTATTCCTCAAAATTTTCTAGGATCTGAGTTGTCCTTGATAATCTGTCTACCTCAGCCAGTTGGTGCCTCAGGGCACAGGCAGACCACATAGTGCTATCCTGGATGGACTTCTAAAATACAGACAAGGTATTAGATTAGAGGAAATAAAGTTAAGAAAATACAAATAACTTAGATTTAATCAATATTGGTTCTTTATTTGAAAACGCTGGATGTAGTAATCTGAAAATTACCAGGTTAATAAAACAAAATGGAGGTAAGACAAGAACATTTGCCTACACACTGTACAGGGGATGTTAAATGATGTCCTTGGGGTGAATGGCACCGGACACCAAATGGGACATAGAAATTCATAAACAATTACTACATCCATAAACACATGGTTGTCTTGCTATTCAGATACCCCTAAAAGAGAACTGAACGGGGGAACGTGATGGCGCCTGCCTGTAATCACAACACTGGAAAGGCTGAGCCAGGGAATCACTATTTCAAAGCAACCCTGGATTAGAGAGAGAGGGAGGGAGGGGGAAAGAGAGAGAGAGAAGAGAAAAAAAAGAAAAAATCGGTATGGTGATTCACACTCTTAGTCGCAGCACTCTGGAGGAAAAGGCAGGCAGATCTCTTGCAATTTCCAGGACAGCCTGGGCTGTATGGTGAGACCCTGTCTAAAACATCAGTAACACAAAAAGAGTTGACTCTTGATTTCACCATAGTGGGCAGTCCTACCTCCCCCACCCCCAAACACCTTGATGCTGATACAGCTCAGGCTCCTGTGAATAACTCAAACAAGCAAGCCCAACTCAAGCAGGAGAAAGGCAATAAAGCCCAGAAATTAAAATGATCTATCCTAGGAAAACCACAAAAAGCTACTGAAACACAAGGCCAGTCTTTGTTGTTACTGTTTCCATGCTGGGGGTGGAACCCAAGAACCAGGCTCTTATACGTCTCAGACAAATGCTGTGCCATGGAGTTACTCCCTGCCAAAGAGCTACCTCTTTAAAAAATAAGAACAATTAAAATACACAACAAAATGGAGCTAAAAGATAACAAAGCAGAGCTATTACAAAGAATATGTAGAAAACAACAGCTTTGGGACCATAAAGTTGACAACTTCGAAAAATGGAACAATGCCCTGAAATGACAAGATTCAGCTCCTCAGAAAGCAGTATAAAATACACTAGGTCAGTGACAAATCAAGCCGAAGCAACACATCACTGTGCAGCTATCAGAATGACTGAGATTTAAAAGTAACAGTGACAGCGTCGTCTGCAAGGGAGAATATAAGACACAAGATGCTCCCGGTAAATATGCAATGCAAACAGTATCTAGTTTTCTAAAATGGAACAAACAACTGTAATGCTGCCTCGGGCGTTTATCCCAGAACAGCAAATATATATATATATATTTATAAAAATTTACAAATAATCTAGTGTGTGAATTGTTAAACTGGTATGTTTATTCCATGGAATATTATTTATTAATAAAAGAGACAGATAGATCATTGATGCAAACAATGACTTAGATAACTCTCCAGAGAATTGTACTTTGATAGTTTTTAAAAAGCTGGTGCTTGAAGGCTATAATGCACACGCGCGCGCATACACACACACACACACATGTTCATTTTTTAAACTTTCTTGAAATGACAAAATTAAAACAAATTAGTGGGCAGAGCAGTATATGAACAACAGAAGTTTAAGTCTCTTGGTTCTGGAGGCCAGTCTTGCTCTAGCCAGTCCTAGATCAAGCACTAGCAAATACTGTATCTGAAGAAGGCTTACTTTCCAGAGAGCCATCTGTTCACTATAACCTCAGAGCAAGAAAGGGCAGGATAAAACCCGAGGGCAGCGGTTCTCAACCTGTGGGTTGCAACTCCCAGAAGATAGACTACCAGGTATTTACACTATAATTCATAACAGTAGCAAAATTACAGTTATGACATAGCAACAACGGGGGTCACCACACCATGGGGAACTGTGTTTAAGGGTCACAGCATTAGGAAGGCTGAGGACCCCTGCTTTAGTCTCTTGTGTGTGTCTCTGCTCTGTAACCTAACAACCTCCCAAAGTGCCCATGGACTTGAGGAATGATATTTTTACATCCGAACTTAGGGTGAACAATAATAGTGTTGTACCTTGAGGCAAATATTGTTGTTTGTTTGGTTTGGGGGTGTTGTTGTTCTGGGACATGAACTTGCCAGTTCTCAGACAATGGCCTTGTATCTCTGATCCTCCCGCCTCCACTTCCCAATGGGATTACATTGAATAATAATATACCATTATGCCTGGCTAGGCAGATGTTCTTAACCCAAGCAGCAAAGGTTGCAACCCATGAAGAACAAGCCCATAAACTGAACTTCATCAAAAATAAAACTTGTGCTCCTTATAGGATGAAAGACAAGGTAGAGCCTCAGAAAGTTTTTCCAGACTTCAGTGACCTATGGACCATGGAGCCTACCTACCCTGTGGCTAACTCCCACCTGCTTCCCATAAGTCACTCCCCATAATAGCTGCTCCAGACAAAGCAATTAATGCCTTTGAGCACCTAGCCTGTGCCTCCTAGACACCACCGCAACTGTGCCCAGCCTTCAGCACTGAAGGTCATCTATCCTGCTATGTTAAGAAATGTCTGCCCTGAGCCTGGGGGCCATGGAGGATCCTACATAGCTATCTCTGGGAGAGGGTATGTTGCAGGAGGAGCAGGTTTGTGTCTATGAAGACTCACTGGAACTGGAACCAGGTTAATGATCAAAGAAAGAAAACCAAAAGCAAACAGATATGAAAGTGGGTCTGTCTGCCTCCTGGGAAGATATCTACATGGGGGGGGCAGTGTTCAGCACATACACCCTGGTCCAGTGTGTTAAAATAAATGCTAATGTCCTGTGTTTCAGAGGAAGATCTGGGATGGGGTGGGGGGGAGTAAGTAGGGTCAAACAGTACCTGAAGACAATGATTGGCAGATGAAACAACTTGGCTTCAGAACTGTGTCTCCCAAACAGTAGCAACATCCCCTAGAACCTTGCTGGAGACTTCAGCCCTCACTGAACCTGAGCCCCAGGGTAGGCCCTGTGCCTCACAGCCTTCTGGTTACTGTAGGGATGTAAGAAGGAGGCCTTGGCCTTGAGTGTATTTTGGACTCAAGTGGGGCACTTTCAAAGCCAAGGCCAAGATGGAGGTCTCCCAGAGATCTTTATTTCAGTGATTGATTTATTCCACCTGGGATCAAGCCTAGACACTAGTATTCCACCCCAGGGGCCTGTTGGTTCCCTGGGAACAATCAGGAAAGATCACTGTCTGATGCTTTGCTGACAAATGCAGACTCCTCAGAGGGGACTGAGCATCCTTACTCTAACAGACATCCTATACCCAGGTGATTCCAATGTCCCTGCCCATTTTAAGAGTTACTGGTTGAGGAATTTGTTGTACCATCAGGTGTTCTCTGCATTGCCTAACACGGCTAAACCCATAACCCCAGACCTCATACTGTTCCATCAGCCATTCAACAAATAGTATGATTCATGTGCCAGCTCCATCCCGGATGCTCATCTAAGAGATTAAAACGTAGTGCAAGGGGACCTTGCCTTGGTCACATGACCATGTCAGTAAGAGGACAGGACAATAAAATAGAAAGGGGGACACATAAGGAAGAAATAGAAGGGTTACTTTTTTAAGTGCATTTCAGATAATAAAAGAAGGTGAGTCAAGATCTCTTTGGAAATACCCAGGAAGGTCTGCCCACAGAACAATAAACATGCTTCCCTTCCCACGCTACCCCTGGCCCACTTATTCCTAGGGAGGTTAAACAAACAATTTGTTTTGTCTTTTGAAAAGGCGTGTAGATATCAATCACCAGGGAAGAAAAATTAAACAGCGCTAAAGCCAGCTGAGATGCTTCCAAGAGAGATAAAGGCCAGAAACAGAGTGAGCTGGGACGGAGCGGAGAGCGAGGAGAGAGATTAACCCGTACACAGACTGTACAACCTGCCAGCTATAGTGGATAGAGCCAGAAGGGCGAGGCCTGCAGGAGGCTGCCAGGGCCAGGGCTGAGCTGGCTCTTGGAGTGTAAGTCAACAGCTCCAAAGCATTGTTCTGGATGGAGCCTTGGGCTCTCACCAGCCTGATAAATGGACTATTGTAATTACCTGTTTACAAGTCACTCTCCTCCTCTAGAGAAGGGCTCCCAAGGAGCTCACTTGACTGACACCTAGCCCTTGGCTCCTGGCAGCTGGCACAGACCACCTGGCATGAAGCACCTGGCAAGTGACCCTACGAAACATTTTCTGTGGCCTTACATAAATAGCCTATTCTTTAGAGGGGATTGCAATGTTACATAAGATCCCGGCTAATTTCCCACGTACTGCTTAGCAAAGGGGAACAGGGACCTTCATTATCTGAATGGCCAGCACTGCACTCTGAGCTACACAGCGGATTGGATGTTGTGTCCCCTCACCCTGCTGATGTTCAGGGAGGCTTCAGAATTGGACCTGGTGTGGAGATAGGGTCCTTGGGTTTAATAACTATAGAGGTGGAGAACACCCTAAAATAGATCAAACCCTAAAGAAATGGAAAAGACACAAAGAGAGACGTCACAAGAGACAAAGGTGTTGTATGAGGTTTCTGTCCCAGACTTTCCAGCCTACCCTCACGGCCTGGACCCGCAGACCTACAGTCCCATAGTCCCACTGAAATACACAGACATTTATATTAATTGTACATATGCTGATTGACCTGGGGCCCAGGCATATAACTTTCTAGCTCTTGCTCTTAATCTAACCCATGACTCTTATCTTGTTCAGCCATGTTGCTAACTACCTTTCTCAGAGCAGCATAGTTGTCCTCTGCATCTGCTTCTCTAGTGCATCTGTAGCATCTCTGCTGTTCCAGTTTCCAGAGTTAACTTAGTCTGGTTGCCCCGCCCCGCCCACACTTCCTGTCTGCCTTCAGCCAATTAGCATTTTTATTAAACTAGTAAGTGGGACAATTATTTACTGTGTAACATAATCCCCCTACACAGAGGGAGGGATTTTGGCACATGTCACAGAGCACCCAAGGCTTAAAAACTGGAAGAGATTTTCCCTTTAGCATTTAGAGGAACCATGCATGGCTCAACTAATACCTTGATTTCAGAGTTCTGAATCTCTAGAACTGTGTGACAATACATTTTGGATATGTAAAGCCAAACCAAGTCAACAACAGTTTGTTTTGAAGGACAGGAATGCAGGAGGTAGGGCATTGGAGTCACAACCAACTAGGGGACAGTGCCCATGGCTGACAGGATGTTTCAACTAGGGGACAGTGCCCATGGCTGACTGGATGTTTCGGGGATGGGGTAGCCCTGGGAGAGCTCAGAGTGTTCCTGGTGTTGGCATAGCTAAGGGCAAAAGAAGGGACACAGGCAGTCAGGACTGACAGATGAGCGCACCCGTACCAAGGCTGGGGTCCATAGGTTCCACCTGGGTCCATGGCCTTCACCACCTAAGACTAGGCAGCCCCGACCTGCCCCCGGGAACAATGCTGCCCCACATCGGCTGAGCTCCTGTTTAGTAGGAACACATCACCTTTTCAGCTACAAGAGCTAGTTTTATTTTGAGCCACCAATCAGCTCCTAAATCATGACACGGAGGCTTTATTATTAGTTATGAATGCTGGGCCTTAGCTCCTTTCTTTCCTTCTTTCTTTCTTTCCTTCTTTCTTTCTTTCTTTCTTTCTCCTCCTTTTTCTTCTTCTTGGTTCATCTTGCCGCTCTTATAACTTAAATAACCAGTTTCTTATCATCTATTTTTGCTGTTTTGCCTTGGGGCTTCTACCTTTGTTTTATTCTGTCCTATTCAGTGGCTGGCAGCTGCCTGGCCCCAGGCGTCTCCCCATCTTTTCTCTCCTTCCCTTCTCCCTTCTCTCTTGAATCTAGATTCCTCCTTCTATTTACTACTACTTATTCTCTCTGCCCTCTGCCCCTCTGCTGCCTAGCTATGGGCTGTTCACCTTTTAATTAGACCACGAAGGTGCCTTAGGCTGGCAAAGCAACACTCTCTACATTGTTAAACAAGCGAAGCACCATGCCCTTACATAGTGAAAGTAATATTCCCCAGCAACCTAGAGAGGCAGGATGCAAAATCAAAGAAGCACGTGAAGGAAGAGCCTGCATGCTGAACATGCTGTGGTGAGTTCTACTTAGAAAAAAATTGTCACCTTTCTCTAGAGTTACATCTGTGATTCTGTTTCAAGATGATTAAAAACAATGTCTGTACCTGACATTGGCTGTTAAGATCTCAAAGCAAAAACCATAAGGAGACACACACATATGTACACAACAAGTACACACTCACACATACACATACATGCCCAACTCTTCTCTTTCCCACACTTATACTGAAGGGTGTTTAGGACAGCTGAGCCCAGGGAGCATGGCCTTCCACATTTAGAATTCCCTTTTCTCTTACTCAATGCAAAATGTTGAAATCTGGAAGAGAAAGCCCTCCTTGCACTCATGTAAGCTTTAAAGATTTTAAAGCTTCTGAAATATAATGGATTAAAAAACTAAAAATAAAATAACCCCTGATGTCAAAGAATATGCTTCCTTGCCTCCTGGTCCATGGGGGAAACTGGAGAATTTCCCACTTAATTTACCAGTAAACTGGTAAACTCATGGCACTTCCTGGAATGGGCAGCCATGGAGCCACCATTTGGGTTTATCAGCGGGGTGGGAGGAAGGGGTTGAGACAGGATCTCCCTGTGCACCTTTGGCTGTCCTGAAACTTACTCTGTAGATCAGAATAGCCTCAGCTCACAAAGATTCACCTGCCTCTGCCTCCTGGGTGCTGGGATTAAAGGCATTCACCACCGCCTGGCTTTATAAAGGACTTTTGAAATATTTGATAAATTTTAAGTCTGCACATTCTGCATATCCCTCCACTCTCAAAGTCTATCAATACCCATTTCTAAACACAGCTCTCCCCGGATGGCAGACAGGAGGAATAAATAGAGTTTATGAACAGAAGAAAGAGCACAGGCCTGGGAAAACTAGCAAGCTGCCAGATTTAGCAATACAAGGTATCTACTTAAGTTAAACTCCATATATTACACATTATATATTTTGTAAATATAAATAAATCCCAAATGACTCTTGGAACATTTGTGCTTCCAAAAAAAAAAAAAAAAAAAGTCATTTGTTGTTTGTCTGAAATTCAATTTTGACAGCTTTTGTTTGTTATTTTTTTAAGTTGGGGGTTTATGAAGCCCAAACTGGTCTCAAACTTGCCATTTAGCTGAGAATGACCTTGAACTTCGGATCTAAAGTCAGGCATCAGATGCCCAGTTTAGGGGATGGTGAAGATCAAACCCAGGGCTTTTCTCCAATTTAGCTACAACTCAGCTCTGCATTTGTATTCTATTTACTAAATTTTCAAGCCTCCTTGGGAGAGCTAGGTCTGGATTTGCATGTTGATTCAGCCACAAACTATGCAGATGGCCATGGATTAATCAGCTATCCTGGGAGTCAGCTCTCTTGCTGTATAGTGTACAGGGCACCAGCCAACTGACAGGGTGACTGACAGTCCTTGAAACAAGGCTATCAGGGTCCTCATAACCAGCTTTCCCCACAGCACTCTTTTAGTGATGGTGGGATATTGACAAAGCCAACAGCCACCATTTTCTTTCTAACTTAAGGTTGGATTCATTTGGTCACAGTTGCCTAAAAATGCTTTCCGTATGTATTTGTGAATGTGTTTGACCGATGTACACATACTCAAGCTTATACATACTCCCCCATCATCATGCACATACTCACTTGTCCCTCTGTTTCATCCTTTGCTAGGAAAACATCTATTAATCCTTTGAGAACTGACATCACATTGGAGTTCACTTTACTTCTTCAAAATTAGGAGCAGGAGACCATCATGCTTAGTCTTTTGCCCAGGGCCATCCAGAGTCTCTATTGATGTAGACAGGTTCTTCTACCAGAAGGTGATGGAAAAGTCTCCTCCCCTTCAGTGTGACCCCTCCCTTTCCTATTCTGCTCCCCTGAACCCTGCAAGCCACCAAGCAGGACTGTAGTGGGATTCAGGTATTATTTGGAGAAGCTTGGAGGCATGTCTCTGGAGTACAGTGAGCCTGAATGGGGCATGGCCAAACCCCATTGAGACACCAGGACACTGGTCTCTTCTCTGTTTGTTCCTGCCTTCTCAGGGAGTGGATCAACCATCCATCCTGGGACATTCCACTCTCCAAGAATTGTCCTAAGGTTCAATTTTATCAGTGAGTGTTTATATAACCTCTTAATAAATATTAATTCTTTATATAACATATTGCTAGTAAATTTTCCACGATATCTGGTGCCCAACATGGGGCACAAACCCACGACCCTGGGATCAAGAGCTCCATGCTCTACCAACTGAGCTAGCTGGTAAACCTCTTTCTACACAAGACTCCTGGTATGAAGTTAAAATTCAGTCCCTCTACTCCCCCCCCCCCCCCCCCCGCCTAATTTAAAAAATTAAACCAAGAAAGGATGGGGGAGGGGCACCCAGACAGTTGTTCATGTCACAGGTCTGTGAAGCTACCCTTAACCCACACCTCCTGTTCTGTCATTTTGCCCAATGTGCTGTGTGACTGTCCTCCACCAACAAGTGCTTGGGTTCCTGCCTCTACAACAGAGATTTGAGTCACTGAGGAAGCTCTAGGCCTGTTTGCTCCAGCACCCTCAGAACGATCTCTGTAAAGATTGCATAGAATGGGCACCGACTTAGTACTCAATGCTCCTTATAAATAGAGACAAGCACAGTTTTTGTCACCAATTTCAAGTATACAGTCAGGTGTAAAAGCAATGGTAAAGTCCCAGAGGCCCACAGCCTCTGTCAGCCAGCCAGCTATCCCCAGCTGGGGCCAGACGTAGGAAACAATCAATGCCAAGAACCTCATTTATGGTTCAGGAGAGGAAAGTAATTTGGGAAATCCCCATGGTCCAAGATCAAGTGTAACACAGACCATGCAGCCTAGGCGTCTGAGGCAACTTTTGCACTCAGCCTAAGCCCTGCCCCCATCCCCAGGAGCTGAGCCCCAGAGGGGAGACACTCAGCACCCACAGGCCCACTGAGACTATATTGAACACAAGGTCAGACACATATTGTGCACAATGACTAGTTAGCCTGCCACAAACTCAGGCCCACCATAGTCCGGCTCATGCCATCCCGGATCTGTTACCCAGAGCTCACCAAAAGACACAGGAGACTCTGTCTCTGACCAGTGACTTCTTGTCCCCACTCCTAGGGTCAGGGTATTGAGATGCTGAAGAACACTCTAAACAGGAGCAGGGGTTCCCAGGAAGGCTGCTAGCCACATGTGTGTGGATGCTGCCACTGACAGAGCCACAGCAGCCTGCTCTGCCTGCTAGAAAGAAGAGACAGAGACCATGACATTCCAAAACTGCCTATGATGCAGCTAACACGAATCCCACTGGATTTATTGTCTCATTAGCTATCCCAGCCATGGGTTAGGTAGGGAGACATGGGACCACCGCAGACAAGACCATAAGTCAGCCAAGGTCATCTAACAGCAGCAGATTTCAGAGGTGGTGCTTATGTACATTTATGCTCTGGCACCCCATCTCCCTGTCATGACCCTCATAGGACATCTGATGTGTCCAGGAGTGGAAAGCCTAGCTAGTCTCCTCAGAGCCAAACAGACAGGATAATCCAGTCTCTCCTACTCAAGTTTTAGAAATGAACCTCAAGTTGTCCTCTGACAACCATCAGAGACTGCCAGGACACAGAAGGAAGCAGCAGAAGTGGGTGAGGGGGTCACAGCCGGGGCTTGATCCCTGAGCTCAAGGCCCCTGCTAACCCTGTCAGAATCACACAAAAAGGGACAGGCTCCAGGGTTCACAGAGCGGGGAATCACATAGCCATCCCCTACAGTTCATGGCCAGCTGACTGAGAACCATCTCTTTTAACTTACCATGGCACAGGCCAGTGGCTCTATTCTGCTAAGACCGTATATTTGTTCCAAAGAACCAACATTTAAAATGTGAACCAGCAGAAGTTCACATATGTATTATGTATTTTAAATTCTTCACATTGGTTGAAGGGTGGGTAGGGATGGAGCACTCAGATGTTAAAGAGTACTTACTGCTCCTGCCAGGTTCAATTCCTAACACTCACACCAGAAAGCTCCCAACATCTTGTAGCTCCAGTCCCAAAATTCCTCTGGCCTTTGAAGGCACGCCCCAGCCCCTTCCCAGAACAATCATTTTCTTGGTTTAGCTACATTCCACAGCAAAAGACCTAGGACTATCACCCTATAGTTCCTCTGACTGGGACAAGAGGAAGAAATTCTCCTTACTGACCTTTAAGAGGTGACTCGGTATGTTTTGGAAGACTTTGAGGCACCACTGCAGTGGGTGGCCTCTAGGATCTAGATGCTAACAGCCACCTAGAACACAAAACCCTCAGTTCTACAATCTCAGGTGCTAAACGCTACAGTGCCCTGGGAGAAAGTGCTAGCCTACCTGTTACACTAGGCTACAGCCTAGGGGACCCCAGCAGCAAAAGGCCCTGTTGAGCAATGCTGACTCCAAACTCAAGGAAACATGAAAGGTAGCAAATGTGTATGGGTCTCAGCTTGGAGATTTATGGCAAATCAACGTGTGTCCATAGAAAACTAGCACAGAGGCAAACTTGGGGTTATGTGAAAGGCTTAGGAGGGGCCACATGGCCCAAACTCTTGCATTTGGCAGACTGTATCCAGAGCTCTTCTGGACAATGCTGTGTGGGCAATGAGGGGATGTGCTTCAGCTGGGGACTGAAGCCTTGACTTTAGCATCCCTCCAGCAAGCATGGAATAAGCCAGCACTTGCTACTCTAATATCTCTGAAGCTGTCACCAGGATGCCTTATTTCACAGAGAACCTTGGGATCTCAAACAAGCAAGGTGGTTCCTGAAGAAGTATGTGCTGCCCTCACATAACAACCTGCTTTCCTGCCTGCTGCAAGCCTCCCATTAGAAAAGACGGTGACTAGTAAGTGACAGGGTTGCTTTCTCGGATTTTTTTTTAGGGCCTTCCCCAGTACACACTAGGGCTGCCTTGGCTTCTGCTTCAATCTGCAAATAGTCACAAAGAGGGTCAGCCCACCAGCTGTCTGTCCTAAAGTCTGAAATGTTCATTACAGCTCTTCATTTCATAGATGTGTCCTTAAACCACTGGGCAGCAAAGCCAGAAGTGTGTGAGCTACACCCATTTGGATGTTCTGGGGTGTCACTTTAAGTGATGTCCATCCTGAGGTAGGCAAGGGGCTTGGCAGGCTTCTCTATGTCAAGGTCTGGATTCAAGGCCTGTGTTCTCTGCTCAACACAGAGATAAAGCGGGGTGTGGTGGCTCAGACCTGTAGGGCAAGTCTCAAGATGCTGAATTCAACCTGAGCTTGAGAGTGAGTCTCTCTCTCTCTCTCTCTCTCTCTCTCTCTCTCTCTCTCTCTCTCTCTCTCTCTCACACACACACACACACACATACACATATACACACACATGCATACACTCACTCAAAAACAATTGACACAGTACTAAAAGAATGACATTTGTTAGGAAGGGTGCACAATATTGAAGAAAAGAGGTGATTTTATGATAAAAATGGATGGGACGGGCAATTACTTTTTATTTCATGCAGTCAATTCCAGAAAACTCGAACTTTTTTAAAGAAACGAGAGGGGAAGGAACAATTCCAGGTTTTACAACTCCAGATTCTATCTGCTTGCAGACACTGCCCTCATTTTTTTTTTTCTGGCAAACAGCACCCCCAGTTTGCAGCCCTCCAGCTGAGATGGTTCTCTCTGGTCAGTGGGGTTAGGTAAGTGGCTGGGTGCCTGCACCAGACTCTGTAGTCCCCAGTGCTCACAGCCAGTCACGGCTACAGCACTCATGAAAATGAGGGGCTTACAGTACAGGCTGCAGGCTTGAAGGTGCTGGCAGCCTTGTGGCTACTGCTTGGAACTGGTACCCAATGTCTACTCAAAGGAGGGCAGAACAAAACGATACAGAGGGACCAAGATTCCATGACATCATCCAAGCCCTGGATCCAGTTATAACCGAAACTTAAATTTCCCATCTTTCACACCAGTATCATTTCCTGGGTTTCTTTTTAATCACTTGCAACCAAACTGCCCCTTATTAAGATAAGAAATCCCTTCAGTGTTATAAATAATACTTTGTTGAAATTATCGGCATACCATTTAGTAATGACCAGGGGATGGATCCAGGTGTCAAGACGTTATTTTCCAGTACCTCAAAGCCAACTCTTCTTTCGGAGAATTAGTCACTGTCCCTTGATTTATTTTTCACAAATTAGTGATTATTTACTTAAGAATACATTGAGCCACAGTTTCAGAATATCTCACAGAAAGTGGGTTACATCATTAGCCTTGAGTAACAATTGAGCTAGAGGCTAGTCAATTCAGTTTGAATGACTAACTCAACACTTCCAACTATCCACCAAAGCTTCAGGTTTTCCTGTCCCATTATGCCATCCTCACTCACTAGGAAAGCAGAGGGGTAACTGGGGTCTTTCTACTATACACTGTCAAAAAGGAAAAGCTGGCCCACACTATACATTGTCAGCCAGGACTTTGTTATAAGTTTGATTATACATGGCCTCCTAGGAAGAAAGGGGATGGAGGGACAGTTCTGTGACTGGCTTAGACCAGCTAAGGTTGAGATTTTTATCCAGTAGACTGGTTGTCTATAGGGAGGTGTCTATCAAAATGGTTCCACTCACCTACCATTTTTGGAACCAGGACATATAAAAAGAAAAAACACTAGGCCGGTGAATCCCAGTTTTACAGAAATCACACATAGCCTTTGTCTTTGTCCCTAAAGAAAATCACAATGAGCCAAAGAGAAAGGTACCTATGTGAAAACTATTTCAAATGCCCTGGAGCTAAAGGAGATGAGCCAAAGTCAGAGGGTGGGGCCAGATCTACACATAGCTTTGCCTGCCTTTGGCAATGAATTCTAAAAATATGGAACTTTGACAGCATCTACTTTAAATAGCAAATTCTATGTATAGGGCCTCTACTCCTTCTTTGCTAGTGGTGAGGAAGGGGTGACAGCGGGTTGGATTTAGCAGAACAGGTAAAGTGGCATTTTGAATCTTGGAGTTAGTATTTCCTGGCTGTGTGGTTCTTCTCTGTGCGCCAATGTCCTCATCCACAGTGTAAAGACATTGATAATACTCAGTTAAAAATCCCTCATTGCTCTTATGGAGAATCTAGGGTTTGATTCCTAGAACCCTCATGGTGGTTCACAAACCATTGTACTCCAATGCACAAACAGATGTAAAGGCAAAATACTCACACATATAAAATTTATTAATTAATAGTGTTTATTAGCAAGTAATGGTGCTTGCTGCCAAGACTGACAGCCTGAGTTCAATCCCCCTGGAAGCCAGGGGAGGGGAATTGTCTTCTGACAGCACATACATGGCATGTGTATGCTCCCCACACCCACAAATACACACACACACACACACACACACACACACACACACACACACACACCCCACTACCACCACTAAATAAATAAATAAATAAATAAATAAATAAATAAATAAATAAATAAATAAATGTAATAAAATTTTAAATAATAATAATATCATCCTGTAGGAGCCAGCTGCAAACTAGTACAAGCCAATTTGGTTTCCTCCCTATAAATGGCCTCCAACTCTGAGACTCAACTGGGGCTCTCCTTTCCTCCCCATCCTCCCTTCTGGACTTTGATGAAAGCCTCAGCACTGAACAGTGATTAGCAAGTTGGCAGTAAAACAGCTCTGCAACCTCTTCTGCAGAGCCCAGCAGCACTTGACTGTCTCTCTTGGGGATTCTGCTTCACCTGATGACATAGTTCCCTGGGTGTCACTGGTACAATAGCCAAGCTCCCTTTGAAAGCTACAGGCTTGGCTCAACCAGGGAACTGTTGCTTTGTAAGAATGAGATCCTGAGCTCAAAGTCCAGAGCCCAGTTTTTGAAATAGGTGGATACTATGATGCCGCTTATAACTCCAGTGATGAGAGGCAGAGACAGGATGCTCCTGGGCTTCCATGGTTAGTTAGCCAGTCTAGCCTACTCAGTAAGTGTCAGGTCTGTGGGAAAACCTGTCTCAAACAAATACAAGACAGATGACACCCGGACAACAAAATTCAAGGTTCTCTGACTTCCAGGCTTACATACCCAGGAGAACACGAACACACACACAAACATACACACAGAGACAGAGACACACCATTCATCTGCTCTCTTCACTTCCTGCCATGTCCATCTCCATGGACCGTTGCTACCAGCATCTCATTTTTCCAATCCACCTTCCCCATGCTAGACTGACAAGGCTAAGGTTTTAATCGGGGTCTAGTCTTTTAAAATGCAAGGCATATGGAATGTACAGAGTGCCAAAGGAAGCAGGCATCACACCCTTTTCCAGTAATCTTCACCAGCCACAAGATGGATGACCCCTTGACCCTGTTGATCCGGTTACCCAAGGTCAGCTCACACATCATTAAAAAGAGTCAGTTCAAGCCATAGGCACGTTCCCCTGATGACTCGGTGATATTTTGCCTTTAGCACAGTGTGTTGTTCAGAATCCTCTGGGCTTACTGGAATTTCTCCACTGTGTTTGATTCCCTGGGATTCTTGTTAAAAGAGAATTTTAAATAACATCCTTCAAGAGGCAGTGACCTGGAGGTGACTTTCCTACCCCCCAGCCCAAGTCCACCTTAAACAGCCTGGCCTGCCATCTTGAAGTGGGCTGTCAACTCCTATCTGACAAAAGGCAACCAGATCAGGGCCTCCCTGCCCCACTTTGCCTCACATCAAAGCCAAGGAGCAACTGGTTGGATTATTCATGCTGGGCCATGGAGGAGCTGGGGAGCACACAGTCTGCAGGTCTCTCTTCCTGATGCTGGGTCCAGTGACATCAGTTGGGTAGCTGGAAGTCACCCTTGCAGAAGTATTTCCATAACGCGATTTCGAAAAACCCACAAGTCACGGCTTCTCGTGCCCCTACCCCCACCCCCCAACCGTCCTCAGCACTTCCCAGCATTCACTGCTTTTCTGCAATACTCATTCTGATCAACATGAATGCACACAGACTCCGTGATTTTGCATTGTCACAGTTAGTGTAAAGCTTCCCTGAATTCCAACAAATCAAAATAGCATGCCATCTCTTGGTAAGAGCTTGGGTCTGTCCCATTATCAAACTGTATTCTAGAACTCTCTCTCATTCATCTGATAAGACACTTCCAAAGAAACCCCCCCCCCCCCCAAAATCTGGCCAGAAAACAAACTGGTCTTTGTTGCTGCCTTCTCTAGGCTTCCATGAAATCACATTTTCTAGCCATGAGCAACCTCCCCTGCCCAGAGGAAGCCTAGAAGAGAGGTACGGGTTAGATGGGGGTTTCTGTGTGTTCATTTGAAGCCTCTCATGGGCTTACACTGAGAACTGCCTTGTTCTGTGAGTCTTAAGAGGCTTCAGGCTTGTTCAAGAGCTCCTATCTGGCCAAGAAATTACACTGCTTGGTGTGTCCCAAACCTTTGTGGCTCCTCTTGGTAAAAAATAAGGGTTCTTGGATAGGCTCAAAGTTGTTCTTATGCTCATGGTCTATGCCTTGGCCCAGGCCAATGTGATTTATGGGCCTTCTTTCTTGCCACAGAGGAATAGGAACGTGTGGTGATATATTGTATATTTAATACAAAATCATCTGGAATATCAAAGGACAGAGCAAAGCCACAAAGGTCAGAAGGTGCTGACCCAGGCCTTTAATCCCGTCACTCGGGAGGCAGAGATCTCTGAATCTCTGTGAGTTCAAGGCTAAATAGCCAGGCAGTGATGGCACACACCTTTAATCCTAGCTCTAGGAAAACTGACTGAGGAAGTGAGATAGCTGGGCTTCTCCTGTGGCTTCCCTTGTTGGCCGAGGATGGAGAAGCTTGCAGTCAGAGGATTTGTGGAGAGGCTGAGAAGTTGGCTGGGTGAGAATTGGCTGTGGTTTGTTCCTTGTCTCTCTGATATTCCAGCTTTTCCCTAATATCTGACTCCGGGTTTTTATTGTAATACTAAATAGAATTCGTACAATAGGGGGAACCTTGTGGTTAGCAGATGGGACCTGAGCTAAGATCTGAAATAGCTAAATGTCCTTAGCACTCCTGTGCTTCCTGTGACCAGAGGCTGTGGGTCCCTTCATCTAACATGGATAGGCACATTCAGCTCTTGGGGAACCAACTGACCTGTAACCAATGCTTCTCTAGAAACAGAGCATTTCCTTTGCATAGCTTACCTGAGTATAATCCCTAGCACTCCCATGGTGGTGAGAGCTAACTCCCACAATGCTGCCCTCACACTTTTCCATGTGAAGGCATGCTTGAGTGTGTGCGTGTGCTTGAGCACACACACAAACACACATTTTTTTATTTAAAAAAGCAGAGTTCATACATTACTGCTGTTTCCCTCTCCCAGACTCTTGCTATCTCCCCTTTTCTGCTCCCTGCCCCCTACTTCTGTAAGCTTCTCATTGATTTTCACTGAGGATCAAACAGGGAAAGATAGAGGCCCTGATTCCTTAGAATAAACAACCGATGACCAAAGATCTTTTCAAGTCCAGGAACAGAGCCCAGGATATCGCCCTTGGTTGCTGGATGGGAAGGAAGATATAGAAAAAGAGACAGATTTAAAAGCCAGACCTTCCCACACCTAAACTGTGCACCAGAAGTGCACACCTCCAGCTCTATCCATGCTTCACCCCCACCTCACCTCCGTAGAAGATGTTACATGGTCACAATCAATCATTTAAGTCCTAGCAGCAGGGGACACTGAGGATGTGTCTCGGCTCATCAGAACCACTTCAATGTCGTCCTTTGAATTCAAAAGCAAAGCCACGGGATCAGCTTTTCCTACCCACTCCAGCCATCGAGTGTGGAGCAGTCCATCTTTGATCTGATTTTCAATCAATAGGTAGAAGTGGTCGTAGTCAGGGAGGAGAGAGTAAAGGCAGCTGGATTGGTGTGTAGTGGGTACATGTGTGTACTTGCACATGTGTGTGCTTCAGCACTCAGGCGGGAGCCTGTGACCGGGCATGAGCCAACTGTGGTTGAGCTCATGGGTGGATGAAAAGAGACAAAGAAGGTCACTCACTCCCCAGTGAATCATCAGAGGTGGCTCCAACTGCGTCACCAAATGAGGGAGGTTAGAAACCTCTAATACAGCGAAAGCCACAGCCAGAAAAATGATCCTGAGCTTCCTGGTAACCAGCTTTTCAGTAAAACGTCTCTGAACACTATCCAGCCCATAGAACTTTTCCATTCAAAGAATTTTCAAATCCCTGTCCTTCGGCAAACATCATTTGAATGAAGGCATCAAGTTGATATTCTGTGATACAGGCTCTGGTGGATATGCTCTCTCTCTCTCTCTCTCTCTCTCTCTCTCTCTCTCTCTCTCTCTCTCTGTGTGTGTGTGTGTGTGTGTGTGTGTGTGTGTGAGAGAGAGAGAGAGAGAGAGAGAGAGAGAGAGAGAGAGAGAGAGAGAGAGATCAAAATGCCTGGCCTTTTTCTATGCCTGAAGCAACCTTTTACGGGCATAAGCACATAAGCCAAGATTCAATTTGGCAGCCCCAGGGAACAGCTTAGCACCATAATGTACCCACCCAGCTCAATTCTGAGCAACCAGGAAAAAAAAAAAAAGAGAGAAAATAAACCTCTGTGGCTCCACTCTACTCTGAAATGAAAGCAGGAATTCCCTGGCCCGACGTACAACTCAAAACCACGGAGGCAAGTTTGAGAGGGGAAAGCAGATAGAGAACTTGGTCACTCATCCTCAGTTGTGAAAAAAAATACATTTCCGACAGCTGGAAGAACTGTCCATACAGCCCTTACAATCCAGCTAATGCTGCACCATACCTCAAAAGGCTTGAGGACGGCAGTATTCAACTTGTAGCAGCATCAGACCAGAGCCCAGAAGATGGACCCCTATCTTTAGTGGTCAGACCTGGGGTCAGAAACCTATGTAGACCCTAGAGGTTGCTCTTGAGGAAGGACCGGGGAACACCTGAGAGCAGATGACAGGGCCTCAATGTGACCTGGGCAGTGTTAAAGCCTACAGAGTCTTGTGTTTGCTTCCTGAAATCCCTGTGTTCAAGTTCCCGTTTCTGTGTCATTTTTCAATTACTTTCAAAGAATATTTAGTTCTGTCTCTTCTACTGTGCTCCTTCTCAAACCCATTCGCGGTCGTCATGGCAGCCAGTGTGACTATGTGTGCATGAGGCCTGTCACGGTCCATCTGGATAACAAGATACATCAGGTAGGTAGCTATCAAAACTGAAGTATGTTGCTTACAGTTCTGAATGCCATTGAGCTGCGCTGTCTGACAAAGGTGGGCTGTGGGGACATTCCCTCCTGCTGCAGCCCTTGAACTGCAGAAGGTGCCATCTGGTTCCTTTAGACTTGTTTTACAAAGTACTAAGCCCACTCCTGAGGTTCAGCTCCCATAAACTAAATCATTACTTTTAAAGACTTCACCTAGGCTTCAAGACATTGAATCTGGAGCTTGCAAGGTGGCTCAGTTACCATTTTTGTAGGCATTTGTAGACAAGACCCGTGACCTGAGTTCGATCTCTGGGACCCAAATGATAGAAGGAGAGAAGTAACTCCAAGTTGTCTCTGACTTCCACACACATGTGCGCACACACAAACGAACAATTAAAAAAAAAAAAAAATAACATGTGGGAAGGCATAAACACTCAGAAATAACAGGTCTTCAAGAAGTAGTTAAGGTTGAATGTGACTGAGCTGTGATCTAGAGGGTCAGTATTCTCGGGAGAGCATTCAGAGAACTTTCTCTCTGCAGATGGTCAGAGGAGGGGGACAGTACTGCTAGTTCAAGCCCAGCCTTCACCAAAAACTCCCAAGGGCATAAACGTCAGTCAAAGCCACTCAGCTTGAGGGATCTTGTTCTCGCTGCCTGAGAAGATTTTGATGCCATCAATCCCAGGAAAGTGAACTGAGTCCCCACGCCATTACATGTAGGAGGAGCCGATGGTTAATTAATCACCTTCAACACCAGTTTCTTCTGTCCAGCACAATGGAGCAGCTAATATTTTGCCCAAGTGTTATGTATACTTGCTGAATACATCCAAGTGGATGAGACACTATCATTAAGGACTATGTCCCGTGCTTCTTATTGCTCTTGGATATACACAGACTCACACACACACACACACACACACACACACACACACACACACACACACACACACACACACCTATAAACCCAGCTGACAGTCTGGTACAGCACAGGAACTGGGAAGGCTTCAGGTCTGTGCTTAGCTTCATGTTCTTCTGCTGTCTTTCCTCTTACCCATCTTCTGGGACCTCCTTTACTGAGGTTCGGGTGCCTGCTTTGTTCCACTCTTCACTGGCCTCTCTGGGTACCCTCCCACCATGGCCGGGTCCCACTTCCAGGAGTGAGAAAGGAAGAGGTAGGAGGAGGGGAGTAAGGGGCTCCACTCAGCAAATCAGGGTCCCAAAGGGTGAACGAAACAACCACATCAAGGGCTAAGGAGTAAAATGTCTATGGTGAGTACTGGAAACTTCTCAAAGATCTACCAGCTGTAAGAGTAAGGATCACTTAAGACGGGAAAAGCATGAGGAGGATAGGGTGGGAGTGAGAGGAAGGGGCTGACCTGCAGAACCCTCCCGGGTGCCCAGGAAGAGGTAAAGTCGATACACATTGGCTTCGGGCAAGAGAGAGTGTCGAAAAGATTAACAGTCAATTCCTCTTCCTCCACCTAGGATTTCATAAACTGACTTCATTCCCAGATGCCTCTCTCCAATGGGGGAAGGCAGGCTAGATGGACAGAAATATTTTATATATGTGAGATTATAATGAGCAACCATAAAATCATGCCTTCCCAGAAGAGTTTTTGCTCTGTCGTGGAGAGCTTTATACTCCTGTCATGAAGATAGGTCTCTTAAAGTGTACAAGGAAGCTAACTGCCATGTGACACCTGCAGTTTCTTCTTGTCAATATTCTTGGGTGGACACCCTGGTTAGACTCTCTTAAACAGGTGGCCTATGGTTAGAAATGTCACCCAGATGGAAGAAATTCTCAATAGAATCTATATACTGACTTTCTCATTCACATTTGGGGAAATAATTCTAGTCCCTTGAAAGGTCAAGATGACAGAATTCAGGAACTCGCATTTGACCTCCACAGAGAAAAGACTGAAGACCCAGCTTTGTCCTGGGTTCCAACAGTGAAGCTCAGTTTTCACCTTAACGTTCGGTATTGCTCCTTCTACTTCTGAGGGGTTTTTTTCCCCCAAGAAATCCACAAAATTTTCATTTATAATGTGGCAAGGTTAGAGGACTAAGCCATCAAACTGAACTTGATCTTGTGAGGATGAGTAGGTTTTAATCCAAGTTCAGCAGTCTTATATACCTTTCAAGATTTATTGTCTATTATGGACACATTTGCAAGGACAGAGGTATAATGGCCCCTGTTTTTACCAGAAACCACGCAGACTCAAATAGTGTGGTTTTGACAATGTTTATATTGAAAAGAAATATATGATTCTACGATGTTGCTCTGGAATGAAGTGACCACACGTGAATTGTTTCTCATAAGTTAGAGGTTGCTAAATGTGACAAGAAAGTTCTCCCTGGTTGGCAAATGAGGAGAAAGGTTGAGGTCACACCTAGTTGATAGGAAAAGGCAGCAGAGTCTTGGTTCAGAGCACTTTGAACTAATGCCAACCAAACCCACCCAGGACGAGAAGCACAAAGGATGATGCACCCAGGGGGATGGGAACTGCACACCAGCTATGCTCACAGTTGGTGAGGAGAATCATAGAGTTTGGACTTTTTCCATGTCCTCTCCTCATCTGGGTACTCTATAACCTCACAGGGGAGCAGCAGCAGTTATACCCAGAAGTACTGCTCAACATCCTACCAATTATCTTATTTATGAGACAAGTCTAGCGTGATGTATTGCTACTTGATACCCATTGGTGCTCAACACCCAATTCTACCATTCCTCTTCTTTACCCCCCCCCCCCCCCAGGTATATAAACTCTTTATTAACAGAGAAGGCCCATGGACTCGTTTCTTCTTGGGACACACCCACAGTACGGCCCCGGCAGCCAGTGGTCTTGGTATGCTGACCTTGGACACGAAGACCCCAAAAAATGGCACAGCCTCCTATGGGTGCTTCTTCAGCCGCTCCAGGTCCTCACATAACCCTGTTTGTCTAGACCATTGGCTAGAACCTGGCTGTACTTCCCGTCCTTCACATCCTTCTGTCTGTTCAAGAACCAGTCTGGGATCTTGTACTGTCGTGGATTCTGCATGATGGTGACCACACACTCCACCTCATCCTCTGTGAGTTCTCCAGCCCTCTTGGTGAGGTCAATGTCTGCTCTCCTCATCACCACATGAACATATCTCTGCCCCACACCCTTAATGGCAGTGATGGCAAAGGCTATTTTCTGCCACCATCAATGCTGATGTTGAGTACTCGCAGAATGTGCTGGAACCTCTCAGGGAGCACTAGAGACATGGCGGGCAGTATGTAGGCCTCCTGTAGAAGAACTCTACCATTCTTCTTAAACATCTGCTTAAGCTGTAGGGCTAGAAAGCGAGAAGCCTCCTGGTCATCTTACTCAATCAGACTCAAGCATGATGATTTGGAAGATACAAGAAATGCTTCTGTTGACTTTCCCTCTGATAAACCGGGCATTGGAACCATTTAGCTTCTGCATGGCAGCATTAGTGTCGTGGCTTCATTGGTGTCAGGAATAGGGGACATCCATCTAGCTAGTGTTTATCACAGAAGATGTGAGCTCTGGAGTTGGTGGGGACCATGGTGGCTTTGGATTGCAGGAGTCACCGACTTCCATTCTGTACTTTTCAGCCTAGAGCTTGCTTTCTTGGCTTTCTCAATAATTCTATAAGACATTTGACAAACTGTACTTGTTTAAATGGTGTGTGATTCTGCTCTCTGTGAATGAGACTTGAATGGTCCCTAGAGAGAAAGGCCAGGCAGGAATAACACAGGTATTGAGCACACATTGTGAGTTAGGAAGTGAAATCGGCAACTCACTTAAATCTTTATGGGACAGAGTTGGGAGTGGGCGTGAGTTACTTCTTCAAGACCTGCAGCAGTGAGGACCTAGTTCAGAAGAGTGGCATACCTTTGATGTTCAACATGCTTTCAGAATGCTTCTTCAGGACAGGAACCCACAGAGCAAAAGGTAGTGGAACAACTCTTCCCTTTTGTTAACCATTTGGAAGTAACAGTGTCATGGCTTTGGACAGCCTAAGGTTACAAAATGAACTTAGAAGACTATGTACCTTGACCTTGGAATGACGAACTAGAATGTGCAACAATACAAAGTATTTGCAGCATCAAAGGCAGATGTCATCAGAAAGAGTCCTCACATTTCAATTCCTCTCAAAATAGTATCCAGGAAGCCACCATGTAGCTGAGCTGCTACATTCAGGGAAACTCTGAAGGACATTTACACTTGAAGTTGACTTTGGCCCTTTAGCCACAATGTGCTGGAGCAGATGAGAAAAAGATGTCCGTGAGCACCTACTAATCTCCACTTTGATCCCATAGCTAAATCAGAAGTCAAATTCCTGTGAGACTACTACTCTCCATGGCCTCACTGCTAATGTCACGGGGCCACACATGCACTCCAGTGAGACCTTCTCAAGGACTTCTGTTCCCCCACTCTCCCACATTCAGGGAAATAGGCCCATCCCACCCGCTACTGCTACCTGTCTTGTGACAAGCGGCCAGTGTGGCCACTCCTCCATTGGCACACTTCCTACCTCCTCTCAGTCCACTGTTCTCTTGATCTGCAGGTGGGCAGCCTTCCAATTCTGCCCTCCTGAATCTGATCTTTCATTCCTACAGACCTCATTCTCCATTCCCAAGGAGTTAGTTATCTGGTAGCCAGGCAGGCAATGCCTCCAATGCTTATAATGCAATCACAGACTGAACTCACTTTTAGAAGACAGCTTCTCTTCAGACAGGCTCTCCTCATGCCTCCCTGTTCGCTGTTCACTGCCTTGGTTTCTACCCTTCCTCCCTTTCTTGTTTACTGGAGAGTCAACTCAGGTTCAGTAGCTGATTCAAAGACTCTCCGACAGTATTCTGTCATGTCGGAGGCAACGTAAATCCCAAATGCACCCCATGGTCTGTCTTCTTCACCACATGCCCGACTTCTAAGCATTAGAGTGTCAGATCTAGACTGAAGGGCTTCCATCATGCAACACCCTCCCCCTCACCACACGAGACTCTCATTTTGCCTGTCCACTGTGTCTCTTCACTGAATTCAAGCTTCCGTTCATCACAAAAATTATTAAAGGCTCACGTTCCTATTTCTACCCTCCTTGCTCTCAGCAGGTGACAGAGAAGTAGAAGTTTGATTGGAAGGGAATTCTGATTGGACGTTCTTTCCTTCCAGTTCAAAAGGGGGATGTTGGGGCTGGAGAGATGGCTCAGTGGTTAAGAATACCTGTAGCTCTTGCAGAGGACCTGAGTTCAATTCCTAGCACCTAGGAGGAAAAAGCTACCCTCAGAAAAGGGATTGAATGGGGAAAAAAAAAAGATGAGTCCTATCC